>JACGWO010000002.1:8721321-10062198 GCA_034509735.1 Sesamum alatum | reverse complement strand
ACTGCTGAACCTGAACTTTGGATAGCTTCTTGGATCCCCACCCGGTATTGTCGGGTAGGTTTTCACCACTGCCCATTTACGTAATCGAACAAGATAGCTCGATTATTCGCGAATATAAATAAATTACCGTCCACATTTAGAAACACAAACGGGTACAAGTTGTTCTCAATTCTCGGGTCATTTGTCTGTGAAAGAAAAGGCAAATTGTAGGATGCATCGGCTCCGGTTCTTTTCGGGTAAAACTCGTAGGTAAGTCGTCCGCGGTTCCGCCAACAATAATCTGCCTGCCATCTGGTAGAATATGATTGGTGGCGTACCATCTTGACTGCGTAAGGACTGTGTTAAATTCTTGCCAGTCGCAAAGAATTATCTCTGCATGGTTTGAAAACTCGGGCATTACGTCGCCATCGTTGAAGCCGCCGGTTTGCACCAAGCTTCCGTCGGGCATGGCGGCGCCGGAGGAGCACCAGACGTTGGTGAACACATTTAGAGGGCGGATGGAGTTGGAAGCAACGTCGTATTCAATGGAGTGAGCGGTGCAGTCGATTTTGAGGGTTAAGTCCTTGGGGTTGTTGCGGCATTTGCCATTGGGAAGAGAAATGTTGGAGGGCCCGAAATCAGTGAGGTCGAAGATGACGACGCGGTCATTGTTGAGTAGCTGCATGTGCATGGCGGAGACGCCGGTGTTGGAGACGAGGAGCTTCCACTCGCCGCCGCCAGCGGCAGCGAGGGTGAGAGGATTCTGCTGATAAGGTAGCAGGAGGAGGAGTATGATGAAGTGATGGAGAAGGGAGGAAATGAGAAGGAGAGTTGAAGTAGTAGCCATTGGCTGTGGAGTTCTCTTTTGTCTGCTGCTATACTTTGGTTTTTGTGTGGTGTATGGAATAGTTAGGGCGCTTGCCTTTAAATAGTTTGGAATGAATTAGAGGAATTGAGCCAATGATTTTATTTGGCCTGGAAAGGGGAAGGTATGTCCACTAAAAAGTCTTCTCTTAGTTCAGTTATTCTATTTAATTTGTGTTTATATATGTGGAGTTGTGGACATTCAAATTTAATATATTATGGGCTTCTATTTCACCGTTAATTAATAATACAAAAATTGAAATGAAATTTTATACAACTGTACAAGAATTAAGATTAAAATTACATTCAAATTAGGATTTTTTTCTTTTTTCCAGATTATGAATGTGTACAGAAAACATGAGAAGGAAATATAATTGCAAAACACAATATTTACGTAATTTCAAGAAATTTCCCACGTCCATGATCTATTCAAGATCAATTCCTATTAATAAAATTGTTTGAAATATATAAATTTTAATAAAAAGTCATTGGGTTTGAATATAATATTGGGTAGACTTTATATACCAATAATTTGGGCTTGGTGAAATTAGTCTTTTAATTAATTGAGGACAAATTAATAATGGCTCCTGCAAGAAATATTGCTAGCGAGAAGCATATTTTTATTTTTTTCTTTTTTCTGTTTAATCCATTCGTGATATTCTGTTATAATACGGCTGCATTAAGACATTTGACTTTTTCTCCTTAAAATTATATATAAAATATCCATGCATGTACATTGTATCTCTATATGTCTATGTTTGTCCATCTTTGCATTAGTCGTGGGTGTGAAATTTGAGCATGACAGATCATCACATTCCATGCAACTATATATTAATAATTTCACGTACCTAAAGGATTTTATTCCAAATATTTTATGTTATATATTGATCAAATAATTTGTGTTGGAAATTAGTCCTACAAATATATGATATATACATCCATTTTGCTGAACTTTCCTTTGTGTTGGAACCGATTTAGAGGAAAAATTACCTAATGTAACAAGTTTTCTTTCTCATTATAATTATATACAAATTAATTGTTCATATATATTTTTTTGAGTAAATTATATCTACATTCAAAATACTACTAATAAAATCATTCTGTTTTCAAATAATTATATGGGAACGATACATTCCCCAAAGCAGCCTCTTGGAGTTCCATAATTGAGGCAAAATATTGGAGGATTAATTAGTGTTAAATATCGATTAAAAATTATATTATAGCGATGTTGTATGCTCCCTGATATGCCACCAAGACCCCTTGATGCTTGTCCACCTCATGCATAATTTACACCTAATTAATTCTTGATTGAGATTCTTTATCAATTATTAAGCGTTCTGACAACATTATCTCTGTGTGCATATAATAAATAATTTTTCATGATTGAAAATATATATTGATATGGAAAAATTATAAATTTTATTTTCTATAATGAAATTATAGTTTCCGTTATCCAGTAGCATAATTAGCTCTAATGAATAAAATCTAGAAATTAGTTCATGTTCAACACAACGAGTACATACACGATTGACTCCAATAAATAAAGCCTAGAAGTTTGTCTAGGTTCAATGCAGCGATCACTAGCACAATTGTCTCTAATGAATTAAAGCCTAAAAGTCAGTTCAGGTTCGAGAAGACAATGCAACGATTACATGGCACAAAGCCATTCATTTCGCGATTTTCGTCCTCTAGTTGTCGGATTTTTTAAAACTCGCTGGAATAATGGCACGTGATTCACACGTGAGGCTTTTAAACTAGCCAGTTAAAGGACTATTTTGCTACCCTAGAAACTTAAAGGACCAAAACGTCAAATACCTATAATTACAGGACGAAAATTGTAATTGACTGAAAAGTTAAAGGACTATTTTGCTACTCTAGAAACTTAAAGGACCAAAATGCCAAATACCTATAATTACAGGACGAAAATTGCAATTAACCCTATACATAACATATGCTAAGCATTTAATGTATTTAGTGTAGGTTAAAGGTATTCTGCCAACTCCCAATGCTAATGAAAATCCATATATGGATGGTTCAACCTGCAAAACAGCACAACGTTAGGGCCAAGCTGGAAGAGGTTCTGGCAAAGGCACTCTAATGCTCAAGTTAGTCTAGGATCCAGGTCCGAAGAGAATAAAAGCAATAGTTGGGGTGGCAAAGTTGTACCTGATGCTAGAGTGTCATATCTATGGATGTTGGTGGATTATACAATTTCACGTGCAACCTAGATCAATAACGAGATCAACAGTGTTCAGTGGGCCGCACATATCTATAATAACAGTGACAGGTGGTGGACTTGGCAGACAAAAGCTGCACTACTGCCAAAGGAAACAGGTACAGTGATAATAAAGGATGACTATGCTTTTCACTAAGTATGAAGGTCTCTTAGATGCCATGGTACTTAGGTGTTTTACGGTTGTTCATATTTTAAAGCCCATACCTTGAGTACAATACAGAAGGTCCTATCGTGGCCCTTTATCGAGACTGGTCACAGTAAGGTCCAATATTGAATATAAAGGTCATTAAATGGCTTTGAAGGTCACGAAGGGATGTCAGTCCCAGCATCAGAAGTCCCCCCACGTATCGAATTTTTGGGGCAAAGGCTTGATGAATGGAGTCAATCTGACCTTCAAAGCTCTAAATGTAGTTTTACGCCTTCACAGAGGTTTTCCCAAACCTTATCACTTAGAACTTTTTAGACTATTTCGCTTCTTCTTACTTTAGCTGCGATTATGAATTTCAAAATTCAATGCTCCCAGAGGCGACTGTCGCATACCGACTGATTGCATCCGTACAAGTGTCAGCCATTGAAGCTTTCTGTAAGGGCGGGTCCAATAGTAGTAGACACACATTTTTCGATTCCCGCATTTTATTAGACAAGTCAAATACCAATTGCTTTCGGCATATGATTCCACCTTCTTCTCCACGCATTTTTCTCCTTTGCTGCAAAGTTTCATTTCTCTTGAACCATCCTACAGTTCGAATCCTCAACATGTTACTAGTTCCTCTGCCCTTTTCTGTTGTGTTTTTTGCCTCTTTTGCTTTAATTGCTTTTCAAGTGATTCAGGCAAACGGACCATAAGTGGTGCCCCAACGGGGTCACACAAGGGCTTATTTATATTTTTATTATAAAAAAAATAAAAATTACACGTATATCGTGAAATCGGTACACGTTGCAAATATATAATGGCTGGTGACCCACTATTAAAAATTAATTTTTTTTTGGGTCGCCGGCTGGGCTGGCGACCGTGGTCGCCGGCCCAGCTGGCAACTTTTTTTTTTTCTTAAAATCATTTTTTATTATATTTAATATATAATTATAATAAGTGTTAATATATTTAATAAGATTTACTAATTAAATCTTATTTTATTATTAAAGTTAATTATGATTAATTTATTCCAATAAGATAATACTATTACAATTTTAAAATTTTTTTATAATAACTAATAAACTTCAAATTTTATAAAATAGTGTACCAAATACTTGAATACACATTTTTAGGTAATTTTTTAGTATATTATTTTTAGTTTTAAATTTTTATAATCATGGTCATTAGATAAGGCATTTCTCAATCCAACTTTTTCAACAATACCCTTCTGCACTATTAATATTACTATAGGGTGTTTATGACTGAGGAAGTCTTCTCCACTGTTGGTTTGGCCCCTATTCGGCATGATCTTGATGATTCTTATTTGGGTACTACGACTATTTCTTCCCATTATTTGTTCTCCTTTTGTCGTTTTATTGCTTCTAATCTTGTTTTGCCATACCTTCAACAGAGATAGGCATGGCTTCCTGTAGTGCAAGGATGGGAATTCTTGCTTGGCAGAGAAAGACTGCTCCCCTATAGCTCCCGCGCGACTCCTCGGCTATCGGGTTTCGCTACATTGCGTGCCGGCTCCTCTAATGTCAAAACTTCTTCGAGGAATGGTACCCCTGTTCGGCCAGACTTCGGTGATCGCCTTCCTACGTTAGGAGTAATGGCTACCACCAACCAGGCCTCGGGATCCAGGGGGAACCAGATACCTCCATAGTTCCCTCCACCTACTTTGTTAACGTGGCCAATTTTTACTTACGTATTCGGATGACGTGGCAGGCGACTGACGTGGCGGGCTGACGTGGATGTATTTTCTTTCATTAGCATGGTTCAATTATAGTCTAATAACTTTGAATGAGGTGAAATTTAAGTCCCCTGACATTGTGTCTAGGGGGTGTCACGGCCCATTTATATTTATATTATAAAAAAATAAATATAAGTGTACCATTGAAAACAGAATACTTGTATATTTATGACTGGTCGCTAGTTGAACTAGCGACCCGTCAATTTTTTAAATTGCCAACATTCTTTTGGGCTGGTCGCGAGCTGCACTCGCGACCATCCCTCAATTTTTTTTAATTTGTTAATTATTTATAATTATCAGTTAAAGTTAAAATAAATATTATTAATACTTAATTAGATATAATTAATTAATATTAATATGATAGTTGTTAATATAACTATAAATATAATTAATTAAATATTAATTAATTTAATAATATAATTGTTAATATTAATTAATTTGATATATATATTAATTATTAAAAGTTTGATAATATAGTTGTTAACCGTAATTTAAAAAATAGGTAATTATATATTTGATATATATTTTTTAATTATTTATAATTAATAACAAAGTTGATATTATTATAACCGAGATCTTTTTCTTTTCACACTTATAAGTTCAATTGGATCATCTATTTTTTAAAACTATGATTAGCAACTATATTATCGAATTTTTAACAATTAATCTATATCAACTTAATTAGTATTAACAACTATATTATCAAATTAATTAAAATTATCTTGATAATATTATATTCTGTACGAAAAAATAAAAATATTATATCATTATTATAATTATAAATTATAATAATGATCACGAGTCCTATAAGTATGGCGTTGGCATTGTTGTCGAGGTATTTTTCTTTTCTCATTTATCAGTTCAATTGGATCATCTATTTTTTAAATTATGATTAACAACTATATTATCAAATTTTTAACAATTAATCTATATCAAAGTAATTAGTATTACAACTATATTATCAAATTAATTAAAATTATTTTAATAATATTACATTCTGTATGAAAAAATAAAAATAATATATCATTATTATATTTATAAATTATAATAATGATCACGAGTCCTATAAGTATGACGTTGGTATTATTGTCGAGGTTTTTTCTTTTCTCACTTATTAGTTCAATTGGATCATCTATTTTTAAAATTATAATTAACAACTATATTATCAAATTTTTAATAATTAATATATATCAAATTAATTAATATTAATAACTATATTATTAAATTTATTAATATTTAATTAATTATATTAATAGCTACAGTAACAACTATCAAATTAATATTAACTAACTATATCTAATCAAGTATTAAGGGCAAAATATTTTTTTAGCCCCGTTAAATAGGGCTAGACTCGTTTTTAGTACAATTATTTATCCAAGTGTAGGTTTTGATCCCTTTAAACTCAAATTCGGCCTTATTTGATCCCAGTAAGACATTTTTCATGCTCTGCACATGATTTATTGGGACCAAATAAGCTTGAATTTGGGCTTATTTGGTCCCAATAATTATGGAATTTCTAACGGACATAAACGGAGTCAATAAGTCATGTGCTTTGCACATGACTTATTGGGACCAAATAAGCCTGAATTCGGGTTTAATCGGACCAAAATCTATACTTGGATAAAACAATGGTAGTAAAAATGAGTCTGACCTTATTTACAGGACTAAAATAATGTTTTGCCCCAAGTATTAATAATTATTATTTTAACTTTATCTAATAATTATAAATAATTGACAAATTAAAAAAAAAAACTAAAATTTGCGGGTGCACTCGCGACTAGCCCAAAAGAATGCAGTTCGCGACTGTTAAAAAAATTTAAAAAATTGGCGGGTCGCTAGTTGATACCAGTCATAAAAATATAAGTGTATCGTTTTCAGCAGTACACTTATATTTAATTTTTTATTATATAAATATAAATGGGCCTCACGACAAGGATGCAAGAATTGATCCTATCCCTGATGCAAGCAACTAGGTTCAACCAAAGTTCGGCCATACAAATGGTCAAAGTTGGTGGACTTAAATTTTACCTCATTCAAAGTTATTGGACTAAAATTAAACCATGCTAAAGTTAATGTACTAAAATTCATCCTTATGGAAGAAAATACATCCAAGCCATCCCGCCACGTCAGTCGCCTACCACACCATGTGCTGACGTGGTTAATTTCTCCGGACACGTAAGCAAAAATTGGTCACGTCAACAAATTCAGGTCAATTGACCGAAAAATTGGAACAAAAACCCTCAATTGGACTTAATTGCAGCAAAATTGCAACATAATGTATAAAATATGATAATTACCAAAGTTAGTGTACTAAAATTGAACGAGAGCCAACTTAGTGTACTAAATTGCTTTTTTCCCAATTATGTTATCAAATTTCTTTTTTATTTTAATTAAATGTAACGAATTATAGTATGAAATGAATTATTTATCCAATTGTACCAATTGAAGAGTAGGTGAAAAAAGAATTACGTTGGTATTAGCTTTTATCAAAACGTAAATTTGGAGGTATTTAATCTAATTACAAACGCACTGATGATCCCATTATTTCTTAACTTAAAAAGTTGTAAACTTGTGCGCATTGATGATCAAACGCACTAATCCAACTACTAATAAAATCATTAGGTTTTCAAATAATTATATGGGAACGATACATTCCCCCAACATACCCCAACCGTTGTCTCCACAGTGGAGCAGCCTCTTGGAGTTCCATAATTGAGGCAAAATATTGAAGGATTAATTAGTGTTCAATAACAATTAAAATTATTTTATAGCGATGTTGTATGTTCCCTGATATGCCACCAAAAGTCCTTGATGCTTGCCTGCCCCATGCATAATTTACACCTAACTAATTTCTGATTGAGATTTCTTTATCAATTATTAGGCGTTGTCCCTATGTGCATATAATAAATAATTTTTTATGATTTAATATATATAATTGATGTGGCTAAATTGTAAATTGTATTTTCTATAATCAAATTATAGGTTCCATTATCCAATAGCTAGCGTAATTGACTCTAACGAATAAAACTTAGAAATTAGTTAATGTTCAACACAACGGGTACATGCACGATTGACTCCAATGAATAAAGCTTAGAAGTTAGTCCAAGTTCAATGCAACTATTATTAGCACAATTGACTCCAATAAAATAAAGCCTAAAAGTCCGTCCAAATTTGAGAAGACAATGCAACAGTTCTATTTATAAAAAATAATTAGTTGTGTGTTCTAGAAATATTGTATTATGGATGTATAAATTTATAGTGCACTGCAAATAAATATTGTGGAAAAGGCTGATTCTCACACAATATGACTACATTGTAGATTTTGTTCAAATATGTGTAACTTTCGAGCGCCAAAAATGGTTAAGAATTGTGCAACGAATATATGAATGCATATGAATATATCAAATTATTTTTTTGGGATAATTATATTTACACCCCCATCTATTGTCCATTTACACAAATCATCACTGCCTTTTTAAAAAAATTACAGAAACCACTCCTAACAGCCTTTAAAACCCAAAAATACTGCTATTGACTTGGTTAAACTTTATTTTAAAGAACAAAAATTCCCTTAGGGGTGTTTCTAGAATTATCAAAAGGTAGAGACGGTGTTAATGTAATGTTTATGAGGATGAGTAATATGACCCCCACATATTTTTTTTATTATTTATATCAAATTTAAATTTAAATTTAAATTATTTTTTAAACTTTTTTTTAATCGAATCTCTATATAAATTACACCTATTAATAATTGAAATTAAATCATTCAATCAATATATTATTAAAAATTAGTTATGAGGGTATACATTTAAATTAAAACTATCACACTTGTATAAATTATTTTAAATTCTTAAGAATAAGAGATTATTTATCCACTATATTTATTTGTATCTAAACTTTACTACAATTAATATATTATACATATATGTGTATATATATATTTATACATATATATATATTTCTGTACATATATATTTAGATGGCGGACAAAGACGGAGGAGGGCGACGACAAGAGCGGGTGAAAGCGGAAGAGGGGCTGGCACAGGTGGGGAGGCAATGAGGAGGGTGCCAGCGGGGCGGCGGGGACAAGCGATAATTTAAAAAAAAATTAATAATTTAAAATATCTTTTTCATAAATAAAGTATTTATTTTACTAATTCTGATATGATTTATATAAAATTCATAAATTATTTTGAATTATAATATATTAATTTTAATAAAATTTAGTTATAAATTAAAATAGAGGATAAATAATTTTTTAGTTTTAATAATTTTAAATAATTTATTCAAGTACGGTAATTTTTTAATTTAAGCTTATAATCTAGTAACTAATTTTATTAATATATATTAATTGAATAATTTAATACTTCAATTATTAAAAAATATAATTTTATATAGAAATTTAATTAAAAAAAGTTAATAGAATAATTTAAATTTAAGTTTAAGTTTGATATAAATAATAAACAAATATATGGGATCATATTACTCATCCTCATAAACATTACATTAATACCCCCTCTACCTTTTGGTAATTACAAAAACACCCCTGAGGGCATTTTTGTCCTTCAAAATTTATATTAAAGTTTGACCAAGTCAATAGGGATATTTTTGTGTTTTAAATGCTCCTATGGATGGTTTCTGTAATTTTTCAAAAGGCATGGGTGGTTTGTGTAAATAGGCAATAGGTAAGGTGGTGTAAATATAATTATCCCTATTTTTATTAATAAAATTCATATTCTATCTAGAGAATCTAGTTACATTAATTATCCACTTACTTGGTAAGCAAATTTGGCATATATATAGAAACTAGCATAAACCACGTGCTATGCACGGAAACTTATAAACTCTATACTTTCAGAAATTTTGACTTGGCGGACAAAAGCTGCACCACTATCAAAAGCAGGAGGTACAATAACAATAAAGGACGATTGTCCTTTTAATTAAGTATGAAGATCTTTTGGATACATTGGTACTTAGGTATTTTTATGGTTGTTCATATTTTCAAGCCCATACCTTGAGTACGAATACAGAAGGTCCTCTCATTGCCCTTTATGGAGGCTGGTCATAATAATGTCTCATACTGAATATAAAGGTCATTAAATGGCTTCGAAGGTCACGGAGGGATCTCAGTCCCCACATCAGAAGTCCCCCCACTTATCGAGGTTTTGGGGCAAAGGCTTGATGAGTGAAGTTAATTTGACCTTCAAAGCTCCAAAATTAGTTTTACGCCTTCACTTAGGTTTTCCCAAACCTTATCACTTAGAAATTTCTTTAACTGTTTAGCTTCTTTTGACTTCAGCTGGGATTTTGAATTTCAAAATTCAATGCTCCCAGAGGCGACTATTGCATGTCAATTGATCGCGTCGTACAAGTGTCAGCGATTGAAGATTCTGCACGGACACGTCCAATAATAGTAGATGGGCCTTTTTCGATTCCCACGCTTGATCAGACAAGTTAAATACCAATTCCTTTCGGTAGATGACTCTTCACCTTCTTATCCATGCATTCTTCTCCTTTGCTGCAAAGTTTCGTTTATCTTGAACCATCCTACGCTTCGAATCCTCAACAAGTTACTAATTTCTGTGCCCTTTCTGTTGTGTTTTAGGCCTCTTTTGCTTTAATTGCTTCTTCATGTGATTATGGGGAAAGAACCATAAGTGGTGCCCTGACGGGGTCACACGAGACCTTGGGGATATTTCATCCGTTCCTCGCGTGTTTGACACACTAGTAGTGGTGGGCGAAACTCCTGAACTGATAAGTACGAGACACGAAAATGCTGATTTATTCTCGATGGAACCTTAGATTTTGATTGCCCTGTTTATGCCTCACCATTGTTTTATCTAACAACAGACTTAGTGGCTCTATGATTTAGATACTCCATTCCTGATGACTATGAACTCTTGCTTCCTTCCCCAACGGTAGGATTCATTTTCCTCCTCTTAGGGGTAGAGCCCTTTTGTGGCATATTTTGGGGTAGGTTTAAGGTTACCTCTTTATCCCTTGGTCGACGAGATCCTTCGTCACCTTGACTTATGTATATCGCAATTGACCACTAACTCTTTTGGCCTAATTTCTGTTTTATAATTTGGATGAGGTTTCACCACCTTGTGCCAACGTACAATAATTTTAGCTCTCTGTTTCAAATAAACTTCAGTATTGCAGAGAAGGGAATATTTAACTTCAATGTTAGGAGAGGGTGTAAGATTGTAACCCACAATAAGACCTTTGACAATAATGGACGGAGTGCTTTTTCTATGGCCACCATCCCTTAGATCATCATTGGGTCCATCCTGGTTGGTGGTAATTAGATAAGATACTTCTCAATACCCATGGGTCCCCAACTTGGGATGATGACTATCTCAACAATACCCTTCTGTGCTATTAATATGACTATAAGGATGTTTGTGACTGAGGGAGTCTTCTCCACTATTGGTTTAGCCCTTATTCGGCCTAATACTGATGATTCTTATTTGGGTACTCCGACTATTCCTTCTCATTATTCCATACGTTCAGTGTAGATAGTCATGGCTTCCCGTAGCGCAAGGATGGGAATTCTTGCTCGACAGATAAAGGCTGCCCCTATAGCTTTTACGCGACTCCTGGGCGATCGAGTTCCGCTACATTGGTTGCCAACTCCTTTACTGTCGAAACTTCTTCAAGGAATGGTAACCTCGTTCAGCCTTCCTACTTCAGGAGAAATGGCTACCACCAACCAGGCCTCGAGATGCAGGGGGAACCAGATACCTCCATAGTTCCCATCGATGTGAACTCTGGTGATAACCAAGGTCCTGCGGCTATCATCTATTCCCGCTGCAAAAGAAGATTGATTGGCATGGATGATTTCGAGGATGAGGATAATGATGATGTGTCAATAACGTGCCCATCCACAGCCTTTTCAAGAAGGGTATTTCTCTTTCTGAACCCAAGTCCAAGGCTCCAGCCAAGAAACTGGTTAAGTTATCCAAAGAGAGCTTTGTGAAGGGTAAGGGGAAAACGGAATCCCATTTGGTCCCCTTGAAATTAGCTGAATTTGAGGAAATTTTTGAGTTTGTACTAGTGGATAAGTATCACTCAGTGAGAAAGTAGTTGCAAAAGCAAGAGAAGATTCTAGAGAAGATGAGGGATACTTGGTTAGCGACTCGGGAACTTCTTCATGAGGTAGAGATGCAAGTCTGATTCTGCTTCCTAGATGAGATGTTCGCGGAGTTTTCTTTGATCTATATAAGGGAACCCTTTTGCCTCTAGATCAAATGAAGTTGTCCATGAGCTCAGTTCCACAGATGGAACCGTATGCAGCCAAACACCTTAGCAGTGTAAGTAGCCCACTCCAATTTATTCTTTCCTTATTTTTATCGTCTTTTCACTATTACCCCCATGCCTTGCCATTCAGTTAAATCAACTCTTGCACGGACTGTCCCTTCAATTTGCCAGTTTCAGTAAGCAAGCTACTCATTTAGAAGAAAAGGCCAAAGCTACTGCAGCCAAAATTCACGACCTTCAGGAACAATGTGAAGTGCTAGTTGTTCAAGATCAAAGCTATAGCAAGTCCATCGCGAAGGGAATGAGGGAGACGGAGGAACAATTAAAGCTAGTCGCGGAAGCTAAGGAAAACTGTTTAATGTACTAGCCTTCATGCGGCACAAGTACAAAACTCTTTTATCCTCCTATGAAAATATTGTATCCTCTCGTGAACAAGAATACGAAGCTTCCCGGCTGAAGGGCATACAACAAGGATTAGGGCAGTTCTATGACACTAACGAATATACGAAGTTTGTAGCCCGAAGTAGGATGGAAGGTGCAAGGGCTTTTTTGCAGTCTTCGGTATTTGAAGCTATCACAGACGGTAATGTGTTTAAGGAGTTGCTAGCACTTGGAATAAATGCAGTCTGCAAACTCATGTTTTATGCGGGTACGAGGAAGGTTTTGATACATCCCTGTTGGATATTGTCAAGTATGAAAACTGCAATTTTTACGTTGGGGATTCTGGGGAAGTCGAGGTTCCCTATGATGATGAATTCTATGCCCTACTTCTTCTCTTGGATCCTTTGTCCCCTGAGGAGCCAGTTGATTACGAGGTAAAGACTATTGCTCAGACCTTAATGGGACATGCTCATGTAGAGGTGTTTCCGGAGGCCTTTGCCCCCCTGAGAATGGGCCTTGGTTCGGGCCACAACTAGACCGATCCATCAACTAGGCTTGGGTCAAAAAATGGACCTAATTGGGGATCATTTAAAGGCCCCAACACCTCCTTGAACAGTACCGAGATGGCTTTTTCGAGCTTGTCCCTGTCGCTTCTGGGGATCGGCCCACTATGCACCTTGTTGGCCAAGCCTAGTTTGAGATAGACCTTTCTAAAACAATGACATGAGAAGCACAAAACGCAAATATACCACTACAAGAAATAATGTCATTAGCAACAACACAAATATCTTGCAAAACATTAGTTGTTTCTAGTTTATGTTAACAATGAATTCAACAAAAAGAATATTTATTGGGTAATTAGCTCGTCACTGAATATAGCATTATTTCTTGTTATTGATTTTTCTAAAAATTTTCTAAGAAAAATATTTGGGATTAAATATTGGGGGGAACTTTCAAAGTTTTTGTCAAACACAACTTCAAAGCTTTACAATATTAAAATTCCTTTCTAATTATAACAATGAAACATTTCATTTATAATGTTATTTTTGAAATCACAAAATTTTTAAAATTTTATTCCTTGCTATATTTGTTGCTAACTACAAATAAATTTATTCTCTTTTTATTTTTTTAGCTACTGGCTTATTTTTTTATTTTTCTTTTTTTTTTTAATTTCTATTGATAAAAAATAATTAGTTGTGTGCTCTAGTATTATGGATATATAAATTTATAAATTGCAAATAAATATCATGAAAAAGGCTGATTCTCACATTGTTACACAATATCTTGTAGATTTTGTTCAAATATGTGCAACTTTCCAGCGCCAAAAAACGGTTTAGAATTGTGCGACGATTATATGCATATAGCAAGGTCACTTAAGAAGGATATTACCAGAGGTCTCGGTAAACTCGATCTAGTAACTTGTCCCAAATAATGTTCCTGAGAAGAGAGCAAGCATCAGGCTAGCAGGGATGGTCTGTTGAAGACCTTCCGATGCTTAAGTCAGTATGGGTTCTAAATAGAAATAGAGATAAGCGAACCAGGATAGTTAAAGTTGTAATAAATGCACGTTACCTGTAATAAATGAGGGTGTCGGTATTTATAGGGCCATGTGTTCAGAATTATCCGGCCCACGTGGCGTAATCCTGGTGATTCCCTATTGAAGGATCGACGGCTTCTGTTAGGTCTACATCGTCGGGTCGCCGATGCGGGTCGCGCGCTACTGTTCATTGTCCTACTCGTTCGACTAATGCGGCTTCATCGCTCCTGCTCTACGTGCTGTTGCGCGCCACTATTCGCCGCCTTTCGTCGTCTCTGCTGCCGCGTCGTATTCCACCTCCACGCACCGCTACTGCTAACTCACCACTATTCTATTCATCGTGCTGCAGTCCTCACCTCCCTTCGTCAATATGGTGCGCGCTCGAAAAGAGGGAGCAGACGAAGCACTATTCCACCACTACCGGAGCCAGCTCCACTACCGCCGCCGTTACCTGCTCCGGTGACAGAACTCCCCACCCCCACAACCCCACATTCTGATGAGCCGGGGCCTTCCTCTGCCACACCCCTCCGCGACACCCACTGAAAACATGGTCGTTTCCCATCCACCTCCGGCACCACCCTCGGAGGCCATCGTAGCCCAATTGGCCCGTTTAAAACAGTCTGGTGCATGGATGCACTGCAAGCTTGATGCAGTCTTGACCGATTTAGGGGTGTCTATACCCCCTCCACCCATCGCCTAAAATAAAATTTATAAATGAATATAATTACCACATTTATATAATAACCATATATATAAATATATATTAATTGTATAATTCTTTTATTAGTTCATCAGCTCTTTTGATTTTATTAGTCCACATTAATATAATTGCCATATATATATATATATTAATTGTATATTTTTTAAGTAAATGTATATGTGCATGTATAAATTTTCTTTTAAATTGGTCTGACAAACAAGTGAAACTAAAATAAAATGAGCATCAAGTACTTTATGATTACATAAATAAAAACAGCTCGATGAACAAGTGATACTAGAATTAGACAAAGTTTTTGAGAAAAAATGATTTTTACATTTTAGAAATCCCTTTCTTTTTTTTTTCAGAAAGCAATTATATAGGGTAAAATGGACTTTTTGAACTTGAAAATTAAAGGTCGGGAAAATATTTGAAGATTTTAATACTTTAGAAGATTAATTTATGTGTGGTGGATACTTAAGTAGTGGAAACTATATTCAACCCCTTATATCTATAAACACTTATGTTATTTCTATATATATCTAAAAATTGCTTATAAAGTAAGAGGAGAATTAATCTAATTAGAATCTCTAGATAGAATATGAATTTTATTAATAAAAGATAATTAGATATATTCATATTGATGGGGGTTACCTAGCAATTACCTCAATTCCCTGAAAAGGGTCAGAAATCTTGCTAATGACACCAAGATCCGCGCACTTTTAAGTTGGGTCGGGTACCCTTAACTTGACCCGCATCGGCGACCCGGTGACGTAGACCTAACAGAAGCCGTTGATCCTTCAACGGGGAATCACTAGGGTTGCGCCACATGGGTGTTAGAGTAGGTGACCATGAAGACAATCTCATTAGGCTTATGTAACCTATTTCTGACAATAAAAGTTTCTGGCATATTATACTTTGATTATGTTCACTTATATTATTGTTCAATGCACAAACAAAGCCCACAGACGGGGTCCGTTAATCCAAGAGGTTGGACTGCATGTAGGTTGGCAGTCATGAATCTAGCCTCTGTGGATTGGTCTGAAACCCTCCAAGTCAAGGACCTCGAGATTGGGTATCGAGGGTTCAATCCCAACTTTCATCAACAAGAGACGAAGGTCGTCCATGCAATATTAGTGGGTCAGCTGGCTCGGCGCCGGCTGACTGAGGTGACTCGTGGGAATCGTCATATGGAAGCCTTGAGGGCCTTGGTCGGTATGACTTGCATTCTGGGCTTCGATAGTTCGAGATTAGCCCTCACAATTGAGGAACCACGACGTCACATCCACATTGAAAGACTTGGTTGCCTGTATCTTAGGTTTTGCAAAGGGCTACCACATCGAAAGACTTTGTTGCTATAAGCCTTGTCTAGTGTAGCTAGAATCTGCAATGAGGACGGTGGGTTCCAAGATAGAATTTGTCTCCTGTCAAAGTTCGACAGTAGTGTCTCACGTTTACTTTGAGACTCGTTCCCTATAAATTTGTGGCCACAGTGACTGAACAGTGGGATATGATAGACAGAAGGACTGTACTCGTATGCATTCGTGAACCTAAATGTTCACGTCATGATTTCACCTAGTCTCTAGTGCCATGGACCGCTGCTAGATGGCCACCCATTGTGAGTGGCGAATTTCATTTATGCTATGATCAGAGATTCGTCTAAGTCTAGTTTAAGGTGAACCTAAAGAGTCACACATAATTCACTGGAAGTGAAGGATTTAATTTGGAATTAACTCCGAGAGATAAAACAATTTAATTACATTAAATTGATCCTCTTTTGGAGCATCAAGCCTTTGTAGATTAATTAGACTAATCGGGCTTGATTCATAAATTAGATTTATGAAATTAGAGGATGGGTTTTCCCCTTGTAATTAGATTAAAGAGTTGGACATAATTATTAGGCTTTAATATTATTTAGATTTATACATGAAGCCCATCAGGACTTTGGAACATTTAAATTAGATTTAATAAAGTTCCATTCCATAAAGCCCATCAAGAATGGATGGACGAGATTCGATCTAGGGCATGATGAGATGAATGGCTAGGATTAAAGTTTGACTTTGTCAAGCCCTTGGTTGACTAGAATTTGACTAGGTCAAAGTCCTATGGTTGATCAAAACGTATCTCTTTAGAAAAATTTGAGTAGGAATAGGAATACTAATCCATATATATACTCAAAACACACACAACACTCATAACTCTCTACACTCATTTTACAACCGACGCCCCTTTCCTCTCTCGGTCACCCTTTCTACTCTCCACCTCCAAAAACCTCTCTTGTCTCCTTGTTTTCATACAAGAGGACATACGAACGATCAATCACGTTAATCAATAGCGTTTGGTTGATTGTTCTCTCCCCTCTTTGATATCTTGCTAGCACGAGAGTATCAAGAATTCAGGTGAATTGCGTGGACGATTTAGAGGATCTCTATGTTAGGTTATAGGTGGCAAATTCGGGAACAACACGTGTAACCGAACCAAGAAAGCCACAAGGGTGAGTACTGTTCTTACGGTTCTTGTTCTTCGTTTCACCCTATGGCCTCCATGAATTTTGCATGCTTTCTTTTATTCATGAGATACAACGAACACCCAGGAGAATCAAGAAAACACCACTTGATCCGGTTTTAAAATTCTGTTTTAATTCCATTATGCATGTTTAATGTTAATATTCCGCCCCCGCGCTTCTGCCGTGCTCCTCTCGGGCCAATAGGAGCCTGCACGCTCCCAGCACGCGCGAAGGGCAGATTCGGTGTCACGGGCGGACTCTTTTGTCGCAGTGGAATATCTCTTTTTTGCCCGTGATGCCTCTCAGGTTGCTCACAACCTTCGACCGGCCTTCCTCCATTCGAGTCCTCTCGGTCTCCCGACCATGTGTCTTTGACACCCGCAGCTTACTAGCGCGACATCCGAACGCATCCCTGTGCGGTGCCTTGCGCCCAAGCACTCGCCTATCCGGAATGCCCATGTTCGCAGAGGGTCGCGGTTCTCGCGCCTTGCGTGCCTTCATGTCCGGCCCCAACTAGCTAGCTTTCCATCATACATCTCGCCCACAATCTCGGGCCCTGCCGATACTTCTCGCAATGGCTCGGAGCATCCTCACTCCGTCTCGGCACTATGAGCCAAGCTTACGCCCACAATGCCCATCGCAAGCACAACAATCACTCGGTGCATTACCGGCGCATGTCTTCGCCATACCCGTCTCGCATGCTTCACCCGAGTAGGGCAGCATCATCCGTCCGTGGCCCAACTCTTATGCCAACATCTCGCATCAGTCTCACAGGGCATGCCCAACATGCCTCCTTGCCCTTCGGCGTGGCCTCATAACTTGCCCACAGCGCGGCGTCGCCCCACGACCGCGTATCTTAGCCAATGGACCGTCATGCATGGCTAGAACCCAATAGCTCATGACACGAGTAGCTCACGAGGTCTTTCAATGCTTCGCCTCAATTGCTCATTCCGCCCGAGAGGTGTTGCCTATGACTTCCCGCAGCCCGCGGGCATTCTCGCAATCACACGGAGCCTCTCGACACGTTGATTGCCCAATGTCTGGCATCCTGGCCTCACGCTGCCCGTTCGGTTCCCATACCGACCGGGGACTTTAGCCCTCTCTTCGAGGTGCCTGAAGCCGGCCCTTGAGGCCCCATCATGCCCTAAGGGAATCGCTCATTTAGTGCCTCACTGCACGGGGGGGACTGGCTGGAGCTCACCACTGCTGTCTCCCTTATAATAGGCTTAAAAACATTTTCCCTTGTTCTAGCAGTAGATATTCAAAGTCCTTGAAATGGCCGAGAAGCGCACCTTTTTCACAACTCCATCGTCTAACGTCCGAATCGCGTACCGCTTGAACCATAGCGCTCCCACGTGTCGGGCCGACATCCCCTTATCACCCGCATGTACTCCGCAAGTCACAGGCGACAATCTTAGTTAAGGGGCGGCCTGTGACACGCGTCCAGTCGGCCGCTCGGCCAGCGCGCACGCGCCACAAGTCTAGCTAGTTAGCCACACGCGCGTGGCCGGTCAATCGCGCACGCACGGCCGCCAGGCGATAGGCGCCAAGTGCGCGTGTGCATGTGCATAGGCAGCACCCGCTGTCGAAGGGGCCTAGCCCCCTGGCTGGGGCACGCGCGTGCAGCATGCAAGCAAGGAGATGCCTACGCGCGCCCCCGACCAGGCTGAGCCATCGACAGCGCTCGCTGTCACCGTTTTTCTATTTTGATGTGTTTGGGGGATAATTTTGAATTTCTTTACTACACATTTTCTGAAAGAACATTATCTTGAAATATTTTTGGGTTGAGGTTGGGAATCTCTTAAAATATTATCTTGATGATGAGGAAGGGGTTTTCCTAGTATGAAATGTTGCAATGTTGCTCCGATGATCGATTTTTTTTGTAGAATTTTCCATTTATTTTCTGCTAGATATGATAGTGGTTATCACGTATATGGATTGGTAGCATGTTTACTTGGAATAGGCCTGTCGATGGGTGGGTATTACCCTACCCGGACCCGATAAATACCCATAATTGTTACTTATGTATTTTACCCAGACCCTACCCATAGAATATCCATTGGGTCTTACCCATTCTATACCCATACTAATATGTGCAGATTGAATATCGTTGAAATATATGTAACGAGATTGACTTTGTTCAATTAATGAATTATATTAACCAATTACACATCGACATAAATTCGATATAGGAACGTAAATTAAATAACCAATAAGAAAAATGTATGAAAATTATATTTTAACTTTAGAATGATTTTTTTATTTATTTGAAAATCAGTTAACATTCATTTCACGAGTTTTTCTACAATTTAAATTTGAATAAATTTTATTAGTACCATATATTAGTTTATCTTGACTTATCACCTTACATTCACATTAATTTTATCCAAAATTTAATTCGCAGTTGTCACTACGAAAATAAAGATGAAAAACTCTGGGATTTTTTTTTTCAAAATATCAATACGTAAAAAAAGAAAACTATGTTCA
This sequence comes from Sesamum alatum, assembly GCA_034509735.1. NCBI lineage: Eukaryota > Viridiplantae > Streptophyta > Magnoliopsida > Lamiales > Pedaliaceae > Sesamum > Sesamum alatum. Next base: position 10,042,365 of record JACGWO010000002.1, on the reverse strand, counting down.
AAATTAAGAATTTTAGATGACAAGTAAAATCGACTTGATTAATCTTTTAGAAGTTTACAAGTTCAATGATTATTAGTTAACGTATATTTATGAATTTTTATAGTATTAAGTTTTACCCATTCAAGACCCATACCCGTGGGTATTTTTGGTCTAGACCCTACCCATACCCAAAATACTTATTTTAATGGGTATGGGTCCGGGTCCGGGTCCGGGTCTAATACAAAAGTAATGGGTCTGGGTCCAGGTCTATTATAAAAGTAATGGATCCGGGTCCTGGTAATACCCGCCCAATGACAGGTCTAACTTGGAATGTGTAATTTTGCTACTTGCGTTAATGAGATTGATGAGTGGATGATCACAAAGGCCTTAGACCACATGTATGGTTTAATTTTCCATTGGGACTATGTGCCTTTTTAAATTGCTTCCTTATCTTTCTTTTTTATTCAGAATAATAAGACTTTCTTCCTCCCTCGTTATGTGCTCCCCCCGGTGTTCGTCTGGGTTTCTAATTCAGTTGTAATGAGAGTAGGTAGTGGTGAGGTGTATTTTTTTCTTTATTGTTGTTAAATGAAGAAGATCAAGGAAGGCCAGTAAGGGTAGAAAAAGGAACCCAATGGAGGTCCGGAGCCTTGGTGACCCGAAGAATGAAGGAAGAAGAGACAAAGCCCATCAAGGTGTTGATGGGTTTCTACATAAATTTGTAATAATGTAGGACCAACCCTTAGATTGACCATAGATCCACCGTGGGCTCAGTGGATCGCATAGGTTTCGGGCTTGTGATCATCCAACAAGGGCGTGCTAGGCTTTTAGTTTGCATGTGGAGTGATTGATGGGTGAATGGTTTATTTATCATGTTTTTCATTAGCATGCATAGTATGTTATATGTGATGAGATCTCGGTCTATCAAACAAAACTCTCACTTGGTTGGACCAAACTAAATATTAGACCCTAATAATGGACCTGAGCATACAATGTTCGTCCAAGCCTTCCATCCATGACAAAAGTGAGGAAACTAATTTCACCCAATTGCATGGTCTCATGAGTCGTGATACGATTTTTGGACTGAGATTAAGTTGCACGATTGATATGAACGAAGAGAATACACTCCTATTTCCCTAACTTATGAGTCGTGGGGGCGATAGTGGGTGCTATGATTCGGTTGATGGGTTGGGTCTAAAGCTTAGTAACGTGATTCACTTGGAGTCCTTGGGATCACATGAAGAAGTGAGACAGAAATTTTGGGGATCTCGTTGGATGAGAATGGTATAAAATACCTCCCACAAGGTTATTTTCCATGTGAATCGTAAAAGCAGGGTATGGAGAATTTCGCTTGTGGACCCCAAGCCCACCAGGAAATGGTTTTCCGAAAACTGCGTTTGAGAGTGATGTGTTTTCTTAGAAATAGTGGGATAATTAATGACTGAAGTTCGAGTCTTTAATTTGTTGTTAAGTACCATTACATTATGCTGATTACCCGCTTTCATTTTAAATGTAGATTTAATTATGTCTACGAATCCACTATCCTGTATACTTAAGACAAACACATTCAATGGAAAAAATTATAATGACTGGTTGCGCAATTGAGGATAGTCCTCGATTATGAGAACCAAGGCTATGTCATGTATAAGTCATTTTCTCGGATTTTGCCAAAAGGATCCACGATTGAAGAACGTGAGACATTCAAAATATGGCAAAAGGATAACCGCTAAGTCCGTGGCCTCATACTTGCCTCTATGACAAATGAGATGCAAAAGCAATATGAGAGGTTGGATGATGTTCCCTCCATAATGGCTCATATGAAGGATTGCTATTGTAGTCCTGGACCAACATACTAGGTATGTCGCTACGAAAGCATTCTTTGGAACAAAGATGACCGAAGGATCCTCTATACATGAGCATGGGGTCAAGATGTTTACCCTTGTGGAAAAGTTCGAGGACGTCAAGGTAGGGCTCAATAACGAGACGTACATTGATGTGATACTTCAGCTACTCCCTCCCTTCTTCGATCAATTTATTGTTAACTAAAACATGAATACACTTGAGAAGGGCATACATGAGTTAATAAATATATTAGCCAATACGAGGCAACGACCAAAAATTCTGTACCGTTGGTATTGCTAGGAGAAGCTTCCACTTCCAAGGCAAAAGTCAAAGGTGCTAGATGCTGGAAAAAAAAAAGAAGGGAAAGGGAAAGGTTGTCACGGTTGTTGCCAACATTAAGAGTGTTCCCATTGCCAAAGTGGGGAAAAAGGAAGGCTGGTTCGAAGCAACAGTTGAGGGAAAATAACATATGTGTTCCTTGCCGTGAGAAAGGGCATTGGAAGAGGGATTACCCTAAATTTCTTTCCGAGCAAGGTATGTTTGTGATTGAGGTTAATATAGTTACTAACTCTGCTTTTTGGGTATTGGATACTTGCTGTTGAGCTCACATCTGCAATGACTTGCAGGTGCTGAAAAGAAGCAGAAAACTAAGTAAAGACGAGGTCATCCTAAGGCTCGGCAATGGCAAGTCCGTTGCTGCTGAAGCTGTAGGAACCGTTAGCTCAATAGTTAGTGATCGTGTTAGGCTAGAATTAAAGAATCGTCATTATATACCTAGCATGATCAAAAATATCATTTCCATTTCGTTGTTAGACAATAGTAACTTGGAAAAGATGGATCTTCTCATCTACTAGGAAAACTTAACAATGGTCTTTATATTCTGTAATAGTCTGATTGGATCATGACTGCTCAACACAAACGTAAAATAGACAATCTTGAGACGCACAGTTGTGTCATGCAAGGCTAGGTCACATCTCTCAAGGCGGGATTAGAAGGTTGGTAAACTAAAAGAGCCTAGAGGTGGGCGATTTGGACAACCTACCAGCCTGCCAATCCTGTCTAAAAGGGAAAATGACCAAGAAGCCCTTTGTTGGACAAAACACATTTGCCGCCGGTTTGTTGGATTTACTCCATATTGACGTGTGTGGGCCACTAAGTACTCAAGCTAGAGGTTGTTTCTCTTACTTTATAACCTTTACAGATGATCACTCACGGTATGATTATGTTTACCTAATGAGGTACAAGTCTGAAGCTCTATGAGGTTCAAGGAATTAAGGCTTGTAGTCAAGAACCATACTGGTTGCAAAATTAAAATCCTCGGTCAAACCAAGGTGGCGAGTATCTAAGTGGTGAGTTCCTCGATTATCTAAGAGAAAACGGTATTATCTCTCAATGGACACCTCAGTCGAACGGAGTCTCTGAAAGGAGGAATCGAACCCTGTTGGACATGGTTTGATCCATGATGAGCTTTACCGAGCTGCCCTTGTCCTTTTAGGGTTACGCACTTGAGACAGTGGCTAAGTTGCTGAACATGGCGCCATCCAGTGTTGTGGCCCCGACACTATATCAGATATGGCACTGCAAGCCTGCATCCTACAATTACTTGAGAGTGTGGGGTAGCCCTGCATACATCAAGAGATCAGTGGGAGACAAGCTAGAGTCGAGATCTAGCTTGTGCAGGTTCGTTGAATATCCTAAAAAAAAATACATGTTATTACTTTTATGACCCTTCTAAGCAAAAGGTATTTGTCTCGAGGAACGCGGTCTTCTTAGAGAAAGGTTTTCCATCGGATTCCAAGCGTAATGAATTGCTCCTTGAGGAATCAAGAGAAGAACTTCAGTCATTAGCATCAGGAGCCACGGACCCTGCATCAAGGGATCTTTGGTTGAGTGCCCGACCTATTGAGCAGCCTCGTGAGGCTCATCATGTTGAGCAGCCTTTGGAGGCCCAACATGTTAAAGAACCTCCCGAGGTGCCACAACCGCCGCTTCGTAGTATGTTTGGACCCAAGGTTCCCACTGGTAATATTTCGGTCCTCCGTAGGTCAGCAAGAGGGCCACGCCCTCTAATGAGGTATGGCTTCTTAGGCGTGACCGGTCAATTGGACAATGATCCAAAGACATACGAGGACGCGATATCGGACATCGATTCAGGGAAGTGGCTTGAAGCCATGAAAACAGAAATGGACTCCATGAGCACAAATCAAGTATGGATGCTGGTGGACCCTCCCAAAAGTGTTAAACCCATCGGTGTAAATGGATCTATAAGCACAAACTTGGAGTTGATGGAGAAGTAACTACCTTCAAAGCTAAACTTGTGGCGAAGGGTTATACTCAGCGACCCATGGTCGATTTTAAGGAAACCTATTCACCAGTAGCTATGGCTAAGTCCATTCAGATTATGCTTGCCAGCTCTACATGGTATGACTATGAAATATGACAAATAAATGGGAAAATGGCTTTCCTTAACGACTTCATTGAGGAAGAGATCTATATGGGTCAGCCGGAGGGATTCACGGTCGTTGAAGAAGAGCAGAAGGTCTGCCATCTCCGAAAGTCCATCTATGGCCTCAAGCAAGAGTCTTAAAGTTGGAATATTCATTTTGATGAAGACATAAAGGGATATGATTTCATCAAGAACGACTGTGGCCCTTGTATATATAAGAAGGTCAGTAGGAGCTCAGTAGTATTCCTAGTGATTTATGTGGACGACATATTGCTCATTGGGAATGATGTCAGAATGTTAGGTAACACAAAAGCATGGTTGTCTACTCAATTTTTCATGTAGGATTTGGGTGAAGCTTCCTACATCCTAGGCATCAAGATCTTCAAGGATAGATCTAGACGGATGCTCGGAATGACCCGAAACTCGTATGTTGAGAAAGTCTTGAAATGATTCAAGATGGATAACTCTAAACGATGTTTCCTTCCCATGAGGCATGGGGTCAAGTTATCCAAGAAGTAGTCTCCCAAGACTGATGAGGAGTTTGAAAGGATGAAGTGTTAGAATAGGTGACCATGTAAGCCAATTTTGGCGGGTATATGTAACCTATGTCTAGACAATTTCAGGTGTTTGATAAATCATTAATGAATAAAGAAGTGAATTTCATTTGGCATCACTTTGTTTGTGTTCACTTATAATTGTTTTCCATATCTGTTCACTACGCAAACAAAGCCCACGGACTGAGAATCAATTTCGGGGACTGGGACTACGCTTGGAGGTAGGTCCATGGAATCAGTCTTCCCGAATCAGTCCGGAAATCTCCAAGTCAAGGAATCCCGAAAATGGGTACCGGGATTCCATTTGAGACTTGCACTAAGCACCTGCTGTCGTGTTTCATCGACGGGTGACGAGGGTCGTCTAAGCAGTGTTAGTGGGTTAGCATGCTAGGACGCAGCTGACTGAGGTGACTCGCGGGAACCGTCTTACGGAGGACCTTGAGTATGGTCAGCAAGGTATGACGTGTATTCCCGGTTCCAACGGTACAGGTCAAGTCCTTTGACTTGAGGAATTGCTGAGTTTACCTGTACATCAGGGCTGTATCTTAGATATGGTGAGAGATTGCCAGAATTCTCTTTGGTAGTCATAAGCCATGTCTAGTGCAGTTCTGGTGTGCAAAGTGACAGTAGCTTCCAAGAAAGGATCTGTCTCCTGTCAATAGGTTTTGGCAGTTGAGTCTCATGTATACTCTAGGTCTTGTCCCTAAAACTGTGGCCACAGTGACTGGACAGAAGGGAAGGATTCCCTTGCGGCGTTTAGTGAGGACAGACCGACACTTAGGTCCAAAATGGGTACCTGCTTTTTCCGTGCCCTAGACTCTAAGTGATGAGACCGAAGACAGAAGGACAAGTGAACTGTTAGAGCCTAAATGTTCATCCCTGAATATTTCACCTAGTCTCTAGTGCCATGGACCGTTGCTAGATGGCCACCCATGGTAACGGAAGGATTCTAGGAATCCGACCAAGTCTAGCTGAAAGGTGAACCTAAAGAGTCACACACTATCCACACACATTTAGATATTTAATTAGGAATTAAATATTGGAGTGAAGGAATGATTAAATTGGATTTAATCGGGTCCTTTATTTTTCTTGGAGAAATAATTCCTTCTATTAGATATGAGGAATTAAATTGATAAATTAGATTTATCAAAGGGATTTATTTAATGGGCTTAAATAATATTTATATTTATTTTAGCCTCTTGGAAATATTTAATAGGTTTTAAATATTCCATTAAATTAAATTAAATCAACGGTTGAGATCAATGGGAGAGATGGATGGCTAGGATTGTTTTGACTAGGTCAAAACACTACTTTGACTAGGACTTTGACTAGGTCAAAATCCTAGTCAAAATAGAGTTCTTGAAAGAGGAGTTTAAAGAGGATTAAACTCCTCTTCTATATAAACCCCTAGCATCCTACAAGTTGAAGGATGATGAAATTCCAACACACACAACACACACACACAACTTGGCTCTCTCTCTCCCTCTATCTCGTCCGCCCTCTCTCTCTCTCACACACTCCAAGAAAATTATTTTTCTTTGTTCTCTTGTTCTTGGAACATTAGAACTTGATGAATCAATACCGTTAATTCATAACGTGTTGTTGATTATCCACTCCAAAATACAAACTTGTTCGTTGCTAGCAAGACGTGCAAGATACGTGGGTGGATCGTGTGTCACGATTTGGAGGGTCTCAAGAACGAGATCTTGGTGCAAAACGGGGAACAACGCGTGTAGCCGTTGAAGACGAAAACGACAACGGGTAGGTCTCGTTTATGATTTTCGTCCCTTTTAATTTTCTACCCTATGGCCTCCATGATTCTTTTATGTTATTCATTCATGAGATACACCGAACGCCCGGGAAATTTCAAAGGCACACCCTTTGAAACGTGTTTTTAATTTAAAAGCATGTTTAAATTCCGTATTTAATTTTTAATTATACCGCGCTTCCGCATTCGCGCTTTTCCCGGGACGATCCACAATTCCTTTCAGTGGTATCAGAGCCCGGTTCGGTGTATAGGCCTAGGGTTTATGTGCGTTTTAAGCATGAAACGTGATTTAGCATGTTTTAATTGAATCTTGATTTTCTTGATTATTAAAGCATGTTGTTTTATTGCTTTTAATTCGTGTGAAATTCTGAATGGTGGTATTTTTCTGTTTTTTCTTGGGAAACGGGGGAAAATTGAACTGAAAACGAGAAACGCCACAGCCGGCCAGCCGGGAGGGCTGGCCGAGCGCAGCCGAGCGCTGCCGGCAGGGCTGACGCGCGCAGGCAAGGGTAGCCTGCGCGCGCCCGCCCAGCCGGTCGCGCAGGGGCAGCGCGCAGTCAGGATGGCTGCGCGCGGGCGCGCGCGCAAGGGAGCGCCTCCAGCCGCGCGCGCGGGCAGACGAGGGTGTCTGCGCGCGCGCGGCCGGTAGGCGCGCTCATGCGCGTGCGCGCGCGCAAGGCTGTCGGGCGGAGAGCCCGCGCGCGGACGGCACCAGGCGCGCTGCCAGGCGGGCGTGCCCAGTGCGCGTCTGCGCGCGCGCGCACTGCGCACAGCGCAGTCACGCGGCTGGCGACCAGCAGGCCAGCGCGCGCGAGGCAGAGGAGCCTGCGCGCGCGACGGCCTGCCGGAACACCAGGCCGCGCAGCGCGCTGCCGGCCAGGTGCGCGCGCACGCAGGCAAGGGGCCTGCGCGCGCGCGCCCGGCCAGGCAGTGCCTGCGCGCACGACCGGCCGGCTGCTGCCGGTGGCGGCGGCCGGCGGCTGCTGCAGCTAGGGTTTTTTGAAACCCTAGTATTATTTTATTTTATTTTTATTTACTTTTCAGTCTTAATTTTGAATTAATTCTGAAAATTCGTTTTTGGGTTCAATTTTGCCTAAATTCCTAAAGACATTATTTTAGGAGTAAAATAAATTGGATTTGGAATCCCGGGGTTATTTTACTTAAAATAATGAGGAAAGGTTTTCCTAAAACGAGAAAAATATTATTACCAATATTTGTGTTTTATTTTTCACACGTTGCGCACATGATCATTTATTTCTGTTTTGGATTATTATGATTAGAAATCATGAATTATTGGTATATTGTAATTATGTATTGGATCATGTGATTATGTGTGTTGGATGGAAATGGATGATCACGAGCCCTAGACCGGATGTATGGTTTAATTTTCTGTTGGGCCTGTGTGCCTCTTTAACTGCTTTCTCCTTCTCTCTTTCTAGTTGCCTTGGAATAATAAGGCTTTCTACCTCCCTCCTTATGTACTCCCCCCGGGTTTTCGTTGGGGTTTCTATTTTTATAATGTAATGAGAGTAGACTAGGAGTGAGGTTTTCATTTTTGTAATTGGTGGAGTAGAAGGAAGGACCACATGGAGAGCCGAGACCGGAGGTCCCTTGGCGTTTTCTATGAAGTGAAGAAAGAGAAAAGAGACCAAGGCCCATCAGCATGATGATTGGGTTACTATTATTGTAATAGTATAGGACCAACCCTAGATTGACCATAGATCCACTGCGGGCTCAGTGGATCGCATAGGATTCGGGCTCGTGATCATCCAACAGGGGCGTGCTAGGCTTTTAATTTTGCATGTGGTTATTATGATGGATGAATGGCTTTTATTTATCATATAACTGCTATGGATGGATTTTATTTATGCATTATGGATGAATGTATGGATATATTATGAGATCTCGGTCATTCACTACTCTCACATTGGTTGGACCAATGTTGAAATATTAGACCCTAGATAAAGTGGACATGAACTCTAGGAGTTCGTCCATGCCTTCCAATCCGTGGCATAGTGAGGAAGCTGTTTTAGGCCAGTAGCGTGGTCTCACGAGTCGTGGCACGTTATTGTACTTAAAAGAAGCTGCACTATGTCATGAACGAAAAATGGGCTGCTGTTACCTGTCTCACGAGTCGTGGGGGTACTAGTGGGTCCATGGCTCGGTCGATTGGGTCGGGTCTAACGCCCAATTAGTATGATTCGCTTGGAGTCCTCGGGATCATGCAAAAGGGTGAGGCAATAATCTTGGGAATCTCGTGGAACGAGAATGGTATGGAATACCTCCCACAGGATCTTTTCCATGCGAATCGTAAAAGCGGGGTATGGGAAAATCGCTGTGGATCCCAAGCCCACTAGGAAAGGATTTCCCGAAAATCACGTTTGAGAGTACCGTGTTTTCGTATAAATAGTGGGAGGATTAAATGACTAAAGACCAAGCATTTAATTATTTCATCAAACCACCGTCTTTATTTTCTGCTGATCGCGCGTTGTTTTCTAAATGTAGATTTAAAATGTCTAAGAACCCACTATCAACCATTCTTGAGACAAACAAATTTAATGGAACCAACTACAACGAGTGGTTGCGCAATCTCAGGATAGTCCTAGATTACGAGAACCAAGGCTACGTCATGGACGAGCCTCTCCCTAGGACCTTACCGGAAGGGTCCACGCTAGAAGAACGTGAGACGTTCGAGACTTGGCATAAGGATAACCGGAAGGTCCGTAGCGTCATACTTGCTTCGATGACCAATGAGATTCAGAAGCAATATGAAAGGCTAGACGATGTCCCTTCCATTATGGCTCGCCTTAAGGATTGCTATGCAATCCCGGACCGGCATACTAGGTATGTCGCGACCAAGGCGTTCTTTGGAACTAAAATGACAGAAGGATCATCTGTACAAGAGCATGGGGTTAAAATGCTTACCCTAGTGGAAAAGCTCGAGGACCTAAAGGCAGGTCTCGATAACGAAACGTACATAGATGTGATCCTTCAGTCACTCCCACCCTCCTTCGACCAATTTATCGTCAACTATAACATGAATGCACTTGAGAAGGGCATTCATGAGTTGATCAATATGTTGGTGCAATACGAGGCAACGACTAAGAAGTCCACGCCTTCGGTATTGTTTGGAGGTGCTTCAACTTCCAAGACGAAAGGCAAGGGTGCCGGTCGTTGGAAAAAGAAGAAAGGGAAGGGAAAAGCCGTCATAGCAGCTACGAACACTCAGAGTGTTCCCATTGCCAAGGAGGGGAAAGGCAAAGGAAAGGAAAAGGTTGTCTCCAAGCAACAGTCAAAAGCATATGACATATGTATCAACTGCCGTGAGAAAGGGCATTGGAAGAGAGAGTGCCCCAAACTCTTCTCAAACCAAGTATATTTGTGATTGAGGTTAACATGGTCACTAATTCTGCCTCTTGGGTATTGGATACCGGCTGTGGAGCTCATATTTGCAATGATTTGCAGGTGCTGAAAAGAAGCAGAAAACTAAGTAGCGGGGACATGATCCTGAAGCTCGGAAATGGCAAGGCCATCTCGGCAGAAGCAGTAGGATCCGCCACTTTAGTAATTAGTGATACCATTAGCATAGAATTAGAGTAGGTTTATTTTTGTACCTAGTATGATTAAGAACATCATTTCCATTCCATTGTTGGACAATAGTGGTTATGAGTTCAGAATCAATAAAAATTGCTTTTATTTGATGAGGTGTGGAATTGCTCATCTACTTGGTACATTGCACAACGGGCTCTATATCTTGCAACAAACGAATTTCGTTCTTAACGCTCAACACAAACGGAAATTAGATAATAACGGGAACGCACGTCTGTGGCACGCTAGGCTAGGTCACATATCCCAAGATAGGATGAAAAGGTTGGTAGACTCAAAGAACCTAGAGGTTGGGGACTTGAGCGATCTACCAACTTGTGAATCTTGTCTAAGAGGGAAAAATGACCAAGAAGCCCTTTGTAGGTCAAAGCAGGCTTGCCACGGGTCTGTTGGACTTGGTCCATACAGACGTATGTGGACCACTAAGGACGCAGGCTCGAGGTGGGTTCTCCTACTTCATAACCTTCACCGATGATCATTCACGGTATGGTTATGTTTACCTAATGAGGTACAAGTCTGAAGCTCTTGAGAGGTTTAAAGAATTCAGACTTGAAGTGGAGAACCAGACCAACTGCAAAATTAAAGTCCTACGGTCAGACCGAGGCGGTGAATACCTTAGTGCCGAATTCCTAGATTATCTAAAAGAAAAATGGTATAATATCGGAATGGACACCTCCCGGAACACCACAGTTAAATGGCGTCTCTGAAAGGAGGAACCGAACCCTGTTGGACATGGTTCGGTCCATGATGAGTTTTACCAAATTGCCCTTATCGTTTTGGGGTTACGCATTAGAAACGGCAGCCAAGTTGTTGAATTTGGCGCCTACCAGTGCATTGACCCAAACGCCATATGAGATATGGCACGGCAAGCCTGCGTCCTACAACTACTTGAAAGTGTGGGTAGCCCCACATACGTCAAGAGGTTTAGTGGGAGATAAGCTAGAATCCAGGTCTAGCCTATGCAGGTTCGTTGGATACCCTAGAGAAACTGCGAGTTATTACTTTTATGACCCTTTGGAACAAAAAGGTATTTGTTTCAAGGAATGCAGTATTCTTGGAGCAAGGCTTCCCGGAGGATATCCAACCTGATGAGCTGATCCTTGAGGAATCAAGTGATGGAACTCAGCCATTAGAAATAGCTGCGGAAACCTCACCAAGAGGATTTAGGATTAACGCACGGAGGGCTGACCAACCTAGAGAAGTCCAACATGCTAGGCATGAAGGACAACCTCAAGAAAGGCCAGTCCTGGCCCCTGAACCGCCGGCTCCGATACAGTCAGCGCCCACAGTCACCACTGACGTTCCCGTCCTCCGTAGGTCCACTAGAGAATCCAGACCTCCAGTGAGATATGGGTTTCTAGGTGCGACCGATCTTTTGGATAACGATCCTAAGACGTACGGGGAAGCGATGTCTGACATCGACTCCGGGAAATGGCTTGAGGCCATGAAAACCGAAATGGACTCCATGAGCGAGAACTAAGTTTGGAGACTTGTAGATCCACCGAAAGGTGTTAAGCCAGTGGGCTGTACGTGGGTCTACAAGCGCAAACTCGGCGTTGATGGAGAAGTCACAACCTTTAAGGCTAGGCTTGTAGCTAAGGGATACACTTAACGACCCGGGGTCGATTTTGAGGATACCTACTCGCCAGTAGCCATGGCTAAGTCCATTCGGATCCTGCTTGCCATAGCAGCATGGTATGACTATGAAATATGGCAGCATGGACGTGAAAACGGCCTTCCTCAACGGTTTCGTTGAAGAAGAGATCTATATGGATCAACCGGAGGGTTTCACGGTCACTGGAGAAGAACAGAAGGTCTGTCGTCTCCAGAAGTCCATCTATGGCCTCAAACAAGCATCCCGAAGTTGGAACATTCGATTTGATGAAGTAATACGGGGATATGACTTCATCAAAAACGAATCCGACCCTTGTGTATACAAGAAGGTCAGTGGGAGCTCTATAATGTTCCTAGTGCTTACGTGGATGACATTCTGCTCATTGGTAATGACGTCAGAATGTTAGGAAACACAAAAGCATGGTTGTCAACCAAGTTTTCCATGAAGGACTTGGGTGAAGCCTCCTACATCCTAGGCATCCAGATTGTCAGGACAGATCTAAAAGGATGTTAGGGCTCACCCAAAACTCGTATATGGAGAAAGTCCTAAAGAGATATCGAATGGACAACTCCAAACGAGGATTCCTTCCAATGAGGCATGGGATCAAGTTGTCCAAAAAGCAGTCCCCGCAGACTGATGAGGAACTTGAAAAGATGAAAGTCATCCCCTATGCTTCTGCCGTAGGTAGCATCCAATATGCGGTCCATTGCACCAGGCCTGACATTGCATACGCTTTGAGCGTGACAAGCAGATATCAGTCCTGTGCAGGAGAGGCACATTGGAATGCCGTTAAGGGCATCCTTAAGTACCTTAGGAGGACTAAGGAAATGTTCTTGGTCTATGGCAATGGAGAACTAATTCTGGAAGGCTTTAGCGACGCTAGCTTCCAGTCTGATGACGATGATGCCAAGTCTCAATCGGGGTATGTATTCAAACTCAACGGAGGAGTAGTGGCTTGGAAAAGTTCCAAGCAAGCCACCACTGCTGACTCCACCACTGAGGCTGAATATATAGCAGCTTCAGAAGCTGCTAAGGAAGCGGTTTGGATGAGAAACTACATCCAAGAGTTGGGTGTGGTGCCTAGCATCGCCGAGCCTGTTGTCATCTTCTGTGATAACAACGGTGCAATAGCGCAAGCAAAGGAACCGAGATCTCATCACCGTTCTAAACACATTCTTAGACGCTACCATCTTCTTAGAGAAATGGTAGGAAGAGGTGACGTTCGGATGGACAGAGTCAACTCAGCAAACAACACAGCAGACCCGCTGACAAAGCCTATGTCGCAGAGTGCTCATACACAACATCTTGAGAAGATGGGGATTAGGCATATGGGTAATTGGCTTTAAAGGTCAAGTGGGAGCTTGTTAGAATAGGTGACCATGTAAGCCAATTTTGGCGGGTATATGTAACTTATGTCTAGACAATTTCAGGTGTTTGATAAATCATTAATGAATAAAGAAGTGAATTTCATTTGGCATCACTTTGTTTGTGTTCACTTATAATTATTTTTCATATCTGTTCACTACGCAAACAAAGCCCCACGGACTGAGAATCAATTTCGGGACTGGGACTACGCTTGGAGGTAGGTCCATGGAATCAGTCTTCCCGAATCAGTCCGGAAATCTCCAAGTCAAGGAATCCCGAAAATGGGTACCGGGATTCCATTTGAGACTTGCACTAAGCACCTGCTGTCGTGTTTCATCGACGGGTGACGAGGGTCGTCTAAGCAGTGTTAGTGGGTTTAGCATGATAGGACGCAGCTGACTGAGGTGACTCGCGGGAACCGTCTTACGGAGGACCTTGAGTATGGTCAGCAAGGTATGACGTGTATTCCCGGTTCCAACGGTACAGGTCAAGTCCTTTGACTTGAGGAATTGCTGAGTTTACCTGTACATCAGGGCTGTATCTTAGATATGGTGAGAGATTGCCAGAATTCTCTTTGGTAGTCATAAGCCATGTCTAGTGCAGTTCTGGTGTGGCAAAGTGACAGTAGCTTCCAAGAAAGGATCTGTCTCCTGTCAATAGGTTTTGGCAGTTGAGTCTCATGTATACTCTAGGTCTTGTCCCTAAAACTGTGGCCACAGTGACTGAACAGAAGGGAAGGATTCCCTTGCGGCGTTTAGTGAGGACAGACCGACACTTAGGTCCAAAATGGGTACCTGCTTTTTCCGTGCCCTAGACTCTAAGTGATGAGACCGAAGACAGAAGGACAAGTGTACTGTTAGAGCCTAAATGTTTCATCCCTGAATATTTCACCTAGTCTCTAGTGCCATGGGACCGTTGCTAGATGGCCACCCATGGTAACGGAAGGATTCTAGGAATCCGACCAAGTCTAGCTGAAAGGTGAACCTAAAGAGTCACACACTATCCACACACATTTAGATATTTAATTAGGAATTAAATATTGGAGTGAAGGAATGATTAAATTGGATTTAATCGGGTCCTTTATTTTTCTTGGAGAAATAATTCCTTCTATTAGATATAAGGAATTAAATTGATAAATTAGATTTATCAAAGGGATTTATTTAATGGGCTTAAATAATATTTATATTTATTTTAGCCTCTTGGAAATATTTAATAGGTTTTTAAATATTCCATTAAATTAAATTAAATCAACGGTTGAGATCAATGGGAGAGATGGATGGCTAGGATTGTTTTGACTAGGTCAAAACACTACTTTGACTAGGACTTTGACTAGGTCAAAATCCTTAGTCAAAATAGAGTTCTTGAAAGAGGAGTTTAAAGAGGATTAAACTCCTCTTCTATATAAACCCCTAGCATCCTACAAGTTGAAGGATGATGAAATTCCAACACACACACAACACACACACACAACTCGGCTCTCTCTCTCCCTCTATCTCGTCCGCCCTCTCTCTCTCACACACTCCAAGAAAATTATTTTTCTTTGTTCTCTTGTTCTTGGAACATTAGAACTTGATGAATCAATACCGTTAATTCATAACGTGTTGTTGATTCATCCACTCCAAAATACAAACTTGTTCGTTGCTAGCACGACGTGCAAGATACGTGGGTGGATCGTGTGTCACGATTTGGAGGGTCTCAAGAACGAGATCTTGGTGCAAAACGGGGAACAACGCGTGTAGCCGTTGAAGACGAAAACGACAACGGGTAGGTCTCGTTTATGATTTTCGTCCCTTTTAATTTTCTACCCTATGGCCTCCATGATTCTTTTATGTTATTCATTCATGAGATACACCGAACGCCCGGGAAATTTCAAAGGCACACCCTTTGAAACGTGTTTTAATTTAAAAGCATGTTTAAATTCCGTATTTAATTTTTAATTATACCGCGCTTCCGCATTCGCGCTTTTCCCGGGACGATCCACAATTCCTTTCATGAAGGACCTATGCCTCTATCGTAGGCAGCATCCAATACGACGTACACTGCACTGGGCCTAACATCGCTTACGCTTTAAATGTAACCAACGTATATCAGGCCTGAGCAGGCGAGGCACATTAGACGGCGATAAAGACCATTCTTAAGTACCTAAGGAGGACTATGGCGGTAGAGAATTGACCGGTCAATTGTACTATGATCCAAAAGCCTCTCTTGTCTTCTTGTTTTCATACAAGGGAACATACGAACGATTGATCATGTTAATCAATAGCGTGTGGCCGATTGTTCTCTCCCTTCGTTGTTATCTTGCTAGCACGAGAGTATCAAGAATTCCGGTGAATTCTGTGGACAATTTAGAGGATCTCTACGTTGATCTAGGTGGCAAATTCTGGAACAACGCGTGAGTACTCTTGTTACAGTTCTTGTTCTTCGTTTCGCCTTTTGGCCTCCATGAATTTCGCATGCTTTCTTTTATTCATGAGATACACCGAACACCCGCAAGAATCAAAGGGAACACCCTTTGATCCGGAAATTCTATTATAATTCTGTTATGCATGTTTAATGTTTAATCTTCCTCCTCGCACTTATGTCGCGCTCCTCCCGGGCCGATCCCTGTCGCTTACAGTGGGTCGGATAATTCTATACACATGGCCCTATAAATACCCGACACCCTCGTTTATTACAGGTTACATGCATTTATTACATCTTTAACTACTCTAGATCGCTTATCTCTATCTTTATTCGAACCCATACTGACTTAAGCATCAGAAAGTCTTTGTCGGGGACCATCCCGGTTAGCCTGACGTTTGCTCACTTTTCAGGGACCTCATTATCTGGGATAAGTTACTAAATCGACTTTAACAAGACCTCGGGTAATAACCTTCTTAAGTGACCTTCCTAGAGGTTGCATACTTTGACCCGGATCAGTTGGTGCCGTCTGTGATAAATCTGAGAAGAACTTTGAGATTCAAAATGGAGGGAACATCCCATATGGAGCCGATGATCGAAGAAACACCTTAAAGACCGGACATGCAGATAGTTCAGATGACACGAGCGAAACTAAAGAGGATGGTGGCTGAAATTAGCAAGAATGTTGTGGCAGAGTACGAAAGGAGGAACGTCACCCCAGTGGCTAGAGAGGGGTGAAAAGGTAGTTATTCAGAGGAGAAGCCGAAGTAGATCAACTGGAGCAAGCGCCTGAAAAAGGCATGGAAGTAGAAATCTCTGATGCGGCTTCAAGTGGTCGGGAGAAAAGAAGAAGAGCCCGCGTTCTCAAAAAGCGGAGGTCAAGGAAGTAAGCAGACAAATCGAAAAACTGGGCTTGCAGATTGACAAGCTAAAAAGAAAGGGGAGATCGTAGCTCCAAGTAGAAATTCCCCATTTTCAAACAAAATTCTGACAGAAGTACTAGACCTCGGCTTTCGACTCCCTGGTTTACCTAGATACGATGACACAAAGGATCCTCAAGAGCATATCACTACTTTTGAGCTGGTAACGAATCTATTATGGGCAATTTGATTCTATTAATGCTAAGCTGTTTGTTACCACCTTGACAGGAAAAGCTCAGGAATGGTTCACAAGCTTGGCGAGTGGAAGCATTGAATCATATGGATAGCTAGTGCAGAAATTTACCTTTCACTTCGCTAGTAAGAGAAAAACAAAGAGTCCTGTGACATATCTATTTACAATCAGACAGAGGGAAGATAAGTCTTTTGAAAAATTTTACAGAAAGGTTTAACAAGGAGACATTAGAGGTACAAGATCTACGCATTGAGATGATGATCAACATAGTGATCCATAGTTTCAAAAAAGAACCGTTGGCATCTGCGCTCGCGAGAGCTCCACTTGGAGATGTCGAACAGTTGATTCAGCTCCCACATAAATACATAGACGAAGAAGAATGAATGCAATGAAAAATGGGGAGTGGTCAAGTTGGAGGGGATGAGACCGTGGTCGAGATAGGGGTAGGGACAGGCGCTTCCAGTCATACAGAGAGAGAGAACCACCCTATCGGCCAAAGTGTCACAGGTGCACTCCGCTAAGAACAACAAGGGAAAGGGAAATTATGATGGTTAAGAAAATGTGTTGCAATGCCCTATAAAAACAAGAGACGCACCAGCTAAAATCTAAGGTTCCGCTGGGAATAAATCAGCATTTTCGTGTCTCATAATTATCAGTTCAGGAGTTTCGCCTACCACTACTAGTGCGCCAAACACGCGAGGAACATATGAAATATCCCCAAGGTCTCGTGTACCCATCAGGGCACCACTTATGGTCATTTTCCCATAATCACTTGAAAAAGCAACTAAAATAAAAGAGGCCCAAAATAGAATAGAAAGGGCACAGGAGTTAGTAACCTGTTGAGGATTCAAAGCGTAAGATGGTTCAAGATAAACGAACTTTGCAGTAAAGGAGAAGAATGCATGGAGAAAAAGGTTGAAGAGTCATCTACCGAAAGGAATTGATTTTAAACTTGTCTCATCAAGCGCATAAATCAAAAAAGGCGTATCTACTATTATTGATGCACCCCTGCAGAAGCTTCAATTGCTGACACTTGTACCAAGCGATCAGTCAATACGCAGTAGTCACCTCTGGGAGCATTGAATTTTGAAATTCAGAATTGCAGCTAAAGTCAGAAGAAGCTAAACAGTCTAAAAAATTCTAAGTGATAAGGTTTGGGAAAACCTCTATGAAGGCGTAAAACTACATTTAGAGCTTTGAAGGTCAAATTAACTCCACTCATCAAGCCTTTGCCCCAAAAACTCGATAAGTGGGGGCATTTCTGAAATGGAGACTGACATCCCTTCGTGAACTTCAAAGCCATTTAATGACCTTTATATTCAGTATGAGACCTTACTGTGACCAATTTCGATAAAGGGCCACGACAGGACTTTCTATATTCGTACTCAAGGTATGTGCTTTAAAATATGAACAACCGTAAAAGCACCTAAATACCAAGGTATCTGAGAGACCTTGATACTTAATTAAAAGGACAATCGTCCTTTACTGTTATTGTACCTGTTGCTTTTGGCAGTGGTGCAGCTTTTGTCCGCCAAGTCCATCACCTGTCACCGTTGTTGCGGGTATGAGTGAGGGTGCACGTGAAATCGTACAATCACCAACATTTATAAATATGGCGCTCCAATGTCAGGTACAAGTTTTGGCACCCCAACTATTGCTCTTATTGTTTCTGAGATCTAGATCCCAAACTGACATGAGCGTTGGAGTGCCTTCGCCAGAACCCCTTCCAGCCTGGCCCAAATGTTGTGTTGTTTTGCAGGTTGACCCATCCGTATAAGAATTTACACGAGCATTCGGAGTTGGCAGAATACCTTCAACCTACAATAAATACCTTAAACACTTACCTATATTTTATGTATACAAAATACTTCTAAGAAAAAATTGACATTCATTGTTGCTTGATGGAGGGCTTAATTTGCGCCATGTAACCGTTGTATTATCTTCTCGAACCTGGACTGACTTTTAGATTTTATTCATTGGAGTCAATTGTGCTAGTAACCGCTGCATTGAACCTGGACTAACTTAAGGTTTTATTCATTGGAGTCAATCGTGCATGTAACCGTTGACCTGACTAATTTCTAGGTTTTATTCATTAAAGCCGATTACACTATTGGATAATGAAACCTATAATTTGATTATAGAAAATACAATTCATAATTTTTCCATATCAATTATATATTTTAAATCATAAAAAATTATTTATTATGTACACACAGGGACAACTTTGTCAAAATACCTAATAATTGAATAAGAAATCTCAATCAGGAATTAGTTAGGTGTAAATTATGCATGGCGCGGGCAAGCATCAAGGGCTCTTGGTGGCATATCAGGGGACATACAACATCGCTATAATATAATCTTAATTGTTATTTAATACTAATTAATCCTTCAATATTTTGCCTCAATTATGGAACTCCAAGAGACTGCTCAACTATCAAAAGTCTATAACTTAAATGATATGAACCAATGGTCGAAAACTTATCAAGTTAAATCTATGGTCCATATTCTGGTCAACAATTTTTCTCTCGCATGAGAGTGCCTATTTTCTCTCTAGTTCAGAAAGCTTTGGTGAGACTTCCTAGCGACGAATACCAGTGTTGAGTTCACTCTTTTCTCTGATGTTTTATCTCCGGCATTTCTACGACCGTCGCTTATGACTACTTTTTTTCTTTCTTTCTATTCTCTGGTTCTGTTTACTCCTTTCTTGTTCATTTTCCCTCCTTCTCCTCTAGTATTAATCTTTTGATATAGAATTTTCTTGTCTTCTGGTGCAGTGTTTGGGCGATTGGGATTAGTTCTATCTCGCCTACAGTGGGAACCACCATCTAAAACTCGGGCTTTGTGGAGGTAGGGTTAGGCTGGGATGGAACGCGATCTTACGGATTTAGGGAGGATGCTATCCTTGACGGAGGAAGAATCGGACAAGGTGAATATACCTTCGGAAATATGGCAGAAAAGGGAGAATTTGCAGTTGACGCTAGTTGGCAGGGTGTTATCGAGGAAATGGGTAAACTTTGAAGCCCTCCGAGTCACGCTATTTCGCATGCTAAACCCAGGGAAAGGAATGAGGATTCAGAGTCTTAATGCTGAACGCTTTCTTCTTACTTTAACCATATCATTGATCTCAACCGAGCAGTCGAAGGGGGACCATGGACTTTTGACAAAACAACTCATAGTGCTTCATTTTATTGGGGAGAATCAGGATCCGACTGAGGTTTGTCTCGATTGGTGTACGTTCACTGTTTTCATCCATGATCTTCCATACGGATAGAGGTCTTAAGCTATGGCTTTGCACATCGGAAACATACTTGGAGACATGAATCGATTTGAGCCGGAAGATGCGATGAATAATTTGAACTCAACTATCAAAATCAGAGTGAAACTTGACGTTAACAAACCACTGCGAAGGGTCATGCAATTGCGATCTCCGAAGGGAACAGATTTCACTGTTCGATTCACGTATGCCAAACTTCCAAATTGCTGCTTCTATTGTGGGAGAATGGGGCATATTGCTAGAAATTGTGAGAAGCAATATGATTTGGACTTCAAGGATCCGGGCAGCAACACACCATACGGGACATAACTGAGGCATGATGGGAGGGTTCACCAATATTCCTCGGATTCTGGGAACGGTCAGGACGAAAGACCTTCTCTTTGGGCGAGAGGACGACGCCCAGGTTCTGGCGAGTCCCACGATCTGCGCAGTGCAAGTATTTTTGGAAATTTCGGATTCGGCGGAGGGGAGATAGGGAAAAAAGGCAATGATCGGAATTTACGGGACTCTAATTGGGGAAAATCTTCTTTTAATTAGTAAGAATCCCTCCACTCGGGGAAGAGCAATATCAATCTGGCTAAAGAGAGATCCTGGGAGACCACACTTACATCCTCTTACCATTTTCAGTATGATCCAGCTGATCCTTTCTATGCACAATCAACGCCTCCCATGCAGAAGTTTTACCCTACACCGAGGCCACCAAATCCGCATAATTTTGATATGTCTTTTGGAAAGATTGAGAGCGCAAAAACTTACCATGCACGAGAGAATCCCATCCTACTACCCAAGAAGGAACTAACAGACACACCATCCACTGAACCACCCAAGATTGACAGCGAAAGTACGGACCCTAGCCATGCTTACGTGAGGCCCATGCACATGCTTACTCCCAAGATTGAACCACAAGACTCACACATGCCTATAACCACCACAGGAACCAACATATGTTTGAACCCTAACCAAACACCTAGGACTCCTATGCTGCCAATGCCAAACCCAGCCACATATCGAGGACAATCCTCCAAAAACCTTACCAAAACCACTGTACCACCCCTCCCCCTACAGACCAAAACCAGCCAGGCTGATAACCCCATTACCATGACCCTTACACCCTACGTTCCCAACACACCACATATTCATACCCCTTTCATTACCGCAGGAACAAATCAGGACAAACCCATGACCGAACCTTTGATCTCGACAATTGAATTGGTTAAAATGCTGAGGCTACCACGACCATCGGAACCGTGGACTTTCCAGAGCAAAAGTACTGAATTAAGGAAGAAAGGCAGAAAAAAAAAAACGACATCACGTCCAAGAGGTCCTCCCCTGACCCCCATGCTATCCAGATACTCTTTGACAGGGAAGCAAGGCCATAAAAAAGGGTTTCAGTGAGCACCGATTCGGCGGAGGCTGCGTCGCAGCCCCGCCGACCAATATGAGTTGTCTAGCCTGGAACTATCAGGGTTTGAGGGCCCCTGGACAGTTCAGCAACTCAAGACGTTGATCCGAGTTCACAATCCCTCCCTGGTTTTCCTATCTGAAACCAGGTGCAGCCAAGGTTTTATCGATCATTTCAAACGGCGATGTCGGATGAATGGCGTAGGAGTTCATTCAGTGGGTAGAGGAGGGGTTTAGCACTACTGTGGGACAAGGATTGGGCAGTGGATCTTCTTAGCATGAGCAAAAATCACACCATCGTGGAACAACCGGGTTCTACAACGAAATGGCAATTCACCGGTATATATGGAGCACCGGATGTTAATAATCGGAAAGCTTTTTGGAATTTACTTCGAGGGCTCAGTACACGAACCACATTGTCGTGGCTAACAATGGGAGACTTCAACGAAGTTATGTATGCGCATGAGAAACTCGAAAGGCGAGAAGTTCCGCAATGGAGAATGACGGCATTCCAGCAAGCTCTGATGGACTGTAATCTAACGGATCTGGGATTTCAAGGGCATGAATTCACATGGTCTAACAACAGGGAAGAACCGCACACTATTCGGGAGAGGCTTGATCGGGGATGTGCAACATCGGATTGCATGCAATTATACCCGAGATTCCGAGTTACTAATCTAGAGGCCATTCAATCTGACCACGGTCCGCTGCTATGTAATCTGGAGTACTCGCCGATCTGTCATAACACAAACTTACAGAGGCCTCAATGGTTTGAAGAAATGTGGTTTCGAAGCGCCG
This sequence comes from Sesamum alatum, assembly GCA_034509735.1. Lineage (NCBI taxonomy): Eukaryota > Viridiplantae > Streptophyta > Magnoliopsida > Lamiales > Pedaliaceae > Sesamum > Sesamum alatum. The sequence goes on along the minus strand of JACGWO010000002.1, from coordinate 10,020,204 downwards.
AATGTGAACAAATTATTTCGAAATACTGGAACTCCTTTTCATATGGAAATGACAGAGGTGACTTAGGAACAACAATTGAAGAATGCAGAATGGGACTGCTTGAATGGAGCAAGAAGACGTTTGGCAATATTGAGAAAAAAATTAGAAAGCTGAAAAAAGCCTTAACAGCACTCCGGAAAGGACGCATCACCAAGGAGACCAAGCAGGAGGAGGCCAAGATCCGATATGAACCGGAAGTGCTAAAGCAAGATGAGGAATGTAAATGGAGACAACGAAGCAGGGTTGATTGACTTAAAGGCGGTGATAGGAATACAAAATTCTTCCACTCGAGAGCCTCTGACAGGAAAAGGATAAATGCTATCAAGAGAATTAGGGATGAGAATGGATGCTGGAAAGAAGAGAAAGAGGAAATTCAGGAGGTTCTCTTTTCCTATTTTCGGACGATTTTTGAATCATCCCGGCCTGATCAGCAACATATTGACGAAGTCTTGGAATGTGTGGAGCAGCACGTAAGTGAGGATATGAACCAATCCTTAAATCAACCATACACCGCCGAAGTGGTCAAGGAGGCTCTAAAACAAATGCATCCTGATAAATTCCCGGGACCCGACGGTATGCCTGTTCCCTTTTATCAATCTTATTGGCATATTGTGGGTGCTCAAACTATTGCTTGTGTTCTTCAGTTTCTTAATCATGGTCACTTGCCTAAATCTTTGAATCATACTTACATTGTTTTGATTCCCAAATGTAAGAAACCCGAATTAGTCTCCCAATTCCGACCGATTAGTTTGTGTAATGTGATTTATTAACTTGCCTCTAAAATGCTGGCTAATCGGTTGAAACCCTTGCTTAACTGCATTATTTCTGAATCTCAATCAGCCATTATTCCTGGTAGCATCATAACTGACAACGTCCTAGTGGCGTTTGAGATTAATCATTTCCACAAGAATAAGCGATGGGGCAAGGAAGGCTATGCCACCCTAAAGCTCGATTTGAGCAAGGCATATGACCGGGTCAAGTGGACATTCTTGAAAATGGTACTTCTCAAACTGGGATTCGGTGAGCCTTTCGTTTCTCGAGTGTATGAGTGTGTGTCATCGGTATCCTTTTCCCTACTTAATGGAGAATATTTTGGGTTACTACATCCCCAAAGGGGTATCCATCAGGGAGATCCCCTATCACCGTATCTGTTCTTACTTTGTGCAGAGACCCTCAGCTGTATGATTCAGAAAGAAGAACGAGAGGGGCGTCTCAAGGGCATTTCTATTTGCAGAAGGGCTCCGAGAATTAGCCATCTACTCTTTGCAGATGATACTCTCATTTGCTGCCGGCCAATGAAGAGTCCTTTGGATGTATTCAGCGGGTTTTGAACAGATATGACGAAATATCGGGCCAAAAAATAAATCTTGAGAAGTCGAAAGTAGTGTTCAGCCGAAACGTTGTCAAAGAGTAGCAAGAACGATTGGCAGCCCATCTGGGAGTACAAGTGGAACCGAGACATGACGTTTATTTGGGACTTCCGGGGATGGCGAATAGGACAAAGATGGAACTTTTCAAAAATATCCTTGAGAGAATCCACACACGTACAGTTGGATGGAAAGAAAAATTCCTCTCTCAGGCAGGGAAGCTCACCCTCATCAAATCGGTATTGCAGTCTATCCCTACCTATGCGATGTCGTGTTTACTTATTCCTTCTAAGGTTATTCATGAAATATCAAAACAGATGAGTTCCCTTTTCTGGGATAATAGAGATAAATAGAAAATTCATTGGCTTAGTTGGGGGAAAATGTGTTCGAGTATGGCTGACGGGGGTTTGGGTTTAAGGGATCTCCATAGTTTCAATATGGCTCTTCTTGCAAAACAAGGCTGGCGTATTTTGCAAAGGCCAAATTGTTTATTGAGTAGACTTCTTAAAGCCCGAAAGGTTCCTAATGCGTCATACACATGGAGTAGCATTCTTTCTGCACAGGAACTTGTTCGGTCAGGAACACGTTGGAGGATTGGTGATGGTGATGGTGCTCAGGTACGTATTTGGCAAGACGGATGGCTGCCGAGGGAATTCTCGTTTAAAGTATTGAGCTATCCTAATTTGCTCAGCGAAGAAGCCAAAGTTCGGGAACTGATTGCCCCAAGCGGACAAGAATGGAACGAAGATCTGATACGACGCATCTTCAGCCAGGAGGAAGTAGCTCTGATCCTGTCTATTCCTCTGGGAAGATCAATCTGTTATCAACTCATGTGGCACCGGTCAAAGAGAGGCATATTCTCTGTTCATTCATCCTATAACTTACACCGTTGTTTGAAAATTCGGACAGTTGCGTCGACAAGCTTGACGGGTGCGGGGGAAAATTGGAACTTTTTATGGAAACATGATCTCCCACCGAAGCTGAAATTGTTCATCTGGAAAGCCTGCAATAATGCATTACCGACTGTGATAAATCTTACAAAACGAAGATGTCTTGAAGAGGGTCGATGTCCGGATGTGGCTTTGAGGAGGAGGATACCAAACACGCACTGTTGTCCTACCACTTTGCAAGGCTTTCATGGGCTCTAAGTGACCTTCCGTGGAATATTATTGATTCATGGACTGGTAATTGTGAGGAATGGATGAGAAAGGTTGTAGACAAATTGGATTCCGAACAAGTTGGTTGGTATTTCACAATTTGTTGGATGCTGTGGTCATCTAGAAATAAACTGATCATGGAAGCTTCTGAGGAGGACCCTCAAGGTATGATCCAGAGGGCGAAACACTTCCTGCTTATGTATAAGTCTTGCTGTGAGAAACCCTTATCGGAACACAGGAAGAGACGCCGAGTGCGCTGGTCTCCACCGCCGGAGGATGTCATTAAAATAAACTTCGATGGTGCGATCTTTTCTCAACATTGCGGTGCTGGGGCGGGAATTATTTCGAGGGACTCGAGGGGAGTGTGTTTGCGGCTGGGGGGTCAGATTCTTTCAAGGAGTGACCGAAGCAGACCATGCTGAAGCTCTGTGGCTCGCACGGCGATGGAATTGGCGGTCTCCCATGGATGGCAAAAGGTGATTGTGGAGGGAGATTGCCTCCCCTTGATCTAGAGGCTCCTGGATAAAGCTGAGGGATCTGCAATTCTGGACCCTATCATGGAGGATATCCGAATGCTGCAGAATGTGATTACTAGTGTCAACTTCAGTTTCACTTTTCATGAAGGCAATGTGCCTGCTCAGTGCTTGGCTAGATTAGCTGAGCCTTCTTCTGTTGATTTGTTCAATGTACCAGATTCTGTTTAGGCCTGTCAATAGGTAGGGTAAGACCCTACCCAGGCCCAAACCCAGAAAAGACCCAATTAAAAAAAATTTACCCTGGCACCACCCAATTGATTAAATTTAATTTAAGGCCCATGGGTCTTGAAGACCCGATCAGACCCGACTTTCTAGGTCGGATCCGACCCAGACCCACTACTTCATTTAAAAAAAAAAAGACTCCAGATTAATATTTCGTTTTTTATTTCCATAAATCTACTCCTTTTTTAATTTTTCTTTTCAATTGCAAGGATTTTTATCTCTCCCTGTTCCTCTTATTTTCCTTAAACCCATCTCCACATTTCCTCACTCTCTCTCTCTAAAATAAACACAGCAAACCTTTCTTTTTTCTCTCATCTCTTTCTCAAATCTCTACCAAGCACACAGAACTGCAACATGTGATTTTCAAAGCTCTCCACAAGCACACGTGCAGCATGTATTTTTCAAATCTCTCCCTCAACGACTTCGGGCCTTCCTGTAAGATTTTCGCCGCCGAGATCAAGGTCCTATCGTCTCCGCCTAGGAACTCGCTGTTGAGATCTTCAGATTGCGGTGCTGAGTTCCTACGTCGTCGACGGCACAGCCCAGGTCTCCATCGTTCACTACGACGGCTCCTCCTCCTGCTCCGGCGAGACCAAGAAGAAGCTGGGGGTCAAAGATCGGAGAGGCTGTTGAGTTGATAAGAAACCCAAAAAAATTTCATAAAATTTTACCTCTTAAATTCTTACCCCACAAACTATGCAGAATTTTTTCTTAAGGTGGTGCCGTGGTAGGGCGGAGGCGGTGGCGACGATGGTTTGGAGTTGTGGTGTTGTGGTGTTGTAGTGTTGTGATGTGGTGGGGATTTGGGTAGGAGATGGGGATGGGGATGGGGAGATAGGGATTTGATTGTATATTTTGTGTGTGGTAACAACAGATTTGGTAACAACATATTTGAACAGGATAGATAAGAATTTATGGGTCTGGGCGGGTAAGAGCGGGTCTAGGTCCAGACCCAAACCCAATCATATTAATTTGATGGGCCTGGGCCTGGGTCTGGGCCTGATTTAAAATGAAGGGTCAGAACCTGGGTCTAGATCCATCACAATGGGTCTAAGTCTGTGTATTTTTGACTCATTGACAGGCCTAATTCTGTTTGGGCGGCCATATCCCATTTGGTTTAATACATGCTTGTTCCTCTTAAAAAAAAAAAAAAAAAAGACTGCTCAACTGTGGAGACAACGGTTGGGGCCTGTTGGGGGATGTATCGTTCCCATATAATTATTTGAAAACGGAATGATTTCAGTAGTAGTTGGATTAGTGCGTTTGATCATCAATACCCACAAGTTTACAATTTTTATGTTAAGAAGTAATGGGAATTAAAATCGTACAAATCCCTAGGAATAATTGGCTAAGAAATAAGTAATTGAGTTGCATGCATGCGGACATACATATGTATGTGTTCATAATAATTTATTTCTTCCTTATCTTTTTTCTTTTAACATTATTAGGGTATTTCATTAACTTTTAATTTGATTGTACCGAATTATGTCATAAACATTATCCTATCATAAAAGTTAAAAGAAAAAAAATGCTTATATACTTCATTAGACAAAATTTTAACTTTTGTATTTTTTATCAATATGTTTGTTTGGTCACGCGATTGAGCAGCCCAAATCTTACTCCAAGTGCATATGTAATTATTTGTGCCGTTTGACTCCAAGTGCTACCATTTGCAGTTTTTAATACCAACCTAATTCTTTTTCACCTACTCGCCAATTGGTCCAATTGGATATATAATTCATTTCATTACATAATTAGTTACATTTAATTAAAATAAAAAATTAAGTTTAATCACATAATTATTCTAACTCGTGCTAATTCAATTGAGATTTTAACATTTAAATTCTTTTGTTAAAATCAATAAGTTGTTGGTTAATTGGTAAGCGAATTGAATTTTAAAGTGAACTTTTGTCAATGAGTAGAATTTGAAACTTCAGACGCACACTTTTTCAGCAGGTTTAATTCTTTTGCGTCTCTTCAAATAGAATTAGTTTTGTCTCGAATGTGGGTCAAGGCCACGTATGGTGAAAAAAATAAGATTTTCTTTTGTCCAATTCAAAATATTCCATACATCCTAAAATCTATTCAATGATCATGCTTTCACGACTAAACAAATAGATTTGGCGAATAGGAAATCCTCATTAATTAATATTCCTCACACCCAAGTGCATACTAATATTAATTAATTAAGATTTTTAGGGAACATCAACATAAATTAAACTACAATAATAACAATGTGGTTGGTGCATAGAAAAATTGAATGAATATCAGACATTCGAAGGGAATGAATCAACCAATTAACAAATATTAATCCAATACTATATTGAGGAATTAAAACAACCTAATCAATCATTAGTGGTAAACTTCAAACGGGATTAGTTACACAATATTAGTATCATTATGCACATATATACTGCGTGCCACAATGACTAATTATATGTAAAGTTAGTTACCAGTACCTTTAGCCCTTTGTAATTTCCCTTTGGAAAATTACAAGTATACCTATGAGGGGGTGTCAATATAATTTAGCTTAATGGATATCGTCTAAATTTTTGCTATGAAACAGTGTTGATGTGATCACAATTACAACCTTAAACTTAACTAGTATTTTGAATGTCGATATAATATACTCAAAAAATTATATATATATATGAACAATTGATTTGTGATAGTTAATTTCTATGTATAATTATAATGAGAAAGAAAACTTGTTACATTAGGTAATTTTTCCTCTAAATAGATTCCAATATAATATGTCCTCATTCAAAAAAACAAAAAACAAAAAGGAAAGTTCATCAAAATGGATGTATATATCATATATTTGTAGGACTAATTTCCAACACAAATTATTTGATCATATATAACATAAAATATTTGGAATAAAATCCTTTAGGTACGTGAAATTATTAATATATAGTTGCATGGAATGTGATGATCTGTCATGCTCAAATTTCACACCCACGACTAATGCAAAGATGGACAAACATAGACATATAGAGATACAATGTACATGCATGGATATTTTATATATAGTTTTAAGGAGAAAAAGTCAAATGTCTTAATGCAGCCGTATTATAACAGAATATCACGAATGGATTAAACAGAAAAAAGAAAAAAAATAAAAATATGCTTCTCGCTAGCAATATTTCTTGCAGGAGCCATTATTAATTTGTCCTCAAGCGTGGGAATCGAAAAAGGCCCATCTACTATTATTGGACGCGCCCGTGCAAAATCTTCAATCGCTGACACTTGTACGACGCGATCAATTGATATGCAACAGTCGCCCTCTGGGAGAATTGAATTTTGAAATTTAAAATCCCCGCTGAAGTCAAAAGAAGCTAAACAGTCTAAGAAATTTCTAAGTGATAAGGTTTGGGAAAACCTAAGTGAAGGCGTAAAACTAATTTTGGAGCTTTGAAGGTCAAATTAACTTCACTCATCAAGCCTTTGCCCCAAAACCTCGATAAGTGGGGGGACTTCTGATTTGGGGATTGAGATCCCTCCGTGACCTTCGAAGCCATTTAATGACCTTTATATTCAGTATGAGACATTATTATGACCAGCCTCCATAAAGGGCCATGAGAGGACCTTCTGTATTCGTACTCAAGGTATGAGCTTTAAAATATGAACAACCATAAAAATACCTAAGTACCAATGTATCCAAAAGATCTTCATACTTAATTAAAAGGACAATCGTCCTTTATTGTTATTGTACCTCCTGCTTTTGGTAGTGGTGCAGCTTTTGTCCGCCAAATCAAAATTTCTGAAAATATACAGTTTATAAGTTTCCGTGCATAGCACGTGGTTCATGCTAGTTTCTATATATATGCCAAATTTGCTTACCAGGTGAGTGGATAATTAATGTAACTAGATTCTCTAGATAGAATATGAATTTTATTAATAAAAATAGGGATAATTACATTTACACCACCTCACCTATTGTCTATTTACACAAACTATCCATGCCTTTTGAAAAATTACAGAAACCACCCATAGGAACGTTTAAAACACAAAAATACCCCTATTGACTTGGTCAAACTTTAATATAAATTTTGAAGGACAAAAATGCCTCAGGGGTGTTTCTGTAATTACCAAAAGGTAGAGGGGGTATTAATGTAATGTTTATGAGGATGAGTAATATGACCCCATATATTTATTTATTATTTATATCAACCTTAAACTTAAATTTAAATTATTCTATTAACTTTTTTTAATTGAGTTTCTATATAAAATTATATTTTTTAATAATTGAAATATTAAATTATTCAATTAATATATATTAATAAAATTAGTTACTAGATTATAAGCTTAAATTAAAAAATTACCATACTTGAATAAATTATTTAAAATTATTAAAACTAAAAATATATTTATCCTCTATTTTTATTTATAACTAAATTTTATTAAAATTAATATATTATAATTCAAAATAATTTATGAATTTTATATAAATCATATCAGAATTAGTAAAATAAATACTTTATTTATGAAAAGGATATTTTAAATTATTAATTTTTTTTTAAATTATCGCTTGTCCCCGCCGCCCCGCTTGCGCACTCCTCATTGCCTCCCCACCTGCGCCAGCCCCTCTTCCACTTTCACCCGCTCTTGTCGTCACCCTCCTCTGTCTTTGTCCGCCATCTAAATATGTATGTACAGAAATATATATATATATAATATATATATATATGTATTATGTATGTATAAATATATATATATACACATATATGTATAATTTATTAATTGTAGTAAAATTTAGATACAAATAAACATAGTGGATAAATAATCTCTTATTCTTAAGAATTAAAAATAATTTATACAAGTGTGATAGTTTTAATTTAAATGTATACCCTCATAACTAAATTTTAGTAATATATTAATTGAATGATTTAATTTTAATTATTAAAAGGTGTAATTTATATAGAGATTCAATTAAAAAAAAAAGTTAAAAGAATAATTTAAATTTAAATTTAAATTTGATATAAATAATAAAAAAAAATATGTGGGGTCATATTACTCATCCTCATAAACATTACATTAACACCGCCTCTACCTTTTGATAATTCTAGAAACACCCCTAAGGAAATTTTTGTCCTTCAAAATTTATATTAAAGTTTAACCAAGTCAATAGGGGTATTTTTGGGTTTTAAAGGCTGTTAGAAGTGGTTTCTGTAATTTTTTTAAAAAGGCAGTGATGATTTGTGTAAATGGACAATAGATGGGGGGTGTAAATATAATTATCCCTAAAAAATAATTTGATATATTCATATGCATGCATATATTCGTTGCACAATTTTTAACCATTTTTGGCGCTCGAAAGTTGCACATATTTGAACAAAAATCTACAATGCAGTGATATTGTGTGAGAATCAGCCTTTTCCACAATATTTATTTGCAGTGCACTATAAATTTATACATCCATAATACAATATTTCTAAGACAACTAATTATTTTTTATAAATAGAATTATTGCATTGTCTTCTCGAACTTGGACGGACTTTTAGGCTTTATTCATTGGAGTCAATTGCGCTAATAATAGTTGCATTGAACTTGGACTAACTTCTAGGCTTTATTCATTGGAGTCAATCGTGCATGTACCCGTTGCGTTGAACATGAACTAATTTCTAGGTTTTATTCATTAGAGTCAATTACGCTAGCTATTGGATAATGGAACCTATAATTTGAGTATAGAAAATACAATTTACAATTTAGCTACATCAATTATATATTTTGAATTATAAAAAATTATTTATTATACGCACAAAGGGACAACGCCTAATAATTGATAAAGAAATTTCAATCAGAAATTAGTTAGGTGTAAATTATGCATGGGGCGGGCAAGCATCAAGGGCTTTTGGTGGCATATCAGGAAACATACAACATCGCTATAAAACTCTCAATTATGGAACTCCAAGAGGCTGCTCCACTGTGGAGACAACGGTTGGGGTATGTTGGGGGAATGTATCGTTCCCATATAATTATTTGAAAACCTAATGATTTTATTAGTAGTTGGATTAGTGCGTTTGATCATCAATGCGCACAAGTTTACAACTTTTTAAGTTAAGAAATAATGGGATCATCAGTGCGTTTGTAATTAGATTAAATACCTCCAAATTTACGTTTTGATAAAAGCTAATACCAACGTAATTCTTTTTTCACCTACTCTTCAATTGGTACAATTGGATAAATAATTCATTTCATACTATAATTCGTTACATTTAATTAAAATAAAAAAGAAATTTGATAACATAATTGGGAAAAAAGCAATTTAGTACACTAAGTTGGCTCTCGTTCAATTTTAGTACACTAACTTTGGTAATTATCATATTTTATACATTATGTTGCAATTTTGCTGCAATTAAGTCCAATTGAGGGTTTTTGTTCCAATTTTTCGGTCAATTGACCTGAATTTGTTGACGTGACCAATTTTTGCTTACGTGTCCGGAGAAATTAACCACGTCAGCACATGGTGTGGTAGGCGACTGACGTGGCGGGATGGCTTGGATGTATTTTCTTCCATAAGGATGAATTTTAGTACATTAACTTTAGCATGGTTTAATTTTAGTCCAATAACTTTGAATGAGGTAAAATTTAAGTCCACCAACTTTGACCATTTGTATGGCCGAACTTTGGTTGAACCTAGTTGCTTGCATCAGGGATAGGATCAATTCTTGCATCCTTGTCGTGAGGCCCATTTATATTTATATAATAAAAAATTAAATATAAGTGTACCGCTGAAAACGATACACTTATATTTTTATGACTGGTATCAACTAGCGACCCGCCAATTTTTTAAATTTTTTTCACAGTCGCGAACTGCATTCTTTTGGGCTGGTCGCGAGTGCACCTGCAAATTTTAGTTTTTTTTTTTTTTTTTAATTTGTCAATTATTTATAATTATTAGATAAAGTTAAAATAATAATTATTAATACTTGGGGCAAAATATTTTTTAGTCCCGTAAACAAGGTCAAACTCATTTTTGGTACCATTGTTTATCCAAGTATAGATTTTGGTCCGATTAAACCCAAATTCAGGCTTATTTGGTCCCACATGACTTATTAACTCTGTTTATGTCCGTTAGAAATTTCATAATTATTGGGACCAAATAAGCCCAAATTCAAGCTTATTTGGTCCCAATAAGTCATGTGTAGAGCATGAAAAATGTCTTACTGGGATCAAATAAGGCCGAATTTGAGTTTCATGGTATCAAAACCTACATTTTGATAAATAATGGTACTAAAAACGAGTCTGGCCCTATTTAACGGAGCTAAAAAAATATTTTGCCCTTAATACTTGATTAGCTATAATTAGTTAATATTAATTTGATAGTTGTTAATGTAGCTATTAATATAATTGATTAAATATTAATAAATTTAATAATACAGTTATTAATATTAATTAATTTGATATATATTAATTATTAAAAATTTGATAATATAGTTGATAATTATAATTTAAAAAATAGATGATCAAATTGAACTAATAAGTGAGAAAAGAAAAAACGTCGACAATAATACCAACATCATACTTATAGGACTCGTGATCATTATTATAATTTATAAATATAATAATGATATATTTTTTTTTCGTACAGAATGTAATATTATTAAAATAATTTTAATTAATTTGATAATGTAGTTGTAATATTAATTACTTTGATATAGATTAATTGTTAAAAATTTGATAATATAGTTATTAATCATAATTTAAAAAATAGATGATCCAATTGAACTGATAAGTGAGAAAAGAAAAATACCTCGAAAACAATGCCAACGCCATACTTATAGGACTCGTGATCATTCTTATAATTTATAATTATAATAATGATATAATATTTTTATTTTTTTCGTACAGAATATAATATTATCAAGATAATTTTAATTAGTTTGATAATATAGTTGTTAATATTAATTAAGTTGATATAGATTAATGGTTAAAAATTCGATAATATAGTTGCTAATCATAGTTTAAACAATAGATGATCCAATTGAACTTATAAGTGTGAAAAGAAAAAGATCTCAGTTATAATAATATCAACTTTATTAATAATTATAAATAATTAACAAATATATTATCAAATATATAATTATCTATTTTTTAAATTATAATTAACAACTATATTATCAACTTTTAATAATTAATATATATATATATCAAATTAATTAATATTAATAATTATATTATTAAATTAATTAATATTTAATTAATTATATTTATAGTTATATTAACAACTATCATATTAATATTAATTAAGTATTAATAATATTTATTTTAACTTTAACTGATAATTATAAATAATTAACAAATTAAAAAAATTGAGGGATGGTCGCGAGTGCAGCTCGCGACCAGCCCAAAAGAATGTTGGCAATTTAAAAAATTGACGGGTCGCTAGTTCAACTAACGACCAGTCATAAATATACAAGTATTATGTTTTCAATGGTACACTTATATTTATTTTTTTATAATATAAATATAAATGGGTCGTGATACCCCCTAGACACAATGTCAGGGGACTTAAATTTCACCTCATTCAAAGTTATTGGACTAGAATTGAACCATGCTAAAGTTAGCGTACTAAAATTCATTCTAATGAAAGAAAATACATCCAAGTCAGCCCGCCACGTCAGTCACCTGCCATGTCATGTGCTGACGTGGTTAATTTCGCTGGACACGTAAGTAAAAATTGGCCACGTTAGCAAATTTCGGTCAATTGACCGCAAAATTGAAACAAAAACCCTCAATTGAACTTAATTGAAGCAAAATTACAACATAATGTATAAAATGTGATAATTACCAAAGTTAATGTACTAAAATTATACGAGAGCCAAGTTAGTGTACCGAAAATTTTTTTCCCTAACATAATTGTTCAACTCGTGTTAATTCAATTGAGATTTTAACATCCAAATTCTTTTGTCAAAATCAATAAGTTGTTGGTTAATCGATAAGCAAATTGGATTTTAAAGTGAACTTTTGTTAATAACTAGAATTTGGAACTTCAGACGCAGTTTTTAGGTGGGGTTTAATTAATTTGGCGAATAGATTTGGCGAATAGGAAATCCTCATTCCTCACACTCAATTATCTCTGTCAGATATTAGTGCATACTAATATTAATTAATTAAGATTTTTAGGGAACATCAACATAAATTAAAATACAATAATGACAATGTGGTTGGTGCATAGAAAAATTGAATGAATATCAGACATTCCAAGGGAATGAATCAACCAGTTAAAATATATTATTCCAATACTATATTGAGGAATCAAAACAACCTAATCAATGATTATTGGACCCGCCCCTACAGAAAGTTTCAATGGCTGACACTTGTACGGATGCAATCAGTCGGTATGCGACAGTCATCTCTGGGAGCATTGAATTTTGAAATTCATAATCGCAATTAAAGTATGAAGAAGCTAAATAGTCTAAAAAATTCTAAGTGATAAAGTTTGGGAAAACCTCTGAGAAGGCGTAAAACTACATTTAGAGCTTTGAAGGTCAGATTGACTCCATTCATCAAGCCTTTGCCCCAAAAATTCGATAAGTGGGGGGACTTCTGATGCGTGGACTGACATCCCTTTATGACCTTCAAAGCCATTTAATGACCTTTATATTCAATATTGGACCTTACTGTGACCAGTCTCGATAAAGGGCCACGATAGGACCTTCTGTATTTGTACTCAAGGTATGGGCTTTAAAATATGAACAACCGTAAAACACCTAAGTACCTTGGCATCTAAGAGACCTTCATACTTAGTGAAAAGCATAGTCATCCTTTATTATCACTGTACCTGTTTCCTTTGGCAGTAGTGCAGCTTTTGTCTGCCAAGTCCACCACCTGTCACTGTTATTATAGATATGTGCGGCCCACTGAACACTGTTGATCTCGTTATTGATCTAGGTTGCACGTGAAATTGTATAATCCACCAACATCCATAGATATGACACTCCAGCATTAGGTACAACTTTGCCACGCCATCTATTGCTTTTATTCTCTTCGGGACCTGGATCCTAGACTAACTTGAGCATTAGAGTGCCTTTGCTAGAACCTCTTCCAGCTTGGCCCTAACGTTGTGCTGTTTTGCAGGTTGAACCATCCATATATGGATTTTCATTAGCATTGGGAGTTGGCAGAATACCTTTAACCTACACTAAATACCTTAAATGCTTAGGCATATGTTATGTATAGGGTTAATTGCAATTTTCGTCCTGTAATTATAGGTATTCATTTTGGTCCTTTAAGTTTCTAGAGTAGCAAAATAGTCCTTTAACTTTTCAGTTAATTACAATTTTCGTCCTGTAATTATAGGTATTTGGCGTTTTGGTCCTTTAAGTTTCTAGGGTAGCAAAATAGTCCTTTAATTTTCCAATTTTCGCGATTTCGTCCTCTAGTCATCGAATTTTTTAAAACTTGCCGGAATAATGGCACACGATGAGGTTGGTTGTCTTCTTGAGTGATACCACATTCAGGCGTTGCCCCTTCTTCTGGCTAGTTTAAAAGCCTCACGTGTGAATCACGTGCCATTATTCCAGCGAGTTTTAAAAAATCCGACAACTAGAGGACGAAAATCGCGAAATGAATGGCTTTGTGCCATGTAATCATTGCATTGTCTTCTCGAACCTGAACTGACTTTTAGGCTTTATTCATTAGAGACAATTGCGCTAGTGATCACTGCATTGAACCTAGACAAACTTCTAGGCTTTATTTATTGGAGTCAATCGTGTATGTACTCGTTGTGTTGAACATGAACTAATTTCTAGATTTTATTCATTAGAGCTAATTATGCTACTGGATAACGGAAACTATAATTTGATTATAGAAAATACAATTTATAATTTTTCCATATCAATATATATTTTCAATCATGAAAAATTATTTATTATATGCACACAGAGATAATGTTGTCAGAACGCCTAATAATTGATAAAGAAATCTCAATCAGGAATTAATTAGGTGTAAATTATGCATGAGGTGGACAAGCATCAAGGGGTCTTGGTGGCATATCAGGGAGCATACAACATCGCTATAATATAATTTTAATCGATATTTAACACTAATTAATCCTCCAATATTTTGCCTCAATTATGGAACTCCAAGAGGCTGCTTTGGGGGAATGTATCGTTCCCATATAATTATTTGAAAACAGAATGATTTTATTAGTAGTATTTTGAATGTAGATATAATTTACTCAAAAAAATATATATGAACAATTAATTTGTATATAATTATAATGAGAAAGAAAACTTGTTACATTAGGTAATTTTTTCCTCTAAATCGGTTCCAACACAAAGGAAAGTTCAGCAAAATGGATGTATATATCATATATTTGTAGGACTAATTTCCAACACAAATTATTTGATCATATATAACATAAAATATTTGGAATAAAATCCTTTAGGTACGTGAAATTATTAATATATAGTTGCATGGAATGTGATGATCTGTCATGCTCAAATTTCACACCCACGACTAATGCAAAGATGGACAAACATAGACATATAGAGATACAATGTACATGCATGGATATTTTATATATAATTTTAAGGAGAAAAAGTCAAATGTCTTAATGCAGCCGTATTATAACAGAATATCACGAATGGATTAAACAGAAAAAAGAAAAAAATAAAAATATGCTTCTCGCTAGCAATATTTCTTGCAGGAGCCATTATTAATTTGTCCTCAATTAATTAAAAGACTAATTTCACCAAGCCCAAATTATTGGTATATAAAGTCTACCCAATATTATATTCAAACCCAATGACTTTTTATTAAAATTTATATTTCAAACAATTTTATTAATAGGAATTGATCTTGAATAGATCATGGACGTGGGAAATTTCTTGAAATTACGTAAATATTGTGTTTTGCAATTATATTTCCTTCTCATGTTTTCTGTACACATTCATAATCTGGAAAAAGAAAAAAAATCCTAATTTGAATGTAATTTTAATCTTAATTCTTGTACAGTTGTATAAAATTTCATTTCAATTTTTGTATTATTAATTAACGGTGAAATAGAAGCCCATAATATATTAAATTTGAATGTCCACAACTCCACATATATAAACACAAATTAAATAGAATAACTGAACTAAGAGAAGACTTTTTAGTGGACATACCTTCCCCTTTCCAGGCCAAATAAAATCATTGGCTCAATTCCTCTAATTCATTCCAAACTATTTAAAGGCAAGCGCCCTAACTATTCCATACACCACACAAAAACCAAAGTATAGCAGCAGACAAAAGAGAACTCCACAGCCAATGGCTACTACTTCAACTCTCCTTCTCATTTCCTCCCTTCTCCATCACTTCATCATACTCCTCCTCCTGCTACCTTATCAGCAGAATCCTCTCACCCTCGCTGCCGCTGGCGGCGGCGAGTGGAAGCTCCTCGTCTCCAACACCGGCGTCTCCGCCATGCACATGCAGCTACTCAACAATGACCGCGTCGTCATCTTCGACCTCACTGATTTCGGGCCCTCCAACATTTCTCTTCCCAATGGCAAATGCCGCAACAACCCCAAGGACTTAACCCTCAAAATCGACTGCACCGCTCACTCCATTGAATACGACGTTGCTTCCAACTCCATCCGCCCTCTAAATGTGTTCACCAACGTCTGGTGCTCCTCCGGCGCCGCCATGCCCGACGGAAGCTTGGTGCAAACCGGCGGCTTCAACGATGGCGAACGTAATGCCCGAGTTTTCAAACCATGCAGAGATAATTCTTGCGACTGGCAAGAATTTAACACAGTCCTTACGCAGTCAAGATGGTACGCCACCAATCATATTCTACCAGATGGCAGGCAGATTATTGTTGGCGGCCGCGGACGACTTACCTACGAGTTTTACCCGAAAAGAACCGGAGCCGATGCATCCTACAATTTGCCTTTTCTTTCACAGACAAATGACCCGAGAATTGAGAACAACTTGTACCCGTTTGTGTTTCTAAATGTGGACGGTAATTTATTTATATTCGCGAATAATCGAGCTATCTTGTTCGATTACGTAAATGGGGCAGTGGTGAAAACCTACCCGACAATACCGGGTGGGGATCCAAGAAGCTATCCAAGTTCAGGTTCAGCAGTTTTACTACCAGTGAGAAACTTGCAAGGAAGAACTAATATTACAGCTGAAGTTTTGGTTTGTGGCGGTGCACCAAAAGGATCTTTTACGAGTGCAAATAATGGAAAGTTTGTCGGGGCGCTAAATACATGCGGGAGGATCCAAATAACGGACCCGAATCCACAGTGGGTTATGGAGACCATGCCTTCAGCTAGGGTCATGGGTGATATGGTGTTGCTACCTAACGGCAATGTGCTCATCATAAATGGAGCATCCGAGGGTACAGCTGGATGGGATTTGGGTCGTAACCCAGTTTTAACGCCCGTCATTTACAGACCAAATAATCCAATCGGCTTGAGATTTGAGGCCCAAAACTCAAGCTCCATATCCCGAATGTACCACTCAACCGCCGTTTTGCTCCGCGACGGTCGCGTACTTGTCAGCGGTAGCAACCCAAATGCGTATTACAATTTCACAGGTGTGGTTTTCCCTACGGATTTGACCATGGAAGCTTTTTCGCCGGACTATTTGCACCCCAGATTAGCACGGGTACGCCCAACAATTGTATCACCCGCTTCACATTCGCAAATCGAGTACGGACAACAACTCACTATTAATTTTAGAGCTGAAGGAAGGATAAACAGAAATTTGATAACCGTGACGATGATTTCTCCGCCTTTCACTACACACTCATTTTCAATGAATCAAAGATTATTAGTTCTTACTCACGAGAATGGGACTCGGCCCGAGGTGACATCACTTGGAAGATCCAATTATCAAGTCCGGGTCACGACACCAGGTTCACCTATTCTTGCTCCACCCGGATACTATCTTTTATTCGTTGTTTATCGTGAAGTTCCTAGTCAAGGCATTTGGGTTCAAATTAAGTAGTTTGTAATGATACAAACATTCTCTTCGGTTTATTTTAAGATTCAATGTAAATAAGTGTTGCTTTGCGATTCTCAATGAATACTTTTCATTTAATTCAAGCCGAGCAAGTACTAGAATTAAACAATTTCAAATAAAGAATCATCATATACGTTGCATGTAATGAACTGAGAATGAAGAGAGCAAAATAGAATCAAAACAAATCACCCACAACTCGAATGAAAATTATGTTTCAAATTTAAAAAGAAAAACAATCTCAAATGTTGAAAAGAGAATGATTAGATGATGACTGAACGTAGTAGCTATCGAGATTCAAATCTAAATGTCACAATTCTTAGTTTCCAACTCATTTCTAGAATTTAAACTTTGATTTTTTGTTTTGCTGAGATTTTAAAAAAATAAATCTCATACTACCTTTATGTGACTTATATTATTTATAAGCCAAATTTGCTTATAAAGTAAGTGGAACTAATGTAATTGGGACCTCTGGATAGAATATGAATTTTTATTAATAACAAATAATTAGATATATTCGTATGCATACATTCGTTGCACAATTCTTAACCTTTTCCATAATATTCATTTGCATATCCATAATACAATATTTCTGGAACACACAACTAACTATTTCTAATCAATTGAAATGAAAAAAAAAAAAAAAAAAAAGAACAGCAAGAATTAGTTCCAATGGGCCGGGTACACTATAAGAAATTATGTCAATAGCTAGGAAAATAAAAAATATGGACGGTAATTTTGTTGGTAATTAGCAACAAATATAGCAAGTGATAAGAATTTTAAGTTTTTCAATTTTAAAATTAACATTAAAAATGAAATCTATTGATTGTATATTTTTTAAGTGAATGTATAAATATATATATATCTATATGTATGTATAAATTTATTTTTAAATTGGTCTCGTAAACAAGTGAAATTAAAATAAAATGAGCTCCAAGTTGTTTATAGGATTACGAAAATAAAAAGACCTCGATGAACAAGTGAAACTAGAATTCACAAAGTTTTGATAAATGGTGATTTTGACAATTTAAAAATCCCTTCATTTGTTTTTTTCAGAAAGCAATTTTTGTAGGAAAAATAGATTTTTTAAACTTATAAATTAAAGGTCAAGGGGGTATTTAAAAGTTTTAATACTTAGGGAGTTAATTTATGTGGGCTGGATACTTTAGGGGTGGAAACTATATTTAACCCCTTATATATATATAAACACTTGTGTTATTTCTATATATGCCAAATTTGCTTATAAAGTAAGTGGATATTAATTAATGTAATTAGAATCTTTAGATAGATTATGAATTTTATTAATAAAAAATAATTAGATATATTCGTATGCATATATTCGTTGCACAATTCATAACCATTTTTGGTGCTGGAAAGTTACACATTCGAACAAAATCTACAATGTAGTGATATTGTGGAACGAAATTTATTTTTTTATTTGATAAATAACATTATAAATGAAATATTTCATTGTTATAAGTAAAAAGGAAATTTAGTGTTGTAAAATTTTGAAGCTGGTCTTGACAAAAAGTTTGAAAGTTCCCCCCAATATTTTAATACCAATATTTTCCTTAGTAAAATTTTCAACAAAATTAATAACAAAAAGCAATGCTAAATTCAGTGACGAGCTAATTACCAAATAAATATATTTTTTGTTGAAATCGTTGTTAACATTAATTAGAAACAACTACTGTTTTACAAGAAATTTTGTGTTGTTGCTAATGACATTATTTCTTGTGGTGATATATTTGCGTTTTGTGCTTCTCATGTCACTTTTTTAGAAAGTTCTACCTCAAGCTAGGCTTGGTAGGTGCATAGTGGCTCAATCCCAGAAGTGACACGGACAAGCTCAATAAAGCTCGGCCAATACTATTCAAGGACGATGTTGGGGCCTTTCAATGATCTGTAATTGGGTTCATTTTTAAACCCAGACCTAGAGTCGATGGATCGGCCTAGCTGTGGCCCGAACCAAGGCCCATTCTTGGGAGACAAGGGCCTTGGGAAACACCTCTACATGAGCAGTTCCCAGTAAGGCCTCAGCAATAGCCTTTACCTCGTCATCAACTGGCTCCTCAAGAGGCAAAGGATCCGAGAGAGTGGGGCATAGAGTGACTTGTGTTGAATGTTGTACATCCAATGCTTGTGGTGTGGTGGAGGTGCTATAGGCATAAGTAGGGCTAACAGTAGTTTGGGCTCACGTCTGTTGGTATTGAACACCGTAGATTTTTATTTGGATCCATCAGTTATCGGATTGTACTCAAACACGCTTCGGTCCAATTAAACAATCCAAAATAAAAAAAAACTTGTATTTATCTTGGATTGATCCATCGAGTGCATAAGACCTAAATTCCATATGGGTGTACACAACAAAAAAAAAGCAGGATTTGGAACAGATTTAGGAACAATTTTTAGAACGATTTTTAGTAGTTGGACACTGTTAGACTGACATTTGGAACGGCCATGGAATGGGAGTCCTTCCGTCGTAATAGACAACGTTCCTAATTATTTGGAACGGATGGGTGGTCACCATTCCTAATTAGTAACGAATTTTGTACCACTTGTTCATAAATCGTTCCTAAATATGTTTGACTATCTAAAAATGTAAATTATTTTTTGGAACACTTTTGTTTCTATTTGGAAAGGTCATTGTAACACTATTTTGGAACGGGCATCGGAACACAGTTTGAACCTTACATTGGAATATACTTTGGAACGGTTGTATCCTTTCTTTGGAATATATGTTTGGGATGGTTGGAGGATTTATTTTGGAACGAATCCTACGATATTTAGTCATTAAATTTGGACGAACATTTATGACTCACAAATCGTTCAAAAGCCCGTTCCTAAATTATATATTTACTAAAAAATATTTTTGTTAATTTTGAAATAATAATTTTATAATTATAATTAATTAGTAAAATTAATTATTTTGTTTTAATTTGATTAATTAAATAAATATTGAATAATGGAATGTAATTAACTTAAAAATGGATAATTACGAAAAAAATTATTATATTAATATGAAAAATTTACATTTACAAATATAAAAAAATTCCTAATCTACACCCCACCCCCTCATCACCATGGTCCTGCATCGACTTTATTATACTCATCATGTCGACCATCATCGTCTCCAGCCGAACCATCTGATCCTAAAATAATCTGAAATTGACATAAAATTGCCAAAAAATTACAGAATTAAAATTACATCAAATTTTCAGAAATTTACATAAAATTCCAAAAAATACAGCAAGAAAAATTATTTTTAAATTCCCAAAATTTGCAGATGATTACATAAAATTCCCAAAAATTAAGGAAAATTATTATTTTCAAAATTTTATACAATGAATTCTACACTAATTTCATCAACAATTAACCAATAATTAAACATACAATTAATCAATTACTATATCAACACTAATTAATCCAATAATTCATATCATAAATGCATTTTTAATATTTCATATCAACACTAATTAACCCAACAATTAGAAAACTGTAAAAAAAAAAACAAAAAGAAAGCTGCAGAAAAATATCAGAAAATTGCAAAAGAAAAAAAAAGCATTTATGATAATTTTAGCATTTCAGAAAGTATTTCAGAATATTTCTAAAATTTTTAGAAATATTCTGAAATTACAGAAAATATTTTAATATTATAATTTTCAGAAATATTTCTGAAAATTTTAATATTTCAAAAAATATTCAGAAAAAATTTTAATATTTCATAAAATTATTAAAATACAGAAAAAAATTAGAAAATTTCCAAACAAAAAGTGCATTTTTAAATATAGAAAAAATCCAAAAAAAGTGCATTTCTAAATCAGATTTTTTTTATACAAAATGTATTTTAAAATATAGAAATATCAAAAAATTGCCAAAACAATCAGAAAAATTGCAAAAAATTCAGAAACTTGCATAAAAAATCACAAAAATTCCACAATATGCATTTTTAAGAAAAATGTCCATCCACAATATGCATTTTTGAAAAATATCCACAATATTCACAAAAATCCCAATATCTACAATATTCACAAAAAAATCACAATATCCACAATATTCACAAAAACCATAATATCCACAATAATACTAACATTTTGGGGGGGTTTCACATGTAGACGGAGGTGGAGGCGGCGGTGGAGCAAATGGTGGTGTCGGAGGAGGGGGGGGGGATCTAAGAGACAGAGAGAGAGAGAGAGAAAGCGAGATGGGGGGGGAGGGGAGTTGAAGAATGAAGAAAAATTTGTTAAGTGCCACTTTTATATTAACTTTTTGGAACGGTCATTTTTTAGCAGAGCGTTCCTATGACCATTCCAAAGCTAACCAAACGGCACCGTTTTGTCCAACCTATTTTTCAGAAGACGCCAAATAAAATTATGTTGGAACTCTCTTTGGAACGCTCAATTTGAAATAACCGTTCCAAATTTTAATTTTCTTACCTATTTTTCAAAAGGCGCCAAATGAAACTATATTGAAACTCTGTTTGGAACGGTCAATTTGAAATAACCGTTTCAAATTTTAATTTTCCCTCCTATTTTTCAAAAGGCGCCAAAATAAAATTGTTGGAATAGGTGACTAGAAAGCCAATTGGATTGGCGGTTTTGTCTACTATTTAGCAATCTTTATTAGAGTAATATTGACTTGATGAATATAGTAAGTATTCGTCCATGGCACTATGTGTTTGTTGTGCTTACTACGTTAAACAACGTTTTAACATCACAACAAATGCCCACAGACCAATTGGATAACCCATGCAGTTGGGTTACGCATTGGATGATAGCTATGAAACCAACTTATGAGGGTTGATCTGAAATGTTCCAAGTCGAGGACCTCGAGACAGGGCATCGAAGGTCCTATAGAGACTTGCACTAAGGATTGCATTCATTAGATGAGTGTCGTGTTTCATCGGCGACAGACATTGGACGTCTATGCAATATTAGTGGGTTAGTTGACAAGGGTGTTAGCTGACTGAACTGACTCGTGGGAATCGTCATATGGAAGCCTTGGAGGCTTGGTTGGTATGACTGGAATTCCCGGCTTCGATAGTACAAGATTAGTCTTCGGACTTGAGGAATCATGGCAATCACATGCATATGAAGGATGTATCTAGGGTCTAGCAAGAGATGTCCATATCTGGGATGCGTTCATCATAAGCCTTATCTAGTGCAGTTGGAATATGTATTGAGGACGGTGGATTCCAAGATGGGATCCGTCACTTGTCACATATGACACTCGAGTCTCCTATGCGCTCTGAGATGGTTTAAGCTCTTAAAGTCTGTGGCCACGGCGATTGGTCGAGTAGGGAATGGTTTCCTACGTTGATCAATAGAGCTAACGTATCTCGAGTTATTGAGCATAGTTGTCTAATCCAGGATGGGAACCGATGCCCAATTCCATGCCCTAGACTAAGACCGGGAGACGGATGATGGAAGGAGCCTACTCGTATGGAACTCGGGAGCCTAAATGTTCACGCCAACATTCACCTAGTCTCTAGTGCCATGGACCGTTGCTAGACGGCCACCCATGGTGATCGGCGTTTTTCCAATTAATAGTTAATTGAAAAATAGTTAATTAAATTGGATTTAATTGACCAAATGTGTTGGACACAAGCCCAAGTCTAGTTGAGGGTGAACCTAATGAGTCACTCACAAATCACTATGGGGTTGGTAGAATTAATTTGAAATTTAATTCTAGAAGAAGCGAATTTAATTTAATTGGATTAAATCAATTCAAGGAGAAAATAAATGATTGGATCAATTTTTGAGAAATTCATTTGATGGATGGTCCAATAGTTAATTAATTGGATTAGTTAATTGTTGGATTAAGAATCTTTAGATTAATTGGATTAATTTATCAGTTTTGGTTTAATTAATTGATCCAATCAATTAATTAGTGTATGAGCGTATGTTTATTTAATTGGATTAAATAAACTTTTGGATTTCAATAAGGTTTAAAATTAATTGGATTAATTTGGAACCTTTGGATCATGGTTGGTCTTGATTTAATTTGATTAAATCAAAACCGGTCAAAATTGGTCCATGGCTTGAAGTCAAAGCTCTAGAGGTTGGAGCAAGTTGAGGAGAAGTTTCAACTCCTCCACATATGAAGCCCATGATGGTTCATGGAGAGATAGTGTGCATGTGTATGTAAGTTAGCCTTGGAGGTTAATTTTGGAGGTTGAATTTTGAATTCAATTCCCTACATACACAAAAACAATGCACATAACTTGTAAGGCACAAGCTTGCACGGTTTTTCCAGCCCCAAAACACTCAAAAATCTCTGAAAATTTTCTCCTTTTTATATTCATACCTTTTGGAAATGTTTGAACTAAAACATTCCAAAAGCACTAATCAATAGTGTTGTTTTGGAAGTGTTTCTTCTTCACTTCTGTATTTCTATCTAGCAATAGATTAGAGAACTTTTATATAGTGTGGTGTGGACAAATTAGAGGGATTCTAATTTGGATCCTCAAGTGAACGAAAGGAGAAACGGGAAAGAGAACAACGCATGTACCGGTTTTACGTGTGATGATCAAAGGTTGGTTTTCTTTACGTTTTCATGTAATTTTTTTTCATATCCTTTTAGCCACATGTCCAACATTCTTCTACTCTTTTATTTATGCTTTGACATACACCGAACGCCCGGGAACTTCAAAGGGAACACCCCTTTGATCTCATTTTATTTTAAGCTTTAAATTCACATTTTTACGCTTCCGTTGCGTTCCTGGGCCGTACCCGATTCTTTCAGTAATATCAAAGCCCGGTTCGGTGTTGTGGCTATAGGATTAACATGTTATTATGTGTTAAGCATGAAGAAAATGTTTAAATTGCATTTGGAAAGCATGATGTATGGTGTGTTTGGAATGCATCGATTTAATTAATTGGATTAATTTGGAACCTTTGGATCATGGTTGGTCTTGATTTAATTTGATTAAATCAAAACCGGTCAAAATTGGTCCATGGCTTGAAGTCAAAGCTCTAGAGGTTGGAGCAAGTTGAGGAGGAGTTTCAACTCCTCCACATATGAAGGCCATGATGGTTCATGGAGAGATAGTGTGCATATGTATGTAAGTTAGCCTTGGAGGTTAATTTTGGAAGTTGAATTTTGAATTCAATTCCCTACATACACAAAAACAATGCACATAACTTGTACGGCACAAGCTTGCACGATTTTTCCAGCCCCAAAACACTCAAAAATCTCTGAAATTTTTCTCCTTTTTATGTTCAATTTTTCAAGAAAATAAATAAAAACTAATAAAAACTCGTACCAAACATGTTAATGAGGGAAGAAAAGTATACAATATGTGGATTAAGACAACTAAAAACATAAAATATTTTTCATGAGATTGATATATGTTCATTATATGAAGTATATATTTGTATATTCTAATTTATTAGTATTACAGAGATGTAACTAGCATCTTATGTTATTGTACTACATCGTTTAATCAAACTGTTAAAATCTTGATCAGACCGTTAGATATGATTAAATAGACAAAAGACTATATTCGATGAAGTTTTGGACATTTTTGGTGTACGGATATTGAGATATCGTATCTGGTTCGTAATAAGCGAGATTCAAAACGGTGCAACCTTCAATCAGGCCATGCGATTTTAAATCAGACCGTTAGATATATTCAAATAGATAAAAAATCTTATATGTGGTTAAGTTTCAAATTAATCCAGCTGGCGGATGTTGAGATATCATAATCGCAACGTACACTAGATATTTTTTCTACACATTTTGGAACGAGTTTGAGTAACATTTGGAACGGTCTATAGAGTTAGGAACAGTTATTTAAAAATGTAATAGGAACGGTTTTTGTAACATATAACTGTAACGTAGTTGCACTACAAAAAAATGCGGGAATTGAAACGGTAACAGGAACGATTTTTTCAATTTTTGGAACGGTAATTAGTTCACTGGAACCTTTCAGACTGAAATTAGGAACGGTTGAGGAACGGGAGGCAATCCGTGGCAATAAGAGGCGATCCTAACAATTAGGAATGGCAACGAAGTAACCGTTCCTATTTCGGAACGGTTTTGGCATATATTAGGTGTACCTTTCCTAATTACCTTTGTACATATAAATTTATAATTTTTGCATTTGGAACACCTTATAAACTTTAGGAACGGTAGCATCAAAATCAAATCGCGCAATTTGGAACGGTAGTTAGAATACCTTTTGGAATAGTCCCCTTATGTTGTAGATAAAATTTAGCATGGTGTCTGGAATACACGTAGGAACGGTTAGTTGTAGAGATTAGGATCGGCAACTGGAATATATTTTGTCGCGACACGTAGGAACGATTTTAGCACTCTAACTTTGGAATACCATTTTGGACCGATTTTTGGTATTGTCTTTAGAACGAAAGCCTAACCACGAAAGAATTGATTTTGGAATATATATATAGGCACGGTATGTCCTGTCTTTAGAAACGGTTGACTTGTATAGTTGGATAGGTTATCTCATCGGCAATGGGAACGGTAAGTTTTTAAAACAGTCAAATATTGGAACAGTACATTGTGCTGATTAACCGTCTAAAGTACCGTTCCTAAATAATGAATTATTAATTTTTTTATATTAATAATTTTTATCATTTAAATATAAATTAAATTATTAATAATATTTTGATTATATAATTAATATTTAAATATGAAAAAATGCATAATTTAAAAATTATATTAAATACAAATATTATCCGATTTAATTATAAAAAATCAAAATAAAAAAAATACATAATCTACTCCTCGTCCATCTCGTCAATGTCTGGAATGGTGGGGTCTCTAGGAGGTCGTGACGGGCCGGCGCCGGAGCGACTGGTTTGCATGTCCTTCATCATGCCCATCAGGTCCGCCATCATCTCTGACTCGGAAGCAGGATCCTCAGGATTGCACGGGGCCTAAGACTGATGATCCTCCATCATTTTCTGAAACATCTCCTGCAAAAATAATTACAATAAATTAGAAATTTTTCAAACATTTAAAAAAAATAAAGTAGAATGTATTAATTACAACTTACCGCCACATCCGCTGCCCTCGAACCGCTCCAGCCGCCGTCGGTCTTCTTCTTGTAGCATCTGGAGAATAACTCCATCTGCTTCACTGGCCGACCAAGCTGCTCCTCCTGTAAAAAGAAATGGAAAACAATTATTACAATTTTAATTTAATAGTAATAAATAATTGAAATAACATTAGATATCTTACCATTTCCCGCTTGTGCATACCGACGGAGACAGATCCCCCGCGGTACACAGTAGCGGATGCGGCTGGGTTGGCGTTCCGGTTCGCCTTGTTCTTCTCGCACTCCTGCTTGAACTCCGGGGAATCCCAGTACAGGAGGAGCTGCCGCCAATCCTCGTTCGCCAACCATAGAGGCTTTTACAGGGACTGTCTGGCGAGGACGAACTTCTTTCTCAGGAACTTCCCCACCCAATGTGGAAGATCTTGAACATCGACTCATCGTCGACGTCGCACCAGTACGTCATCTATTTAAAAAAAATATGTATATATATATATATATATTTTTTTTAACTTAGATTGTTAAAATATTTAAAAAACAAAATTAATTGTCGTTACCTTCAAACTCTCAAACTAGAAATGCTGGTGGTCTAGCGGCACCTTGCGCAAACTGCCCCAAGGATGGGGATAGTGTCCGTGCACGACCGCGTACATGCGCTCGTGGATCTTCCGATCACGACTGAAATTATAAAATAATTAGTATGACATAAAAATATTAATTTAAATTACAAAAAAAATTAAAATGTAAATATACCTCGCATCGGTGAGTGTGATGTACTAGCGCGCGGATGGTGGTGGGAATGGTGGGGCCGGTGGTGGTGGAGTAGCCCATGGACGGGCCGGATCGACCGCCGGTGAGATAGTAGATGGTCCGAGCTGCTGATCCGGCGCAGGTGGTGCGAGTGTCTGCTCCGCCGGTGGTGGTGGTCGGAACACTGCTTCCCCATCCTAGGAAGCAACACCGCGCAGGCGGTATAGCCGGTTAGCCGCGACCGCGGCCGCGACCACCTCCTTGAGGTGGGAAATCCCGACCAGACATGATCTAATTTTTAAAAAATATTAGTGGTATGCATTTTTAACAAAATATAAGTATCAATTTATTTTTTAAGAGACATAACTTTCTAAATTTTGAAAAATCTATACTAAGTCCACAATTAATCTAATTAATGGATACTAAATCCCAAAATTTTAAGAAAATTTTCCTACAATGTATACTAAATCCTAAAATTCTTTCCTAAAATGTATACTAAATCTTACATATATTTCATTAAATATATTCTACATCCGAAAATTTTACCCTAAATTTGCACTAAATCCTTCTATTTTCCTATATAGTTATACTAAATCCCAAATTCTTTGGAAAAAGAGGATTTGTATTATGAGTAAATTTTATTTTACTAGAAATTTTTTTAAAAAAAAAATAAATAAAATGATATAATTTTTTTAAAAAAATACATAAAATGTAAAAAAAATTCAGAAAATTTATAAAAAAATACAAAATTTTACAGAAATTACAGAAAATTCTGAAATTGTTTTAAATTTATATAAAATGAATTTTTTTTTAAAATTACATAAAAATTTTCAGAAATTTTTCAAAATTTTTCAGATTTTTCATAAAATTTTTAAAAATTTACAATTTTTTGAGAAAATTTTCTGAATTAACAGAAAATTTTCAGAAAAAACATAAAAAATACAGAATTTTTCAGAATTTTAAAACAGAAAATTAACAAATTACACCAAAATTAACAAAAACCAAACAAATATTACAGAAATTGCACTAATTACAAAAATTAACATATTACACCAAAATTACAACAGTAATTAATAGGAATTACAGAAATTACAACTAAATTACACTAATTAACAGGAATTACAGAAAAATACAGAATTTATAGAAATTAATATTGTATCCATTAACATTAATATTGCAGAAATATTACAGTCAAAGTAACCTAAAAAATTACAGAAAATTTACAGAAAAATACAAAAAATTACACAACAATTACATAAATTTTCAAAGTTACAGAAAATGCCCAAAAAAGGCATAATATTACATATAATGGTTCATCACAAAAGAAAGCAAAAAAAAAAAGGGTAAAGGGTTTTCTGAAACCCTAGTTGGATGGATGCGGCGGCAGATGGTGGCGACTGGGGGATGGTGGCTACGGACGATGGAGACTTTGATGGATGCGGCGGCGGATGGTGGCTACGGACGGTGGCGAGGGGATGGCGGCGGCGGATGGTGGCTACGGACGGTGGCGAGGGGATGGTGGCTACGAACGGTGGCGACGTTGATGGAGGCGGCGGCGGATGGTGGAGGCGAGAGAGATAGTGAGAGAGTGTGTGAGATTGAGAGAGAGAGAGAGAAAGGGAGAGAGAGAGAGGGATTGCAGAAATGGGGAAAAAATCTGTCAAGTGTTGTATTTATATTATAAGTTTGGAACGGTCTTCTGTAGACCTTACCATTCCTACTATCGTTTCCAAAAGAAAAAAACGATGTCGTATTGATATTAAAACAACGCCGTTTACAGGACTATTTATTGATATAGTACTTCATAGGAACGGTTCGTTAATAATCAAAGTGTTACTATAACCATTCCTATCAAACAAAACGACGCCGTATGCAGATCTGTAAACGGTCACCGTTCCTATTTCCACTAGTGACCGTTCCTATATGTACTGCAAACTTTTTTGTAATAATTGTAGATAATATATATAAATTAAGAAAAATACGTTCCGAACACTCATATGATTGAATAAAGGTACATAATTGGATAAAAGAATTTGAAATTACATAGTAATTTCTGCAATATAGACACACGTTCACAACATGAAGTATATTTGTAAATTTATGTTTGATAGTATTTCACAGATGTAACTAGCATCCTATATTGTTGTACTGCACGGCATAATCAGACCATCAAAATTCCAATCAGACCGTTAGATATGATATAACACACAAAAGAATACAATTGAATGTAGTTTTGAAAAATTTTGGTGTGCGGATCTCGAGATATCGTATCCGATCAGTATTCATCGTAAGAAAAACAGATGCATTCTTAAATCTTGGTTGTTGATTGAAAATCAGACCGTTGGACATCAATTCATATCCATAACCTTGTATGAGTTAAAAAATAGTGTCGATCCGGCTGACGGATGTTGAGATATCGGACCAATTCGTTGGAATTGTAATAGTAGGAACGGTCACCTAATAGACAAGGTGTTCCCAATACCTTTCCTAATAAAAAGGACGATGTCGTTTTTAATGCACGCACGTATTTACCGTTCCTATTAAGATTTGGAACGGTCGTGTATAAACTTACTGTTCCAATAGTTGAATTTCCCACCCATTTTTCATTGGGCGCCAAAACGAAATACTTCATTTTGGAAGGGTTAGTAGTTTTCACTGACCATTTCTAATTCAAATTTCTCTCATTTTTTTAAATAGCCGCCATATTTGAAATATTGTAGCTCAAATAAGAACAGTCCTGATAAAGTTTGACCATTCCTAATTCAAATTTCCCTCATTTTTTTAAAATAGGCGCCATATTTGAAAAATTGTACCTCGAATAGGAACGGTCCTGATAAAGTTTGACCGTTCCTAATTCAAATTTTCCTCATTTTTTCGGTTTGGCACCTATACAAATAGTTGTACCTGTATTGGGAACGTTGGTTAGAATATCTGTTCCTATTTTTAGAATTTATTCTGATTTCTTAGAATAATCAAAATACATCTATCGAATACAATTTTTTACAATGACTGTAATAAAATAATTACTGAATTTTTTTGGAAAATTCAATAAGTCTCTTCATCGAACTCAGCCTCGTCAAAGTTATCTTCATCTTCGTCTTCGGATTCACTGTCTGGCGAGCGCGATGGCCCTGCTCCATGATCAACGACCAATTGTATTCTCGTTGGGTCATGCAGTTCAAATGTTTGGTTATCTATTACAACATCTGGATTAGGTACGACTTCATCCATCTGATAGGTGACCTCAGTCGTCCATAGCGAGTCATCGATAACTCTTCGAGCCTTCATTTTGCAAACAGCTTTCCAGTCGACTTTGTCCTTCTTCTTGCTCGGGTAATCCGGTGGTATATTTGTACTGCTTGTTGTGCCAGTATGAATGGTTCATTCTTTTGGTAGAGCTTTTTGAAGTTGACATCAACAACGTGATAACGAGGGTGTATCTTCATGCCTCTGATCGGATCGACCCAACGACAATTAAACAGTACAATGTGCATGTTCGAAATTAGTGAGTAATCTAGTTGAATTATCTCTTCTAAATTCCATGGAAGTCAAAATCCGTGTCTGTATATGATGAGCTTTTGACACAAACACCACAATTCATTGTTGACTTCCCGACATTGTGACGTTCAGTGTGGAAATTGAAGCCATTGACGAAGTAAGATGGGTATGTCGTCACTTCTGCTCTTGGCCCCCAATAATGTAACTTCAACAATTCCTCGTTTGTGTGATTCAATTCGGGTTTCACCTACAATTAATGATATATATAGCAATTGAACCAATTAATGAGCATATCACATTTACAAGAAATCGATGATACTTACATGAGCTTTGAACCAATCCTTGAATTGTGTCACCACTAGTTGATCAATTATCGGGTCCTCCGAATTGTGCTGCTCGAACAGTTCATTCAGGAATGACCTGTTATAGTAAAACTGATAGTTATAAATATATATGTAATTGAAATTGAAATGATTCATACGAGATAATTACGTTTAGTATAAGACACAACCATCTCTTCTTTGAGGCTCCACTTGCTCGGCCTGGGTAATTGAACATGGACCGAACTATTCGATCGTCGTACGAGATCATCGTTCCGACCCAGTCTATTTCGCTTGCAGAGAATGTGCGGTTCGAAGTAGTGCGAGGAGAAAAGTCCGATTTCTTTGACAATATAAGCCTCTACAATTGACGCCTTGACGTGTGCTTTGTTTTTCACCTTTTTCTTCAAATTGCGTAGGAATCTATTCATATGAAAATTTATTAAAATGCAAATAATAAATATATATGTAATAGTATTAATTATTTAATTACCTTTCAAATGGGTACATCCACCTGTATTGCACAAGGCCCCAACGCGCGCCTCATATGGAAGGTGAACAATTAGATGCTCCATTGAGTCGAAAAAGGAAGGAGGAAAAATTTTCTCGAGGTTGCACATGATGGCGGCTACAATATCTTCCAATTCTTTTACCTTGGCTACATCTAGTGTTGTTGAGAATAGGATCTGGAATAGAAGGCTGATTTCCGTCAAGGCCCCCCACACGTGCTCTGGAAGCATTTCACGGAAAGCAATCGAAATCAATTTCTGCATGAATACATGACAATCATGGCTCTTCATGTCGTGCATCCTCAACTCCTTTAGGTCGACGCAACGGGCCAAGTTAGAGGCATACCCATCAGGAAACCTAGGACAACGAATCCACTCATATATCTTATTCTTTTGCTCCTTCGTCAGTGTATATACTGCCTTAGGCATCACGTTCGGTCTCCTTTCGTCTACCTCAAGCTCCGGCCGATTACATATGATCTTTAGATCCTTCCGTGCATTCAGATTGTCCTTCGTTTTTCCCTTGATATCCATCACAATATTGAATATATTATCGAACACATTCTTCTTAATATGCATGACATCAAGATTGTGTCGTATCAGATGTGCCCCCCAGTATTCAAGCTCCCAGAATATGCTTTTCTTCGTCCACTTATGGTCGACACCGTAGCCTTCTGGTTCACTCAATGGTTGTTCGATAGCCACACTAAATGCATCGACACGGGTTCGGATCTGTTCTCCAGTCAGCCTCGGACGTGCAACTTTCCTCTCCATTCAGTTTTTAGTGAAGGCTTTCTTGTTCCTGCGATAAGGATGAACCAGTGGTAGGAATTGCCTGTGGCAGTCGAAATAGCATGTCTTCTGACCGTGTTGTAAATAGAATGCCCGTGTGTCCTCCATACAAACTGGACACCCCATAACACCGGCGGTACTCCAGCCAGACGCCATACCATAAGCAGGAAGGCCGTTCACTGTCCACATCAATGCAGCATGCATAATGAATGCCTGGTTTGTCGCAGTATCGTGCGTACGTACACCACATGCCATAAATTCTACAACTCCTCGATCAACGGCTCCAAGTAGACATCAATAAGACGTTTGGGATTCGATGGGCCAGGGTCACCATCGTTAGGAACATATACACAGACTTCATGCACATTCCCGGTGGGAGATTGTACGTTGTAAGTATCACGGGCCAACATAAGTAAGTTTTACCATACTGGCCGTGCGGTGCAAACCTATCCGTGCACAATCCAAGTCTAACATTCCTCGGTTCAGCTGCAAAATCAGGATACGTCCGGTCAAAATGCTTCCAAGCCTCTGCATCGGACGGATGACACATGGATCCTTCCTCTGTCTGATGGCTCGCATGCCAAGTCATATGCTCTGTTGTGACCTCCGACCCATACAACCTCTGCAGCCGAGGGGCAATTGGAAGATACCTAAGAATGGCATACGGGGACTTCTTGCGTTTAGGATTTCTGTCCTTGGTGGGCTTGTACCTAGCGTCTCCACAGAACTTGCATATTTCAAATCAATATCATCCTTCCAGTACCACATGCAACTGTTTTTGCAAGCATCAATCTTCTGAACTGGTAAACCCAATTCTCTTATCCATTTCTTCGTGTTGTAATAATCGGCGAGAAAAGTGTGATCGCGGGGCATTACAGTATCAGCCCACTAGCATAACCGATCATATGTATGCTCGGAAAAACCCCCTTCGGCCTTGATATTCACCAAAGAGGCAATTGACGCCAACTGAGAGGTGGTGCACCATTCCATAAAGGTTGGTCCGCAGCATGAACTATATCAAAAAAACGGTCTGACAAGCCAGGCACATAATCATAGAGCCCCAAATCGTAATATGAACTAGGACCCACATCAGATGGACAATACCGAGTATCATCATCAGTCGGTCCCTCCTGGTTGTACGAAGACCAGAATGACGGCCCGACGACATCGAATACCGTCCTCTGCGCCCAATCCATCTGAGTCATATCACCCCAATGTGAACTACCCTCCTCCTGAACGGGTAGCGTTTGCTGCTGCTGCACAGGGGGCTCTGCCAATGCTTCAAAGTATTCCTGCACCCTCTCCTCACCATGCGAAGTCCAATTGTAATACTCTGGCATAAACCCTTTCATACACAAATCAAAATTTACCTCGTCTGGTGTTTTGAACCGTTCGTTTTTGCACTTCCGGCAGGGACACTTAATCTTGTCCCCGTCCATATATGCACGCTGAGACTGGGCCCATTCTAAAAATGTTATAACACCATCCTCAAACTCCAGCGTCACACCCAAGACGTCTCGATCATACATCCATTTCCTCAACTGTTTTAACATGATTGGTCCTACGTATAATTCACAACAGTACGCAATTAAATGACGAGAGTAAATTATATATATAAATATATACATGCAAAAATAACAAAATTTTGCATACTTACCTAAGCAAAACACCTATCAATGTCAATGCAAAATTCACGCTCGGTAATTGATATGTTCAATTTTCCGTATAAAGAATCAAGGGGGGGAGTTACAAATACAAAATGAATTGGAGAGTAAGTATAAGAACAATGACAAAGAAGGGGGACATATATATAGAAAATATTGGAACGGGCATTGGAATATTATTTGAAACACAAAACTAGCCGTTGAAATATAATCGTTGTTCCAGCTTTAGGAACGGTCTCAGGAGAGGAATCAGGAACGGTAACGTTACCATTGTAATATAGTCATTAGCGCATATTAGGAACGGTATGAGGCACACCCAAAATCGACCGTTCCTAATTGGATTACAGTTTGGAACGGTACTTGTAACAATATGCACTTACTATATACCCGTAATTTGGAACGTTAATTGCATTACATTTTTTCCCATGGCGTAAAAGGGTCTTCTGTAGGACTACATGTTGGAACGGTCAGTCCACCGGTTCAAATTGACGTGGTCTTTGGAACACATATAGTAATGGTAAGTATTCCCGGTCCGCGTGCCGTTCCATATCTCACACATGTGTTTCAAATTGAAGTCCAAAATATATCAGGTCCCCTTTAGAAACGGTTGTAGGTGTACAAATTGGCCCACCATTTTTGGCACTTTAATAGGAACGGACGGTCTGTTCCTATTAATTTGTATTACAATTAGCATGACTGTGACGTCATCAAAGGTTTACCGTTCTATAACTGTTCCTACAACCGTTCCTATTTGGAACGGTAACTGGAACGGTTGTCTCTATCCATTCCTATTCCCGCATTTTTTTATTGGAACGGATATTGTAATACAACATTTCCACTTATTAAAGTCATGCCAAATTGTAACTCACTTTGGAACGGTCCTTGGAACGCATATTATTTTTCACAAATACCATATTTAGGAACGGGTATTATAATACAAGTATTTCTAAGTACTTAAACCGTCTCAAATTATACCTCATTTTTGGAACGGTTTTTCCAACTATCCATATTTCAACGGACGTTGGACCTCATTTTGGAACGGTACACATCTGCCATTGGTGGGCCGTTCCAATGGTTATAAAAGTGTTTCAAACCGTATTACAATATTTTACTATTCTACTTTTGACACGGTCGTAGGAACACAACTTGTAACACAAGACTTGGAACGGTTTTGAGAACGGTCTGACCGTTCCAAAAAAAAAATGATCGAATATAGGAGGAATGTGACATCAATGGCGTGATTTCATTCCTTAATAGTTCCAATGACCGTTCCTAATAGGAACGGGCATTGGAATGGTCATAAAATCCATTCCAAATCCCGGATTTTTTTGTAGTGGTATTGTGAATTTATTATCTTGAACATACGTAAAGCCAAATTTATTATGGACTTTTAACTTGAAATTCAATTATTAGCTAATTTATTTTAAATTTTAAATTTATAATTTATTCTATATTTTTTATGTCAACCATAATAAATGAGATTCAGTACAGTTGGTTAAATATATCTACAATTTCGAACTAAAGAATAAAGAAAGTATTAAAAAAATAGACATCAATATCGTATTTATGACTCATAAATTATGAGAATTAAGGTATATATTTCATCCTGTTTGAAGTTTACCACTAATGATAATTGATTAGGTTGTTTTAATACTTCAACACAGTATTTGACTAATATTTGTTAATTGATTGATTCATTCCCTCGGAATGTCTGATATTCATTCAATTTTTCTATGCACCAACCACATTGTTATTAGGCTAAACTCCCATTTACCCTTTTGTATTTTGTTGAAAAAGCTAAAAACCCCCCATGTGATTTGAAAATAGGCAAAAAAATCCCTCGTATTGTGTTAACCTCAGCAAAAAAAATCCTTTCCGTCAGAAACTAACGAAAAGTGGGATACACATGCGGATGATGCGTTTGGACATGATTTTTTGCGAGTTTTGCCCCTTTTTTGACCCTTAAGTGACAAAAATACCCCTATATTGTGCTAAAAATTACCATGATCAAATTTAGTTATAAATAAAAATAGAGGATAAATATTTTTTTAATTTTAATAATTTCAAATAATTTATTCAAGTATGATATTTTTTTAATTTAAACTTATAATCTAGTAATTAATTTTAGAAATATATATTAATTGAATAATTTAATATTTCAATTATTAGACATTGTAATTTTATATAGAGATTCAATTAAAAAAATTGATAAAATAATTTAAATTTAAATTTAAATTTGATATAAATAATGAAAAAATATATGGGGTCATATTACTCATCCTCATAGACATTACATTAACACCCCTCTATCTTTTGGTAATTACAGAAACACCCCTAAGGGCATTTTTGTCCTTCAAAATTTATAGTAAAGTTTGACCAAATCAATAGGGGTATTTTTCAGTTTTAAAGGCTGTCAGGAGTGGTTTCTGTAATTTTTCAAAAGGCAGGAGTGGTTTGTGTAAATGGACAATAGGTGAGGGATGTAAATGTAATTATCCATAATAATAATTATTTACTACAATTTTTAGCTGTGATCATTATAAATATAGCTAATATTAATTTTTTTCTAGTGCAGGGATAAATGGGTTTGAGGAATGAGGATTTCTATTCGCCAAATCTATTTTTTTAGGTGTGAAAGCATGATCATTGGATAGATTTTAGGGTGAATATTTTGTATTTAACAAAAAAAAAAAAAAAAATCTACCAACAAGTTCTCTTCCCACATTCGAGATGAAACTATCTGTTAGAAAAGGGAGCGAAAGAATTAAACCCTACATAATAAGTGTGACTATGAAATTTCAAGTTATACTCGTTGACAAAAATTCACTTTAAAATATGATTCACTTATCATTGGAGCAACAACTTATCGATTTTACTAGAAGGATATGAATGTTAAAATCTCAATTGAATTAGTACCAGTTAAACAATTATTTGAGTAAACTTTTTTCTTTTCCAATTTCTTTTAGGGTTAAATGCAATTTAACCTCCAGATTATAGGAAATGAGCAATTTACCCCCTGTAAAAAATAAAGCAACAATTTACCCCTATGTGTTATTAAAAATAGAGCAAAATATTCCCCTGACGCGTTTCGTGAAGAACACGCGCTATTTTTTTTTAATTTAAAATTTAAAGTAATATTATGTCTTTATTAAAAGCCGTTGGATCTTGATCAATCTAAGGTCCAAATTTAACTAATAAATCGATGGTGTAGATTTCATCTAATTTAAATCAACGGTCTAAATTAAAATAAAATAATAATTAAAATTATATATTATATATAATTAAATTTGAATATAAATATTTATTTATAATAAGATATATTTATATACATATATATATATATAGAGAGAGAGAGAGAGAGAGATGGGGATGCCGGCGAGGAAAGGGGTGGATCTAGGCGGAGGAGGCGGCGGCGGAGGACGTGGAGGGGGAGGGAGGAGGCGGATCTGGGTGGGG
The DNA here is from genome assembly GCA_034509735.1 of Sesamum alatum. NCBI lineage: Eukaryota > Viridiplantae > Streptophyta > Magnoliopsida > Lamiales > Pedaliaceae > Sesamum > Sesamum alatum. The sequence continues at coordinate 9,982,913 of JACGWO010000002.1, read as the reverse complement.
GTAGAGGAGGACGCGACCAAGGAGGGAGGAGGTGGATCTGGGGGGGAGATGGAGGAGGACGCGACGGAGGTGGAGGAAGACGCGGCAGCGAGGAAGGAGGCGGATCTGGGCGAAGGTGGAGGAGGACGCGGCCACGGAGGGAGGTTCTCGGCGGGAGAGGAGGAGGAAGACGCAGCCAAAGGCGGCGGCGGCGGCAACGCGAGGGAAGGGGGAGGGGTCGGCCAACTCGAGAGGAGGGGGTTGGGGTCATCGTTGGCACGAGGGGAGGGAGATGGCGGCGGCGGCGGCGGCGGTCCAGCGAAGAGAATGGAGAAGAAAGGGAGAAATATATATATATATATATATACATATTATTTTTCTTAACTAACATATAATATTTAATATATTAAATATTATTTTTATAAATATATATATAGATTAATATATTAAATTAAATGTATATATATATAATATTTTTATTAGATAAAAAATAGCCCAGACGCAGAGAGAGTGCGTGTAATGCACGGTTGGGCCGAGGGGGATATTTTGCTATATTTCTGTTAACACAGGTGAATAAGTTGCTGTTTTATTTTCACAAAAAGGTAAATTGCACATATCCCATAACACAGGGGGGTAAATTGCATTTTTTCCATTTTTTTTATAAACGTAACTAGTTGTAGTATGAAATGAATTATTTATCCAATTCAATATACGTGTGCGCAATTATCAAATAATATTAATAAAAACGATAAAAGGTTAAAGAGAGCAAATGTTCCCTTAGATTTTTTGGCTAATGAAGTATAAGTAAATGTTTTTCTATTCTTCTAATTGATAGAATGCGATTAACATCTTTTAATATAGGGTAAATGACCTCTACTTTAATGAGATTTGACATAATTATAAATTTTATTGTTTGAAAAATTATAAATACTCCTTGAGGTTTGTAATCGTCTAACAAATAACTCATTTCCATCCATTTTTATGGGTGAACTGACTAAAATGTCTTTATGCAAACTAAATTATTCTTAAAATTTTTTTTAATTTTTTTGAACTACAATACGCAGAGAAAGGTTTCTTAAGTTTTTTATACAAATGAGCAATAATGTAATTTGCCTCGGTTGATTTGTCTACAATTTTAACTAAAATTTCAAGGGCAAAATGGTCAATTTCAAGACTTTGGTTAAAAATAACAAACCTCAAGGGAGTATTTGTAATTTTTCAAACAACGAATGGGTATTTATAATTATGTCAAACTTCAGAGGAGGTGGCTGTAATTTACCCTTTAATATATTCATATTAGAGGTTGATTATTAGATTGTTGTTAAAATTTTAAAATTAAATTTAATCTTAAGATTAGTGGAGGAATCAATAATTATTTAATGGAGCTAATTGGCTAGTAGGTGATAAATAATTACAGTGATATTAAAAACTACAAGTGGTAGCTTTTATCAAGCCATAAATTTTGATGGTATTTAATCTCTCAATAATCATCGGAACACAAATAATTATATTTGCACTTGGAGTAAGATTTGTTCTGCTCAATCACATGGCCTAATAAACATAATAATAAAAAAAATATAAAAATTAAAACTTTTGGCTAATGAAGTATATAAGCAATTTCTTTCCTTTAACTTTTGTGATAGGATACTGTTTATTACGTAATTCGGCAAATTTAAATTAAAAATTAATGAAATACACTGATACTATTAAAAAAAGATAAAGAAGCAATATATTATTATGAAAACATACATATGCCCACATGCATGCAGTTCAATTACTTATTAATCATTCCAATTTCCTAGGGATTTATACGCTTTTAAATCCCATTATTTCTTAAATTAAAAATAGGATAATTACACCACTTCTCCTAAAATTTAATATAGTTATACGTAAACCTCATATAATTTGAAAAATTACATTTAATCCCTATGAAGTTTGCTTCTATCTAACAAATAAGTCCCTCCGTTAATTAAAATTCACCGAATTTGTTGATATTAACAAAAAAACGGAATGAAAATTGATATTTACACTCAATTGACTTATTAATGACTTATTGCAGGCCAAATAAATTAATCTTTAATGACTAAACTACCCTTATAACGGTGAAGATATACCTCCGTACATGTATTAACGTGTGAAGATATATAAGGATAGTTTGATTATAAAAAGATTTGTTTGACATGCAATAAATCAGTAATAAGTCAATTGATGGTAAATATTTATTTTCATTCAATTATTTTGCTAATATCAACAAATTCGATGAATTTTAACTAATAAATGAACCTATTTGTTAGACAGAAATAAACTTCAAGATTACTATATGGAATTTTTCAATTCACGAGAGATTTACTTATAATTACACCTAAATTTGTGGGAGGAATGTACTAATGAAACCATTCCGTTTTGAAATAATTATATGGGAACGATACATTCCCCCAATAGGCCCCAACCGCTGTCTCCACATTGAGCTGGCTCTTGGAGCTCCATAATTGAGGCTAAATTAAAGAAGTAATTAGTGTTAAATAACAATTAAAATTATATTATAGTGATGTTGTATGCTCCCTGATATGCCACCAAGAGCCCTTGATGCTTGCCCACCCGATGCATAATTTATACCCAACTAATTCCTGATTGAGATTTCTTTATCAATTACTAGTCATTATGACAGCGATTTTATATAGCGCCGTTTATGGGATCAAGATCATGTGCTCGTTCGAAACCCTTTCTCTGGGGCGGCTAATGATGTAGACAAGCATCTCATATTGATTGCGAATGAGGAATTTGAGTAGCTTATAACCCAAGGTTCCTATCCCAGCGAGACGCATTTTCAGGACAAATTTGTTTGGCTCATACGCAGCGAAGAAAGTGAATAATACCTTGCGCAACGGGATATCAATCAAGTCGCAAGGGACATCATTTAGGGCTAACACCATCAACGAAGTTTTACAATATTAAAATTTCTATTTAATTATAACAACGAAATATTCTGTTTATAATGTTAATTATGAAATCACAAAAATTTAAAATTATTATCCCTTGTTATATTCGTTGCTAATTACCAACAAATTTACCCTCCTTTTAATTTTCTTTGCTATTGATATAATTAATTTCTTGTAGTGTACCCAGCCCATGGGAACTAATTCTTCTTGTTCTTTTTCTTTTATTATTATTATTTTTTTAATTTCAATTGATAAAAAATAATTAGTTGTGTATTTTTGAAATATTGCATTCTGGATGTATAAATTTATAATACAATGTATATGGTGTGGAAAAGGTTAATAATTGTGCAATGAATATTTATGCATATGAATATATCTAATTATTTTTATAAAAATTCATATTCGATCTAGAGATTCTAATTACATTAATTCCACTTACCTTATAAGAAAATTTGGCCTATAAATAACATAAGTGTTTATATATATGTCACATAAAGGATAAGATTGTGACATTTAGATTTATATAATATAACACTAAGAATTGTGACATTTTTTTTTTTGATTAGGATCAATCATGTCGAATATCAATATTTAATAGAGACAATTACAACAATCATACCCTGATCAACAACATCACATAAATTAAATCTAAACAACACATTACTATTACATTATACACACAATACCTACTATGCAGTAGACTATCATCCACGCACTGGTGGGATTTAAACCCATGACCTTTAAAATTATGAAATCTCAACATTAACCACTAGGTTAGATATCATTTATAAGAATTGTAACATTTAGATTTATATTTCGATAGCTATGCCGTTCAGTCACCATCTAATAATTTGTACACAATAATGATATTTATGTATCAACAACGTGTGGGGGCATACAAGGAATAACTTCTCTGTTCAACGGTTGAGATTGTTTTTCTTTTTAAATTTGAAACACAATTTTCACAATCGAGCTGTGGGTGATTTGATTTTGATTCTCTTGATATTAGTGTTTTACTCTCTTCATTGCGATTGTGTCATTCTCGGTTCATTAAATGCAACGTATACTATAATTCTTTATATAAAATATTATTAAATTCTGATACTTGCTTTCCATTAATTAAATGTAAAGTATTCATTAAGAATAAAAGAAAACATATGTTTACATTGAACCTTGAAAAAAACAGAAGGGAATGTTTGTGTCATTACAAATTACTTGATTTGAATCCAAATACCTTTACTAGGAACTTCACGATAAACCACAAATAGAAGATAGTATCCGGGTGGGGCAAGAATAGGTGAACCAGGTGTCGTGACCCTGATCTGATAGTTGGATCTTCCGAGTGGTGTCACATCGGCACGAATCCCATTTTCGTTTGTAAGAACCAATAATCTTTGATTCATTGAAAACGAGTGTGTAGTAAAAGGTGGTGAAACTATCGTCACCGTTATCAAATTGCGAATGTGAAGCGGGTGATACAATTGTGGGGCGTACCCGTGCTAATCTCGAGTCCAAATAGTCCGGCGAAAATACTTCCATGGTTAAATCCGTAGGGAACAACACTCCTGTGAAATTGTAATATGCATTTGGGTTGCTACCGCTAACAAGTACACGACCGTCGCGGAGCAAAACGGCAGTTGAATGGTACATTCGGGGTATGGAGCTTGAGCTTTGGGCCTCAAATCTTGACCTAATTGGATTATTTGGTTTGTAAATGACGGGCGTTAAAACTGGATTTCGACCCAAATCCCATCCAGCCGTACCCTCAGATGCTCCGTTTATGATGAGCACATTGCCATTAGGTAGCAACACCATGTCACCCATGACCCTAGCTGAAGGCATGGTTTCCATAACCCATTGTGGATTTGGATCGGTTATTTGGATCCTCCCGCATGTATTTAGCGCCCCGACAAATTTTCCATTATTTGCACTCGTAAAAGATCCTTTTGGTGCTCCACCACACACCAAAACTTCAGCTGTAATTTTAGCTCCTCCATGCAAGTTCCTCAATGGTAGCAAAACTGCTGAACCCGAGCTCGGGTAACTTCTCGGATCCCCACCCGGTATTATCGGGTAGGTTTTCACCACCGCCCCTTTCACATAATCGAACAAGATAGCTCGATTGTTCGCGAAAATAAATAAATTACCATCTACATTCAGAAACACAAACGGGTACAAGTTGTTCTCAATTCTCGGGTCATTTGTTTGCGCAAGGAACGGCAAATCGTACGCTCCATCGGCTCCGGTTCTCTTCGGGTAAAACTCGTAGGTAAATCGTCCGCGGCCGCCAACAATAATCTGCCTGCCATCTGGCAGAATGTGATTGGTGGAGTACCATCTTGACTGCGTAAGGACTGTGTTAAATTCTTGCCAATCGCAAGAATGATCTCTGCATGGCCTCAAAAGTCGGGCATTACGTTCGCCGTCGTTGAAGCCGCCGGTTTGCATCAAGCTTCCGTCGGGCATGGCGGCGCCAGAGGAGCACCAGACGTTGGTGAACACATTTAGAGGGCGGATGGAGTTGGAAGCGACGTCGTATTCTATGGAGTGAGCGGTGCAGTCGATTTTGAGGGTTAAGTCCCTCGGGTTGTTGCGGCATTTGCCATTGGGAAGGGAAATGTTGGAGGGCCCGAAATCAGTGAGGTCGAAGATGACGACGCGGTCGTTGTTGAGAAGCTGCATGTGCATGGCGGAGACGCCCGGTGTTGGAGACGAGGAGCTTCCACTCGCCGGCGGCGAGAGTGAGAGAGTTGTGCTGATAAGGGAGAAGGAGGAGGAGTATGATGAAGTGATAGAGAAGGCAGGAAATTAGGAGAGTTGGAGAAATAGCCATTGGCTATGGAGTTTTCTTTTGTCTGCTGCTATATGATCTGTGTTTTTTCGAGTGGTGTATGGAAAAGTTAGGGCGCTGGGCTTTAAATAGTTTGGAAAGAATTACAGGCAATGATTTGATTTTATTTATTTGGCATGGAAAGGGGTAGGTATGTTCACTAAAAAGTCTTCCCTTACTTCAATTTTTCTATTTAATTTGTGTTTATATAATTTGTTTGAAGTTTTACTATATATAAAAAATTATATATTGTCGAGTTCAATTTTCCCATTAATTATTACAAAAATTGATGTGAGTTCTAATTCAACTGAAATTAAAGTAAGGATAAACTTACATTTTCAGTCTTATAGGATAGGGCATAATACTTTTAGTCATTTATTTTATGATAGTTTTAAATTGATTCTCAAATTGAGAAAACTCGTATTGTTTACTAGAGTTTTGATCAATTAATCTCAACCACGAATTGAAAATTTTGGTTTGGTATATAAGATTGAATGCATAACAATTGAATTTGAAATGCCTACAACGCCTAGCTCAGTTCGCAAAGTTGAGGCCCCATGACCGCGGGTTCGAACCCTATCGAATGCGTGGGATGTTTTTCTACTGTATAGTAGGTGAAGGTCTTTCTACGGGGTAAATATTTTTTTGGTCCCGTAAAATTAGGGCATTATTTGTTTTGGTACCACAACTTAGGTAGGCGACTGTTTTAGTCCTGTAAAACACGTTTTTCAGCTTTTTTTGATCCCAAAATGTCACGTTTTTCAGTGTTTTTGGTCCCAATTTTAGCTTTTTTGGTCCCAAAATATCATGTCAGTTTTGGGACTAAAAAAACTGAAAAGGTGTTTTAGGAGACCAAAAAACACTGAAAAACATATTTTATGGGACTAAAACAGCTACCTACGTAAGTTGTTGTACCAAAATAAATAATGCCCTATTCTTACGGGACCAAAAGAGCATTTTGCCCATCTTTCTACTGTAATTAGTAGGTGTTGTTTGGATGGTAATATAATTGTTTAGACTGTTGATCAGAATATAGTTGTTGTAATTGTCTTTATTCAAATATTGATATTCGATAGGCCAGATTGTAACAGATTTGTTTTAATATTTAATAATATTTCATCACTTTCACTTAAAAAAAAAACACAACTGAATTTGAAATTTTCGGGCATGTATTAAGCTCAAAATATGTGCAAGGCTCATCTTGAAATAAGTATAATTTGCCTATGTATTATTAAGCGATTAATATTTGTGTTAGGAATTGGTTTTATCATATTATGAATGAGTGCACATAAAATATGAAAAGAAAAGTGGTTGCAAGTCATAATATTTAAGAAAATCCTACTGAAATTGTTTGGAATAAATTTTAATAAAAAGTCATTGGGTTTGAATATAATATAGGGTAGACTTTATATACCAATAATTTGAGGATGGTGAAACATAATTTTCAGTTGGAGGTCCATGAATGAAACTATTCTCAAGTATCTATACTATCAGGGTTAATTACACTGACCTCCCTTATTACTATGTGAATAAACAAATTTTGCCCTTTTATTATAAAAATTACATAAATTTCTCTTTTAAATATATCCACCTTACAAATTGCCCCTTCCATTAGTCAACTTAATGAATTTTGTTGATGTCATAAAAAAAACATTAGTCTAAACTTCCATAATACCCTCAACCTAAATAATTCTATTTTTTGTGACTTAAGTACCCCTTAGGGGTAATTTTTATTTTTAAAGTTAAAAAGGGTGTATCCATGTAACTTTTAGTATATAATTTTATAATATTTTTTTAATCGCATATTGTGTATATGTAGCTTGTCACATTAATTTCTATTTCTAACAATCATCAAAGTTTGCAAATTTTGTGTTGAAATTATATTATTTTATAGAAAATAAAGCTTATATTTTGAAAAAAAAAAAAAACACTTGAAGATATTTTGGTCCACTTCAATTTTCAAGTTTATTGAATTATTTTTAGTTCTATAAATGAGGGCAAACTGATCATTTAAGCACATACCATTAAATTTGACTAACACCTGTTAGCTAGAGGGGGCAATTTGTAATTTTCATACTAAGATAGGGGAATTTGTAAATTTCCATAGTAGCAAGGGAGGTCAGTGTAATTAACCCATACTATTATATTAATGGAGAGCACCTCTTTGATGTCCTTCCCAAATTTGGTCTGCCTATTTATTATTTAATTGTTAATTTATTTAATATTTTAATATTTCATTATTATTTTTCTCGTTCATCAACTTCTTCTTTTTTTCTCACTTTTCAACCTTTTTTCTTTTCTCATTTTCTTTTATTAATTTATTTATTTATATTTTTAATATTTTAGAATCTAATTAATTTATTTTTTAAAAAATAAATATTTTATAAAAATTTAAATTAATTTTGCACACACATTTGAATGTGTTATATTTACTAGTATGTATATAATAGTCAACCCCTTAAGTTAAAAATAGTCTTATTTAATTAATTAGAACAAATTAATAAAGGATGAGAGAGCTCGTGCAAGAATACTCTTCGCTAGAAGCCTGTTAGGCCCAATTACACAAACACTCCCTGTCTTTTATGAAATTACAGCTACACCCCCTAAGGGGTGTTAGTGTAATGTTTTTCAGGAGATATTAATGTAAGTTTTGCTTTGAATAGTAGGTGTAGTTGTAATATAATTGAGTCTAACTTCAGGAGGTGCCACTGTAATTTACTTTTTTTTTTTTTTTTTGTTCTGGTTTAATCCATTCGTGATATTCTATATAATACGGCTGCATTAAGACATTTGACTTTTCTCTTTAAAATTATATATCGACATCCATTGTATCTCTGTGTGTCTACGTTTGTCCATCCATTGCATGAGTCGTGGGTATGAAATTTGAGCATGACAGATCATGACATTCCATGCAACTATATATAAATAATTTCACGTACCTAAAGGATTTTATTCCAAATATTTTATGTTATGATCAAATAATTGCTGTTGGAAATTAGTCCTACATATATATGATATATACATCCGTATTGATTAATTTTCCTTTATTTTTTATTTTTTTAGTCATACATATGAACTATATATAGAAAGAAAATAAATAAAAAATTAATACGTACAATAGAAAAAAAGTTACTATTAACTACACTTTTATTGGCTATGGACTAAAACCATGGCGAATAATTACTATTAACCATGGCTAAACAAAAACCATTACAAAAGCTAGACAATCCACCATGAAAATTATTTTTGCAATGGCTATGAGCCAGGGCAAATGTTTTTGTCATGACTTTTAGCCATGACAAATGTTTTAGCCACACCCGCAAAAATCACGGTTAACAACCATTGTATTGCCGTGGTGAATAATTATTTACTACGACTATTTATCTTTAACCATGACAATTAGTCATAGTCAAATGTTAAATTTCTTCTAGTGATAATGCATATCGTCATATTTATGAGAATAAAACTTTTGAAATAAAATATATCTCATCCTGTTGATAGATTGCATTGTAGGATTTGATACATAGATAATTAATTCTCAACTACAGGAACAAATTAAGCAGTTGTTTAATTTACAACCGTCTAGGAAATTTTTGTGGGAAATTTTCATTTTTGGTCCCATATCTTATGATCTTTTTTAATTTGATCCCATTTATTACATTTGTTTCATATTTAGTCTTATTTGTTTAATTTTTTCTCAAATTTTGTCCCAAACAATATTTTCCGTCAAATTTTTAATGGAGCCGTCAATAGTAGCAGAGTCTTTCCCCAATAACAGACTTGACGGCTCCGTTAATAATTTGACGGAAAATGTTGTTTGGGACCAAATTTGAGAAAAAATTGAACAAATAGAACTAAATGTGAGACAAATAAAACAAATGGGACCAAATCAAAAAAGACCTTAAGATATGGGACCAGAAAAGTGATTTTCCCTTGTTGTATAACTTATGTTGATGTTCCCTAAAATCTTATAATTAATATCATTATGGGCTAATATCTGGCAGGGATAATTGGGTGTGAGGAATGAGGATTTCCAATTAGCCAAATCTATTTGTTTAGGTGTGAAAGCACGATCATTGGATAGATTTTTAGGATGTTATGGAATACTTTGTATTTAACAAAAGAATATCTCTCTTTTTTTTTCACCGTATATGTCTTCATTCCATGTTCGAGATCAAATCAATACACACGTGTCCTCAGTCCACATTTGAGATGAGACAAAACTAATACACACGTGTCCTCGTTCCACATTCGAGACTCGCCTAATAAGTGTGACTCTGAAGTTTCAAACCCTACTCATTGACAAGAATCTCTTGGCCTAGTGGTTAAGGTTGAGGTCCCATGACCCTAGAGATCGTGGGTTTGAATCTCATCAATACGTGGGATGATAGTCTACTACATAGTAGGATTATTTGTATGTTGTTATAGTAAAGGATTGTTTAGATTTTATTTATGTAATATTGTTAATTAATGTATAATTGTTGTAATTGTTCTGTTAGAGATTGATAGTCGACAGGATTGATTGTAATCGATTTAGTTCACTTAATAATATTTATCGCTTTCACTTAAAAAAAAAAAAACTACTTTTTGATTTTAACAAAAGGATTTGCATGTTATCAATTGAATTAGCAGGAGTTGAATAATTGTTGTATTGAATGAATTATCTATCCAATTCTATATACGTGTACGCAATCATCAAATAATATTACTAAAAAAGATAAAAGATTAAAGAGATAATGTACCCTTAAATTTTTGGCTAATGAAGCTATTTAACATCTTTTATAATATATTCATATTAAAGGCCGATTAGATTGTAGTTTAAATTTCAAAACTAACTTTATTCTTAAGATTAACAGAGAAATTAATAATTATTTAATGGAGCCAAATAATTACGGTAATATTAAATAATGATAAATAAATAAAATTCTAAACTTTTGGCTAACGAAGTATATAAGTAATTTTTTTCTCTCTTGTTTTTTTTTTTTTGTAATAGGATACTGTTTATTACATAATTCGGTGCAATCAAATTAAAAATTAATGAAACACATTGATAATATTAAAAAAAAAAAAGATAAAGAAGTAATATTATGAAAACATGCATATGTCCACATGGATGCAACTCAATTACTTATTTATTAGCCAATTTCTTAGGGATTTGTACGCTTTTAAATCCAATAATTTCTCAACTTAAAAAATAGTAAACTTGTACGCGTATTGATGAACGCACTAATTAATCCAACGCTACATTCCCCTCAATAAGTCCCAACCGATGTCTGCAAACTTGAGCAGTCTCTTGGAGTTCCATAATTGAAGAATTAATTAATTAGTGTTAAAAATGATAGTGAAACTGTATACATGCTCCCTGATATGCCACCAAGAGCCCTTGATCCTTGCCCGCCCGATGCATAATTTACACCCAACAAATTCTTGATTGTGATTTGTTTATCAATTACATCTATCTTAGTTTCGTTCTTATTGACTGGGCAAGAACAACGCTCGAAACATGCTGAGAAGGCCTAGCTTAGTCGGCGAAGCTGAGGCCTCATGATCCAAGAGGTCATGGGCTCGAACCCCTGCGTGGGTTGATGTTAATTATATCACTGTATAATAGGTGATTTGTTGTTGTAATAGTTAGGTGTTAGTTTATGTGATATTATTGATTTGATTGTTTGTAATTATCTCTGTTCGACATTGATAGACGCCAGGATTGAATGTAATCACTTTACTTTCAATTAATAAAATTCATTCGCTTTCAATTTTTTTAAAAAAAAAAAACGCTCGAAACACATTTTCTAAGGATTTTTAATTCCAAAAACTCTGAAGTTATAATTATCCAAAAGGGGGGGGGGGGGGGGGGGTTCGCTTTGTGGACTCATGACCCAATATGCATCCATATCTATATATAATAAAACAGAATCATTGAAACTATTCACTTAAGCGCCACATATGCGCAGATGTAGATAGCCTCAATGAGTTCTATTCTACCAAATGAAATTTAACAACTTTTTAGATAAAAAATGGAGAAAAATTAATATATATCCAAAAGAATCTAATATTATTTATATACTTTTTTTTAAGTAAATAGAAGTATGTTTATCTAATATATATGTATTTATCTTATAGAAAACATTCAATAGTTTATCCACAAAAAGAATTGTAGTTTTAAAAAAATAATTAAATAGAACTATAAATAAGTTTCTTTTAAATATAAAAATAAGTAAATAATTAATACATATAAAAATTAATTAATAAGCATAAAGATACAAAAGTATATTGAATACAAAAATAAATTTAAATTATTTTAATAACTATTTACCTAAAGAAAAGGAGTGAATCTTTCGGGTAAATAAATATGGTACACTTATCTAAATTTAAATATAAGATAAATGACAATTTTTTAAGTGGCAAATAATAACTAAGTAAATAAAAATTACAAATAATTCAAAGTTTAAAATAAAAAGAGTAATTGATAAATAATTCAAAATTAATAATTTAGTGAACATTAAAATGAATTTTCGATTGTATTCCTTGACTAATTTATCTTTTGGATAAAGTCAAATAATGGGACATTTTATCAGTATTAAATAAAAATAATTTTTATACATGGCAAAATAAAATTCAAAGAGACACTGAAGACTATGGTTTATAAAAGTTAATAAAATAAAAAATTATAAATAAAGTAAATTTTTTATATGTAAAAAAATTATAATTTAATATGATAACAATCCAAAATAAAAAAAATATTGAAAGATATAAAAATAAGTTTGAATTTTTAGATTGTATCCCTAACCAATGATATGAACAAATTTGTAAATCTTTTGGATAAAATTAAATAATCTAACATTTATCTAATTTAAATAATAAATATATTTTTTTGTTACATGGTAAAATAAAATTCAAAGAGACACAAGAATTTATTTTTTTTTTTTACATGAAAATGAAAAACCTTTATAACAATATGGCAAAGTATACAAGTTGGGAATGATCCAACAAGGAACAAAATTACCCAAAATAGTCCAAACAGAAAGAAGATCAACACCACAAATTATATAACAATTTCCGCACACCCTGCTTGTTGGAATGATGAAAGAAAAGATTTAGCAAAGACAAGCAGAGTAGGTGGAGACCGAGATTTGCCTTCAAACAAAACAGCATTCCGATTACCCATAAGGCCCATAAAATCACCATAATTTGCTCAAAATGAAGACTTGTCAGTTTTACCGAAAGAAAACGAAGCCAGTCTTCAGAGGATCCAACCCAATCAGAGATTAATAACCAAGGAATTCCAGATAAAGCCCAACATTGTCTTGCATAGTCACACCACAAAAAAACGTGTTTAGCATCCTCTTCATAATGATCACAAACAAGACAACAAATTGAGACATTTACGTGGCGTATCCGCTGATTCAGCATTAAAGGCAACATGTCACAACACAGCCGCCAACAAAGATGCTTAACTTTACCAGGAATGTGAGATTTCCACAAAAAATTCCAGGACAACGACACATTAGAGTGTGAAGTTCCAGCAGACATACCTTGTACTCGCTTCAGTTCACTTTCTAGCCACCACAAATGCAGTCCTAACCGTAAATCGAGAGTGCGCCGGGTAATGCCAAATGATATGGTCGGCAGCAGAGGAGCTTGGCAAGGGGATTTGATTAATACACTCAATATCAGTTTCGCAAAAAAGTTGTTGTAATACATTCTTATCCCAAGCATCCAGACTAGGACATAAAAGAGAACTAACCATTATGTTCTCATCATCTTGACATGGCGCAGAAATAGGGCGAAATAAATAAGGCCTCGGCAACCATCGATCCTTTCACACTCGAATGTGAGTCCCATCACCAATCTTCCAGCGGCATCCGGCGTCCGTGATAAACTTCGAAGCCATAATACTTCGCCAAGTAGCCAACGGATCATAACCCACTTGAGCTTCATCGAAATTCGTACGAGGGAAGTAACGCACTTTAAGGACCCGAACGAGGAGGCTACTCGGGTTAGTCATTATCCGCCAGCCCTGTTTCGCCAAGAGAGCAAGATTAAATTCCCGAAGCATCCGAATCCAAGCCCACCCTCGTCCTTACCCGAACACAGACGTTTCCATGCTACCCAATGAATACGTCGTTGTTTCGGATGACTCCACCAAAATTTAGCCATAGCCGACTGAAGTTCACAAAGAAGAGAGGTTGGAAGAAGGAAACATTGCATAACATAATTTGGAATGGACTGAAGAACAACCTTAATCAGTACCTCTTTTCCGGCTGAAGACAAGAGTTTATCCGACCAGCCCACCAACCTCTTAGAGAACCGCTCCCGAAGATCTTGAAATATATCTGCCGTGATCCGCCCTATGACTGATGGTAATCCCAGATATTTAGCCAATTTTGGGGCCACCACAACATTCAAAATTTCCGCCAAACTCTGCTAATGTGAACATTGAATATTTGGACTGAACACCATCTCGGATTTCGCATAGTTGACTAACTGACCGGAGGCTCGTTCATATATAGCCAACAGTGCACCAATACCCATAACTGCAGCTTCTGTCGCTGTTGAAAAAATTAAAGAATCGTCCACAAACAAGAGGTGAGATATCCGGGGAGCACTTCTAGCCACTTCCACCCACGAATGACCCTCGTGCTTCAGCATCCTGTAATAACAGACTGAAAATCTCTGAGCATAGAATGAACAGATATGGAGACAGGGGATCACCCTGTCTAATCCCCCGATGAGGCTGCTCAAATCCAAATGATTCCCCATTCAAGACAAAGGAGAATATAGCAGAGGTAACACAAAGCATAATGAGTTTAACAAAAGCAGCAGCAAAGCCCAATCGATAAAGCACAAGTTCAATAAACGACCATTCAAGCCTGTCATGAGCCTTACTCATATCCAATTTAAGAGCAAAAAATCCTTTACGTCCCTTTTTTTATGTTTGCGGAAATGATTACACTCAAACCCCATGATGACATTATCCGTTATAAGTCGACCTCTAATAAATGCAGACTGAGAAGGAGAAATCACCGAATCTAAACAGTCCTTTAACTTGTTTGCAATAACTTTCGAAACAATCTTATAAACAATATTAATACATAGGCTAATAGGACGGAAATGAGAAACTACGTCCGAAGACTTAATTTTTGGAATCAGCACAATATTAGTATGATTCAAAGTAGCAGGCACTGAACAGGAGTTCAAAATAGACAAAACAGGTCGTGTCACTTCTTTACCTACAATCAGCCAATAATATTGAAAAAAGAACGGAGGGAAGCCGTTTGGACCCGGAGAAGTGAGAGATCCCATAGAAAAGACCGCTATCCGGACCTCCTCCGCCTCATATGGACGAGTCAGGAGTTGATTCTGTTCCTGTGAAATTTTAGACACCACCCCTCGTAAGGCACACTGCAGATCCTGCGTCGAAGGCTCAGACGAAGAAAAAATATCATGAAAATATGAGGAAACCTGGTTTTGGATACCTTCTTTAGACGTGATTCGTTGCCCCATGTCGTCAACAAGAAATCTGATACGATTAATCTTTTTCCGATTAGAGGTACGCGCATGAAAAAACTTAGTATTCCGATCCCCGCACGCTAGCCAATGTTGCTTGGCACGTTGTTTCCATTTCACCGAGGCATCAGCTAAAAGATTAGATAATTCAGATCGATATTCAGAAAGTTCAGAGCTAACCTCAAGAGTCCATCTGGCTGATTCTAAATCACAAATACGACGCTCCAACCACTTACGTCGGCGGGATATACCTCGAAAACGTTGTTGGCTGCTATAACTCGAGAACCTCAGAACAATGGTTCAAACGATCCACCACCCCACAATCAGGTCGCCCGATACCACAACGGTTCCACCAATCCGGAATCAGTTCCGAACACTCCGCTAGTCTAGACCAAGAAGCCTCAAAACGAAACGGAAAAGAGGGGGAGAATCTAAATCAATCATTGAAGGAGATAACCGAATCAGTAAAACAGAATGATCAGGGTATGCAGTAGGGAGATTATGTACCTTAGAATTGGGAAACAAATCATGCCAAGCAACGTCAGCTACTGCCCCGGTCCAGCCGACACTTAACCGTATGGCTAAAGACGCCGATTACACCAAGTATAACAGGGACCTTGGTAACCCAAATCAACAAGTTGAACATCACATAAAACCTCCCGAAAGTCATGCATCTGCCATGCCAGAATAGAGCACCGACTGTCCCTCTCATGATCAAACAGAACAGCATTGAAATCCCCGTAGCAAATCCACGGACTAGAAGAGTGGAGCTTTAATCTACGCAACAAATCCCACGAATACTTACGGCAAACCGCCTCCGGTGCTCCGTAATACCCGTAAACCTCCATTCTCTACCTTCCCACTTCACAATCACATCGATGTGAGAAGAAGAATAACTAAGCAACGATACATCCATTCCTTTCATCCACATTAACAGCAGTCCCCCACTTCGACCCTCAGCAGCCACTGAAACCCCATTATAGTTAACATAATCACGAATTCTTTCAGCCTTCTGATTGGTACATTTTGTTTCCGATAAAAATACCAATAAGGGAGCATGAACGTGAATGAGTTCGCGTAAATGTCGAACTGTCCCGGGCGCCCCAATCCCGTGACAGTTCCACGATAAACAACTCATGGCGATTGGCGGGGTCGCACCGTGACCTCTGCTGGAATAGACACATCAGGAGCAAATTGCGAATCCAGAGAGAGCCTTTTCGTTGGCCGGGCTGCCGAAACCATCGCGAAGGATGCAGGAAGAACTCTCTTAGACCCTACAGAAGGAGCACGCATACCAGAGGTGCATCGCCTGCCACGACCACGAGAAAGACGACCTCGAGAACCAGTACCGCAATCAAATCTTCGTCCCCCATCAATACCATCCAGCGATGTCAGAGGAATATCGAAAAGTGATGGCGATAAGAGAGGCAAATCCACCTCCAATCTCCGATCAGAGTCCATCAATTGATCTTTCAAGGGGCAATTTTCTGGGACAGTGGAAATAGGGCTTTGAAACTCAGAGGAAAGAGAAGAAGGAATAAGGATCTCCCTCTGTGTTTTATTAATCAGACGGGCCATAGGAGCTGATGGAGTGGACCGTGGACCAAGGGAATTAATTTGACTATCAGGACAGAAAGCCCGATCCGCCTCTAAGCCCAACGGATGACACGAACTAGAAGCTGACTGGGCCGTATGTAAATGAGAAGCAAAGGAGGACGAAATATGGGCCGACAAAAGAGGAGACGCCAAGCCCAAGCGTCCAAGACAGCCCAATTCTGTCGAGTCACTATGTTTGTCCACCAACTGCCGAGAAATAACTGCTTTTTCCCTACCAACAGATGCGTTAAACTGCTGACCTTGAGAAGAAAACCGCTCAACCACCTCCGGCGGCCCTGGCCAGGACGGTTCCGGTTCAGAAACTGATGCTGCCGGAGACACATCCCGACGATAAACTTTAGAAATACGTTACTTATTCATTTATTTAGAAAGTTTATAAACTTTTGAATAAAGATAAATTATGATATACTTATCTGAATTTTTTATTAGTTATATTTTATCATAAATATAGTTCACTAATATTTTACACGTGGTGATCATATTTTATATATAATATTTCGTATATATAAGATAGTATAACTGATATGATTGATGGATATTTAAAACATATTAAACTTACAATACTTGAATATTATATATCCAATATTATATATAGATAACAAGAAAAAATAGAGATTAATATATATATATATATAACATATATATTTATTGACAATATAATAATTTCTTTATTGTACAATATTAGTGTTTATCCGAAATAAATCTAATTATATCATAGAGAGAATCATGTACTGATTATCTGTTAGGAGATTTAATAACTTTTTTTTTTAATGATAAAGATAAATCAACTTTATCCAAAATTAACAACTGTTGCCATTGAAATTCAAAATTATTTAAAAGATATGATGTTTGTATTATTATAATTTATAAGTAGTAGGTATGCAGAAAGAACATAAAACTAAATCACAATTTTGGGTAATCTTATGCAACATTAGCATAGAGAATTCTCTTTCCACCCACATATTTTTTCATATAGTTATACTTTTAATTGATACATGAAAGTAGAATTTTCAAAACTTGATGTAGGTAGTTTTGAAAATTGCTAGTTAAATCCATATCTACATGAATGTATCACATATCACTGATAATGTCAATGATTTCAATTCATTGATAAGTTCGGTATTTATTCTGCCTTTTTTATGACTCAATTAATAGTAGTTTTTTTCATTTATTATTGTTTCCTGTATTTATAATTATATCAACTTGCTTTGTCAGGTATTACAACAAGTTAATATACTTCCTGTAATTATAACTATATTAACCTTGGCCTTGTCATGAGTCAACTAAGCCAACCACAAGCTTATTATAACAGGTAATCTTGACCTTGGTCTTATCATGAGTCAACAAAGCCAATCACAAGCTTATTATAACAGGTTATCTTGACCTTGGCCTTGTCATGAGTCAACCAAGCCAACCACAAGCATAGTATAATAGGTTATCTTGACATTGGCCTTGTCATGAGTCAACCAAGCCAACCACAAGCTTATTATGGACAGGTTGATCTTGATCTTGGTCTTGTCATGAGTCAACCAAGCCAACCACAAGCTCATTATGGATAGGTTGATCTTGACATTGGCCTTGTTATGAGTCAACCAAGCAAACTACAAGCATATTATAATCGGTTATCTTGAAATTGGTCTTGTCATGAGTCAACCAAGCCGACCACAAGCTTATTATGGATAGGTTGATCTTGACCTTGGCCTTGTCATGAGTCAACCAAGCTAACCACAAGCTTATTATGGACATATTGATCTCATTGATAGAATTCAAACCCATGACCTCTAAAATTATGAAAGCTCAAGATTAACCACTAGGCTAGAGATCATTTATAAGAATTGTGACATTTAGATTTATATTTCGATAGCTATGCCGTTCAGTCACCATCTAATAATTTGTACACAATAATGATATTTATGTATCAACAACATGTGGGGGCATAGAAGGAATAACTTCTCTGTCCAAAGCTTGAGATTGTTTTTCTTTTTCAATTTGAAACACAATTTTCACAATCGAGCTGTAGGTGATTTGATTTGATTCTCTTGATATTAGTGTTTTTACTCTCTTCATTGCGATTGTGACATTCTCGGTTCATTACATGCAACGTATATTATGATTCTTTATCTAAAATATTATCAAATTCTGATACTTGCTTTGCTTTAATTAAATGAAAAGTATTCATTAAGATCACACAAAAAAAACATATGTTTACATCGAACTGTTCGTATCATTACAAAGCTACTTGATTTGAATCCAAATGCCTTCACTAGGAACTTCACGATAAATCACAAATAGAAGATAGTATCCGGGTGGGGCAAGAATAGGTGAACCAGGTGTCGTGACCCTGATTTTATAGTTGGATCTTCCAAGTGGTGTCACATCGGCACGAATTCCATTCTCGTTTGTAAGAACCAATAATCTTTGATTCATTGAAAACGAGTGTGTAGTAAAAGGTGGTGAAACCATCGTCACTGTTATCAAATTCCTGTTTATCCCTCCTTGAGCTCTAAAATTAATAGTGAGTAGTTGTCCGTACCCGATTTGCGAATGTGAAGCGGGTGATATAATTGTGGGGCGTACCCGTGCTAATCTCGAGTCCAAATAGTCCGGCGAAAATACTTCCATGGTTAAATCCGTAGGGAACAACACTCCTGTGAAATTGTAATATGCATTTGGGTTGCTACCGCTAACAAGTACACGACCGTCGCGGAGCAAAACGGCAGTTGAATGGTACATTCGGGGTATGGAGCTTGAGCTTTGGGCCTCGAATCTTGACCTAATTGGATTATTTGGTCTGTAAATGACGGGCGTTAAAACTGGGTTTCGACCCAAATCCCATCCAGCCGTACCCTTTGATGCTCCGTTTATGATGAGCACGTTGCCATTAGGTAGCAACACCATGTCACCCATGACCCTTGCTGAAGGCATGGTTTCCATAACCCATTGTGGATTCGGATCGGTTATTTGGATCCTCCCGCATGTATTTAGTGCCTCGACAAATTTTCCATTATTTGCACTCGTAAAAGATCCTTTTGGTGCTCCACCACACACCAAAACTTCAGCTGTAATTTTAGCTCCTCCATGCAAGTTCCTCAATGGTAGCAAAACTGCTGAACCCGAGCTCGGGTAACTTCTCGGATCCCCACCCGGTATTGTCGGGTAGGTTTTCACCACCGCCCCTTTCACATAATCGAACAAGATAGCTCGATTGTTCGCGAAAATAAATAAATTACCATCTACATTCAGAAACACAAAAGGGTACAAGTTGTTCTCAATTCTCGGGTCATTTGTTTGAGCAAGGAACGGCAAATCGTACGCTCCATCGGCTCCGGTTCTCTTCGGGTAAAACTCGTAGGTAAATCGTCCGCGGCCGCCAACAATAATCTGCCTGCCATCTGGCAGAATGTGATTGGTGGCGTACCATCTTGACTGCGTAAGGACTGTGTTAAATTCTTGCCAATCGCAAGAATTATCTCTGCATGGCCTGAAAACTCGGGCATTACGTTCGCCGTCGTTGAAGCCGCCGGTTTGCATCAAGCTTCCGTCGGGCATGGCGGCGCCAGAGGAGCACCAGACGTTGGTGAACACATTTAGAGGGCGGATGGACTTGGAAGCGACGTCATATTCTATAGAGTGAGCGGTGCAGTCGATTTTGAGGGTTAAGTCCCTCGGGTTGTTGCGGCATTTGCCATTGGGAAGGGAAATGTTGGAGGGCCCGAAATCAGTGAGGTCGAAGATGACGACGCGGTCGTTGTTGAGAAGCTGCATGTGCATGGCGGAGACGCCGGTGTTGGAGACGAGGAGCTTCCACTCGCCGGCGGCGAGAGTGAGAGAGTTGTGCTGATAAGGGAGAAGGAGGAGGAGTATGATGAAGTGATGGAGAAGGCAGGAAATGAGGAGGAGAGTTGGAGTAGTAGCCATTGGCTATGGAGTTCTCTTTGTCTGCTGCTATATGATCTGTGTTTTTTCGAGTGGTGTATGGAAAAGTTAGGGCGCTGGGCTTTAAATAGTTTGGAAAGAATTACAGGCAATGATTTGATTTTATTTTATTTGGCATGGAAAGGGGTAGGTATGTTCACTAAAAAGTCTTCCCTTACTTCAATTTTTCTATTTAATTTGTGTTTATATAATTTGTTTGAATTTTTACTATATATAAAAAATTATATATTGTCGAGTTCTGTTTCCCCATTAATTATTACAAAAATTGATATGAGTTCTAATTGAGCTGAAATTAAAGTAAGGATAAAACTACATTGTCAGTCTTATAGGGGACAATACTTTTAGTCATTTGTTTTACTATAGTTTTAATTTGATTCCCAAATTGAGTGAACTCGAGTTATTTACGAGAATTTTGATCAATTAATCTCAACCACGAATTGAAAATTTTGGTTTGGGAAGACTGAATTTGAAATTTTCGGGCATGTATTAAGCTCAAAATATGTGCAAGGCTCATCTTGAAATAAGTATAATTTGCCTATGTATTATTAAGCGATTAATATTTTTGTTACGAATTGGTTTTTATCATATTATGAATGTCTGCACATAAAATATGAAAAGAAAAGTGGTTGCAAGTCATAATATTTAAGAAAATCCTACTGAAATTGTTTGGAATAAATTTTAATAAAAAGTCATTGGGTTTGAATATAATATAGGGTAGACTTTATATACCAATAATTTGAGGATGGTGAAATATAATTTTCAGTTGGAGGTCCATGAATGAGACTGTTCTCAAGTATATAATAATTAACCCTTTAAGTTTTTTTGAAATGAAGGCGATGAAATATCATTAAATATCGAAATAAATCTATTATAATTTGTTCAATCGAATATCTAAATCTGACAAAGATAATTACAGCATTATACACTGATCAATAATCTAAACAACACATACATCTAATCAACACCTATTGATTATAATAGAATGACCTACACCTACTATACAATAGAAAAAATATCCCACGTAGTTGGTGGGGTTCGAACCCTTAAAAGTCATGGGGCCTCAACTTCGTCAACTAAGTTAGGCGTCATTGGCTTAACCCTATAAATTAAAATTAGTCTTATATAATTAATTAGGACAAATTAATAAAGGACGAGAGAGCTCGTGCAAGAAATACTCCTCGCCAGAAGGGTTTTTTTTTTTTTTTTTTTTGGTTCTGGTTTAATCCATACGTGATATTCTATATAATACGGCTGCATTAAGACATTTGACTTTTCTCTTTAAAATTATATATCGACATCCATTGTATCTCTATATGTCTATGTTTTGTCCATCCACTGCATTAGACGTGGGTGTGAAATTTGGACACGACAGATCATGACATTCCATGCAACTATATACAAATAATTTCACGTACCTAAAGGATTTTATTCCAAATATTTTATGATAGGGAAAAATGCAATTTTAGTCCATTTTCTTAGGAGTTGTGGTACTTTTGGTCCAGATCCATTTAAAAATAATAATTTAGGATAATAATTTTAAAAAAATAGCAATTTCAGACCAAAAAACCCTAATTTGGCCGCAATTGGTCACCTTCCCGGTGACCATTTTACACGTGAATTAAAAAAATAAAAAATTTTCCTACATGGCAGGTGATTTGGCAACCATAGTGAGGTGGCATAGTGACATGTTTTATTAAGACTAAAATCCAATTAAATAGATAACTTTTTTCTTAAATATATATATATATATATATATTATTTAAATATCAAAATAAAATTTAAAAATTTAAAATTTATAACAAATTGATAATTAAATTAAAATCACATTTAAAACATTAATATACAAAAATTCAATTTCAAATTTGAATATCTATACCAATATAAATTTAAATCACATTTAATTATTTTTTAATTAACTTAATTTAAAATAATTAAAAAAATAAGGAAAATATTGAATTATAAAAAAGTTCTAAGGAAAAAAAAAAAGAAATTAAAAAATTGAAAAAAGGAAGAAATTTGATTTGAGTTTTTTAAAGAAAACAATAATTTTAAAATTTTAAACATTTTTATAGTAAATAATATAGTTTATTAAATATATTCTAACTAACTTATAATTTAAATATTGTTAATAAGATATATATAATTGTTATAATTGATTAAATTTTATATTGATATAGGTATTTAAATTTGAAAATTGAATTTTAGTATATTTATCTTTTAAACATGATTTTAATTTAATCTATCAATTTGATATAAAATTTTAAATGTTATTTTGATATTTAAATAATATATATTTAAGAAAAAGTTATCCATTTAAATGGATTTTTCGCCTTAAATAAAACATGTCACCATGTCGCCTCACTATGGTTTCCAAATCACCTGTCATGTAAGACAATTTTTATTTTCTTAATTCACGTGTAAAATGATCGCCGGACAGGTGGCCAATTCCGACCAAATTAGGGTTTTTTGGCCTGAAATTGCCATTTTTTAAAAGCTACTATCCTGAATTGCTATTTTCAAATGGACCTGGACTAAAAGTGCCACCACCCCTAAGAAAATGGACCAAAATTGCATTTTTCCGTTTATGTTATGATCAAATAATTGTTGTTTGGAAATTAGTCCTACAAATATATGATATATACATCCGTATTGATTAATTTTCCTTTATTTTTATTTTTTTTAGTCCTACATATGAACTATGTATAGAAAGAAAATAAATAAAAAATTAATACGTACAATAGAAAAAAAGTTACTATTAACTACATTTTTATTGGCTATGGACTAAAACCATAGCAAATAATTACTATTAACCATGGCTAAACAAAAACCATTGCAAAACCTAGACAATCCACCATGAAAATTATTTTTGCAATGGCTATTAACCATGGCAAATGTTTTTGTTATGCCTTTTAGCCATAACAAATGTTTTAGCGACACTCGCAATAATCACGGCCAACAACCGTTGGATTGCCGTGGTGAATGATTATTTACTACGGCTATTTATCTTTAACCATGACAATTAGTCATAATCAAATATTAAATTTCTTCTTGTGATAAGGCATATCTTTGTATTTATGAGAATAAAACTTTTGAAATAAAATATATCTCAACTAAGGGAACAAATTAAGTAGTTTTTTAATTTAAGTAATTTTGGCTAACGAAGTATATAAGTAATTTTTTTCTCTCTTGTTTTTTTTTTTTTTTTTGTGATTAGGATACTATTTATTACATAATTCGGTACAATCAAATTATAAATTAATGAAACACATTGATAATATTAAAAAAAAAAAAAAAAGATAAAGAAGTAATATTATGAAAACATGCATATGTCCACATGGATGCAACTCAATTACTTATTTATTAGCCAATTTCTTAGGGATTTGTACGCTTTTAAATCCAAAAATTTCTTAACTTAAAAAATAGTAAACTTGTACGCGTATTGATGAACGCACTAATTAATCCAACTACTAATTAATCCAACGCTACATTCCCCTCAATAAGTCCCAACCGCTGTCTGCAAACTTGAGCAGCCTCTTGGAGTTCCATAATTGAAGAATTAATTAATTAGTGTTAAAATGATAGTGAAATTGTATACATGCTCCCTGATATGCCACCAAGAGCCCTTGATCCTTGCTCGCCCGATGCATAATTTACACCCAACAAATTCTTGATCGTGATTTGTTTATCAATTACATCTATCTTAGTTTCGTTCTCATTGACTGGGCAAGAACAACGCTCCAAACATGCTGAGAAGGCCTAGCTTAGTCGGCGAAGTTGAGGCCTCATGATCCAAGAGGTCATGGGTTCGAACCCCTGCGTGGGTTGATGTTAATTATATCACTGTATAGTAGGTGATTTGTTGTTGTAATAGTTTGGTATTAGTTTATGTGATATTATTGATTTGATTGTTTGTAATTGTCTCTGTTCGACATTGATAGACGCCAGGATTGAATGTAATCACTTTACTTTCGATTAATAAAATTTATCGCTTTCAATTTAAAAAAAAAACGCTCGAAACACATTTTCTGAGGATTTTAAGGCTAAATTACCTTTTTAGTCCCATAAAGAAGGGACTTTTCCTTTTTCGTCCCACGCTTTACGTGATTTCCAAATTGGTCCCAATTTTAATAAAAAAGTGGCCACGTTAGTCCCGACCCCTAATTTTCCGTCTATACTTAACGGTTGACCAGTCAACCATTAATTTGGAGTCAAAATCACACACGTGAAACTCACGTGTGTGATTGTTACATTCCAACCCCGTTAATTTGGAGTCCCGACACTGGTTTTTTTGTGTTTTGTGTGCTTTGAGCATTATCTATTGAAGTATTGAGAAGAATACTGTTACATTTTGTGTATTGGCAATGGCTTAATACAATTTCAATTGCTTATTTAAATGTTGTCTACATTTACTTTATCTCATGCACAGTGGCTTAATACAATTTTGCATTATATTGATAATATCAGGTACAAAATCGGCATTTGCTTACCAACAATGCCATATTCAAACAACTAAAGTTTGTTGTTTGATATACATACAGAAACCATAGAAATAGGATAATAACTTATTTTCCCAAATTCCATAACATGATAACCAAATAGAAAATAAAATAGAGTACAAAATTTTAATTTTTCGACGAAGCTTCGCATTTTCTTCCTCCATCTTATTTAGGCGACACAACAATCCGGGAATAATAATGCGTGCCCTTGTGCACAAAGGATTGTCTTCCCAAGCAAAAAAGCCACAACCACCATTTCTCTTTGCATACGAGTGGAAACGTCTTCCGGGATTTGCATTTGTCCATGACGTACGTAGCTTAGTAACCTCTCCACAAAAGCAATTTATGGTGCTCCTTTCAGACATTATTTCTTTGTGAAGAAGAAGAAGAACTTTTCAGCAAGAGAATTAGAATTTTAAGGAAGAGAGTGAAAATTGTGTTTTTTAACCTGCAACAGCTGCTAATTATAGGAGGTGAAATATTTTGGCGCCAAAAATTTGCCTCCAAAACTGATGTTACTGTGCCAACAGTAACAACTTAACGGTTGACTGGTCAACCGTTAAGTATAGATGGAAAATTAGGGGTCGGGACTAACGTGGCCACTTTTTTATTAAAATTGGGACCAATTTGGAAATCACGTAAAGCGTGGGACGAAAAAAGAAAAGTCCCTTCTCTATGGGACTAAAAAGGTAATTTAGCCGGATTTTAATTCCAAAAACTCTGAAGTTATAATTATCCAAAAGGGGGGGGGGAGGGGGGTTCGCTTTTTGGACTCATGACCCAATATGCATCCACATCTATATATAATAAAACAGAATCATTGAAACTATTCACTTAAGCGCCACATATGCGCAGATGTAGATAGCCTCAGTGAGTTCTATTCTACCAAATGAAATTTAACAACTTTTTAGATAAAAAATGGAGAAAAATTAATATATATCCAAAAGAATATAATATTATTTATATACTTTTTTTAAGTAATTAGAAATATGTTTATTTAATATATATGTATTTATCTTATAGAAAACATTCAATAGTTTATCCACAAAAGAATTGTAGTTTTAAAAAAATAATTAAATAGAACTATAAATAAGTTTCTTTTAAATATAAAAATAAGTAAATAATTAATACATATAAAAAATTAATTAATAAGCATAAAGATACAAAAGTATATTGAATACAAAAATGAATTTATATTATTTTAATAACTATTTACCTAAAAAAAGGAGTGAATCTTCCGGGTAAATAAATAATGGCACACCATCTAAATTTAAATATAAGATAAATGACAATTTTTTAAGTGGCAAAATAACTAAGTAAATAAAAATTACAAATAATTCAAAGTTTAAAATAAAAAGAGTAATTGATAAATAATTCAAAATTAATAATTAGTGAACATTAAAATGAATTTTCGATTGTATTCCTGACTAATTTATCTTTTGGATAAAGTCAAATAATGGGACACTTATCAGTATTAAATAAAAATAATTTTTTTACATGGAAAAATAAAATTCAAAGAGACACTGAAGACTATGGTTTATAAAAGTTAATAAAATAAAAAATTATAAATAAAGTAAATTTTTATATGTAAAAAAATTATAATTTAATATGATAACAATCAAAAATAAAAAAAAATATTGAAAGATATAAAAATAAGTTTGAATTTTAGATTGTATCCCTAACCAATGATCTGAACAAATTTGTAAATCTTTTGGATAAAATTAAATAATCTAACATTTATCTAATTTAAATAAAATATATATTTTTTTGTTACATGGTAAAATAAAATTCAAAGAGACACAAGAATGTTTTTTTTTTTTTTTTTTGACATGAAAATGAAAAACCTTTATAACAATATGGCAAAGCTTACAAGTTGGGAATGATCCAACAAGGAACAAATTACCCAAAATAGTCCAAACAGAAAGAAGATCAACACCACAAATTATATAACAATTTCCGCACACCCTGCTTGTTGGAATGATGAAAGAAAAGATTTAGCAAAGACAAGCAGAGTAGGTGGAGACCGAGATTTGCCTTCAAACAAAACAGCATTCCGATTACCCATAAGGCCCATAAAATCACCATAACTTGCTCAAAATGAAGACTTGTCAGTTTGACCGAAAGAAAACGAAGCCAGTCTTCAGAGGATCCAACCCAATCAGAGATTAATAACCAAGGAATTCCAGATAAAGCCCAATATTGTCTTGCATAATCACACCACAAAAAAACGTGTTTAGCATCCTCTTCATAATGATCACAAACAAGACAACAAATTGAGACATTTACGTGGCATATCCGCTGATTCAGCATTAAAGGCAACATGTCACAACACAGCCGCCAACAAAAGATGCTTAACTTTACCAGGAATGTGAGATTTTCACAAAAAATTCCAGGACAACGACACATTAGAGTGTGAAGTTCCAGCAGACATACCTAGTACTCGCTTCAGTTCACTTCTAGCCACCACATATGCACTCCTAACCGTAAATTGAGAGTGCGTCGGGTGATGCCAAACGATATGGTCGGCAGCAAAGGAGCTTGGCAAGGGGATTTGATTAATACACTCAATATCAGTTTCGCAAAAAAGTTGTTTTAATACATTCTTATCCCAAGCATCCAGACTAGGACATAAAAGAGAACTAACCATTATGTTTTCATCATCTTGACATGGCACAGAAATAGGGCGAAATAAATAAGGCCTCGGCGACCATGGATCCTTCCACACTCGAATGTGAGTCCCATCACCAATCTTCCAGCGGCATCCGGCGTCCGGGATAAACTTCGAAGCCATAATACTTCGCCAAGTAGCCAACGGATTATAACCCACTTGAGCTTCATCGAAATTCGTACGAGGGAAGTAACGCACTTTAAGGACCCGAACGAGGAGGCTACTCGGGTTAGTCATTATCCGCCAGCCCTGTTTCGCCAAGAGAGCAAGATTAAATTCCCGAAGCATCCGAAATCCAAGCCCACCCTCGTCCTTACCCGAACACAGACGTTTCCATGCTACCCAATGAATACGCCATTGTTTCGGATGCCTCCACCAAAATTCAGCCATAGCCGACTGAAGTTCACAAAGAAGAGAGGTTGGAAGAAGGAAACATTGCATAACATAATTTGGAACGGACTGAAGAACAGCCTTAATCAGTACCTCTTTTCCGGCTGAAGATAAGAGTTTATCCGACCAGCCCACCAACCTCTTAGAGAACCGCTCCTGAAGATCTTGAAATATATCTGCCTTGACCCGCCCTATGACTGATGGTAATCCCAGATATTTAGCCAATTTTGGAACCACCACAACATTCAAAATTTCCGCCAAACTCTGCTGATGTGAACATTGAATATTTGGACTGAACACCATCTCGGATTTCGCATAGTTGACTAACTAATCGGAGGCTCGTTCATATATAGCCAACAGTGCACCAATACCCATAACTGCAGCTTTTTGTCGCCGTTGAAAAAAATTAAAGAATCGTCCGCAAACAAGAGGTGAGATATCCGGGGAGCACTTCTAGCCACTTCCACCCACGAATGACCCCTCGTGCTTCAGCATCCTGTAATAACAGACTGAAAATCTCTGAGCATAGAATGAACAGATATGGAGACAGGGGATCACCCTGTCTAATCCCCCGATGAGGCTGCTCAAATCCAAATGATTCCGCATTCAAGACAAAGGAGAATATAGCAGAGGTAACACAAAGCATAATGAGTTTAACAAAAGCAGCAGCAAAGCCCAATCGATAAAGCACAAGTTCAATAAACGACCATTCAAGCCTGTCATAAGCCTTACTCATGTCCAATTTAAGAGCAAAAAATCCTTTACGTCCCTTTTTTTTATGTTTGCGGAAATGATTACACTCAAACCCCATGAAGACATTATCCGTGATAAGTCGACCTCTAATAAATGCAGACTGAGAAGGAGAAATCACCGAATCTAAACAGTCCTTTAACTTGTTTGCAATAACTTTCGAAACAATCTTATAAACAATATTAATACATAGGCTAATAGGACGGAAATGAGAAACTAAGTCCGGAGACTTAATTTTTGGAATC
Source organism: Sesamum alatum (assembly GCA_034509735.1). Classification (NCBI taxonomy): domain Eukaryota; kingdom Viridiplantae; phylum Streptophyta; class Magnoliopsida; order Lamiales; family Pedaliaceae; genus Sesamum; species Sesamum alatum. The sequence goes on along the minus strand of JACGWO010000002.1, from coordinate 9,953,553 downwards.
AGCACAATATTAGTATGATTCAAAGTAGCAGGCACTGAACAGGAGTTCAAAATAGACAAAACAGGTCGTGTCACCTCTTTACCTACAATCAGCCAGTAATATTGAAAAAAGAACGGAGGGAAGCCGTTCGGACCCGGAGAAGTGAGAGATCCCATAGAAAAGACCGCTATCCGGACCTCCTCCGCCTCATATGGACGAGTCAGGAGTTGATTCTGTTCCTGTGAAATTTTAGACACCACCCCTCGTAAGGCACACTGCAGATCCTGCGTCGAAGGCTCAGACGAAGAAAAGATATCATGAAAATATGAGGAAACCTGGTTTTTGGATACCTTCTTTAGACGTGATTCGTTGCCCCATGTCGTCAACAAGAAATCTGATACGATTAATCTTTTTCCGATTAGAGGTACGAGCATGAAAAAACTTAGTATTCCGATCCCCGCACGCTAGAATGTTGCTGGGCACGTTGTTTCCATTTCACTGAGGCATCAGCTAAAAGATTAGATAATTCGGATCGACATTCAGAAAGTTCAGAGCTAACCTCAAGAGTCCATCTAGTTGATTCTAAATCACAAATACGACGCTCCAACCACTTACGTCGGCGGGATATACCTCGAAAACGTTGTTGGCTGCTATAACTCGAGAACCTCAGAACAATGGTTCAAACGATCCACCACCCCACAATCAGGTCTCCCGATACCCCAACAGTTCCACGAATCCGGAATCAGTTCCGAACACTCCGCTAGTCTAGCCCAAGAAGCCTCAAAACGAAACGGAAAAGAGGGGAGAATCTAAATCATTCACTGAAGGAGATAACCGAATCAGTAAAACAGAATGATCAGAGTATGCAGTAGGGAGATTATGTACCTCAGAATTGGGAAACAAATCATGCCAAGCAACGTCAGCTACTGCCCGGTCCAGCCGACACTTAACCGTATAAAGGCTAAAGACGCCGATTACACCAAGTATAACAGGGACCTTGGTAACCCAAATCAACAAGTTGAACATCACATAAAACCTCCCGAAAGTCATGCATCTGCCATGCCGGAATAGAGCACCGACTGTCCCTCTCATGATCAAACAGAACAGCATTGAAATCCCCACAGCAAATCCACGGACTAGAAGAGTGGAGCTTTAATCTACGCAACAAATCCCACGAATACTTACGGCAAACCGCCTCCGGTGCTCCGTAAAAACCCGTAAACCTCCATTCTCTACCTTCCCACTTCACAATCACATCAATGTGAGAAGAAGAATAACTAAGCAACGATACATCCATTCCTTTCATCCACATTAACAGCAGTCCCCCACTTCGACCCTCAACAGCCACTGAAACCCTAAACCTAGAGGTCGTAGGTTTGAATCTCATCAATGCATGGGATGATAGTCTATTGTATAGTAGGATTATTTGTATGTTGTTATAGTAAGGGGTTCTTTAGATTTCATTTATGTCATATTATTAATTAATGTATAATTGTTGTAATTGTTCTATTAGAAATTGATAGTCAACAGGACTGATTGTAATCGATTTAGTTCAATTAATAATATTTATCGCTTTCACTTAAAAAGAAACTACTTATTGATTTTAACAAAAGGATTTGCATGTTATCAATTGAATTAGCAGGAGTTGAATAATTGTTGTATTGAATGAATTATCTATCCAATTATATATACGTGTACACAATCATCAAAATAATATTACTAAAAAAGATAAAAGATTAAAGAGAGCAAATGTACCCTTAAAATATTTGGCTAATGAAGCTATTTAACATCTTTTATAATATATTCATATTAAAGGCCGATTAGATTGTAGTTTAAATTTCAAAAATTAACTTTATTCTTAAGATTAATAGAGAAATTAATAATTATTTAATGGAGCCAATTGGCAAGTATATGAAAAATAATTACGGTAATATTAAATAATACAAGTGGTAGCTTTTGTCAGCACGTAATTTCTCACAAATAATCATCGGAAAAAGGGCCAAACGACACAAATAATTATATTTGCACCCGAAGTAAGATTTGGCCTGCTCAATAGCATGACCAAACAAACATAATAGTAATAATAAAAAAAATACTAAACTTTTGGCTAACGAAGTATATAAGTAATTTTTTTCTCTTTTTTTTTGTGATAGGATACTGTTCATTACATAATTCGGTACAATCAAATTAAAAACTAATGAAATACATTGATAATATTAAAAAAAAAAATAATAAAGAAGTAATATTATGAAAACATGCATATGTCCACATGGATGCAACTCAATTACTTATTTATTAGCCAATTTCTTAGGGATTTGTACGCTTTTAAATCCAATTATTTCTTAACTTAAAAAATAGTAAACTTGTGCTATTGATGAACGCACTAATTAATCCAACGCTACATTCCCCTCAATAAGTCCCAACCGCTGTCTGCAAACTTGAGCAGCCTCTTGGAGTTCCATAATTGAAGAATTAATTAATTAGTGTTAAAATGATAGTGAAATTGTATGCATGCTCCTTGATAGAGGGTGTAAACAAGTCGAGCTCGAGTTGAGCTCAACCAATTTTGGTTGGCTCGAGCTCGAGCTCGAATTCCTGTATTGAGCTCGAGCTCCCACGATTCGGGCTCGAGCTTGAGCTCGAACCATTTATAATGAGCTCGAGCTCGAGCTCGTTAGCTCGTTTCACATTGAGCTCGAGCCACAGCTCGAGTTGTTGGTTATCTCGAGCTCAAGCCACAACTCGAGTTGTTGGTTACCTTGAGCTCGAGCTCGAGCTCGATACCCTGTTTTTATTTAACACAATCTATGTAATGAGTCCATTCATTTGTAATCAACTAACCATTTATAAAAATAAACAAATCTTACCGAATTCATAAACACCAATATATAAAAGATGAACTTTGCCAAAATATCAATCCGCCATTCAAATATAAGTAAATCAGTTACTTTGGTCAAAAACTACACTCAAAAGTCTTTCTAAATTCAAGTTTGTTCAAAAATATAACAAAAGTCAAGCTCATATAACAAATTGTCCTTGATGTTGTTGCCTTAAACCTGCATAAAAATAAACTAAATTAGAACCACATAACATAACAATATTCAACCAATAGATATAAAAAGACAATTAGAACCACATAACAATATTCATCCAATTAAGCCTCTTTTATCAACAAAGAAATAGAAATCATAGCAATACAACTTTTTCATAAAAAAGAAATATAAATAATAGCAACAAAAAGAGGCACCAATTGCTGAAATTTCAGAAACCCAACAAAAAAGACAAGAAAGTTACCACCTAATTCACATCAATACCAATAGAAGGATTGTTCAACCTCAAACCCCACATTAATTCGTCTCAATACTCAAACATGCCACAATATGGTAATGCAATTTAAAAGAAATAATTTAAACAATTTTCAGCAGTTGAGTTGCATGAAGATACCTTTAGGACATACCACCATCAAGAGGCAAGTTTAGCCTACACTTATAATAAATTAAAAACAATATTAAAGCTTTAAGAATACAAAAGAACTTACCGAAGACTTTTTCTTCACTCCAAATCGCTTTCTTAAGCAATCTCCTCCACACATCAACACTTGAACCGTGTCTGGGGTCAATGATGCTCGATATTTATCTATGACTCTACTTCCTGCACTGAATGCAGCCTCAGAAGCAACAGTGGTGATCGGGATAGCCAGAAGATCTCTTGCTAATATCGATAAAATCTTATACTTCAAGGCATGAATTCTCCACCATTCCAGAACATCGAAGTCTTTCCCATCGTTCTGATCCTTCTCATATATATAACAATTTTCATCAAGATATAAATCAAGTTCAGACTTTTGAGGCTGAATAGATTCCACTAACTTCAAATATTTAGTATACTTAACCACATTCAGTTTTATCATGTACTCGAGCTGAATTCGGAACTTTGTTTCTTTGCACTTTCCCACTTGACATGTCTTCAGTGTTGGAAATTGCCACATACTCGGAATAAAGTTCATATAATATTTTCCAAACAATACCAATCTGCCTCTCAACATTCCCTGCAGAATACAATTTTGGAAAACAGAAATCAAGTGCTCTCAACTTCTGCCTTGGATCCAAAACAGCTGCTATGAACATCAGCAAATTGGAGTCTCCCCAATACTTGTCAAACTTTATCTTCATTCTTGCAACCATGTCCTAAATGAATTATATCATTATCAAGTGACTTCTTATCTAGCAAGGTTTTTACTCTGCTCACCTCATTAAGGAACAAGTTTGACGTAGGATAGTCACTTCTTGAAACAATGTGTAGCAGCCCAGAATAGCTCTAACACTGAACATACTTTTTCAGCTTTTGCCCAATCTTCTGCACTTGGACAAATATCATAATGTGGTTCCCGATCAGCAAACTTTGGGAAGACATCTTTGAATTTGATTGCAGCATCCAACATCCCGTATGTTGAGTTCCACCTTGTCCGACAATCATCAACTAATTTCTTTTCTGGTAAATTTAATTGTTTCACTATCTCAGAAAATATTTTAAGTCTTGCATCGGATCGTCGAACATATTCTACACTCTCACGTATAACATCAACAATACTTTTAGTCTCAGAGAGTCCATCTTGAGCAATGAGATTAGGTATATGGGCACAACATCTCACGTGAAATAGTCTTCCCTCACAAAGCAGCCTTCTTTGTTTCTCACATAAATCTTCAGATTTTCAATGGCTGAATCATTTGCTGAAGCATTATCCACAGATATAGTGTGGATCTTACTCTCGATTCCCTAATCCTCCAAGCAGCGCCAAATGGCATTTGCAATTTCAAGACCTCGACGGGGGGTGGAATGTGCACAAAGTTAAGCACACGCATCTCCTGTAAAGAAAAATGAGGAATAGTTATTAAAATTTTAATTTAATAATGATGAATACTTTTAAAAAGATAAAATTTCTTACCATCTTCCTCTTGTGCATCCCGACGGGGCAGAACCCCCGCGGTACACAATAGAGGATGCGGCTGGATTGGCGGACATGTTGGCCTTGTTCTTGGCGCACTCGTCTCGAACTCCTTGCTGCCCCAGTACAGCAGAAGCTGTCGCCTGACATCATTCGCCAGCCAGAGAGGCTTCACCAGAGACTGTCTGGCGAGGATGAACTTCTTGCGAAGGAACTCCCCCGCAAACATGTGGAAGATCTTGAACATGGACTCGTCGTCGCAGTCCACCAATACGTCATCTGTAAAAAAAAATGTTAAAATATTTAATATAAAAATTTAATTGATATTGTTTAACTGAAATTAATGTTACCTTCAGGCTCTCGAACCAGAAATGCTGGTGCTCTGGCGGCACTTTGCGCAAACAACCCCAAGGGTGGGGATAGTGGCCTCGCACCACGGCGTACATGCTCTTGTGTATCTTTCGTTCAGCCCTGAAATTATATAATAATTAGTGTGACATAAAAATAATAATTTAAATTACAGAAGTATTTAAATATATATATATATATATATATACCTGGCGTCGACGAGTGTGATATACTGGCGCGCGGATGGTAGATGGTTCGGCAGCCTCCTCGACGAGTGCAGTAGTAGACGGATCGGGCTGTTGATCCGGCCCAGGTGTTACAGGTGCCTGCTCTGCCGGTGGTGGGGGTGGGGTGGTTGCAATATTACTTCCCCACCCTGGGAAGCAACACCCGCCGGCGATGTTGCTGCTGTGCCATGATTGTGGTCACGACCACGACAGCGACCACGTCACCTCCTCGAGGTGGGAAATCTTGACCAGACATAATCTACATGTTTTTTTTTATAAAAATATGAGTGGGAAAATTTTTTAACAAATATAAAGATCAATTTATTTTTTAATAATGATAATTTGTAAATTTTCAAAATAATAATGTAAATTGGGGAGTTATACTAAATCTCACAATTCTTTCCTAAAATGTATACTAAATTTTACATATATTTCCTAAAATATATTCTAAATCCAAAATTTTTACCTGAAAGTTGCACTAAATCCTTCTATTTTCCTATATACTTATACTAAATCCAAAATTCTTTGAAAAAAGATGATTTATATTATATGTAAAATTTATTTTACTAGAAAATTTTTAAAAAATAAATATAAATAAATAAAAACGACATAATTTTTTTAAAAATTATAGAAATTTCATTTTTATTTTTAGAAAAATAATAGAATATTTCAGGTTTTTATTTTTTTCAGAAAATTACAGGAAATTACAAAAAAAAATTCAAAAAAAAATAAAAAATGACAAATATTTTTTTAAAAATTAAAAATTAAAAATTTCAGGAATTTATAGAAAATTTTCAGAATTTTTAAACTTACAGAAAATGTAAATAATTTTCAGAAAATTTTAAAAATTACAAAATTTTTACAAAAATTACAGAAAATTTTCAAGAAAATACCATAAAAATAATTGCAGAATTTTCAGAATTTGATAAAATGAAAATTTTCAGAATTTTAAAACATAAATTTTTTCAGAATTTTAAAAAATTACAGAAAATTTTTAAAAATTACAAAATTTTACTGAATTTACAGAAAAAAAAACGTTCAGAACACTTATCTGATTGAATAAAGGTACACAATTGGATATTTAAAGAATTTCAAAATATATAGTAATTTCCAAAAATAAACACGTGTTCACAATATGAAGTATATTTGTATATTTATATTTGTTAGTATTTCACAGATGTAACTAGCATCCCATATTGTTGTACTGCACAGCCTAATCAGACCGTCAAAATTCCAATCATACCGTTAGATATGATGTACCACACAAAATAATACATTATATGTAGTTTTGAAAATTTTCGACGTGCGGATATCGAGATATCGTATCCGGTCAGTATTCATCGTCATAAGAACAGTTGCATCCTCAACTCTGGGTTGCTAATTGAAAATCAGACCGTTAGATATCAGTTCATATTCATAATCTTGTATATGTTTAAAAATGGTGTCGATCCAGCTCACGGATGTTGAGATATCATCATAATTAGGTAAAATACCCAATATAGTAACATAATTTGGAACTGTCGTAATTGCCTTAGGAACGGTTTCGATCCATTTTTCTCTAGGAGCGGTTGGGTACAAAAGGACCGCTCCAAAATTTGATTTTCCCACCAATTCTTCATTTGGCGCCAAAATAAAAAATTGGACCTCACTTTGGAACGGTCACCCATTTAATATGACCATTCCTAATTCGAATTTGGAGCGTTTCATTAAAAAATTGTACATGTAATAGGAACGGTCCTAGGTATACATTGACCGTTCCTAATTCAAATTTTCCTGAATTTTTTTTATGTAGATGCCAAATTGAAAAATTGTACCTGTAGTAAGAACAATCGTAGGAAATGTTGACCGTTCCTAATTCAAAATACCCTTCTTTTTTTATTTTGCCACCTATTGAAAAAAATTGTACCTATATTAGAACGGTCGTCGTATATAATATCCATTCCAATTTTTTAAAATTTAATATGTTTTTTTAAAATATAAAAAAACATATATATATAATACAATGCTTAAAATAAGGTTTATAAAAAAATTAATGAGGGTGTGAATTATCAACAAGTCTCTTCTTCAGACTCAACCTCGTCAAAGCTATCTTCATCATCTTCATCATCGGATTCACCATTTGGCGAGCGCAATGTCCCTGCTCCATGATCAACGACCAGTTGTATTCCCGTGGAGCTGGTATGAATGGTTCATTCTTTTGGTAGAGCTTTTTGAAGTTGACATCAATGATGTGATAACGAGGGTGTATCTTCATGCCTCTAATCAGATTGACCCAACTACAATTAAACAATACAATGTGTATGTCTGGAATAAGTGGATAATCTAACTCAATTATCTCTTCTAGTATTATGTAGAAGTCAGAATCCGTGTATGTATATGATGAGCTTTTGACACAAACACCACAATTCATTGTTGACTCCCGACATTGTGATGTTCAGTGTGGAAATTGCTCGTACAGTTCATTCAAGAATGACCTGTATCAGTAAAATTGATAATTATAAATATACATGTTGAAATTGAAATGAAGGCTTGAGAGAGTTAAGTTTGTATAAGACACTTACTCGTAGTACGAAAAAACTTCTTCACAATTACACAACATGTATGTCTCGATAACATGAAGTTCCTCACCGCTCAACCATCTCTTCTTTGAGGCTCCACTTGCTCGGCCCGGGTGATTGAAAATGGACCGTACTATTCAATCGTCGTTGCTCGTGAGATCATCGTTTCGACCGGGTCTGCTTCACTTGCAGAGAATGTGCAGTTCGAAGTAGTGAGAAGAGAAAAGTCCGATTTCTTCGACAATATAAGCCTCTACAATTGACGCCTCAACGTGTGCTTTGTTTTTCACCTTCTTCTTCAAATCTATTCGTACGAGTATTTATTAAAATACAAATTAATTGTCACTTAAAAATAATATATTTAACAGTAAATTTTCTCGTTACATAGTTAATTACCTCTCAAATGGGTACATACACCTGTATTGCACGGGCCCCCCAACGCACACCTCATATGGAAGGTGAACAATTAAGTGCTCCATTGAGTCGAAAAAAGAAGGAGAAAATATTTTCTCGACGTTGCACAGGATGACGGCTACAATGTCTTCCAATTCTTTTACCTTATCCACATCCAGTGTGGTTGAGCATAAGATCTGGAATCAAAAGCTCACCTCCGTCAAGGCCCCCCACACGTGCTCAGGAAGTATTTCACGGAAAGCAACCAGAATCAACTTCTCCATGAATACATGACAATCATGGCTCTTCATGCCGTGCATCCTTAACTCCTTCATCTCGACGCAACGGGACAAGTTAGAGGCATACCCATCAGGAAACCTAAGACAACGAATCCACTCATATATCTTCTTCTTTTGATCCTTCGTCAGTGTATATACCACTTTGGGCATCACGTTCGGTCTCCTTTCGTTCACCTCAAGCTCCGGGCGATTACATATGATCTTAAGATCCTTCCGTGCATTTAGATTGTCCTTCGTTTTCCCCTTGATGTCCATCATAGTATTGAATATATTATCGAACACATTTTTCTCAATGTGCATGACATCAAGATTGTGTCGTATCAGATGCGTCCCCCAGTATTCAAGCTCCCAAAAGATGCTTGTCTTCGTCCACTTATAGTCGACACCGTAGCCTTCCGGTTCACTCAACGATTGTTCGACTGCAACACTAAACGCATTGACACGGGTTCGGATCTGTTCTCCAGTCAGCCTCAGACGTTCAACCTTCATCTCTATTTGCTTTTTAATGAAGGTTTTCTTGTTCCTGCGGTAAGGATGATCCGGTGGGAGGAACTGCCTATGGCAGTCAAAATCGCATGCCTTTTGACCGTGCTGTAAATAGAATGTCCGTGTGTCCTCCATACAAACTGGATACCCCATAACATCGGCGGTACTCGATCCAGACGCCATCCATAAGCGGGAAGGTCGTTCACTATCCACATCAATGCAGCCCGCATCATGAATGCCTGGTTTTGTTGCAGTGTCGTGCGTACGTACACCCACATGCCATAAATTCTGCAACTCCTCGATCAATGGCTCCAAGTAGACATCGACAAGACATTTGGAATTCGATGGGTCAAGGATCACCATCGTTAGGAACATATACTCAGACTTCATGCGCATTCTCGGTGGGAGATTGTATAGTGTAAGTATCATGGGCCAACATGAGTAAGTTTTACCATACTGGTCGTGCGGTGCAAACCCATCCGTGCATAATTCAAGTCTAACATTACGGGGCTCAACTGCAAAATCAGGATACGTTCGGTCAAAATGCTTCCAAGCCTCTGCATCGGACAGATGACACATAGATTCTTCCTCTGTCAGATGGCTCGTATGCCAAGTCATATGCTCTGCAGTGGCCTCCGACGCATACAACCTCTACAACCGAGGGGTAAGCGGTAGATACCTAAGAATGGCATACGGGAACTTCTTGCGTCTAGGATTTCTGTCCCTGGTGGGCTTGTACCTAGCGTCTCCACAAAACTTGTAATATTCCAAATCAATATCATCCTTCCAGTACAAACATGCAACCGTTTTTGCACGCATCAATCTTCTGCACTGGTAAACCCAATTCTCTTATCAATTTCTTTCGTATTGTAATAATCGGCAGGGAAAGTCTGATTGTGGGGCATTACAGTATCAGCCCACTGGCACAAGCGATCATATGCATGCTCGAAAAAAACCCCTTCGGCCTTGATATTGACCAAAGAAGCAATTGACACTAATTGAGAGGTAGTGTAACCGTTCCACAATGGTTGGTCCGCAACATGAACTACATCAAAAAAACAGTCTGACAAGCCAGACACATAATCATAGGGCCCGAATCGTAATATAAACTAGGACCCACATCAAAAGGACAATACCGAGTACCATCATCAGTCGGTCCCTCCTGGTTATACGAAGAGCAGAAAGACGGCCTGGCAGCCTCGATTACCATCCTCTGCGCCAATCCATCTAAGCCACATCACCCTAATGCGAACTACTCTCCTCTTGAACGGGTGGCATTTGCTGTTGTTGCATAGGGGCGCTGTCAATGCTTCAAAGTATTCCTACACCTTTTCCTCACCATGTGAAGTCCAATTATAATACTCCGGCATAAACCCTTTCATACACACGTCGAAATTTACCTTGTCCGGTGTTTTGAACCGTTCGTTTTTGCACTTTCGGCAGGAACACCTAATCTTCTCCCCGTCCATATATGCCAGCTGAAACTGGACCATTCTAGAAATATTGTAACACCATCCTCAAACTACGGCGTCACACCCAGCATATCTCGATCATACATCTATCTCTTCAACTGTCTTAACATGATTGGTCCTACGTACACAAGCAATTCACAACAGTAATTAAATGACCAGAACAAATTATATATATATATATATAATTAACCATTAAAGAATTTCAACTTCTTAACTGAACAGAACACCTTTCAAGATCAATGTAAAATTCGTGCAGATAGTTGATATTTCAATTTTACGTATAAAGAATCAAGATAGGAAGTTAGAACAAATAAGTTGGAGAGTAATTATAAGAACAATTAAAATGAAGGGGGACATATATATAGAAAAATATTGGAACGGGCATTGGAATATTATTTGGCACACTAAACTAGTCGTTGCTCCAACATTAGGAACGGTCTCTGGCACGGACATAATAACGGTAAAGTTACCGTTGTAATATAGTCATTTGTGAATATTTGAATGGGCTTCGGCACACATAATCGTTTATGTAAAATGACTGTTCCAAATAGTAGCACATTTGGGAACGGTTTTTGTAACAACCCTGAATTTCCTAAATACCCACAATTTGGAACGGTCATTACATTACATTGTTCGCTCATAGCGTAAAAGGGTCTCATTTAGCACTACATGTTGGAGCGGTCGTGCAAGCGGTCCAAATAGACCCGAGCTTTGGAACACGTCTAGGAACGGTCACTTTTCCTGGTCAAATAACTATTCCAATTTCCACAGATGTATTCCAAATGAAATACCAAAATATGTCCGATCCCTTTTTGGAACGATAATGGGTTTACATATTGGCACACATATGTTGGCACACGAATAGGAACGGTTAGGCCGTTCCTACACGTTCTGACTCTCATTAATGCGAAAGTAACGTTAACAACAGGCTACCGTTCCACAACAGTTCCAGTTATCGTTCCTATTTGGAACGGGATTTGGAGCGGTCATACTAAACCGTCCCAATAACTGTATTTTTTTGTAGTGTTTATAATTGAACCTCAAAAGAAAAAAATAATTATTGATCAGTTCATATATATAATCTAGCATTTGGACCTATCAAATTATTATAACAACATGAAATCAAGAGTAAACAGAAGCATGAAAGATGACAAGTATGCATAATTACTATAAGTAACAATAACAAAATATAGAGTTGTATAAAAAAATGCATAGGACAACAACAGTAAACTTATTCTTCTACGTCCCCAAAAACGTGCTTAATGAAAATGTTCAATTCGCGTATTTTAGGTCATTTTAATAACAAATTATAACTCATTCAATTCAATATTTCTAAATTTCTTTTTAAGGAAATTACCTTTTATATAATTTTTATTGAAATTTGCTATATAGAGGTAGTTAAAATTATATAATAATAATAATTTTTTGTTCCATCTTATAAACATATGTTCTTGAATATTAATTATTACAATATCAATTTAAATTGAAAATATTTTTCCGTGCCTTGACACGGGTTTTATACTAGTTTTATATAGAGTTTGCAATCGTCCAATTTGATGTGAGATAAAGACTCCTTAAGGATAACTTATATCTAATAAAGTTTGTAGTATCCTAAATGCATGTTGGGATCATGACTCTTCTAAGATTGATCTTATTAGATAGATTTGTAGTTCCCCAAATAAATATTGGGATACAAACTCTTCTTAGAGATAAGGTTGTGTACACTTATAAATAGGGTATATGACTGTGATCATAGAAATGCAAGTGTGATACCCGAATTGAGATGATCACAATACTCTCCCAAATGTGCTCTCTCCATAGCCCTCTCTCTGTATTTTCTCTCTATGTTTTTCCTTAGAGCACATTTGAGGAGTGTAAACAAGTGAGTTACTCTGGTAATAATTTACCAAGGCTAGCAAGGTATATTTGTGGTTTTTCACAACATTTGGAACAAGATCCCACTTGGGGTAATCTTGAAGATATTTGTGGAATGATTTTGAAGATGTATGTGGGGTGATTTTCAAAACAATGAGAAAGATAATGTGTTCATATAAAGGCATGAGCTTGGAGACGAGTTAAATCTAAATACGTGGATCAACTTATTTTCCTTGTTATAGGTTCAAACGATCCATAATATGTGCCTGCGTGTTTGTTAATTAATTGGTGTGCAGATAATTATTATTTGTTATATGTAAAATTTGTTTATGAGATGGTTTTTATGAATTATCCATTGTTTTCCAACATGTAAGAATATGTTCCATTATATCGTTTTAGTACATTCAAATATTAAAGAATAATTAGAATCATTAGTAATTTCAGATAAAAACCTACGGTTAAATGAAATAAAAAAAAATTATAAAACTAGATAAACTCTCAAATTTATAGAATTTGAAATCACTGCATATCCTTAGGGATGGATGGCAATGGGATGGAACTGCCAAAACCCAAGATCTCGCCCCACCAAGAAAATTTTGAATTTGGTAGACCCAATTAAAATATTAAAAAGTATTTTTTAAAAAAATAATACTTACATAACATTATAAATATAAAATAATATTATTGGAAGGTTAATGTTTTTTTGTTATAAATATTTGTTCATGTTTTAAGTAGTAAAACATTAAAAAATTTATAATATGTTATTTATATAAATATTAAAATATTTATGGTTTCAAAACGCTTCAAAACCCGCCCTAACAGGAACGGATTGGAGTCCAACCCAAACCCATTATCATTCATACTAAGTCTCGTTGGCATGTCTTCTTCATTATTAAACATGAATTTGAGCATGCGAGTTTGAAAAACATGGTTGATGCCATCCGGTTGAATAGTTGGCCCATTCCTTTCTCAAAGGAAATTAATGGGCTCCTACTTATCCAACTCATATGGGCCAATGTGGCCCAATTCTTCAGGTTTTTGTCTCACACCAGGCCCATAATTGACATGAGAATTTATTTGGGCCGATAAGCAAACAAGTGTTGTGAGCCCAAAGAGGTGTGGGTAGGCCCATTAGGACATATCCACCTTTTCATTTTCTCACAAGTATCTTCTGACTTGTCGTTCCTAAATCCTACTACGGGAAAACAAACAAAAAAAAAAGGAAAAATATAATAGCGGTCAAAGGGGCAGAAGTGTAATTTGAATAGGAACCGAACTCATGGACGAGCCTTCCACTTCCCATCCCATCGACGGGATGTATATAACAGAGGACTCAATTAATCCAATCAACTCTGTCTCTCTGTCTCTCTCTCTCTCTCTCTGCGGAGTCTCGCGCAAAAAATTAAAATCCTTTCAGATCCGATCTCTGCAGAAATCCGAATCGATCGAAGATGTCTTCAACCTTCAGCGGCGATGAAACGGCTCCGTTCTTCGGATTCCTCGGCGCTGCCGCGGCTCTAGTCTTCTCCTGTAAGCTATGCTTCACCGGTCCACCCCTCTTTTATAGATCTAAGGTTATGGCTGTCGTAGATTGTCAGTTGTTCTGTTGCGTTTGTAGGTATGGGAGCGGCGTATGGCACCGCTAAGAGCGGCGTCGGAGTGGCGTCGATGGGTGTGATGAGACCTGAGCTGGTGATGAAGTCTATTGTTCCCGTGGTCATGGCTGGTGTTTTGGGTATTTATGGTTTGATTATTGCTGTGATTATTAGTACCGGTATTAACCCTAAGGCTAAGTCTTACTACCTGTTTGATGGCTATGCTCACCTTTCTTCTGGGCTTGCTTGTGGTCTCGCCGGCCTTGCTGCTGGTATGGCCATCGGAATCGTCGGAGATGCTGGTGTTAGGTAAATTTTATACATGGATTCTTATTAGGTTTCTATGATTTAGCATTGTGGTTGAAAATGTGTTGAGTTGTTTCTGATTTTTTGGATTAGGATGTAGTTATTGAGTTTTGATGTTATCATGTTTTACGTTGACCATGATCACTGTTTATTGTGATATGCTATTTCCTAATTTTCTTTTCTAGTCTAGAACATTGGAAGGGTGTACTGTCACTTGATATAAAGAACTAGTTGTTTGACATTTTGTGTGCTTTAATTGAGTGTTAATTGCTTGTCTTTTAACTTTGTCCTTGTGTCTCATTTAACATATTGTCTGGATCTTCTATGAAAAGCTTTAGTTTGCCCCTTTGACCTCCTCTTTATTGAAGGTTCTAGTTGATTTTAGTTCTTAGAATCAATAACTGTATGGTGGATTCTGCAACATCTGCTTAAAAACCCAAGTCGTATAGATTTTGTGGATGTAGTGACCTACCTCTGACATAGGGAGTATTTCCTTCAATGGGAGGCCAACTTACCATATAGCACTTCAATTTATTTATTGTAACGAGAGCATAATGTAGTTTTATGGCACCTTCTGCTTGGGGGTTCTCGGTGTTCTCTTCTCAGGTCGGCAGTTATGTTCTATTTGTAGGAATGTTAAACATAACATAGAAAAAATAGATTTGGGGTTTTTAAAGCTTTACCGAAACTTGCTTGGTTCTTTAAAATTGGAAAAATTGGATTGTGACTCTAGTTAACGTGCAATCAGTGGTTTGGAAACTGTTGACTTGTATTTTTTGTGCTTTCCTTGTAGTAATTGAATTAAATCTGGAAATGATTACCTTCACATTTTGGATTGCCCTTTTTTCTTTTTTCTTTATGAGAAGTAATCGTGTGACTCTTATCCTCTTATTCTCTATGACAGAGCCAATGCTCAACAACCAAAACTCTTTGTTGGGATGATTCTTATCCTCATTTTTGCTGAAGCCTTGGCCCTTTACGGTCTCATTGTTGGCATCATCCTCTCTTCTCGTGCTGGCCAGTCTAGAGCAGATTAGAAGATTACTTCTTGCTCAAGGGTTGTGGTTTCTTCCTATCAAGTAAGAATCATCATGTTCTCCCTGGTTAGCTTGATAATTTGGCTGGGCAGTGTTTTAAGCTCAAGTTTTCTGTTGCGCGGGGCAATTGCTCGGCTAGAAGAATTTGAGGGAGATATGTTATGTTGGTAGGATGTAGATGAGAAGTTTGATTTTTTCCCTGAATAAAGTTGTCTGATATTTTATGGTGCTACATCTGGACCATATTTGATTTGTATAAACCATTTCCTGTATTATTTGTTTTTCCGAGTTCAAACATAAAAGGCTTATGATAACTTTTGTTGGTGTGATTTCTGATCATGCTAAGTACACAAAATCGTGAAGATTTTGATAGTTATTTTGCCAAGTGCAACAGTGTTGAATACAAGTTTGTGAGAGTGGTCATTTTTGCCCTCGGTATTAGGTCATCTGAAATTGACATGTGATTCACTAATACTTATGCTGATGCGATTTAGTGTATAAGCTTGTGGGGGATGGTTACGTTTTTCTGCAAGACTAAGCCGGTGTTTGGCCAAGCTTTTTTAGAACATCTTATAAGTTTTTATATTTTATAATATATTTTAGGAGCTTATAAGATGTTGGATCTTATTATAAATATAAGCTCCTAAAGCGTTTTGATAAAATAAGATGTTAAAGCTTATAAGATGTTCATATTTTTGCCTATTATAAAATGACCAAAAAGGACGTAATGAAATTAGAATTAAATAAATTGTTATTTGTTGACATATTTTGTATTTAAATACTTTAAAAACAATTTCATAAATAGTTCACATTAGTTTAATTCTAAATAAAAATTTAATAGATAATTATTTTGGCAAAAATAAAGGTGATGAATTATTACCAAAATTTTTTATTAAAAATAATATGAGGTAAATTCATTCTAGTCGAATATTAACATTGATAAATAATTGATATCCACTTTGTTAAAGCAATGACTATTTCCAGTGGTATAATTTTTAATGTCTTCAATTTATATTTTTTCAACAAATATAATATTAATAGCAATATTATTTTTGTTAACAATAATAATTTATTATTAAGTAATAAAGCATCTTCTCTTTTTCAATTGCAAGAAAAATTAATTACCAATAAAATTCTTTAAACTACCAGGGAGAAAAATTGTATTTGTCTGTGTATATGTGTGTGTGTGAAAGAGAGAGAGAGAGAGTGCGTGTGTGAGAGAGAAAATGAATGAGGATATTTTTTTTTATTATATATTAATCTTTTAGAATTTATAAGATGAATTGAAAAAAGTTGGAGGAAGTTAACGTTTTTTAAAGAGTTTATAAAATACAAAATATTTTATTTTGAAATTTTATTAGCTCTTTAAAATAAATTTTACCAGACGAATTTTTAGAACTTATAAGCATTCAAATATTTTTTAAAATATTTTGAATAGCTTATAAGCTTAGCCGAACACCCTCTAACTCTACATAGTAAATCAAGTTGTTACTTGTTTTGTGTGACAGCAATTGGATGGAAATTTTGCAATGCTAGGAGTGCTAGGTGTTCTTCATATCTTCTTTCTTTTGATATATGGACACTTTGATAGTCATCCTGATTTATGTGGGCGAATAACCAACTATATTCTATATAAAATGTTAATCTATATTATAATTATGGATTAATCTATAAATTATTCTCTCAGAAGCACGAGATTCCAGGAACTAAAAACAATGGTTGTTCTTTTATTAGTCCTAATTATATTTGATTTATGACAGGTGAATTGTATAATAAAGTCATGTGTAGCACGTTCTTGGGATAAAAAATTAAACTGAGATAGCAGTAGCCAGTAAGGCTTTGGAGGGCATCCTTGGAGGTTTGGCTTGGCCACTTAAGCCTCTATACTTGGAATGTTGTGTGGACATCCCAATAAATGCGTATGAATATATTCTACCACTCCTTTGTTAGTTGATTTGCATAAATTTCCTCATCCCTAGGGATGGCACATGGTGGGCATGGGACGGGTTGGGACAGGCCTGACTCGGTAGATTCGAGATTCAATTTTTTCTAAAAAAAAAATAAATAAAGAAGAGCGGCAATGACAACGAGCGGCAAGGCGGTCAGAGACGAAGGGAGGTGAAGAGAGTGGCGGCGAGAGGAGAGGGTGGCGTGGGCAACAAGACGAGAGGCGGCGCAAGGCAGCAGGAGGCAAGGCGCGGAGCGAGAGAAATTGAAAATGAGAGAACTATGGCAAATAGGGGTCATCTAAAACCGCCGAACCAAATCGAATTGAACTGTTTTTTATAATTTATCTTCCAAATCGCGATTCTGAATTTAGAGTAAAACCACACTGCACTATTGATTAGGTTTTAATTTAGAGCTTTCAAAAATCACCAAAAACCAAACCGAACCGCTAAATATATTATTATTTTTTAAAATTATATATATAATAATTTGATAAAATAATTAATTGTATAGAAGAATTTCATATTCAAATTATATAAGCCAAGAATTCATAGTAATTTGATATAAAAAAATGTGTTTAATTCTGTAAGTTCATTAGGACTTTAAACTCGTTAGGTTCTTCTTCCACTTTCTCATTAGTTTTTCCTCCTCTTTTTTATTTTCTCTTTCTCACTCCCCTTTTCCCTTTTCTCTCTTTCACCAGTTCTATTCTTTGTTCTCTCCCAGTCTCTTTGTTGCTCTTGCCTTTTCTATTCTTCTCCAGTCTTCTCTTTTATCCCTTTTTCCTTCTCCCTTTCTCCTCTTCGTCGGCCGCGCCTCTACCGCCTTCACCAAGCGTCGCCACTAGCCCCGGCTGCCCCGTCGCAGAAATTTTGTGAAGTTTTTGAAAATCTCTGGTTCATCTTATAGCACTTCAAATGCATTTTTTCGTGAACTCAACTCTACATGTGAGTTTGTCTACTATGATGAATAAGGGAAACTACCACATCGCATCAATGACTATTCGCATGATAGACAAATTCAATAAGTATTGGGAGAATATTGATAATATGAATTATTCTGTCTAGAGTATTACCTGGTACTAGTTATCAAATATTGATTAAGGATCAATTAAATTTGATATGTTTTCTTGACAATATATTGGATATGTCCATAACCGACCATTGGCCTTTGTTGGATTAAGTGTTTTCATGTTGCTTAATTTCTAAATTGTCAATATTGATATCAAACTCATGGCTTCAGAAATTAATTACTGTCATGTTCTTATATTTTAATTTGTTTAAAGTTGTGGAGAGTGTTGGTGGTCTATGATGCAAAATATTGGTCTTTTGTGCTTGGTTAATACAAATACTTGTTTTACTTCTTGATTTTTGTTCGCTAGAAATACTTGAGCACCCCTAATGGCAAAGCGTGTGAGAGAAAAATGAGAAAGGAAAGCTGACTTTGGGATGGAATTACAAATAAAAAAAATTATAATATACATATAAAATTAATTTTATCGGGGTGGGTTACAGGATGGGTCCACATAACCCGCCTCGACTCTGGTGGGTCCTAATTTTTATGACCCGCTACCCACCCTGGTTTATATGTTTTTGGACCCATACCCGTCCTATTAGGGATGGGTTTATTCTGGTTCTAATGGGGTGGGTTTATTCTAATTCGGGTCCAATTATCATCCCTACTCAGTTCCATTTCTGTTGAATTATCCACATCGTTTTAACTAAAAGGAGAGGCTTCTGCGTAAGAGTTGACAGTGATATGAGCAAGTGAGGTTGTGGGAGCAGGCGTGTGAAGGAACGAAGGTTAAAAGTCTAAAATATTTAAGAATGAGAACCACTTAAAAATATAAAAAATGAAGTAAGACTACTAATATATTTTAGTAAGTACGTTTTATCATATTTTGAATTATTCAAGTTCAAGTTAAATTTATCACTTCAATGTCCAATTTTGATTTTAAACTATCATTTGTTTTTGTGGGGACTTAGAAATAGTAATTTAATGATGTTATCATTTTAGCTAAGTGTAATTTTAAAACTAATTAATCTTAAGAACAAAATAGATGAAGGGAGTCTTTGCGCAAATTTTGAAAAAGTACTTTTCAACTTCTGAATGCTGAAAATTATTTTTGGGGTGTTTGGAATGTCAACTTTTGCTTTTAGAAATGCTACGAAAAGCATTTTTGAGCCAAAAGCTGGAAGCACTCTGGGGGTGCTTCTAGCTGCTTTGGTTTTATTGTAAATAAATTCAATTTTCTTTTAAACTACTTTACCCTCATTATAATAATTTCAACTCGATTTTACCCTTTTTAATTTTTTTTTCAAAATTGCTCATCTAAAGTTGATGTTAGAATTTTCAAAAAAAAAATGGATAATTTATTACTAACAAATTTCATAATTTCACATATTTAATATTTTAAAAATTTTATATTCTATTTTCTATATTATAGGGTATTATTCATAAATCATAGAAAAATATAAATTAAATTACTATGATTCATTAAAAAAAAAGTAAACTTTTTGTCAATCGTGTAAGTTTACTTATTGTGCATGAATGAATAATTATATTATATAATGGGAATATTATTGAATTCAACATTCAATTTTTCTATTAGTATTGAATATTTTAATATAAATGATAATCATTTTGCAAAAAATAAATTAATATGAGATATACTCAAATTGAAGAAAAATTATTATTTTTTTAGGAAAAATAATTATTATAATCATGAGATAAGTACAAATATTAAACAAAAATAATATTTTTTTAATACATGAGGACAAAACGGTCTTTAATCAATTAAACTTATTTTAGAAGTGTTTTTTCCCCCGAACACTACCCACTTTTCACCAATTTTTTTTGACGAACACTACTTACTTTTGATTCTACTACAATTTTTAATTTTTTCTATCAAAATCACTTTTTTAATAACAGAAGTTCTCACAAACACTTCCTAGCATGTGTTAATTGCGTACACCTCTGCAAGTTTCCCATCTTTTTTATCTGTTACTCTTTACACATCAATCATTTATAGTGAAAAGCTGCACTTCTTGTTACAAACATGAGCTAAAGAATCTTCTCATTTATTCAGAATGCCCTACTTAAATAAGGAATTATGTCATCTTTGCAATTGGTTACTTAGACATGAAAATTAGAAAATATAAAATAAAAGAAAATTGGAATACTTCATGTGATGAGTTACTTAGCTCGAATAAGACTGGATCTGGACGGAGGCTTCATATGGATGCACATTGTTCTTAACCCCTACTTATGCACATGGATGTCCTCTGTTGCAGTTTATGTTATAGTTTAATAATAGTCGTTGTGGTAAGTCGTACATATGTACATATAATAAATATTTTTTTTTTTGTATTTTTTAAAATATATTATTATAAATAAGAATAAAATAAAAATTAATACATCAAAATAAAAAAATAAAAAAAGAGAGAAAGAATAAAAAAAAGAAATTATTTTATCAATTAATGTAAAATTTAGAAATTAAATAAGTTAGTCATATTATCAATTTGAAGGGTATTTTTGGTTTCACAAAAAATGGTGCAGCATGTTATTAATCGTCATTTGTGAGTGTGGAGGGGGTTTTCTTAGTATAGACTAGCATCGTGCATATAAAATAATATTGCACGCTTTAAATTAAGTTATAAGAATATATATATATATATTTATATATTTATAAACCAACACATTACATTTCAAAAGAAAAAAAAAAGAAAAGAAAATTAAATTAGGGGTATTATCGATATAACCAGAAAATTAATATCACGGTGTCATAAACAAGCTATATGTGAATGAGAAAATCGTTCCTTTTTATATTAGTATAAATATTAAAATTTATATACATATATATATATATTATGTGCACAAAGATTACGTCAGTAATTTTATTTTTAAAAAAATAAATTATACACATACATGTATATGAAAGGAATTAAAAGATACAATATGAATTTAAAAAAAAAATCCAATCCGATACTGCTCTAAACCCGGTTTGAGTCCCTTGACTCACCTCATCACATGCGCAATCAATCCATATCTTTTCTTTTGTTGAAAAAGCGTGGTTATAGTGATGTTGGATCCCGTTCCCACGAAGCACGTCCACCTTCTCATCTCATGTGCTTTTAAATATGGAATTTCAACTGAAGAATTTCTTTCTTGTCAATAAATTATAAACTTGAAAATAGAATTTTGAGAAGTGTTATTGTGGAATGTGGACGGAAAGAACAATACTAACTGAAA
The DNA here is from genome assembly GCA_034509735.1 of Sesamum alatum. NCBI lineage: Eukaryota > Viridiplantae > Streptophyta > Magnoliopsida > Lamiales > Pedaliaceae > Sesamum > Sesamum alatum. Next base: position 9,931,835 of record JACGWO010000002.1, on the reverse strand, counting down.
AGTGAAAAGTTCAAGAAATCAATCGTCACCCATGTCGTAGACGTAGACGATGAATCCATTCTTTCTTCTCTCTCTCTATATATAGCGAGAGAGGGATAGATGTAGGTATTGAAGCTTTGCTTTCTTCACCCCACGAGTTCCATAACTACTATATTTATCTGTTCGACCATAAATAGCAAAACTATTGTAGAAATTTCTCCGACTTGATTGGACTCTTTTCTCATCTACAACAATTCCGTCTTCTTAAATCCAACTCTGAAGAACGCAAAAGCTTTTTGTTGCATCAGCATTGGTCTGTGGACGTCGTTGTCGACATCGTCATCATCATCATCATTTTTCCTGTTCAGAATGGCGGAGGAGATCGCCTCACCCGCCGCCGCCACGATAAAGAGACGCTCCCTTTGGCCCTCCCTTCTCCGGTGGAAGCCCACCTCCACGGATCACATCATTGCCGCTGAGAAACGCCTCCTCTCTCTCGTCAAGTAATTCGATTTCGGAAAACTTCCCCTAAATTTGATGCTATTCAGGTAAGTCCAGTTCTAATTTTGGGAATTGGTTTTGATTTTGTAGGACCCCTTACAAGCAAGAGCGGGTTAATATTGGGTCGGGGCCACCCGGTTCAAAAACCCGGTGGTTTCGGTCTGCGAGCAATGAATCAAGGTTTATAAATACAGTGACGTTTGACGGCGAAGAGGGATCGCCGACGCTGGTGCTGGTGCATGGATACGGTGCTTCTCAAGGCTTCTTTTTCCGTAATTTTGACGCGCTTGCTAAGCACTTCAAAGTCATTGCAATTGATCAGCTTGGGTTGGTGTGGTTTATGTTTAATGATTGCTCGTTCGTTGTCTCTGCATTGTTCTCGTTTCTTTCTTTGTTTTGCATACTGAAGTCTAATTGTTCAATTGGTGTCACTAGCAATTAATCGTTGATGCAGTTGCATGCTTTAGCTTTTTATATGATCTTAGATTTTTCATTTACTAACTGGAAAATTGGAGTGATCTACTTTAGCATATCATATGGATGTAGTATGTTTTGTATTAGCGTCTTAGTCTTGCTTGGAGATTGGATTAAGATAATGCATAGTTTTCTTGCCCCAAGTTTTACGAGAAACCTACGATCAAAGTGTAGGCGGAGAAGATTTCGTTTTCTTAGTCCATTTTTCAAGTAATCTTGCATTCTTTGCCTGTGGAAGAAAGGGAGGACAGAAATGAAGCTTGGATAAGAAGAATAAGGGCATAGTGAAAAGCTTAAAGTGGACTTATATTTTCACCTACATTTTGGTGCAGTTGGGGTGGATCCAGCAGGCCTGATTTCACTTGTAGAAGCACTGAAGGTTAGTTCGTTTAATGCTAAATTAATCTGGCAATGTTAATAGTTTCAGTTAATTGGTTTTCCGAATGAGGAACTTATCCAGCTAGCTTGGTCGTGAAGATCAAGAACGTAGCATGGTTGATATATGCTCTATATTGTGATGCAGAAACTGAGGCATGGTTCATTGAGTCCTTTGAGGAATGGCGTAAAGCAAACAATCTTAGCAAATTCATTTTACTTGGGCATTCGTTTGGAGGATATGTGTCTGCTAAATATGCAATCAAGGTAGATGAATATTAATTGGTTTCTCCAATTATAAGCCTATTATTGATGACAATACCTGTCGATAAAGTGGATTACTTTCCCATTTTTTATGTCACCTGACATGGGTTTTCGCAGTACCCCGAGCACGTTCAGCACTTGATTTTGGTAGGACCTGCTGGGTTTTCTTCGGAAACAGATATGTCTGAGCAGCTTATTCGATTTAGAGCAACCTGGAAAGGTGCAATTGTGAATCATCTATGGGAGTCTAATTTTACTCCTCAGAAGTTAGTAAGGTAGTTATTATAGTTCTACTCCTCAGAAGACAGTTAGGTGGTCTAATATATAGTTTCAACTTTTGCGAACGGAACCTGTTGGACATTGTAAGATGTTGTTGCAACGCATTATGATGATGGGAATATCTTTCTTCATGGACCTTGATTTCCTTAATTCAATCATGCAGGGGGTTAGGTCCTTGGGGTCCAGGTCTGGTTCGCAGATATACAAGCGCTAGATTTGGCTCCAATTCTCAAGGAAACATGTTGAGTGAGGATGAATCTAGATTGCTCACAGGTAGCTTGTAATCTGCTTCTTTAATGTCCCCTGGTTTCTAATTATGTTCTAATCTTGGACTCTTTCTTCTGTTGAAGATTATGTATATCATACTCTGGCGGCTAAAGCTAGTGGAGAATTGTGCTTAAAGTACATATTCTCCTTTGGGGCCTTTCCTCGGATGCCTCTTATACATTGGTGAGTTGTTTCGTGCCTGCACTGTTTTAAGTCAGAAAAAATGGTTTGTAGCACTACTACTAGGAATAGGATATTACTTGTTAATGATAAAAATCTGTTAACTCCTGCAATCAAATGTGCCCTAGGGAAGCATACTTGGTGAAGCTGATACAGCACAGCCTTGGTGGGTATAGAATAGGAGTGAAATTATGGGTTAAAGAGAGGATTGTGGGAATAATAGGAAAAATCATGTTTCGGCAATTTGCTAATCACTGCAAGCAGTACCCAGGCAGTTAAATTAATGTGTGAAACAAATAAGAAATTAAGATATTTTTGGCTTGAAATCAAGGGTTTGGAACTGAACAACCATCTATAGAATTGCGACGTTTTATCCAGAAGTTAATTGTAGAAGTAGAACCAACAATTTAAGATTTCCTGCATGAGAAAATGATTGATTCTGATTTAAGCCTTTCTAGTAAGGCTTGAAATGTGGTTCTTGTTTGCTCATGATTTGCACAAACAACTGAGTTCTTCAGTAAAAATGTGTCTTATAGACTGGAAACTTAAAAGATTACATGTGACAAACTTATGTATTATGTCATTTAAATACTAGTGGTGAACAGTTTATAAAAGATGTAATATTTGAAAAGATTTGGCGAATTATTGATAGAGACTTCTGCTCACTGGAAATTTTTAACTCATTTTCATTTTTATATCCTGAAAATAAATGGAAGAACAAGTTACTGTAACTTGTTTGCTAAACAAGCTGCAGAAGTTCATTCACTTTATCTTCGTCTATTTGTTGGATGAATAGAAGATTATCTTACACCTGCAATTAGTTCATTCAACGATCACCTTGCTCCACATTATGAAACTTCAAATGGCAAGACAATGTAGTTAACTTCTATGAATTTGGTCGAATGAGATGTTTCTTGCTTTCGTTCTTGATTGAAACACTGGAACAAGTTGTATTCAGATTGTAATGTTCTAATCTCATTCGGGTACAGTGCTTCTGAATGGAAAGTGCCAACTACATTCATATATGGATACGATGATTGGATGAATTACCAAGGGGCACAAGAAGCTCGCAAGAGTATGAAGGTCCCATGCGAGATTATAAGAGTTCCTCAGGTATTTCACTCTCATCCTCTGCCATGTTATACATACAGATAGGAATCCAGATTCCCTGTATCTACCCCAAGAAATTGATGTTTTTATGCTTCTTGACTTATGCCAAAATGTATCTATGATTGGGAAATTCGTTGCCTATGATTGCAGGGTGGTCATTTCGTGTTCATAGACAACCCGGCTGCTTTCCATTCCGCTGTACTTTATGCTTGCCGCAAGTGTTTATCACCTAACAAGTATAGCAACTCTCTCCCGGAAGGCTTGATTTTTGTCTAAAACCGAAGAGAGTTTGTTTTTCACCTCATTTTTAACTTGTTATATTTCATAGTAGATCAATAACAGTAGGTAGAGGAGAACTAGCTTTTCTCAGCTAATTTTGGTCGTCGGCTATGTGTATTCTCATGTATAATTTTGTAAAGACACTTAACTGGTAATGTTCATGATAAATACGCTTTCAATTACCTTAATCTTTCGTCTTCCTTGCATAAAAACTCAGGTTGCAGGAAAGAAAAGGGGAATGGACTGACATAAATCAAGAAACATTAACAACAAAAATTCACATTTGCAAGCATTTCTTTTCTACAACCGATAAATATAATTGTTTGAGATGTTGAGTTTTTTTCTTTCTTATCCACACACGCTCTCAATGAGTTTAGAATTCAAAAACTTCAACAATGAGATTTTGAGCCCCAAATCAATGGGATGTCTCCTTAGGGACTGTTTGAAACGTTGAGTCGATGCCGAGGCGATCAGTCACTCTCTAGTCTAATGTCCCCATCTCCCATTATTTTGAATCCATTCAGAAGTCACAAGACTCTGCTATTTCTCCTCTGTTTGCAGCTCTGCACTATGCAGTTGCATCTTTTTCTTCATTATTGATGTTGTGGGGTAATTGCAGTTTTGGTCCTCAAACATAGCTATTTATGCGTTTTCTACCTTCAAACAATTTGAGTTTCAATATGAGTCCTCAAGGTTCTACTTTTTTTACATTTTGGTCCTTTCCGTTAGTGTAGCACTGTAGCCTTAAAATTGGCAAATTACCTGTCCTGCCAAACAACTCCTTGATGCGAATTGCGATCCAATAATGCTACAAGACAAGTGATGGGCCCCTACATCTGGTCAACTGCCCAGTTCCCTGAAATCTGACGTGATGTGGCTTGTGTTTTACACTTTACACTCTCAATTAATCACAAGAATCTCAAAAACTCTCAGCCAATAATATTCCACAGGCATTTGGCCTTTCCCGATGAAAAAAGAGTACTGTCCCCTCATCTCATATATTTTAAACCTGCCTGTAACGGCTACTTTCTTTTAATAATACTATAGCATGGAATCATAAGCAACCAGGGGAATAAATTTTAATTTTTATTTTACAATTTGTCCTTCAACTAGACCAAAATTTCCTGGAAACAATCATGTATATGTCCCATATACATGAAATTACAACTTACAATCATGTAATGAAATTAGTGATTTCAGACAGTAGAACAAGTTGAAAAACTATTGCCATTGCAGCCACATACAAGGAAAAATATGAATCAAATTAACGATTAGCATATAAGAAGGATTGAACTACTAAGAAATTGGAAGGCATCAAAATCATCCAAAGAATACCTGAATATAGAATGAATGAATTCTTGGAGGGTTTTAATTTTCAGGTTGGTGAAGTTACCGTGGTGGGATCAGCAGAGGAAGGAATTTCCGGGCCTAACCGGCAGCCTTCGAGCATGAAGACAACATCAGTCATGGAAGGTCTTTCAAGAGGGTCAGGCATTGTGCAAAGCAAGCCAACTTTCACTCCCATCAAGAATTCTTCCCACTCCGATGACTCGGGGTCAAGCTCCAGCAAGCCCTGATCGAGCAATTCTGAAACTTGGCCTCTTTGTAGTTGTCTCTTCACCCATTTCACAATGTCCTCATCTTCTGTAAACATCATTGGTTTTTTACCAGTCAGTATCTCCAACACCACAATCCCGAAACTGTATACATCCGCTTCTTTAGTTGGTTGCCCTGTTAATGTAACTTCTGGTGCTGCATAGCCTAGGGTCCCAACTGGTGTGGTGGAGGTGGAAGCTTCAGCCGGATTAGGTATTGTCAGTTTATCCAGCCCAAAATCGGAGAGATGAGCCTCAAAATCTGCATCAAAGAGAACGTTTTGTGGCTTTACGTCCCCATGTATTATTGAGACCGAATGCAAGAATGCTAGACCACGAGCTATGCCTAGAGCAATCAGGTGGCGCATTGGCCAATTCAGCACATGTCCTTCTTGGTGTGATGCCTCTTGAAGAAGAGTGGACAGATTTCCATTAGGCATGTAGTCGTAAATAAGGAGTCTTGTATCTGGAGGCGGTCCAGCATAATAGCCACGAACAACTGTTAGGTTTCGGTGTTTAACCTTGCCTAGGGATTCAGCTTCTTTACGGAAGGTGTTCTCCACAATGGATGTGTCAGGAAGGCGGCGAATTGCAAGCACCATTCCGTCAGCATAAGTAGCTTTGAATAACAGCCCATACTTCCCCCGGCTTAACACGTTTTCTTCATCAAACTGTCTTGTTGCTTCTAGAGTTTCAGCATATGTGATCTTGTTGTTGAACATAACAAGCTTGGGAGCACCATTTTCTCCACTTCCACGCCCCCCTTGTGAACTGGAACTGGGGCTTCGCTTCTTCTCTCCCGATGTCCCCTCTCTCAGTTTCTTGCGCCACCTTAGCAGACTGTATATGTAACCACAACAACACAATAACAGCAGCAAACTCCCTGCCACAGCCACAACTATATAAAGAATCAATCTCTTTCTTCTCCGCCTTTTCTCACTTGGGCAATTCTTTTTCAGTGGTTGTCCACATAAATTTTTATTCATGGTATAGACAGAAGGATCACTAAAACGAGAAGCCAGTGCCTCAGGAACCCGACCCTCAAGGTTATTAGCTGACAAATTTAAGTGCTGCAGGGTTGAGATAAGTGAAAGGTTTGCTGGAATCGCTCCAGTCAGATTATTTGAAGAGACATCCAGTTCCATTAACATCGGTAACTTCGATAATGTGTCTGGAATGTGGCCTGAGATGTGATTTGAATCCAATAATAGGACAACCAAAGAAGAACAGTTGGAAATGCCTTCTGGAATTTCACCTGTTAAACTATTCTGGCCTAGATCAAGCCTCTGTAAATGAGACAAATGGGGAAAACCAGCTGGAATTTCGCCGGTTAAGTCATTTTCTCTGAGTTCTAAACCTTCAAGACCAGAACAATTGCTCAACTCCACTGGAATTAAGCCACTTATCTGATTATGAGACAGTGAAAGAACACTCAACGATCTCAAAAATCCATAAGTAGCCGGAATCTGACCAGAGAAATCATTTGATGAAAGATTGAGATACTGCAAACTAGACAAGCTGCTAAAACCTTCAGGCACATTTCCAGACAACGAGTTTTCCTGAAGAGCCACAACCTGCAAACTTGGCAACCCAAAGAGCTCAACAGGCAACTCCTCCGACAAGTTTTGCTTACTCAAATCAAGAGTTTTGAGCCTCAAAAGATTCCCAACACTCGATGGGATTGCTCCTGAAAACCCACAACCACTCATATTCAGAACTTCTAAACCTTTAAATTTACCAATATTTACCAGCACTCCATCCGAAAATCTGTTGTTACTCAAATTTAGAGTGCTCAAATTGCTGAGCCTCATTAATTCTAGAGGCACAGTCCCATTCAGCATATTAGCACTCAAATCCAACAATTCTAGCAAGTAAAGATCGCCTAAGCTCGCAGGAATTCTCCCAGTGAACAAATTCCCATCGAGAAATAACATTGTCAATCTCTTCATTTCCCCTATGAACTCCGGTATCAAACCAGAAAACCGATTTTGCCCAATATCAAGCACTCTTAGTGACACACATTTTGTCACGTTATCCGGAATCCCACCAGATAATGAATTGTTCCGCGCTCTAAACTCCTCCAAAATCACCAAATTCCCGATACTATCCGGCAAAAACCCGGATATCAAATTCCCAGAAATATCTAAAACTTTTAACGTCGACAGATTCATTATATAATCAGGAAAGATCCCATTTATCCGATTCCCCTGAAGGTTTAGAACTTCCAGAACACCAGCGCAGGTTGGCCCATCATGGTTCTCTATCCCCGTGAATGCATTAAAACTCAAGTCAAGAATCCTGACTGTCGCATTCAGTTCTGTCATTTTACAAAATAAGGATGAGGAGACGACGCCGGATAGCTGATTATGCGGCAATGAGATAACCTGAAGACTTTTAAGTGACCCCATTGTAGCCGGAACGACGCCGGACAACATATTATCCCCAGCACTAACGTGGATGAGCGAAGAACAGTTGGATATGGCCGATGGAATCGTCCCGTAGAGTTCGTTATCGTCGAGGAATAAATACTCTAACTGCTGCAGCGTACCTATCGTTGCCGGAATGCTGCCGGATAAATGGTTGAACGAGAGATTAATATACTGGAGCTGGTGACTCGCCGAAAAGTTCGACGGAACTTTCCCGGAGAATGAGTTGGATGAGAGGTCGAGCACCTGGAGGCGTGCCGGAAGTTTGTCGGGGATTTCGCCGGCGATGAGGTTGTGGGCTACGTTTAAAACTTGGAGATTTGTTAGGTTATAGAAAAATGAGGGCGAAATCTCGCCGGCGAATGAGTTGTACTGCAAATAGACAGTGCGTAAGAGTGTGCACCCGGAGAGTGCCTGCGGGATGGAGCCGTTCAGGTTGTTGGAATGCAGACTTAACGTCCGCAGCTGGCGCAGGTCACCGAGCTGCTCGCTGAGCCGGCCGCCGAGCTGAAGGCGCGGCAGATGGAGCTCGCTCACCCTGCCGCCGGAGCATAGAATACCGCGCCAGTCGCACGGCGCGGCGGGGGTGGACGCATTCCAACCATCCATGGCGCCACGAGGATCGAAAAGATTCTGTTTGAAGGAGAGCAACGCCAGGATCTCGGACTCGACGGCGGCGCACGTTAATGTGGAGATTAGGATGGCGCAGAGCGCCATAGCGAGGAGAATAGTAGCCGTTGGCATGGGAAAAAATGAAAATGCGTTTGTGCGCAGAGGGAGCGTATGGTAGCAGCATATAGGGGGAGTTGAAAAGACAAACGCCATATGTTGCGCCAGTGCAGAGGAGTGACGTGTACTGAGTTTGTGTAATTAAATTTTCCCTCTTTCCCTATAAAGGTTAAAAAGAGATGAGAGATTCCATTTTTGCATTTCTCCGCAAATTCTAACTCAAGTCTAATCAAGTTGAATTTAAATTAATTATATTATAAGTGTAATATATTTATTTATGATTAATATATTATTTAGAAAATATGATCATTTATATGACAAATAAATTATATTTATTTTGTGATTGATTTGATTCGATCAAATCTGATTCTAATAAGAATTTTCTCATTATCTCCTCCATAAATATTGACGTCATTAATTATCTTTGTTTAAGGGTTAAATACAGATGTCACCCCTAAAGTATTTACCCCACATCAATTATCCTTTTAAAATATTAAAACCTTCAAAAACCTCGATTTTTAATTTTTAAATTTGAAAAGTCCATTTTATCGTTAGGATTTTCTCACACAAGGTCACAACTCTCAAAATCTCACCTCCTCTTTTAAACCTCAACTAAAAGCAATTCCATTTTTTTACGAATCTCAAAAGGTAATTTTCAATTTTTTTACCCATTTCATTAATTGTCTGTATAATTTTGTTTTTTCTTTTACATGTTTGAAGTGATTGGTTGAAAAAGGGGTCGCCACCATCGGCCACCCCTATTTTTGTTGTTGTTGCTGCAGCAGCAACAAAGGTCATTGGTTAACTTTTTGGTTTATTGTCTCTTCTGAATATCGTTTATAAAATCTGTTGATATGTCTGCTATTCACTCTACGGTTGAAAATTTGTGTAAGTTATTTGCTGAAATTGTGGAAATTATTGTAGTGAAGAATGTCGTTTATTTAGTCACTGATAATACAGCTAATTATAAGGCGGATGGGCGTTTACATTCGAAAAAATTTCCTATTATTTGTTGGTTGCCTTGTGCAGCTCACCGTGCTAATTTGATCTTAAATATTGGTGAGTTGTCTCATGTTAAAGATTGGGCATTACTTGCATCAAAGTAACTTGTTGTATCTATAACAATAAATGAGCAATCAATTGGTTGAGACAAAGAGATGGGTGGACAGAGATCATCTGACTTGGAGAACTCATTTTGTCACAACATTCATTGCATTGAAAAGTTTATGTGATCATAAAAATGATTTACAAGCAATAGTGACATGTCAAGATTATAAAATATTTTGAAGAAAGATGTGATAAAACAAGTGAAAACAAGTCATTTTGGATAAAAGATTTTGGAATAACTGTAATATTGTTGTCAGAGTTGGAACCTCTCTTATACGATTGTTACGGATTTATGATTACGATGAGAAGCCATCAATGGGGTATGTGTATGAAGGCATGTATAGGGCGAAAAAGGCTATCAAAGCTTTGTTTCACAACAAAAAGAAAAAATATTATATGCACAAGAAGAGATAAGATGTTGCGAAAAAGTTTGCATGCTGCCGCATATTATTTGAACTCAGCTTTCCAGTATGACAAAAAATCTTTTTGTGAGAAGACGGAGATTGTGAGTGTGCTTTTGGATTATATTGATACCGGAGTTTAAAATGGAGGCAACAAAGATTATAATGATATATTACTCTACCGAGATAGACAAAAGAGTTTTGCAAGACCAAACTGTTTTGACTATTGCTAGATCAAGTCAATCTGGTAATATTTAATTTTGTACAATTATTTTTTATTTATCTGTTTTTTAATTTGAATTACTTCTTGATAAAAAAATTTTTGCTAGATGATTGGTAGAAATTATTTGGTCTTGATGTACCTAACCTACAGAAGTTGACAATTAGAATTTTAAGTCAAACAACTTCTTCTTCTGGATGCGATTGGAGTGTTTTCAAGCGTATTCATACTAAAAGGAGAAATAGATTGGAGCACCAGAGGCTGAATGATCTAGTTTATGTTCATTATAACTTACGTCTGCAAAACATATATATATATATATATAATATTTAGAATTAATTTATTTATTTGTGTACAATTAGTGTTACAATATAATAAATATATTTCCTCATATTTGTAATTATTGTAGAGTCAAATATAGCAAGAGGCTTTACGATCCTATTGACTATGAGTGCACTGACAAGGCGGAATTTTGGATAGTTGAAAAAACTCCAGAATGTGAATTTGACTGTGATGAGATGGAAGAAATGCTTGAGGAAGAAATGTCAAGAGATGAGGAAGGATCAAGTTTTTATCCATTGACATATTGGTTAAACTTTTCATCATCATCATTATTATTATAATAATAATAATAATTATTATTATTATTTCAATAATACATTTCTATTATAACTTACTTTTTGTTAATTGTTTATTTTAGATGAGACAAACGATGTTGAGCCAATTACAGAGGCTGGTCTTGAGCAATTTAGTCGTCAAAGTAGAAGTATCTATCACAGTGATAATGAGGAATGAAGATGATTTTGCAAAATTGTAGTAAATTTGACTATTTTTTTAATTTATTTGTCTATTTAGTCAAGATTTATGCTGAACTTATACATTTAGTATGTTTAATTATTAGTATATTTACTTTAAGTTGCTTTTATTTTTTCTTTTCATCTTTTTGTTTAATTAATTGATATATAATATATTGTTATATTATGTATAATTATATATATACATATATATTATAGGGTTCGGGTCAACAGATTTTTTGACTCCAGTCCAATCGATCGGACCAATGACCCAATAACTTAATCAGTTTGATGTCCGATCTAGGTCTGCAAATATTGCTTTTAAGTAGTCATCTCAAGTTCTTTGGTTTGTTTTTGTTAGTTTTCATCGTTGTTGTCTTCATCTCACATCAGACATAAAATTAATCTTATTTAGGCGGGAGCAAAAAATTAAATCGTTCACAACAAGTGTAATTCTGACGCTTCAAACCCTATTTATAACGAAAATTCATTTTAAAATTCAACTCATTTACTACTAGACTAATAACTTACTGATGTCATCTTGCGTGGGTCAAATTGCTTCATAAATATATATTAGTAATATTAAATTTTTGGAAATGGACTTCTTCTAGCTTTAGGTTTCATTTGATCATATTTTTATTTTGATGCATTAATTGCATTGTATGAAATTAAAAACGCCAAGCTGGCAATTCAACCTAGCATTGAATATTCATCAAAGTGATGAAAAGATGGGCTCGTCATTAAATGTTCAATATTAGTGTTCTGGATTACAGGTGCAGTAATAGTCATTGCCTGCCCCATTGGTGACAATAATACGACTCTATTGATAAGGTTGTCCATATTTAAAACCTTAACAATAACTTTTTGTCCATAATTCAATTGTCTTATTTATTTTATTTTATTTTGAGTGCGAACGGAACGTCTACCATTCATTAGAAGTGGATAATTACGCTGCATTGTACAATTATACGTAAGCTTAATCAAAATTTATCGAGTTTGTTGTTGTTAGCAAAAAGAATTAAATAAAAATTCATATTTATTCTTGATTGACTTATTATTGATTTATTGTAAGTCAAACAAATATTTTCTAATCAAACTATCTATATACATCTTTCTACGCGCTAATGCATGTGGAGGAGGTACATCTTCACCCTTAGAAGAGTAGTTTGGTCATAAAATATTTTATTTGACATGCAATAAGTTAATTGGGAACAAATGTGAATTTTCATTCAATTGTTTTGTTTATCAGCAAATTTCATGACATTTGACTAATGTAATGATCTATTTGTTGGACGAACACTACAAAACAAGATATCAAAGACAGGATTTTTCCGTCTCTGAAGCCTATATTTCCATCTCTTATAACATCAGCGACGGAAAATTTCCATCAAGAATTCTGTTGCTGAAAGGCCTATGGTTGATTCCGTCACTGAATCCGTCTGGCCACTAAGACGGAAAAATATCCGTCTTAAAATCTGTCGCAGCTACAAACAAATTTAGAAAAAATCCGTCTTTAAATCCGTCGTTAATCTGTCTTTAATTCCGTCTATAAATTTGCAAAACTCTCGAAAATAATACATATCTAATTCCGTCTCTGAAAACTTCTCCAATTTTGTAGCGGAAGACAAAACTCTTATTTTCAGTTCAATTCTTAATTTTCTTTTAACAAAGCTAAAACAAAATTAGACCAAAATATTTGCACAAAATGAGATACCACAACTAATAGTAAATGCAACAAGCTTAAGTCATTTGCAAAATGTCATATAGAAACAAAGAAACCAATTAATATACTTAAAATGGAAGTGTGGGAAACACTATCATTATCTACCAAGAAAAAATACTACAACTCTTCATGTTCACAAGTGCAATACAAAATACAAGCATAGAAATGCTTGAAACACTACATTGTCCAAGAGCTTGCACTCTTTACTTAAATTCTAGGATATCACTATTTATGATTTTTCCCTCAGTTCTCTAATTTGCTTTACAATCAATAAACACCCAAAGTGGGGTGGCTCTCACTTCCCACTAACGCCACGATGTCTGCATAAACAAATGAGGATTAATTCTATCTAAAATTGATACCAATGGTAGGAAATAAAGAGTTAACCATGTAATATGTCATCAGTACTAATAGCAATCTGGAATGACGAATACATCCAAAATGAGCCAAAAAAAAGTGGTGAATGAGCAAAGAATTTTGAGAAAACAGTAAGCTAACCTGTGCATATGCATTTCCTTTTGTATGTTCAGTTACACTTGTGTCAATTCCAAAATAGTTACTGCTCCTATTAGGCCTCATGATTAAACAACATGTGTAATAGTTACAGACTAAAAAGGATCAACAAGATCATATCTCATGTTTAAAAAAATAATTACAATGTATTTTAAATACATGCAGGGGTTGTGTCGTGAAAATGAGAGTTAACAAAAATGAGCAAGAAGAGAGAATCATGAATATATCTTTGGAGATAGAAATTTGGTACAGAAACGATACATGTGCAATCCCATGCACTATAGATAAAACCTCCAAATATTACAAGCCACTGTTGATAAAGTAACAGCCAAAACTTAAGAGAGAATAAGCAAAACAACAAGAAATGAGCGAAAAAATCATGAAAAATGATGTGCAAAATTACCAGAAAATGCATAATAGCTTTTGGTAGAGCCCTCAAAGTTCTTTGCAACAACAATCTAAATAGTCCTGATTTGAGTGGGTTTCTGAGGGCCTCAACACACTAGGGTGTTGTGATAAAATAGTTAAGAAAACAAGAGGCAAGCAAGAGTGATTAAGCCTCTAACAATAGAATTGAATTATGATGGAGAAATTACTCTCCATACCTCTCTCAGATGAATCATTGAGATGCCCTGCTCCATACTCTGAACAGGTGATGATGGTTTGCTGGTAAATTTCTCTTTTACAGATGTACTATTATCATGGACACTAAATAGTGAAGATATTCCCTAATTCGTACCAGCATTCTTAACTGGTAAATAATTCAGAATTGCAATATCAGAACCCAACAACTACAAATGTCCTCAAGTGAGCAACTTGGGCCTTCTTATGTGAATGCAAGATATTCGGCCTAGATCTTATTTTTACTAAGAAGAATTACTTATATTTGTATCTTTCTGTGTATAATTTACAACTCAATTCCCACTACTGATATCTAGAAGTAAGGTCTAGGTCACACCATTATCTACTTCATTTCAAGATTAATAGAGAGGCAAGGTGGCTGCCAAACCCCCCAGCGAGGAGGCGCCAATGGCGTTCACAAAAAAGAAATGAAGAACTAGTCATACGCACTAAAGCATAGCAAAATGCCCTAACACATATTTGACAAATGGATTTGGCAAGTAATTGAGTTCTATCACATTGTATTTGTTGTAACAAAAGATGCAAGCAAAACTTTCTTTGTCTTCTAAACTTCTCCAATGAAAAGTTGTTTATCCACCGTATTGCTATTTCTATCCAAAGAAAGAATTCTTCCTTAAAAGAAAACTCACAAAATAGTACCTGGACCTCCAGTTTCTGAGTATTCGTAACAGGTCAAACACCCTTTTTCCCAAGAAATGAGTTGTATTAAAAAGCAATTAGTCATTTTTAAAACAAATAAATAAAGTCTTCGAAACCCTGCAAGCACTATGGGTAGCAGTAGCCATACCTGATCTGGTGGGTGCAGCTCTTGTAGAAAGTGAAAGTGATGCTCAGCGTGCCAATTGGGCAGGTTTTCCAGCTGAGAGTGTGATACTGGAAGTTCCAAACATCATGTAGACCACTGAGTTTATCACAAGACACACAACTGGAAGAAAAGATATAATACAAGACACACAAGTTAGACAAGAAAAAAAAGCGCTCACTAGAATGAAGTACAATCACATAAACTGCAAGCTTCAATATCCACGATTTAGGTAACAGACACGCAATGGACCAAGTTACATGGTTGGAAGCTGAGACACCATGGGTTTATTTATTTAGTTGATTAGATCTTGTATATCCTGTTCATGAAGCAAACTACAATCAGTAGAAAACCTATGATAAAAAACCAAAAAGTTCTAATTACAAGACAAATAATTTAACTAATTTTCCACCATTCCATTTTCACAAAAAAAGTCTAGTGATGATGAAATTTATCTACAGTGGTCCACTATAATGTTGGAATAAGCCTTTCTATTGGATGTATCACAATCTGGTGAACAAGCCTTGCAAGTATGTGTGCATCAATTCTAATATATAAATTCAATCATAACATGTAAACAAATAACAGAATTTGGCTTGCAAAGGATTTAAATGCAGGTTTGTGAGCAGCCATTTCATATACAACATCCTGAATAAGATGTTATGTATGGTGTTAGAAAAAGAATGTAAAGAAAATTAACATGATTTGAGACTCCAAAATGTGAAGAGGTTACCCAAGGACTATATAGCCGACTTGGAACCATAAGATATATCGACAAGTAGCTCAGTCACATTTAGCAAGACCAAAATCCCCTGAAAACGATAATAGGATTGAAGTAAATTTATAAGAGAGCAACTGAAGTCTCAAATGAGTTACTGGTGATTCAGCACCAAAAGAGTTCACAAAAGATCTAAGATTAGTAGGCATAACAAATAATTAGTTACCTCAACGTTTTCTTGATCACTCATCATAAGTATATCCAAACACTGAAACAAAATAAATAGAGCCTTTAAAATCTGCTATTTGTTGCTTTCAACTTAATTAGTGTTATTGTGATGATGTAACATACCTTGAAATCATGAGAAGTATATGGTTGGCATGCTATTAATCAAGTGCCATCAACTGTTGAAGTAACTGCCTACAAGCTTCTGTTTGAATGCTCAGATGTAACACAATTAACAAATTCTAGGTTATAGGACAACCGCAAACCAACATAACATCAAAAGAAAGCCTACAATGCTGTTCAAAGAAAGAAAAAAGAAGAAGAAGAAAACCTACAATAAAGAACTAAAGTTTTGTGCCCGTAGACCAAATTGCAGAAAGAGGGATATCCTTAGTATCAGAAGGTCAACTCAGCGTAACAAGATTAAAATTCCACTCCCAGGAAACTCGCACAAAGAGGCAAATACCATCAATTGGATTAGTGTTTTGAATATACAAATTCCAACCAACAGTTTTGGGTGAATAGAATCAGGAAAAATAATCATTACACTTGATACCAACTTTACTAAATTAAGCAAATCACGTACGATTAGCGCATCCAGAATTTAGCAGAACTTCAAATTAGGCTTAATTGAACCGTTCAGAAAAGCAACAAGCACCAAAATACTTGGAAATTAAAAATAAGATAAAAACCTTAGCACTAGAACACATAAACTTCTCTATGTAATATAGTTGAACAGAAACCTAGATGAACTTTCACCATAGAAGCGAAAACAGAGAGGTGGATGTTGTGAGAGGGAGATGAGGGGAAAATACCTGAGAAGGTGGCGGATTGCGAGCGCGGCGATGGAGCTCGGCAGCTTACCGGCGAGTGGTTCAATCGGCAGGGGAAACTTAGGCCTTGGATGAGATGTTTGATCGAGACCTTGGGAAAAAGAATTCTGAACTTTTGGTGTTGAAGAAGTTTTATTTATTATTTAATGAATGTGTTAGTGTACTATTATATCATATATATGAAAAAAAATTAATAAAAAATTATGTTTAATTCATGTCTGTTTCCATTTAAAAATTTTGGATTTTAAGATAAAAATAAATATGAATTGAATAAAAAAATATTTTCAAAATCCATCTTCGATTCCAATAGAAAACTTTCGATTTGAGACGGAAGCAATATATATATATATATATATATATTACCAAAATTCATCTTTGTTTCTGTCTCAAAATTTGAAATTCTCAGATAGAAAATTTACGTCTTAAAACTTTTTACTCAGAGATGGATTCAGAGACGAAATATTTATTATAATTTTATTTTCTTAATATTTTTTTGAAAATTTTAATCCTTCTTCATTTTATAATTTATGTTCATAATTTTAAGACGAACACGTTTTCTGTCACTAATCCGTCTCTAAAAGGTGAAATTTATTGACAGATATTTTTATGTCTCTGATTTCCGTCTTTGAAACCCTGCTCTCTTGTAGTGGAAAGAAAAACAAATAATATTAGGAGTACTAGATGTAATTTCTCAAATCACAGAAAATATATGAATAATTACATCAAACTCCCGGGAGGTCAGTATAATTACCCCAATTAAAAATGATACATTTTATTTTTAAAAGTATAGATCTTATTTGAAATAATAATTTGCAACTAATTGTCAGTTGCTGCTTCGAATACAAGAATTCTGTATTGGTGTTGGAAAATCAAAGAAACAATAATTTGCAACTAATTTTTATTTTTGTATAATGGAAAGATATAAAAAAGATAAACTGCCATCATCATATCTTTAAAATGTACTAAGTCTTATATTAATAACATTAGATTAATTATTTTAGCATGTGCTTTTTTAATGTGATATTATTATTTGTAATAATATATTTTTATTAAAATAATAAAAAAGTTGAAAAGTAAAAAAATAAGCAACAAGCTCGAGCTCGAGCTTGAGCCTGAACTCAATGTTTGATGGTCGAGCTCGAGCTGGAGCCCGTTTAATGTGATATTATTATTTGTAATAATATATTTTTATTAAAATAATAAAAAGTTGAGAAGTAAAAAAATAAGCAACAAGCTCGAGCTCGAGCCCGAACTCGATGTTTGGTGGTCAAGCTCGAGCTGGAGCCCGTTTATGCCAAACTCGTCGAGCTCGAGCTCAGACTTGTTTACACCCCTAGAGCTATGGTGTTGAGCTCGTCTTTTGACCGGTAGCTATGACTCAAATATTTGAATATTTGTGGATGAGAGATTGAGAAATAAGTATCATAACTCTGGTTCAACTCAATCAGATAGAACATTCTGATGAGGAGTTAGCATCTCAACAACATATGTTACACATGATGGAGTTATAATTAAGAAAAGTTGCAAATGTGAGCCATTCCTCTGTCTGTAATAAGTGCTTGTTATACAGTTATTGTCTCCATGGAGCATTATATGAGGGAAGGCATCCAGCTGAAGCAACTGAGGTTTTGAGGTTCTTGCAAGAGGCTTAACCCAATCATTTCTTTCGGAGCATGCTCCAGTTCCTTGAGACCAACCAATTTAGCAACAAGGGCAGCACTGTCTTTGATGTGCTCCATGTTCTTGGGATCGTTCCATAGCAGGCGGCACAGCTGAAGCCTTCTCTGCTTCGTTTTTAGGTCGATGCCCCACTTTTCATATAAAGCATCTCTTTCTTTAGCTGAAAACTTCTTGAACATTTGTTTGCTCAGCATCTCTCTCTCCCGATTCAGAGCCTTCACGCTGTTAGCCAGCCGACAACATGTTAAACGAATATGCAGTTTGATGTTATGCTATCTATTTCTTTGATCCATGGTGACGAAGAAAAATGTACCTTGAGGGCTCTGTTAAAACTAGATCGTCTCTTGCTACTGTGGCTCGATCCAGCTTTTTCTTGAGAAATGACAACCGTCTTAGCTCCACCTCCATGTAAACAGCCTCTGATGGATCTCCTTTAAAGAGCAAGAAAAAGTAGGTTCTGTAGACCAACGGCACGTAGCAGGTGTCCCAAAGGTCAATTATCTCTTGCCTCTGTCTCTCAAATTCAGTAGACCAGTCGGAAGCAGATTGTGTCGTATCCTGATCTTTATTGGAGCCGCCATCTGTCTTTGTTTCTTGATCATCTGAAGCAGATTGCGCCGTATCCTGATCTTTATTGGACCCACCATCGGTCTTCGTCTCTTGATTATCTGAAGCATATTGTGTTGTATCTTGATCTTCATTGGAGCCACCATCTGTCTTTGTTTCTTGATTATCTGAAGCAGATTGTGTTATATCTTGAACTTCATTGAAGCCATCATCTGTTTTTGTTTCTTGATCATCTGAAGCAGATTGCGTCTTATCCTGATCTTCGTTGTAGCCACCGTCTGTCTTTGTTTCTTGATCATCGGATATCTGAGGCTCGATCACTTCATGGACTTCCTCAAATTCTTGCTGCTTGACCATGCAATCTTCAACCGACGTCTTGATGTTTTCTTCCTTTTCGTTCACAAATTCAATCCTGGTAGGACTATGGCAATCTTCGACATGCAGGTTTTCACTATTCGCCTCTGGCTCCACACTTGGAAGCGTCCCCTTGTTATCTGCTTTGTTCTGTGAAGTTTCCTCATCTTCTTTCGCCATGTTAGAAGCCGGAGTATTCTCCAACGGACATTGAGATATCCCTACATGGTAAATTCAACAGAAAATAAATACAAGTATTCAAGTCCATAATCTTCGTTCTCCGAAGCACGATTGCTACACTAGCATAACCTGAATTCCTATCACCTGTATCCGGTGAAGAAGCAGATGGAACCACGTTCGTCTTTGTCAAATCAAGTTCTATACACTGAGCCGCCATACGGGTACCTTCAAGCTTATTACCAGCCACTTGAGCAATCTTCTCCCAGCCGGGATCAGGAGATTCAGGACCAAAATACTTATCAATGTAGAGAGTGGGAGATATATCATCTGATAAAAATTGGTCCGTGTAGTTCCTGGGGGACTGATGTTCGGTCCTACTGGAACTGAGATCGTCGTATCTATCAGAAAGATGAGATGCTCGGGATGAAACATCAGAGTAAAAGGGATCAACGATCTCTGATGCTTCAGAAGATGCATATTCATCTGTTTGTGAACCTTTCTCGAGGCTTTGCCAATCAATCTGAAGTGTAAAAGAAGTGAGAATCAGCTCTATGGAGCATTTGATGGGTCGAAACTTCACGACAAAAAAAATCTATCGAGGAAAAAGATTGATACGAACCCAAGATCTTGGTGATCCAAATGATCCTCCTGGCTGTGACATATCCTCAAGACGAGATCGAGCTAGGTCACGTTGATGAATTAATTGTCTTATCTCTTTATCCAACTGAGAAAGTTCAGAGAGGGAGGAAAGTATTGTAAGATTGATTTATCGATGAACACATACGGAATCAGTGAGATTAAAAGACGGAAATTTTTGGAAGATCACCTTTTCAATGAGAAGTTCTTTCTCTCTGAGTGCTGATGCAGTATCACAAGAGGTAGCTATCGAATTCAAGTTCCTAAGCTCATTCTCCATTCGGGTTATTTCTCTTCGCAGCTGTTTCACTAGAGCTTTCTCTGACACCACGAGATTGACTTTTGCGTTGGTACTAACTTGTTTGGCACAGCTAGCAAATACGAGCGTGCTTCTTGATTGCTCGACATGACTGTGAGCAGGACTCATAGTGCAAATAACAGCAGTCCTGGCGTTACCTCCCAACGAGTGCTGTAGTATACGTGTCAGCTTGGAGTCTCTGTATGGAATGTGTCCGTTTCTTCCTTTGCTGGATCATAAACATAAAATAAGGATGATAATCAGGAATACCATATCATATACAGAACTTCAAACAACCAACGTAAAGGTAGTTAATCGTTTTCACAAAATTCTGTTCCTCAAAGATCCAAAAGATAGAGTGATTCAGTAGTGACCAATTGCTGCTACCGTGTAAGAAAACTCAAAAAATATTGAGACATTGAGGAAAAAACAACCTTAGTTTGCGAATAACTGTCCCAAGAGTGAGCAAACTGCGGTTTATGTGGCAGCCTTCCTTTAGTCTCATGCCAGCGGATGATGTTTGAGAAGCACGTTCACTCCCCGCAAGATCAACAAAATTCTGTAATAAAAAACATGATGTAAATTAGTCTCTTCACCATATTATGCCTTCACCATCTAAACGTCTCCTATAATTCCATATAAGAATGCTTAAGTACCACTGTAGCTGTTAGAGCACTTGAATTTTCTGCACCGATGTATTTACGAGCTTCACTTTCAACAGTCTGCAGGAGTATTATATAGAACGTGAATGCTGAGCAACACATTTTCAACTTTTTTATGTATATAAAGAAGCCGGTAACGAAGCATACCAAGCACAGAATTTGATGAGATCTAGAGCTCATTTCATTAAGAGTGGTTTCTCCGATTTTCCTCTGAGCTGCATAAATGCATTTCCATTAAGAGTAGTTGTAGGTGTAATTTCGAACAAAATTCTAGTACTAGAATGAGGTTTTCAACCTTCACAGATGGAAAGGAGCTCTTTCAGATGGCTGTAGTCCCTTAACGTCACCTCCGTAAGTTTCTCAACAACGGTGCCCCTCTAAAACGGAAGACAATATAAGAAGTTGCTCAAAATTATCTAATCAAGAATCGAAGTTATCATTAGGTTCATTTACCACTGGATCATCTAGAAGTCTAAGCGGAGTACCATCGAAGCTCAGAAGGTCTTTGACTACTTCATTGTAAATCTCCATGGCCGAAAATTTTAACACAAAGTCTCTTTCTCGATGCTAGATATATTAAATTATGAAGTTAGGAAACTTTGAAGCAACAGATGATTGAGTCAAAAACAACACAAATTGCCTTGTTTACAAATACCTTGGCTATGTAGTCATATATATCTGCTACTGCAAATCCCGTAATTCCAGACATGGTGTATGTTTTTCCACTGCTCGTCTGCCCATACGCGAAAATACTTGCTGGAGAGGAAATTCATACGTGGTTAATCTCATATTTTCATGATAGGACATCACGGAAGAATATTCGAGGGCAAGTACTCACAATTCATTCCACTTAATACTGAAAGAGCAATCTTCTTGGCTGCTTCCTCATAAACTTGCCTTGTGGGACTCTGAGGCCCGAATACTCTGTCTGCCCTCGATAAAATAGTAATAACAAAGGGGAAAAAAAAGAGACGGGAATGAACGTAAGGATCATATCAAAGGAAATAACTCAACCAAACCACGACAAACTGAAAAGTTGGATCATAGTGAACCTCTTTTTCTGATTTTCCTTTATGACATGCTTAGCCAAGGTAACTAATAATCCTAGGATACATAAATGATTCCTGGTATACGTTATTGCTATGCGCTAATCCATAAGACGAGTTTGAGGTCGCAATCGCTTACCAAATGTATAGGCAGTCGGAGACAATGAACGTTCCTGCAGACCATTCTTGAATATGATGGTTGTGTTGTTGATGCATTCCCACTCCGGCACATCATTCCTTGAAAGCTCTCTATCATTCAGAGGCCTCAACCTTACCGAGACAAAGATTTTCTCCTCATGTGGACTTGAATCTTGACCATCCCATACCGACGACTCCCCACTAACCGACCCCACCATCTCTATGTTATTTTCTTCCCCAAACAAATGCACTTGAAGGGGATCAACCGACTGTCAGAACCGACAAATAGAAGCCTCCACAGGAACTCTCTTTATATTGCAGAGGTTTGCGGAATCCCTCACAGCCATTTCCCCCTCTGCCAAAACATAAGATTCTAACATAAGCATGTTAATCTGGACAAACCATGGCTCAGAACACTTCAACAAGTAATGCCGGTACATCTAAGCTCTATAACCTTAGAATTGCGTCCCCTGTCCTTTCAGGGCTACATGTGTTGTTTTTTCTTTCAATATTTCTGACCCCTACATCTATCATCTCAAGCAAACATCATCTGGCCAACATTCTGTTCATGCATGCTCATGCATCCATCCCATGTATACAAATTCTACACATGAAACATACCTATTCTGGATAAAATAAACAATGCGGTAAGAAATTGTCAAAACCTAACATTAAAAGTTTATCATCATGCAACCTGCATCATTCAACAAAAGCTTTACTCATGAAAACATGAAAATCAACAACAAATGATTCATACTTTTCCGGGTAAAGAAAATCAAAGATATTAACGACCCTCCAAACATCAATGAAAGAAAAACAAATTCCACTCACCTAATTGAAATGAAGAACGAGAACTAATACATTGATGTCAGGAAAAACCCACAAAGAGAAATCTTTCCAACAAATCCAAAATTACACGAGATGAATAATGCCAAATGCAAGCTGCAAGACTTGTTGGAGATTTCTCTTTGATCAGAAACAAAAAGAGAATTGTTCGGAATTCTAGACAGAGAGAGAGGCGGGTAAATGTTTATGGCTGTCGAAAGGGAAAACTGGTAATAGCGTCAATCAAGGGAAAACCAGAGATTCTGGAGAGTCCACACAACAATTCCTAACGCGTCAATACACATGGAAATTCTCGTACATTTGTAATAAGCCGCCAACGCCAACGTACGGCCCAAACCGAATTTCCCCTGCTCAAATAAAATCAAATGCGTTTTTTTCCCTTTCTTCTTTTCTTTTGGTGAATAAAATGAAAGCGTTAATATAACACAAAGCTTTTGCACAAAAAATTAATAATGAGTTGTAAATAATCTAAAATTTGATATGAAAATAATCAATAATAACAAAATAGTATTAGAAAGAAAAATGAAATTAAATTATACTATTAACAATATATCTCAAAAATCTTTTGAATTTTTTTGAAAAAGATAGGCGACACACTTATTTAAATAAAAAATAATTTATCAAAAAAAGCACGATGAATCTTTTGGATAAAAATAAACTATCATAAACTTATCCAAAACTAGATTTAGAAAAAAAAATAATAAAAGAGTATGATCTCTTTCATGGTGGTGAAATAGCATGTGCTTGTTCGAACGACCTCGGTGCCTCTATTTTATTATGTATAGATATGATTGGTATATTTACATCAGTAGAATTTGGTTTTCAAAAAACTATAAGGGGTTTGTTTCGATTAAATGAGAGGAGAGGGGAAGGGAGAGGGCGAGGAGAAGGGAGAGTGTAGAGAAATAATAATAGTTTTCCTTCAAATTGTTTGGTATGATTGGAAGGGGAGTAAATCTCAAATACTTCTCCTTATTTGGTACGAGAAAAATAGATTGAGAACAAAAGACTAATTTTTATAATTTTACTGTTTAACCATTTCTCTACACTTTGTATTATAAAATACATAACTCAATATTATACTAATATAATTTTAATATATCAAAGATTTAAAAAACTTATTAATAAAAATATATATAACAAGAACAATAATATTTCTTATTAATAAAAATATTTATCAAAATGGATATTGTTCATTTATTCTAAACTATTCAGTTTAAATAAAAAAAAATTACTATCAACGCCCTCAAAAAAAGAATCCAAATCCAAATTCGTAAAGATTATGTACGGTATTATCAACAGGAAGGAGAAAAGAATTGGATAGAAGTAGATATATATATATATATATATATAGGAAATAGAGTAAATAAAAATAAAATATGTATATTTTTGTCTTTTTGGCCTTACAATTTCACTTTTCCGCCCAATTTCGAACGAAAACGAAATTGAACTCCGAGGGGTTTCATATACATCCAATTTTACTTCCCTTCCATCTCTTCCCCCGAACCAAAAGCTAAACTTTTTCTTATACATCCCCTTTTACTTTCACTTCTCCTATACTTTCAATTTTTCTCCCAACTAAACATATCGTAAAGCACGATGTCAAAAATAAAGATAAATGAACGTAAAACTTTTAATTTCAAAAAATTCTAATTTCTTTTAAAGGGAAAAACCGGTAATGCCACATCATCAAGTGATCACTTTTGGTAGTTGCAATTAAAAAGTAATCATGTGTATTATATTTCTAGACACATTATATAGAGATATAATAATATACATACTAGTTTTTGAGTATTGACATCTCAATTTTGTCACGTGGATAGGCTTCTTTGGTGCTTTGCATTATGTTTCTTTGTGTAATGATTATGAACGCAATTAACACATAATTTCTTCAATCAAGTGGTAAATGTGAGTTATAGGGTGGCCTTTGACTATGTTAATTACGTACCTATAAATATGTTAGAGGTATATTTTTATGAGGTGTATGATGTGGGACCTGAAAAATTACGTAAGTTAAAGATTATAATTTCTTCATGAATAAATGTCAAAACAATAGATATCTGCATTGGATTCAAACTACATCTATGCCGTTGGTGTGGGAATATCACTTGAAAGTTGTCAAGGGACCAAATGTCCCCAATTCTTCCATTAATTATAAAACATGATAAGTTCTGTGTATTATAAAACATGATAAGTTTTGCGTTT
This sequence comes from Sesamum alatum, assembly GCA_034509735.1. NCBI lineage: Eukaryota > Viridiplantae > Streptophyta > Magnoliopsida > Lamiales > Pedaliaceae > Sesamum > Sesamum alatum. The sequence continues at coordinate 9,906,787 of JACGWO010000002.1, read as the reverse complement.
TTATTCGGGTTGTTCAAACTGTACTGGCTCTATTCAAGTCTGAGTATGTATGGACATATGATGACCATCTAACTAATCCTAAATGTGTAGTTCATGTAAAATCATACACCTATAAAAATTTATAAATATCGGTCATCTATATTTCAGGTACAACTTTTGCTACATACGCATTTCATACTATCCTATGTATTTTTCCTATACGATCTTACAGACTTGGGCATCAAAGAATTATAATCGAGCCTTCCTAGTGTTGTTTTTTTTCTAATTCTTGCCTTGTATGTCAAGTATCTAAAGGAATCAAGGTTTATCGAAGTTACATTTGATTTTTGTTTACCTCTGATGGAAACATATTTAAAGATAAATTACACACATCATTAGGGCAAATTATATTGATGTGACTGATTCAAACATACTATTACTAAATACTTCAACAACCATGAAGTCAATATGACGTAAACTCGCTCCACATTTCTTACTCGGGATGATTTTACTGAATTGGGTGTCGAAAAAGTTACAATTGGAATTAAGTAAGCTTCTAACTATGATTTGTGTACGCAAAACTCATATATTTGTTTTTTTTTTAAGTGAAAGTGATGAATATTATTAATTGAAATAAATCGAATACAATTAATCCTGTCGACTATTACAATAATCATAACTTGATTAACAATATCAAATAAACTAAATCTAAACAACCTCTTACTATTACAGTAAACATAATTCTACTATACAGTTGACCATCCTCCTACGCATTGGTGGATTCGAACTCTTGACCTTTAAAGTTATAGGACCTCAACCTTAACCACTAGGCCAAGAGATAAAACATAGTATTTGTAGGTGATTTCTATTCCAGACGCAATGGGTTTCCTTTGATCATCCAAGAGTATACTTACAAAACACATCACGATTAAAACCACACTGGGGAAACTCTAATGACCTTCGAATACTTAAGTAAATGGAGATTTTGATAGGATATGTAATCAAGGTCATAAAAAATAGTAAGATAGCAATAATTATACCTGATGCATAAAGAGTACCTATTCATAATATTCACCTACTTGTACCATTATAGTAATATAGTCAAGCCATAGATGCATAAATGATATAATGGTACGTGCATATGAATCAATATTTAAAGGGTAAATTACAATTATCTCCTCTGAGGTTTGTCATAATTATGGATACCCCATCATTGTTTCAAAAATTACAAATACCCCATGAGGTTTGTAACCGTCTAACAAATAACCCATTTTCATCCATTTTTATGGGTGAATTGACCAAAATGCCCTTATCAAGTTGAATTATCTTTTAAAATTTTCTAAATTTTTTTGAACAAAAAGTCACAGGAGAGGTTTCTTATGTATTTTACACAAAGGAGTAATAATGTCATTTGTTGGGTGATTTTTTTATAATTTAAAAAAAGAAAATTAAGGGCAAAATGAACCATTTCAAGCTCTTTGTTAAAAATTACTGACCACAAGAAGATATTTGTAATTATATCAAATCTCAAAGTAGCTTATCGTAATTCACCCCATTCTAAATCTTGAAACTTGATGAAGCGAGGTAGGTGCCTATGAATCATATGATATTGAGATAAATAAAAAGCAAAGAAGCTTTAAGAGTGGTTGGGTATAATTATTTAAGTAAATATGTTTACTCAAAGTTAAAGTGGCACCAACCTAATTAACTTTTCACACAGTCGTGCTCGTCTCCACTTGCTGTAATCATGTCCGTAACTTTAAGAAATTATGCACTTTTTCTTTCACTTTCTCAAGCTGTTGACGTGTGATCGATCAAGTTTTCTTGGCCTAGTTAAAATTATTACGTCAAGATTACTTAAGTTACTATAAAATTAATTATGCAATAATGAATGACGTTCGTTTGGTGCAGTTATCATAACAAAATCTTTTATATAATTATTATTCATTTGTAAAAAGGTGTTATTTTTTATAAAAACAGTAATTACATAATTAAATTAATATCGAATAAACTAATAAATACATTAATTAGATTAATAAACTCACGTATGAAACAACTTTGCGGAAAAGCAAAATCTAACCTACCTAATTAATTATATATATGCATGTAGTAAAGTTTGATGCTTTTTTTTTTTTTCAAGGGAGTTTGTTCACTGCGTTGAGTTTTGACCGCTTATGACATATGTGAACTTGAGGGTAAATTATACTTTTGGTCTCTATATTTTGGGTCAAAGATGTTGTTGGTCCTTAAATTTTTTGAGAGATAATTTTGGTCCATAATTTTTACATATTTTTACTGATGGTGACAATAAAGTCATGTACTAAATTATCGAAATACCCCTAAACATATGTGTAGTTGCCGGATTGCCATTAGTTAGTTATTATCCTTGTGAGTTAGTGGGGTGATGTAAATTACTAAGTTGCCCCTAGTCTTTAAATTATATCCGTTAGATGATATGCGGTTGGGGGGTATATTCGTCTTTTCGCCCCCCACTTTCATCTTCAATTTATTATAAATAGGACGTTTAGTAAATTGTAGACTTCACTTGCAACTTTTGGAATAATAAGAAAGGGAGGAATTTTGGAGCTCTTGGCTCGTGATGTGTGATTGTGCTTTGATCAAACACTTCTTGGTTTTCACCCTATCAGCTTTGGCGCCGTCTGGGGGGACTGGTCTGAGCATTGAGGATGAACACCCGATCAAGAGTCAGGAACGGGAATGCGGGACAAGAAGAACTCGAAAGAGGAGGGGAAAATCATGTGCAAGAGCACGTCCCGGAGAATCTGCCGGCTTGCGATCTTCAGAACGAGAGGGGAGAAGGCGTGGAGGTTCTGCCTCTGCCCCTAGTCATTCAAATAACTCCAGAGGCACTTCGCCAATTGGTGGAAGATGCGTCTGTTCAAGCAGCAGAGAGGGTTGTGGCCCAGTACATGGCAGGATACGCTTTACCCCCACGACCCCCTTGTTATCCTCGCAGAGGTCATGACGCTCCCTTGGCCCCTGAGGGTTGCGAGGAGAGGCCCGGGACGCCCATGAAGGTCTGAATTATGAGGAGGAAGTCAACAGCAGAGCCACGTAGCTAGAGGACAACTATTACCCTTCACCTCCTCGAAGATGCGTAGGCGAAGAAGACTACTTCCCACCACCTCCCCAGGGAGGACGTGAAGACAAACTATTTCCCCCCTTCGCGCCCGGAGGAGGTACCCCCGGTACAGGAAGGAATCTATCAAGAGATGGGCGGCCATATGCCTTCTCCACCTAGGTTCCCTAGTCCCTTGGGACCCAGTGGGTACCCAGCTCGACCCTTGGCAGTAGCGCCCCCACGACGGAATCCATTCGACCCCCCACATTTTAGCAGAAGCCATTCATCTGGGGGTCAAGATCCCAAGTCTCAGCAAGTATAACGGAGTGGGTGATTCTCAGGAACACTTGGATTGTTTCCTGGCCAAAGCCGATTTGTTAGACATTAGCGACGCGGCTTACTGCAAGTTGTTTCGGACTACCCTTTCGGGGAAGGTGATGGCGTGGTTTAACCAGTTACCCTCGGGAACCATTGAGTCATTCGAGCAGCTTTCCCAGCGCTTCTTGCACCACTTCGCGATTAATAGGCGATATCCCAAAACCGCGTCATATTTATTTACAATAATCCATCAAGAGAACGAAAGCTTGAGGGAGTACGTGCAGCACTTCTCGAAAGCTATTTTGGAAGTCCCCCACGTAATCCCAAAACTCTTGGCAAGCATCATGCAGCAGAATTTGAGAAGAGGTCGGTTCAAGGAGTCGATTGCTGGGAAGCCTCTCTCCTCTCAAGAAGAGTTGTTGTTAAAAGCCGAGATATATATAGGAATTGAGGAGTCAACAGGTTCGCGATCAACAAATCCCCTAAAACGGAGGGCCAATGAGGAGGAAAAAGGGTTTCCCCCTAGGACAGAAGGGAGTAAGCGTGGACGCAGACATTTGCCACAAGGGGATTTGGCTCGCTACACCCCTCTGAACACCCCGCGAACTCAAGTTCTCGTAGTAACCAAGCAACAAGGGTTGGTGTGATGGCCTTTTCCTTTGAAGGACAACCCGCAGAGAATGAAGTCTGACGAGTATTGTTATTTCCACAGGGATCAAGGCCATAGCACCGAGGAATGCCACCATTTGAAGGACAAGATCGAGAAGTTGATCCGGGGAGGTTACTGAAAAGAGTTTGTAGGGCAAAGGAAACAAGAGCCCTAGGAAATCGCCTTTGAAAGCAGGCATATGGCACCTCATCTAGAAATGGGAGTAAAGCAGGAAGCGGAGTGAGCTAGCAAGGATAACCTCTCAACTGCTGGAGTTATTGGGGTTATCTTGGGAGGCCCAGCAGGGGGAGATTCGAGGCAAGCTGGAAAAGCTGCAGTGAGAGCAGCGGGATGCAATGCCAACCGTGTCATTTTCAGGGAGAACTCAGCAGCGTCTCCAGTAGATCCAATAATGAGTCGGAGTATGAGGCACTAAGCGCGGGTGGAAAACTGGCTTTCGGAGCGGGAGCAAAGTGTGTGAGGGCGTATAGCGACTCCCAACTTGTGGTCAAGCAAGGGAATGGAGATTACGAAGCTAAGGGGGAGCAGATGACCAAGTACTTAGCAAACACCCAAGCGTTAAGAAGAAAGTTCGATAAGTTCAACCTAGAATAAATCCTGCAGTCAGACAATGAAGAAGCAAACCAAGTCGCTAAGTTGGCCAAATCATTGGCTCCTTCGGAGAGCAGGAGAATAATCCTACTAAGTCAAGAACGACCCGATGTAGATGTTGTAGGTGAAAAAGTCTTGACGACGAAAAGTGTTTCACCAAGCTAGAAAGAAAGTCTGGAGGAATACTTGAAATATGGGATTTTGCCTCAAGACCCCAAGGAAGCAAGGACAATTCGAGCAAGGTCAGCTAGGTTCACGTTAATTGGACGTGAGTTGTACAAGAGAGGTTTTTCAACAACCACATCTCAAATACGTCAACAGGGACAAAGCAGAGTATGTTCTTCGAGAGATCCATGAGGGAAGCTGCGGTAATTATTCCAGAGGCAGAGTGTTAGCATGCAAAGCCCTGTGACAAGGATACCTCTGGCCTACAATGCGTAAGGATGCTTTGAACTTGATGAAGAAATGCCAAGAGTGCCAGGAACATGCCAACGTCACTCACGTCCCAGCGGCAGACCCAGTCTGACAGGTAGGCGGAAATAACCAACAGGATAATTTTCCAAAATTTGAGGACGAGGATGGAGGAATAAAAAAAATTGGGTGGAAGAACGCCCGGGAGTCCTATGGGCATATCGAACAACACTACGAAGAGGCACGGTAGACCCTCGTTCAATCTAGTTAATGGGACGGAAGCAGTCGTCCCGGTGGAAATAGGGGAGGAAACACTCAGGGCGCGACAATAGGAACCGACCGGTAATGGCGAGGAAAGGCTAGTTGACCTAGATTTCTGGAGGAGCTTAGGAGTGGTGCGAATACAAGGATGAAGCCTACAATGCATTAATGGCATAGGCCTAAAATGACAAAGTACGGCATCGCGAGTTCCAGGTCGGAGATCTGGTATTAAGGAAAGCTGACGCAACATGAAACATTGCCAAACTGGACGGAAATGGGTAGGACCGTACCAAGTCGTTGAGCTAGCAGGAAGTGGAACTTATTGCTCGTAGAGAATGGACGGAAAGGAAGTACCACACACATGAAAATTGCTAACCTCAAGAAATATTTCACTTGATGCGTCGTATTTCGTTTCAACGCTTTGTACCCTTGAATTACGATAATGAAATGTCCATCTTTTTATTTACTAGTTGTGGATTCATTATTGATACTTTATTTGACAAGAGAGGGGGATGACCCCTCACATTGATACTTTGTTTATTTGACAAAAGAGGGGGATGGCCCCTCACATTGATACTTTGTTTGCTTAACAAGAGAAGGGGATGACCCCTCACATTGATACTTTTTTAACAAGAGAGTGGGATGACCCCTCACATTGATACTTTATTTAACAAGAGAGGGGGATGGTCCCTCATGTTGATACTTTCTTTAACAAGAGAGGGGGACGGCCCCTCACGAGCCCCGAAGCTAAGGTTCCTTGAGGCACACAAAAAAAAAAATGCCCCAAAGCTATTGCTTCCTTGAGGTAAACAAAAGAGAGGGACGATCCCTCACATGCCCCGAAGCTATTGCTTCCTTGAGGCACATAAAGAAGAAGGGGACGACCCCTCACATGCCCTGAAGCTATTGTTTCCTTGAGGCACATAAAAAAAGAGGGGGACGTCCCCTCACATGCCCCAAAGCTATTTCTTCCTTAAGGTACATAAAAGAAGAGGGGGACGACCCCTCACATGCCCCGAAGCTATTGCTTGCTTGAGGCACTTAAAAGAAAACAATGGGATCATAAGCAACGTAGCATAAGAAACAAAAAAGTATCAAAGTCTGATAACATAGTCAAAAACAAAGTCTGATAACAGAAAAAATAGGAGAGACAAAACATCCTAAAAGTTCAAACTACAAAGTAAAAGGGGGCCTAACGTCTAAACATATAAAATAAAATACCCTAATTTTTGTCCGCTACAGAAGTGGGAACCCCAGGGCGGTCGTTCTGAGCCCCATCAATAGGAATGTCATCAGCCACCTCGACCTCCCCATCCTCATCACCATCATCATCTGAAACCTTGAGATCGAGAAACATGAAGTCTTCATGGCCATAGCGGCCACAGTTCCTCAGAGTGGCGCGACACTGTCTGATCACCTGGTCGTAAATCTCACTCGCTTTGCCAAGGACCGCTTGGTCGAACTCGTCAGAGCCCACGTACTTCTCCTTGAAGTCATTCCACACATAGTCTAAGTAAATCTTGTCACCTTCCGACTTCAAGAACGTCTGCCCCGAAGCAACCTTCCGATTGAAGCTATCTTTTCATTTGACCTACTTAGTTGAAGCAACTTTAAGATCCTCTTTTCAACGACTTAGATCTTTCTTCGCATCTTCAAAGGCATCCTTTAAGTGTTGTATCTCCTTTTCATAGATTTCTAAGCGCATCTCAGCCACTTTAGAAAGATTGATCACCTGAAAGAATGAAAATTCCTCAACAAAGACTTCAAGAACTAAAGAAGTTATTTAAAATACAAGTATGAAGTAAAACACGAACCCTAGCTGCCTCAGCCTGAAGTAACCTGGTGAGAGTACCACTAGAAAGAGCACGAGGCGGGATGCATCATAGGGGCTCACGAGATCCCTTGACTTCTCATAAGTAATGTCGAAGTCAGAAGCGTCCCAGAAAGATGAAATCCCTTCTTTTCGGTTAGTCCCGTAAATGAAGAGTCCTTTCCCGGCCCCAATAACGAGGAGGATCAACTTCACCATCTCGGGGATGCTTAGAGCCACTACCTCCATGGGGGGGGGGGGGGGGGTAACAGCCTTCGCCTCGTCCCAAGCCACCAGGAGCATCCCTAGCTCGAGCAGGAGGGGAACACCGACGACCACTTTCCCCCCTCCTTGAGAGAGGCGGATGAGGGTTGCGAGGCCTTTGAGCATTCTCCCTTTCACGGGCATTTTCCCTCTCACGGTATGTCTTGAAGCGCTGAACATCGTGAAGGGTAACTTTCTTTCCTGCAAGGGACAACAAAGAATGAATGAGATGACAAGGAGAAAATGTTTGTAAGAAGAGGAAGAGATAACAAAAGACAAAATCAAGTAATGCAGTACCAGCAGAAATTAAAGACTTGACATCAAGAAGTTGGTCAAACAACTCTGCCCCAATAAATGATATGCGGAAGTCATAGACATGATCAGGCAGAAGGGGCGACTCCACCCAAGGAGTCGCAAGCCCCCATTTTAGGTCTTTTACATAAAGAAAATTTTCCTTGACGGACCTTTCGAGGAAACACCCCCCTTCCAAAAATTTACAGCCACCACGGGTATAGAAGTAGGAATCGTTAGGGATCTTCCTAAGCGTGAACAGAGTGTAGAAAGCCTCAAAGGAGGAGGTCAAGTCGAGATCCCTAAAGTGTTGAAAGAACCCCTCAAAGCATATGAAGGAGTTTGGGGTAAATTGGCTAATGCTCATAGTAGTGCGTGTAATTATCTCTAACAATAGAGGATGAGGGGGAAGCGCGAAGCCTGAGGCAAAGAAGGATAAGTAGGCTGTGAAGAATCTTGAAGGAAGATGCATGATCCTATCACCAACACTAGGGAGAAGAAGGTTAAACCCAGAAGAGGGTTTAATTTTGCTGTCAAGAATATGAAACTCCTCAGAACTCACACAACTATGGCAATTTTCAACATCCATGATGTGGCAATGAGATTTGGATTGGGGGGCTGACGAAGACTCGATTCCATCAATACCAGACTCATCTAAGTCGTCCTCAAGAGGGGTGAGAAGATGGACAACCTCATTGGAACTAGATCATATAGAAAAATTTAGTGAATCAGAAGGACACACGGGTAAGTTCCTAATCGCTTCGATAACCTCGTGATCGAAGTCCATATCATTGGCAAAAGCAGGAGAGGTGGCAGGAATGTGGAGAGGGGTCGAGGCGACGCGCCTCGACCAGATTCAGGTCGAGGCACGCTGCCTCGACCCGCCATAACCATGCTTTGGGGACACCTCTGTGCACTCCCTTGATCACTAGACATCTTATTTTTTCCGAACTAACGTAGAATGACTTCTTGAGTTCTACAAACAAAATTGCTACAAGAAAAAGATGAGAATAAGGGACGAAGAGCTATATACCCGAACCAACACGTTTCGACATTTTTTATATTATTGTTGGAACCAGAAAGACAGATGAGATAGGAGCAGAAGGAGCAATCAGAATGTCCTTTAGAGTTTATAAAGATGTCAGAAAGAGTCCTGATAGGTCCTTTAGAGTTTATAAAGATGTCAGAAAGAGTCCTGATAGGGGAAGAGTTCGTATCAGAGAATAACTGCTAAAGGAAGAGATTGCATCAAGTACAAACTACTTATTGGAACTTCCAAATTTTCCCGGCGCATTTGGAAGTTGGGGGGTTGTTGATGGTGACAAAATAAAGTCATGTACTAAATTATTGAAATACCCCTGAACATATGTGTAATTACCGGATCGTCATTAGTTAGTTATTATCCTTGTGAGTTAGTGGGGTGATGTAAATTACTAAGTTGCCCCTAGTCTTTAAATTATATCCGTTAGATGATAGGCGGCTGGGGGATATATCTGTCTATTCACCGCCCACTTTCATCTTCAATTTACTATAAATAGGACGTTTAGTCCATTGTAGACTTCACTTGCTACTTTTGGAATAATAAGAAAGAGAGGAATTTTGGAGTTCTTGACTCGTGACGTGTGATTGTGCTTTGATCGAACACTTCCCTATTTTCACCCCATCACTTACGATTTTGGTTCATAATCTTTACAAATTATTATGATTTTGGTCCATCCAGTTCCCTCCTTCTTAATATCTTTAAACCTAATTTTAATGATTGGATGAGAATAATAACAATTGATAAAAATTAAGGATCAAAATCAAGCTTCAAAAAGTTTAGAGACTGACGGAGGAAAGAACAACAAAAAAAGGAAAGACCGTCATTTCCGAAAACGAAGGTGCTGAAGAAGGAAAGATTTTGAAAGAGGGAAGAAAAGGTTGACTTTACCAGAAAGGAAGGTATTGAAGAAAGAAGGAAATCAGAAGAAAAATGAAAGGTTGACTTACCAAATCAATGTGGATTAGCAAATTACTGAAGTGAGCCTAGTCAATTAATCCTAATCGTGTAAAGGGGGTAAGTGAGGGGTAAAGTAGTACTTTACCCTTACTCATTAGATTTGTATTAGTATAAATATGCCACATTTCTCATTGAGAAGAGGGGAGGGGAAGAAAAATATATATTCTTATACTATATTGTTGTTAATGGTGCAAAATCACACATATGACTATTTTTTGTATCATCAACTTGGCGTCGTTTGTGGCAAATTAGATTTTTCTCTTGAGTACGAGAAACTTTGCTGAAAACCCAAATCCATTCTGCTCTTACAATGTGGCAAGAAGGAGAGAGATGCTAATACTCCATCAGTGTTCAACTTCTCAATCGCCACGCCGGCGCCATCCGGCTGCCGGAAAATAATTCCGGCGTATCCCCGGCCACGCGCACCACCCACCGGACCGTCGTCCGCCGATCTACCTGGAGCAGTCGCGCATGTCGCCGTCCGACATCCCATGCTTGGGCACTCACCCATCGACAACCAGTTGTCTCTCTAGATCTACGCTCGTTTTTTACTCCACTCACTGCCGTCTCTGCAACCCAGGCCAGCAATCCACCACCGTCAGTCCACCACCGTCCGACTCTTCCTCTCACGGCGGTCATGTTGAGTCGACACCCATCTGCTTTGGTCGACACCCCGGCGAAGGACATTCGTTCCTCGCACGCCAATTCCCAACCATCATTTTCAAAGATTTCTTCTCTCTATTCTCTTATTACCACTGCCTCTGTATTCGGGGTTCTTGCTTAATTTACTCTCAAGATCGTCTCTAATCTCTCTTTCTTTTCAGGTGACGGAGAAGTTATGATTGGGAGACCCGAGGGTCAAATTGAGAATCATTATCTCCATAAAACCCATCTTATATCATATTTTTTGGTCCCTTCTGATGGCGAACGATGGTTACTTATGAGCATGGGCTAAATGGACTCCTCAAATCTCACTCAAACCACAAATAGATTTTGATGTATTTGGAGTACGCATCTTTGGTGGCATCCGTGTGGCTCGCCAATTGTTCGATGAAATGCCTCAATAGAATGCTCTTTTGTTTATTCCCAATAGTTTCCGCCTCATTCGCTCTTGGATATGTTTTGTCACCGCCGACCGAATAAATTTTTACCTCGGATAGATCCTTAATTGAGAGATGGGTCTCCGAAACCCAGTTGGATGGAATTATGATATATGGAGATGATTCCTGCACAACACTTGTAGGCGTGTACAGTAAGTGTGGTGATTCAACGAGCGCATATGAACTCTATTTAACAAATATATGATTTTTCCTCATTTTCTGTGCTTCTTTTTATAGAGTTGCGGTATTTTCCTTTTAGATGAGATTTACATATATTGGAGTTGGATGAAGTTTTTATATGTTTCTGAAAGAAATGACTAAATTGATGATGCACTTTTGATAATGCACTTCGACACGTTGTGGCTAAATGGTGTGAAAAAGACGTTCATAGATACTGTACTTCCACTTAGTGAGAAGTGCTACAGAGAATTAGTTCAAATTATAATTTATAGCTCCAAGTTGTGCTTGTATAGCCAAATTGGCGACCTATTTATTTACAGAATGAGTAAGCTTTATCTGTCAAGCAATGACTTCACCTATAAATAATGACATGCTATGCAGCATATATATAGTGTTGTTGCTGAAAAATCAGTGGGATTTCATCAGACGAAGTGCCTATAGAACATGATATGTACTTTTCTGGTTTTCTCCTAAATATGGTGTTTGCTCTCGTCGCTGGAGCGAATGACAGTATTTTGTTGGTTTTTCTATCATGTGGGTTTCTTATCATCTGGGCTTCATCACTCTTATGCGGCTAGGGAATTATTATCCACCCAAAATTCCAAAGTCAAAAGGCTCAAAAATGAAAATGTTATTGGCTACTCTTATTATTGTGACTGGAATTCTCAGAGGTGATTAATGGTGCCGGAATTCAAATGGATTTCAAACACCCAAAAAAGGGCAAAGGAACTCCTACAAAATTCCCAAAACACTCGACGAAAGAAACTCCTAAGAAGTTCCCAAGCGACACTCAAAAAAAGGGCAAAGGAACTCCTACGAAGTTCCCAAAAAACTCGATGAAAGGAACTCCTAAGAAGTTCCCAAGCGACGCCCAAAAAACGGGACAAAGAAACTCCTACGAAGTTCCGAAAATGTTCGATTAATGAAATTCCTAAGAATATCCAAGTAATTAAAGGTATAACAGGATACCCTGAATTAGTATTTCTTATTTATTATTGTTTTACGATGGATCTAGTTACAATTATCGGGCTAAACCCACGTTGAAATTATTTTCGTACTTAACTTTTAAATTGATATTTTGGCATCTTATAAAATAGAATAGGTCTAAGAAAGAGCTATGATCCACTTTAATTCCTAAATATCCTATGGATATTCAGGAATTGGGGCCTGTTGATGGAGGAAAGAACAACCAAAAAAGAAAATATCGTCATTCCCGAAAATGAATGTGCTAAAGAAGGAAAGATTTTGAAAGAGGAAAGGAAAGGTTGACTTTATCAAAAAGGAAGGTGTCGAAGAAGAAAGGAAATCAGAAGAAAAAATGAAAGGTTGACTTACCAAATCGATGTGGATGTAGCAAATTACTGAAGTGGCCCTAGTCAATTGATCCTAGCCGTGTAATGGGGGTAGGTGAGGGGTAAAATAGTACTTTAATCTTACTTACCTAAATTAACGTTAGATTTGTTTAGTATAAATATGCCATATTTCTCATTGAGAAGGGGGGAGAGGAAGAAAAATATACATTCTTATACTACATTGTTGTTAATGGTGCAAAATTACACACATGAGTATTTTTTGTTCCATCAGAGGCCAAAATCATTTTGACTAAAGTATAGGGATTAGAAGTGTAATTTATCCTGAATTTGAGCAAGCATTGATGGCGGGCACCATAATCCATCCCCGTCGAGGATTTTTTTATTCCATTTTTATTTCATATATAAATGTTGTCACACTGATATGCATATGGTATCTCATGTTTATAATGTAATTTATTACGTTTTTAAATTTTTAGAAGGGATATGATGTGTGATATTACTGTGATAGAATATTTGTTGAAAAGAAAAAGTCCAGCCCTTGAATTGAATGCAATCACCCTCTTACTCATCATAATCTCCCTACAAGATAATATAAATTTTAGGGATAATTTACACCATCATAATGGAAATTTGATATAATTACACATAAACTCTCATGGTATAAAAAATTATATCTAGTATCTCTAACATTTGTTTTTGTCCAACAAATTATCCATCATTTAGTCAAAATTCACAAAATTTGCTGATATCAGCAAAAAAAATGAATAAAAATCCATATTTACACGGATTGACTTCTTATTGACTTATTGTAGGTCAAATAAATTTTCTGATCAAACTATTCTTATACATCTTTACATGCTAATGCATGTGAGGGATACATTTTCACCTGTATAAAAGTAATTTGATCTATTGTTTTATCTACAATAAGTATGTAAGTCAATCGTGATTGATGTCCCAAAATATGCATGGCCCAAGATATAACCCAACCCAAGAAAAGCCCAAGAAGGAGTCAAAATTGTGTACGAATCAAGGCAGAAAAAACCTTCAGCCCCAGACCCTTGGCAGGAGCCCATTGGGCAAGAAAACTTGTGGAGGCCGGTAGCTATGTCGGCACTTGAAGAATCTTGCTCACATGTGGCCCGACTCCATACGAATAGCCTGAAAAAGGAGCACTCTCTCTGTCTCGGAGGACGCCCAAGGATCTAGGAGGACGTTGGGGCCTATAACAACTGCCCTCTGAAATTCTGGAAAACTTCATCTCAAGGAGTAGTCCTGCTTGCTTGAAGGATAAGTCCCCAATAGTTGCAAATCCAAGTTGGAGGATTTCCTTGAATACTTGTCCTATCCCCTAGCAACCGCCTTCCTGAGTCTCGAAGGGACCAGACTTTTTCAGCTGGCAGTGAGCGAGGGCAAAAGGTCTCGCTTCCCTCATTATGTAATGTATTCTCAACACCCACACAGACTAAAAATGCTATCTTGAAAAACACTCGCACCAAATTATCATCTTACATTACGCTTTTACAACTTTCATTCTTATTTTCATCATTGTTTATTGATTTGAGCATCGAAATGCTAATGTATTTTTTGCAGGTCTCCGTTCCAAAACTAATAAAAAAGGTTAGGCCCAAAGATCCAAGTTGGACGTGTTTATACGAGCAACTTCTTGCTCGCAACAATAGTAAATATGTTTTTTTTTTATTCAACTTTTTGTTCAAATTTTGTAAATCAAACTTACAAACGTAGATGTACTGGGTGTAATTTTACAAACTACATAGAGTTTATGTATAATTTCACCAAATATCAACATAGAGCGGTATAATTATTCATAAATCTTATTACTAAAAATAATATAATTCATACTGTTTAATATTTTTATATTCGATTCTATTAATAAAACTATCCTTCTCATGTACATGTACTTTCTCAAAACATATGAAATTTTATTTGCTATAAGAAAAAAAAAAAAAGGAATAATAAGTAGGTTGGATATAAACACTTGAATTTCATATCATGCACCTAACACAGAGATAGCATGTGGCACAAATATTCCTTGACAGTATTCATACTTTTCTAAGCAATTTCATTAATTCCCATATAGTGAAATCAATCCAGCCCCCAAATGACTCATATGTCCCCATAAAATAATTACAAAAAAAAACAAAAACAAAACTCCAAACTGTCAACCACCTGTCACAATTAAACAGCAATTAAGGTAATAAAGTCATAATTGGGTCACAAGGTCTTCTCTAAAGTTTAAGACATAGTCATAATTAAGGCAATAATGACATCCACTAACCCTTCATTAACCCAAAATTAGATAAGACAAATAAACAAAAGAAGAAAAGAGAAAATCTTTAAAAAAAGTTGCAGTCTTTACTTATCTGTCTCTGCCCCCACCACTACATTTCATCATCAGAGCCAGAGAATTTGCAAGAATTAAATAAAAATAAAAAATAAAAAGGAAAGAATAAACAATGGAGAGAGAATTTAGAGAGAGAAAGAGGAGAGAGAGAGAGGGCTTTCATCATCTCTGTCTTTCAAGATCCTAATCAAGACCAAGATAACAGACACACTACTCTCTCTCACCCAACTCCAATCACCAGAGACCTTTTTTTTTTGCCTATTTCAAGAGAGGGTATTTGAGGGTTCTGTCCCCAACCAGATTTAGGAACCAGAAGTGTTTCTCTGTTTAGCTACTAAACCCAAATACTGTGAAAGAAATTCTTTTTTTTTTGTGTGTGTGTGTTTTCAAGGTCTCAAACTGTTGATTTTCTTTTGGAACCCTAGTTTTGAGACCTTAGATTTTACAGTTTTTTCCACTGTGGTGTGAGTTATTGAGAGTTGAAGCCCTGATTGAGTCACCCTTTGTTCTAAATTTGGTTTCCCCCAAATTCAATTAGCCAAATTACCCCCTTGCTAAATTCTGAATTTAGCCTGCATTTCGGGTTCAAAACCCTAAAACAGGGTAAAACAGGGGGTGAGATCGAAATATGACGACTCGAGGAAGCAGATCGGAGAAAGTGAAGAGAATATTTCAGCAATTTGATACGAACAGGGATGGGGGGCTGAACCGGGAGGAGATGGCGGCTTTGGTTGTGGCCGTGAACCCTAGGGTTAAATTCAGCGACGAGCAAATTAGTGCAATTCTCGACGAGGTTTTCCGTACGTATGGAGAATTCATCGACGGTGAGAAAGGTCTCACATTTGATGGCCTCCTCCGGACTTACGACGACGGAGCTGGTGATGTGGACCGAGATTTTGATGCCCTAGGCCTCGAGCTTAAACCGTTGGATGATAAGCATGGTATTTCTCAAGCATCAGAAGAGGCCGCCTCATCTTCTTCTGTTGCAGATGAGCGTGTAATGGAACCCCATAAGAAGCAGCGTACTGCTGCCTGGGCTGCTTCTCCCAACCACGGTATTGTCTTTGATGATACATGGAAGCTTGTTGATGATCTAGAGATTTTAATTAAGAGGTTGAAAGCGAAACAGTTGAAGGATGGGAAGATAAAAAATGATAATTCGGATGTTTTCTCAGATCCTGGATGGTCTAGGGAGCTTGGCCCATCGAGTGAGATTTCAGATAAGAGAGTGATTTGGAATGAATCGGGGCCTGATTACGCAGCTTTTGTGAAAGAGTTGGGGGTTTTGAGGTCGAGGGCAGATAGGGCACGGTCAAGAGCTGAGGCCTTCGATGGGCAAATGGCCATTGGTCGTGTTTTGTATGAGCATTATCTATTCAAGGAGGCTTTGGTGAGTTTTAAGAGGGCATGTGAATTGACACCATTTGATGTGAAGCCGCATTTTAGGGCTGGGAATTGCTTGTATGTGCTTGGGATGCACAGCGAGGCCAAAGGGGAGTTTCTACTTGCATTAGAGGCAGCAGAGGCTGGTGGGAATCAGTGGGCATATTTGTTGCCTCAGATTCATGTGAATTTGGGGATTGCACTAGAAGCTGAAGGTATGGTTCTTAGTGCTTGTGAGCATTATAGAGAGGCCGCCATTTTGTGTCCCACTCATTTTAGGGCTCTGAAGCTTTTAGGGAGTGCTCTTTTTGGTGTTGGAGAGTATAAGGCAGCTGTTAAGGCCTTAGAGGAGGCCATTTATATGAAGAATGATTATGCAGATGCACATTGTGATTTGGCTTCTGCTTTGCATGCTATGGGCGACGATGAAAATGCAATTAAGGAGTTTCAAAAGGCAATTGATCTAAAACCTGGCCATGTGGATGCTCTGTACAATTTGGGGGGGCTATATATGGATATGGGCAGGTACCAGAGGGCTTCGGAGATGTACACTAGGGTTTTGGGTGTGTGGCCAAACCATTGGAGAGCACAGCTAAATAAGGCTGTCTCTTTGTTGGGAGCCGGAGAAACTGAGGAAGCTAAGAAGGCTCTGAAAGAAGCTTTAAAAATGACGAACAGGGTGGAACTGCACGATGCTATATCACACTTGAAGCAGCTGCAAAAGAGGAAGTTGAGGGGGAATGGTAATGGTAATGGTGAGGCGGCCTTCATTACCGTAGAGCCCTCAAAATTCAAGATTGTGGGTGAGAAAACCACATTGAGAACAGAACTCGCTATTGCACTGGATATCAGAGGCTTTCAGAGGATAACTAGATTGAATCGGTGTGAGGTTGAACTGATAAAGAAGGAAATGAGTGAAGGGGATGTGCCAGTCTCTTATTCAGGGAGCGGTATACCTGAGAAGTCAATACGCAAGGCTTCATTGGAAGGGATTCTTTGCAAGTTACTTAATTTCTTGAAGCCTGAAACTTTTGTAGGAGCCGTCAAAGCTATAAACCAGAAAATCCTTGCTGTGTTGGATGATTCAGAATCAGGTCGGGTAGATCTGGGGATGTTTTTTGCTGTTCTTGCCCCTCTCTGTGGTGGCTCCCCAGACAAGCGAAAGCAGATTGCATATGAATCGCTTTTATGGCGACCTGTGAATGAAGGTAATGCACAGATAAAGAAGTCTGATGCCCAGAGATATATTAAACTGTTGAGAGCAATCTACATTCCTTCCCATGGTATTAGTGAAATATTGGAAATCCACGGAGAAACGGATAACTCCTTGGTTTCATTGACAGAGTTTGTCACCCTGTTTGATGATCCAGAATGGGGCTTTAGCATAATGTCTACTTTATTGAAGCTTGAAACTGGGGATAGGAGTCGGCATGGCCGCCATGTTTGTGCTACCTGTCGCTATCCCATCATCGGTTCTCGTTTCAAGGAGATGAAATCCCACTTTAGCTTGTGTAGTCAATGTTACTGCGAAGGAAAAGTGCTGTCTTCTTGCAAACAAGAAGAGTACAGATTTAAAGAATACGCAAACGAGGCAGAAGCCGTGAAGGATAAATGCTTGTGGTTTGGTTCTAAAGGCTCCTCTCCTGCTGCTTCCTAGCTTCTCAAATGTGCAAATCTTTCGGATAATCTCTTAACATGTTGCAGTTGAATTCAGTTTTTCAGTGTGAATTACTACTATATAACTTGTGGAATGATTTTAGAGGTGCTCTTAATTCTGTGCCTTTGTACAATAAACCCCTTTCAAGCTTGACCCTGAATTCTTTCTTCTTATGTAGCAATCAATGTAGAAGGTTGTCTGTTGTTGCTTTCTCTGACTTCTTTACGAGTGAGTCTATCTACAATCAGTGTAAATTTTGTATTAATTTATTGAGTTTGTACTGTCTGTCTCTGTTTCTCTGTCAACTATTTGGTCTGATTATTACCATATACAGGTACACATCTTTTGTTACTTCCGTTTTCATAATTTGCGCTTTCTTCCTTGTATCACACAGAATAACCAAAATCGTGATCCATAAATAACCTGAATAGCTGAAAGTGTCTCTTCACCTAAACTTTGGCCCACCCACGCTTTCTTCCCTTTTAAGCTCAACCTCGCTTTTTCCAACTAACAGGTTCTGAGTTTGGGTATGTCTTTTTTCTAACACAACGGTGGTGAGATTCGGGGACAATCTAGGTTTCAATCCAATAGCCATGAATTGGATGCAAAATTCGCTAAATAGTTCTCATCTGACTCCAACGTGGCATTTTAACATGAGAAACAAACGGGGTGAGCCCATTTCGACTTTTTATCTAATAGATTCGTCTATCACCAAAGTTGGAGTCTCTGTGCGTATTAACTTAAGAATTACTATAATTTTATTTATTTATTTGTAATTAGAATTACTACAATGATTCAACTAGCAAATACCAACAAACAAACTATAAACGATGAGCCATTCTTAATTTTGACACGCCATAATCATGATTATGTCGTACACCAAGCATGAAACTAGTTTAAAACCTAAACGTTATTGCATATAAAATATACAAAAATTACAATGCCAAACTTAGAGGTGATGTCAATCACGCAGAGGCCATTGATACTGATACTCTTGTTGGTTATTACGTTGGCAGTTGTCAGAGGATCATTATCGGCGACACCACCGGATCTTCTCCAACTCCGCCAGCAGCCGGAGGCAGTGGCTCACCCTGTGCCTGTAATAAACGAGGATTACGGCGTATGGAACCCGCCGCCGGAATTTCGTGGTGGTGGCGATGGAGCTCCCGTTCCTCATCCAAAGCTTGCCTGCTGCTGCTGCCGCCGGCGCCCCTGTTTGCAGTGTTCTTGCCGTTTTCAGAGGTGAAAACACTAGAAAGATTCATTTTTGTCACTCAATTTCAATGGTTTGTGAGTAATGAAAGACAGAAGTGGATGAGTTACTACAAATCTATCATTATTAATTAACATTGTACTAATGTTCCTGTCTTGTTTTTCCAAGTTATACTTGTATTTCCACTACCCAGTGCATTACAAAACCATTGATTCCAGTTTTGATTGAAATTTGAAAAACAAATGAAACAGCAAATCTCAAAATCAAACTTTCCCGTAAAAGGAAAAACGTAAAATACTCGACAGTTGATCAGACGTTGACATCATATGGCAAGCTGATAAACAACCTCGTACTACGCCGAACGACCGGCCTATTGTTGATCTCTCCTCCGCCGGCGTCGGGTTTATCCTCATCGTCAGCCAAAATGGATTAGGGGTCGACGGGTAACCGTCAAAAAAGGATTCGGCGGTTTGCCAGTTCTGTGCGTAGCGGAAAGAGACGCAAATGTGGATAAAAAAGGTTCCGTTGCCGGGACTCGAACCCGGGTCTCTCGGGTGAGAGCCGAGTATCCTAACCATCTAGACTACAACGGATTGTTGTTTATGAATCTCTGATAATAAATAAGTCGTATATCTATTATTTATCTATACTAATATAAAAAGAAAAGACATTTCTCACTTACAAATGGCGATTTATGACACCGTAACACTAAGTTTTTGGTATACCAATATTATTCCCGAGGTAGTTTCTTTCCTTTTCTCTTTCGTTTTTTTTTACATGTATATATATATATATATTCTTATTTATAATAATTTTTAAAACGTGGAATATTATTTTATATGCACGTATGAACAACTAGTACTATTATAAAGAAAAGAGGTGTTATAAACACAAAGTAACGGTATTGACACTGCGCACCAATTTTTGTGATTCTAAAAGTACCTTTCAACTGGTAAGATAACCCTTTTCAAGTTTTATATTAATTTAACTCCCCAACTACTATAATTTATATATTTTATTTTCATTTATAATATATTTCAAAACGTGAAAAATTATTTATTATAAGCACGGGGGGACGGCGTGCCACGACTACTAGTTATTTATACTAATATAAAAACAAAAGGCCTTCCATACTCACAAACAACAGTTAATGACACTGTTGCACCATTTTTTTTGTAAAGCCAAAAGTACTCTTCAATCGATAATATAGCTAACTTATTTAACTTCTAAATTTTAATTAATTGATAAATCAGTTTCTTTTCTTTCTTTTTTTCATCTTCTTCTTTTTTTTTTAAATATGATGTATTGGTTTATATTTTACTCCTATTTATAAAAATACATTTTAAAGCGCGAAAGAATATTTATTATATGGATACAGGGACGGCGTGCCGCAACGGGTAATTATTATAGAAAGATACATTTTTTTCCCTCATAAATAGTGGTTAATAACACTGTCGCACTGATTTTTTATAATACCAAAAATAACCTTCAATTGATAAGATCAGTGTTTTAAAACCCAGCCCGGACCGGCCGGTCGGACCGCTAAAACCGTGACCCAATTCTTAAAACGGTCTGGTCCAAACCATAAAACCGGACTAGCCTAAAAACCATTCTATTTTTTCGAAATCGCCAGAACTGCCGGTTGAACCGGTGACCCAGTTGACTTGGCCCGGGGTCAAGTGAACCAGTTGGTTCATGGATTTTCTAAAATTTTCAAAAAATTAATACAATTTAAAATTGAACCATGATATTACATTTGAAAATTGAAAAAAAAAAAATCAAGAAACCAACACCGACATTTTAATAATTACTTCAATTATATATTTATAAATGAACAAATTCATTAAGTCCGTAATCTAATTAAATTATTATCTCTTATAATTACTTAAGTTTTTAATTAAATAATTAATAGAATAATATTTATATATTATTTGTAAAATGGGGGTGTTAACTATTTATTGATAATAAAATTTAGCTATAACTTAATTATAATGGTAAATAATTTGTTATTTTTGTTATTTACGCTTTTTTTTTTTTTTAATTCTTGGCCTAAACCTTTAATATACTTATTTTACTATCAAGTATTGAGATACTTTTAATTCTTATATAAACTTCAACAAAAATTTATTTATAGTTTTGTATTTTTCATGATTTTAATATAATTTTATATATTAACTTTTATTATGACATAATTATGACATCATTGGTTCGACCACGGTTCACCCGACGGTTGAATCAGTGACCCTTGACCCACTCAATTTTCCGGTTCGATCAACGGTCTGAGTTTCAAAACATTGGTTAAGATAACTATTTTATTCAACTTTTCAAATTTTATATTAGGGCATGTTTACTACCCATGATTGGGCTTGATTTATAGTCAATCACTTCAAACCCATGTTTACTTGAAAAATCATGGGCACTTGATTTGGTTATAGGGTCCGTTATAATACATTATAGATCCATAATTTGAATACCAGCTCTTGAGGTGGTATTCAAATCTTTTGAAAATTGAGTCAAATTATAATTTGGTCATTGGTCCATATAACCTTTTTATTGGGTATTATATTTACTTTAATATTCTCAAGTGTCGACTAATTACAATTTTTCCCTAGTGGGTTTATATTAGCATACAATCCTACAACATATATATCATAGTAAGTACTACATTAGCTTACAATCATTTATCCCAAACAATATCTTATCATAATCACATCCAAAGTAGTAAACATACCCTCAATTGTTAAATTAATTTTTTCTTTCTTTCTTTCTTTTTTTTGTTTTAATGTGACGCGCTAGTTCATATATTTTATTCTTATTTATAATATATTTTAAAATATAAAAATTTATTTATTATATATATAAAAAACCACGTAGCACGACGTCTACTAAATAAATAAATAAATAAAAAAAGAGTGGCTGAAACAGGTTGTAATGCATGGAGAGCAGAATGATGAGCAAAAAACTGTGTGTTAGTTTTGGTTGGATGATACTTTTGCATGCCCAAATGCTGCGCATGCTTCTATTATTACTGAAAACATGCTCTGCTCACCAATTTTCTCAAACACTATTAATTAAGACACCGCTAATCCTCAACTTTCAACTTAATTTTTAAAATGTATTTTGCTTTATATAACATAATTTACTGTACTATAAACTTAATTTGCCTTTTGAAACGTTTTAATCAAATATAATAAAATTTAAATTAATTACGTAATAAGCTAGTATAATTATACTCGCGACGTAAATGATTTGACGCGATCAAGCTTAATTTAGTTAAAATCCATGACTACCATTTACCCTTTCTCCTTCTTGTAGGATATATGTTTGATATCAATTTACAATAATTTTTCCTAATTTTAAAGTTGTATCAGTTTAGCTTATTGTTTAACTCTTCGCATTCATACCTATGTCATGATAGCATTAATATAACCTGTTAACTTTACTTGTTTAGTGTTAAACGATTGCCTCACGTAAAAACTTAAACTAGAGAGAATAATTAATTGTTTAATATTAATATCTAAACATGCTCCTTACTTGCAAATAGGGGTACAAGATGAGCCGAATCGCTCGTAAACCTCACGGCTGGCTCAAGCTCGAGTTCCTTCACGAACCGAGCTCAGGCCCAAGTATTTGTGTTTGAAAGCTCACGAGCTTTTTCCTATTTTTTTTAATATTGCTATATTTTATATATTTTTAAGTTTTTTTATATATTTAATGACTACATAATCAATATTATATAAAATTCATATTCAAAATTCATTACATATTAGAATTATATTTAAACTATATCTCATATTTTAATTTTAGATAATAATAAAATATGCTATTTTTATTTATATTATCAAATATCTATCTAAAAATAAGCTTATTCAACAATTTAGTTATTGATAATTTTGTTTTGTAGATAATTATTTAATATAATGCGTATATAAATTTTACTGATATTTAGTATCAATTTGTAACCTCCTGTACTTTCATAAAGAGTTAAATGCAGACACCCCCCAACGTATGGGGTCATTTGCACTTTGCCCCCCAATTGTTCTTTTTTTACACTTTACCCACAACCTTTCATTTTATTGCACTTTGCATTTTTTGGGGAATAATAATGAAATATTTCGGGAAATAATTTTGGGTTGGGTAAAATTGTAAAGGTTAAATGCAGACACCCTCCCAACGTATAGGGTTAGTTACACTTTGCCTCCCAACCATTAAAAAAAAATTAAATAAAATGGAGAAAAATTACAAATAATAGAGAAAAAATGGAGAAAAATTAAAGGTCATTGTAATTTTACAAACAACTATGAGACATTTGTAATTATGTCAAACTTTAGGGGAGACGGTTGTAATTTACCCAAAATAAAAATTTCTTCTCACTTCGAATATCTTGGCAATAAACTTGTTGTATTACAACCCAACTTGTTAATTTACAATATCCTAGATAAACAACTTCACATCATATATGTGAGAAAAATACATACATTACATGCATAAATGAAGCGAAATCGATCCAAAAAAGAAAGAAATAAGAAAAAAAAAAAAAAGTTGTGTGTATTTTTGCCGGCGCCACCATCATTATTATTCCTTTTGTAAAAAAAGTAAGAAACCTCACCCTGCACATTTTAGTCCAAAAAATTTAGAAATTTTAAAAAATTTAATAAAAAATAATTCAGCTTGCATAAGGATATTTTGGTCAGTTCATCTATAAAAATGGATGGAAATGGGTTATTTATTAGATGGTTACAAACCTCAGGGGGTATTTCTAATTTTTGGAAAAGGCAAAAATACACACAATTTTTTTTTCTTTTTTCTTTCTTTTTTTGGATTCGATTTCGCCTCTTTTTATGCATGTAATGTATGTATTTTGCCCACATATGTGATGTAAATTTATTTATCTATAATTATAAATTAATTGGGCTGTAATACAACAAGTTTATTGTCAAAATATTCAAAGTGAGAAGAAATTTTATTTTGGGTAACTTACGACCGCCTTTCCTGAAGTTTGACATAATTACAAATGCCTCATCGTTGTTTGTAAAATTATCAAAAATTCCCTTTAACTTTTCTCCATTTTTTCTCTATTATTTGTAATTTTTCTCCATTTTTTTTAAATTTATTTGTTTTTTTTTAAGGTTGGGGGCAAAGTGCAATTAACCATACATTGGGAGGGTGTCTGCATTTAAAATTTATAAATTTACCCAACCCAAAATTATTTCCGAAATATTCCATTATTATTTTCCGAAAAATGCAAAGTGCAACAAAATGAAAGGTTGGGGGGTAAAGTGTAAAAAAAGAACGATTTGGGGGCAAAATGCAAATGACCCTATACGTTGCGGGGTGTCTGCATTTAACTCTTTTATAAATTTACAAGTTTAAACAATTAACTTATAATGTTTTATATTTGTTTATGAGTATATATTTGTACCAGGATACATAATATATAATATTTTTATTTTACTACTTGTAAACTTATGTTAAAATTCTCTTATTTCCACAAATTAATTTAATGATAATAATAACAATGATATAAACAAATTTACTTATTTTTATTGGTATTGTGTTATATAAACCTATATATACATATAATGAGATCAATAACTACTCGGTTTAAACTTTTTTTTAGAATTAAAAGATATAAGAATTTAAATTGCCACCATCATATTTTTAAAATGTATTTTCATGAGCATTCTCTTTAATTTTACTCTAAATAAATAGCTTATATTTATCTATTTTATTAAAATTAATATATTGTACAATTCAATTATTTAAAAAAATTATTTTGGGACAAATATATTTTTAAAATCGCATACTATAAGTATTATTGGATTCTTTTTAAGAATTTATTCATATTTTTCAATTTGGTGTACATATAACTATACAAAATTATATTTAAGTATTTAGATAATATGATGTATATTTTTCTATATGTTTACTAATTATGTTACTATTGAACTACTATTAGATATATAATAAAATTATTATGAAGTCATACATTCATAACATTAAATTAAAATATTGTAATATATTCATTTAACACTTTTATAATGAGCATGTAATATCATATATTAATAATAATTTGGAGAATGAGCTCGAGCTCGGCTCGCGAGCTCAAGCTCGACTCGTGAGCAACGATGTACACAAGCTCGAGCTCAAAATTTTGGTCGACTCTACTCGTTTACACCCGTACTTGCAAAATCCTGCACATAGAATTTTTTTCATATATTACAGTTATTAGATAAATTGAAGGGTTATTTTTATTTTAGTCCTTGTATTTTTAATCAATTTTCAAAATCATCCAACCTTTTTTGTTATTTTTCAATTCCGTCCATCTGGTGGAATTTTGGTCATTTTCCCTCCAATTGAAGGCTATTCTTGTACTTTCCTTTATATTTATAAAAAGAAAGAAAATTTTGTGGGTTGTAAATACTATGGCATGGTATATATTATGGTATTATCTTATACTAATATATGCACATTCAAATGTGTGTATATAATTATTTTAAGACTAAAAAAAACTAATTAGTTATTATTTTTAAAAATATATATTAATTAGATAAATAATAATTGCTAGAAGATTATAAGTTATGAAGAGTTATTGAAAAAATGAGAGGAAAAAAAAAGAATGTGGAAATTGATAAAATAGAGAATGGGAAGTTGAGTAGAGAGAGTGAGAGTAAAATAAAGATTAACAAAATAAAAAAAAATTAAAAAACAAAAAAAGAACACCAAAAGGGTTCTTTTCAATTATATAGCGGTATAAATTTTATTTGTGATTGTTCGGCATATTTGAATATTTTGGCATAGTATATATTATGACATATTTTATATACTTTTTATTGTTGCTCCATTAATGTTGTTATTGGTTGAATTGGAAGAAGACATAATCAATGTATAAACAATAATTGGTTGAAAATAAGACGTGGTTGATAACTGATTTTTATGTGAAATAGTTCAAAAAAAAATATGGGTTAATTGCTATTGCATATTTGCAAACTTCTTGCTGTATTTTTCTTGCTTTTGTCAAATTTAATTTGTACATTTTATTTCTAATTGTATAATATATTATAAGGGAGTATGTTTGACAAAAGACCAAATTCCAACCGTCAATAATGACCTTTAAATGACCAAATTCCAATGGTCGTAATTTGCTAACCATCATAAGGGACTAAATTGAAATTGAGTTTGAAAATAAAGGGATGTTTTCGCAATTGTGCATATTTTACCAAAACTTTTGGGGGCATTTTTGAGAAAGACCATTTTTGACTAAAAAATTGATCAAAATCCCACTAGAAGAATGAAATTGAAAAATAACAAAAAAAATTGGATCATTTTGAAAATCAATTAAAAATATAGGACCAAAATGAAAATAACCCTAAATTGAATGGTTGTGGTTTGGATGCTGAATGATGGTGTCCACTGTGCAAGTCGTAATTAGGTCTGAATAAATTATGTTGTTTGGGAGTAGCTTCTCATGTGCCCAACAGCACAAGGCGTGCTCGCATTATGACTTTACCATTTGTTATAATTGGTAAGAACGAATCATTCTTAATTGAATAATTATAATTATAATTTTAGGGTAAATTGCATCTATTTTACCTGAATTTTGACAAAATTATAAATACTTTCTCAATGTTTGAAAAATTACAAATAATTCATGAGGTTTGTAATTTTTAACCAAATGCCTGAAATTGACAATTTTGCCCTTAATTTTTTTTATTAAATTACAGAAAAATCAGCCGATGCAAATTGCATTATTAACTTCTCTATGTAAAAAACTTTAATAACCTCTCCTGCACATTCTAGTCCAAAAGAATTCAAAGAATTTTAAAAATTAAATAAAATGCATGAGGGCATTTTGATCAGTTCACCCATAAAAATGGATGGAAATGGGTTATTTATTGAACGGTTATAAACCTCAGGGGGTATTTGTAATTTTTCAAACAATGAGGGAATATTTATAATTCTGTCAAAGCTCAAGAAAGATAGCTATAATTTACCCAATAATTTTTCCTACGACGAGAACTTCATTAATGTACAATTTTTAAGTACTATTATGAATAATTTATGATCCTAACAGCATGTTTTGACATGTAACACTAATTAAACTTATGTTAATTTTTTATTATTAAGTTATATAATCAATTGAATACAGGCCCGTTTCTAACATTTTTTGTGGCCCTATGGCGAGAAAGAAAAAAGAGGCCCCTAATGAAGCATATATAAAATAGTTAATCCATGGCTATAACCTTCTTTATTATAATTTTAGCTGATCAATGCCTTAATAAATAATATACCATATGGCAACAAAAAAAATGCAGCACAAGAAAATAGCAATATAATAGCGAGTAAATAATATTACTAGCTCGACTTACAGACTTTGATGTAAGAAACAACACTTGGAAGCAACATGTAGCCTTAAGTCAAGTAGAAATAGCACCATCCAAGTAAAAGCTCCAACACCCAACAAATTAGGACAAGATTAGAGTGGCAAAAGGACGACCGACACGTAGCAGCAACAAAACATGAACATGAACATATTGTCATCTCTGCATTCACAAGACAAATGTGAACATCATTAACAAATGCTAAAGCAAACTAAGAATATTAAAAATACAAAATAAAATACAAATAATCAGTAATTGACTTGCAACAAACCTATAACCACAAAAAATTAAGTCCTCGAGCATTCCTAGAAGCAAAATCATCAATCATAGAATCAACATCTATCTTTCCCAACATATCCTTTTCAATGTACAAAATGGCCAAACCATTCAATGTTTCTTGTGACATAGATGATCTCAAGTAAGTTTTCAACAGTTTCAACTTTGAAAAACTCCTTTCAACTGAGGCTACAGTCATAGGCACAGTCAATAAGATTCGACAAGCAATAGAAAAATTTGGAAAGCAATTCAAAGTCTTGACAAATTCATAAAATAAGTTAATTAACCAACTCTAATTTAAAGAGTCAAACTCATAAAATATTCCGATTAAACAACACATCAATCAATATAAATTATAATTAGTAAATGAACTAATCAAATAATATAATTATATAAATTAATAATAATTAAAATCTAAAAGATTCGCACAAAGCATCACACAAAATCATTACAACTGATTAAACATAGAAAGCAAATAAATGAATGGAAAAGTTCAATAATACAACAAGGCAAATTTCAATAATTACTGGATGCATATCAATACTTCAAATGATTTTGGAATGAAAAAAAAAAAATAAAGGAGGCGTATAGTCCTCAATACTGCAAGAAGAACATCATGATAATTTCAACATCAAAATAATATGCTAAATTCTTACCAAGGTGAAAAAAATTATCTGATTTCTTAAAAAATTTGATAAAGCAAGTCGAAAGTAAATTTTTCAGAAAAGATGGAGAAGTGATGTTTAAAAAGTCATGTCAGTTTTGAAACAAATTATGAGAATCATTGAGAATATCTTATAAGAGAGTACGTAGAAAGATGAGAAGTCGATTTGCAAGGTCCTTTCAATTCCTGATTGCTTGTAATATTTTTATTGAATATAATAATTGTTTTACATAATTAATTATTCATAATAATAGTAGAAGGGTAATTTGGAATGAGTGAAGGCCCCCTGAAGGTTGGGTTCTAGGCCGTCGTCCTAGGTGGCCCACCCTAAAAAACGGCCCTGAATGAATATATTTAAGTAAGGTGTTTACTTTATTAAGAAGATTAGTTTTAATTCAAAGCCAAAAATAATATCAATATAGAAAATGAGGGAGAAATTACAAAAAGCTGGTCAAACATCAGTATTCAGTAGTCATCTCTCATAGTCATAGTACAGTGTCCGAAGCCGGAACAAATTCAAAACCGTTGCTAAAATTTTTCCGACAATTTTTCAAACTTGAAAGTTCGAAATCCGGTCCGTCTCATCTTTCTCTCTCTCGCTCTCTCTGGAAAATCTTGTAATGAAATGGAAGCCATCAGAAAACAAGCTACCAAGCTCAGAGAACAAGTAGCCAAGCAGCAACAAGTAAACCTACCTCTCTCTCTCTCTCTCTCTCGCTCTCTCTCTCTCTCTCACACACACACACACACGCACAAACATTTTCAGGCGGTGTAGTGAGCCCTAATTTCGATTACCTACTGATTGTATTGAGTTTTGTGATATATAAATATGGTAAATTTTGTAATTGATTTGATTGGTGGTGAGGTTTTAGAAGAAGTGGAAAATACATAAAGGAGAGTATTTGGAACGGTTTCTGCAAATGATTTTGGAGAAAATGTTCTCAAAATAATCTCTTGAAAATTATAGGCAATGAAAGTATGTTTGGAGTCTGATGCGAAGATTGACCAATTGAATTAACACATGATTTTACGTTTGATTTTAAGAAAATATATTTGGTTAATTTGCTGTGTTTTCATACTCGTGGGATCATTCCGTAGGCACATACTCGTGGGTTCAAAACCCGTCAATGCGTGGGATACAGTAGAATTCTTTGTATACTGTAATAGGAAAGGGTTTTATGATATTTAATTTATTGGTATTGTTGGTCAATGATAGTCGACAGGGCTGATTGTCGACTATTGTAATCGATTTAGTTTAATTAATAATATTCATCGCTTTCATTTCAAAAGAAAGTGAAAACACAATCGAACAACCTAAGGTTTTGTTTTGTGTTTGAATGATTTTGTGTAAACTTTCACCTCTATATTGTTCTATTTGATAAAAGTAATGAGACTGGTTAATTCTGCATTGCTGAGTATTTGATTCTACATGTGAATTGGCTTCATGTATATTTCCAGGATTAGTAAATGAGTAGTTCTTTTCCAAAGAATTAGCTGCAACAAATAGCACTTCAACTTATTCCATGTGAATAATCTTTTCCGCTCGTTGTTTCTAAGAAGTCGGATGAATGTATTTTGCGATCAAGTGTATGTTAGGAGATCATTACATAGCTGTTTTGTTCTAATTACGATATTTTTTTTCTTGTATGATGACCACGGTTTACTCGTAACATTTTTCGTTGTCTTTGCCCACTTCTATTAGGCTGTTCTCAAACAATTTGTCGGTGGTATTGGTGGTTCGGACAATCTTGCATCCGATGAAAATGAAGCACAACAGCATCAAAAATTAGAGAAGCTCTACATATCTACTCGTGCTGCCAAGGTTATCCATCATGTTTTCACTACTTGTGCTCCTTCCGAAGGACTCTGCCCTCTATCCGTGACTCATTTTTATTTTCATTTTTTTAATCTTTTGGTGATTATTACTAGCACTTTCAAAGGGACATCGTCCGGGGAATAGAGGGTTATATTGTAACTGGAACAAAGCAGGTTGAGATTGGTAAGTTTCTTACATTTCTCTTCTTCTAATGATTTTAAGCATCAAACAGAAAACATAATCCTTGTCGCTAAGTTACATCTTCACAGGTACCAAGTTGTCAGAAGATAGCCGAAAATACGGCACTGAGAACACATGTACTACTGGCAGTACATTATCTAAAGTGGCGCTAAATTATAGTAGAGCTCGCACTCAAATAGAAAAGGAACGTGAAAATCTACTTAAATTGCTGGGAACACAGGTTTGTGCAAGTCTTTTCATAGCCATATCATAATCATGATCATATAAGATTGATGCATAAAACCTTGTAGTTTAATTTTTTTTCTACAAAAGCAGTTTAATTTAGTTACCTCCTGATCGATGCAGGTTGCGGAGCCCATAAGGGCGATGGTAGTGGGATCTGCATTAGAAGATGCTCGGCATCTTGCACAGAGATATGACAGAGTCAGACAGGAGGCTGAAGCTCAGGTAACGGCTAACATTGATTCTAAAGCATGCAATACGACGAACTTCGGTTTTAACAAACTTTGGCTCTAGCTTCCCTGGAGATGAAATATACAGCTATCCGTTCTAGATTATTGGGATTCACCTAGTTTGCACGAAATACACAGAACTTATTCTGTATTTTATTCCGGTGCTTTCTTCTTTTTGACCCAGACAGGTTATTGACGTTGCCAGACGCCAGGCGAGAGTGAGAGAAACAAACGTTAGTTCAGATAATATATTAAAGCTTGAAGCTGCAGAAACGAAGCTTCACGAGCTTAAGTCAAATATGGCTACATTGGGTAAAGAAGCAGCTGCTGCAATGGCTGCTGTGGAAGGACAACAGCAAAGATTGACTCTCCAACGGCTAATAGCCATGGTAATGCTTTCATTTTTTCCGTACCAGTTTGCCAAAATCAATTTTTCTCCAGATGTACATGGCCTGGGAACTTCTTACCCTCGAAATATTTTTCTCTTATTGAAGGTTGAAGCCGAGAGAACTTATCATCAGCGGGTACTTGAGATACTCGATCAGCTTGAAGGGGAGGTAAAATCTTACTTAAGAAAGTCTCTTATGAGTTTAGTGTTCGATTCGGATTTTATATTTTGGTTGATAGATATTCTTGTATGCGTACAGATGTTGTCTGAGCGTCAAGGTTTTGAAGCTCATCATGTTGCAGCTGCAGATATAAGTCCTCCACCACCTGCATACGAGACAGAGGATTTATTTGCTTCTCACACATATGACGGGTCGACTGATGGCATGGGTTACTTCTTGGGGGAGGTATTTGATACTTTCACGGAAATTCTAGTCTGTACCTAGTTCAGCCGAACCCTAGTACAAGGCTAGTGAATTACAATTGCCAGGTGATTCGCCTACAGTATAAGGCGAGTAACCAATTATATGACAACTTTAATAATACTTGGTTGGTTGGTTGGTCTAGGCACGAGTTTTCCCATTATCTAGGCATGATTGATGAATTACATACAGTCACATGCACATTATCTTAACTGCTCGACGATTAAATTTCATCTATTTGGAAGGTCATTCATGCATACCAAGCTGAGTCGGACGTAGAGCTGACACTAGCCGTTGGCGACTATGTCGTCGTTCGAAAGGTCCGTTCCATTGTTTCAACTCTGCTTCTGTTACTTACTTTGTATTAAGCATTCTTTATTCGGGCTATCCTCGTATACTTCATTTGACTTTTAGTGCCTTTGAGACCGATCAAGCTTGTTATGGCGATCAATCTTATTTGCTTCGCAGGTGACCAACAACGGTTGG
Source organism: Sesamum alatum (assembly GCA_034509735.1). Classification (NCBI taxonomy): domain Eukaryota; kingdom Viridiplantae; phylum Streptophyta; class Magnoliopsida; order Lamiales; family Pedaliaceae; genus Sesamum; species Sesamum alatum. The sequence continues at coordinate 9,874,818 of JACGWO010000002.1, read as the reverse complement.
GCTGAAGGCGAGTGCAAAGGGAGAGCAGGGTGGTTCCCGTTCGAGTATGTTGAGAGACGGGAACGTGTTCTTGCAAGCAAAGTGGCTGAAGTATTTTGACCCTGACTTGTAAATCTGAACCACGCATGTTCTTTCCTGCCTTTAACATCCTGTATTTTGACACATGAAGTAACTCCAATGATGCATGAATGATTCAATGTCCCATGCTGAACATTCGCAGACGAATACTTGCTGAAAATCTGCTTATTTACCACAGTTGGATGATTTCAGTTCCTTTTTCTGTACATTTGGTGGTAAAAAGATGAGTTAAGTGATATTCTGGAAATCCCATACTTCAAAATTTCTTCTACCATTCTTTACTTGCTTATTACACAGCACTTTTCAGGACAAAAATGTAACAGTTCTCTTTCACATGTAGATAACCTTTGTAATAAATATCTTTGTCTACTGCAGACCATGCCAAGACAGGACATTACTGCTCATACGTTTTCCATGTGATTCGTATGTTTTTGGTTATGTAACTATAAATTTAATTTAAACCCAATTTCTTATAAATTTCTGAACTCAAACTTTGCCACGTAAACATGATCGTATCATCAACTACAACAATTCGAGTCTGAGGCGCTGAACATGGAGACAACGACTCGAGTTTGAGGTGCTGAACATGGAAACGATGGATCGGTTGAAATCGTTTACACGATGTTGATGCAACGTGTTTTCACATAGATGTTCTGGGAATCTTTCCACAGGTATGATCTCACTTTTTCCAAATTTGAGATGAGGGATAAGGACATTGTGGCGAGAAAACAGGACAGCAACATGCATTCTGGTTTTTGTTGTTGGGAGAGTGAGAGTTTAAGTACCAAAAGCACATAGTATGACGAACACTTGAATGATTAATCACTCACTCCATGCATTATAGTGTTCCCACGCGTACAATAGCTATGCTGGAAATAGCCAAGTTGATCGACGGCCAGATGACCGATTTTTTTTTATTACAAATCCTATTGCATCTTTTATTTTATTCAATATAGGCACATTACGTTTATTTAGGTAAAGATTTTATACACTATATTGATGAGACCCAACCATTAATATTGTAAACAAAGTTTGCTGACGTTAACATAACAATTGAATGAGTCGAGGAGACCTAGCTTAGTTGGCGAAGTTGAGGCCCCATGATCTTAGAGGTCATGGGTTCGAACCTTTGCGTGAGTTGATGTTATTTCTACTGTATAGTAGGTATAATTTGTTGCTGTAATAGCTAGGTGTTAGTTTATGTAATATTATTGATTGGGTTAAATACAATTACCACCCCTACAATATCCATCCCACATCAATTACCCCCCTAAAGTATTAAAACCTTCAAAAAAAAAAACCCTAACCTTCTAACTCCTTTAATTTTTAAGCTTAAAATGTCCATTTTACCCTTAGTAATAAAATTTGCTTTCTAAAAAATATTAAAGATTTTTGAAATACTAAAAACACTCTTTGTCAAAAATTTGTCTAATTCTAGTTTCACATGTTCATTGAACTCTTTTTATTTTTATACGTCTAAAGTATTTGGAGGTCATTTTATTTTAGCTTCACTTATTCATCAAACCATGCAAGTGAAAATAAATTTATACATGAATATAATAATTATCATATATCTTATAAATATATATTAATTGTATATTTTTTTATTAATTCATCTGCCCTTTCGATTTTATTAATTGCATATTTGTTTTGATAAATATATATGTATATGCATGTACAAATTTATTTTTAATTTGGTTTGACAAACAAGTGAAACTCAAATAAAATGAGCTCCAAGTACTTTAGGATTATGAAAATAAAATGAAAGAATAAAACTAGAATTAGACAGAGCTTAGACAAAGGTAATTTTGATATTTTAGAAATCCCTTTAGTTTTTTTTTTTCATAAAGCAATTTTAATAAGGGTAAAATGGACTTTTTAAACTTAAAAAGTATAGGAATTAGAAGGTCAAGGGGGGTTTTTGAAGATTTTAATATTTTAAGAGATAATTGATGTGAAGTGGATACTTTAGGGGTGGTAACTGTATTTAACCCTTATTGATTTAATTGTTTATAATTGTTTCTGTTCGATATTGATAGCCGACATGACTGAATCAAATCACTTTACTTTCAATTAATAAAATTCATTATTTCCAATTCAAAAAGCATAACAATTGAATGAAAATCCAATTGTATCCCTAATTTAACTTTTTAAAATTATATAAAGCACCCTAAAGTTTGGGCGAAATGCATAGGCGAGTTAAATTTAAAAGAGAAAAAGATAATGATCCAAATTAATTTTTAAATCTAAGTATCATATCATGAACTTAAATATGAATTCAAAAATTTATTTTCGCCTATGGTTAAAAGCGCTGTAAATAATAAATAAATTTTAGTTAGAAATTAAAAGAACTTTGAAGTGGCAATTGTAATATAATAAATTTTAAGGGATGTAACTGTAATTTAGATAAGCCTCAAGGAAAGCTTGTATAATTTATGATGAAGCGTAAAAGAATTATTTTGAAGAACCTTAGGATTTTTTAATAGCTATTTGTGTCGGAAGAAGTAAATACAATTTCTCAAAGTTGAGGGGTTTAAAATTTCAATATAATTCTGCAATTATCTAATAATAGTCATTGTCGTCATTTTTTTCCAATTTTTGCACAACAGAAAATACAGTGAGTGTTAAGTGTGACACACGCTTTGACAAAGGCGCTACACAAGACGCCAAATACACGCTTTAAACCCTTTTTAAATTCATGAATTATAATTTATTTCTTGGACAAAAAATTCAACTAGTTTTCTCTACAGTTCCACCGCCCTACAATTTTTGTAATCCAATCTCTTCCTGCAATAATCCAAGAATTATCCAAACAAGTTCAATGAACTTACTATTACGAATTTGAAGTTAAAAATTTCAAATCAGTCAATTCTAACATAAAAACATAAAAAGTTCCTATATCAATATTTTTTCTAAGACACAGCATACGATACAAACACACGTTTGATAGAATCGTGAAAAAGAAATTTTCACGATAAACGAAATGTATTAGTCATATTCAAACTTCGGAGGAAAGTTAAACAAAATGACAAAAGTTCATTTTTATTTTTTCCCCATTTTTAGTCCGCGCGTTCTCACTAACAGGCCATATTGAGTACAGACAATTTTAAACAAAATTTAAATGAGCCCGTTTCTGATACTACTACAGTAATTTTTTTGCTGTCGATAATATTTTAAAATTGATTTTGTTTTTCTTTTTGTCTTTATTTCTTTTGTTTTTTTGAAAATATTATATATTGATAAAAATATAAAAAATTATTTATTATATGTGTGAAACACGTGGCACGACGGCTAAAAATTCTATAGTATGTGCCGCAATTGAGATTAATGGTGTAACCCTTTCGGCTTGAAGCCAAAGCTGCGTGCCGGCCTACGGCTACTACAGATATGACAGGGAAAAATGCATATTATTGAGGGCACACAGCTTTATTGATTTGGGTTATTAATATGAAACTAATAATAATAATAATAATTGTTTCCTTAATTCATCAGCATATATAGTCGTCTAGCAACTATTTAGATTTGTTGCAATTTATTGCAGCTGGTTAAGTGTAAACAATGTAGTAATTAGTCCTCTTCCGGTCTTGGCTGGCTTGTGTAATAATTTGTAGTGAGGAATATACTGTAATTAAGAAATAATTAATGAATGATAAAGACTTTAGAACACCCCACCAGAGATTCATTCGTTGTCTGGGGGCTAAATAATTATTTTAAATTTAAAGGGTATTTATAATTAGATAAAATTTCAGAAAAGATAATTATAATTTATCCTATTTTGAATTTATTGAATCAAAAACTCTGGACTTTGATGAAAACTATATTAAAATTCGATTGTTCAAGTTGATAAATTAAGGACTGTTGGTAAAAGAACACGTGTAACATAATGACATGAGCAAAAGCGATTTAAATGGAATTAATAATAGGGTAAATTACATCTACCTCTCCTGAAGTTTGACATAATTACAAATACTCTCTTGTTGTTTGAAAAATTATAAATACTCCCCTGAGGTTTGTAACCGTCTAACAAGTAACACATTTCCATCAATTTTTATGAGTGAACTGATCAAAATGCCCTTATGCACTAAATTATTTTTATTTAATTCTTAAAAATATTTTGGACTATAATGTGTAAAGAGAGATTTCTTAAGTTTTTTACACAGAGGAGCAATAATGCAATTTGCCTTGACCGATTTTTCTATAATTTTAATAAAAAGTTCAAGAGCAAAATGGTCAATTTTAGCCCTTTGGTTAAAAATTACAAACCTCGGGGGAGTATTTGTAATTATGTCAAACCTCAAGGGAGGTAGATGTAATTTACCCTTAATAATATCCAAATAGGTCAAGATCCTTCAGGATCCTGCTCCCACTCCACCTGACTTGGGTATGACCCAGGACAACGGTCCTGATGGCCCGATACATAGAGTCTCTAAGAAAGCCACATGATGATCGCACAATGGACCAAATCTATAAATATTCAATGTCAAAATCAAATAAATTATTTATTTATTATGTTTTGTATTTTTAAATAATTTTATCAGAGTAGTCTTGTTGGACCTGTCCTGTAATTTTGACATTATTGTAATTACAAACTATGTTCTTCAAATTAGGGGTTATTCGAAGTAAGCAACTGAATAGGAAACGACGTGGATCACGTGTATAAAGAACTTGCTAGTCTTGAACGAGGGGTGAAATGCAATCAAGTCTTTGATATTGGTGAGAAAAGAGCTTTAAGATTGAATGGAATATCTTGTCCCCATGAATAAGATATTAATCATAAAAACCTTCAAATTTTCTTTGAAGTAACATTCTCTGCTGCCACAGGTACAGAAAATTCTTACTCAAATCAAGTCTAATCGAATCGAATCAATCATATAACAAGTGTAATACACTTGCAATGTAATCGATCATTTTTCTTAAACTTTACACCAATCACACGATAAGTATAATTTAGATCTAACCGGACTTAATTTGAGTTAAAATTTCCTTCGGAAGTACGATATTCCTCAAATGTAACTAGCGCCCAAAGGAAGAAAACTTGAAGGGATACATCATCCATGACTGCCTAATTTCTAACTGTCGCTTCCGCAGTTCCAATCCAAATTCAGACACTCTTAATTTTCTCGCATGTACTGTAAATTACCAGATTTGATTCAATGTGGGAATCTAATATGGTTCCTTGATTTAGATATTTACAGACAAAAAGATTCATGCAACCCACAAACTACTGCGCAGTTCTTTTGCAGCAGAAATTGATAAAGATTTTCCAAAACAAAAAATTAGAAAAGAAGCTACTCAAGAAATCAAGAAGAATCGATCATATGAGTTCAAGATCAGTGATGATGAGATTTCACATTCGTGATCATGGGACTACCAAAGAGTTCTTGATCTCTTTGATGCAGCTGAAGACGGCCTCATCTGTGGGACAGCGAAAGAGTTGTCTTCATTTCTTTTTCTGCTACATTTAACGTTGTTAGCTGTGAATTCCTTGGACTGCTGCCGGAATCCATTTGCTGTCCCAAAACCCATCATTTGATATGACTGATTGATCTGTGTTTGATGCAACGGATTCGCCATCTGAGGGACCCAAGATCCCACTTTTTCTGTCGGAAAACCACTCATATTGCTGCTCCCAAGATCAGCATCCCAGATTTGCAGCAAATCACTCTCTCCACCACCACCCTGTAATAGATTACCTCAGTTTCTCAGTAACTTTCAGAATTCGAGCAGCAGATGTACGTAGATTGATTGAAAGAAGCAGGATTTCAAACCTTGTAGGAAGAAGGAGAAGGATCAGAGGAGGAATCAAGAAAGTCCTCAACATGCCACCCTGGTAACATTTCTATCAAGTACTCTGAAATGCTACTCGTTGAGATTGGCCCGTTGAAGTTCTCTTCACATGATGAGGATTCTAGTCCTCCTGCTGGAACTTGTGTGCTTTGTCCTGCTGTACCCTTTGCAGTAGAAGGTGCACACGTTGGGGGGATTAATGGAGTCTTTGAGTCTTGGGACTTGAAGCTTGAACCAGCATCGGAAGCCGATTCTGCCGAAGACTGCGAGGCAGAGTAAAGCACAGGCGTTGCAGAGAGTTTGACGCCCGTCAGCAGAAATCTCGCGTGCTTCTGAGTATGCTCATTGGCTTTGTGTATCGGAACATCGCACTCTCTGCACAGAATCGCCCTGTCTTGCTGACAAAACAAGAACGCCCTTCTCTCCTGTTCCAGTAATTAAATAAATTGATCCCACTATATACAAGATCATCAGAGAGAAAGTAGTGTAGCATAGCAATAATGACGAATACCTGGCAGATGTCGCAGAGCGGGGGCGAGGGATGGTGGAGGGAGAAGCGCTGGTGTTTCCCGGCGAGCTTGTTGGCATGGTGGACGCGGTGGTCGCAGGCGGCGCAGAGGGCGGCCTCGTCGGCCACGCAGAAGAGGGATGCTTCGTCCTTTTCACATACATCACACTGAATCTTCATTTGAGGATTTGATGAAAGAGAGAGAGAGAGAGAGAGAGAGAGAGAGAGAGAGTTGAAAATGGAAAGATGGAGAGACAGAAAAGGGAAAGAGGGAAGTGATGGGGAGAGGTAGTGTTGGTAGTTTATATTAATACAAGTTACTATTAGTAGAAAGGATGATTCTTTTTCCAATTTAATATATATAAATATTGTATTATTAAATGAGTGTTGTGTTGTTGCATCAAAATACATTAATAATTGTCACTCTTATTTTATTTGGTGCATCAAACCACATGTACTTTGGATGCCATTTTAATGAGTGCAAAGTGTTACTTTTTTTATTTTTATTTTTTTGTTAATATCTGAATTCAGTCTGCACCAAGTTGTTTAATTTATCATATTGATTATGCAATTTATTTCTATAGTAACAATTAAATTATAAATATGATATTCTAGTCATGTAATTAGTTTTGATTTGAATTTCCCGTGCAATTATTACATATGATTTCTCTTTGGACTACATTTGAATGGACGGATTTGATATTTTGAATTTCAGTCATAAATCCTTTGAATTATTATTTGGATAATTTCAAATTCAAAGAATTTTAAATTTTAATTATATTTTATTTCAAATTATTTTAATATTGAAATTATTATTTTTTAAAATTCTTTCCTGAAACACTGTGCAAATTATTCACTAGCATGTTGTTTGTTTATATTTTTATTTTCAGTGAAAAATATATCTTTTTAATTTGGTATAGATTTTGTACAAAAGTAATATATTTAAATTAGTTAGTGAGTTTTATTTTACATCTAATTATGGTGTCATATCAGTATATTTTCAATGAGAATACGTATAAACAGATATATTTTTACTTTAATTACTGTTTCAAAAATTAAAAGCGAATACATAACAAAGAAGTGGTACTTTTTCATATTCACCGAATTTGAAAGTATTAACTCGTACATTTCATCCCAACATAATATCAATTTTATCAGTTTTTAATATTTTTTTCTAACACCTTAAAAATACAGAAATTTTGCTCCAAGAGTGAAAATGGTCATAGATTAATGTGAAATAAAAAATGGGGCGGTGAAAGAAAAGTTTTGTAGCCACCACAACCAAATAATGATGGTGATTGGTCATGCTGGGAAGTGGGAACTAAAACTTTTCTTACTAACTTTATATGTATAATTTGACTGAAAAAAAACAATAAATAACTAAATAAAAACATTGAAAATAGGCCTTCATACATTTTTTTTTTTTTTTGGATAAATATTCTCCAACATACCTGAATCTCATTATGAAAAAATAAATAAAATTAGATGTAGAATACGACGCAATTTGAATATGAAATTTGATACCTATAAATATAACGATTCGTAAAATTTAAAGATATTTTCGCATACAGACATTATACGTTTTAGTACTCATTTTCAAACTGATTATGAATAATTTTGAGATAATTTTTTTCTAGTATTTGGAATATAATGTTTTTTCTTTTAAGGATCTCAATTTTGAACATCGATTTAGAAATATTTGTAGAAAATGGAAAAGTATAATTTGTGGGTCTAAAGTGTTATGACAAATAGAACCCCACATAATGTCCTTTTCACATACAAATACAACCCCACATAATGCCCTTTTCACTTAACTTCACCTTACACAGCAATAGACTCATTTTTATTTTTTTTTAATAATGAGCAATAGAACTATTAATTTGAAAATACAGTAATATTTTTAAAGTAATTAATTGGTATTATCATATTCAGTCTACAATATAACAAATTTTTAAAATCTACCAACACCAATATTAAAGCAACCAAAAGAATAATACAAACATCCTATAAACTAACCATCGTCCTACATTCAAAGTTTTCGAACCCACGACCTTTTGGTTGTGAGACCTCAACCTCACCACTCGGGTAATGGATCATCGATAAAAATAGACCCACTTATGTACATTGAATTCTTCCAAGTATATTTCAATTCAAAAAAATATAGGGAAAAAAGTAAATAGAGCAAGAGATTGTCACCTTTACTCTATATTTAATTTGATATTTTGTTTAATTAATGACTCTACGATAATTGTATTGATAGATAATTTGTAAATACTATATAATTCATTTATAGATAATTGACATCTTCTAAAATTAAATCTAATTATAAAAATATTATTTTAATTTTTTATAAAATTATAAATACACCTCTGGATGGGTGTTAGTGTAATTTATCGCGAAAGATGTACTTGTAGAATTTTGCTAATAATAAAATTGTACTTATAATTACAATTTCGTTTATATTTTATTTTATTAGTTTTGAAATAAATAAAAAAAATAAAAAAAGGAAGGGACAAGCAATACCACGTCCTCTCCAGATCAGGCTTAAAATATTTCAGTTGTTCTACAAGTTTCTTTAGTTTTTTTTAATTATTATTATTATTATTAAAATCTGTCCAGAAAGGCAGAGGACCCAATAAAGTTTACCTAATCATAGCATCATAGGATTTGTCTTCCCTTTACAATAATATTGCTTTTTTCTTGGCCCCTTGTTTAGGTATTAGTTGAGAGATCTTTTGCATTACATCCTTATAGTTTTTATTTTTTTTTATAAGCAACGATCAACTATTAATTTGAAAGTACAATAATATTTTTAAAGTGATCAATTGTTATTACAATATTTGGTGCACAGTATAACAACATCTATTCTGTTCACATCTATCAACATCAATCAAAAGAATAAATACAAACATCCTATAACTAAACAACTCCGGACATTCATAGTACTCGAACCCATGACCTCTTGATTGTGGGACTTCAACAACTTTATAGTTTACTCCCTCCATTTTTACGTATAATTTGTTGGTGTCATTCATCAATTAAACTAATATTAATTTTACAAGTACAATGACTAATAATTTAGACATTTTTTCATTTTAATATAATAATTCTATATACAGCCAAATATATATTAAAAAAAATGGTCCGAATCAAATTTAATCAACCTGAACCAGTCACATAAAATATTATGTAATTGAAATACAATTTAAAAAGAATTATCAATATATAATAAGCATGATATGGCGAAACATGATATGAATAAATGTTTTGTTGATGCCGAGAAGGCCTAGCTTAGTTGGCGAAACTGAGGTCCCATGATCGTAGAAATCATGGATTCGAACCCCTGTGTAGGTTGATGTTATTTCTACTGTATAATAGTATGATTTGTTGTTGTAATAGCTAAGTGTTAGTTTATGTGATATTATTGATTTGATTATTTGCAATTATTTCTGTTCGATATTGATAGCTGATAGGACTAAATATAATCACTTTGTTTTCAATTAATAAAATTAATCACTTTTAATTTTAAAAAAAAATATTTTATTAGATAAATTATAAATACCCCACACATTACAACGAATTTTTATTGGAGAATTGTGTGTTTGTGTGTGAGAGATGAAATGGGGAGGAATCTGGATTTGTGTGGGGAGTGGGGTTGTGGTATGGGGCTATCTAATTGTGCTTGTCAGCATATGGGCTCTCATTATCTTTTTATCACTTTTGCCGCTTTCAAAATTGATAATATTCATCGTTTTCATTTTTAAAAAAATAAATATTAAATTCCAAAACTCTCGGGATCAACTCTTCCACATTCCAGAGTTACAATATGATTACTAACATGAAGTTCAAGCGAGATAAATTTTAAGACGAATTCTTATTAATGAACAGAGTTTATAGTTTTATCAGTCACATTAGTTAGGATTTATCTTATTTGTTCCCGCCCCGACATGATTAATTTCATCTTTTCAATATGAGATGACAACGCTTGCGCAAACCAAAAAACAAAATAAAAAAGAAAGAATTTTACAATATGTTTTAGGATTAATTATACTTAGACTGGGTTCTTTTAAAAATACGAAATTATACTTTTTTTAAAAAAAAGTTATAATATTACACTTACACCCCTCTAAAAATTCTCCGTTTACACCTGACTCTTACGTTAGGGGTTGAACGGAAAATCGACATCAACGAAAAGAACAACATAATTTTTTAATTTTATTCCTCATTTAACATTCTCATATTATATTTGGGTTAAATACTGTTACCACCCTTGAAGCATTCATCCCACATCAATTACCCCCCTGAAGTATTAAAACCTTAAAAAAAAATCATGACCTTCTAACACCTTTAACTTTGAAATTTAAAAAGTCCATTTTACCCTTACTAAAGTTTGATTTATGAAAAAAAATTAAAGGAATTTTTAAAATACCAAAATCACTCTTTTTTTTTTTAAGTTTTATCTAATTTTATTTTCACTTGTTCATCGAGCTCTTTTTACTTTTATAATTCTAAAGTATTTGGAGCTCATTCAATTTTAGTTTCACTTATTTGGTAAACCAAGTTAAAAATAAATTTATATATTCATATAATTTTCACATTTATATAATTACCATATATATATATAAATATATTAATTGTATATTTTTTTATTAGCTCATGATCGGCTCTTTCAGTTTTATTAATTGTATATTTGTTTAAGTAAATATATATATGCATATATAAATTTATTTTTAATTTGGTTTGACAAACAAGGGAAATTATAGGATTACGAAAATAAAAAGAGCTCGATGAACAAATGAAACTAGAATTAGAAAAGTTTCAAAAAAAATTGATTTTGGTATTTTAAAATTTTCTTTAATTTTTTTATAAAGCAATTTTTAGTAAGGGTAAAATGGACATTTTAAGCTTAAAAATGAAAGGAGTTAGAAGACCAGGGGTTTTTTTGAAGATTTTAAGATTTTAAGGGGATAATTGATGTGGGGTGAATACTTCAGGGGTGCTAACTGTATTTAACCCATTATATTTTGATACTTATAAGGTGGTGAATATAATACATAGAAAATTAAAAGGGGGTAATTATAATAAAGTATTATAATTGCCAAATTACACACTTCGGACAAAAAGTAGTTGTTTATGAATGAAAAATTAGTTAATTATTTGTACTTTTTCATCCAAACCATAATAGATTAGGGGCCAGGTGTTAAATTTTGATATATATTCTTTATTTTATCTATATATATAAGTTTAGATTAGTATTTTTTATATAATTTATGTGTTATTTATTCTAATTTTTAATGTGTCATAATTAATTAAAACTTTCTTAAAATAATTCAGATTTCTTCTAGCAAAGTAATTTCCTTAAAATATTATTTACATATTTATTTCTTTTAGTTGGATATATTATTCATTCTCGAAGTAGTTTACAATAATTAGGAATTTAGGACTACTAAATAGTTTATTTTTTAATAAAATTTTGTTCTTTTATAATTAATTTTTATTTATTATTAAAAGAAGTACTTATAAGTAAGGGTTATAAATGTAAATTAATATTTTATATATTATTCATATGATATTTTATTTTAAATTTTATCGTTCCATAGTAAATTAAATTTTATTAAAATATTTAAGATTTTTTTAGCAATGCAATTGCATCGAAATATTATTTGCATATTTATTTTTTTAGTTAGATATGTTATTTATTCTCTAAGTAGTTTAGAGTAATTAGAACTACTAAATATATAATTTACTTATTTATATATAATTTTATTCTTTTATAACTAATTTTTACTTATTATTAAAAAGTGTACTTAACTATGAGAGTGGATTCACACTTTTATATATAATATAGATATAGATATTCTCATTCCTATAAAACACTTTGTTGAATTTTTTCACTTATGGGCTTTATTAGAATAATTGTTATAATAAAAATTTAGTGTCATTTATAAAATTTTGGACACGACAGTTGATACACATGTACGCATACTAGAATGCATGTTGTATTTTTAGCAACACCGAATTCAATATTACTAATTTAATCATCAGAGGGTTTATAGGTGACAGTGATAGTTATCTTATAAGTTCACATCAATTCTCATTATTATTATTATTATATTAGAGTGTGATTAGATGAATGCTTACTTTAACCTCAATTAACTGATAAATCCCGACCTCAATATCTCTGATCAAAATCATAATTGTACGGAAAAATATTTTATAAGATACTTTGGGAAATAAAATAAAATAAAATATATATATATATAGGCAGAGACAAGAAATGAAGATAACCAAAACGTTAATTGAGTCAAACGTGGTCACCATGTGGATCATATCGAATTGCTAAAAATAATATAATTATTACATTAATAGTAAGATTACAAGAAATTAATACTATAATGAACATTACATCACGCATGACATTATCTTGCAAAAGGACAAATAATTCAAAAAAATAAAATAAAATAAAATTATAGGTGTAATTTAAATTATTTGCTTAAAATGCGTCACATATTCCCACTCGTTCAAGGAAGGTGTGCCCAACCAACCTTTTTAAAAACAAAAAGGTATTACGGTGCTCAAACCATTGTACATGGGGCCCCACAAATATTTTTCTTTTCTATTTTTTTTGTTTAATTTTAATTACTTGGATTTCACTCATCTTGCTGTTAATTGTTGGTTTTCAAGAGGTCGTGGGTTCAAGTACTACGAATGTAGAGAGTTGTTTAATTTATATAATATATATATTGTTCATTTGATTGGTGTTGCTAAATGTAGATATGTTATTATATCGTGGACTGGATAAATGTTGTTATATTATGCACTGAATATTGTATTATCAATTGGTCGCTTTAGAAACATTGGTATACTTTCAAATTATTAGTTCATCGCTCGTTATAAAAAAAAATACTGATTTCCAGCACATAATCGCATTTTATGGATACTAAACAAAGGATAATCGTACTTACAATAAATAATTAAGTGATTTTAAATTACAATGATTTCTTCGTAAATTTAAGATAATTATGAATAGCTATCTGCTTTTTCAAAAATTATAAATACTTCTGGATTGTAATTTTTAATCAAATATCTGAAATTGTCCATTTTATCCTTAATTTTTTTAAAATAAAATTGTATAAAGAAAAACATAAGAGATATCTCCCTTTGGATTTTAATCCAAAAAAAATCAGAAGATTTTAAAAATTAATAAAAAATAATTCACTTTGCATAAAACATCTTGGTCAAGTCACCCATACAAATGGATGGAAATGAGTTATTTGTTAGACGATTATAAACATCAGGGAGATATTTATAATTTTTGAAAAAACAAGAAAGTATTCGTAATTATGTCAAATTTCAAAGGAGATCATTGTAATTCACTTTATAATATATATATATATATATATATATATAAACTCAAGTCATATGCCGACACACGCATAATTAATTAATAATTCAATCTAAAACTCTTTTTTAGGATTTTTAATTTTCTATTTTTCCAAGTGGAAGAAAAATATAATTATTCCTAACAAACAATAATAATGAATAATTTGGCAATTGGCAGGCAACAGAAGAAGACAAATGAGGCTTTTTTGGGGGGCAAGATTTGCGTGATATTATTATGATTAATTATTACGTATTTTCGTAGAATCTTTAAGGTGGATTTCATGAGATGTCGGCATCAATATCATCATGGTATCATGTAATAATAAGATAAGGATGCTGGCAGCACAATTTTTTATTTTATTTTTTTTAACTACAGTACTATATTTTTCTAATCTCACCAATATCTCTTATTCTTAAATTGAATTTTCCATTAATAATTTTATCAAAATTGTCTTTCCATAAGAAAAATTTATATAATAAACAATGTTTATCAATAATTTCGTAAACTTTTAGTGATTTGAGAATTAATTTTACGTTATTATATATTATACTCGATAATTATTTATATTTTCATTATTTCGTCATTTCTTGACAGTTCGTACAACAACAAATTAATTAAGTGTTTGAATAATCATGGGAAGAATCGATGCGTTAATCTTGTTTAGGTAAGAATCGACATGTTTGTATTAGTGAAACACCGTACGTTATTGACTTGATTTAGCCAGAGATTTAATTATGATACCTTACACAAATGCAACTTTTATTAAATCAAAATATGATGTAATATTTAACTGAAAATTCACATTTGACAGCCCCACATGCACGTTTGACCGTATTTTTTTTTCTCTTTTTTATTTTTCTTGGATCAGATTTAAACCATATTTAAATTTGGATATATTATTTTACTTGACTTATGCAAGTCCCAAGGCAGAAATTCCGAAATTTGCTCAATTTACAATGAGAAATTGTAATAAATGAACTTAACGCTAATAGGAATTCCATGTAAGATATTATATTATTTGTGTAACGAGGTCATGTGTCGATCTTGAACTCTTTGTTTGAGGGTTAATGATCTAGGAATGCGTTAATATCGGGCTGCAGATTAAAAATTTGAATAACTTATAAGTCCTACAATATTCTCTCTCTAGCAAGATATTTTTAGGATAAAATCGTAAAATTTATATGAGCCATCGGAATATCAAATTGAGATTTTCAATTCATTACTCCCACCTGAATATTATATATAATTTAGTCAAATATACTTATACAATTGGATACTTTTACGTATATAATTTTTCAAGAAACATTACGATTTAATTGAATGAAACATTAATGTAATGGTGTGGTGCAATGGAGGGATAGTAGAACTCTGGACCATTTCAGGATCGGTTGCTATTGTTTATGACCGGTTTGGTATCTTTAAATCGGTTCTAATCGGGTTTAGTTTTAAACTCAAATTCAATCCATGGATCGATCTATTGAGGCACAGATTAGGTCTGGACTAAGCCGCCAATGTGCTTGTTTTTTCTTATAAAATTGAAGTGTTTTTTTAAACAATTATTTAAATTTGTGGTTGTCTAATTAAATAAATAAATAATAAGTTAAATTACACAAAAAATTATAACTAGGAAAAATAATAGGTAAGACTATATAATGAGCTTAGATAAAAATTTAACTAACATGCTTACAATGATAAACTTAGATAATAGCAAATCCAAAAAGGACTTAAAATAATGTATGAAAAAAAAATACATACGAAGAGTATTAATGTATTAAAAATATAAATGTAGAACAATAAAGATAAAAAAAATAAAAAATTAGAGTTTCAAAAGTATAAGAAAAAAATATGTCATGTATTATTACAAGAACAAAAAAATGATTCAATAGGTCTGGTCCAAGTACGGTGGTCTTGGGCCAATGAGCTGGGTTGGTCTCAGGTACTAATTCATGTGACTGGCCCAGGATCAGCCCGATCCCCAGCGAGCTCTGAACCAAACCAACCCACTTTAACCCGACCCACTGTGCATCTTGATCTAAACCTATTGCCCAAAACTGCAATCTATTTTCTTGAACTCCAAACGCTCCATTTCATAGTAGTTTTTCGCGAATTATATTATCTATTTTGAAAATCATATTGAATATAATAAATATGTTGCATATTCTATTTAAGAAGAAAATTACACGTATAACAAACAGAATAAAAATCAAATTTCATGAAAACTTTCATGTAATAATAAGTTACCCTGCAACACTAGATTATGACGCCAATAACATAAAAGATAAACCCTGGAATTAACTCACACAAAACATAGAATTTTCTTACATTCAAGACGGCGCAGATAGGAAATAATCCATAGTTGTCATACACAACGAAAACATGAAACACAACAGCAAATTAACACACACATTGTTCCGTTTTTCATTAATCTCCTCGCAGAACATGAACAATATTATGCGACAAATTTTACTCCAGCAAAGCAAATGTGGTGAGGTCTGAGGCTCCTCCTCCTCCTCCTCCTCCGCCATGAAGCGTAGGATGGTGGTGGTGATGAGGGTGGTGGCCGTTAGGAGGGAGGCGGAGGGCGATGATCCGTGGCCCTCCATTTGGAAATCCAAGAACAGAATTGTAATCACCTTCGTTCTCGACCAATCCGTACTGTGGATCCTCTTGTCTTGCGTCCTACCGCATAAAACCATACATAAAATAGTGAATCCCTTGATAAACGGATTGGATTTTTCGTTGTAAATTGTATTCCATCTCCTACTCCATTCGACATACACACGCTACGTGTATAAAGATGACATCATGTATTTTATTTAAGGAAAAGATTTTATACATGTGGCGTGCGTATGTTAAATGGAGTAGAAGATGGAATACAGTTTGCAACAGAAAAGAAAAATATGTGTGAGAAGATTTTTATTTAGAAAAGGGTTCATACAAATTCAAGAGCTAGGTTTCTGTGTATTTCTTCGACATTTCTTAACTGCAAACAAATAAAAGAAAGACAAACAAATTTAAAATTGACAGGAAATGGATCAAAAATAAAACATAGGAAGATGATCATGTCAGAATGTGTTATATATAACATACCTTCTTCTTGCTTGTCTCGATCTGGTTGCCAATAACTTTGTACTGTTGCAAGAATTTGCACATACGAAAACGTTATCAAGACCAAAATCCAACATTCTTTACCATATTTCGGACATTGGTTTAGCGAAAACAAATGAATATATACAACATATATGTGTTTATTTTGATAATTATCAACTAAATACTAATGGAATTCGACAAGTTTGGTGTAAATAGGCTTCGGGATTGGGAAATTCAAGTAGTATTGTTCATCTCGTAATTTAGAAGTTAAATATTTCCATAACTTTAAAAACTTTCACCTTTAATCCTTCTATCCCCAATTTCATAGGAAATTAAGGGAAAAACCACGTCCAAGTTACATGGTTGTGTTTTTCGATTCTGAAAAAACGGCCATGTGGCTTCTACACAGTTTTTTCCATCAATTTCCTAACGAGAGTCAGCAGAAGGACTGAAATGAGACTTTTTTTTGCAAATTATAGGATTGCAAGTTTTCCGACATATATACATAATCCTTTTTAACTTAATACCTGTTTTTATTTTGACTTACCGAAACTTACAATAAGTCGATTGAGAGGAACAAATTAAAGATGAATAAATAGAACATTATTTTGCATTAAATGAAAGTGTATTATACATGGAGTATTAGTTAATGGTATAGAATAAGAGAAAGCGCAAAGGCATATGTAGCTTTCACGGCAAACAAAATAATTATTTGCTACACTATAAATAATCACAAGTTAAAAATCATGGTAAATCAATACTATTAACTACAATCAAATCAAATCAATGAAAAAAATTAAATTTTACCACGATTAATCATGCACCGAGCATGCATTAATTAAAGTTGCAGTCTTCGTTCGTAATTTGCTAAATAAATCTATACGTAACTTTTCCTACCATGCATTAATTAACTCATCAAGATCAGTACGGCAGAACTAACCTCAACAAAAACATCAATATATTCTTTCAAACAAGAAAAAAATATCTATATATTGTTATTTGTTAGTTTTAGTTATAAACTGAATAGCAAGTTTTCCAAAAAGTAATTAATTAAAATAATTTTGATAATTATTTATATCTGTGGATTTTTTTTCTCAAACTCCAAGTTGCTGATGATATTTTCAGTCTTAATTATCAGGAATAATTAGTTTCTTCTCGATCCGTTTTTCCTTCTGAAAATTAATCAGTGTTCCTGAGTAAATTAATAATGGGGACTAGATAATTACAAAAATATGATTGATTTCATAGTTATTTATAATTCCAATACCTTCTAAAATTAATTAATTAATTAATTTCAACCAAGAACAAGGAAAACATAAATAAGGTAATTAATGGAAACCCTAGACTTGAAAATCTTGGCAAATAAATAAATTGAAAGAAAATGAGATATGAAAATTGGAAACCTTTCTGTCACGAATCAACCTCAGAGAGTTGTCCATGTCTTCAATCAGATTAACCATTTGTCCGTACCCCAGATCGTTCAAGCTCTCTCCCATCCTTTGCCTTTTCATTCAAAATAAATAAATAAAATAAAATAAAATAAAATAAACCAGTTCTTCACTATTAATTAATATAATTTACATACCTAATCTCCTTCCTCAGATTCCTGTTAACCTCCTTTAATTTCTTCAAGTGTTCTTGCATTTTCTGCACAATTCTACATATTAATTTACCACAAAAAAAAAAAACAAAACTCAAAGTCTCAATTTTTTTTTAAAAAAAAAAAACCTCATAGTGGGAGTTCCAGAGATCAACTGCGACAGCCTTCTGGTACTGATCAAACATCTGCTTTGTCCTGAAACCCACAAAAAATAAAAATACAAAGAGGAAGAAATTTCCAAGAATAATTAGATTTAATCAAGTGTGTATGCACCAAGAACACTTGTGATGAGAAGATGGAGATGTACGTGATGGAGGGGCTGATGTATTCATGAAGCTTCTGAGTGCTGGAGATCATGAGGATTGAAACCCTTGCATCACAAAGAACAGTGAGCTCATGAGCTTTCTTGAAGAGCCCATTTCTTCTCTTGGAGTAGGTCACCTGTCTGTTCGTCTGGTTCTCTATTTTCTTGATCTGGATCTTCCCACGAGCCATTTCCACCACTTCTCTCTCCCTCTCTCTCTCTCTCTAGATTTTGATTGTCTGAAATGGTGTGATTGAGATTCCTAAGATGAGAAGAAAAGAAGGGTTGTTTACAGTTTAATTATTGGTCCAACGGTTAGTTGGTAATTTTTCATTTCGAACAAGAATTATAAAGTTCATTATGGACTGACGATGACCGACTGATAACGTTCTATTTAGTAAAAAGTGGATTTGAGTTTAATTAATTGAATAATATTCAAATGAATTTTGATAAAATAAAAATGATTTTGTGATGATTAATTCATTTAGTTACCGATGAACTCTTGCTTGAACGGTGAGGTTGAGGTCCCACAATCAAAAAATCGTGGGTTGGAGTGCTACGAATGTAAGGAGTTATATTATTCTTTTGGTTGCTTTAATGTTGACGTTGATATTGTGAACTAAATATTGTAAGAGCAGTTGATTATTTTAAAAACTGTTGTATTTTCAAATTAATAATTCATCGCTTATTATTATAAAAAAACTCATTTAGTTGGAGTCTAACCTCACTTAATCTTGAAATTAAAAAGAAAAAGGAAAGAGGGGTTGGGTGATAAAGAGAGAGGAGTGAGGGGGGAGCATGTGTTAGCCAAAAATGGAAAGGGGTTACTAAATGGGCGAAAAAGGGCTGCAGGAGTTGATAAAGTAATTTAAGAATCGGTCGTTTCTTGTTATCAGTCACCACCACTCTACAGTGCACTGCACTACACACTATCTTTAATTTAATCTTTTCTGTTTTATCCCCACCGTTTATCCAGTTGTGATTGATGGGGTGCTGTTTTATATTTGAGTCGCAGCTGAACACAAGAATTGGTAGGCCCAATGGACCTATCATTTCCTAAACTGAAATTGCATTGTAATGACCATTGGATCTTGATGCTTCTGCCTTTCAGTTTTCTACATAGTTTTGATGGATCAGTTTCTTGTTGCCATTTATGGGCCTTACTTCTAAAACTTTCTTGACTTTGGACTTTTGGGCTATGAAGCATCTAGCTTTTAAATAATCAGCATTGTTCTGTTCAAGAATTCCATTTGCGTTAATTATTAATTGGGTGCACGCAGTACTTGTTCGTATATAATTACAGACAATAGGATTCTAAGAATCAAAATTAATGTACAGTTAAAAATAGATCAGGTGATTAATATGAATGATAATGATTAAAATATGATGAGGTGGATTATTTAAAGTAAACTAGTCGTCGTGGCACGCCGTCCCTGCATGCATATAAAATAATATTGCACGCTTTAAAATTATTGTAAATAAGAAAATATACATATTAATCAACACATAGCATTTAAAAAAGAAAGAAAGAATGAAAGAAAGAGAGAGAAAGAAAAGGAATGAAAGTTAATTTAGGAGTATTATCGGTATAACTAAATAATTGGTGTTGCGGTGTAAGTAACCGCTGTTTATTAGTAAAAACAGGGTTTGCTTTATATATTTAAAGTAAATAAATTATTATATACAACGCAATCTTAGAGTATAATAAATATTTAAAAATTTAGTATTACAACGTCACAAATGACCAATTTATGATTGCAAAATGAAGAGTAGTTTTTTCTCTCTCTATATATTAATATAGATTACATACACATTAGTGTTCAAATTCAAGAACCCCAATGGAAGATTTTGAGACTTAGAACCACTAGGTTGCCTGTGGGACTATTTGCTAACACTTTTTTGTTTCTTCTCTTTTACATATTTTTTTAAAACTTAATCTTTGATATAGTAATTCAAAATAAATACATTAAAAAAGTCAGAGAAAATTACACATTTTCAACTGGGCTTGAAGACCCTAGACTAAGATAGTTTTAATTAATAGTTAATTACACTACACTCTTTTGAGATTTTGTATAATACATATGAACTCTACGTGATTTAGAAAATTAAAATTAGTAGTCTTGATATTTGTTTCCATCTAACAATAGATTCATTCATTAGTTAAAATTACCGACTTTATTGATATTAGCAAAACAACTCAATGAAAATTCATAGTTACTTTCGAGGGGTTTATTACCGATTTATTACATGCCAAATAAATTCTTTTATGATCAAACTACCTATATACATTTTCACAAGTTAATGCATGTTAGGAGGTATATCTCTGCCCTTATAAGGGTAGTTTTGGTCAGAAAAATGTATTTGACTTGCAACAAGTGAGTAATAAGTCAACAGGGATAATATAGATTTTTTTTTGTTAGTATCAGTAAATTTTTAGTGAACTAATAAATGAATCTATTTGTTAGATAGAAATAAACGTTACAGGTACTAAATATAATTTTTCAAACTTTAAAAAATCTAAGTGTAATTACATTAAACTTTAGGAGAGAATAGTGTAATTATCTCTTTAATTAACAAGCATTACTAGGATTTGGTAAAATTCAATTCCCCCATCAAAAGAGAGAAAAATGAGTTTTAAGGGGGGAAATTGTAATTTGGTAAAATTCAAATGAGTAGTATAGACCTGTAAAAAATGTGACCCGATTCTACTTTGAAGAAGCGGATCCGAACACTCTTTTGCCCGAATAGAGTAGAATTAGATCCACCACCTGCAAGCACAAAGAAATAACGCACTCTCCTTAACCTACACCACCTTCTTATCCCATACCCCTCTAGTTAAAAATCCCCAATTTTTCACAGATCTAAAAGTTGGGTTCAGATCACGAATCTCGATTAGGGTTTGGAATTTTTACACTTAATTCAGATCTCTCTGTTCTTGTTTCTTAGTATCTGTGTGATAATAGGGGGGAAAGAATTGTAGAAATGTTGACGAAGTTTGAGACGAAGAGCAATAGAGTGAAAGGTTTGAGCTTCCACAGCAAGAGGCCATGGATCTTGGCGAGTCTCCACAGCGGAGTGATCCAGCTCTGGGATTATCGCATGGGCACCCTGATTGATCGATTCGACGAGCACGATGGACCCGTTCGTGGTGTTCATTTTCATAAGTCGCAGCCGCTTTTCGTTTCCGGAGGTCTGATTTGTTTTTTTCGATATTGTTTGAATTTTTGTACATGCAATGTGATCTCCTGCTGGTTTACTGCAATTGGATGCTTTGAGAAGTTTTTTTTGGTTTTCGGATCTGCTGGTTTCGCTGTTAACTGCTTGTGTGGGACATTATTGAATGTGGGTAGATTTGGCTGTGGGATCCGTGGCTTTTGGAATTTCAATTTAAGTGTTGATTTATGGGGTGTGATCGTTTAGTGGATTTGGTGATCGCAATTGGTGGGTTATAGTTGTATATGATCTGATACATGTTAGAATATGAGATCATTGGTATTTGATTTAAGCTAGATGAGTTTTGTTGTTGTAAGTTTGTTGCCATTGAAATAAAACTAAATTTGTAGTGAACTTGATCCTGGAAATGGAGGGTTGAATTTGTGGGTTCCTGCAGATGTAGTCACTGGATGTCTTTACGTTTTGGTTGTCTTCTTTAAAGTACCTGTATTTTGTTAAATTCAAATGGTGTTGATTTACCCATTGCCATAGAGGGACTCTAGTTGATGAGCCAAAGAATCTATCTACAGGTTGTTAGATATTGTTAGTATTCTTTTTCTGTTAATTAACTGCTAGTAGAATGTTGCATGCATGAAGCTTGATTAAACCTTAGGCAAAGTAATTTTTTGTCATGCTGGGGTCGGGGAATGTTGAAACCTACTTATCTCATGATCTTATGCATGTAACTGACGATATTGCCAGAGTTTAATTGTTTCCTGGTACGTGTTATTTCAATGATCAGCATTTTGCCTTCTGTTCTATTTGTTGAACTTCATACTGGATAGGATTTTTCTGTAAGTTATTTACCATCTGGGTGGTTGATTCATATGGGTTCTTAAGTTGAACTTGATCCCATGAGGATTGTGTATATATATATATATATATATATATTCCAGCAGAAAATTTATTGATTTATACAATGGCAAGCAATTTTCTGTGTGGTTGCTTCAAGCCGCGTTTATTCTTGGATAGATATTGGAATGTATCTTTTTTCATTTATGCTAATGCTGGTTTCTGCAGGTGATGATTACAAAATCAAGGTGTGGAATTATAAATTGCACAGATGTCTATTTACTCTTCTTGGCCATCTTGATTATATCCGGACAGTTCAATTTCATCACGAGTATCCCTGGATAGTAAGTGCAAGTGATGATCAGACAATTAGAATATGGAATTGGCAATCACGGACTTGCATTTCTGTGTTAACGGGGCACAACCATTATGTCATGTGTGCCTCATTTCACCCCAAAGAGGACTTGGTCGTTTCAGCCTCTTTGGATCAGACTGTTCGTGTTTGGGATATTGGTGCCTTGAGGAAGAAAACGGTATCTCCTGCTGATGACATTCTGCGATTGTCTCAAATGAATACGGACTTCTTTGGTGGGGTTGATGCTGTTGTGAAGTATGTCTTGGAAGGCCATGATCGAGGGGTTAACTGGGCTTCTTTCCATCCGACTCTCCCTCTGATTGTTTCTGGAGCAGATGACCGCCAAGTGAAAATCTGGCGCATGAACGGTATGCCATCTTAATCACTGGTTTCTGGAGTAGTTCTTGAGCTATGACTATTATCTTGTTAAAGATGCATAGTGGCTCCTAGAAGGATCATTCAGTAAATGTGCACTTAGTGTTTGAATGATCCAAATTTTGTAATGGGCAAAGCATTTTGCCATTAAGAAGGAAAATAACCCTCAAAATATTCTTGTATTTATATAACATTGTTCACTATAACCTGGTGTTGGAACTTTGGTGTTCTAAGACTTCCTGTTTTCATTTTGTATTAGTTCTGGAGTTGTCTTCTGTCGAAGCTTTCTTAAAGAGCTGGCATTTATTTCGTTAAAGTAGGTGAAAGAGGTGTCGCTAATTGTTATATACATTGTGAATTTGACGAGAGACAGCTAAGGAGAAGGAATTAGGTGGTCTGAAGTTTGTGGTCATTTCATCTTGTCTCTGATTGGAAAGCTGTCTGGTACAGGCCTACACATTAGCTATCTGAATGTTTTCTAATTTAGCGAACTAGATAATGCCAAATCAGCTTCACTCAAGTTTCTTGCAACTGGGAGTGCGGACTTCTTTAATGAGTCAGATACTTAATATCTACCTACTATTTATTCTAAGTGAGTTGTATTACTTTTTTAGTTGCTGAAAAGTTATAGATTTTAGTGCTGATATCTGATTTATTTTTTCTTCAGATACTAAGGCTTGGGAGGTGGACACGTTGAGAGGCCATATGAACAATGTTTCTTGTGTACTGTTCCATGCAAGGCAGGACATTATTGTATCAAATTCGGAAGATAAGAGTATCAGGGTTTGGGATGCTACTAAACGAACTGGCTTGCAGACCTTCCGTAGAGAGCATGATAGGTTCTGGATTCTTGCAGCCCATCCTGAGATGAATCTTCTGGCTGCGGGCCACGACAGTGGCATGATTGTCTTTAAGTTGGAGAGAGAACGTCCTGCCTTTTCTGTCAGTGGTGATTCAGTCTTCTATGTCAAGGACCGGTTTCTACGTGTTTTTGAGTATTCAACTCAGAAAGATACTCAGCTGATACCAATCCGTCGTCCTGGGTCTAGTAGTTTGAATCAAGGGCCTCGAACTCTTTCTTACAGTCCTACTGAAAATGCTGTTTTGGTTTGCTCTGACACGGATGGGGGTTCATATGAACTCTATGTTGTACCCAGAGACAGCTATGGCAGAGGCGACATGGTTCAAGAGTCAAAAAGAGGTGTTGGGGCAGCGGCAGTTTTTGTGGCTCGAAATAGGTTTGCTGTGCTTGAGAAGAGCAGCAACCATGTCCTGGTCAAGAACCTGAAAAATGAGATACTTAAAAAGAGTCTTCTGCCCATTGCAACTGATGCTATATTCTATGCGGGTACTGGAAATCTGCTGTGCAGGGCTGAGGACAGGGTTGTCATCTTTGATCTCCAACAAAGGATTGTTCTTGGGGATCTTCAAACGTCTTTTGTTAGGTACGCAGTATGGTCTCAGGATATGGAGAGTGTTGCTTTACTGAGCAAGCATTCAATTGTTATTGCTGATAAGAAGCTTGTGCACCGCTGCACTCTTCACGAGACAATTCGTGTGAAGAGCGGAGCATGGGATGATAATGGTGTTTTTATCTATACTACACTAACGCACATTAAGTATTGCCTTCCTAATGGGGATAGCGGAATTATCAAGACACTGGATGTCCCAGTATATGTTACAAAAATATATGGGAACACAATCTTTTGCTTGGACCGAGATGGGAAAAACCGTCCTATCATCATTGATTCGACGGAGTATATATTTAAGCTGTCCCTTCTGAGGAAGAGATATGATCAGGTTATGAGCATGATAAAAAATTCAGAACTTTGTGGACAGGCCATGATTGCTTACCTGCAGCAGAAGGGCTTTCCACAAGTTGCTCTTTATTTCGTGAAGGATGAGAGAACTCGCTTCAACTTAGCCCTTGAAAGTGGTAACATTGAGAAAGCCCTTGAATCTGCTAAAAAGATAGACGAGAAAGATTACTGGTACAGGCTAGGGGTGGAGGCCCTTCGGCAGGGAAATGCAGGGATTGTTGAATATGCATACCAGAAAACAAAGAACTTTGAGAGATTATCTTTTCATTATCTGATAACTGGTAATCTAGAGAAATTGTCAAAAATGATGAAAATTGCTGAGGTAAAAAATGATGTAATGGGCCAGTTTCATGACGCACTATATCTTGGTGATGTACGGGAGCGTGTTAAGATTCTGGAGAATGCGGGTCACCTGCCCCTGGCTTATATAACAGCTTCAGTCCATGGGCTCCATGATATAGCCGAGCGTTTAGCTGCAGATTTGGGGGATAATGTTCCTTC
The DNA here is from genome assembly GCA_034509735.1 of Sesamum alatum. Classification (NCBI taxonomy): domain Eukaryota; kingdom Viridiplantae; phylum Streptophyta; class Magnoliopsida; order Lamiales; family Pedaliaceae; genus Sesamum; species Sesamum alatum. The sequence continues at coordinate 9,849,011 of JACGWO010000002.1, read as the reverse complement.
TGTGCCTGCGGGGAAGAAAGCTTCTCTTTTAATACCCCCGAGTCCAGTGCTATGTGCTGGAGATTGGCCTTTGTTAATGGTCAGTAAAGGCATATTTGAGGGTGGCCTTGATGATACAGGCAGAGGAGAAACTGAAGACTATGAAGAGGCTGCAGATGCTGATTGGGGTGAGGCACTGGATATTGCTGAGGTGGACAACTTGCAGAATGGAGACATCAGTCTGGTGCTAGAGGAGGAGGCCGTGCAGGAGAATGATGAGGAGGGTGGATGGGATCTTGAGGATCTGGATCTGCCTCCTGATGCTGAGACACCGAAAACAGCTGCAATTGGACGTTCTGCTATGTTTGTGGCCCCCACACCTGGTATGCCTGTAAGCCAGATTTGGGTCCAGAAATCGTCTCTTGCTGCCGAACATGCAGCTGCTGGCAACTTTGATACAGCAATGCGTTTATTGAGCCGTCAGTTAGGGATACGTAATTTCGCCCCTTTGAAGTCACAATTTATTGATCTTCACTTGGGCAGTCACAGTTACTTACGTGCCTTTACTTCAGCGCCGGTGATCTCGGTTGCAGTTGAGAGGGGTTGGAATGAGTCAGCAAGTCCTAATGTGCGAGGTCCCCTGCTCTAGTATTCAATTTCTCCCAATTGGAAGAGAAGCTCAAGGCTGGCTACAAGGCTACAACTGCTGGAAAGTTTTCTGAGGCTCTTCGACAATTCCTGTCTATTCTTCACACAATTCCACTGATTGTTGTTGAAACACGAAGAGAGGTGGATGAAGTCAAGGAATTGGTTCTCATTGTCAAAGAATATGTTCTTGGTTTGCAGATGGAGCTTAAGAGGAGGGAACTGAAGGACAATCCACTCCGTCAGCAGGAGCTTGCTGCCTATTTCACCCATTGTAACCTCCAGCTTCCGCACTTGAGACTTGCACTATTGAATGCTATGACCATTTGCTTCAAGGCACAAAATCTGAGCACTGCAGCCAACTTTGCCAGGCGACTTCTGGAGACCAATCCTAGTAATGAGAATCAAGCCAGAACCGCTCGCCAAGTTCTGCAAGCTGCCGAGAAGAATATGAAAGATGCTACACAGCTTAACTACGACTTCAGAAATCCTTTCGTTGTGTGTGGGGCCACATACGTGCCAATTTACCGGGGGCAGAAAGACGTAACTTGCCCCTACTGCAGTACTCATTTCGTTCCAACTCAGCTAGGGCAGCTATGTACTGTTTGTGAACTTGCAGGGATAGGAGCTGATGCATCCGGCTTGCTCTGTTCTCCTTCACAGATACGATGAATTGACCTTACAATTTGCTTGTTTAGACGAACCGGCTAAGTCAGTGAATGTTTGCCATCTTGAGAAACAAAGAGGTAGGAGCTCCAGACAGAGAGATATTACAGCCCGAATTTATGCTTCTGTTCAATATTTGGTTTTGTTTTGCAGGATCATTTTTATCAATCTCCCACCCCTCAACTCTTTTTGGTTTTTATGATTACAGTTTCCATTGTAATAAAGTCATGTAAGATTTTGATTTTGATTTTGAGACCCCCCATGTTCTTATGCAGTGTGGTAATTTAGTGTGCCTGCCCAATATGTTCTCTTTGCAGATGTAATAGACATTTTGCTCACTCTATATATTTCTTTGCATTCAGATTACTGAATTGCGCATCCAGACTTCTTAAAGGGTGGATGATTTATGTGAAACTGCTCATTCTTTCACTTTATTTGAGCAGAAATTCTTTTCCAGGGCCACGTTTGTCTGTCTCTGGAAGATATGAAGAATTGCTTTGTTGATGATACTTTTTCCTACAACCTAGGCAATGGGCCCCATGAGAAATTCTTAGACCCCTAACTAAGCCTTCATTAAAATGGTCTTAGGGTTGTCAAAAGTGGTTGAAATCCCATGTGACTTCTGCACCTCCACTCCTTTTTCTTAAGCCACATACTTATAATAATGACTCAGACTCAGAAATACCAATAAACCAATAATTATGCTCAAAGAGAAACCTAAGCTGGTCTAAAAATACAAAAATGACTACCTAAGTCAATGTTTATTAATTTCATATGGTAAAATGACCTTTTTTATTTCATATGTGTATCATGATGTTTAGCACTTGGAGGGCCAAAGGGACCCTGGCTACGTAATCTAGGATTAGGGTAACAATTAAGGAGAAATAACTACGTGATCTGACATTACAGTTCAATATAAAACACCACCTCATTGACTAATCCAAACACATTCTCCTTTCGTACAAAAAATCTATACAAAATAAAAAATACATAATTTTCATTAAAAATTAAAATAAAAATAAAAATTCAAACAAATAGGCTAACGATCTCATACTATACATACTATATTCAGTATACAGTACATCAAAAACATACATAGACTATTGGTATATATTTTATTTGTCAATATTAAGAGATATGTGTCAGTTATTTATACACCATTAATACGAGAGAGATGTGCATGAAAACATACATAAACACATTAATAAAACTTGAAAATTATTATAAAAATAAGCTAACACCACCAATATTAATAAAATTTGAAATCCGCAGCAGTATTAATTAATTAGATCTTTTTCAATCACATCACACGATCTTCACATCCAGAAAATTTCCAAAATTGAGTTTGGAGTACTCCAAAAGCGTGTTTATACGACAATATGTATGTATTTGTAGAGGTCCGTAATTGAAAAGACGTTTTTGGTTTTTATTATTGTAAGAAGAAAGAAACAGAAGAGAAGGCGCATTCGGCAGGTCAAACCCGATTAAAAGGGCACCGGACGCAGGGCTCGAGACAAGAACCCCAGATCACAAGGCTGCCACTCATTCAATTTCTCATTCTTGGGACTCTCACCCCAACCCATTTTCTTTTAATTTTCACAAACCCAAATTAATCTACTAATTGATTAATATTATTATAAAGCTCAAATGTATTTAATTACTTTTACATATAAAATTTTGAGATAATTACACTCCCCTCCATTGAGGTTTGATGTAATTACACGTAGACCATCTGTGATTTGAAAAATTACATTTAGTACACCCCTTAAATTTGTTTCTGTATAACAAATAGGTCTCTCCATTAGTTAAAATTCGCTGAATTTATTGATATTATCAAAAAAAAAAAATTGAACTAAAAGTGATATTTGCCATCGATTAATTTGTTACTGACTTATTTTTTATCAAACGAATTTTTTAATGACCAAACTACTCTTATATATCGTCACACGTTAATGTATGAAAGAAAGTATATCTTCATCGTTAAGTGGATAATTTGATCATAAAAAATTTGTTTGGCCTGCATTAAGTTATTAATAAGTCAATCGAGGGTAAATATTGATTTTCATTCAAGTTTTTTTATATATATTGATAAATTCAGTAAATTTTAATTAACGGAGGGACCTGTTTGTTAGACAGAAGCAAACTTTAGGGGTATTAGATGTAATTTTTTAAATTATAAAAAATTTACGTGTAATTACACCAAATTCCAGAAAAAGAGAGTGTAATTATCCCTAACATTTTTACATATTTTCTACTCTCGTGGTTATTACAGATTATCTATCAATTCACGTCCGTGTAATAACGTAAAAATTTGGACACGCAGTCTTGTAATGAAAAGGGTCAAATACTAAACAACTAACTTTTGCATGTGTACGGGTGATTAGGGCCGCCGTTGGTCCGTACGAAAATTGGGAGAGTTTGAATGAAATTTATACATTAATTATGGGCACTAATTAGGGAGAAGTCACGTGTTTGTATGTGTCTTTTATTTTATTTTTTTAAGGAGGAATTATAAACTAAATATATATATATATATGATAGAGTAGCAGTGCAGTGAGTGTCGGGTTAGGATTTTAAATGATGGATGGTTTGAAATAGAGTTGTTAATGTTAATTTGAATGAGTGGTCTGTAGGATATCTTGTCTTGTCAAGCCGCTGCAACCACTTTTCTGTCTATTATGTCAAGACCGGCCACTATGTCCTCACCAGGATTCATCACCATTATTGCTCATACTGCATGTGGAGATCCTAAATCGTGTAGAGAATGAATGTGATGGATAATGTGAAAATTTGTTTAGTATAAAATCGAGGTAAGATTTAGATTTTTTTTTTTTTATTTTTAAGATAATTATTGTTCGATAATTTGTCTTTCAAGATATAATGACGTATTATCTCAAAGTAACAGCACTACAAACTTTGAGAAACGATAAATTAAATAATATTTTAAAACTCTCTTGCTAAATTCTATTTGCAGAATGCTTTTATGGTTACGAATGCTATATATGGAATGAGTTGAATGAATAATGAAATTAAATGGGAGGCCTGTATGTAGGAGTTGAAAATGTGTATTGAACGGACTTGTCTAATTAATCAGAAAAGATGTATTTTGAAAGATTATGACCTTTCATCCGAATGGACGCATCATTTCATCCAAAGGACATATCATTTCTCTAAAATAAATGCATCGTTTCAATCAAAGGATTTCATCCAATGAATACATTCTTTCAACCAAAGGACACATTTATTCAGCTGATTTAAACACGATCGGATGATGATTAAAGTATAAGCAATTACAACAACGCTAAATTGACTCGAACTAGAACATAAAAACTAACAGTTATCCCTAAATTAAAGAAGAGAGATGATTGAAAATATGTAAGCCAAAGGTTTGAAAACAGTTCAATTGTTGACACCACCAACAATATGCACTTACCAAACCACTTAAGATTAAAATCACCAATGAAAATACAAGACAAAAAATTGTAAAGTGTTGGGAATGAAGTGTCAATTTCAGTACCAATTAGAATATATATGGTATGTCGACATCGATATCCAAGATTTTATGCATGCACAAAAGTCAAGTTATTGCAGCTTCTATGTCCTTTTTGGACATACCTCATATCTACCCGTCTCTTCATTAATATTCGCTACAAATTCAATTTGTTCCGTGTGAGATAAACTCATGCCCACTTTAATTCACCCTTCTCCTCAACTACATTACATATTTTAAAAAGTGAAATTAATTGGTCCTTGCATTAATATTTTAGGTGTCTATATATAATTGAAAGCATCACTTGAATTGTGGATGTATGTGTACTTCAAAAATCAATTGAAATATCGATGTCACTGCTGCCAGGTATATGACATTTGGTCATGGTTAATAATAAATATTTGTAGCAAATAGTCATGGATCATGATCTTTTTTTTTAGGGTGACTAAAATATTTGTCATATCAAATGTCTTTTAGTTTTGACAAATAATATTTTAATGGTGGAAAAGTTAGTCTGTTGCATCGATTTTATTTAAGTATAATTAATGATAGTATTCACCACAATTTGTAGCCATAGTCGTTAAATTGTAACCAATTGTATATTTTTCCTCTAGTGTGTATTAAATCAACTTTTGAATTTGAATCTATTAAATAATATAATTGATCGCATGCTATAAAAAAAAATAAAAGATGATCACTTGGAGCTGGACTTAGGAAACTTCTTCATAATTACATCACTCTGATATATTAACAGCATTACTTAAAACTGAATGACTACGGATTTATTTTCCGTGTAGCAGTTATGCTTTGAATTTGGCATTTTTTGCTTTGTTTCAAAAGAATTGTTATGCTGATCGTTTTTTCTTTTTTTAAATAAGGGTTAAATACATTTTATACCTCTGAATTATACATGTAGTCTCATTTAGGCCTTTAAAATATAAAAGGTAAAAAAAAGCCCTGACAAAATAATTTGACATTAAAAAGACAAAAATACCCCTTCTCACTTATCTCCTATACATTACATTTTATTCCCTAAAGGTATGTTTTATTACTTCGCCAAAACTACTTTTAGAGATTTAAAATTTTACTCATATTTTATTTATAAAATAGTAGTTAAAATTTATATTTTTTTTATTAATTATGTAATATAAAAAATATTTACAAATTCACTATATGCATATATATTTTACAAAGTAAACTATTTATATTAAAAAATACATTAAATATGTGTAAATAAATTATAATGCATATAATTTTATAAAAAAGTATGTTATATAACATATAATTTTTTGTTTAGGTATATGTACACATAATTAAATGATATCATATCATTACTTAAAAGATTATAGAATATTATAGATTAATTATATTATAGAGTTGCATATTTATAGTGTATTATGTTCGATGTAATATTATTAAATTATATCAAAAATATTATTTTTTTAAAAAAAGTTCAACATATATATAACAACACAAGCAAAAATTATGTAAATTTTTAAACATTATTTAAAAAATATAAGGTTTGTAAATTTATAGAGTGTTATAGAGATTTTATACTAATTATAAAAATAATAAATTTTGATAGTATTTATGTTAGATATAATTTTTATAATAATTCAAATTATGTCTTAGGGGAACGATTGAAATAAACATATTTTAGGGGTGTAAACAATAAGGATATTTTCATCATAAAAATAATAATACATATCACGAGGGGCTACTTTGTTACATTTTATAATTTAGGGGGATAAATGCACTTTATGCATAATTTAGGGGTGCAAAGTGTATTTAACCAAAAAAAAAAAAGAAAAAAGGAAAATGGCTTGATTGCTTTCAAGTATTAATTGTTTTGAAAGGATCACAGGAAGAATTAGTGAGGAATACGAGGCGTTTTATACGATACTATTATTATGTTGTAATAATATACGAGAGCCAACGAATAATTTCTACAGAGTCGAGGAAATGCCGAGATGAATTGAGTCGCTAATCTTACTGACCGTGACGGTGATGATCATGTTATCCTTAAATAATGATCGAGTGTTGATTGGTCAGTGAGGAAATAATTATGCGTTGAGGAATAGGTTGATGTTGATTAATTTTAATTTATTTTGAGGAAATATATATAATTATCATGGGAAATGGTCAGGGGAAAGGAAAGGCAAAAGTAGAGCGTGTTTTCCGGTGCAAGGACGAACAAGCAAAAGCTGATGCAACGCCACGGTGGCAGCCGTTGGATCACCATGCAAGGGCTGGGATTCAATTTCTAGATGAGGTAGGGTTTTTTATTGCAAAAACTGAGAGACAACTGTAGAAGAAGTGGCAGGATTTTCTGCTAAAAACAAAAAAGGAAAATCAGCTACACTAACACTCACTCCTACAGTCAACTACTATTGTATGTAGTGTGTGTTCTGTGTGTGTGTGAGAGAGAGAGAGAGAGATGGGTAGCGTGGGGGGATGTCTTAAATTGAGGTTGCAGAGAGGGTGGTTGCAGTGGCTGATGGCGGCGTTTGCAGGGCTGTGAATTTAATGCACCCACAACACAAACAACACAATTCAACTAATCTCACCATCAAGACTCGGAGAGATTGAGAGAGAGAGGGAAACCCAACGAACTCCTTTCGATCTCTTCATTCTGGGAACCTGAATAATTCTCAAGTTTTGATAGTGAAAGAAGCTGTGAGGAGAGAACAAGAGACCTCAAGAATCACACACACAGAGTAGTACTTCAGCCAGCACAATTAAGTAATACATATATATGTACATGTACTTCTTAATTAGTATGATTAGCATTTACTGTGGTGGTAAATTAAACTAGCTAGCTAGTTCAATAAATCGACATATTTGCAAATTTACAAAACAACCCACACACACACACACACACAGTGGCTCGGATCTTCCTAGGAAACGCTACTAGATGATAATTACCCATCCTCTGCCCGGACCCCTCTTGCCCGAATAAGTCCTTTTTTGTGTTTGCTATGGATTTGCTCTCAAAATTGAGGTTGAAGTTAGCTTGTCGTAGGGTTGGAAAATGTCCGGGTTTTTCTCACTAGGTGGTAAAGAACAAGACCAAGATCAGCAAACAGACAACAATAATAGCTTGTTCCTGTTCAAGAACGAGGAGATCTATAACAAGGGTTTTGAACTATGGCAGCAGTACAACAATCAATTGCACCAACAAAGACTTGTCTCTCACCACCAGCATCACACTATCCAAGATGTTCACTTTTCCATCGGGCCGAGTAATCTTGCTCATGACCCTTCCGATTATAGCTACGGATCATCATCATCATCAGCAGCAGCAGTGTTTAGGGTGATGAATTCAGGTAGGGGTAGGAACGTCGACGTCGGAGTGAACTGTCAAGATTGTGGGAACCAAGCTAAGAAAGATTGCGTCCACATGAGATGCAGGACTTGCTGTAAGAGCCGAGGGTTTCCGTGCCCAACCCACGTCAAGAGCACCTGGGTTCCGGCCGCTAAACGCCGCGAGAAGCAGCAGCAGCAGCAGCAGCAGCCGGGTTCTGATTCTCAGCAAGATCAACAGCAGTTGACCGTCGGAGTGGAAAACCCTAAACGGCTGAGAGAAAATCATCCAGGTGGAGGTAATTCTACTCTTGCTATTCTACTCCACTATATACTACGTCAGGTGATGTTGTAGGTTTTATTACGCTGAAAATCGGGAGTTTTTCAGAAATGGGCTCCATCGATCTGATCGATGGGGTTTTCAGTTCTTGAATTGTTCATAAATTCTGTGAAGAACTGGATGAACTTAATACATATCCAACATTAATTAAGCTATTTATGTATGGTGAAAGAAATCATTTGCGTGATATGAATGAAGCCGAGCTTCAACTACCACAATCTGATTCTTCATCTTTCCCTTTCTCTTTACTGTTACAGAGTAAAGCTGACGCAAATAAAATCTGTGAAGAACAATTAGATTTTCACTCAAGAAGATTTCTTTTCCGTACGATCGAGGAAGAAACTTACATGTATATCTCTCTCTCTCTATATATAATTCTTTGTTCTGATCAATGACTAGGGTTTCGTGAGTTGGGACGACACCTCCCACCGGAAGTGAATTCTCCAGCCTTCTTCCGCTGCGTGAAGGTCAGTGCAACAGATGACGCCGAGGAGCATTTCGCTTATCAGACGGCTGTCAACATTGGCGGCCACGTTTTCAAGGGAATTCTCTACGATCAAGGCCCTGAAAGCCACTACACTGGCAGCGGCGGCGGAGAGAGCTCCTCCGCCTGCGCAGGATCACAACAACAGTCGCTTGATCTCATCGGCGCCACAACCAGCAACCCGATGCTTGACCCTTCAATGAATTATCCCACTCATCATCTCAGCAGTTTCATGGCGGGCACGCAATTCTTCCCACCACCAAGGCCTTAAGAAGTAGAATTCAAGGGTCTACGGTAATAGATTTCTTTCCTTCCATATATTTCTAACTTGAGATTGACATTTGGTATTATTGGTGATATCTAAGCCTATTCTAAGCAAACCATTGAAGGAAAAAAGGTGGACCAATTGGAAGAAAAGTGCATGTAAGAATTAGAGAAATGGATCTTGATGATGATGATCCGCATGTTGTTTATTATTTTTGTTCGAATTTCAATTTTGATTTTGTGCATTGATTAGATATTAACGTTGTTGGTTTGTTTACTCCATAACCCTTTTTTCCTATTTGGTTTTTGGTAATTTGTGCATACATATGGAGGTGTGCAAATTTCGCATGCTGTTATGTTAATTTCTCAACATTCTTTATGCGTTTTTTCTTCTTTCAAAGAAGCTTTCTTCTTGGTCCTGAGCTCGATGCTGCCTTTCCTCCCTTTTATCCGTTTTCTTGCCACATTATACTCTTAATTCGGTTGTATCTGAATTGATGGATTTGATTTTAAAATAAAAATTTAAAATCCATTATTATTTAACCAAATATAGAATGATTTGAACTCTTTTAAATTTAGAATTAGGGCAAAAAACGTGTCTTATAGGACTAAAACAGTTACTTATTTAAGTTGTGGTACCAAAGCAAATAATGCCATAGTTTCAGAATTATTTCGAAAAAATTTGTTACTAGGAATTCGAAATCTGATCATTTTAAATCCATCAATCCAAATATAGACTTCATAATTTCATTTTCATAGGTAATTAATATATGATCACTCTGTCATTCATGTCCATAATCAACCATACCTATATATATGTATAGCTATATGTATTCCTGGAGGAAGAGAGGCATTGGGATCAGGAGTATATATATATATATATATATATGTGGGTGTTATATATGAGTCATAGAAATTAATTATTGAGGATGGGAGGGTGTTGTCCTAAATGCTGATGTTTAATATTTCTGCAAGTGTATATGATATGCATGTGATGCCTATTATAATTGCACATGGATGTAAAAATGTTGATCTAGCTAGGATAAGGTAGACATAATATGGTAAGATTAAATTAGCTAGAGGGGTTTTTTTTTATAGGCTAGCTGCTAGATTTGCATTGCATGGTGTTTATACGTTAAATATAATACGAGATGCAACACCAATTTTAATAAAATCCAGATGGCCGGAGTACTGCAATGCGTATTGGAAATAGTAACATTTTGAAATTTTCCCTACATTAGTATGCCTAGCTAGAGCTTTTGGATGCAGCTGACATTTGATTCATAATCGAAATACATATACTTTTAAGTTCTTGTTTTTGTGTGCGTGTTTTGATCGACTTAAAGGCATTTTTGTTCTGTAATTAGACTTTATTTTCATTTTAGTCCTTTATCTTTTTAGGGTTTCAAAAAGGTTTTGTAGCTTTTTAATTGTCACGATTTTGGTCCTCTTTTTGCTGGAATTTCTCCAAAGTTGCCTGAAATGTCTAACGTGGCGGCCCAAATTTCAGACATTTTTTGCAACGTTGAAGAAATTCCGGCTTAAGGAGGACCAAATCGTGACAATTAAAAAATTATAGGACTTTTATGAAATCCTAAAAAGATAAAAGATTAAAATGAGAATGAGGTATAGTTACAGGACAAAAAATGACTTTAATCCATTTTGATCAGCCTTGTTTCATGATGTTCTCTAGATGCTAGGATTTTTTAGTGCAATAGTGAAATTATTTATTTCCTTCTTTATTAAGAGGGTGTTTGACTAAGCTTATTAATTTTTCAAAACATCTCATAAGATATTTGAGAACTTATAAACCTTATAACTCGTGTGGTATTTTTTTTTTTAAAAAAAAAGACTTGTAAGATCCCGGAATCAGATTTTTATAATCTCATAATTTTTTTAAAGAAAAGGAACTCAACTCATCTTTTTGTTATAAATTCTTTAATCTGTCATTTGTATTTTACTTTACCTTTCATATATTGATAACATTTTGATTTCCTCTCCAAAGCAAATATATCTATCTATTTATATGATTTAAATTCTATAGTTTGATGGTTCTTTTTGCCATTATGACAATATGAAGAACTGGTTATGTCAAATACTCTAATATCTTATAAGTTTTGGCATTTATTTATCCAAACATTTTAAAAGCTTATTTTCATTAAAATTCTAAATATTTTTAAACTTTTGAAACATCTTATAAGATGTAGGAATTTGTAAAATGTGTCAAATAAATTTAGCCAAACACCCTATATATAAGTAGTGCATTAAGAGCGTTTGGGCAGGAAAGATTAAAGCAGCATTTACTGATTAATTAATTAATTGAAAGCGTGATTAAGATTAATTAACAGGATGGCCATTCTGGAGTTGTTCTGCTGCCTGCCCCAGACTTGTAGATTTGGATGTTAAACAACTACTTTCTTCTTTTGTATGGAAAATTGAAGAAGTCATAAATTGCATGCATTATTATTTATCCTCATTTTATTATTTAAGGTCGTCGGGGGGGGGGGGGGGGGGGGGGGGGGGGGGGGGGGGAAGTTGAAAAAACTGCGGGAATATGATATGTTTATAGGGTTTAATGTAATTTACCTCCCTGTGATATTGTAAATGAGTAAATTATCTCTCTATGGAAAAAAATAGCAATATACCTCCTTGTGTTCTTGAAAATGGAGCAAATTATTCCTATCTAGGGAGTTAAATTGCTCCATTTAAAAAATATGGGGAGGTAAATTGATTCATTTTAAAAAAATAGAGGGAGGTAAATTGTTATTTTATTTTTATAAGGGGGTAATTTGCACATTTGCAATATTACCGAGGGGTTGCTTGCATTTTTTCCTATATTTATATATATGGAAAACAAATTTTGTTAGTTTAATTTTGTCCCCATTTAATTTTGGTTGTCTAAGTATCATTATTATAATATTCTATCATTAATTTGCAAAATATTATAAATGTGGTCCGATTTAATCTTTATGATAATTAGGCATATATATATATATATATTTATATATGGGGAATAAATTTACGTTTTGTGTACTAGGAATTATACGTCTTTGGGGTTTGCTTTTGATGTGTTAAATTGAAGAAAAAGCTTAAGAAACCTAGCTAAGCCTATATATAAATATATCCCATCAAAATTAATTATTTTGTGGAAATATGGAAATAATCGTGAAGCAAAACTCATCTTACTATATGATATCATGTTTAACGTTATCGTACATTTCTGTCATTTTTTTGCAAAGAAAATTATAAAGATGTGGGTAATTAATTGTGATAATCGATTTTTACGATCTTTATAGTTCTGATGATCATCATCAGCATATCCTAATTTAGCAACAATTAATGCCATGCAGAATGCATATATGTATTTGTGTATCGATTGATTTCGATCAGTCTCTTTCACTCTCTTCGTCATTTTAAACCGGTACAATTTTAAGGTTTAATGTAATTTATCTTTATTACAAATGAGCAAATTACTCCCAATAAAAAAAAAAGTAATTTTTTTTCCTATGTTCTTTAGAATGGGGCAATTTACCTCCCTGCTATTTTGAAAAACACGGGGAGTTAAATTGGTTCATTTTAAAAAACTCAAAAAGGTAAATTGTTATTTTATTTTTTATAGGAGGTAATTTGTACATTTGCAAGATCACAAGAGGGTTGTTTGCATTTTTTTCTACAATTTTATTGTGTTTTTCCAGCCCCGGAACCTGCGCTGGCTTAGGGACGTTACGCTCTGGTGCATAAAAAGAAAAAAAAGTTAACTTCTTCTATTTTTTTTTGACATGAAAGCGATGAATTATTATTAATTGAAATAAATTGATTACAATGAGTACTGTCGAAATATCACTATTTAACGATAATTACAATAATCAATCCTGATTAACAATATCATATAACTTAAACCTAAACAACATCTTACTATTATAGTATACACATAAACCTACTATGCAGTAGAAACATCAACCCATACGGGTTCGAACCCATGACCTTTATCATCATGAGGCCTCAACTTCGCCAACTGAGCTAGGCCTCAGCTTAGAGGTGTAAATGGGTAGGGTAAGACCCTACACAGGCCCATAAATTAATTTAAAGACTCAAACCCATACCCAATGAATATAATTGGACCAAGACCCATTAAAATTATATAGATTGGGTTTGGGTAGGGTCTCTACCATGAAGACCCATGGGTCTATGTACCCAATTTGGACCCAAAAAAATATTTCTATTTCTTTTCCAATTTAATTGGATTATTATTTATCAATCCATCTAAATTCAAGTAAACAAATCCCAAAAGCTTAAGACATCATAAAAATATTTATCATGTAATTCTAACCATGTGTATTTTTTAGGGTAAATTACATCTATCTCCCCTGAGGTTTGGCATAATTACAAATACTCCATCGTTGTTTGAAAAATTACAAATACCCCCTGAGGTTTGTAACCGTCTAACAAATAACCCATTCTCATCCATTTTTATGGGTGAACTGACCAAAATACCCTATATGCATTTTATTTAATTTTAAAATTCTTTGAATTTTTTTGAACTACAATGCGCAGGAAGAGGTTCTCAAAGGTTTTTACACAGAGGAGTTAATATTATAATTTGCCTCGACTGATTTTTCTGCAATCTAACTAAAAAATCAAGAGCAAAATGGTCAAGTTTAGGCCTTTGGTTGAAAATTACAAACCTCAGGGGGGTATTTGTAATTTTCAAACAACGAGAGGGTATTTGTAATTATGCTAAACCTCAGTAGAGGTAGATGTAATTTACCCTAATTTTTAATAATAAATAATTGAATAATTAGTTATATAAATATATTAATTATGCTAGGTATATTTTTCAACATCTTGATAGACAATAATGTTTGATTGAAGTAACAAAATTGAAGCTCAAAACTTTATAATATTAAATTTGATTGCTATTAAATATGTAAATTTAGTATTTTTATTAGATTATTTTTTATAATAAATGATATATTCTTTAAAAAAACTCCTGTTGACAAAGAGTTATTTGTGAATTGATTTCATTAATGTTGAATTTATTGATAAATTCTATGTAAAATATAAAATATTAAAAAAATAAAAATATAATTATAAATCTAACGTATATAGTGAAGTAAATTTGTGCTAATTCAAACACAACTTTCTATTTTTTATAATCATTTATTACAATTTTCAAATATAAATAATTAATCTATTTCGTCTTATTTTGATGATTTTGATTTAAGTAAATTTGTGTTCAATATATATATATAATATACTTTATCAGTTTTTCTTTAATCTAAATTCTTTTAATTTTTTTTAATTATCTTGTCTTAAATAAAACTATCAAATATTATTCAACAATATTAAGAAAATAAAAAGGAGAAAAAAATAATTGAGCCTAGAACCTACCCGGACCCAAAACACTGGGTCCAAAACAATGGCATTGGGTCAAGAGACCCATCGGGTCTTGAAGGGGTTGGGTATGATATGCGTATTATTTAATAGTATGAGTCTCTATTGAGTTTGAGTCTGGGTAGGGTCTTACCCTACCCATTGACAGCCCTACCTCAACTTCTTCTATTTAATGTGCACATAATTACACCAAAATTCAAAAAGTGGGTATTGTAATTCTCAAAAAAAAAAAAAAAAAAAACCAAGAAAAGTCCGTGTTAATTCCTTGTATTAATTAGTAGAATTTTTATTGAGAAAGATTCAGAAAGAATTTAAATTTGGTAAAATATTTATATGGGTATTATTAGGTGCAGAGTAAAGAGGAAAAACCATATATAGGATAGGACGAGTAGGGTTTATAGGGTTAGGGGCAGAGGGATTGGTTGCTAGCTTGTCCAGCTACTAATTAACTGTGGTCCAAATTCCCACTAATTATTTCCCATAAAATTCCATCTTCTTCTCATTCACTACCACTAAGTACGTACTCTCCATTAATGTCATCATCAATTCTATCAAAAATCTTAATAATTAATTATATTCATCTTAAATGAATTTGATTTTGCGCTCCCGAAATTGGTTGTATTTTAGGTCAAATTGGATATATGATACTGATGTTACAAGAAACAATAAGATATTAGCTGCGATATATAAAAAGGGAAAAATGCAAGAAATTCCCTTTGATATTGCAAATGAACAAATTACCCCCTATGAAAAAAGAAATAGCAATATACTCCCTTGTGTTTTTTAAAATGAAGCAATTTACTCATCTGTGGGTTTCAAAATGGAGCAATTTACCTCCCTATCTAGAGGGATAAATTACTTTATTTTTAAAAATAATAGGGGGTAAATTACTATTTCTTTTTCACAGGGGGATAATTTGCTCATTTGTAATATTACAGAAGGGTAAATTGCATTAAACCCTATATAAAAATAATTTGAACTAGATTGATTAGCACAATCATTTGTACCTAAATCAATTTTTAGTTTCATATAAGTACAAGAATAAAGTTCATTTCT
Organism: Sesamum alatum; assembly: GCA_034509735.1. Classification (NCBI taxonomy): domain Eukaryota; kingdom Viridiplantae; phylum Streptophyta; class Magnoliopsida; order Lamiales; family Pedaliaceae; genus Sesamum; species Sesamum alatum. The sequence continues at coordinate 9,833,390 of JACGWO010000002.1, read as the reverse complement.
CTTTTTCTCTTCTTGAGTGAGTTTATGTATTGGTGAGGATTGTTGATCATTCGTTGATGTATTGATGGAGGGCTTGAATTGTGCCGTATTGTCTTTTTGAATCTAGACTCGTTCTGACTTTCTTTCGTTTGAGTTATTCTGTATTGTGAGTTTCAACCGTTAAGATATATATGGATGGAGGAAGAAGCCATTGAGGGATAAAGATAACATTTCAAAGAAAGATGATTGAAAGAAAGACCATATATTTGTATAGGTGTACACATTTACTAAATTGATCATGAGAATAATAAGATGTTCACATGTAGATAAATAATTGAGTTTGTGAAATTGATTTTTTGTATCCCATATTAAATGTACTATGTAATATAAACATGCTTTCAAAGTATTGTCAGTAGGACATTGTTTTTGGCTCAAGACTTGCCATGTGTTTAAAGTGTGTTTAGATTGTTTCAGATTAATTTTACCCCAACATATATATATATATATATATATATATATTATTTTTTACCTAAACAAAATAAAGCATTTTGATACTTTTTCATTGATGCGAGCAAAAAGTTGCTCGTATAGACGCGTCCAACTTGGGGTTTTCGGGCTTAGCTTTTTTCACAAATACTGGAAAAAATCCTGCAAAAAATACGTTAACATCTCAACGCTCAAGTTAATAAGCAATGGTGAAAATACAGATTAAAGCTGTAAAAACATTATTAATATAAGATGATAATTTAGAACGAGAGTGCTTTGAAAGATAGTATTTTCAATTTGTGCGAGTGTCTAAAACAAAAAGAGTTATCTTTTACCAAAGGGTTAATCCCCCTTTTTATAGTTTTTACCTCATATCAATTGAGGGAGTCCAATCCCCCAGGTCTCGGAAGGTGGTTAGCAAGAGACAAACTCCAGATGTTTTGGGAAGGATCTTCTGTTGGGGGCTTAGTGGATAAGTCTTCTCGCGAAATAAATTTATCGGATTCTTAGGGGCAGTAAAAACAGATCCAACAACCCCCTAGATCTTTGGATACTCTTTGTGGCAAGGTGGTTGTAATCCCTTCAAGCTATTCGATCGTCGTCCAGCCACGTGTGCGCGAGATTGTCTCGGTGTCTAGTTGGCCGCCACACCAGCCCCCTTCCTCGATTTTCTCTGAACTTTCCTAAGCCCTCTTGAGCCTCTTTGCTCAACAGATCCTTTCTAGGAATTTCTTGGGTTGGGCTCTGCCTTGAGCTGATAGTATTTTTGGGCATCACTCATATATAATTAAGCAGATTTTTATAGATGCTGATATTTTTTTACTATTATTATTGAATGAATGATCTATACGTTCATTAGGTCTATTGTAATTATCTCATTTGATTATAATAAATTAGAAATTGTGCCACGTAGTACATGCGCGCAATAATTTTAATAAAACTTTTATTTTATTAAATTTATAACTTATTCTAGTATTTTAAAATTTATTACTGCCTTACGACTTCACATATATAAATAGTTTGATAATTTTTTTGTAATGCATTAATTATCAATACAGTATTGTACTCAAATTAAATTAAAAATTGAAACTTTATAGAATATTTGTTATATTGACAATGACGATTATAGTTACATGTAACACAAATACTAATATATTGTTTTAATTTCAATTAAAAAAATTATAAAATGGGAGTATTAATTTTTTAGTAATGAAATTGCATGGAATTAATTTTCCAAATGAACTTAATTGAATAGAGTTGGGAAGTTGAAGGGCATTTTTGGTATTACAATAATTTAGTGTAGTGGTATAAAAACTTCCACTTTGTGTCTATAAACCCCCTTCTCTTTATAATAGTATAGAAGTATAGATATTAACTATTGAAGAGTCTTTGAATTTACTTATCAATTTCTTTCAAATGTTTATATAAAAATATAACCACCACATACTTTCAAAAAACGATAAATTATTTTTACATATAAGTATTAGACTAAGGATATTTTTTCTTAAAACATTAATAACTCATTAATTCCAACAGTTTCAATATAAATAAAGTAGAATAATCCAATTACGAGCACATAAAGGGCTCGTTTGGTTCGTGTAATAGAATTAGGTGTGATAGAAAATTGAATGATAATTAATCCTATCTTACATTATCTGTTATTTGGTTTGAAATATTATATGTAGGATATCATATGTGATAATATAATATGGTGTTTGGTTGAAGGAATTATAAAGTTTGGTTAATTGTAAAAAGACTATTAAGGGTATCATCTTTTAAGTTATTTAATTTGTATATTATACCTTGCGACTGGTTACAAAAAAATAAAAAATGAAAACCTCTAAATTATTTATTGAAATACAATTGCTTAATATAAAATCAATTTATGAATATTTTCTTTTTTCTATATTTATATGAAGTAGATTTTCAAAATCCTTATTCAATTTAGTTAATTACTTAAAACTCAAATATTTTTCAAAATTAGCAAAAAATAAAGAAGTGCCATTTTTCATAATATTTTATTATAATTGAATATTGTACATTTTGATGTTCCAATACCGAATTCTCTCTTCATGGGGTGGTTGCCTTGTGCACTGTTTTAGAGTTTATGTGAGTGTTTTGTTGCCTGGTTTTAGCCTTTTGGCTAGTTGGTGTGTTTCTCGCTTTGTATGGTTTTTGTTTCCTATCTGTATGGAAAGTGAAATATTGAAGTTCGATTATGTCCTCTTTCTCACGTTGGAGGAAGCCTCTGGCATTGTTATTCCCCAGTTGGCATGGGACAAGGGTCTTGGGGACTGTCGCCGAGCGTTGGTCGATCGTCTTTTGTCGCATCGTTCGGTTCATTTTGAGTCATTTAAGGGCTCCTTGTCTCAGTTCCTTCGGACTGCCCAGGGTGTTAATGTTTGTAAGGTGTTCGAGTCCCGGTTTTGTTTGATCTTCGACCATATTGAGGACCTTCGTCGTGTGCTGGACTTGCGGCCTTGGATTTTTTATCATAATCTTCTTGTGATTCAGCAACTCGGGCCGGCTGAGGATCCCCTTACGACAAATTTGGATCGGAGTCCTTTTTTTGTCCACGTTTATGATCTTCTGCTTGGATTGTAGTCTGTCGATGTTCTGCGGTTTATTGGTGCTCACTTGGGTGCATGGTTCGACGAGGATAATATTGAGAGCCATATTACCTGGCTTGAATCTGTTCGTATTCGTGTTAACATTAATGTGTCTATACCGCTGAAAAGGGCTCTTACGTTGCATTCAGAGCATGGTGCGACAGTCATGGTGAGGTTTTCTTATGAATGTCTTCCAAATTTCTGTTATTTATGTGGTAAACTTGGCTATATTGGGCAATTCTGTGACCTTCGCTTCAACGAGGGTTTTGTTGATCACAGGCCGGCTACTCCCTATGGTGCTTGGTTGCGTGCATCGGGACTGTTGCGGCGTTTAGGGCCAGTCACCGATGTTATCCGACCTACTTATGTTCGACCTTCTCCATCGGTGGCGACTGAGTCACGATCAGTTCATCGGGGTGCTCATATTTTTGGAGGCTTTCGTCGGGTGAAAGGTGGTGCGTCGAGGTCCGATAAGGTGATGGGGGACAATACGGTGGGTTTACCGGCTGAGAGGGAACAGTTGGCGCATGATCAGGAGCAGTTGGTCAGAACATGTGCGAAGGTTGTGACAGTTCAACCTCGGCGGTTAATTAATGAAAGTAGTTTGGCCTTTGGGGCTGAATGATTTGAGCTTTGTGGACGCTGGGCTGAGTCCTGTCTTAGGCCCACGGATCTCAGGCTCTTGCACCAGTAGTGGGAATTATTTCTTGGGCCCTTCTGCTGGTCAACCCACTCTTTCTGCTGGGCTTTCCCTAATTTGTGTTAGTGGTTCCCTGGCCTGAAAGGACTTCCTGCCTGACGATGATTTGGGGCTAAGGGCTCTGCCTTTGCATGAAGGTTGCGATGTCGTGGCGCCTGATATGATGGGGTGTTTTCGTCACAGTCGACGTCTTATCCGACGGATGCTACACTTTCGGTGGCCTGTAGTGAGGCGGTCTCGGAGTTAAGGTTGGTGGATATCCCTTTGTCGGACTCTTTGCTGCATGGTTTGGCTGGGTTAGTTGCGTCTGTGGATTTTTCTAGTGGATTTTGGGGAAGAATGCGGGGTCGTGGTCATCGGGCCAGGGGTCGGGCTAAGGTTCGATTACTGGCCTTGGTTCGAAGCGGCGAATTTCCAAATCTTTCCTATTAGGGTCACATTCGCGGCTATTAAAGAGGCAGTTTGTTGATGCTCAACCTCATGTTTGTGGCTCCTTTCCGGCGGAGGTCGCTGCGTGGCCCCGTCAATCACCATGAGTTGTATTGCATGGAATTGTCACGGGGTGGGGGGCCCCGGGACAATTCGACATGTGCGCGAGCTCCTTCGCGTCTACTCCCCCGTGCTGTTCTTTCTCTCTGAAACAAAGTGCCATGGAAGGAGAGCAACGCAGATTAAAGAATCTTTGTATCTATTTGGTCTATCCGTTGATGTTGAGGGTCGCAGTGGGGGGCTTATGTTGCTCTGGCAAAAATTTTCAGATGTGTCTTTGCTCAGTTACTCAAGAAACCATATTGATGTTGCTGTGGTTTGGGAAGGTCGAAATTGGAGATACACTGGTTTCTACAACGAACCGGAGGTAAGGCATCATCTTCTTTGTTGGGATAGATTTAGATCTTTGAAAAACCATTCTTCTCTACCTTGGCTGTGTTGCGGTGATTTGAATGCAGTCTTGTTTCCTCATGAGCGAGAAAGTCGATGCCCTGTCCCGGAGTGGCAGATGCGGGATTTTGGAAATGTTCTTCTTGATACCAGCTGGATGATCTCGGATATCAGGAGCCTTGCTATACATGATGTAATCACCGAGAAATGCCAACCACCGTTAAGTGTCGTTTGGACCGTGCATTGGCTAATGGAGCGTGGAGAAGTTTATTCTCGGAGCATGAGGTGTACAATCTTCCATCTGCGTATTTTGATCACAGTGCTTTGTTGATTTCTCTTTATCGCCGGGTGGACGCCGAGTCACAATTCCCACCTAAATCTTTTAAATTTGAAGTTGCTTGGGCCAGGATGGCTGAATGCTCCCAACTAATCTCTGATGCCTGGGTGGGTTGGCCGGTTGATGACTCTGAATTCCCAGCGTTGGCCCGTTTAAATCGGTGCTCTGAGAAGTTCGTTGGCTGGAGCCGTCATCGCTTGCGTGGGGTGCATCAGCGAATTAAGTGGCTGGAATGTTGTATTAGGAACATTGAGCAATGCGTCTGGATGGCTGATATTTATCATAAGCTAGAGGCGCTTTGAGCTTCAGGCTTTGTTGTATGATGAGTTGGCAAAGTGGCGACAGAGAGCGAAACAACACTGGTTGAATACTGGTGACCTTAATACTAAGTTCTTCCATGCCAGAGCGTCAGCTCGTGCTAAAACTAATTGCATTAAGAGACTCCAGAATGGTGCAGGTGAGTGGTGTTCAACTAAACATATATTCAACACCTTATTTTTTCTTATTTTCGTCAGTTGTTTGCTTCTTCTGATCCGTCTCCTCTGGATTTGCTTACTGCAATGCGTGGTGTGCACCCTTGTGTTTCTGAGGCATAAAATCAGCAACTTACTCAACCTTTTGAAGCTTAGGAAATTCATGAGGCTCTCTTTTCTAAGTCCCCTCTCACATCGCCGGGTCCGGATGGTTTTCCCCCGTTTTTCTTTCAGCGCTATTGGAGCCTTGTAGGTATGGAAATCACGGGTTGTGCTCTGAAAATTTTGAATTTCTGCGTGATGCTTCCGACACTAAATCATACAAATATAGTGTAGAAAATCGTCTGCCCCTTTTTCACGCAGCATGCATGAGATGAGATGCATGCATACCGTGTCCTATCTTTTTATGTGATGGGATGCATGCATGGCTTGCATCCCATCACATTTTATTGGAGTGTTCATGGGTGAAGAATTACTCCACCCGTGAACACTCCATGGTTGCTCTCACCCCTTATAAATTAAGGGGTGAGGGCAAGGACCACTATATGCTTTTACACATATGATTGGAATATATATATATATATTTATAGAATTATGGCTAATTTTGGCCCACATAATTCTAGTGTGTTATATGGACAGGCAAATCATCGCTCTGAAGATGTGCCCGGAGCCCCCGACACAACTTTACATGTTCAATGTGGTGATAGTTCTCTTTTTCGAGTTCTCAAACTATTGCCACGCCACGTACGTGTTCTACAAGTATTACAAAATATGGATTTTTTAGGGGTTTTTCAGTGTGGTCACATTGAGATTGACGCACACCTTATTACTTCGTTAGTCGAGAGATGGCGACCTGAGACTCATACTTTTCATTTCACAATTGGTGAGGCGACTTTCACTCTTCAAGACATCGCATCATGTGAAAACTTCCATTGGTAGGTAATATTATTATAAGAGTAGATACAAAGTCGACTATTCCATAATGGCAAGATTATTGCTACCAATGGTTGGGTTTTCGTCCTGATGATGATGCCTTTAAATTTTCTCAATTGAAATTAAGTGTATTACATGAATGGTTGACGATGAACACGAGTGACGATGATAGCCCTCTGGAAGAATTATTACAAGAGGCACGAATAATAGCTTTGTGCCTTATTGGTGGTGTATTGGGTCCCAATGCTACGGGCAACACTGTCTCATTGTTATATTTACGTCATTTGGAGGACCTTAGTGAATGTGGTATCTCAAATTGGGGTACAACAGTGTTGGCTTATATATATAGGGAGTTGTGCACAACCTCGCAAAGAGGAAAAACGAACATAGGTGGCATAATGCAATTATTACAAATTTGGGCATGGTCTCGCATTACAACCCTCGCACCGATTCGCTCCACCGAGATTTTAGATTTGCGTCCTACTATAATTGATGATGAGAACGTCTTGCCTATGCCTCCATATGCTGCACGGTATGCACTTGAATTATACCTATACTAGAAAAAATGACTTTTAGATTTAATTTTAATTTAATTTATTTCCGTGTTTTTAGGTGGTCGTATCATGTGTCCCGAACACACACGGCTTCCAATGCCTTGCGTATTATCAAAAATATATTGGATTTAATGAAAGAGAATGAGGTATGCAAACTGTTGTTGTTTAAATATATTATGTTTCATATCATATATGTTTCATTATATTGATGTAATTGCATAATGATGTAGTTTGCTTGGATACCATACGATGGTAACGCGGCTGATGTGAATTCATTGCCTCTTTATGCATACAATACACCATGGAACAAAAAAATATCCATTGATTCATTATGCCATTATGTAGATGCGCCACCCCAGAACGGGTGTTCCGTCAGTTTGGTAGGGTACAAGATATTCCCCCAAACCTACTTCTCAGTGAAAGACGATTGCATTCACTTGATAGGAGAGGACGCCATGGAGAAGATTGGGCATGATTTCATAGAGATTATATTGCACAATGGAACAACATGCTATCATTGATTGTAGAGAGGCTTCATATCGGCAATAGTCATTGTATCGTCCCGGATTATATGAATTGGTATCACCAAATCACCCGCATTCAGATATCGTACGCTGGGACAACGACAGATGCTCACGGATATCGGCCTATAAACCCAAGGGATTGGGAATATGTGGTAAGAAAATTCCCTGTTTCTAAATTCAATACACGATAAGTATATTCTAAATTAAATTATGTTTGCAGACGGACAGAATGGAACAACTAGCACTTGATAGTGATAATGGCGGAACAGATTATGAGTCATTGTTAGAAATGAGGGTTCGACATCATGAAGTTTTATCAGGAGATTTTGAATTTTTCACGTTCACGGTATCTTGGTGTACGTGTAGGTCCTATTAGCACATATGATCCGATGAACGCAGCAGGTCCATCTACTGCACATGATCCGACGAGCGTAGTAGCACCATCTACTGCACCTGATCCGACGAACGCGGCAGGACCATCTACTGCATATACTCCAGATTTTGCGTATACTCCGTCGGATGATATTGGTGCTAACGTAGCAGGTCCATCTACTGTATATACTCCAGATTTTGCATATACTCTATCGGATGATATTGGTGCTAACGTAGCAGGTCCATCTACTTTTCATTTGGGTATGCGCCCGCATTATCTAGTATCACCAATTCCATTTGAGGACCTTGATTTAAGCACTCCAATTGAGATGAGACATGACATCCCCAGACGAAATAGGCAACGTCGAGGATGTGGCACAGGGGGTCATTACTAGTGTTATGAAATGGACTGATCTAATACGATGAGAATTGTCATATTTAATTTATGCAAATAAATATTTATTACATCCACCAAAAGCTTTCAAATACTACATCATTGCATGCATAGTAAATATTCTAATTATTTGAATTTCCTTCACGTGCTCGGTACTGCTGGCGTGCACGAGTCTGTGGTTTATCCATTTCGTTCTGAATACGAGTTGTAACATGACGACCTAGGCCTCTACGGGTACGCAATATAGGGTTATGCACAAGATCAAATTTCTGAGGATCCCAATACTCCTCCCCCCATAATAGCTCAAACCTCCCGCAATATGTGTTTTTGTATGATTGAATACTATAATAATATGGCACAAAGTTGAATGCATTTACCTCAAAATGCCGATATGCCTGTATTGCATGGGAACAAGGAATGTCATTACTTCCCCACTTGCCACACGAACACTGTTGGTGCTTCAACTTGACAACATATGTATGAGTCCCTGCACCGGTCAAGCTCAATGTAAGTACCGAGGCAGATTGCTGAGTATAATCAAATTTCTGTACAATGTGGTGTACTGCCTTAGTTTGTTGCGCCTCAAATACTCTGTATGCATAATCAGCCCACTACTGATTGTCATTCATCATCTGGTGACAACGTGTTGCGCGCTCTAGGAAGTATTGCACTGAACGGGAAAATGTTATTTGCACAATAGCCATTATTGGTAGTCATCTGGCACCTTTCAACACTCCATTTATACACTCCAACATTTGCTGGACATACTTGATGTCATAAGATGGGTCTTGACGAACCATACCAAGCAAATGTGTTGCAATCATACTCTTACCTAAGTTACGATGATCTACGAAAATCTCATTCATCAAGTAGGTATGCGGTCCCACGTACCTGGTAATCGCGAATAATCCCATATTGGACTTGTAGATAACTCGTAGCATCCAATTACTTCCAGTCTCTGCATCATATTTTGGTGAGCTCTCGAGCACACTGTATTCTCGTCTCGCACAACACACAGAGAAATCTTGAACACTAGCTTTCAAGTGGTCTTTGCTCTTGAACACCATTCCTAATTCAGGCTCTCTAGTGTTCAGGTCGCAGGGTTCCCCTTTTACCAGTAGGGATATCCACTGAGTCGACAAATACCTCTGGATGTGTTGTACTGAAAAATGGGATCATTGGATATAGAGAATGAGGCTCTAATGTGGCGGGCATGTTCAAATCAATTCCCTGTTGTTGTTAGCTTGTCACCCATTAGCAATACTACCAAGCACGTCCAACATAATCGGGATGCTGACTTCGTCGTTATTATCAGGATTCAAATTATTTTCACCCTCTACCTCAACCTCATCTGGTTCAGAGTCCACCGAATCTGTATTTAAAAAACTATCGGCTTCAGGCTCAATATTAACATACTTATCATCTTGTTGGTTGTACATAGAAGGCCCTGCAAAATCTTCATTTATCCCAAATCTTCCCATCTCTTGAGTTACTGCTGGCAAACTGGCCCCATCTTGTGTTAACATTGACATGTATGTTCCATAATCACCAGCAAAAGGGTCATCTAATACAATATTATGAATATTATGATAGACTTTCTCTACTTCAACAAAACTTTCTACAGTAACATATCCATTCAACGGATTGAAAAAAAATTGCACATCCTGATCCGTCTTAATCAGCAACGCCATCTCCCGTCTTCTATCAACAGTATATGTTGTATATTTAAAATATATTTGTAACTGAAAATCATTCATACGGAGCCCAAGTTCTTCATACATAAGTGATTCAAGTTCAACAAATTTTAGTACTACAAAAAAAAGTTTCATAAATCTAATTGGAGGTCGATTATAACTCACACAATCATATGAATCAATTCGTTGACCTCCAAAATATATAACGATGTCAATAGTATTTTGCTCCGCCATATCTTCACATTAAAGTACCATATGCATAAAAAAAATAATATTATTAATAATATTATAACGAAAACAAACAAATACATAATAAAATATAATTTTAGTATAGAAAACTTACAGTTTCGCTTGCAGAAATTTTCAACTACTGTTGCAAAAAAATTTACTCTTTCTCTATAATTTTCTCACTCAGGGTGCTGTAAATATTATCCTCTCTACAATTTTTTTGAACTAGCATATGAATTGAGAACGAGTATGGAAAGAGTATTTATACAACAAAAATCGCACTTGTATACAACGAAAATGAACCGTGTAAGTAATAACTTGTGCAACATGCATGGCTAAGTCCCATCACATAAAAAGATGGGACGCATGCATGCTGCGTCCCATCTCATGCATGCTGCGTGAAATAGGGGCAGACAAATGCCTGTCAAAACCGCTGACTACGTCAGCAGATTTACCCTGTCAGAACCGCTGACTGCGTCAGCAGATTTAATGCCCAAATTTTTATTTTCTTTTAAAAATTCAAAACTACTTTTTGTCAGAACGATTTTGCATAAAATTTTAACAATTTTGAAATTACGATATTTTTGTAATTTTTCTTTTTTTTGATGATATTAAAATAATTTTTGAGGATGTGGGGTGCATTAAGGCTATTCCTTTAAAGCGGAACACGAATGTTGATCGCGTTGTTTGACATTATACTAAAACCGACATTTTTACTGTTAAAAGCGCCTGTTTGTTGGTTGAGCAAGAGCAGGCCTGTCAGAATGGTACGTTATGTGCAACCTCTCTTTCTGGTTTTAATTGTTCCTGGAAGTTTTTGTGGAAGGCTTGCATTTCTGGTAAACTTAAACTGTTCTGTTGGAGATTGTGTAATAGTGCACTACCTGTTCTGTCAAACATAATGAAGCGGCTGGAGGTAGATTTTTGTTGCCCTGTATGTGGCTGTGTAGGGGAGGATGAAGAGCATATTTTCTTATGATGTTACTTTGCAAGACAATGTTGGACGCTGGTTGACATCCCTTGAAATATGTTGTTTGCTTGGCAGGACACAGCTGAACAATGGTTGTGCCACCTTGCTGCCAAATGCATTTCTGAGCAATTTCTTCTAGCCGCTGCATTACTCTGGGGGTATTTGGAGACACCATAACAATCTTATTTTTTATGGTGCTCCTAGCTCTCCAGTGGTTGTTACTCACTTTGTGCAGAATTATTTAGGTGGCTTCTGAATGACCCAATTGAAATCGGGAAAGTCTTTGGACGAGCTGGGGAATCCACATGATGTTCACTGACATTTTTTCCTAGTGGCTTATGTGTTGGATGTAGTTGGTTTTGTGTTCTTATTGTGATTTTGGAGTTTCATGTACTGTGACTTTTTGATATTAATGAAAGTTTTCCTTTTCCTGTAAAAAAAATTATTATAATTTGAAATACATTTCTTGAATCATGCAAGTAATTCTCGAAATACAAACACGGCAAAGTTTAAAAAGTCAAAAGTGTTTTTTAAAATGTACATGTATTTAGATAGTTGTCTATTTCTTCACACCTTAATATCGTCTTTACGAATAACAAATTGATACGTAATTTGATTTTCACTACCATTAAAATCTTTTCTTGTAAAATTTGATTTGATACGTAAAATCATTTCGTTGTTAAATAGGATTTTATATGATTTCAGATACACTTTGATGTTGTCACTTCATATTTTCATTTCTATATGAAGAGTTTCAAACTCATACTGCAAACATAAAATTGACACTATTTGAGTTAAATCGTCACCTACAAAGAAAATTATCTAAAATGGCAAATCGAAGGGTTGAGCAATACCAAGATATTTTTTTCTACAATGCCGAGTGGATGAAGAGTATCGACAAAGCATTTATTGAGGTACTAGTAGAAGAAGCCAGAAACGAAAATGTGAGCCATGGCGAAGCAGCATTCCATGCAATTCTGATGGCTCGTGGAGTGGTGAATGATACATTTGGCACATCATTTTACTACAATGTTTGTCAGACACGGTTTGAAAAGCTAAGACGACGATATAGCGTATTTAAGACAATTTTGGACACCGTTGGAGTTTTTTGGGACCGAGAGAACAACATAATTCATGCCCTTCACGATCTTTACCAAATATCTCTAGTCAATCCGGATAAAATGGCAAGGACTTGAAACACATATTTCTTGCAGCAACATCAATATACAAAACAGTAGGAACAACATCTCAAAAACTACAAATAAAACATATAGGCCAAACTCAACAAAAAGATTAGATATTACATTCACCTTAAGCATGTTTGCCCACGCATCATCGGTTGCTTCAATCATCTTGGTTGTTTCTTTCCAACCAATTCCAGTTTTACCCAACATAGTGACTAACAAGGCATAACTGTTTTTTCAAACGTGTATTTTGGAATTTATAAGAGGTGTACCTTTGAGATCAGTACCTGGAAATTATTTAGCCATTGCTTGCTCTAGAACTTATAAGTAGCCCACTCTAAATCCATTTTCGGCCTTCCAACCATTAGCAACAATCTCCTTCAGACATAAAATTAAGACTTCGTCCTCTTTTTGATTCCAACTACGTCTACACACAATGATTTTTTTTTGACCCATCGTTACTTCTTGGGTGCTATTTGCATCCATGTTACCACAACAATCTTCAAAAATAAATACTGACATAAACAATCAATGATACAATAAGTTGTCAATCTTAAACGTATAAGTACCATAGAAGCTTCCAGACGATGGTGAAATATGTATTTCATTGTAAAAGTGAATAGATTCAAAATCTAATTGTAAACAAATTTTCGTGTTCCTGAATTTAATGAAACAAGAAAATATTACAAATGAATTCTTGAATTGAATTGAGTATTTTGTGGATGCGAAATCTCTACTTGAAAACCTCTGATTCTTCTCTTCAAGAACGTGATCTTTGACTTCGGCAACTTCGGAGGTGAAACTGTGACGTCTTATCTCCTTTGACGTTGACTTTGACTTTGAATAACGTTAATTCGGGGGTTGTTGACTTGTTCTCGGATCAAACGTTATAAACTTGATGATATTTGACTTGAATTTGGGATGTTCTTGGTGGATTTGAGCACTTTGATCTTCCGCCAAGGTGGACTTCTGTCTTGATAACGTTAATTCGCCGGTCTTCAGACTTCTTGTCGAATCAAACGCTGACTTTGGATGATTTCCGCGACGAACACCTTGAATCTTGCCTAGAACGTCGTGGATCTTTCTTGATTTGCTTGAGAGGATTTCGAGACTTCTTGAATGCTCTCTTGCTTGTATGTGTGTGTGTTTTAAATGAGTTCCCAGGACCCCTTTATATAGCTGTCAAAGAAGTAGAGTTGTGGTGAACTTGAACACTTATTTTGTATTATCTCTTTATTTTAATTTAAAGAGATAAATACATTAAATATTTGGGAAGACATGATTGGTCAATTTCAATATTATCTCTTTAATTTTTGTATTTTTTTTTCAAAGAGATAATATAAGAAATATTTGTCTTGATTTGATTGGTCGGAACACCTCAATTTGACACGTGTCGACCGTTGATTTGATGACGAAATATATATTAAAATATCAATTAATTTAACTATTTATATTTAGAATTAATTTAGTAAATTCCAAAATATAAATGGAAAAATAGAATATAATTGATAAATAATATATATTTTCCACTTATCGTCATTTGATTGGGCGCAAAATTTATTTGTCTACACTAATTACCGAATTTTAATTAGTAGCAGGTGGACTAAATTCCACATCCAATTACATGAAAAAGCAACCGTAACAAGAATGAAATGCAGTATTCATGTAAAGATAAACTTGAAGTCTATACAGAACCAAGTAGTCTCTAACATAGAATTCCAAGTCTACTAAATACATTTCATACAAAAAATTCATTCAAATAAACGCCGTGATCTCCATTCATTAAACATGTTGTTGGCCAACTCGTCTATCCAATTGGACCACGCAGGTGTGGACTCCACATTGTCGATGACATTAATGTTTTCATCTTCATGGTCCAACTCCAAGTTCTCAACATCAAGAAGGTACTCAATAGGATCAATATCCATCTCTAACCTTATAAAGTTATGAATAAGGCAACACACCAAAATAATGTCGTTTTGAATATTAATAGGATAATACATTTTGCTTCATAAAATTCCTCAATGCATTTTTAAAAGACCAAAAGTTCTTTTTATAACATTCCGCGCTCTTGAATGGGTCATACTAAAAAACTCTTTATAATTTTGCGGCGCTCAACAACCATCACCCCACTCGTCCAAATGATATCTTACACCTTTGTATGGAGCTAAAAATCCTTCCGCATTGGTGTATCCATTATCACAAAGGTAGTAATTGCCTGTCACGTAAAAACAAGGCAAAACTATTTAATTCATAACTGTAATCTATGTTGGACAAATGCAAGAGGTGTAATGTAACAATTCCCTTAGGCACTTTTAATCCTTGTTTCCTAGTGACAACATCTCGCAAAACTCTAGCATCAGCAGTTGATCCCTCCCACCCAGTCAAAACATAAGTAAGTTTCACGTTTCGATCGTATACTCCTAGCATGTTAACTGCCACATCAACTTTCCTTGTCCTATACCTTGGTTTGTCAAATTGGCATACCAACACATTGATGTAGGTACCGTCTAATGCACCTAAACAACCCTATTCAACACAAAAAGGAGGGGAAAAAAGTGGTCGCATAAATTCATCACATTTACATAAAAACGTCTAAATACACGACCTATTCCAAATATTGAACATGATGGTTACCTTAAAAATTTTCCATCTACTGATATTATAGTCATCTGTGACCGGTTCAGGTTCAAGGACAAGATTTCGTTGGAGCTTCAGAACCGCATTAAGCACAACGTGGAAGTAGTGGCTAATCGTTTGCCCAGATCGTATGAAGTTGTGCTTTACTATTCTATTTTTTTTTTTTTTTGTGGTGTGCTAATATGGAAAGAAACATTGCTATTTTTTCTTCTATCCTGAGATACCTAGATGCTTTTAATCCACCAACATGTTCTAATAAATAACAAAAATGCAAAAATTCATTTCTTGTGATTCTCAAATTAATGATACATGCATCATCAGTAACATTGATAATTTGTTTCAAATGATTTATTTGGTTAGGAATCCTAGTAGCCATAACGTCTAACTAGTGCTTCTCTTTGCCTACATCACCTTCTATTATTGTCGTTCCTTAATAGGCATAATATTAAATTAAAAAAACACTACACATTCATACATAATCTCTTCTAAGACCATGTATATCTCGACTTTTTTCCTTGAAAGTTCCATTCCAATGAAAATCTGGCATACAAGATGTAAAATGTAATTAAGGACAGTCCTAACATTTCTTTGCAAATATATGAGATAAAAATACAAAGTACAGGAAATAAGAATACCAACCCCCATCAGAACCTGAGAGTTAAAGGGCTTCTAATTCAGATAAAACTAGAGATACAATGTTTATCTATTATTATTAGTCAGAATCATAGCATTCAATTTCAAGTGATTCTACATAGAAGCTTATTGTGGTTCTTCAATGAAAAGGCTTATAGAGCCACGTCACCTAGACCTCAAATATAGGAGCATACTCTTCAGAAACATTCTGGGCAAACAGTCTGTCACTAAATTGCATTTAATTATGCCTATCATACACTACTTGTTTCATTAGTTTTAACATATACATGTATGGTTGTCTGTCAACTTTCTTTCCATCATTTATATAACTCTTTCTAACAAAGAATTCAAATACAAGTAAAAAAATACACATCTGTCTACATTTACCACCACTTTTTTTTTTTTTTTTTTTAATATTTACAACCTGACATACATGTAGATCACACTCAACTTCAAAAACTCCTCATTTAATTTGATTATTCGATTTTGCAAAACCAACAACAACATACTTATATATATACACACATAAAAGGGAAAAGAAAAAGATGGTGGGCCGAGGCTATATGTAAATTTTGGTTATGCATCTGAAATATACTACAATAGAACCCATTTGAATACAGTCCAATAATAGCAGATAACCAGAGTTTAAAATGCCATAGTACCAAAGGGAAACCTCTGTATTTCCTGAAGATGACAAATTAAAAGGGTTTAATGCAATTTACCCCCTGTAATATTGCAAATGAGCAAATTACCCCCTATGAAAAAAATATAGCAATTTACCCCCCTGTGTTTTCCAAAATGATGAGGGAGGTAAATTGTTTCATTTTGAAAAACACATAGGATAAATTGCTTCATTTTAAAAAATACAAGGGGGTAAATTGCTATTTTTTTCATAAGGGGATAATTTGCACATTTGCAATATCACAGGGGGGTTGCTTGCATTTTTTCCCAAAATTACAATTGTCGAACACCCACAAACAAGTGAAAAAAGTATACACCCAGAAACTAGAAACACCCAGCTAAAATATACAATTGTAGGAGTAAATTTCATAAACACCATACAATTGTTGGGGGAACAACTAGAAACTCCAAAAAATATATTAGATATTATCTATAAAACAGAAATCGACATTTTTGAATAGCAAAATCAGTAATTTAAACCCTAGAGAAACCTAATTAAGTAGTGGTAGGATTGATAAGTAGAAGCTTATAATTGAATACAATCTTGTTGTCCTTTCAATCGCCCACCAGCAGCCAAACCTTGCTGAGAAACAAGACAGTGTGAAATTTGGATAAATTTCACATTGTGTCCCTAGGGGATATTTTGGATAAATTTCAACATTATTTTATTTATTTTTTTTTTTGGGGAATGATTCGAATATGAAGAAATGCGAAATTTATGTTTCTGTTGAAGCTTATGTTGACAGAAGAAACAAAGGAGAAAAAAGGGCGAAAGAATTGCAAAGTGGAGACGGGGGAAGAGAGAGAATGTATCGAAAGGTAAATGTGGGGGAAAAAAGAAATAATACTAGCTTATAGTAATTAGTGTGATTGTGGATCCTAATTCTTAGGGGTGGGTGTGATCCATTCTCCCTCAAAATCTGATAAATACGACAAAGTCTGGTGTTAATGCCGGGCTCTTATATTACTAACCAAGCATGTGATTAGGCATAATAAGATTATTTATCATACCTAATCACGCGAACCAAATGGGGCCAAAGAGTAATTTTGAGTTAGACTACATGGATAAATTGGTAATATGCAGTAAATCTGTGTCAAAATGCAAAGCCCAGTAAATGGGGAAAGAATGTAAAGCGACTTCTGACCTGGGAAGGATGAAACGTCGAAAGAGATGCACGATTTTAGTAATAAACAGCAAACGGTCGACCCGACCCGACCGACCCGTGGTAGGAAGTCGATTTGAGTCGTTCGCAGCACATCCTCCCAGTCCCAGCGGATTCGTCACACACATAGAAAGCGGTTACGCTGCATCAGAAACGTAAGAAGGTCCCATCGATGGAGGATGATCACAGTAAAGGTAACACCACAGTCGACTCTGCCAAAGCCGAACGATCCATTTGGCTTATGAAGTGTCCGCCTGTCGTCTCCAAGGCCTGGCAATCCTCCGCCGCCTCCGGCGACTCGCCGCCCCTCGCAAAAGTCGTCGTCTCCCTCGATCCCCTCCAATCCGAGGACCCCTCCGCCCTTCAAGTAAGCATCGCTCTCTTTTTTCTTGTGTACGATCTGTATGTGTCATGTGATGTGCGTGTGTCTTTGTTGAGTGATTTGATGATTTTTTTTTTTTTTTTGCGGTTTTTATTTAGTTTGAAATGTGAATTGTATAGGGATGAGATTTCCGAGATTAATTTAATAATATATGTGGGTCAGTTTACCATGGAGATGGCGGGGAATGAGGTTGTGAACATGCCGAAGAGTTACTCTCTCAACATGTTTAAGGATTTTGTACCCATGTGTGTTTTCTCCCAGACAAATCAAGGTGAATCATCTCTATTTACCGTTTTCTTTTTCCTTATGTTTTCTCCCATATGAATACCAAGTGTTTGTTGCCTAATTCGTCTGTTTCCAAGTTACATGCATTGCTCTTTTCATCTCATTGGGTGGTTTGTTTTATTGCTTTGTCTGATTTTGAAAATTTAGGATCTCAGATGAAGTTAATTTGTGTGCAATAATGAGGTTATAAATGCCTTTAAACTCTCATTCTGGTTACATTTATGCATTAGTAAGGACTTCTGTTGCATGAGATCGTGAATAAGCTGTCTGCAATGCCCGTTCCTGGTATCATGATGATCTGTTACCTTAAAATGTGAACTTGTATTGATGTTACTTTAAAAAATGAACTGCTAATAACATATGGATTATAAGATTGTGAAGAACAACGGAAGTTAGGCTGTAGCTAGTGATGCTGTGTTGTGGAAGTTTGCCCATGTATTATGGAGGAATTGTTCAATTATAAATAAAGTGTTGTCATAACAAGGCTGAAAAAAATATTTTTTGCCTTTGCCAATAAGATTTCACCTCTCAGGCCTTGGCAGCAAGTAAAAAATAAACTGACTATTCAATTGAACTCCTAACCAACAAGCATTTGAAATTGCAAAATGTTAGGTAGTTGGGAAACTAAAACACTCAGATGCGTCAATATAAGAGACTAACTGAAAAATATCCAGCGAAAATATTACAATTGAAATTAGATTCTAAAGTAATGGAAAGTTCTTAGAGTGGTTTATGCAGTTGATTGGGCCGTGTGTGGTAGTTTGTGGTTGGTAGTACAGAGGGCAGAGCTACCTCTTTTTCCTTAACCGCCTGTGGTCATGTATAGAGTGGTCTTGCTTCTGATCTAGGTTTTACTATGGAGGGCTACACTGCTGTACACCTAATTTACATGATGACTGGTCTGTTTAAATGGCCGGCTAGGTCAGGTTCGGCTCGTCAGCTGCTCAGTTAGAACAGCAAGCTTTCCGCGTCTTGCTCTATGTCAAAACATGTTTATTTATTTTATTCTTGTTACAAGTGCAAGACACTTAAGATCATTATGGAAGTAATAGCTAAGGAAAATAAAGAGAGACAAACATGAAGGTATTCCTTTGTCTAGTTATCATGTTCATGTAATATGATAGGTGAAGAGCAAAATGATTTTCTCTTTCGAGAGGATTTTTCCTTTAGGGATTTTATCTCTTTGTTGTCCATAACCTGCTCAGATACTAATGCTTACTCACTTCTCCAAGCCTTTTTACCATGTTCTTATTTACTAAATCATGCTACCTAATTGATGATTTCATGTATTTTAGATGAGCTTCAGTTTGATTGTTGCTTCATTTCAAATGCTGTCTTGATGAAGTAACATGAATATCCAACTTTGTGTAAACCTTTTTGCTACCTTTCAATTCATCACGCATAATGTGTGTAGCCAAGTTGTCTGGAAGTAACTGGTCATTATTTTGTTTGTCAGTTCTCTATCTGTTGTTATGTTTTCTTTTAAAGGAAGAATTGCAGTGGAAGGGAAAATGGAACACAAATTTGACATGAAGCCCCACCATGAGAACATTGAAGAGTACAGAAAAATGTGTCGGGAAAGGACAAATAAGTCCATGATCAAGAATAGACAAGTCCAGGTCATGAACCTACTTTGCTTTTTATTTTTGCCTCTCTCGAGTAGCTTTTTTTTCTTTGGACACGTTCATGCTAAAATTTTGTTGCCCATTTTCTTTTTCTTTTTTAAATCAGGTAATTAATAATGATAATGGTGCGCACATGAGGCCCATGCCTGGAATGATGGGCTTCATTACGTCAACTTCTAAGGTAATTGGCCGCTTTCTTAAAATTTTTGATTCTGCATCTTGCTATATTTAGCTTATTTCACTTTATTCATGTTCAAGGACTGAAAATTTAATGTCAGTTCCTGAAAGAGCTCGTTAAATTGGAAATGTTAACTTATGAAGCATAAATGTAAGAACATTAATCATCTTCTTGTCTAGGAACTGATGACGGATATTCTAATTCCTCTGGAATGAAGTGGCGTAATCTGTTAGATGGGTAGTAATGTCTGAACTACTCCTGTTGCATCAAGCATGAGTTGAAAGTTCACCCAGAATTTTTTTGTGTTGAGGCACTATATATAATTCTGAAGCAGCAATTTGCATGACAAAACCTCCGATTTTCTTGCCGCGCTGTATGCTTTTATGGTATCATCAAATGAGAGGCATTAAATTGCAATTTGTTGATTCTTGACAACAGTAAAAATGGAGTGTGAATATATGTTGAGAGAAAAACTTATGGAACTATGGAGAAGGAATGAATGTTAGAACAGGTGGCTTTTCCCCTAGAGGGAGATTTGTATTGAAACTATGTGATACACTAGTGAGTAATCATCTATGAGATTTCTGCTTTCCTTGTGTCTGAATCACAAACTTTGTTCTAGGTGCCCTATTTTTCCTTTGACAATTGGACAGAATCTGAATTTGTAATTAAGTTAAACCGACATCTCATAAATATGGTGCTTATAATGAGGATGAAGTCAATCTATGCATTTTGGAATCAGAAAGCCAGGGGCCTGTTGCTGCTCGGCCATGACATATTTAAATTGATATATGGATATTCGTTCACTTCCTATAAAACTCTTAATTGTTTGATCCTAAGAACAGAAATTTTATTTATGAATTTATTGTGCTCTTGTGCAGGATAAGAAAAAAGCAGCTCCAGTTAAGAGTTCAGAAGTGAAAAGAACCAGAAGAGACCGTGGGGAGCTGGAAGATATCATGTTTAAGCTTTTTGAGAGGCAACCTAATTGGGCACTGAAGCAGCTAGTTCAGGAGACTGATCAACCGGCGGTACGCCTTTGCTTATCATTCTATTTTGTAGAAGCCTGATAACTAGATGTGTTGTGGATATGCTTATTGATGGTTTCTAGCTCTTGTGTTTGTTGTCAATCCTGCTCCTTACACGACACAAATAATGTTTTCAAGTGCTTTTTGCTATAAAGCTCACAAAATGATATGCTTGTTGGTTGACAGTTCTATATCTGTTTTTAACTTGGGGAGCTAATGCGATTCATTTTCTGTATCTTTCTTTACAGCAATTTTTGAAGGAGATCTTGAATGAGCTCTGTGTATACAATAAAAGGGGTACGAACCAAGGTACATATGAGCTCAAGCCAGAGTACAAGAAATCTGTTGGGGATACAGGTGCCGTCTAATGACTGGCATCATTTTATGTATATTGGATTGCAAATGAAGAGAAATATGTCTTTTAAGATGTGGCGACATGGTGGATATACTAGTCTCGTAGAACACAAGAAAGGAATACAGGCGAATCCAAAGAAGCGTGTAATTGCTACCATAGATCGTGTCTACTTATGGATTAGGTTGGCACATATGTTTATTTCATTGAATGCTCATCAGAGTGAGTTTCTTAGTAAATTATGCTTGACATTGTTTCTCTTCTCTTCCTTCCCATCTTCCATAACGTGGTGTGGGGTTCTAATAATGTTTACCTGTGAAGGTTCCTATGTGTCCTATCTCCTATGGAGGAAGTTACTATTAAATGGATTTGTTGTATATCTAATATCTTCTCCTTCCATGTCTGTCGAACAATTTGTGCATCAGGTTGGGTCATCAATCAAATTGCAAATGAACATTATAAAAATATTGCACTTTAGTGCAACATGCCTATTCTGAAATGCTATTTAGTAAAGGAGCATTAGCAAAGCAAACTCATTTTAGTTTTGGCAGCTTATGATGGGATATAGCAAAAGACATGCTCTTCTGCTAGTGTTGGAATTTCTTGGTCATTGTTATGCAGACGATATTATTTATTTTGTATTTTGTTTGTGTCCCTATATTACCTTTTGGTATCTTATTAGGATGCATTGCTTCTGTCCCCAATTATAATTGTAGCTTGCAATAACTACTTGAATGGTAGAGCTATATTTGTATTAGTAATGATCTTATTGAGGGTACAATAATCCGGATTTAGTGAGACTTTGAATTTAGATTAATTGAAGTTATTCATGAATTTGCTGTTGTCTATGACTATGTCGGAACATGTCTATTCATGAGACAACATCGTCTGTCTTTCACTTTCTGCAAATGTATGTAGAGAGCAGGATTCTGTAGTTTAATTGGTATACAATTGAAGGTTCTTCTGTTCCTAGGCTGCCAAGCCATAGACGAGGCTTGCATAATATATCGCTGTCTTGAGTCACTGACGGGTTTCACTTATGATTTGAGCAACATTCAGACAGAGCCATTAAACCGACAAATATTGCTTCCTTACTGATGCTCATGATGCAATTGGCGATTCTTTCTTGGATGCTCATTGTGGGTTCACTTTCATGTTAGTGCACACATTCATGTCAATCTGAAAGTTTGATTCCCTTAATTGATTTCACCATGGTTATCTAGATCAGTTGCTGCATCAGTGTAAAAACCTCTCTTTATGATTTTCCCAGCATGTCACTTCTCTTGGACAGTCCCGTCCCTTAAGGATGTGTTTCATTTGCTTGTCAGAGAAGAAAATCTTCAGTGAATATGTAGCTATCATATGAAGACTTAAATAGTGAGCATAGAATTCATTCAATTTCCGTAGCAATAACATCTTTTCTCTATTTCATTAATAACTTTCTAGTGTCTTGTGGCATCATATATCTCATTTGCAGGCAGTAATTAAGTTTCTGTCGTATGCGAATGGCCACCGGTGTGCTCTAACCCACTGATTTTAGGATCAGGGATACGACCAACTAGGAGTCGTCGTTGTCCCCTTTGGAAGATCTTCAGAGCATCTTGAGACAGGACATGCTTGCTCCAGCTTCTCAGTGGTATGTTTTGGTACTAATATAGTGACCTGACTGGAACTTTATCTTTGTGAAATAGAGGCTTTAAAGGACCCCTTCTTTCCTATCCTGCTTGCTAAAAGGGACTCTTAATAGAGACCTGTCTCTCCCATGAACATGGATGGGTAACAAATAAGAGAAGAGAGAGAAGGTTAGTCAAAGATTTCTTTGATGAGTTTATGGTGGTCCCTCCCCACAAATGACTTGTTGAAAGGTTCCTGAATTTTAGGTAATACACTGCATGATACCATGATCATGGTTCTGATAGTTGTCACCTTCACTCTTGCTAAAAATGGACACTCTCCCCATCCCTGATCAGCTTTCTCATGCCATACGTAATTATCATCTCTTATCTTTCCGAAATTGAAACGTTGGTTGTGTGCCGGACAGCGACTGTGATTAAGACCCTACGTTCATCACAGAACGAGCTCGAGCCGCACGATGGTAAACGGCATACTAAGTTTCAGGGAAATTTGTTTGAACAATATTTTCCATGATATGGATGGTAACGAGGGTAAGAGTTAACAATGTGGGTGATCTGAATCTGAGTAAATTTTGGGTTCTTGCTGGATGTCGTGCTCTCCAATGAACAGTTTATGATCAGAAGATTATAAGGGATGGAGCTAGAAAGAAACAGATTATCTTGTACCCAAAATAGATTCATGAAATTCCCCATACGGGAAGTAATCAAGAGACGATAATCAGATAATTACTAAATTATATTTATCTGGTAATTGATTTTTTATTTTTTTTATCGAAAAATAAAAACGATCAAGTGCAAGACTATTACTACAGATGATTACATTTACATTTCTAATCTATGATATGTTTACACAAATTATTATTTTTCGCATAATTACATAAACCACACATGACAGTCAAAACGAAGGGATAGTTTGTTTAATGATGTGGATGTTTTTGGAGGGTGTATATGTAATTTTCTAGAAAGCATGAGTGGTTTGTATAAATAATATTGATATTTTTTTATTAGTGTATGTGTAATTATCCAAAAGACACCAATAATCTGTGTACCTAGTATGTGTAATAGGAATATCACTTCCCATCAAACTGTACTAAAAGTTTTGATTAAGTAAATAATAGATCTATTCAATGTATCTGGCCCCCTACTTAGCCTATGAAGCGCAGAAAAACTAAGTGTTGGTGTTTACTTGAGAATGAGCCGTGGAGGGTCATACCGGTGCAAAAAGTGCCAACCTTGATATTAAAATCTTGACAACAATAGAACGAAAACGTTTCGGACATTTCTTTCACTTGTTTTGGTCTATTAAATCAATTATATGACATGTATAATAAATCGAACTGTACTATAATTGAATCGGGGTAAGCCAAATATGGGTCGGGTTGGCGTGGGAATCGCCAAACAGTGAAGGCGACGGATCGTCAGTGTGATGCCTGCCTGCACTCTCATCAGGAGGAGATGTAAACACACTTGAGAATAAACATAAATGTTTTGTTATGTCTTTAGACTTGGCAGCAACGCTTTAATTTCACATTCTTTGTCCATGGATTTGGGGTTCAAGCAATTTACTGTTGAAAATTGGGATAATTGCATCGCTCTTTCTTTGAGATTTGATGTAATTATAAATAGATCTCCTGTGATTTGAAAAATTATATTTAGTACTCCTTATGTTTGTTTTCGTCTAGCAAATAGATTCATCCGTAGTTATAAAAATACCGATTGAATTAGCGTGTGAAGATATACATCCACATATGCATTACTGTGTGAGATGAATAAGGGTAATTTGATAAAAAAAGAAAATTAGTTTGACCTGCAATAAGTCAATCGGGAGCAAGTATTTATTTTTATTGATTCCTTTTTTTTCTTTTGCTAGTGTCAACAAATTAGATATTTTTTTAACAACGGAGAGGGATATATTCGTTAGAAGGAAACAAAAATCAAGGGTACTAAATGTAATTTTTTAAATCAAATAGGGTCTATGAGTGATTATATTGATGTGGTTGTGATTTTGAGTCCAAAAGTGAATGAGAAAATAACATATGGCACAACAACACTTTGATTTTTGATCTAGTGAGATTTTTTGAGTAGTGTGTAGTCAAATCATGAATAGCCCCTCCTCTCGCCCCCCCCCCCCCCCCCAACCAAAAATGGAAATTCTAACTCAAACCTGGTTCAGTCGAACCTAAATCAATCATATGGCAAGTGCAATACACTTGTCATGTGATTTGTGTACAGTTCAGTGAAAGTGATCAATCACATAGCAAGTGTATCACACTTGCTATATGATTTATTTGGTTTGGCCAAAACTTGTTGGGGCTAGAATTTTCCAAAAAGAAAAAAAGTAATATATGTGGTATTTATAGTGATGCTGGTAATTTTATGGTGTGATAGAGTGTATATATTTATTATGTGGTTTATATAAGAAAATTATTCTTATATCCTTATAAGTAACCAATTATTGCTATCATATACATCATATATCAAGTGTCTAGGGGTCGGTGTAATTATTCCATGAAAATTTTGATCCATAAGCGGAAAAAAAACACAAAGACTACCATGAAATACGAACTCTATAATTTTCTTGGAATACCATAAATTGTTTAGGAAGTCTTTCGAAATTTTAAGATTTTACCTCTATATTTTGGAACATTTCTATATTATTAGTTTGGTCTTTATTATAAGTTGCTTTTATGATATAGAAAGTGATTATGAATTAATTTCTAAGGTATATGTAATGCAGCCGATCACACAATATTACTTGGTCATTGTGAATTAATTTCACAATGTTAATGAATTTATATATTTTTTTATTTTAAAGATATCGTGCGTAATATAGTGACATATGTTAATAATTGTTTATTAATATCAAATTTTGAATTGATTACTCATGTCTTTCTTTTAGCACTAAATATACTGATTGAATTTTTATTTTAATGAACATATCTACTATAGGTATATAAATTTTTATATTAAATAAAATAAATAACACCATGTGTTATACACATAGTGTGTATGTGTTAAAACATAGAAAATATAATAGAAATTGAAATAAAATATTCGATCCGTTAAAGTATATATGGTATAATTGGAATACAAGTACATGAACATACAACAAAATTCTTGAACAACAAGAATTTTTGTCATAATTAGTGAGAAATTGCAAAATGTAAATTATATGGTGCGAAAAAAAAGGTAGATTTATGAGGTCCCATGAGGTCATAGATTCGAACCTCATCAATACGTGGGATGTTGTCTACTGTATAATATGTGTGGTGTTTCTACTGTAACAATAAGTATTATTTATATATAATTTATTTAATGTTGTTGATCAGTATATGATTATTATAGTTGTCTTTGTTAAATTGCATTCGATATAAATAATTGTAAATGATTTATTTTAAATAATAATAATTTTTTGTTTTTATTTTAAAAACAAAAAAAAGAAAAAGAAAAAGAAGAAAGAGGGGCTTAGATTGCGATTGCGTTGCTTCCGGCTTGGCGCTGTGACATGTAACTGTTGGCATGCCATGTGTGTCAGCACATGTCCTGTTGGTTGACCAAAAAAACCCCATAAAATAGTTTTAATTAATTTCTAATATTTTGATGTAGAAAAAAGGGATGATTATACTTCCATTCCCTAAAATTTAATCTAATTACACGTAAATTTTATGTGATTTGAAAAACTATATTTAATATTTTTAAAGTTTATTTTCATCTAACAAATAAGTCCTTCTTTTAATTAAAATTTACAGAATTTATTGATATAAACAATAATAAATGAAAATTGACATTTACCATCGATTGACTTTTTATTGACTTATTTCAAATCAAATAATTTTTTTTGATTAAACTACCCTTATAACGGTGGAGATATATCTTCTCACATGCATTAACATTAAAGATGCATAAGGGTACTTTAATCATAAAAATATTTGTTAGACTTATAATAATTCAGTAATAAGTCAATCAATGATAAATAATTATTTTCATTCATTTGTTTTTTTACCTATATCAACAAATTTGGTAAATTTTGAATAACGAAGGAGGGATT
The DNA here is from genome assembly GCA_034509735.1 of Sesamum alatum. Classification (NCBI taxonomy): domain Eukaryota; kingdom Viridiplantae; phylum Streptophyta; class Magnoliopsida; order Lamiales; family Pedaliaceae; genus Sesamum; species Sesamum alatum. Next base: position 9,806,425 of record JACGWO010000002.1, on the reverse strand, counting down.
TATTTGTTAGACAGAAGCAAACTTCAGGAGTACTAAATTTAATTTTTCAAACTACAAGAGATTTACGTGTAATTACACCAAACCTCAGAAAATGAAGTATAATTATTCCTAGAAAAAGGAAAGAGTAAAATAGGGCATTAATTTATAAATGGGGCTACTATTTCTTCCTTATTTTTAATATAAATATTATTTCATATTTTTATATTTTTTAGAAAAAAGGCACTCTAACTGTGTTTCAAGTATCTTTTCACCAATCATTAAAAAAAAAAAAAAGTATCTTTTCACCGAAAACAATGATGAATTCAAATATTTATTTTTGAAAATGGTTGCATGCGTTAATTAATGAAAAAGATTGGCAGGTGAGAATCTATTATCTTTTTGGGTTTGCTTTGCTACAGAATCGTGATTATGATTGTGTTTTCACGACTCTTGATCATTATGTTTGAATTAATTCCCCCATATATGTCTCTACTCAATTATTAATGTTTCTTCTATATCACTAATTACCAAATTCTACCCTCATAATTACTTTAATTAGTTGGAATATGCTAATTAGGATCCCACCACCTATTATACCAAATCAACCCTAACCCTATATACTTTAATGTCCCACCGTATTTATTAATCGTCGTATTACCTTATTTCTGCGTGCATAGCATAAATAATTTTTTAGGCATAAAAATATATTATAAGTAAAAAGTAAAATATATAAACCAAAATATCACATAAAAAAAAAAGAAAACTAATATAACAGCTAATGAAAATTTTAAAAAATTGAATAAAGTAGTTATCTTATCAATTGAAGAGTATTTTTGATATCAGAAAAAGTTGATGAGCCGGTGTTATTAGCCGTTTTTTGTGAATAAAAATGATTTTTTTATATTAATATAGATAATAGGGGTGGGGTAAAGGGACTAGGGTTTTTAACCTTGAACATCTCATTTATTAAAGAGATGCGGTGTCAACACAACCAAATGTTAATGATGTCAGAGCCATTATTTACGATATATCCAGTATGTATATATATGATCTGTAATACAATGAAATATAATTAATTTATAATAAACTATCTGAATTACCGATTGTTGAATAAATATAAAGATTCCAAAATAAATTGATTTTGTGAGCAGGCGTTTATTAAATGTCATAATGTTGAATAAGTAGTTATCCTTTACTTTCTAGATCTTAACCAAAAATTAAAAAAAAATAAAAAAAAAATTATGACACCACTTCACTAATTCTCAATTATTATTTTTAAAATTAATCGAACACAACAGTAATTAGTAGCTAATTAATGAGAAGGTTAAGGCAGAAAGACTTAATTAGCGAAAAAAAAAAAAACAAGGCATGCATATTAATGGATGGTAAATTATTGAATGACCCGAAACATTTAGAGCAGTAGATAAGCAGGTGTGGTGTGACCCTGGCCACAAGATCCTGTCGTGCGACCCGAATCCAAATATAGCTGTCAAATGACCCAAACCCAAGACCGAAGAAGATATATGTGGAGATGGCAATCAAGTTTCCACCTGTATTGGTCAGGGTGGTGCCCGACCGCTTCATTCTGTCCGGGTCAGCCCGATTACGCACTCCCCAGTCCCCACCCCACCTATATTAATTTAACATTTCATTCAAGTGATTAGGGATTAATCATAAATATAAATATCTAGGGTGAATTACACTGACTTTATCTGAGATTTGACATAATTACGGATACTCTCTCATTGTTTTAAAAATTACAAATATCTCCTGAGATTTGTAATTTTTAACAAGGGCCTGAAATTATCCATTTTGCCCTTGATTTTTTTTAAATTATAGAAAATCAGCCGAGGCACATTATTGCTCATCTGTGTAAAAAACATAAGAAACCTCTCACTGCGTATTTTTGTCCAAAAAAATTTAGAAAAGATTAAAAAATAATTCAATTTGTATAAGGCATTTCGGTCAATTTCACCTATAAAAATGGATGAAAATGGGTTATTTGTTAGATGATTACAAACCTGAGAGAGTATTTGTAATTTTTGAAACAACGAGGAACTATCTATAATTATGTCAAATCTCAAAAGAGGTATTTGTAATTCACCCAAATATCTATAAAGGATGAAAATGTCCCGAACATATATGATGTGGTAGTGGTTTTTAGTAAAAGAGTGAAAGGGAAAATCACCTCGGCACAATAATACTTCCCAAGTCAAATTTATATAAAGAGAAATTTTGCAATAATGTATTGTCACATCCATGAATCCTCTACCCAAAAATAATATATGAAGTATTTATAATGATGTTAGTTATTTAATGGTGTGATATGGTGTATATATTTATTATGTGGCTTATATAAGAAAATTACTCTTGTACCCTTATAAATAAATACTTATTACTATCATATCCATTAATATAGAAATTCAAATACCATAATATGATGAAATTCTGTGCCTACTTTTATTAGCTACCAACTCCAATTTGATCTCACCCATTTACTCAGATTGCAGATTTGGACAACCTTGAAAGAACAAGATTGTTCCATATGTCTCCATACATCCTTTGATACTTGTGGGGCCAACTATAAATACTCTCATCTTCTTTATATGCACTTAAGATATGTATATATTTTCTTATAGGGTAAATTACATCTACTGTTCCTGAGATTTGATATAATTACAAATACTCCCTCGTTGTTTGAAAAATTACAAATATCTCTTGAGGTTTGTAATTTACCAAAGGCCTGAAATTGACCATTTTGCCCTTAAATTTTTTATTAAAAATGTAGAAAAATCACTCGAGGCAAATTGCATTATTCCTCCTATGTGTAAAAAACTTAAGAAACCTCTCCCTACGCATTGTAGTCGAAAAAAATTTAAGAATTAAATAAAAAAAATAATTCAGTGCGTAAGGGCATTTTGCTCAATTTACGCATAAAAATAGATAGAAATGAGTTATTTGTTAGATGGTTACAAACCTCAGAAGGGTATTTGTAATTTCTCAAACAACGAGGGAGTATTTATAATTATACCAAATTTCATGGGATGTAGATATAATTTCCCCTTTCTTATATTTCAGATGAGGTATTCCAACACTAAAATAAATATGATTTTGTATTATAGTTAATTATCGTAATTAAAAATAAAGAATCACGGTGATACTAATTGATTATGGTTGTCCAAATGCTATTAGATAAAAATTATGATAAATATTTTGATCATAAGTTAAACCAATGCAAATGTTGATTAAAAAAAGTAAATGAAAATGCTCGACCTCAGTAGGGTAGTGACTATGAATCTTGCATTCAACAAAACATGGCTGTCAGGAAAGAAACTACTTTTCAACTATCAGAAAAGCCTATGCATGCTATATAATTGTTGTGGATCGGACATGCATTACCACTACTGGAATTTTGATGTTTAAGTTAGTTCTTGCCTTGACCCAATTCGACTTGAGATCTGGAATCAGGATCGTTCGATAACTTTGTACTTGGTAGCTTAGAATGATAATACATGATCTCGTATAAATACAAACATTTGGCTTTATAAAAATTTCAATTATTTTGGGTAATTAATAATGGTATGTCTTATTATTTTCATACTAACTTTATAAGCTTTTTTTCGATTTTACGAACTGAGTTAAGTATCGAAGAATTTTTATTATCGACGACACAATGAGCCTAATAATCTCTTTATTTTTCAAGTTCCCAAACATCCAAGTTGAACTACCCCGGTGGCTGGTGGAATTCTGAAAAAGATTAATATATATATATATATATATATATATAATGATGGTGGTGTGGAGTGATGAGAGGGGGAACACGGTGTCGCTTAAAGCAAAGGTGTAAATATTAGAGTACAGCCCGTCTTGGAGAGTGGTGGGTTGTTAGTGGAAACACAACCTTAATTATTAAATTATTACATTAAACAACCGTGATTAGTTAATGTCTCTCGTGATATATTAAAGTTTCAACTGTCCTTAATTTCCATTAATCATTACTTTCGTACATACAAACCATCAATCCCAAATAGATCTTTCTGTACTAAAATATCCATAAATTGGGGAAAAATGAGTCATCTTCTTTTCTTACGTTAACACGTTTTCATCAGCGGAGGACCCAATGTTACACTAGAAGAAAATTTATTATTAATTACAAATTTATTAATTACGAATTAAAATCATAGTAAATAATAATTATTAATTAAGTTAAACAAAAATCTAGATTATCAACTATTAAAACTCTTTTTGCCATGGTTATGAGCCAATAGCAAATATTTTTGTCATGACAAATGTTTTAGCCACACTCGCAAATACCACGGTCAATAACTGTTGTATGATCGTAGTGAATGACTATTCCCTAAGACTATTTATTTTTAACCATAGCAATTAGCCGTTGTTAAATGTTAATTTTTTTCTAGTGGTAAAAGACGCACTCATCACCTGTAATGAGTGGTTTTTTCTTTATTTATTTTTCTTTTCAGACATCGTTGTCTAATTTACTTAGGTATATATGTCTTTATAATTATTTTGTTAATTATATTATAAGTATATATTTTTACTAATAAATATTTAAGAGATCAATATATAGATTGAGAAAATAGCATATATCACTTCACGGGGATATAACAAGATCCAGTCAACAACTAATTTTCGGTTATACGTATACATGTGAATGTGATGCAGACATACTTGTACGGCCGATGCAAATAAAATATAATTCCCGGCCCGCTGTTTATTTTTCTTTCAATTTATATATGGGAAATAAGTTTTATTTATATATGCAATTAACCAATGAATTTCATTTGCTAGAGTACTGCATGCATAGTGTAATCAATTGGATTTAAGGTATCAATAATTGCTTCTTTATTTTTTATTGAATCAGTTACAATTAAATAATAAATTTCAATAGCCTACAATAATTTGAATCAATTACTAATATCAAATATGTATACTAATTAATAATTATTATTAAAATAAACCAACAATTAATATTAACTAAAGTAGACCAATACCCATGTATTGGTCAGACTTAAACGCATCTTGGTCATGGAGCCTCAACTTCACCAATTAAACTAAGGAAAAAATACAAGTACTCCCACTATGATATTAGAAATGTTAAAAAAAAAACTTGTAAAAAATAAAGTATCAATTACACCCCATGTGATATGAAAAAAATTCAGAAGACCCCCTGAGTCTAGGATTTGTGGTATAAGCGCGTTGAACGCGAAAATGGGTCTGAAAAGTGCATTTTTTGATAATTTTGCCCTTTTCTCCCACCACCCCATATCAGCCCAGCAACCACCACAGACAACCAACCACTTTCGCCCGTTACTGCCGGTCAGGAACTGATCGGATGGTTGTGTCTGCTATGAAGGCGCAAGCAACATGCTGGTGGTATGTCGTTGAATGGAGAAGATACGGCGGTGGAACAGTGGTCAGATTGATGGAGAATTGCAAAAATACGAGGCTGTGCGAACTTGCCGGAGCAACAACGATAAGGGATGGGTGGGGGTGCGTTCTAACCATCGGAGGGAGGTGAATCGTTTGATGGTCTCAGACAGTAGGCAGCCAGATGGCGGAGAACCTTTTTTTTTTTTTTTTTTTTTTTTTAAAGTTGTCGGTGTCGTGGCGGGGGGTTTGGCCAGACCCCTACCCGTTTATTAATCTCAAAGACCCTGTACATATTTGTAAAAGAAATGAAGAATACTTACTCCCTTTACAAAGAATCGACTAGTTTAGAAACGAAAACTGGGAAATAAATCATCAATACGAATCAGTGAGGTTAAATGTCCCTCCGCCCGCGTGAAAACTTTGGAAGTTTGGTGCTGGCATGCAAAATTAGCTAGATAATTCGCTGGTTGGTTGCCTTCTCTGAAAATGTGGGTGAATACTATAGTCATTTGACGGCCAAAATCCAGCAATCGAGCGAGCAAGTCCTAAAGCCGCCATTGGCCTTCGTCTAAACGAATGATCTGGAGCACTGCCTGAGCATCGAGCTCAACCCATAGCTGCACACACCCGGCCTTTTAACCCAGGTCAATGCCTCGGACAACGGCGAATAGTTCCGCATAGGTATTCGATTTTATGTCAAGGTAGTCTGAAAAAGCCAATATGAGCGTCGCGTGGCTGTCTCCGATCAAGCCTCCCGCCCCAGCACATCTGGGGTTACCCTTCGAGGCTCCGTCGGTATTGAATTTCCACCATCCCATGTGGGGCTTGTCCCAGCGGACAAGGACTGGTTGTTTTGGTTGCGGCCTAATAAACGACATACCCAGCTTAGAGGCCAGTTCAAGATCTCTTTTCTAATTCCTAGCAGTGAAGCCGCTAGCTTTGAATAAGCAAGTCAGGTGCCTGTGCACTCGTCATATAATCTTGCTAGACGTGAACCGCATGCCGTTGAATTTCGCATCATTTCGCATACGCCAAAGGAACCAGAGCACAAGTATTGGAATGATCAGGCGAGCATGACCCCTCGTACATAAGGACTTGAGAGCTGCCATGCATGAAGCATTGATGAGATGAATTGGGTCTGAGGGGGCATAAAATTAAACATCCCTCCAAAATGATTCCACACCTCCCTTGCCACTTTGCAATTCAAGAAGAGATGTGGGATTGTCTCACTGGAGGCGCAGCACTGACACCGAGATACGATTGAAAGGCCTTTCTCTCAAAGTCGCTCATCCACCGGCACAAAATTTTGCAGCAAAAGCTACACAAAAATCGAAATTGACGGGGAGACTTCCATGTGCCAAACGTCCCAAAGTAGAGGTCTAACAACCCCCCAAATTCAGCCAACTGCAGCGGCAGACGGCGGAGAATCGAGGTGGCGATTGAAGGGGATCTAGGGCGGTCGCTGAAAAATGTTTCCGCTGTCTATCAGTCCCACCGGCCGTGACCACCATCAATCAACTCCCCATCCTCCGACAAGTCGAGACCTGTCCCATTAATTTCCGTTCACTCTCCGACCGCCGTTCGTCTTTTCTCTTCTTCACAAGATTGTTGTCGCCCGTCTGCGACCACCAAAAGCCACCATCTTGAACATAATAATAGGATGTATACTGAAGTTGCAAAGAACTTCAATTCCACGTCTGATTTCAATTTCCAGAAACATTTCTAATGCACTACATTCATGAAAAGTATCAAAATCATACGAGGTAGAAAGAATAGGATGTATACTGAAGTTGCAAAGAAGCAAGAAAATCATTGAAATTATTCATAAACTAGCAGCAAAATCTTCAGAACCCATATATTCTAGACCTAATATGAAATGCACACACTTCTATTTATCAATGAAAGAAACAGACAATCTCAGGCAGCCGACCTACCACCAGTGCAGAAGACTTTTGTGGAAGTGGTAAACTCTCAATCCACTGATGCCTCCATTCCTCACTCGATTCATCACTCATTTCTTACTAGAGCTCCGCCACCGACAATCGAGGAAAAATCATAATCATTAGGCCGGCAAAACAGATTTGGTTGAGTTATGATTTTTCAGATTTCTCTCTCAAAACAGATCAAATGAGGCTTAAATTGGTCTGTTTTTGGTCAATGTCCCCTCATATATATAGATGGGCATTTTAGTCATTGGTCCTAAAAAAATACGTCCAGGTTGATCAGGAGGCAATGTGAGTCATTATTCATAATATAGAGGTGGTTTTGATATTTAAATTTTTATTTATTTATTTTTTTAATAATTTCCCATATCACATAAGGTCAAAATGAATTTAACTCATTAAACTAAGCTTCATTGACAAATTCTTTTTTTTTTTTTTGTCATTTATTTATAGAAAGGATAATTAATATTAATTAATAGCTCAACTCCTAATAAATATAAAATTGGCCTTCACACTGGCACAACTCTATCAAGAATTAAGTACATGACCCCATTTGCTTATTTTAATTACTCAAAATAAATGATTATTTTTTGTTCTTTCTACATCTTATGTCCCTTCAAACGTATAGACACAAAGTTTCAAGAAAATACACACAATAAATGGTGAGTTAATTAGCAGATAGGCTGGTGGGGTGGTGGGGTTTAGGGCCTCATGGGGTGGCCGACGACACATGGTGCAACCCAACCCCACCTCCGCCCCCTCGTGCGCGCTACACACCGATGGCGGCTCATCACCACCATGTAGGCTCCATACAATATCCTCATTAATGTACAGCATGCTTTCATATACACATATACATATACAAGAACCCGCACACATGTGTGTACGTGCGTGTGCGTGTAGGTTGGTTCGATCTCCTTTTTTCTTTGCAGTAGTGCGATGGAGGGTTGTATAAGAAGAGAAGAATGTGGGAGACAACCAAAAGTATATTTCAACGCTCGCGTTTGATTTAGGGCCCTCTTGTAGGGTCGTACCCTCCTTTCCTTCTCATCATCATCTATATTTATACCACCCCTAAACTCTTGATCACCATAATTCAAGACTCTCTTTGTTCTTTCTTCCTTCTTCGTAGCTAACTTTGATATTTAGTAATGGCGGATGGCGGTGGCATTGGTAGAAGAATGTGCTGGATCCCGGAGAAATTTCAGCTTCACTTGTCTATGTTAGCCTTGCAGTTTGGGTATGCAGGTTTCCATGTGGTTTCACGAGCTGCCCTTAACATGGGCATCAGCAAGATTGTCTTCCCCGTTTATAGGAACATTCTTGCCTTGCTTCTCCTCTTGCCCTTTGCCTATTTCCTTGAGAAGTACGTTAATTCAAACCTTAAAATGCCTAATCTAGTATGATTTTGTACATTTATTATTAGTTCAATTTCAAGAATTTGATCATGTTTGATCCATGGATCGGACAGGAAAGAAAGGCCGCCTCTTACTTGGAACTTCATCGTCCAGTTCTTCCTCCTTGCAATTGTCGGGTACGATAATCAATCTTGCACATGTATATGTTGATCTTTGCAAGAATAGTTTCTGAGAGATTAATGTTAACAAAACCTGACAGGATTACAGCAAACCAAGGATTCTACTTGTTGGGATTGGAGCACACATCACCTACTTTTGCTTCTGCAATACAAAATTCAGTTCCTGCCATTACATTTCTCATGGCAGTCCTACTCAGGCAAGCCTGATTTATGATTACTGAAACTCAATATATATCTTTTTAACTTAGAATCAGATATTCAAGAATCTGAATTAATTTTGTACTCTTCCAGGATAGAAAAAGTGAGACTGGACAGAAAAGATGGGATCTCAAAGGTGGCGGGGACACTTTTCTGCGTGGCTGGTGCGTCCGTCATCACACTCTACAAAGGCCCCACCATCTACAGCCCTGCTCCGCCGCTGCAGAGGGCGGCGGCTGTCGCTGCTTCGCCGGAGTTTCTGTCCATGCTGGGTGATGCAAAGGGCAAAAACTGGACCCTAGGCTGCATATTCTTGATCGGCCACTGCCTGTCGTGGTCCGGCTGGCTGGTGCTTCAGGCGCCGGTTCTGAAGAAGTACCCGGCTCGGCTCTCCTTCACTTCTTACCAGTGCTTCTTTGGAGTCATACAGTTTCTAGTGATCGCGGCGTTTTTGGAGAGGGACCTTCAGGCTTGGCTCGTCCACTCTGGCGCCGAGCTATTCAGTGTCTTCTATGCTGTATGTGATCCTCCCTCTCCTTTTTCTTCAATTTTTCTTATTTCGTGTGATCGATTTTCTCCTACAAATTATATTTCATCTTTTATTTCATTCAATATAACTCATCACGTGTATAAAATCTTTTTCAAAATAAAATACATGATGTCATCCTTATACACGTGACGTGTATATATTTAATGAAATAGCTAGAAGATAAAATAAAATTTACAACAGAAAATCAAATCCTATTTTTCCGTTGAATTCTTTCAATTCCTTTGTAAAAAACTCATTGCATGGCTCTATGGGCAAAAGGGTCATTTCCACATGATTGAAAGTAGTAAATATTCCAATCTTGCTTCATCATAATTTGAAGTAAAGATCCAGCTCATCAATTGTCTAAGTTAAGAGCGAGATCTAAGTAAAACTCATCTTACGTGTGTTATTACATACAACTGATCTATTTTAAGATAAATTCATGCTACATTCAGTACTCTATACTCATTATAAGAAATAAAATAAGTGCATTCAGTACAAAATCGAGACAATTGTGTTTGTGACCAAAATTATTGGACCATAAGTGTATATCAGAAATTAATGTGCTGATAGCAACATAAAATTGATGGCCAGCCCATTTTGTAATATACATATCTTGAGATAAATGAGCTTGTGAAAAAACTATTCCAATATTATGAAAGGGGTACTAAATTAAGACCAGAGTTAGTAATTAAATTGTCCAAACATTAATAGAAAAGTAACGGGTAAATTATATTTTTGGTCCCATAAGTGGACCTGTTTCTAATTTTAATCCCACAATGTCTACCATTCGCGAATTACATTCCATAAGTGAATTTTTTTTCCAATTTGAGGACTCATTGGGGATTTCCGTTAATGAAGTTAACGGAAGTTGGATCTCCGTTAAGTGGGCCGATTTTGGAAGAAAATTGACCATCTTTCAACCACTTTTGGAGCGAAATTAACTCACTTCTTCTTGTTCTTATAAGAACTCATTTATTTCTTATTTTTTCTATATTTACCAACAAACAAAACATAAAATGGTTGCAATTTCTTTATAGATAATATCTTTCTATTTTCATTTGTACAAATTAAATTTTTAAGTAAAAAAAAAAAAGAAATACAAATACAAAAAATAGAAATCCTGTACTGAATTTCTGGTGCCAGTAATTGAACATCAAAGTTCTATAAATACAATTTATGTTTTAGTAATTGTTGTTCTACTTTTTGTATTTGTATTTCTAATTTTTTTTTTCGACCTAAAAATTTTATTTGTACAAACGAAAATAGAAATATATTATATATAAAGAAATTACAGCCATTTTAAGTTTTGCTTGTTGGTAAATATGAAAAAAAATAAGAAATAAATGAGTTCTTATAAGAACAAGAAGAAGTGGGTTAATTTTCCTCCAAAAGTGGTTGAAGGATGGTCAATTTCCCTCCAAAATCGGTCCACTTAATGGAGATCCAACTTCCGTTAATTTAATTAATGGAAATCCCCAATGAGTCCTCAAATTGGAAAAAAAAATTCACTTATGGAACGTAATTCGTGAATGATATACATTATGAGACTAAAATTAAAAACAGATCCACTTATGGGACAAAAAATAAAATTTACCCGAAAAGTAACATTATTGCAAAACACAAGTGGGACATAAACATATGTAAGTGGTTCAGAGTTTGAGTTCATCCACGTGAAGTAGTAGTAGTAGTATTAGTACCATATATGTGAAGTCAATGCGTATATCCTTCTGCACCTTGCTTCCCGGGTCATGTTATATGTGATAGCTGTGCAACGCAAAATAGGAGAAATTAAATGTGAAAGCGATTTATTAATAATTATACATATATGTGATCAAATTATTATTCTTATTCGGATCAGGCTTGATCGAATCAAGCCAATTATAAAGTAAGTATAATACTCTTGCAATGCGATTGATCATTTTCCGTAAACTATACACCAATCACACGGCACTTGTCACATATAATTAGTTTAAATTTGATCGAGTCAGGTTTGAATTAGAATTTCCCATTGTGTGGTGTGTGTATATATGCATTGTGTTATGTATGTATGTATATGTATGTACAGAAATACACACACCAACACGTGTGTGTGCGTGTATTATGTCTGGAGATGCATGACAACAAATGAGTGGTGGTGGTGGTGGTGGTGGTGCAGGGAGTGGTGGCATCGGGGATCGCATTCGCTGTACAGATATGGTGCATTGATAGGGGTGGCCCCGTCTTCGTGGCGGTTTATCAGCCGGTTCAGACACTTGTTGTCGCCATTATGGCTTCCGCTCTCTTGGGAGAGCAATTCTACTTGGGAGGGTACTACTACTACTACTCTTCTTTAATTTCACTTTTTTTTTTTTAAATTTAATTTTAATTTGTTTCACACTTCAAATCGAGATATATTTTTCTTTGGGTTTAATGCAACTTACTCCATGTGATATTGCACCCCTTATGAAAAAAAAATAGTAATTCACCCTCCTGTGTTTTTTAAAATGAAGCATTTTGAAAAACACAGGGGGGTAAATTGCTTCATTTTAAAAAATATAGGGGTGTAAATTGCTATTTATTTTTTCATAAGAGGGTAATTTGCTCATTTGTAATATTACAGGGGGTTTCTTGCATTTTTCTCATTTTTCTTTTATTTACGTCCAAATTTTAGCTTATGATGAATCATGCAATAAATTGGCTGGAGAAAATTGCAATTTTAGTTCTGTAAGTATAGGAGAGTGACATTTTGATTTTGTTGAAATCAATTTTGGTAATTTGGTCCTGTAACTAAATTTTTTTTGACCGTGTGCATGTGTTGTCACGTGACATGCTAATTTGGAGATTTTTGGCCAATTTATGAATTCTGGACCAAAATTGTCAATTATTTTTAATTGTACGACCGAATTGATAAAATTGATTTCAGAAGGACCAATACTAAATTAGTAATTGGGTGTTTGTTTATTGTCATCCATATCTTGAGTGCCGAGAATGTCTCAACAATTGGTGCAAGTCATTTCATTTTCTTAATAATAATGCATGCCCATTTTCCCGACCAAGTAGAAATAAATACTATTTCTCTATGAATCTAACTGTAATGGCGGGTACAATCCGCTGACATTTTTATTCGTACTCCTTTTGTGGTTTTATTAGTTGTCGAGTACATGAGGTATATTATTTGTACTTCAAATAAAGAAATACATATGGAGCATGAAATGTGGGAAGATCGTGTGAGTACCTAATTAAATCCTAACCAATCATAGAAGAGTAAAAAATTAATCAAGAGAACGATTCATTTCGATTTAGGCGAATCTTGATTGAGTCCTTTTGGGATTGTTATGTACAGGATCATCGGGGCAGTGTTGATTATAACTGGATTATACCTTGTGTTATGGGGCAAGAACGAGGAGAGAAAGTTCGCAATCCAAAAGGCGGGGATTCAATCCCCAGTGGACCACGGCAACAACAGGACCACCAGCTCTCATATCAAGTCGTCCATCACTCAACCGCTCCTGTCGCAGTCAATCGAAAATGTTTGACCAACAAAAATTCTAACGTTTATAGAACAGAATTCTCAATCCAGTTCAGCTATATACAAAATGGCTTGAATTGTCTATCAAAAGCTACTATTTTATTAGGGTGTCCCTTTTTCTTTTCTCTTTTTTCTATATAGTAGGTAGGAGAGTGGCTTTGAAAAAGAGTTAAAAAAAAAAAAAGAGGGTTTTGAGGGAAAGGAAGTGGTGATTATGATCTTGTGGCATGCATTGGGTCTAAGAATATATGTCCCATATGGTTTTCATATATATAGTAATTAATTACTACAAATTTTTATTGGTATTTCATTAAATTATAAAAAAGCATGATAAATCTGATAATAAAATTGCCAATATGTCCATTACACATAAGTACAATGTGGCGAGTCCTTCGATGTCATTGTCCACGTCAAAACCCAAATTCTTACAATTTTAACCTTATGTGTTAAAGAAATAAATCCGCCAATTAAAAGTGTTAATTATTATTTTTTTTAGCTTATTTAATTCATTATTTGTAGAATATTAATTATTTTTACTATACTCTGTAATTACAGGTTTAAATGGTTGACTCCATATTTAGTTTTAGGGTAAATTATAACTATCTCCCCTAAAGTTTGGCATAATTATAAATACCCCTATATTGTTTGAAAGATTACAAAATCCCCCTGAGGTTTGTAACTGTCTAACAAATAACCCATTTCCATCTATTTTTATAGGTGAACTGACCAAAATGCCCTTATGAAAACTGAATTATCTTAAAAGTTTTTGAATTTTTTTAGTCTGCAATGCGCAGGGAGAGGTTTTTTCAAATTTTTTACACAAAGGAACAATAATGCAATTTGCCTTAGTTGGTTTTTCTACAAATTAACTAAAAATTCAATGGCAAAATAGTCAATTTCAGGCCTTTGGTTAAAAATTACAAAACTCAGGGGGGTATTTATAATTTTTCAAACAACGAGAATGTATTTTTAATTATACCAAATCTTATAGGAGGTGGCTGTAACTTACCCCTAGTTTTAAAGTGAACCATGATGGTATATTTGTAATGACAATTGGTTTTTATGTGGATAATGACATGGCGAATGACTCATCACCTTTTGCTTATGTGTAATGAACATAAGGTTGACATTAAGTGTACGTAATTAACACATTTAAAATTTAAATATGTATACTTTTTCAATACGAACATAAGGTTGACATTAAGTGTACGTAATTAACACATTTGTTTTTTTTATAAATATTCACTCATTTTTTGTTGTTGTGTTAGAACTTTTCATGATAAAGAACCCACAACACTGCATGCATGCACAAGAGAATAATTACGAGTGCAAGTTGAATTTTGCATAAAATCATCACATATAGACAGCGCTTTCGGTGTGTAATAATTATTGAGTTGTCGCTCTTTTATATATATTTGAAATCATAAAAATCTACTTTTCTCCGACAAAATTTCATTTTACGTCTCATAATTTATACTGTTTGCAATTTTGGTTCTAGTAATTTTTGACGTAGCAATTTTAGTCTCATAAGTTTACAAGCGTTACAATTTTAGTCTCATTGACAAAATCTGTTAAATTTTAACAGAAGGAGCATGTGCATGGCATGTGCTCCGTTAAATTCATAAGTCACATCTAATAAAACGTTGCAATTTTAGTTCCATTCACGTGCTCCTTCAGTTAAAATTTTAACGGATTTCATCAATAGGACTAAAATTGCAATGTTTATAGACTTATGGAACTAAAATTACTACGTCAAAAATTAATATAACCAAATTACAAATAATATAAGTTATGGGACGTAAAATACAATTTTCCACTTTTCTCCTCACACACAGTTATTACATCCTTTGACATAAATTATTAGGAAGAAAATTGATTATAAAACTTGAAAGAATATGAATGTACAGGAGCCCTTATTGCTGGTGCGTGGCCAGTTTGTTTGTATTAATCGGGTTGGATTTTTTCTTGAAATTTTGTCCCATCTTCTGCTACATCCAATATAATATGCATAACTAAAATATATAATATCATCTTTATACACATAAAATATATGTATTAAATAAAATAAAAAATAGAATAAAATTTGCAACAAAAAGTTCAGTCCATCGTTTAAAACAACTTACCTTTATATTACGGATCAGATTGATAGGATGTGTTTTATCACTCAAAGGTATGTTTACTTGGGGTATTTTAGAATTAATTCTCTTCATTGATAATTGAATTATGCATCTTTTGAGTGAATGATCGATTTTGCCTTATTGTAAAGGAAATGGGGTGAAAAAGCTTCAAATGAAGCTGAAAAGTGATCAAGAGAAGATTGAACATAAATCAGACTTGAGAAGTCATTAAAGCGTGATCACTCCCTATTCAATAACCAATTAAGTATGCGCGAGAAAAAAGAAGATTTGGAAAGATTTTGACTGCGATTTGTTTCTTTTTCCAGATTGCAAGTTGGAAGGTAAGAGAAGCATGTTTTTTGAGCTATAAAAGGGTTCTTAAAGCTGAAGATTATATATTGAATTTCATATTTCATCTCCCTCTTAGTTTAGGTCATCTCTCCTATTCTCCTTTCTTTCATTTTATGTTTTGCTTTAGGTTTTTCTGCACACATGATGTATAGAAATTTTATTCTGATTTGAGGGAAACATTTAACCCAATTTTTATGTTTTGAGGTTTTGATCTTATCTAATTTCGCCGAGTATTTCTCGCCTTGATTTACTGTTTGTGGAATGATTATTATTGATAGATCTGACAATTCGATTCAGTGTTAATTGTTCTACTGCTATCCATGAGTTCAGTGATCCATAATTGTCATGAATGATTGGTATGAGTAGCAAGCAAATTTATTATGTGCTTTGCATAATTTATTTGTTGGGACGAAAAAACTAGGTTAAAAATTACAGCTATCTCAATTGTTTGATCTAGGTTCAATTGTTTTCATTGATGCAAATGCTATTATTGATTTGATATGGAACGCTATCTTATCCAATCTTGATATAATAAGTTTGAATTTAGATGCTTGAGTCAAATCCATTACAATAGGAGAACGAGAATTTATTACGGCTATCCTAATAGATTCCAAAGTTGAATGCTTGGTGAAATTAATCATTAATGACCTATGATAGACATAACGATTGGGTAATACACTCCCTTGAATTGAAATTTCTCTCTATTAATCTCTTTTTAGTTATTTATTCTTGCTTTCTATTTAGTTTATATGTATTAGTAGTTAATTCTCATTTCACATCCCCTTTTGTTACCACGGTTAGACTGAGAAATTAATTCATAATTTCCTAGAAATTTGACTTGATTCCAAACTGTTACAATTTTAAAATCAATAATTATATTTGACGTCTTCGACAACCGAGATCACATATCAGATGCAAAAAGGAGCATAAATGGTGAGGACAACTAACTGGGCTTGGGTTGGGCTAGCCGCTAGCCTGTCAAGTTTCAGCCGCTTTTGGTACAATTACTTACAGTCAATGAATGCAAGAGAAGAGTAAGCAGCTTGGCTGGGGTGTCGACCAATCGGCTAAGCTGCAGATCCGGATACAACTAGAACTCTCTGGATCCAAATTGTACCCGACACATGATATTTTTTTTAGTACATCAATATTTCTCGAATATCAACCAATATATTATTAGAATATTTAGAACCAAATACATCAATATTAATAATGGAGACATGAATTTTAATTAGTGATGCATGTACAATATAATTAAAAGACTTCTGAATTTTAAAATAAGATTAATGATTTAACATGATTCAATCGCATCGTTGTTGATCCATCTCTTTTAACATTTTTAACTTAAAGCTGTTAAATATTAGATCTTACCGGAAGAGTTTGTTGATTTGAGTCTTATACTAATTAAGACGAGTGTATCTTTATTTTTAAAGTAATTAAGACAAGGAATCCCAACAAGAGAAGGAGTTGAACCAAGAGTAATCTCAAAAAGAGAAAGAGCCTGTATGAAGAAGGGTCCCAAGAAGGAAGAAACCCGTGGCAGAAGTAGAAGGTCAAGGAAAAAGAGCCCTAGTAAAAGAAGGAACAAGAAGAAAAAAGAGCTTCAGTAGAAGAGGGGTTGGTGTCAAGAGGAATCCCAGAAGAGAAAGACTGCACATCAAAAAAGAAGATTATTAAGAAGAGGAAGCTGAATCAGAATCAGAATCAGATTATCTGTTAGAACTTCCAAATTTTTCGGAAATATTTGGAAGTTGGGGGCTACTGATGGTGCTAGGAAATTAGGATAGGAGAAATTATCGAAATGCCCTCGAGTTGTAAACAAATTCACAATTATGCCATAGCGGTTATTAGGAGAAGTTATAGAAGTAGTGGGGTGATGCCAAATTATCAAGGCGCCCCTAGCAGTTAAATCTAGGCCGTTGGATTGACAGCGGTTGAAGGACGATATTGTACTTTCACCCCATGTAATTTACTATAAATAGGGGGTGAAATCCTTTGTAAATGCATCTCATATTCATTTTTATACAAGTTACTTTTCCTATTTTTGGAAGAGTTTATAAGAGTTATTTTGTCTCGCAACATCGTTTCGAGTCACCGTGCTTAGACCAACAACCTCCCAAATCTTACACCATCAATATGTCTACTTTTCTCCTCATACACAGTTATTACATCCTTTGACATAAATTATTAGGAAGAAAAATGATTATAAACTTGAAAGAATATGAATGTATAGGAGCCCTTACTGCTGGTGCCTGGCTAGTTTGTTTGTATTAATCGGGTCAGATTTTTGTCGAAAGTTTATTCCATCTTCTACTATATTCAATATAACATGTATAATTAAAATGTATGATATCATTCTTATACACATGAAATATGCTTTAATGTATTAGCCTGAATAAGAAAATTAATAAAGAATAATATATTGTTTACTTTCATGTATGGGGGTCCTATACAATTACAGAGTCTTATATTAATTACTGTTACACTTGCATAACTTATACGTCTAAAGGTAGTGGTATAAGTTATCATGTAATTTGTACAACAATAAATGCAAGGGGCAAAAGTATATGTTACTCTCAAATAATAGTGGAGTAGGTGTTACTGATGGGCTAATGGGTAAAATTGTTATCCAACACAAGTAAATTCAACAAAGTAAACACTTACAAATTTTAAAGAATTTAATGATATATGTAAGTAAACACCTTATAATTTATACAGGATTTTTTTATTATTCATTTAGTTCAAAATAATCATAACTCGTTTAATTCCATTCTCAAAATATAAGATAAAATAAAATATAAGAAAAAATAGAATTTACAATAAAAAATTCAATTCATCGATTAAAACAACTTACCTTCATTACTTCATATTACGGATCAGATGAGATGCAAGAATGCCATGATGACCATAAATGGTTTTGGTACAATTACTTACAGTCAATGAATGCAAGAGAAGAGTAGGCAGCTCGGCTGGGGTGTCGACCAATCGGCTAAGCTGCAATCCGGATACAACTAGAACTCTCTGGATCCAAATTGTACCCGACACATGATTTTTTTAGTACATCAATATTTCTCCAATATCAACCAATATATTATTACAATATTTAATAACCAATATATCAATATTAATAATCAAGACATGAATTTTAATTAGTGATGCATGTATAATATAATTAAAAGACTTCTGAATTTTAAAATAAGATTAATGATTGAACAAGATTCAATCTCATCGTCGTTGATCCATCTTTTTTAACATTTTTAACTTAAAGCTGTTAAATATTAGATCTTACCGGAAGAGTTTGTTGGTTTGAGTCTTATACTAAGACGAACGTATATTTATTTTTATAGTAATTCCTGTTTCTTTATTTCTCGTTAATGTATTTTAAATTTGGCTTATTTGTACTTCTGAACGTGTTTCTAAATTCAAAATCATTGATATATATACATATATATATATATATTTATTAACTTTAATGTTTGAACATATGAAATTCTTTTCCTTTGTTTCCTTTAAATATATTCTTGTGTAAATTAAAGAGTAAAATTCATATTGACACATGAGTTCTGTCATTAATATCACTTTGGTACTCAATTCATATTTTTTTTTATTTTTTATATTATGACCATATTAACCTTAGATAATAAATAAAATATAATAAAATATACCTGATGCGTACCAAAATTTAACAACACCACAAAAGTCGAGGGACTTTCACAAATATCCCAAGATTGAGGGGGAACTAACTTGTAATGATGAGTTACCACTCTAATGCTTAAGTTAGTAATGTTCTTATAGAAAAAATAAAACGAGAAAACTTAAAATAAGTGAGAATAATGATAAAAGAGTATTGTGTAGTGATAGAACGTGCAAAAGTGAGCTGAAAATAGCTTTGAAATGGAGTGAAAATGAAGTTGTGAAGTGAAGAATGTGTTACTTGAAAATGGCTGCACAGTTAGTCATTTTATAGAGGCTCGTACATCCGATTTTGTGGGAGTTTTGCTGAGAGTCATACGTCGTTGGAAAGCTTGAAGAGTCAGCTATCTTCTCCAACAAACCGCGAGAGAATCGAATAGGAATTGAAGGAGAGAAAACCGTTTTTACTGAACCCTGCTAGATCTACCACTTTTTCCGGGAAGTGGTTACCTGCTGGGAAAAATTCAAATTTCGGCCAGTCCTTTAGTAATTTAGATGAGATATTTTAATATGATGTATCCCTATGTGTCAGCCACTTGTACGTCGTGAAATCCCTACTGTATGAGAACTAGGCTTGTTGTACGAAATTTTTCGTGCGTATGTCAGGTTAGTGACTACAAAAGAGGCCTTATGTATGAATATCCCTGCTGGGCTATTCTATCCGATAGTTGACTTCTTGCTCTTGGGCTTATAAGATTGATGTTTAGAGGGCATCAACACTAAAAAAAAATTGAATTAACTTTAATCAATATGTTTTGTCTTTTTTCGAACCAACTAATTTTTATTTTTTTTTTACATTTGAGTATTATACTAGATAATAATATTTCACCAATCTATCTTTTTCTACTCACTTTATTTATCAATATTCATAAGATAACTTATTATTTAGTAATTAATTGTATTAAAAGTAAAATTCAAAATGCATTACAACCATGAAGAGGTTGAATTTGATTTTTTAAAATTAAAACTTTTGAATTTATATTTAAGTTTTGCAATCAAAGTTTAATATCTTGATTAAATGCAAAATAATATCTTTCACGATAAAATTTCTATTCATCGGGACTTGACTATTAACACAAGTTATTCAATAATGAGATTTTCTGTGAGTAGATAATGATCGTACAAAATATCAAAATAACAAAAATTATAATAATCTTGATAACCAAATATGAAAATGAAAGTCAATTGGCTCAAATGGAAACAAAATGGGATAATTACTCCCCTCCCCTAAGATTTGGTGTAATTACACGTAGACCTCCCGTGGTTTAAAAAATTACATTTTGGACCCGTGAGGTTTGCTTCTATTTAACAAATAGGTCCCTTTGCTATTCAAATTTCACCAAATTTGTTGATATTACCAAATCAAAAAATAATGAATGAAAATCATTATTTTCCATAGATTTAATTATTACTGAATTATTGTAAGTCAAACAATTTTTTTTAATTAAGCTAGTCTTATACATCTTCACACGTTAATGCATGCGAGGAGGTATTTCTCCACCGTTATAAGGGTAGTTTATTCAGAAAAAAATTATTTGACCTACAATAAGTCAGTAATAAGACGGGCGAGGTAAATATCGATTCCCATTAATTTTTTTTTATTAATATCAATAAACTTGGTGAATTTTGACTAACGGATGAACCTATTTATTAGACAGAAGCAAACTTCAGGGGTACTAGACGTAATTTTTTAAACTATAGGGAGTCTACGTATAATTACACCGAATCTCAAGAAAGGTGAGTGTAATTATCCCAAACAAAATATATCGATAGAAACTTGTGCAAATTTTTCTTTGTTATATTTACTATTTTGTATGTTAATATATAAAAGTAAAATAGACATTGCATAAAAAGATAATAGAAAAAATAAATAAATAAAATATTAGGTACCAAAGTGATAACAATGGAGAAATTTGGGTATCAATTAAGCCATCTGTAATTACTCGTGTACCAAAATGATATTAATAGCAAAATTCAAGTACCAATTGAGTCATCGTAATTATCCATGTACCAAAGTGACATTAATGATAAAATTCGGGTCCAACATAAATTTTACTCTAAATTAAAATTATCAATAATATATTTAACACAAATTAAAATTTTAAAAACGTATTCATGAATAAGCGGCTTATCTCTATTAAAAGAAAACCTATTATTAACACCTACTCCTGAACCACGAGATCGCTGAGTGATCAAATCAAAATACACATCATATAGATACTCGAAAGATCCCGTTTCCCAATTGACTGTCCTTCCTTGCCTGTAAATTCATGATTGGTCTCTCTTCTTACAACAAATCTTGAAGCCGCAAATACCCTTTTGCAGACAGTTCCCAATAGAAAACGCAGACCCTTGGTTTACCACGCTTTTAGGACAATCAAGATTCAACTCCAATCCCAACCAAGAACTGAAAAAGAACCAAGAACGACACAATTCAATCTATAATGCGTTGGTTATCGCCTTTTCTGCATCTTATACTGCTGTTTTTCCAACTGCCCACATGCAAATCTTCATCAATTTCTGATCTTTTTGATAGTTGGTGCAAAGAGTATGGGAAAACATACACTTCCGACCAAGAAAGACAGCACAGGCTCAAAGTATTCGAGCAAAACTATGAATACGTCACTCAGCATAATGCCAAGGCTAATTCCTCTTACTCACTCGCTCTCAATGCCTTGGCTGATCTCACTAACCATGAGTTCAAGGCCAAATATTTGGGGCTTTCGCTCTCTGCAAATGACTTAGCTATCAGATTGAATAGTGAGCAGGTTGGCGTTGACGGGCCCGATCTTGTGAAAGAATCTGATCTTCCATCTTCTGTTGATTGGAGGAAAAAAGGGGCTGTTACTGAGGTGAAAGATCAGGGCAGTTGTGGTATGTGAGATTTCCACCGTTTCTTGATTCCTTGATTGATACTGTGTTTGTTGTTAATGTTGAAGTTTCTGTCTTAATCTTGTTGTGCTGCGTAAAGACTAGAGCTTTTTGGGTAATTGGTTCATGAAATTGTTGTTCTTTCCTTGCTGCACCTGTTTGGACTCAAATTTCTGTTGCAATTTCTGCTTGAATTATGAGTTGATGGTTAAATATGGAGAGGGCATGGCTTATTTATTCTTATTGCCAAGAATCTATCTAAACACAGTCAGCATAAAAATTCTTTATCGGGTCTTAACTGACAACGTAGTTTCACTCAATCCCAGATTGTCGACTGCGTTGGGCACCACCGTGCTTTTCTGCTGCTGTTTGTTTCTCTGCTCGAATAGTTGTGTGTATGAAACTATCATTGATTAGGTCTGAATGATATAACGCAGAAATACTCTAGTATGTTAAGTCATTTCCACATCAAATCTTTATTTCCTGAGGGTCGTTATGCTTTTACCTTTGGTATCGGCACCCAAGAGCATGCATTGTATCCTTTCAGACACTTCCCCTGATGTTCATATATATTCATGTTCAACTAGTTTTTGGTTTTGCCTCAAATTTTCTTTAGCAGATAGATTTGGTGGAATATCCTAATTGTTGAACATTCATTGCATATATATCTCCTTTTTCCAACTTTTCATGGATTCATATAGAGATGTTATAAAGAGAAATATCTTGTATTTAAATACTCTAGATCTATTGCATAACTGACTACACATAAGGACTGTTCAAAGACACAAAATGAACTTGTTCTCAAGGTAGTCAGAAATCATACATCCTCCATCTTTCAGAATTCAACCTATGGTTCTAGTTGCAGGATATACCTCCGGACAAGCATATTTCCTTTTCATTTATTGGGGCATGTTTGATATCCTAAGTAGACAGCTACAATGACAAACTTACCTGCCTCTTCGAGAAAAGGAAACGACTTACTGTGTGTTCTTGGTGCAGGTGCGTGCTGGTCGTTCTCAACCACCGGTGCAGTTGAAGGCATCAATAAGATTGTAACAGGATCTCTCATCAGTCTGTCTGAACAAGAGCTAATTGATTGTGACAAATCTTATAATGATGGCTGTGGGGGAGGACTCATGGATTACGCTTATCAATTCATAATAAAAAATAAAGGGATCGACACAGAGGCGGATTACCCCTATCGAGGCCGTGAAGGAACTTGCAACAAAGATAAAGTAAATATGTTCATACCCTCTCTCAAGTTTCATTCTTGCCTTTCCCCCATTCTCATTATATCCATGTTTATTTTTGTTACTTCTAATCAAGAATCTAGTTGCATTTTCATTATAGTTCAAGCTTGCATAATGATACGATCTTTACTGTTTTTAATAAACCTTACTTATCTACATTCCAGCTGAAAAAACACGTCGTAACCATTGATAGTTATGCTGATATACCCGCCAGAAATGAGAAGAAGCTGCAGCAGGCTGTTGCTACTCAACCTGTCAGTGTTGGTATATGTGGTAGTGAGGCATCATTCCAGTTGTACTCGGGGGTTCGTTCTGGAAACCATTTTTTCGACATATTTCATGTTAATTCATTCAAATATTGTTTCAGTTCACTCATATGCTATTACAATGCAGGGGATATTTACAGGTCCATGCTCTGCTTCTTTGGATCATGCAGTACTAATCGTGGGTTATGATTCGAAAGATGGACAGGATTACTGGATTATAAAGAATTCATGGGGAAGAAACTGGGGAATGGATGGCTATATGCACATGCAACGAAACACTGGGAACGGAGAGGGGCTCTGTGGAATCAACTTGCTGGCATCGTATCCTATCAAGACGAGCCCAAATCCTCCACCCTCTCCGTCCCCTGGTCCTGTCAAATGTAATCTTTTCACTTATTGCTCCAATGGTGAAACCTGTTGCTGTGCCCGGGATATTTTTGGAATATGCTTGAAATGGAAATGTTGTGGAGCAGAATCGGCAGTGTGTTGCCAGGACCGTCGCTCATGTTGCCCACACGATTATCCCGTTTGTGACACTAAAAGGAATATGTGCCTCAAGGTTCGTTCATCTCTCATAGTCCCTTCCGCCTAAAGAATCCTCATGATCAAAACAATCTCAAAATGGGCTAATCTGTACTTTATAACTCCTTCAAAAAGGTCTTCTTGATTCATTACTCAGTTCAGGTTCTTGAGTTTCATTCATGATCAACTTTTTAACTACTGTTTATTATTTTCTTTTTTGCAGCAGATTGGGAATTCTACAGTAGCACAGCCACTTGCCCAGAAAGGCTTTTCTGCAAGTCAGGTGGCTGAAGCTCTCTTATGACCATTGAAACACTGCAGTAATATTCTTAGAGCAGCGCAGTCATTATTACCAGGGTTTGCAACAATGTTGCCATTGTGTTAGAGCTGCATATTGATTCTATTACACATATTGAGATAGTCTGTTAGTTGAGGTAATTTTTGTGTTACATGTCGCCGGTGTAGGTTTGCATACGATAGAGTTTGGTAGGCAAGTATATGTATTATACACGGTTATCGTCTCATGTCTTATCTCTGATTATTGCAGTAATGTTTGCTCTTCTGATTATTTTCAGGCCGCATGTATTTTATCACATTTTCACTTCACAATCATCATCAAGTCACTTGAACTTGCAGATGTTAATGTATTTTGCATCAAGGAACTCTTCGAATACAAAACCAAGTAAATGACGAGAATGCTTGAAAAAGAATAGATAACAACGCTGACTTATTATAATAGCAAAACTTGGAAACCTAAACGGCATACCTGACGGATTGGGGTACGTTGCGACACAAGTTCATACCTACACAAGGACATTGAGTTCATATAATTCATCAACCTGAAACTCAGGCATATTGCCTCGTAAAAGAAATGCTGCTAATGTGCTGCTCAATACTTGTTTGTTGGATTTGATTGCCTGCTTGAATACAAGAACTCAATGATTTGGCTCACTGCTTCAATTAATACGAACTGGCCTGTGCCTGTGATTTCCAGATAGCGACTAATAGTTGTAGACCTCAATGCTCAATGAATCAACTTAAGACACATCAGAGTTTATGTGCTCTGAAATCTTAAAAGCCGCATGGTAACTTAAGCACTTCAGGTTTGATTTGACTAAAGAGGCTTGAACCCAGATGTAACTAGTATATAATTCCAGGTTGCAAGTAAATAAGATATTTAAAGATCAAGAAAAAAACACTAGATTGTGTCAAAGGCATGGGCTGGCATAAAAGTTCTGCCCTGATGGTTCCCAATTGTTGCCAAGGGATCAGTAGGATAACATGAAGGCATGGGCTCAAGGTTTCAGACCAGAGTTCCTTCTCAAGGGATCAGTAGGAAAACATGATATGCTCCAGAGGTTCTGATTCTAAACCAGCAGATATTGCATGCTAAAATCTTGGTGAAATTGGCTTCGTAAAATAAGTGACAGATTGCCAGTTATATTGGTCTAATTGCTAAGCTGCAGCACAACCTTCCATTCCTACAACTTCGTCTGAAATTTCAGTCAGCACGAAAATTGAATCAATCACATGAACTTCAGCATGCTATAATGAAAAAACAATACTTCAAAGTTATGGGCTCATATTGTTCATAGTAGAGGAAACACCCACCCCCAACCCCCCACCCTCCCAAAAAAAAAAGGGAAGGGAAAAAATGAAAGAAATCTGCATCAGAATCCCATGTGATCCTGTTATAGGAGAAAGCATAATACTACAGAAAAGATGTAGGTGTAGAAATCGAATTCACAACTTCACATGTCAAAATACCTTGAAAACCAGTTCATCAACCATTTGGAACATGGCTACTTTGTTTTTTTCCTTATATAGTTGATTCTTTAAACTTCTAATTCCTCCAAGGAGGGAAGCTGAAAATAAGCAGCAGCTATAAAATTTTCGTCTTATTTTCTTCTCCTTCTATGGCAAGAACCGTGCACCCTCTTCAAAGTTTTATTTCAGAACGTATATTTTACAGTATAACACATACATACACACAGTGCCCTCCAGCCCTCAGACTGCAACATAATAGTATACCACTTGACAAGTATCACTTTTTGTATTATGAACCAAATTTGAAAAATCTATAATCATAGTGTCCTCATTCCAAAAACTAAAAAGCAACAGCCTGATAAAACCAACATATAGACAAGATTATAACATCTGAGGCACGGCCTCAGTTACTGCCCTTGCAAAAGCCCCATCAGCAATTCAACAATAATAATAGTGCAGAATACAAATTCTGATGATCCTTGTCTCTAACTCACATATTTTCATACAGAATAATTCAAACACCAATAGTTGTCGTCATGAAGATTCTAAATTGCAACTCATGGAAATCACATACTGCTCAAAGATTCAACCTTCTTAGACTCACCATAAGTTTAACACACAAGTGCACAGAAAGGAACAGCTAAAAGGCACCGCTGATGATAAGGAACTCCATTTATCTATTAGGCATCAACGTTTACACATTCCCATGAAAATAAATATGTGTGTATTAATGCATAACTATAACAAGTTATACATATCATTAATCAAACAAATAATACCCGTCATCTCATCTCCACATTGTCATGAAGATGGAAACACATCCTTAACTGCAGAAGCAGCTGTCAAGTAATTCAACGTATTCCTCAGAGTCTCCTTCTCTCTCTTCAATCTTGTGGCCGTATCCTCCAGCTCCAGCAATGCCTGCTGCTCCCGGGGCGCCCCTTCAAATGTACTCCCCACGAAGAACGAAAACGGTGTCGGAAAAAGATTCCTCCTTAAGTCTTGAACTTCCTTCTCCGGCTTCCCGTTCAACCGATTCGACAGCCTGATCACATCCTTCATATACATTTCCACCTCATTGGCCAGCGCATCCAAATCCTCCACCTCGCCGGAGGGGCGGTCCTCCAGCCACGTCACCTCCGCCACCAAATAGGGCTTGGTGCGGACTAACTTGGTGACGCGGAAACGCTCCTGGCCCTTGCAGATGAGGAAGAATCGATCATCGACGAGGCGCTCGTGCTTGATGACTTCGCCAACGCAGCCGACGTCTGCGGTCCCAGTAGCGGCATCGGTGTAGATAACGCCGAAGCGGAGGTCCGTTTGGAGGAGGGTGTGCATCATCATACGGTAGCGAAATTCGAAGATTTGAAGGGGGAGTATGGCGCCGGGGAAGAGGACAAGCGGGAGGGGGAAAAGGGGCAGTTCAACGACGTCATCGGACTTGGGGGAGTTAGTGTGGTGCTTCTCGGAGAAGGAGGAGGCGGAGCAGCACAGGGAGTTGGGTCTCCGTCGCCGCTGTCGGCGGGGCTGCGACGGAGTGAAAAAATTACTGATGGGTTTTGCAGAATAAGTGGGATTTAAGTGAGATTTGTGAGAAATTAAGGAAGAAGAAGAGGAAGAAGGGGGTGAATGTAAGAGTTGAGGCAAAGCCATAGTAGTGGGGGTTCTGTTCCTGAATTTGAAGGAATGAGTAGGTAGAGAGAAAGATTTAGGAAGGGGAAAAGGGTGAATTAATGCAAGAATTGAGAAGAAAATTAATGATTGGCATTTAGAATGGGGGAATTATGTGGAGGAGGAAGGCGGAGAGTGAAGAGTGGAAAAATCTTTCAGTACTCCATGGATAGTGATTTAATTAGAACAGCCCAGGGGGTGGGGTGGGGTGGGGGGCTGCTGTGTGGATAATGGGGGAAGTGGAAGATTATGTGTTGAGAACAAGGGTGGGAGGGTGGGATGTGGTGTTGGGGTTTACACGTGGAAATGTATTTATCTTCAGCTTGTGGGCCACGTGAGGTGTGTTCCAACAAAATAAAAAGAATAAATTGCATAAAATCCTAATGTGATTTTAAAATTTAGTTAAAAATTTTCTTGTGTTAAAAAAATAGGTAAAAAAATTCTTGTGTTTTCTAAAATAATGCATACTCTTCCCTTTTGTTAGGTATGTTTAACGGCGTTAATATTTTTTTCTAAATTTTTCGTTATACCCTTCTTATCATAGCCCTTGATCTGCTACTGTTAAAAAGTAAACGACCCAAATTTAATTTTTAAAATATATTACTTATATATTATAAATAGATAACCCTATATATACTGTACACACACAATACATATTATATATAATATATAGCGTGATGAAAACGACAACAGCCGTCGCGTCGACGATCGCCACCTCTGTGGGCGATTGCAACGTCGCCCAGAACAGCCTGGGCGACGATGCCGTTGCCTGCGCAATCAAAGGGGGCGACATCGCAACGGCGACGTCGCCCAGAATAGCATGGGAGACGCCGCCGTCGCTCGCGCACACAAAGGGGGCGACGTCGGTGTCGCCCCCTTCAATCGTGCACAGGCGTCGTCGAGATCCAAGCGGCGTCGCCCAGATCCAGACGGATCTAGGCGACGTCACCCCCGTTGCCAGGTCGTCGGGTGACGGCGGTTGCCCTGGCTAGGCGACCTTTCATGGTCGGCGCCGCCCCCCTTCTCGAAGCAGGCGACGCAAAAATCCAGGGCGGCCATCGTGGTGGCCGACGGCGCGGCGGCTAAGGGGACGCTAGGCGGCGGCAAATTTGAAAAAATTTAACAAAAAAAAAGTTATTTTGATATTTAATAATAAAAATTTATATACAAATAAATATATTTAAAAAAATAATTTATAATTTTTCTTTTGATATTTAATTAATAAATTCAATGTATAAATAGAATTACTCAAACATATTTAAACAAAATAATAATTTAATTTAGTTATTATTATATAATTATATAATTGATTTGTATTTATATTTATATAAATATAAATATATAAATTTGAAAGTTAATTTTAGTATATTAATTTTGTATGTTTTTTGAATTCAGAATTTTAATTTTTAAAAGATTTTATATGGTTTTTATGTATTTTTATATTTAAATTAATATATTTCATAAATAAATATAATTTCAAGAATATGTTTGACTAAATAATAATTTAAAAGTAATTAAATATGTTTTCTTAAAATATATTCAAAATATATTTAAATTTAAATAGGGGCAAAATAGACATTTACATACTTCAAAAATCTCAAAAAAAGGTCAAACATGAAAGGGGGCAAAATAGACATTTGTACACTTAAAATAACTTCAAAAAAGGCCAAAAATAAAACCCACTCTCACAAAACGCGCGTGTCAAGCATTTTCCGTTAGTTTCTAACGGAAAGGGGGTTTTTTGTTGTATTTTATAAAATACAAGGGTTTTTTTTTGCTTATAAAATTAACACAAGGGGATTTTGCGTTATTTCACCAAAACACAGGGGGAGTGTTATGAAATTTACCCAAATAAAAAAATGACATAGATAATATATATATATGACATAATAAAAGAAAATGTAGAGTATGATTATGAGAGATTTTGCAAAATAAACTCTATTATATAATAGTGTCATAAAAGTATTACATGCTATTATATATAATGAAGGCATACTAATATATAATCTTCTACTATGTACATTTTTTTTTATGAAATAGTGTGTTATGTATACTGATGATTTCCCCTTAAATATTTTTCTCAAAACCCAAGAATAAGGAGGGCCCTCATCGGACAACTCAGCCAGTCAGGCTTTATTGGCTTATGAGAAAAGTATTAAGCCCCCAACTTGCATTATCTTTACTAACCTGACATATCCAAGTAATTAGTAACGAGCCCAATCCATAAAGGTGAATCAGCATACAACAAATACGCCATGTCACACATGCTGTTGACACCTTGGAACACGTCAGATAAGCCTAATCACGAATTGATTTTTCTATTAAGTAGCTTACACATGAAGCTTTCTAATGGTGTATGATTTACCATCACCACCTTCTGGATATTGCTCCACGTACATCTATAAATTGACTCTTTGTGTAGTTATTTTGTTAATATCTACTCTCAAACCTCTAACTCTCAAGTTCTCTCGGTTTCTAAACTACTTTTAGCTCACATTTTGCACTCCACACGATTTTGATCACTTTAGTATCATATTCAACCACCATTCTCACATTGATTCAAGTTTTTCCTTTATTTCTTTACTAAGAACCTAATTTAAGCATCACAGTGTTAACCTTTGTTTTGCAAATTAATCCTCATTTGTTTTTAGGATTTCGTTGAAGATCCTTCGACTATTGTGGTGCTGTTGGACCTCAATACGCATCATATACATTGATATTCGACATCAAGATGGATCTTAATTAATTTATGAATTTTTGATTTGGAAATTGATCATTTCTTGCAAGTTGTAGTGTGATGAGAGCAAAAAATTGTGCTCGAGTGTAGTTGAAAAGTAATGAAATAACATATTAGAAAATAAAAGAGTGTAAAATGCGTGAAATTTAAGAGTGTTATTTCTCATTCATTGTGTATAAAGGAGAAATTGACATTGAAGTTCAACGTGTAAAACTTTAGGTATGAAATTGAACGTTCCTTTTAGCCAAAGTTGCAGTATGAAGGTAAAATTTGTCATTTTCGACCGAGAGAGCTCTCAATTTATAGACAACCTTTAACTAGTTGGATTAAATTGAATCCTCCATGGATTTGGTGGAGCGTTATCTCAAAATGGTTGGATAAAGTTGAAATTCTGATGGATTCGATGGAGGGTCATCTCCCAACAGTTGGAGGATCCCCCAGATTCAGTGGAGGGTTAACCCTTGATGGTTGAAGATCCGCGATCCCCGGGAGGTGGTTGGAATCCACTGTGGATGATGGTATCTTTTAGGGATAAAGATGCCTTCCTGGATTTTCAGGCAAGGTTGTTGAGGAGATGCCTTCCCCCAATCGGAGTCCAAGCTTCTAGGGTTTGGAGGTTACTTTCGGCTAGGGACGCCGCATGTCTGCACTAAGGTGGCTGGTCCTTATTTGATATATGGAGTGTGCTCAGAGATTCTACGTGGATGTCATCTAAGCCATCGTAAGCACCATATGGTATGAGTTTTGACTTTGATTGGGGGATTCCAAGTTCCTATGCTTCCTTCTGGGCTTGTGAGACATATTTAAATTTGTGGCTCTTCAAATTTGAGTTGATTGAGCTTCTTTCGATCAATTTATTTCCTAAGGCACCTCCTGCAGAATTCTTTGGAGTCTCCACTCGGACTAAACTTCCTGAAAACACGTTAAGCCTTGCATTCCTTTGAGCTCTTGCCACTATTTCTTTCTTTTTTTTTAAAATTGCTTGAGCTTATTAGGACTACCCCATTTGTTCAAGCATCACGTGTATTAAAGAAAACCAAATAGTTTAATTGTGGGCCTTGCATTTTCTCACCAAAGTTTCTCAACCACGTAGGTCAGCTCATCCTTTAGAGCGGTGAATGGTGTTGAACGTCTGCGAGATCAATTTCATCTCTTGTTTCGTTGCTTAGCCATAAAATCTAGTACCAATGTTTAAGACTTCTTTTTAAATCTTTTTCCGAATTTAATAGGATTAATTAGTTCCAATATTTAAACATCAAAATATTGCGAAGTGATTAAAAAATATTGTAAAGTAGAAAAAACAAAAAGAAAACACCTGCACCAGTTAATGGAACAAGTTGCGCAACTACTCGCCGAAGCTCATCTTTTCAGGAAAGTATATGTTGTTAAGATATTAATAGTAGATAATTAATTATTTTTTTTCATAACTTAAATTTTAAATAAGATGATTATTTAATTTAATATCAAAGTCGGACTAAATAAAAAGAATCTGAATTCGTATCCCATCACCACTTATTTATGAAAGAATTATTTCACAATTTACACGTATGAAGTGTGTTTAAAATATTAATATTAAATTATTTTTCTCTCTAACAGTTTAAGTCGATAAATAAGACGTTCCTTTAACATATATTTTTCTTCATTTAATCGGGTTTATCCTTTCACTTAATTAGTCCATATAACAAAGTAAATGGGGCCCGAGTAAATAAAACTGAAACCGATTCGTACCGAAAGGTCGGTGGTGGGCTACGGGTTTGGGCTTGGACGAGCCCTCCGCTCCACCACATGCATCACGTTATTTTGATTTCTTCCGAAGAATGGGTCGGGTCTCCACAAAATAGCAACCCGTATTTGTCAAAATCAGTTTCGTAGCCGACATCGAGAGCTTTGTACATTTTCTTGCAGCATTGATCGCACAATCCGTCGACCGAAACCGCATCAGATTCTTACTTAATGCGCTAGTATTTCTGAGTGAATCCTGGCCGTTCCCACGCAGATAGTCAATGACATCCCACCACACGTCAACAAGATGATCATCGCGTCATTATCTTCCCCAATGGTATATTCGTAATTATTCTCCAAAACCCGTAACGTTTCGGTCAATTTCCTCGCCGCGTGATGGGTCTCTATAAATCACCGCTTTATCCTTCCGTGCTTGCAGCGAACGCATAGTTTTTGGCACATTTTGGAGAGGAAAAGGCGTAAGAGTCTCTCTTGTGATTCCGGGAAGAGGAGAGAAATGGCTACTTCAGAGGAGGGGCAAGTGATCGCCTGCCACACCGAGGCGGAGTGGAAGGAGCACTATGATAAGGGTCGTGAGTCGGGCAAACTGGTAACTGACAAGTTCTTTTCTTGGCGTCGTCGACTACTTTCTAGTTGTTGTTCATCAATTATTTCATATGGGTTTTCTTTCTTCATTCTTGTCATGTGATTTTCTGTTGTCTTCATTTGTGGTTCATTTGTTCTTTTGTTTTTCCAAGATGTAATGATTGTGTTTTGTTAGTAATCCTTGAATCTGTCGGCTTCTTGCCACTGGGTCCCTGTTGGACATGAATTGGGAACTGTAGGCAGCTATGACCCTGTTTAGAACTGAATATTCGCGGATCAAATTGAATTGCTTGAAGCAAAAACCAAAAAAATAAAAATAAAAAGTTGTTCCTTTTTATGCTCTCCTCTTCCCATTTTTAAGGAGGGTCTTGAATTTTAGTGATAAATAGATTGGATAAAGGGGTTTATCACTTAGGTAAAACCAATGATTATGTAGTCAAGTAGACTATTTTTGTCTGTTGAGTGGTGTTCTTGCTTGGCTTGTCAAAGTTGTGAAACGGATAATCAATCCCTGTATTTGGCTAATTACCTTGTTTATTGCTTGGCTGATGTTTTTGCCTGTTTGTGTTATGTGTTTCAAGCTTTGAAGTTCTAATATGGGAAAAGAAACCTTTTTGATCAGGTGGTGGTAGACTTCACGGCTTCATGGTGCGGACCATGCCGTTTTATCGCTCCGATTTTGGCCGAGATTGCCAAGAAGACACCCCATGTAGTATTCCTGAAGGTGGATGTTGATGAGCTTAAGGTTTGTATCTTGACATTCATATTTTGAGGCAGCAGTATTTTGTCAATAATTCTTGAGGTTGTAGAGTTGCTAAATTGGATAAATTGGCTGCAGTCTGTTGCTCAGAAATACCAGGTTGAGGCCATGCCTACCTTTTTGTTCATTAAAGGTGGCCAAGTTGTGGATAAGCTTGTGGGTGCAAAGAAGGAAGATCTGCAGGCCCTGATCACCAAACATGGTGGTGCTCCTGTAACTGCTTCTGCTTGAGCCTGTTTAAGGATATAGTTAGATTGTCTGCTGATGCTTGTAATAATTACTGAGGTTACGGCCTTATGTTATGGGTGTATACTATGTTTTATGTGGATTGTTCTAAGTTAATGTAATATGGAATATTCCAAGTGTTTGTGACTACTTGAAGATCTTCTACATCTTCTATGTGCTTTGCTGTAAATTCTTTGAATCTCGTTGACGCATGTGGTAAAGACCATTTTCTACCTTGAAACAACGGGTTTGTCTTTAATTGAGCGGAAATTTTTTGTCCCAATCAAGATTTAATATTTTCATTAGATTATTTTTAAACGATATAATAAATGATATATTCTTTAAAAAGATTCTATCAAAAAAGTGTTATTTGTGAATTGTTGTCAGTAAATCCCGAATTTATCGATACATTCTATGTAAAAATGAAAAATAAAAAAAATTAAAAATATATCGATAAATATAATGTATATAGTAAACGATATAGCAAATTATTGCTACTTCAAAACACAACTTTTTTATTTGTTATAATTATTTATTACAATATAGAAACATAAATAATTAATTTATTTTGTCTTACTTTGGGATTTTGATCTAATTAAATTTGTGTTGAATATGTATATGATATACTTTATTGTTTTTGCTTTAATTTAAAATTTGTTTAGTCTCTTTTAATTATCTTGTCTTAAATAAAAATATCAAAAATTATCCACCAATATTTACAAAAAAAAATGGCACTAGGTCTAGAGACCCATTCATTGTGTTAGGTTTTGTTTTTAAATTGTTTTGTTTTGTTATGTGGAAATATAGAGAGCAAAACAAAGATAAATAAGTGTGTGCTAGAAATAGGGTGTATCTTTGGTTTATTTTTGGAGTTAATTTTAAATAGTGTAAAAAAAGACATTGTA
The DNA here is from genome assembly GCA_034509735.1 of Sesamum alatum. Taxonomy (NCBI): domain Eukaryota; kingdom Viridiplantae; phylum Streptophyta; class Magnoliopsida; order Lamiales; family Pedaliaceae; genus Sesamum; species Sesamum alatum. The sequence continues at coordinate 9,771,874 of JACGWO010000002.1, read as the reverse complement.
CGTATTGTGTTGTATATTGGAAGACAAAACTGTTCATTGTCAAATCATGTCTCTTTTATATATTATAAACGTATTTATGTATATAGTAATATTTATTTGTTTGTAGGTGAATTAAATTATATAATATAGTATTGTACGAGGGATTGAGCCGAAACCTCCCAAAATACTCAGTGATGGTGTTTTGGGAGTAGGCCATGTTTGGTTTTATTTTCAATCCATCTCGGAGATGGACAAAAAACGAAACCAAACATAGTGATTGGGTCTTAAGGGGGTTGTGTAGGGTATGAGTATTATTTAATAATAGGAGTCTTTTTTTGATAATAGATCTAGATAAGGACTTATCCTACCCATTGACAACTCTATTTCATTTGAAATATCATTTATAACCAACTTTAAACCACTCATTATATCGATGGTAGTGTTCTTCGACAGGTCGGCTTCCATTCAAACACCACCATTCCCAACTCTGCCTTTTGGGCCCAGAATTTCTTCATGTCAATGTATATCAGAACAGTTCGCATTGTAACATGTCATTCTACTCTATTTGCAGTGTTTGCAAAATTTCTTTGATGCCTGACTGTAAAATTGTCTGGTTTATTAGTGATGTTGCTCAAAATTAATAAACACAATCAACAAAAATATCAAGTAATTCTACTGGGTTTTTGGGATGTAATACAATCCTCGATATGTTGCAAAGCATAATCTAGTTCAAAAGTAATACTTATACATTTTTTTGTCAAGGATCCAACCCCCCTTCAATAAGAGAATGGGAAAGGGTTTATATACTAACGAACTATATAAGGCAAGCGGTGACTCTTTACGATCTTGTCCTTGGTTCTTTCATATAAAGCTATATATGGTAGATCCCTCGAGGGTTGTGACGTAATTTCCCCAAGTCCTCATCAATGCACTCCATGATCTTTTTCTCTCATGAAAGACTATCCATGATTCATGCCTCCAATAATGTCATTGGTTATGATAACCTCCATATCAATTTTGTAACTTATGTTGACTTCTGTTTTTATCCACATCAACTGCCCCCTAAGTTCCAAATATTTACAAAGAAAATAATTGGGACTTGGTAAGTTGTATCTTCATTATTGTGGAAAGCCTTCCTCCAAGTTGTATATACTAGAGCTGCTTGAATTGTTTGGGGGGGGGGGGGGGGGGGGTTTGCTCGTTCTTCATCAAGTTTCTTCTTTCAATATCGTGTTTTCTCTTCATTTGTTCTTTGCTCGGCAATTAGCTTCTTGTAAATATCCTCTTTAGCGCCAATGTCCACTAATAATCAGTCAAGTAGGATAGGGCCTCCTTCTAGGCTTAGTGAAGTCTGCGTCGGCCGAGGAAAGGGCCAAGATGGCCATGATTCTCCTAACTGTGAGGGCCTCGACCGCTAGCTGTTGGTCGAGGCGCTGACCTCGTCCTGGTTGATCGAGGCAACCTCGACTAGCCAGCTGGTCGAGGCTTGTGCCTCAGCCGCCAGCTGCTGGTCGAGGCACTGACCTCGTCCGGGCTGGTCGGGGGCTATCTTCAACCAGGCTAGTCCAGGCGCTAGCCTCGACCAGGCTGGTTCATGTGCCTCGACCAGTCTGGTCGAGGCAGCTTTGAGCGTCTCGACCAGCGGGGCCGAGACGATATGCCTCGGCTTAGTTTATCCTCTCGCTCTATCCTTCTTCTCTCGGGAGTGGGTTCATCACGTTGTTCTTCGTCCAACTACCCTCGTGCATCAGATTTAATAGTCTTAGACGAGGGTGATGATAGTCTGGCTCTAGAGGTCCTTGAAGCAATACGTAATCTTCCAGTTTGTCCTACTAATTCTCTAGATGTTTGCTTTAGTTTAGCTTCCTCTTCTTCCAAAGGCGTAGTTTTGAAGGTTTCCTTTTGCGATGATGTTGGGGGAATGCTCCTCTGCCCCTAGGTCTTGATGTCGGGTTATGGATGTTGACATCTGTGATAGTGTTTCAAGTTTGGACGAACTTCGCTTCTTGGAAAACTATAATACTTCTCCTCTAGTGGGATTCCTCCTTCCACCTTCTGGTGATGGAGTTAAGTTCAAAGATATTTTTACTGTGAAGTTTGGGTGTCATGAAATATTTGCTTAAAAGTCATTTTGACTCTCTTAAATTTTATTTTACTCCTCTGAGGGGTTTTTTCTAATCTCTCAATGAGTGAAAATTTTTTATATGCAGTTATAGAAATGATTATGAAGTTTGTCGAGTTGTGATGCTTTTTAGCTTTGGGGTGTTGTATTATATACCTCGAGAAAGCTTGTAATCTTATAGCTTTGGGGTGTTGTATTATATACCTCGAGAAAGCTTGTAATCTTATAGCTTTGGGGTGTTGTATCATGCACCTCGAGAAAGCTTGTAATCTTAAACTCATTTGAGGGAACTTCATATGAGTTCTCGAGTTTGTAAAGATTTTTAACTTTTGGGTGTAGTATTATGCACCTCGGGAAATTGCAATAAAATTGCAATAAATATTCGACATACTTGTCAATAAATATTCAACATAATTGCAATAAAATACATATTTTTACATAAATAACCTAACATATATTCAAAAAATTGTAAAAAAACAAATATATGCAAATTTCAAAGAAAAAAAAACAATGGTGCTTAAACAGAGCAGCAGTTGATGCTGCTGCTGCTCGCAGCAGCCACAACTCTTGCGAGTGCTCGTAGCAGCAGGAAGAGAGGTCGCCAGTGACTCCTTTTCCACCACCACCCCCCGGTCCACCATGATTTCAAGTTTCAACCCATGTAAAAACCAAAAAAAAAAATCATATATACTATTTAAATTTGAAGGGATTAAATATTTGGAACTTGGATTTAATTTTGGTTGAGAAAGTTAAATTTGAACTTGGATATGATTTAAATTCATGAGAGTTGAGATCTTGAGACTTGAGAATAGAAGAAGGAAAAAAGCCAAACCCTAAACTGTTTCCCCACCCCCCCCTTGATCGATTTTCCCCTCTCCCACTTTTTTTTTTTAGAAAAAAAAATATTCATGAGTGGTCGGACCGATTGACCGGTCAAACCCGACCCAATTCTGACCGGTCTGCCTGGTCCTCTGGACATCGAGCTTTTACTAGGGACCCGGACCGGAGACCTGGTCGGTTTTCGCTCGGATCGGTCGAACCGGCCTGTCCGATCTAGGTCTGAAAACACTGTCTATAAAAGTATGAATACACAAGTGTTTGTTCTCTATTTTGAAGGGACAACTACATCCTTACATAAGTACTTCTTTTAACAATAAAATTAATTTTGACTGTATTTTGAACATTTTGAGCATTGACTCTTGAAATTTGAATTTTGTTATTTTTCAGTAATTTACTTTAATGGAATGCTTTAATCATAAAAAAAGTACTTTTAATAATAAAAAAAAATTCTGTATAGAAAGAAAAGGAAAATTTATTAATAGTCCTACTTGCTTTGAACTACCTAGAGAATGAATAATATATATATATATATATATATAAAATGCATATAATCTTTGAACATAAGTACTTTGGAAGAAGTAATCGTAATTATTCGAAGAACATTTCAATATACTATGTACATAAATTTTTTTAAATTAAATAACACATGAATAATTTACAAAATACTAATCTATCATTAATCTATCTCTCAATATGTATAACTATGAATAAATATAAAAATTTAATTGCGAATAAAAAGTATCAATCTTCTTAAATTAGAAGTATTGTTTAGCGTTTTAAAACCCGGATCATTGATCGAACCGAAAAATTGAGTGGATCAAGGGTTATTAATTCAACCATCGGGTGAACCGTGATCGAATCAGTGATGTCATAATTATGATATAATAAAAATTAATATATAAAATTATATTAAAATAATAAAAATACAAAAATATAAATAATTTTGTTTTTAAGTTCATATAGGAATTAAAAGTATCCCAAATTTTTTATAGTAAAATAAGTATATTAAAGATTTAGGCCAAGAATAAAAATAGAAGAACTGCGTAAATAACAAAAATAACGAACTATTCACCATTATAATTAAATTATAACTAATTTTATTCCATTGAAAAGGGATAAAATTGAAAAAAATAAATTCCTATGTTATTCTTTCATAAAATATTAACATAATGTATTATAATTTTATTTGTATGAAAAAAAATACAAAAACTTTAAAAAAATAACAAGACTATGTATAAAATAACTATCATTGCAATTCTCCCCACAATGAAATATAATATCACTTGAAAAAATAAAAAATAAAAAATTCAAATGTGTTATAATGATATCACATCACGTACTAAAATTTTATTTTTCATTAAAAAAATCAACATCATTTGTCAATAATGCTGACAAAAATATTTATATGTTTAACATCATGTATTTTTCCTAGCTTCGTCAATTTCTATTTTTTTCTTCACAAGTTATTGTCTCGCAACAGTTTGCAAGAATTTTAATGTAGCACACTGTTTATACTGCTTAACAAAATCGGCACTAATTGAAAGTCCATGAACGCTAGTGGTAGTTTCTGTTAAGCCTATCCTTTCAATTGTACTCGACAGATTTGTAATCATCTAAAATAAAGTCTGATGTAAGTAAACTAGAAATTACTAAGCATATGTACCAATGCATGCCCTACATTCATCTTTAAAATTTTTCAACATTTTTTGAACGTGTGGAGAAAGTGAGCCTAGATACTTTGTGATGTATTATCTCTTTGATTGCAACCTCTTCATCAAATAAATCATAATTGTCTCCACGATTGCAATGACATTTATTTTATACAAGTCTTGTGATTTTGTGAAATTTTATGTATTTTTTTCATGCAAATAGATTATAATACTTTAGGTAAATATTTTGTCGAGGAATAATATAGGAATTTGTTTTTTTCAATTTTACCATTTTTCATTGGAATATTCCATCTTTTATAATTTAAATTCTATAAATCTAACGGTCAAGGACTTTAATGAGATAAATTTGAAAGATGACGGACTCCTAAAGTGCATTTGAAAAATAAAGGACTAAAGTGGTACAAAAACAAGAGATGTGGGACTAATAATGAGATTTGACACATATATAATTATAGGTCCTAATAAGACAAATATAAATATCTAATACTTTAAAAGAATTTAGTCAATCTAATTCAAGTTTTTATTAAAAATAATTAAAAATTAGTATAACACCATTAATCAATTAAAAAAACTAGTTAATATATATTAAAAAGTAACAAAAGGAAAAATTATAACGTTGCATAATAAATTACAAAAGTACACAATACGTAGATAAATTAGCGAACAAATACTCAATAATATTTAAAAGTAAAACTTCAAAAAATAGCACATTAATATGTTAGTTTCAGAATGAATAGTTATTTCTTTACATTTTTAATGTTGACTTATAATAAAACAAATAACACTCTTACAAATTTTTCAAAGTATTTTGGACTATATAATAAATCTACTTATCAAGATCGTATTCAACATATTAGATTCTTTATTTTATTGGAACTTAGGCATAGGTACAAGTTACGGAGCAATTTATGTCTCATAACTTACCTTATTTGTGATTTTAGTTCTACTGTTTATGACTCAACAAATTTAGTCCCACAAATCCAAAAAAGTTACAATTTACGTCCCATCAACACTTTCCGTTAAATTGTTAACGGATGGAACATTAACTTAAGAAATAAAGTTAACATAGCATGTGTTTGGCACGTGCTCCATCCATAAACAATTTAATGGAAAGTGTTAATGGGACGTAAACTATAATTTTCACGCACAAGTTAATAAAGTACGTACTTTCCCTAATATGAAAGTATAAATTACTTTAATTTGTTTATCTGTTCGCAATATTATAGAAGCAAAACAATAATAAAAACTATTGATACTGAGGGTTTATTTAATCCCTTATTTTTTTTAGAAGTAACTAACAATTGATATATAAATCAATTTTAACAAATATTTAGAAACAAAAAGATATTCATATAAAACAAAAACATATATATATATATATGAAGGTAAAATTATTTAAATAATACAAATAAAAAAAATTATCAAATTGGTGTTGGTTTGAAATATTTTAAAAAATAGGCAGAGTCGGGGTTTGAAACCCCGACTCTGATAAAAATTTAAAAAAAATAAATAAATCCTGAAAAGGTCCCCGTCTTTTGCAGGCACTTTATGAATTGGGCTGGAGCAATCCAGCCCTCTCATTTTTCTTTTCTTTTTTTTATTTTTTTGTTAGTTATTTATTAATTATTAATTAAAATTTTAAATAATAATTATTAATATTTAATTAAATATATTTAATAATTAAAATTAATTAAAAATAAATAGTTAGTATTAATTGTTAATATTATTAATATTTACAAATTAATAAATATATTTATTAATTTAGTATGACCTAATAATATTATATTCTGTACGAAAAATAAAAAATATTATATAATTAGTAATAATTATAAATTATAATAATGACCATGAGTCCCATAAGTATGGCGTTGACAGTAGTGTTGAAGTTCTTTTTTCCTCCCCTATTAGTTCTATCGACTCATTTATTTTTAAACTATGATTGATAACTATATTGTTAAATTTTTAATATTCAATATATATTAAATTAATTAATATTAATCATTATATTAAAAAATTAATTAATATTAACCTAGTAATATTACATTCTGTCGAAAAATAAAAAAATATTATATAAATAAAAATAATTATAAATTATAATAATGACCACAAGTCGCACAAGTATAGCGTTGGCACTGGTGTCGAGATACTTTTTTTCTCACCTATCAGTTATATTGACTCATTCATTTATTAAACTATGATTAATAACTGTATTATCAACTTTTTAATAATTAATATATATCAAATTGATTAATATTAAAAATTATATTATTATATTAATTAATATTGACCTACTAATATTACATTCTGTACCAAAAAATAAAAAATATTGCATAAATAGAAATAATTATAAATTATAATAATGACCATAAACCCCATAAGTATAGCACTGACATTGTTGTTGAGGTTCTTTTTTTTTCCTCATCCTCAATTCTATCGACTCATTTATTTTTTAAACTATGATTAATAACAATATTATCAAATTTGCAATAATTAATATATATCAAATTATTTAATATTAACAACTATATTATCAAATTAATTAATATTAATTTAGTTTATGAAATTGATATTACAAAGTTGGTGAAAATTATAACATTAATTCTATAATATGTTTTATTGTTTTCGTACAAAATGTAATATTATTAGGTCATACTAAATTAATAAATAATTTATTTATTTTTATATATTAATAATATTAATTATTAATTTTTAAATATGAATAATATTAACCATTAATACTAACTATTTATTTTTAATTAATTATTATTATTAACTAGATTTAATTAAATATTAAATAAGAGACCCCGTCTTTTGCGGAACTTATTTTTTCTTTTTTAATTTCTGTCAGAGATTCTGCCTATTTTTCAAAATATTTTAAAACAACACTAATTTAATAATTTATTTTTTATTTTGTATTATTTAAATAATTTTACCATATATGAAGTGTAATTTATAGTACGGAAATAAGGAAAGTTAAATGGTTAATACATTAAAATGATAATAATTAAAAGTAAAATTTTAAAAAAATTGTATACTATATCACATTAGTTACAAACTAAATTTCAATTGTATAATTATATTGTTAATATAAATTTTTGTTATATTGTTAATATAAATTTTTGAGAATAAACTTAGTAACAATAAATTATATGAAAAATGAGTTAATTATGTTGAAACTAGAAATAAAAGATGATACATACATATATATATATAAACTCAAGAGAAATATATTATGTAAAATATTAACTTTTAAAATAAGAAGTTAATAAAGCATGTAAATAATACTTTGACAATATTTGAAAGGTGATACTAAAATATAATTAGCACATTTTATAAGACCTTGCAATACAAATATGATATTATGGTCCAACTAGATTATATTTTTATTAGGGTTAAATTCAGACACCCCCAAACTTTGGGTCGTTTTGCACTTTACCTCCCAATCGTTTTTTTTTTTTTACAAGTCACCCTCTAACCTTTGCATTTCATAACACTTAACCATTTTTTCACATTTTCGATGAATATTGTTGGAATATTTCCTTTTGTGGGTTGCACGCACATTTGGGTGTTTTTTTAAAAGATATTTAAGTAATTTTCACTTTTTCCCCTCCAAAAACTAATTGATAAATAGAAAATCCCCAAATTTTTTGCCCTAATTTATCAAACTCAAATTTCTTGCCCTAATTGCTTCAAACACACAAAGGGAAACTAACAAAACAAGCAAGTCCACTCCAGACGAACCTTCGAGAAGGAATGAAGAAAAAACATTACGACCCAACTTCTGAAAAACCCACATCCCCCATTTTGTTGGACCCTCTTTCTCTGAAAGACTCACTACTGATCAGTTGTAATATTAGCAAAGAAACTCTCAATCTCGATAGCCCAAATATGAACAGGCAATTGGTAATCACAGTAAATAATTGGTAATAATCTCTCTCTCTCTCTCTCTCTCTCTCTCTCTATATATATATATATATATATATATATATATATATTAACAAAGAACTCCAAAAGTGTGGGCGATTTTTTCAGCCAATTGAAGCATAAGAAACCTGAGCCACAAAAAGATTTTCGCACATATACAAATTAGGTTAAATGTGTTTGAAAAAATTAGGGCAAGAAATTTGAGGTTTGACAAAATTAGAGCAAGAAATTTGTGGTTTTTCTATTTATCAGCTAGTTTGAGAGGGAAAGAAGTGAAAATTACTTAAATATCCTCTAAAAAACCACCCAAATGTATGTGCATCCCACACAAGGGAATATTACAACAAGATTCACCGAAAATGTGAAAAAATGGTTAAGTACTATGAAATACAAAGGTTGGAGGTTGACTTGTTAAAAAAAAAAAAAAACGATTGTGGGTAAAGTGCAAACGATCCAAGGATTAGGGGGTGTCTGCATTTTACCCTTTTTCTTAACAATAGTTAACATATAATTAATTTGAGACCATTCGATGTCAATAAAATAAAAATAGATTACATTCAAGACATGGTAGTAAAAGAAAAAAATATAACATACATAGATATAATACAACACAAATTAAATTAAATTAAAAAATAGTAAATAAGTATAATAAAACCTAAAAATAAAAAATATGAATTCTATTAAATTGAAATTTCTTTTAAAAACAATCCAAAGCAGCTTTCACTAATTACTTTTATTTCAATATTGAATTTTTTAATATTATTATTTTTATTTTCGTATTTAATTAGTTTGATTCAAGATATTGAAATATAATCATTACTGAATACGAAATGCAAAATTTTAATTTCTGGGAATAATTTTTATTTAATAGCATCAATTAAATTTAAAAAGTGAATTACAAATAATATAATTAAATAATTTCCTCATCAATATAACTGTATATACTAATGTTTCAATGCAATAGAATTAATATTACGATATTAATATTTTTTATAGATAACTATAAATAATATATTTAACTCTAAAAATATATTTTTTCCCGTGCATCGCTCGTCATTCTTCCTAGCATAACTAAATATCTCATGAAATGATAAGATTTAGTATGAGGTTTGAAACGTCCATTCTCTGCTCGATTAGCTTATGGTGCACACTCCACAAACTCCATCTTGTCAATCTGTTATTACAAACTTGCATGAACCTGGAAAATCCAACATGAAAACCTTCAGATTTTAGATGTTTCTTGTTCTTACTGTTGATCAAACTTACTGCAGACAGTACTGCATAGTGAAGGAAGCTAATTTGATCACAGTAAGGAAAAATATGTAGCAAGTTTGGGATAAGGGAAAACAAGGGATAAGAAGATGATTCTTGATTGTCCAATCTGGTGAAAAGATATATATATATAAGCTGAATTAACACTTTATGCTTCTCTGCACTACCGGCATCAAGTGACTTGGCTTGATTCTGCTGTGGTCGAGTTTTAGACATCATACGCAACTGGTATATGTCTTTACCTGTGTTCGATGTTGTCCTTTATGTTTTCTTATACTGAGCCAATCATGCATGTTAATCCCCCTTTTCACCAGCTGTATAAAGAACTTCTGATATTGGTAATTCATCATCTTCTTCTTCTGATAAAAAAGAGACAGAATCAGTTCTCCCACTAATATGAAACATTCTAAGATGCCTTGCAATTTGGGGGTCCGAAGCATCTAACTTTCTTGCAAAGTACATAGTGATGTGATTTCATTGCCATGAAAAAATTGTAAACAATGTTTCACTGATTCCCTCTTTTAGTATTGTCTTTTTCCATGCTTAGGTGATGAACCATTCCCTGTGGCTCTGGAGGCCATTCTCAACCCATATCTGCTTTCGATCAATACATTGCTGTTGCGTTACATTTTTGCTCACATTATAAACAGAAAGCCTCATCTTCTTTGAATCAAATTCTCTTCTTTTCAATGCTTTCCTTCCATAGTGGAACCGGAATTTGCTTATAATTATACGAGCATCCAGAAGAGGCGCGCTATTTCACTAACTTAATTGAGCATACATTCTTGGTTGACGACTATATATTGTTCCCCGAGTTTCCAAGGACATACAGCTCTCACTTGTTCCTTACACATCTGTGCGTTGATAGCTCCACGAGTCATTTGTCCAAGATGGTAAGTAACATTACATTTTCTAAGAACGTGTATATGCAACGCTCTCGTATGCATAAATTGTTTTTGCGTGCAGAGTCTGGAGAAGATTGAGAAACACGCTACGTTGGTCGGGCCATGGGGAGGTCAAAATGGATATTACTGGGACGACGGTGTACACTCCACAATAAGGCAATTGGAGATAGGGTATGGAGCCGGTGTAGACTCAATCAGGATTGAATATGACAGCAAGGGAAGATCAGTCTGGTCGGAGAGACATGGTGGGAGTGGAGGGACTAAAATTGATAAGGTAAGTTCCTATAATCTACGTATGATCTATATATCTCGTTCTTAGTTGCTGTCTTATTCGATGCAAGTTGTATAGCCTCTTCTCAGACACAAAGGTTTCAGACAACAGTTGATTTTTCTTGTAACTAATCACTCTTAAGACAATATGACTGTCCTTATGAGATTGTTTTATCTACCAGGTCAGGCTTGAGTACCCAGATGAGTTCCTAACTGCAGTGCATGGATTTTACGGTAGCCTGCAAGAACGGGGACATGTCATTATCCGATCACTTACCTTTGAGAGCAACAAAAGAAAATATGGACCTTTCGGTGTTGAAAAGGGGACGTATTTCACGTCCTCTACAACGCAAGGCAAGGTTGTCGGATTTATTGGAAAGGCCGGCTGGTACATAGATGCCATTGGATGTTACATGGAGCCTCTTCACAAACCTGTTCAATCACATGCTCTTTATCATTCTCAGCAAATTGTTGCTGCTCATGGGACTGAGAAATATGAGTACTCAATGATCCAAGGAAGTCTTGGTACAAATTATGATCTTGTTATTGCTGTCAGACAAAAGGATAATCCGAAACCTTCTCCCCCAGTCGATCACTCAAAGCCGACTATACAAAATTTCAGCCATACCGAACCCAAGAAAGAGGTAATAATTCGGCTATCTTTTCATGAATCATCTGCATTGTTTTCTTGCATCTCTCTTACAGAATGAAGTTTGACTAGAGACATTTTTCAGATTGCTAATGTTGTCCCGAAAACAATTCAGAGGGTTCCCTCTGAAAATATCAAAGGAGTGGTGACTTATGGACCGTGGGGCGGCAGTGGAGGGAGTCTGTTCGACGATGGAGTGTATGATGGGATCAGACAGATCAATGTGAACCGCAATGTGGGAGTTGTGTCTATTAGAGTTTGTTATGACAAGGATGGGAAGCCTGTCTGGGGGAGCAAAAATGGTGGCACAGGATCATTCAAGTCTGATAAGGTCAAAAACATCCTACAAAGATACTAATTTAACTTCATTGGTAACATATATAGAATCTTGATTACAAGAAAAGACTTGTTTCTTTGCAGATTGTCTTTGATTATCCATCAGAAATCTTGACTCACTTGACAGGCTACCATGGGCCGACGATGATCATGGGGCCTAATGTGATCAAGTCACTCACTTTTCACACCACAAAGGGGAAACACGGCCCGTATGGAGAGGAACAAGGGGAGTTCTTCTCGACTAAGTTGAAGGAAGGATCGATGATCGTTGGATTACATGGGAGGAAGGGATTGTTCATGGATGCTATCGGTGTTCACGTGCTAGAAGGGAAAGTTTTGCCTACTTCAACTCCTAAAACGAAGGACGCAGTCGTTTCTCCCACGTCTAATACCAAAACGAACGCTGCAATCGTTTCTCCACGTCTAATACCAAAACGAATGCTGCAATCGTTTCTCCCACGTCTGATACCAAAACGTCCTCTTCAAGCTCGCCCTCCAAATCCAGCTACCAAACCGCAGTTTTAGCTAACAAAGCCGATAATTCTCAGTGGTACTCCAAAGTAGGAAAGCGAGGACAAAGTACTGAAGAGGTATTTGGCATAATAATATCATGAACTGTAATAATTCTATTTGATCAAACATTGAAACTTGAAAAACTCGTCTTAGGTTGTCCCACGGCTGGTGATCAAAGATCCTGCTCCTTACGGCCCAGGCCCGTGGGGCGGGGACGGTGGCAAGCCCTGGGATGATGGGGTGTTCACAGGGATCAAACAGATCATCTTGACAAAAACAGACGCCATTTGCTGCATCGAAATTGAGTATGATCGAAACGGGCAATCCCTCTGGTCAGTCAAGCACGGTACCAGCAGCGGACAGACCGCAGACCGGGTAATAAAACACCGCCCCGACAACATCAAACGTACATTAAACATGTGAAAGTTGGATTAAACAGATGACAATTATGAATCAACACTCGCTTATGTTTTCAGGTGAAGTTAGACTATCCCCATGAAGTCCTAACATGCGTAAGTGGATACTACGGTCCGATCAATAAAGAGCAGGGGACAAAAGTGATTAAGTCCTTGACATTTCACACCAGCAGAAGATCATACGGGCCGTTCGGACAAGAGCTGGGGACTTATTTCGCGTCGGGCACGACAGAAGGAAAGGTGGTCGGATTCCATGGGAGGAGCAGCATGTATCTGGACGCCATTGGAGTGCACATGCAGCATTGGTTGGGGAATCAGAAACCATCTAAGCCCCCGTCGAGTCTTAAGAAAATCTTCAGTTGATTGATTGACATATATACGTCGTGATCATGCTTCTGATAATAAGAGATTTGAATAATTGGGCAGCAGACCGTCTCTCGTTTCCTGAAGACAAATTTTTGCTGTCGTCCAAAGAAATCACGAATGTTTATTCATACTTTTGTATAACATACAGTTCAATGTGTTTTACTGAACTTTTATCCATTTCGCATTTATACAAATACAGAATCAAACAAAGAGTGAATAACATTTTTCATCCCATAACTTAGGTTTTTTTTACTTTTGATCCCATTGGTTATGAAATTCTTACTTTTAGTCCTGTAACTTTCAAAAAATAGCTATTTTGGTCCCATGGCACTTTCCGTTGGATATTTAACGGATAGTGCCACGTGACCGTTAAGTGCATGGGACCAAAAGTGTTACTTTTTGAAAGTTATGGGACCAAAAGTGAAAATTTCATAACATATGGGACCAAAAAAAAGAATCACATAACATATGAGACCAAAAATGTAAAGGTCCTAACGGCCACGTGCTAAGCACGTGTTGTTTTCCGTTAAAAAATCTAACGGAGATGTGGTATGGGACCAAAAGTGCTACTTTTTAAAAGTTATGGGACCGAAAGTAAGAATCCGATAATCAATGAAATCAAAAGTGGGAAGGTCCTAAGTTATAAGATGAAAAGTGTTATATCCCCTCAAACATACTAAAAACACCGAAACGATTAACAATCTTTCAAAGTCTAAGTTACATTTTAGCCTCCAGGATCCACATTCTAACCTAATCAAGAATTTGTTTTGCTACTATGTTGCCCACTCAATACCTCTTTGTCGGGGATTTCTAGTCCAGGTCTGACTCGGTCAGATCGAAATCAATTATATGGCAAGTGCAATATATTTGTCATGTGATAAGTGTACAGTTCAAAAAAAGTGACCAATCACATAATAAGCTTGCTCTTTAATCGATTTAATTTGACCAGACCTGATACGAGTTAGAATTTTTTCACTTTCCCAATCGGTATAAGGCCACGTCAACTTCACTTCTCTATGCAATATAGCCAAGGTGAAAACTTTTGAAGTGCTTGGAGAATTAATTAGAGCACAAACATGATAAATTCTTTGTTGTGGGAATAAATACCCCAATCTCAACAAAGATTGAGGTTTTGATCCCCTTTACTCGGACATGAAATTGTTGATTGCAACTTTCTCTTGCAATTTCTATTGTAACTCATGAATTGCACTGCTGAAAGAACGAGAGTCCAAGACTTGTTTGTCATTATTTAAATAAAATACAATTCTTCGTTTTAAAGGATTCCATACGTAGAATACTAAATGAATTGATTGTATTATTATACGATTCCACTATAAAGATAATTTATATAACTAGATCATAAATTAGGAATGTAAGTATAATTATCTTAAAATAGAATATGATCCATATAATGAAAAATAACAAAATTCAAGGTGGGGGATTTATTGGGTCCTCTCCCTTCCATACAAAAAACCTAGCAATGAATTGACTAAAATGCTGTCAATGTCGGCATTTATTTATATATTTTTCCATTTATATATAGGTATAAATAATAAATCAATAATTAAAGTAGAGTGACACACTTCCCACTAGCTAGCTTTCCAAAATCCCAAAGGTGGAAAAAGGCGAGGTCAAAATCGTCACCCACTGGATTCTCTGGTCACGTGACTCTGTCCATGTGGCAGCAATCATCACCAACCACACGTGTGGATCATATTCATCACCGACCGTTAGATCTGCTTCCACCCCCCTTTGACTAAACACAATCTGGATTGATTTCTTTTCTTTTTTAAGAAAATGCAATTATCAAATACCTGAAATTAAATTTAAAAGCCTTAGGCAGTACAAACGCATCGTTTTGCTTTCACTCTCTCTCTCTCTCTCTCGGAAAATTCTTTTTTTCTCTCTCTAACATTTTCATATACCGTACGCCATGACCTCTCCCTCCGCCTCTTCACGCAAGGTCCTTTTCTTTAATTCTCGAATTCATATGTGTATGCGTATGAAATAGCTGTGATTAATTCTTTCTTCTTTGTTTTTTCTAATCTTCTTGTGGAAAATATTGATTGATTTTTTTCTTAATTTTTTTTTTTGTTGGGATTGGAATTTGGGGGAAAGGCGTTGAGCAAGATCGCTTGCAATCGGCTGCAGAAAGAGCTGGTGGAGTGGCAGGTGAATCCGCCGGCGGGTTTCAAGCACAAAGTTACTGATAATCTTCAGAGGTTTCTTTTTCTGCCTCTGCATCTTTTTTGTCTTGAGTTGTTGGTTGCTGTTGGATGGTTTGGGAATCGGGGATTCATGGTGGTGATTGATTGAGTTTTGGTGTGATTAGATGGATAATTGAAGTCAACGGTGCTCCGGGGACGCTTTATGCAGGGGAAACGTACCAGCTTCAGGTTGATTTTCCGGAGCATTACCCCATGGAAGCGCCGCAGGTATATGTTTTTTGGAGATTCTATTTTGATTTCTGTGCTTTGTGTGTGATTCTTTTCTTTTTTTTTCTTTTTGTAACTTATTGAGAAAAATGGGATTTTTTTAGTTTCTGGAATATTTGAGAAGTTTTGGTAGGGTTTTACTGCTGCTTGTGGTCATGTTTGTGGGAATTTCAATGTTTAATCACAATTTATTTAGTTTAATCGAAATAGTCACTGTCTCTTTGGCAGGTTATATTTGTTCCTCCAGCTCCTCTGCATCCTCACATTTACAGCAATGGCCATATATGTCTAGGTATGTTTTCCATGCTCTCTCAATTTGGGTTTCTTATTGAACTTTAGGTGCACTATATTATTGTTGTTCTTTGTTTAATTGGTTTACTTGTTTATTTACTTATTTTTGGGTTTGTAGGGTGAGCAATTCATTTAGGGTTGGTATAATAAACAGTTAGTACTAGAAAAACACCCAATATGGTTCTCAAGCAGCCTTTCCTAAGGAGTTTAGACTCTCTGAAAGTTGAATGATTGTGCTTGCATCTTCTGGAAGTTGAGCTATTAGTTTAAGGGAAAGAACATTTTCTCATGGAGTGTCTTTTTGGTTGAAGATGTCAAGGGCTAAAAATAGCCCTTTCCAAGAGGTATGCAATTTGTTTTACAGTGATGGGTTTAAGCAACCTCAAAAGCAGATATTGGGAAAGATATTGTTCTGTCTCTTGCGGGAAAGCCATTGCCATAGAAGTGAAAATTGAAGAACTAACGTACTGCGTTAGGATCAGTGCATTGGAGTTCTCAGACAAATTGTAGCTTGAAAGA
Organism: Sesamum alatum; assembly: GCA_034509735.1. Lineage (NCBI taxonomy): Eukaryota > Viridiplantae > Streptophyta > Magnoliopsida > Lamiales > Pedaliaceae > Sesamum > Sesamum alatum. Next base: position 9,755,367 of record JACGWO010000002.1, on the reverse strand, counting down.
TAATAATTCTTATTCTAGCGGAATGCTACTGGTCATCTGTTCAATGAGTTGTTTTGTTCGGTCATAGTGTTGCTATATGCATGAACTGTGAAGCATCTTGATGATATGAACTTTACTAGAACATCTAGATATTAATAGTTGTATGATACTTTTGGATATTCTCTAGTCTTTTTCTCTACCTGAACTGGGAGCCATACCCAATAGCAAACACAGTTCATCTGTTGAATGGAAATTAGTGTCTTGAGTTCCTTTATGTCAATGGCATATTAGCTTTCGGTGTAGCTATCAATGAGGTATTAGGAATCACTGACAGCAAAAATGTCACAATAATTTGAATTGGCCCCTCTGTTCTGGTTGGTTTGTTAGATAACTACACTGAACACCTACTTTGTTTTTCTTCCTGATGTATCCATACAGATATTTTATATGACTCTTGGTCCCCAGCCATGACTGTGAGTTCAATTTGCATCAGCATTCTCTCTATGTTGTCAAGCTCCACAGTGAAGGTTTGTCCAATTCTCGTTATCAAATTTTGATTCACATTGTTGCTTATCAGGCCCTCCTCTTTACCTATAACACTGATCCCCTGACATTTTTGCCCATGCAGCAACGCCCAGCTGATAACGACCGCTATGTGAAGAACTGTAAAAATGGTAGATCTCCCAAGGAGACGAGATGGTGGTTCCATGATGATAAAGTGTAATAACTTTAATGTGGAGAAACCCGTGACACCACCTCACTCTGGGGCTGGAGGATAGTTTCTTCCCTTTAAAAGATTGGGGGAAGACGGAAAAAAATATATATAAATATTCAGAAAGAACAAAAAATATCTTGTTAACTGCTCTGGATGCCTTGATGGCATCAAACATTCAGTAGCCGCTGGCCGAATGTGGATGGATGTATCTATTTATATATATATAAAGTATCAGTAGTTCTGTCTATGTTGTATGAAGTCACGTTGTGCTAAAATTGTTGGACATAACAGTTTTGCACTGTAAAGCGTAAGCCGTTTAGCCTTTTTAAATCTCTTCTGCAGACTGCACCTAAAACTTCAATGAGCCCCGAACTATCTTACTGTAACGGAAGTGTCTAGCTGTCCGTGTTCTTGCTGCTCAGCAATTTGATCATGAATCATAATACAGAGTATGAATTTGTGAAAAGAAATTCGCCAACGCACTGGTGGAGGTCCCAAGACTCCATAATGAACTCTGGTTTGAAGTTTCACTACTTATAATTTTACTTGATCTTGATACTAATTCTTTAGTTAGACGAACACAATTGGTGCTATCAAGTGTGTAATTAATTGTCAATGAGGTTTAATTTAGTTGGTCAAGCTGAGCTCCTATGTTAAACGAACACAATTGCCGCTATCAAGTGTGTAATTAGTTGTTAATAAAGTTTAATTTAGTAGGGGAAGCTTAATCCTACGGTGAAGAGGTCGTGGATTCGAGTTCGTTAATACTAATGCGTGTATTGATTACTTTTTTAGATATACATATATTGATTACTTTAATAGTAGTTGTTGGCTTATATAATAGTAGTTATAATTATATATAGTAATTGATGTATATAGATGGTTAATAATTAAAATTCACAAATCTAAGTGTAATTGATTCACTAAAAAAAACAAGAGTGTTATAATTAAGGGATAATTACACCCCCATCCCTTGAAATTTGGTGTAATTACACGTACACTTTCTGTGATTTGATAAATTATACCTAATACACTTATTTTTATTTTCATCCAACAAATAGATCCTTCAATTAATAAATCGACAAAATTTGCTAATATCAGCAGAAAAATTGAATCAAAATTCATTTTTGCCTTGGGTGACTTATTGCAAGTCAAATAAATATATTTTTGGTCAAACTACTTTTAGACATTTCACACACTTATGCATGTGAGTTTGTTCTTATAATAAAATTAAATCATAAGAGTAATAGTGTAATATATTTAATATATTTAAAGTATTATTATTTTAAATAATTTTTAATTAAAATAAATTAGATAAGTCAAAATAAATTTAGCTCTTTACATATATATACATTATTTTTTTATTTCGAACATATTTATATACTATAAAACTATATATATACACACCATATTATGTAATTTAACCAAATATTTAAAAGACATATATTCTGATAACTCAATCGTAAAAATATATCACTATGATAACATAAATATAATATTTACATCCCTTGTGATACTTTAATAATAGCAAAAAATATTTTCTGCAATTTTGCCTTCTTAGTCCAAAGCATTTGTTTATTTATACACATATATGGGGTGTCAATTTTGTCTTTTTAGTATTTTAAATTTTCACATTTTTTTAGTTCTTTTTAGCCGCATATTATCGATATAAAGGTAAATTGATTATTTTTTTAGGAAATTTTGACATCTTTTATAAACTAATGATACTAAATATAATTTTTTAAATTATAAAAAATTTATATATAATTACACCAAATTTCTGGAACGAAGAGTGTAATTATCCCTATAATTAATTTCTCTGAGTTTGATATCGTGAACAACATAATTGATTGTTGTTTTGGAATTTGTTGAGAATGTAAAAGCAGTGGTTTATGATTTATGTATGTAATGAGATAAACACAAATCCATATAAACGTCGTCCATAACGGCTAACAGCCACAAAAGTCCCGTGTCCGTTATAAATATCGAAGAAGAAGTAAGAAGAGAGTGAGGGAACGCTGCCTCTAGCATTCCACTTAACACTAATACTAAACAGATTGGAACAGAGAAAGAAGAAGTTATCATGAATATATGTTTTTGCTCGATCTTGAAACCTTATCTGAATCGCAACCCTGATTTCCTTTCCCGATGGGCTCCAAACCCTAAAATCAAACCCATTCAGTTCTTTAATTTTCAAGGTCACGGTAAATATTATGGCTTCAAGGCTGTGCATAATGATGGAGTAGGAATTCTGTACTCCGACGACACCGTTTCTGAGCGGGTTGCGGCTCTTGATGCTGAACCGGAGGCGGAGGCTCAGGCCAATGGAGTGGCAGGGACTGCAACGGAAGAATCTGATGAACAACGAACTCAAGTTCGGTTGAAAAACTCGGAAGCAAAGAAAGGAAATGTAGAGGAAAGTGATGAAGAAGGTCGGTTCAAACTGCGAAATGGAAGAGAGGTCTGTTTTTCTAGTTCGATCCTAGTAATTTTCTCAACGTTAGTTGTGTTTCAGTTTTCGATTTTTTGCGAGCTTGTTTGGTCTTCCGCAAAGTATTATTTTTTTTTTTTAACTAAATCCTCTTTGGTGAATGCTGTAATTGAAATTTCTAGACTTGGTACGCATTGGAACTATGACATGTGAGACCCCTGAAACTGAGCTTTACAGTGTTGTTCAGACAATGATGAATAGGTGTATATATGTATATATTTTTGTCTACTAAATGGAGAATTTTAAGCTAGGTGTTTGCAGAGAAAGCTTACCTAGTAGGTGTGGCGAGGAAAGGTGAGAGCGACGGTTCTTTTGGTATAGAGGAATCACTTAGTGAATTAGAGCAGCTGGCTGATACTGCTGGGTTACTTGTTGTTGGTTCTACTCATCAAAAGTAAGTAACATGATATTATGATTTGCTCATCTGATTTTGACAATATTTCCGCTTTCTTTTGGTAATTTATGAGAAATTTGAACGATAATGCACTGATTCAGGTGATGGTTATATTTGCTACAGACTTGCATCACCAAATCCCAGGACATATATTGGATCAGGAAAGGTGGCGGAAATTAAGAGCGCAATCCATGCATTTGATGTTGAGACAGTAATTTTCGATGATGAACTTTCACCAGGGTTGTTTTCTGATCACTTCATAAGACAATTATGCATGCCTGAATATTTTTATCCTGGTGATTGTGCCATCTTGCCACTGCACAATTTTTTTTCACCTAAGGCTATTATTATGCCTCAGCTAGTGGGTGCAGTAATTTGCTTAGTTTATTTTACCCAACCTCTGCTATTTTGGTGATCTTGGTCAGCAGAGTAAATGATTTTATGGTGTGGAGTGGGTCTTCTCTGCTTTTCCATTTCCGAATGGAATTTCATGCTAAAGCGGTTGCTTCCTCTTCCTTATCTTCTTTTAACTTTTTTTCTAAATGTTGAAGACAGGCAACTGCGGAACTTGGAGAAGACCTTTGGTGGAGATGTTAGGGTATGCGACCGGACTGCACTCATCCTGGATATCTTCAACCAACGAGCAGCCACCCGTGAAGCTGCTTTACAGGCAATTTATCTTCAGACAAAATAATGTGAAACGGTATATCTGTTCGTTGATGCTAACAAGAAAAAATTATTTTTAGGTCTCATTGGCTCAGATGGAATATCAACTACCCCGATTAACAAGAATGTGGAGCCACCTTGAACGACAAGCTGGAGGACAGGTGAAGGGTATGGGTGAGAAACAAATTGAAGTTGATAAGCGTATCTTACGTGACCAGGTATGCAACTTGCTTTCCGCTACTCTCATAAATCTTCATACATTTTCAGCAGGTCAAACACTGGGGTGTCATCTTTGTTTCTTTCCTTTTCCTCGTAAATTGGCTTTTTCCCCTAGTGCATTACTATTGATGCATCGTTGCATTAAGAGTTGAATAACGTGCAGACATTGTTTACTTCATGCTATGTTTATTTCACTTTTAGAGGACCGTGGAGGTTGAAGTATGACTTGTTGGGCTTAACCTCATTTTTTTTCCCCCTGTTATCATTAGTTGAATAACGTGTAGACATTGTTTACTTCATGCTATGTTTATTTCACTTTTAGAGGACCGTGGAGGTTGAAGTATGACTTGTTGCGCTTAACCTCATTTTTTCTTCCCTGTTATCATTTTTTCTTCTTGTTTCCCAGTAGCTTCATTGCTTTTACGGTTATGATTCTGCTAGAAGTCAATTCATGCTTACAAACTAAAAGTTCATAGTAGTTTCAATGGCATGTAAATTTTGTGTTTTCTTTGTAGAAACTCCTATGTTTTTGTCTTTAGAATTGCTGGTTACAGTCTCCTTATTGCCCGTCTTTATGACTAATCATTAAACTGAAATTTTATACTCCAATTTCATATCTACTTTTTCTATACATGTCTATTGTATATTGTTTTCCACCTTTCTCTATCAGGGCAATGTTTTCTTGAGAACTTTGAATTGTTTAGCATGTTTCTGTGGATGTACTCTGCTGCATGTACGCTTGACTTCCTTGCTATAGTCATTGCTTTACGTGAAATATACACTCTTTCTGGAGTTTTCAGATTGCTGCTCTCAAGAAAGAGATTGAATCTATCCGTAAACATCGCAAGCAGTACAGAAACCGGCGATTTGCTGTACCGGTGCCTGTTGTAGCTCTGGTATGGAAATGCTCTTTGTTTGTATTGGTAGGAATAATGTCATAGATATAAACTTGTCTATAATGGCAGCGCAAGTGTTTTATACTGTAAAATACTTCTAGGCATATGCTATAGCTCACTATATCTTATACTACGAGTTGATTTTCATTGAACAATTTTGTATTAGGATCCAAAAAGTACCTTCTTAGACCCAATATAGTAATGTTTTGTTCTTGAGGAGAAACCCATCCTAGCCGCACGGCTGCCACAACTCCCATTTCCCGAGATGACGTTAGAGATCTGTGTTGCTACAAATTGATGAGTCTCTCTGCCTATATTGTTAATTGACTGCGTCCTGTAGAAAATATCATGTATATTGTCAGCAATAAATTGCTTACTATTGCAGAAGAGGCTAAGTAAATCTGAACAACTTAGAGACACTTATCAGCTAATTCAAAAAGGATTTGTTGGTGGACGTACATGTATGATTACTCTATGCTTAAGAAGATTCCTAGAGAAGTTATAATTCTGTTTCATTTGCTAGCATGCCATGTAATGATGATATTGAAACAAGTATGCTGTTTGAAAGGAAAAAAGACTTTCTTCTAAATCTTAGGTAATACATTGAATTTTTTGTTTTATCTTGGGAGCAAGATATAATTAGATATATAATCTCTGGATTATATATCTACCTTTTATGACTTCTTACATATAGATATAATTAAATTTGTATATTATAATCATCTGGTACAATTTGATATTTGTCCAGGCCTTATGTATAATGAGATCGATGACTGTCAAATTTACTGTTCAGGTTGGGTACACAAATGCTGGAAAGAGTACACTCTTAAATCGATTGACTGGAGCAGACGTGCTTGCTGAGGACAAGCTATTTGCAACACTTGACCCTACTACAAGAAGGGTGCAGGCAAGTACGATGTCCCTAAAGAAACTGCTACTTGCAAGACTCTATCCAGGGATGTTTCATGCTATACTCTATGAAATAAACTGTTTCCACTTTTACTACGAGAATTGGTTATCAGGGCAGCTGTTATTTCCTGCGACATTATTTTCTTTTATATTTTCACGTGACACCCAACGGCTAAAGCAGATAGCACAGTACTTCTCTTTGTTAGTGTAATTCGATTGTCATTGTATAGGTTCCTTAGTTTTAGAATTCTCATTAGAGTGACATTCCTTTTCTTAGTGTGGCTGGACTACAAAGTAGTATCTTTCACAGGTTTGGTCACACTAGGTTTGGACCTTATATAATTGAAGAAAGCATTAAAAAAAATATTTTCCTTCTGTGAGTTATGAAGGGAAACACGAAGGAAATGACTGTTGAAATACAATACGGGGAAGTATTTAGCAACTCTTTTCATATATATATATATATATTTATTTATTTATTTTTGGTTAGTACTCAATTATATGCAACGAATTTGTATAGTTGATACCTCCTATGGTCCAAAAGAAACACATAATGAGGTCTAGTATTCAATCATTTGCTTTTCCTTTTCACTTTTCCTCCTTTAGATCCTAGATGCAAAGAGAGCATGAATGTATGATTTTCATGATTTCAAATGGATGGAAAATTCGTTATATTTTACTTGTAATTGGTTCTATGAACTATATTTCTTCCTTGCATGCCCTCAATGTAGGCAATTGTTGTATTTTCTTTTGTTTAGATGAAGAACGGGAAGGAGTTTCTTTTAACTGACACTGTTGGCTTCATTCAGAAGTTACCAACAACACTGGTATGAACATTTCTCCAGTTATGTCATGGTCATCCCCCATTATTTCTGAATTGTGTTTTGTTATGCTCAGTGATTTAAATCTTTGGCTGTTCTATTTAATTGATGTTTCTTGACGCAGAGTGAATTTTTTGTCTTTGCTGAATTCAGAATGAGATCTTTTTTCTTTCAACCAATCATTCTTGTTCTAGGTAGCTGCTTTTAGGGCAACTCTGGAAGAGATATCTGAGTCTTCACTTCTAGTACATGTGGTGGATATTAGGTATGATTGACCATTTGAAGAGTAGACTGTAAATCTCAACTGTACAGCTTCTAATTACATTATTCTATTTGGATCAGCCATCCACTGGCAGAGCAACAAATTGACGCTGTGGAAAAAGTTCTTGCAGAACTTGATACATCATCAATCCCTAAATTAATTGTGTGGAACAAGGTAGTGGAATTCATTTGTCATTTTTTCTTAAATTTGCATCATTGGGGGCGACAGTTGAAGTTAGCTCAATCACTCTTTAGTTCTGTTTATAGTTTCTGATTTTCCCTATCTAATAAATCCTCACCAATACCGTAGACCCAATAAGATAGTGTGAAAACTCAAGATTGTACTACACATGATGCCACCGTGGTTGAGGATAAGGCATTGAGATTAACTCCATCCACTTCATTGTGTGTGAGTTGCCTTATATATGTTTGTCTCTAATATATGAACATCACTTCTTGATACATACCCTTGGTAGTAATTGTTTTCTTCCACGTCATTGGGCTGACATTGACATAACAGTGTGCTAACCTAGTTGGTTGTCAGTGACTGAGTCTGCTTGGTTTTGTTCCTAATTCTCGACTTATTGATAGTTTAGATTTATAACATATTTCCATTCAAAATGCGAGGTTTCACTGGTCGCAATGGAGTGTAAGAGAATCACTTTGTGACTGGTTAATGCATATTCCTACAGGTCGATAATGCAAAGGATCCAGAAAAGATCAAGTCTGAAGCTAAGGAAAAAGAAGATGTCATATGCATTTCTGCTTTAACTGGTGAAGGGTTAGATGATTTCTGCAATGCAGTTCAGGAAAAACTAAAGGTACTTCTGCATGTCTATCTTGTATGATTACAAGCTGGGTTTCTAATCTTCTCTTCCCCCTTCTCTTTTATATGGGATATATCTGCCAGTAGATTGAATGTGCTTATGTGATCCTTGACTTTTTCGTTCAACAGGATATGATGGTGTGGGTGGAAGCTCTGATTCCCTTTGATAAAGGGGAACTCCTGAGCACCATACATCATGTTGGCTTGGTTGAAAAAACTGTAAGCATTCTACTACATTTCCTACTTTTGTCTACACTTTCCTGAAATTTTGAGAGTCTCCAACTTGTGCATTTATGAATAGATGCATAACCTAAAATGACATTCTTCTCCCACCAGATTTATCTGATATTTTCTCTCGGAGGTAATAGGAAGACTAGACCAATTCGTACTAAGGAAACAGCTTTCTGCTTTAGAAAATTGTGATTGCGGGTTGAAGGAAGAACTAGGATTTCACATAATACGTTGGTCTGATTTAGTGCAATTGTGATAATGCAACATAAAGGGTATAACATCCGTAGGTTGTCTTCTGCCCATGCTTGAGTCAGTGTCAAATTCCCCATAATTCTGACAATCCGATGATAAAGTTTTTAGCATTCTGAGGTGTACGTGTGTCAATGGTTGACTCAATATCCAGTTTTGCCGTAGTTGTTAAACAAAAATATAATCCCAGACACTTCAATGTTTGACTATCATTTGATAGGAATACGTTGAGAATGGAGCTTTGGTTAGAGCTCATGTTCCACTCCGCTTTGCAAGGCTTCTTACTCCAATGAGACAAACCTGCGTGTCATAGCTGTTCAAGGCTTATTCCAAGTTATGCAAAAAGGTTTGAACGTTTGAAGACGACATGATTTTTGCTGGTCTTGTTATGGTTGATGCTTACAGCTATAGAGGCAAGCGGGCCAATGTTCCCAGCACGTTAATTGTGGCGACTTTCTTTCCCAGAAGATCATAAAAGCTTTAGGCTCAAAAGAAGATCTTAGTAAACATATCTCTGGGTTCGACCAATTTCCTTTGTATATAGCAACAATTACTCACTTCCTTATATTTCGAAGATTCTCCCAAGACGCATTTCCTGAAAATGTCGAGGAGGTGAACGAAATCTATGTATCTTGACATACACTATTTCGCTTCAGCAAACCGCTCTTGTATGGTACGACTATGATTTCTTGTGAATAACTGTCTTAGCTCTCTCTTCTGATTTTTACTGTTGCTTTCTACTGATGAAAATTTCCAGAATGATGCGATTATGCGAAGCAGGAAATGCATGTATTATGAAATTCTCACTCTGGGCAGGCTGTTCGAACCAAGGAAAATGCCTAAACTCATTTCTAATTTTCTCTTGAACCTGACAAAGAAAATTTCTTGCAAGTCTAATTTCCTCCAGTTCAATTTTCGATCGAAATTTTTTCCAACACCCCTGGAGGAAACAATGTCAGTCAATCATACTTCATTTAACCTGAACAACACTGAGAAACTGATCAAGGCAAAATGCCAAGTTTAGCTGTTTAAAGACTGATCATTTAGACAGAACATGGCTGACATATTATTCATGCAGTTCATGGAGCAGGTGGAACTAAAACCAGAAACACTGTCCCAAAATTCAAACTCTGACACAACATTTGACATGGTCAGAATATCCACAAGAGGCATATTATGTAACACCATGGGGATTTGGTACGTAGCAGAGCAGTTGATTTTACTAAAATTGAGCTCTATATAAATCAATGACATGCTGCACAGAGACCTCACTCTCAAATAAGAAAAAACATCGTATCTGATAGTCATTTGAGTTAGAAATGGCTTCTCTCAATTTGATTTTCAGCCTTCTGGCAGTGGCTTTACTCTCATGCTCTCAGCCTTGGGCTTTCCCTGGTTCCGGTTTTGGTCGAGCCGGTGGAGGCTATGCAGGTCTTACCCCGGATTTCTACCGGTTTTCGTGCCCACAAGCGAATGAAATCGTAATGTCTGTACTGGAAAATGCCATTGCCAAAGATCCAAGAATGGCTGCCTCTTTGCTCAGACTCCACTTTCATGACTGCTTTGTTCAGGTAAATTCATCAAGAAATACAAATATCCGGTTTGTCTTAAAAGGTGTTTCCCGTATTTAAGACCGAGGTTTTAGGACTCATGTTCTTGTTCTTGATTCTAAACTTCTGTGCTCTGTACAGGGCTGCGATGCATCGGTGTTGCTAGATGATAGCACGACAATCGTGAGCGAGAAGAACTCAGGGCCAAACAAAAACTCCCTCAGGGGATTTGAAGTGATTGATGAAATCAAAGCTAAACTGGAGCAGGTCTGCCCTCACACTGTTTCATGTGCAGACATTCTTGTTCTTGCTGCCAGAGATTCTACTGTCCTAGTAAGCTACATTCCAATCTATTACCAGATCAAAGACAATTTTTCCTAGGAAAAATCAATCTAACTTCCGGAATAATGTGTAACAGAGTGGTGGCCCTCATTGGGAAGTGCCATTAGGGAGAAGGGATTCAACGACAGCAAGTCTGAGCAAGTCCAACTCCAACATTCCTGCTCCTAATTCCACCATCCAAACACTCATAACGAAGTTCAGACGCCAAGGCCTTGACGAACAAGACCTCGTTGCTCTTTCTGGTTGATCAACTCCTCCTGATTTTCCTACCGTTGCCTAATGATATAAACTGTAAACATATTAACAACAGTAAGATACTGCAGGAGGGCACACCATAGGAGCAGCACGATGTGCGACATTCAGACAGAGGCTGTACAATCAGAACGGCAACAACCAACCGGACATCACCCTTGAGAAAAACTACTACAATGGCCTAAAAGCAGCCTGTCCTAAGGTCGGCGGTGACAATAACATTTCACCTCTTGATGTTTCATCCCCTGTGAGATTTGACAACACATACTTCAAGCTGTTGTTGTGGGGCAAAGGGCTTCTCAGTTCAGACGAAGTCTTGTTCAGCGTAAACGTTGGGAAGACCGTCGAACTGGTGAGAAGCTATGCAGAAAATGAGGCTCTATTCTTCCACCAGTTCGCAAAATCTATGGTTAAAATGGGGAACATTAGTCCTCTCATTGGATCCAAAGGCGAAATTAGGAAGAACTGCCGCAGAGTGAACTGAATCAATCATGTTAGCTCAGTCATTGTCTATGTGAAGTCTGCTTACTTTATATGTATGTTTCTTCTGTTAATGTTCTGAAGAAGTTCTGTCATTCATGTAAGCAAATTACCAATATTTTTCAATATGAACAATCAACTCTGTGCAATAAATCTCTCTGTTAGAAAATTTCAGTGCAAAACTGAAAATTATGTACAAAAATAAGAAGAAAAATCAAATACAAAAACACACAGATTTTGTTTTTTGAAGTGAATTGTATAATTACAATAATATCTCAATAAGCTGACAATACGATCAGTATATTAATATACTAAGAATAATAAAATAAATTATAATAAACTCATATTTGATGTTGTACGATATTATGTATATACCATTTATGTTATTTATATACTTTAGAAGAAGTATTTTATACATATTTATATGTACATATTAAAGAGAATTCAAAATATTATATTGTTTTATAATAAAAAAGTAAGTGTAAATTATAGCTAACTTTTCTGAGGTTTGACATAATTACAAATATCTCTCATTGTTGGAAAATTACAAATACCCTCCCTGAAGTTTGTAACTATTTAATAAATAACCCATTTCCATCCATTTTTATGGGTGAACTGACCAAAATGCTCTTATACAAACTGAATTGTTCTTAAAAAAATTGAATTTTTTGCGAATACTATGCGCAGAGAGAAGTTTCTTAAGTTTTTTTACATAGATGAATAATAATGCAATTTGCCTCGATTGATTTTTTTACAATTCTAACTAAAAATTCAAGAGCAAAATGATCAATCTCAAACCTTTGGTTAAATATTACAAATCTCAGGGGATATTAGTAATTTTCAAACAATAATGAGGTATTGTAATTATGCAAAACCTCATGAGAGGTAGCTGTAATTTACCCAAAAAAATATATGACAAAATGTGTGATAAATATGTTACTTTTTTCCTTTCACGGTAATGCAACCTAATAATTCATTAACTAGCTAAACTTTTAGTTAACTAATTAATAGCTAATATTTTACTAAACTAATTTAAAGTGTAAAAAAAATTCTCCCCTTTTTAAACTCTCTGTCCGGCCAACGTGACGGTGTCGTTTTAATGGGTGAAGAGTTGGAAATGGAGTGTGAAGGCTTGTAGTTGTAGATCTAAACAGTGAGCAGAACAAGTTTTCTTCCAATTCCCCCAGATTCCGAGTATTGGTGCCCTAAATGCATCAATTCGACACCGAATTTGATCTTTAATTGTGCTTCGGGGCTGTACATGAACGATATAATGGCGAAGCATTCGACGGCGTCGTTAATTTCAGTCCAGAAGAGATGGCCTCTGCTGATACTACTATGCATCGCCCTCTCCACCGCCATTGCCTTCTTTGTCGGAGCTTCGTTCTATTCCTGCAATTCTCATGATTTCGCTGATAACAACAATTTCAACACTCCCATTCACTCGTTCAACTCACAAGGCACGGCTGCTACGAAAGAAGAAAATCCGCTCAGTTTTATGAAATCGAAGCTCGTGCTCATGGTTTCGCACGAGCTCTCGCTCTCCGGTACTTTTAACTTTTGACTCTACTCGCTTCTTTGTGTGAAACTAGCTAAGAGGAACTGTGATTTTTCAAGTGTCATTGATTGGTGTCGTGAATGGGCACAACTTGCTGTCGCGAGAATACAAGATCAACTTTTGACAATGAAGGATAAACGAATCGTCTAGTCTGATGAAATTAGAACTTTGTTATATAATGCATTTCCTAGTTGTCCAGGAATTGCCTTGAGAAAAAAGAAAAACAATCTTTCTGGACTAAAATCTCTATCAAGAGTCGATAGAATGAGTAATTTTATTTTTCAACAATTTTTGTTAGGTGGGCCGTTACTACTAATGGAGCTTGCCTTTTTATTAAGAGCCGTTAGCACACGGGTTGTCTGGATCACTAATCAGAAGCCCACTGAACCTGATGAAGTCAGTTACAGTTTGGAACAAAAGATGATGGACAGAGGAGTGGAGGTATGATGAAGTTCATATATCGAGATCTGGCCAAATGACCATTATTTTCAACGTCATCTGTCACTATGGCATCAGAATGATAATAGTTTATTTTGTTATTCAATGCAGGTTATGCCTGCAAAGGGCCAGGAGGCTGTGGATATAGCTCTTAAAGCTGATCTAGTCATTTTAAATACTGCCGTGGCTGGCAAATGGCTGGATGCTGTGCTCCAAGAAAATGTAGCTCGTGTTCTCCCCAAGGTTTTGTGGTGGATTCATGAAATGCGAGGGCATTACTTTAAACTGGAGTATGTTAAGCACCTCCCTTTTGTTGCAGGTGCCATGATAGATTCTCACACTACTGCTGAGTACTGGAAGAACAGGACACGAGAGCGTTTAGGGTATGCTACTTCACATATTATATATGATTCGTATGTTTCAAGATTGTTTCGCGCATAATTCTACCAGCTCTCAAAGCTATGCATATTTATAGCCTCTAAAGTGGCAGAAGTTAATACAGTACTTTGTTCCCACAAATAGAAAGGTTAAGTTATGTTTTGTTTCATTTCTAAATATGCATTTCCAGAAGATGTTTCAGTGGATCCATTTGCCTGTATCAGAAATGTCTTTTGTTGTTCTGTTCTGATTCCTCATTTCAAAGATTATAGGAAAATATTTTCAAGTAGTCGCCCATTTCTGGAAATATTGAAAAGATGTTTTTAGTTTGCTTTCTTCGTTTCATCGATAACATGCGTTTGACTTAATGGAAAACTATAATTTCAAATACTTTAGCAACACATTTTGATTTTCCATCATACTCCTGATGTAGCCCCCCCCCCCCCCCCCACACACACACACACATAATCTCATCCTCAAACTCATTTATGAACTCACCCTTCTCTGTAAAATTGAGAACAAGTTCTGGAGCATGAAACGGAACTTAGCTTATGTTGCAGATCATTTACTGTGTCATCTAAATTTGTATATCTGCAACAGATGAAACCTGATTTCCATCTAAGTTGACTTCAACACTATTATTCAGCCCCTCTAACGGTGTAATGTTTGCGAGAATTTCCTGATTCTGTCGCTTAGGGGTATTCTCCCTGCTAGGCAATCATTATAGATTACTTGTTTCCTGTTGGTGCAGGATTCAGATGCCTGACACCTATGTTGTGCACCTTGGGAATAGCAAAGACTTGATGGAAGTAGCTGAAGACAGTGTTGCAAGAAGGGTTCTCCAGGAGCATATCAGGGAATCACTTGGAGTACGAAAAGATGATCTTCTGTTTGCCATTATCAACAGTATGCGTTACCAACTATGAAATTGTATTTTATCCTGGGCCATTTTTCTTCCAGAACTTATTGCTTATGCAACAGCTTTCTTCGAGTGTGTTTAAATGTATTAAGAACTGCTTTCTATTGCTTCTGGGGTTGGTTTGAAGTCCAACCCTCCCTGTTGCAGTTGTGGATTTTGCTGTCAAAGTAATTTGTGTTTAACTTGACCACATGTATTACATGCAAGATAAGAGAAGTTAATTGTATATGCTGTATGTTGCCTCTGTATGCATGCAAGTATGTTACTCGTGGTTGTATTCACTAGACAGTTTCTGAGTTATGATGCTGCATTGTTATAGGTGTTTCACGAGGGAAAGGTCAGGATCTATTTCTTAAAGCTTTCTATGAAGCTCTGCAACTCAGCCAAGAGAGGAAACTGAAAGTGCCACCAATGCATGCGGTTATAGTGGGAAGTGACATGGGTGCCCAGACTAAATTTGAAACAGAACTGCGGAAATTTGTTGCTGACAAGAAAATTCAGGAGAGTGTGCACTTTGTGAACAAAACACTGAATGTTGCTCCCTATCTGGCTTCCATTGACGTTCTTGTCCAGAACTCTCAGGTATATATTGATGTGTTAGTTTTATTCATGCACACAATACTTAAGTTTCATGTATCACTCAGATACTACTAAGGGGCTTACTGATCCAATTTAATGCCATCACATGCTTTGGTGTTGATGGAAGAACTATCTGTGTACCTTTCTTCTTTGCACTCATTTATGAGTTGTGCATGCTAGTTTATTAGGTATTTGACTTTGTATAAGATTGCTGGCATTTGTTGAAGGTGAAATAAAAAGAAAAAGGAAGCCACATAATCTTTTTTATATTTTTTCAGAAAAACTTTATTTGGCATTCTCTGTTTGTGATCACTTTGGACATCTACTGATTATATGAACTAAAATTATAATGGAGTAGTTTATGTTTCATACTAATAGCCTCAAACCTAAACTGGACTTGGAATTGGCTCTATGATAAACTTTCCAACAGTAAGTGGATGATATGCAAAATTGGTCCTGTCCTGCCACCACTTCCAGATCATCCGTCTGTCCCAACAATCTCAAAAGCATGTAGCTGGAAATATTAAGAAGGCAAATTTAGTTCTTCCATGATGTGCTGGCCCAGCTGGCTACTTGCTGGTTTTGACAGGCTCAACCAGTTATTATTTGGTTTCATTCTGGAGTTAGGACCTGGCTCTCTCTAGTTCCTGGTTCAACCTATAGGCCAAGTTCCAAACTCCAAAGTGATGAATTAGTTCAATGAGAATGAAAGTTGTTCGGGCCTTTCTTGCATAAAGACCAATTCATTGTAATGTTAATATTAAGCTATATTATGGAAAATATAGGGAACTTATGAAGTCATGAGTTTCTCAATGTTATGCAGTTGGTGTACTTATTGCCAACATCAGAATGATAATCTGGCTGCAATATTAAGAAGTATGATTCACTTGCATATATAGATGAGCTTGATCTCTGTTTGTTGTACTTGGGGGAACTTAACATTCTGTTAAAATGCAGGCACGTGGAGAGTGCTTTGGGAGGATAACCATTGAAGCTATGGCTTTTCAGCTGCCTGTATTGGTGAGCTTATTCCTGTTTCTATCTTTTTCTATTTTGAATGCATTCTGGGCATCCCCGAGTTCATTTATCACATACAGAGTTCAGAGATCACTTGACCTTCCCATGTCTCATTTCCAGATATTGATTATTTGAAAATGTACCTGCTATTGTCGAGGGAGGAATTACTACCTACTGAAGATCATATACTAATCTTAAAGAGGAGAATGACCTTCTTCTTATTGGCATCTGCATGTGGGGGTCGGGTCAATCTTGTCTTATGAACTTCAACCTCCTACCAAGCCCAGAAATCATCATACAGTCGTAACAAAAAAAAAAAAAAAAAAAAAATTTAAAAATATCGTAAAGCATGCTTTCGTCCATTCCTTTTCAGAAGCAAGCAGGATCCAGATTCCAAATTAAGCGCTTCTTGGAGGCTATAGATCCTTTGCATCAGCATTTATTTTTGCTTCTGTTGTGCCTTCAGTTTGCCTCTGGGGGAAAGCTTCCTAGGTGACCTTCTTGTATCCCGGGGTTTCTACTTTAAACTGAAGCTTAAGTTAGATGGGCCGGTGCAGCCTATGCCCCTGCAGTGAAATATTTCCAGTTTCTACATGCAATACATGCAAGTCGTCCAACTAGGAGGGGAAAAAATGAAAAGAAAAAGAATTCCCCTTCCCCCTCCCTACACCCCCCAAAAATCCCTCTTACCCTCCACTTGAATGTCATAGCACGCCCTGAAAAAAGATGCCCACATTGTTTGGAGGAACAGCATCTTGGGTTAATGGAAAATGCATCAGTGGCAACTGGCAACCAGGTTCTAGTGATTGAAACTGAAACCTTAGCCTATTGGTATAGGATTGCATGACTTTTCATCTAGACCCCCCTCCCCCCCTTTTTATTTTCCACTTTAGATTCCAACATAAAAAACAACACTCTTGATCGTTAACATAGTATTCTTTTGACTCACTGGGTTATTGTTTGTCAATGGCTTCCTGATTCCAGTTTTCATTACCCTGGGCACATCACTAAGCATATATGTCGTATACTTCAGGGTACTGCAGCTGGAGGTACAATGGAGATTGTCGTAAATGGCACCACTGGTTGGTTGCATCCAGCTGGAAAAGAGGGTGTAACACCTCTTGCAGAAAACATCATTCGACTAGCCACAGACATAGAGACGAGGAGGACAATGGGAATGAAAGGTTACTCTAGGGTCAAAGAGATGTTTCTGGAACACCATATGTCGCACAGAATATCCTTGGTCTTGAAGGAGGTTCTGCGAAAGGCTAAGAGAGGAACTCATTAATTCGTAAGGCTCATTCCAGGTACTAGACCCAACCCCCGGAACCAAATGTATACATATTATCACCTACTGTCTTCATAGTTCAGATGAGTGTATGTAGATACGACGGCCGCTTACATTGTTCATTATATCACATGATAATGAAAACTGTTCAGTGATAGGTATCAGTTGGTAGTTCTGATGATATCAAAGGAGATAACCTGCTTCAAGTAGTTCATGGAATTTATGGAACAGGAGTATTGAGGGTGTACTTTAGGGCACTGCTTAATGAATTGAAGATGAGTGAACATTTTTTGTCATTTAATTGCGTTAATATATTCCACTTAGATGAATATTGTTTTTCAAATATAAGGAGCAAAATTATGACTGTCTTTATATTTAATTTAAAACTTCCCTAATTGAAGAGTGGAAGTAATTATTCTAGCAGGCTTTAATGGTTTGTGTTGTCATTTTATTCCTAGCCAAAAATAATTAAAAAGATTATATTAATTAGTATTACTCGAGAGGTTATATATTCCCCCGGTGGATTAGGGTGCAATTGGATTCGGACCTAGGAAAATCCATCCTGAACCTGCCAGGGTTCGGGGCGGGCCCGAGTGAGGTGGATGTCCACCCCAACGGGCCCAACCTACTCGATATCCGTCCCATTATCATCCCTACAAGTGGTACAACTATTTATCTAAATTTAGCGGATTTATTCATGATAATGAACTTAGAATATCATGCAACTATTGATATATTGGATAAGAAAAAGATCTTGAGGGGTGGTTGGTCGCAAATGCACTTACTGCGTACAATTCTTTTTTATTGAAATTGTGTATGCATGAGGTCACACATTCAATCACAGAGCACCAACTTGAAGGACAAAGTAATTAAAAATTTAAAACAAAGCTGTTAAAGTGGTTTAATTATGCTTAATAATTAGATCACCAATACATCGTTATCACACCATAAATAGTGATTAAAGGTCGATTGTCTTTTTTTAAAGTTAATTTATCTAAGAGTAGTATAATTATATTTAATTTGTCCTCTTAACTTTGCAAATTACACTTAAATCCCTTTGGAAAATGTTATGATCAAGGCTATTCTAACGAAGGTTTTGTTTTAGGGTAAATTACAGTCACCTCCCATGAGGTCTGGCGTAATTATAAATCCCCCCATGAGGTTTGTAATTTTTAGCCTAAGACCATTTTGCCCTTGAATATTTTGTTAAAATTATAAAAAAATCAGCCGAAATAAATTGTATTATTGCTCATTTGTATAAAAAATTTAAGAAACCTCTCTATGCGCATTGTAGTCCAAAAAAATTTTAAGAATTAAATAAAAAAATAATTTTGTGCATAAGGGCATTTGGTCAGTTCACTCATAAAAATTGATGGAAATAGGTTATTTGTTAGGCAGTTACAAACCTCAGATGGGTATTTATAACTTTTCAAACAACAAGGGGGTATTTGTAATTATGTCAAATCTCAGAGGAGGTAGCTGTAACTTACCTTTTTTTTATTGTTTAATTGTTGCTATTATATTTCTACAGTTACCAATTAATGTTTTAATTAATTCATGTAAGCTTGCAAGTTTCTTCCCCCTAGTTAATCAACTCTTAATAAAGAAATAAAAATTAGCACCACAACTTTAACTTTGCAATTGCACTATAAAAGCAACTCAAAACCCACTTACTCTCCACCAAACAAGAAACATATTATATAAATGGACGCAATTATCTTAATTCTGCTTAAGCTCTATCTCCTAATTATGGCTAGCCACACTTTATAATATCCCTTATTAATATACAAATAAAGCAATTTTTCCTTTTTAAAGATGAAGAAAAGTATAAATATCAAAACCATTTAATTATGATCTTAGATGTGCAATCAAATTCCAAAGATAGAAAAGAGTACGTATTTAAGTTAATCACTAATCCCTCTTTTAAGACATCATTATCAAAGTTACCATTAATTAATGACAGAGATAAGAGGGAATAGGCGCATCTTTCCCTTAATTTGCGAAGACATTGTGATATCGAAATTACTTATTTATGTCGGAAACATTGATACATAACGTATGTGTCTTTCAAATCAGTTGAAGATTAATAAATAAAACAATTAGGGAGTGGTTATTATTATTATTTTTTTGAAATACAACGATATCATTAAAACAACTAACAAATTCTTACAATGTTCAGTACGCAGCAACAACATTACAACAATATTTCTAAATCTACCATCAATAACTACAAAGTAAATCAAGAAACAATAGACACATACTACTATAAAAGTCCTACATTATAAGTTTCGAACTCACGACCTCGTAGTCGTGAAACCTCAACCCCAATGAGTGGTTATTAATTACATAAAAATGAGTTAATGTTGTTTTAATTTAATTGCATGTTTGGGAAGAAAAAAAATTTAGTACACTAACTTGGCTCTCGTTTAATTTTAGTATACTAATTTTGGTAATTATCACATTTTATACATTATGTTGCAATTTTACTTCAATTAAGTTCAATTGACCGGAATTTGCTGACGTGGCCAATTTTTGCTTAAGTGTCCGACGAAATTAACCACGTCAGCACATGACATGGCCGGCGACTGACGTGGCTGGATGACTTGGATGTATTTTCTTTCATAAGGATGAATTTTAGTACACTAACTTTAGCATGGTTTAATTTTAGTCCAATAATTTTGAAAGAGGTAATAATTATAATAATGATATAATATTTTTATTTTTTTTATACAGAATGTAATATTATTAAGATAAATTTAATTAATTTGATAATATATTTATTAATATTAATTAACTTGATATAAATTAATTATTAAAAATTCAATAATATAGTTGTTAATCATAGTATAAAATAAGATCACAACCTCCTCTAATTTAATTCTCCCATTTTCAAATTATTACAACCACAACTAGAAAGGGACAAAAGAATATTATTGACCATTACATATTCTTCATTCTTGATCCGACATTAATGCCAATGGTGATGATCAATAATCCAACATTTCAGCAGATGCCATAACTGGGTAGTGGTACTGGCAATTAGGACCCATCATCATGTTCCATGGATGATGGTTCAAGAAACCATCAACCAAATCCCTCATGCTGAAATTACTAATTCCCAAACATGCAGTCGCCGCCGCCGGAGGCGGAGGAGGTGGTCTTGGTGTTGTGGATGAAATGCAAATATCTTTGAGGGATTGGAGTGTTTTTGTGAGGTGGATGAACTGAGCTCTCAAGACTGAGTTTTCAGCCTCCAGTTTGAGATGTTGCTGTTTGATGAGATGTATTCTGGTTAAGACCTGACTGTTCTCTTTGCTCAGCAAAGAAATACAGTTCATCAGATCATCCAAATGCTTCTGCTTTCGCAGCCTGGACCGCCTCGCCGACTCCCGGTTCGATTGCATTCTCTTTCTCTTCCTCTCATCCATAACTACTACCACTACTTCATGTGAACCGGGGTGTGGTGAACCTGAAGATGTCACACATGAAGACGCCATTTTCCTTTGTCGTTGCAACCACAATTACGATCAAAAGAGCTATTTTCAAGATTAAAGAGTTGATATTGAGAAGGGGGGTTAGTTATGAGAAAACGTAGAACCAGTAGAGGAATACAACAGAGAAAGATTGAACGAGATGATGATGGGTTGTGCGCCAGCTCAAGGAGGAATTGATCATAAAACCGGAACGGAGGATGATTTGATCAGTGAGTAGTACAGGAGACATGAATCTCAAAGATGAACAACACTACTGTCTGCACCATCAAGATTTTAGTTTGTAGACAGATGAATTCAAATATGATTCAACAAAGTTTCTTCCTTTCCGGACAGCACCAGAAATCATGAGCAGAATCTCCCCAAGAAATTAGAAAGCTGGACAAGAAGACGGGAGTTATTACCGGTGTGGCTGAAGATACCGAAATATATAAGGAGGAAAGAGGAAGAAGAGGAAGAGGATTTTGAGGGCGGGGAGGGGCCTGATTTATACAACAAAAGAGTGGGCAAGAAAATCAAAGAAACTTCAAGAAAATTGACAGGAAATCAATTTTTGTGGGAACACGGAAAGGGGTTTCGAGGCTTTTGATCCCATAGGATTGAGGGGTCGACACTTTTGGTCCCACGCTTTTTCAAATGACCAATTTAATTTCAAAATTGGAAATTTGCGACACTTTTGATCCCGTATTTTTTGAAATGACCAATTTAGTCCCAAAATTAAAAATTTTCGACACATTTGATCCCATTAGACGATTTCGTCAAAAATATTAACGGTAAACGTCTAGCCGTTAGTGGGGGCACTTAAATTGGCAAAACATCCATTAAACTGAAACACTTTGGGCTAACGTCTGTTTTGCCCATTTAAGTGATTCAGTTTAATGGATGTTTTGCCCATTTGAGTGCTAGCTTCAGTTTAATGGATGTTTTGTCAATTTAAGTGCTTCAGTTTGATGATTTATTTTCTAGTCATTTGTTTCCAGTCATTACTCATTTGTTAGGTGCTTCAAGTTAATATGATAAAAACAACACTGGAAAATACATACATAAATAGAATTTCCGCATTAATAAAAACATTACACTGCAAAATATATAAGAATCAGAAATTGACTGAAAAGATTTAATATATCTCAAACTCCAACAGTAATTAACTTGCAAATTAGTACAAAAAACAAGAACAACAATGGCTGCTTTGAGAACTTTATTTCTCCTCTTCAGATTAGAATTTTCTTGCTCAAGCTTGTTCAACCGACGTAGAAGCCCGGGAATTATTACCTTTGCCCTAGAACATATTGGATTATCTTCCCAAGCAAAGAAATTACATCCTCGATTTCTATTGGCGCAAGTATGAAATCTTCTTCCCAGATTCTTGTTGGTCCATTATGTACGCAGCCTTGCAACTTTTCCACAGAAATAATTTATCGAATCCATTTATGACATTTTGCTTCGCCAAAGTGCGCGACCTTCTTCTACAATTTTCTCTACTCTATAGAATATTACAAGTATTCTTGCTTTTGAGAATGAGAATGAGAATAAGAGAATGAAACAAAGAAAAGAAGTAAATAAAAGGGGTAGAAATTGGCGTCATTTTTTCCCTCCAAGTGCCTCTCCTAACTGTCCTATTGCCAAACGTTAGCCCAAAGTGTCCCCACTAACGGCGAGACTTTTGCCGTTAGCATTTTTGACGGAAATCGTCTAAAAAGATCAAATGTGTCGAAAATTTTCAATTTTAGGATTAAATTGATCATTTTAAAAAATGCGGGACCAAAAGTGTTGATGCCTCAATTCTATGAGACCAAAAGTGTAATTTTATCGGGTTTTGAGTTAGAAGTGGTGGGGAGAGTATATTCATCTTTCTTTTTATTATCATTAACTTATATTGTATTTTTAAAGGCCATGAATATATTTAAGGGATAATTACACTCCCCTATGAGATTTTATATAATTATTCTTAAATTCTCTATAGTTTGAAAAATTACACTTAATACTTCTTATTATAAAAAACATCAAAACTCCCTAATAAAAATAATTAGTTTACCTTTCTACCCATAATATGTGACTAAAAATAACTGAAAAAGAACATGAAAATTTGAAAGATTAAAAAGACAAAATTGACGCTCCATATGTGTAGAATTGAGCAGACGCTTTAGACTAAGAAGACAAAATTATAGGGAATATTTTTTGCTATTATTAAAATATCACAAGGGATATAATACTATATTTATGTTATCATAGTGATATATTTTTATGGTTGAGTTATCAAAATACATGTCTTCTACATATTTAGTTACATTACACAATATAGTGTGTATATATATATAGTTTTATAGAGTATAAATATGTTTGAAATAAAAAAAATATAGTGTATATATATGTTAAGGGCTAAATATATTTTGACAGATTTAATTTATTTATTAAATAAAAATTATTTAATATAATAACACTTTAAATATATTAAATATATTGCACTATTTACTAGTGTACTCTTATGATTTAGTTTAATTATAAGAACAAACTCACATACATAAGTGTGTGAAATGTATAAGAGTGTTTGATCAAAAATATATTTACTTGACTTGCATAAGTCAACCAGGGCAAAATTAATAGATTTTCATTCAATTTTTCTGCTGATGTCAGCAAATTTTGTCAATTTTATTAATTGAAGGATTTATATGTTGGATGGAAATAAAAATAAGGGTACTAGGTGTCATTTCCCAAACCACAGAAGGTCTACATATAATCACATCAAACCTTAAGGAATGTGATTGTAATTATCCCAATATTTAGTTATTTAAATAAAAAAGAATACAAGTTGTAATTTGTGGCACATCCTATGTGTGTGCAACTTTTACAATACAATTTAAAATAAAATTTAATTATTTTAGAAATATACAAAATAATAAGAGAGTGAAAAGTTAGACGAGAAAATAAATAAATTAAATTAAATATAAAAAATAGACCAAAAAAGATATAGATATCAAAGATGTACTCTCTCTTAATATATAGTATAGATATACAATATAGATAGTAACAAGTGGCCAATGAGGCCTAGCTCAGCTGGCGAAGCTGAGACTCCGGTTCGAATTCCTTCCGTGGGATGATTTATTTTTACTGCATAGTAGATTTATTTATGATATTATTTCTACTGTATAGTAGGTTTATTTGTTGTTGTAATAGCAAGATGTTAGTTTGTGATATTGTCGATATGATTATTGTATTTGTCTCTCTCCAATATTAATACTCATAAAACTGATTGTAATCGCTTTATTTCAATTAATAAAATTCATCGTTTTCAATTCAAAAAATAAATATTAATAAAGTATGATATACAAAATTGAATCCATGAACAGGGAGACGATCAGGAATATGGGGCGGAGAAGAAATTCCCATATAAGTACGTACAATTCCAATTATTTTTTTTTTAATTAATTGCTCGACACTATTTTGTTTATTATTGGTTTCTATGTTTATGATGGCTTTGCCTTTATTAGGCGCCTATAGCCATAAAGTAATCACATATATACTACCCCACCTATTAAAAGTTTTTATAATTGAAAATATACATATATATATATATTAACAATTGTAAAATAAGGATTAATTTTTGTAAAGATGTCCACTAACAATCAATATTAAATATATAAATATGCTGAACCATATAATTTTTCTAAAAAAAGTTACTCCTTATTTGCAACTCGATTAGTGTCTCATTCTGCGAATTATTATTAATAAATTTTAACTTCATATGAGTCTCACGACTTTATTTGACTTATAAATCGTTACAACTCCTTATATTGCAACTAATGTGGGTCATCTGTATATATCAATATGCAAAAATGCGTATTTTCAAATATATAGCAAAAATGCGTATTTTCAAATAACTCAAGTTAAATAAGGAGAATTTCGTAGTGTATTGTGTATTTTAATGTAATCTCTTTTGAAATAAAAGTGGATTTGACAGCACAAGAAAAAGAGACAACCAAACACCTCCCTAATCCATCACTAAGAAATTATCTTTCGACCATCAGATTCTTTGGCTTCAAAGAATATACCTCAAACTGCAACTTAGGTATGCATTTACTATATTTTACCTTCTACAAAAATATTGTTTTTCCAAAGGTAAATTTCTTACTCAAATTAAATTTGATACCAATTACATAATAAATATATTATATTTATTGTGTAATTACTTCAAATTTGACCAAATCAGCTGATCTGTGCTTAAATTTATTACCCGGCCATTAGGCGTAATTTACAATCTTTTCCAAAAGCATAATTCATTTATTAGGTAGCATATACTAACACTACAAGAAATATGACATTTAACAACGGTTAATTGTCGTGGTTAATACTGAATTAGTCGTAGCGAATAGTCATTGACTACGGCCAAGCAATGGTTATCGGCCGTGGTTTTTGCGGGGGTCGCTAAAACATTTGCCATGGCTAAAAGCCATGGCGAATATTTTTACCACGGCTCTTAGCCGTGGCAAATAAATTTTTTTGTGGTGGAAAAACTAGTTTCTGCAACAGTTTTTATTTAACTGTAATTAATAATAATTATTTACCATAGTTTTTTGCTATAGTCCTTAAAAATATAACCAATAATAATTTTTTTTCCAGTGTAATCATGTTCCTCATGTTTTGCGTATTTTCTAAGCATAATTATTATAGTCTTCTTTTCTTCATTTCTTAATTAAACTACATATACAGTCATCTTCAAGTTTGTCTAATTTTATTTTTTACTTATGTATGTTTTATAGCCCATTGAATTAAATTGACTTTATCATGTTTTATCACACACGTCTTGCATGATGTATATCGCTTTTGTATGTTCTAAAGTTCTGAAATAAGAAAAAACAATATATACCTATATATATATATATAAATTCAAGTGCAATAAAATGTTTTTTTTTTTTTTTACTTTGATGAAATTTAATTTTCTGGATCAATTATAGTGATACTTATAAGGTTACGAAATGGAAAACCCTGAAATAGAAAGGAAAATTTTATTATATTTACTTTTTTCCTTAAAATACTTTTTTTTTTAATTAATGAATTTGATACTCAAATGTGGACCCCTTTTCTTTGCTTGATTGCTTATATGAAAATAACAGCTGCTTATCATCATGATATATATATATATATATATAGGTCCTATAAAGAAAGAACGAAAAAAGGAAAAGACATCCCTGTCTGTCTAATTATCATCATATTATATAATTACATTATCAATAAGGGATAATTACACTTTCCTCCCATGAGGTTTGGTGTAATTACACATAGACCTCCTGTTGTTTGAAAAATTACATCTACTACCCCTGAGATTTGCTTCTGTCTAACAAATAGGTCCATTTGTTAGTCAAAATTCATCGAATTTATTGATATTAGCAAAAAAAAAATTATATTAAAGGTGAGATTTGTCATCGATTGACTTATTACTGACTTATTGTAGGTCAAATGAATCTTTTTACGATCAAACTACCTTTATATATCGTCACACGTTAATGCATGAGATGTGGTATATCTTCACCATTATAAGGGTAATTTAGTCATAAAAGATTTGTTTGGTCTGCATTAAATCATTAATAAGTCAATCGAGGTAAATATCGATTTTCATTCTTTTTTTTTTGTTAATATCAATAAATTTGGTGAGTTTTAACTAACTGATGGACCTATTTATTAAACAGAAGCAAACTTCAGGGATACTAAATGTAATTTTTCAAACTATAAGAAATTTACGTATAATTACACCAAACCTCTGATAAGGAAAGTGTAATTATCCCTTTCAATAATTGGGCAAGAGTACTTTAATTTGATTTAAGCACTATATGTATATATATTAATGTTTGCTTTTGTTGTATATAAGATCAGTACATCCACCGAGAAAAGGTGGTACGTGAGATGGTCGGTTTTGTAGGGTCGGAATTAGGACCTACTTTCACTAAAGAGAACACTAGTTGTCGCTACAAAAAAATATAGGGTAAATTACGATGACATCCTTTGATGTTAGGCTCAATTATATAAATTTTTATCTTTTGTGAAATTATAGTTACACCCTTTGAGAGGTATTAGTATAATATTTTTCAACGGTATTAATATAAATTTTGCCTTTGAATAGAGGTGTAGTTGTAATTTTACAAAAGACAGAGAGTGTTTGTGTAATTGGACCTTTTCTCAGGGGGTGTCACTGTAATTTACCCAAAAATATATAATATTAACGACAAAATATTAAGTAATAATTTTAAAAGTATCATAAAAATTATAGATTAAGTGATAATGATTTTAATTTAATAATTATATAATTTTTAGTGATAATAACTATATATAAAGTTATCACTATAAATAATTAATGACACAACATGAATATATAGTGTATAAGTTGACTATATATATATATCATTAATTGTTTTTAGTGAAATCTAATGTACGATATTTTATCACTAATTCTTGCTTAGTTTTAAATTTTAATTTACAAAAAAATTATCACTATTAAAATATTAAAATTTATTATCGTATAAAATAAAAAATATTGTCAGTAATTATATAATATTAAAATTGTCACTATCTTTTTCTGCCGCTAATGTTTTAATTTTCTTGTAGTGTGTTAGGTTGAGAACAACTTTGTTTCATCATTCCTAAAATCAATCGTTGTATGTAATAATATTTGTGTCAATTAATTGTAAAGAAGGAATATTGTTACGTGTGGAAAATTTGATTGAACTTAAATTCAAAATTTTAATTTATTTTTGATCTTGTAATTGAGCTTATGAACAAATTTGACCAATTTATGTATTATGATGTTTTCAATTAAAATATTTTTATAATGTAAAGTTGTTTGAAAAGCATTTGATAAAATTTGTATGAATGATTAGTAAATTGTACTCCAACATGCATTCGAATTCTTTTCTTAAAAAAACACAATGATAAAATTAAGGGTAAATTATATCTACCGTTCCTAAAGTTTGGCATAATTACAAATATCCCTCGTTATTTAAAAAATTACAAATACCCCCTGAGGTTTGTAATTTTCAACCAAAGGATTGAAATTGACCATTATGCCCTTAATTTTTTAGTTAAATTGTAGAAAAATCAATCGAGGCAAATTTCATTATTAACTCATCTGTGTAAAAAATTTTAACAACCTCTCCCTGCGCATTTTAGTCCAAAAAATTGAAAGAATTTTAAAAATTAAATAAAATGCACAAGGGCATATTGGTCAGTTCACCCATAAAAATGGATGAAAATGAGTTATTTGTTAGACGGTTACAAACCTCAAGGGGGTATTTATAATTTTTCAAACAATGAGGAAGTATTTGTAATTATGCCAAACCTCAGGGGAGGTAGATGTAATTTACCCTAAAATTAAACTAATATAACCAGCCAATTTAATTAATTTTGAAGATTCATGTTATGGCATTCTCTAATTTTTAACTTCACATTAGAATTGCAAGGTCTGTGAAAATCATTGGACGCTAAAATTGCCTCTAAATCCATCAAGTAAGTTCTGAAATTCGATTATAAATAACTCACTGACAAGATATATTTAATGAATGCATTTGATTTTTTTAATCGAATCTGATATGGTACTTATCTTGTCAGTTTCAGACCCACTTGCGATGGATTATTACATAATGTACTACATGATCACCAAGATTGCTAGAACTATCCAATTGTTAGGCATGGCTTTATTTATAGTGCATCTGCAGCTAAAAGTATTTGACCTGTGTTTTCATTTTCGCAGGGATTTCAACTTTATCTTCTCGCTTTTTATAGTATGTGATTCATTATTTTATTTAATACATTCAACATTTAAATTAATGAATACGTTCAAATAATACAAAAAAATAACAAATTATAATATAAGTAAATATACACCCACGTTCCTAGAATTTAAACTCCCAACATAAAAAAAAAATAGAAAAGAAAAAAAAAGGCAGTAGGGTTAACATTTGAGAGTGGTGACTATGGAAAACAGGGGAAAAGTGGTAAAGTCGTGTGAGTGTCAGTATACCTTTCTTGATGTAAACTCGTACTTCTCCAAGTAGCGTCTAAAGTTCTCCTCATACCCACTCTTATAACTTAGCTTCACCACAAAGGCAAATTATTTTTAGTTCAAATTTGATGGGGGTGCACCCCTTAGTTATGTAAAAAACATAACTAACCCTGGAAAAGGGTCAAAATTACAACTAAGGATCAGGATCCGCGTGTATTGCAGTCGGGTCGGATATCTGCGATCCGACCCCTGGCCAAGACCAGCCTTGGAAGATAGGTACTAGACCCTTCATCATCTGACAACTTAAACTTTGAGATGAAACCACGTGGGTCAAGCAAGTACATACACTTGGCCTTATAAATAGCACTATTCCACTGATTTATGGTAAGACTTATTGAGTATATTCGATCGTTCACTATACTTACGCATATCACCATCTCAGACTTGAGCTGACTTAAGTATCGGAGGTCTTCGTCGGGGATCATTCCAACTAGTCTGACGTGCTTTTTTTCTCAGGGACCATTCTATCTGGGTGACTGATCGAGATCGTGAGCATTGAACTTCATCCAGGATCGCCACCAGCTACCCGGATCAAAATTCAAAGTTAATTACAACGTTTTACTCAACATTAATTAGTACTTAATTTGTAAAAACTAAGGTGTACTCGTGTTATTGTTACCCCTAATACTATAATTTATTATTACCCCTAATGCTATAATTAATTTAGTTTTGGACATGATCTAGCTTATGCAACCCTACCTTAAAATAAATTAAGTAATAAGGATTATACATTTGTTCTTCTTCAATTATCATTAGATTCCGAAAGATCGTCTTTAGATTAATTACATAATTACACAAACGATTTTTTTTTACTCAAATCAAGTCCGATCAAATCCAATCAATCTCACAACAAGTGTAATACACTTATTATATAATTAATCACTCTCCCAAAATTGTATACCAACTATATGATATGGGCGTAATTGATTTCACTTGCACAAACATTCATTATCGATAATACTTTTATGATACTGCTTTTTTTTTTATACAATGGGCGTGGGGGTGGGGGACAACCTAGGTTTGAATCCACTACCTTCGTTCAAAAAAGAGAGTGATGTCAATTCAATCAATTGAGTAATAGTATTTTTATGACTACCTTACACTATTTTAATGTAGTAATCAAAAGATTGTAGACGACAACTTGACAAAAGTAGTAAAGCATAACATTATCAGGCTCCCAGTGGCCCAAAATTTTGAAAATTCAACTAAATTAGCAAAAAAACAAAAATGCTAATCATACTCTACTTATCTAATATAATCTAGCAGGTTCCACCAAACAGTGCCTTAAATAAAACTCGCTAAAGCGTCGATTAAGATAAGGATTAACCTTTTTGCTGCAAAGAAAGTAATAAAATTGTTTGGTCGTGTGGATTTCTTCAGTCCTTGTTGTGTTTAAGAGTCATGAATTTGTCATGAATGTCATCTTTTATCGAATTAAATTAATTATATGATTATTATAATAATATTGATCGATTATGTTTTTTTTAAATTTTAAACTAATTATATAATAAGTATAATACACTTGTTACGTAATAAATTGAGATCTAGCGGGATCTAATCCAAATTAAAGTTTCGAGTATGTCATCAACAAAGAAAAAGGGAACAGTCAATAATGGAGTAGCAGAAACTAGCTTTTTACCAAAATTCAAATGAACAATTAAAGCATGTGTGATATTAGGAAAAGCCAAAGGGGTCCAACCTCTGACAAGAGGGTCAATAATCTTTTCCACTTTTTGCCAATCACTTCCAAAAAATTTAGAAAAAATTACATTTACACCCCCTCATCTATTATTCATTTAACAAATTATCCCTATCTTTTAAAAAATTACAAAAATTACCCCTGTCAGCCATTAAAATCTAGAAATACCCCTATTGACTTGATCAAACTTTAATCTAAATTTTGAAGGACAAAAATACCCTTAGGGGTGTTTTTGTAATTACTAAAAGATAGAGGGGGTGTTAATGTAATTTTTATGACGATGAGTAATATGACACATATATTTTTTTTATTATTTATATCAAATTTAAATTTAAATTTAAATTATTTTATTAACTTTTTTAATTGAATCTATATAAAATTATAGTTTTTAATAATTGAAATATTAAATTATTCAATTAATATATATTCATAAAATTAGTTACTAGATTATAAGTTTGAATTAAAAAATTATCATACTTGATAAATTTTTAAAATTATTAAAATTGAAAAAATATTTATCCTCTATTTTTATTTATAACTAAATTTTATTAAAATTAATATATTATAATTCAAAATAATTTATGAATTTTATATAAATCATATCAGAATTAGTAAAATAAATAATTTATTTATTAAAAAACTATTTTAAATTATTAATCTTTTTAAAATTATCCCTCACCCCCACCACCCTGACTGTGCCCGACCCCTCTTCCGTTTTCACCCGCCTTCGTTGCCGCCCTCCTCCACCTTCATCCGCTATCTAAATATGTATGTACAAAAATATAGATATATATCATATATGTATAAATATAATTTTTTATATATGTATAAATATATATTTACATATATGTATAATTTATTAATTATAGTAAAATTTAAATACAAATAAGCATAGTAGATAAATAATCTTTTAATTTTAAGAATTTAAAATAATTTATAAAAGTGTGATAATTATAATTTAAATATATAGCCTAGTAACTAACTTTCTGTAATATATTAATTCAATAATTTAATATTTCAATTATTAAAAGGTGTAATTTATGTAAATTAGATTCAATAAAAAAAAGTTATAAAATGATTTAAACTTAAATTTAAGTTTGATATAATTTATTAATTTTAGTTATAAATAAAAATAAAGGATAAATATTTTTTTAATTTTAAGAATCTAAAATAATTTATACAAGTGTGATAATTATAATTTAAATGTATAGCCTAGTAGCTAACTTTATAAATATATATTAATTGAATAATTTAATATTTCAATTATTAAAAACTATAATTTTTTATAGAGATTCAACTACAAAAGTTAATAAAATAATTTTAATTTTAATTTAAATTTGATATAAATAATAAAAAAATATATGGGGTCATATTACTCATCCTCATAAACATTACATTAACACCCCTCAATCTTTTGGTAATTACAGAAACACCCCAAAGGGCATTTTTGTCCTTCAAAATTAATATTAAAGTTTGACCAAGTCAATAGGAGTATTTTGAGGTTTTAAATGCTACCAGTGGTGGTTTCTGTAATTTTTCAAAAGGTAGGGGTGGTTTGTGTAAATGAACAATAGGTAAGGGGGTGTAAATATAATTATTCCAAAAATTTAGGAAAAATTACAGCCACATCTCCTGAGATTTTGTATAATTATAAATACTCTCTCGTTGTTTAAAAAATTACATATACCCTGAGTTTGTAATTTTTAACAAAAAAAACCTAAAATTGATCATTTTGCCCTTGAGCAGATACTTAAAAAGGAAAAAACTATAAGACCATACATATGCTTAACAGGGAAATTGGATAGAATCGTGTTTCTTGAGCCCAGAGAAGAAATAGGAAGTCAGCCGGTGGCCGAGTGGCGTACTATGGTATGACGGTTGAGCTGTCTGGTCAATCCAGTTCTATATCGTATTCGTCTAGAGCTAGACTAGAATGATTATCCTAAAGTTTTTCTCCCCCGCATTTTTATATATGGGGGATGTGCACAGTAGGTTCACGGAAGAACACCGGCCGATTTCTTTTTTCACGTCTTGGAATAAGTCAATTTCTCATTATTCATGCGGCGAACAAGCAAAAAAAACGTCCGGAATTCCCAGCAAATCCCTTACTCCTCGAATACAATGGGATTTCACACCTGGCAAATCTTTTACTCTACCTCCTCTTATTAAGACTATAGAATGTTCCTGCGAATTATGACCTCCGCCTGGCCACACTAGCTTCCATGATTAGTAGAAGGTATTAATATCCGGCCAATAGAGATCGAAGTGAAAGAGGATCCTGCATACTGCAATCAAAGAAGGCCAACCTGTAGACAAATAAGATAAAAAAAGAAAACGATAGTGGCTAGGAATAGGAAAGGAATAGACCATCGTCGGAAAATCTTCAAACTTGTGTGATCGGAATAACATAGTCAAGTAAGCGCGATTTTTCCATTTTTATTTCCAAGAAAGGTTGCACTAAGTTACTTACGTTTGAGGCTGACTCCGACCCCACATCAAGGTGACAGGATTCGAACCTATGGCCCTCTGTACCCAAAACAGATGCGCTGACTAGCTACTAGAATCTTGTTGGACCTTTTAAGGGGAAAGAGCTAGAGATCATTAAAAGCATTTCCTCCTTGAGCGGAATATCTTTGGTATCTTTTTTTGCTTATAACAGAAAAAGGGAATCCAATGGAATCTGCCCAATTCTTGTGTTTAATGTGAAGCTTGGCTTAGGCAAAGCAACCGGCAGTCTACTCTTATCGAGTACCGACCCCCGCTGCTAAGAAAGATGGCGGCCTTTCTTCAGTAGAAGTTCCTGAGGCAAAGACGCCAATCTGCTGCTCGCCACCTTACGGCGACCTCGATGCGGAAGAAAGGCTGGTGCTCTAAGGGTGAACTTTTTTTTTAAATTGTAAAAAAAAAATCAATCGAGACAAATCGCATTATTGCTCCTCTGTCTAAAAAACTTAAGAAATATCTCCCTGCGCATTGTAGTCCAAAAAAAATTAAGAATTAAATAAAAAAATAATTTAGTATATAAGGGTATTTTGGTCAGTTCATCCATAAAAATGGATAAAGATAGTTACAAACCTCAGGAGAGTATTTGTAATTTTTCAAACAACGAGAAGATATTTGTAATTATGTCAAATTTCAAGGAAGGTAACTGTAATTTACTCAAAAACTTATGATTTAGCCCACCATTACTGGAACTGTCGGAAGTTTCTTGGAGATTTCTCTTTCTGCTCACTCCATTTCTTTCTTTCTCATAGCTGTGTGCAATGCAATGAGCATAAGATGGGTTGTGATCAAAGGGACCTACTCTTGAGCTCAGGGTAGAAACTTGATTTCTCATGAACCGGTAATTACAATCAGTAAATTTAGCAATATATCGGTTCAATCAATACACTAATACTCAATCGATATTAGCAAGAACTGGGAGCAACAAACGGCAGCATAAATCGGGCAACTGATCACCCGTTGTCGACTGTCTACAAGCTTTATCGAAGCATGAGATAGCATTCTTGATCAATTTCTGAAGCTCAGGTACATCACAAGAGATTTTTCATATAGTAATAACTAATGTACAGAGAATGTTCATGGCATACAACAGCAAACCTATGTACAAATTAGAAGGCACTTGTCATAAAAAGCTCTCAAGCCCATGAACCGCTTCCCAAATCAGATAATAGTAGCAACATTAGCAGCCCAAACTGTTAATGCATTGCTCCTCATGATTATTGAAATAGAGATGTAAAACTTAAAAAGGAAAGAAGAAGTGCAGAAAAGGCTAATGCAAATGTTCTGACGTTTAGAAAACAAAATACTAGGGTCCGACCGACCGGAACTCCAAGTCTTTAACCTTGCGGAGAAACATAGGCTTACATGCTAACCTCGAGATTTGCTGTGGCAGCTTCGGGATGGTAATGCAGTATTTCCGTCCACATCATTTCTCTAATCATCTCTTCACCTAAATCCTCATCTATGTCTAGGTTGATTGGGACCTGGGCCGGAGGATCACATCTTGGATCATACAGGGGAGACATGTAAGGGTGTTGAAGCGCTTCAGTTACACTGATCCTCTTTGAAGGATCAAAGACGAGCATCTTCTGTAACAGATCAATTGCCATTGGATGGGCATGCGGGTAAAGGCGGGCAAAGGGGGTTCCAAGGGAGTAAGGGAGAGATTTAATGTATTTCCTCGCCTTGGGGTTGTCGATAAATTCAAGATCAGCTTCATTTTGGCTACCAAGGATGTTGATAATTAACTTAAGCTGGTTAAGACACTCTGTACCAGGAAAGATGGGCTTCCTACCCAGGAGTTCAGCAAAGATGCAACCAACAGACCACACGTCGATGGAGGTTCCATAGTTGTCACAGCAAAGGAGGAGTTCTGGAGCCCGATACCAGCGAGTGACGACATATTCAGTCATGAATTGACCTTTACTGCTGTTCGTGCGTGCAAGCCCAAAATCACATATTTTA
The DNA here is from genome assembly GCA_034509735.1 of Sesamum alatum. Lineage (NCBI taxonomy): Eukaryota > Viridiplantae > Streptophyta > Magnoliopsida > Lamiales > Pedaliaceae > Sesamum > Sesamum alatum. The sequence goes on along the minus strand of JACGWO010000002.1, from coordinate 9,720,202 downwards.
AGATCACAGTTTGCGTTGATGAGTAGGTTCCCAGGCTTCAAATCGCGATGAAGAATGTTTGCTGAATGTAGATACTTCAAACCTCTTAGTAACTGCAATTAAAAATTCAGAACAGTAACGCAAAAGGTGAGACAGCAGCTAATGATGGAGTAAGGTACTCTTCAGTTTTTAAAATACTGCAGTGCAACGCGAGCAGGTATATTGATCAGGATTACAAGTACCACCAAATCAAAAAGTAATCAGAAAAAGAGATCACATCACATGTTCGTATCGGGTTCTCTTGATTGTGCATGAAGAGCGAAGAATATTGTTTACAAGAAAGTGATGAGTTCTTCCCTGATTCTTAGCTTCCTGGAAGACAAGGTATCAGCATGATATCTTGGAAACAAGCAAAAGACATCAGCTCATCTATAAGCTAAAATGAATAGAATAGACATGATTCAGTCCCTATGTTTAACAGTTACCTTAGAGTCCAAGGAAGCTAAGGGATGTTCATAAGCCATTATAAGGAGCTTCGTGACAATCATAGTAAGGTTTTGGAAAAACAGTTCTAAGCATATACGTCGCTAATAAATAGGAAAGGGCATCAGAATTTAGCCTCCCAAGTCAACTCGAAGCCTGCTCCTTATCCAAATTTCTAGGTCTAAATAGGTAGCAGTACCTAAAAGTTCTTGCGTATAGTTGTCTTAATTTTTCCTTTTTGCCAGAGATTCATCCAATAAACTTAATAAATAAGAACAAACTAAAAGATAAATGACCAAATTCATCATCAGATATCATCCATGAGTAAAGTCTAGTACTGTGGTATTGCATCATCTATTTGTATTGGGGTTTTCCAATACCTCTTGGTGGTTCACACTCGTAGATAGGAGGTTTAAATAATAACTCTGTTACCAGAAATAACCTTAGTACAATCTTCCCTTGAAATTACACATTAAGGCATGACAACCATCCTGGCAATGAAAGGAATAGTTACTTGTAGTGAACAGGTCTAGCCTGCTCATTCTTAAGAAACAATAGGCCCCTCGGTGGTCTGAAGACAAAGAACAGGAACAAAAATAATTCAATAAACCAAAACTGAAAAACAATCCATACAAACTCTTAGACCGCTGTTTATACCTGGAAAAGGAAATATTGGCAATGGTCATTTGTAAGTGTCTGAGAGGACTTTATGATCTGATGCAAGTCAGTATCCATAAGCTCATAAACCAAGTACACATCCTTGAAACTTCCCTTCTGTATAGGAAGCATTACATCTTTGAGAGCTATCACATTTTCATGTCTAAGATGCCGGAGAAGCTTCAGTTCACGCAAGGTTCTCAATGCATCAATACGATTTTCGAAGGCATTATGTATCTTCTTGATTGCAACCTTTTCATTGGTTTCCCTGTTGACAGAAGAGCACACTATACCATAGGCCCCTCGACCAATAGGCTTGATTGGCACATATTTTGTATCTATCTCAAAAAGTGTTTGCCACATGGAGAAGTAATGCTTTCCTCGAGATCTAACCCCATTTGGAGGTTCCACTGGAGTTGCCATCCTATTAAACCAATATCAAAAATTAGAGTTTGACAAAGTGACCTGTCCATACATTTTGTCATCTACGCACAGAGGAATTCCCCAAATAATATCACAAACAACCTGTACCCGTAACAAGTTATCTCACAACCCAAGTACCCATAGAAACTTGTGCCCAGCATGTGATTCCAGAATTATGCAGATAATTAAACGTATTTGACTGAGAACTAAAAAAATATCCTTACTCACTTGACATCTGTTAAAACATAAAGTATGCAGCTATAAACAACTTGGAAGGAAGAAAGGAATCGTTTTTATTATCATAGTCATCAAAACCTGCTCAGAAACCTTCTCCACCTTTCAGCAGAACAACAATTATGTACTTTATTTAGATAATAATCCTTCTCCACCTTTCAGCAGAAAAACAATTCTGTACTTCATTTAGATAATAATACCAACCAATCATCACCATGTTTATAGTTGCAACAATGTCAAAACAGTTTGATACAGACAAATGATATTCTTGGAAACAGCAGATCAAGAGAACATCGACCAATTTGCCTTGAGACATTATGATGGAAAAATAGACTCTGGCGGCTGTACCATGCAAGAAACCACAAAAAATAGATTAAGAAAGAAAAGGAAAAAAGACCAACTACAAAATCTTCCCGAAAAGCCTTCCATGTAGAAAAGAAGTATTAATAGATCTCTTCAATGTAATGCTCAATAAGGAAAATTCCCAGGTCACCTCATAAGAAAACATCAAGATATATATTGTAAGCTTCCACTATTTTATTTATTACCATATAAAAAAAGGTAAGGAAAAAACTTTCAACTTATTTTCTTTGCATATCTACTCCAAACCAAAACTCAAAATACTTCACATTCAATTATGTGCTATTTAATCATAATTCAGAGCTAAGCAGTAAACACAAATATAACAGGAATAAGTTCTTGGAATTTCCCAATTTACTCCATTTCTGGAAAATTCAAAAGCGTACACTATTCCCACTATAAACCCAAAAACAGATTCAATAAAGAAAAAGATAAGGAAACAATCAAGTGAAATTACACACACAAAGTAGGGAATTTTACAGAGAGAAAGCAAACAAAGTAAACATAACTTGAAAAAATTTCCCCAATACAACAAAAACGAAAATTAAATTGAACAGGAAAAACAAAGCACGTACCTTTTTGCACAGATATTTTCGCGCAATATCTTCAAATCCCGCCACGGAGCTGAAAATCCTTCATCCTTCCATCGAATTTCCACTTCCCCCTCAAAATCACCCCTAAATCCCCATCTTACCTCCGATTCTCCACCTAATTTCACTCAGTCGACAGGGTAAATTCACCTGAACTTGCTTGAATTTCACTGAATCGGATCAGCAGGATCTACGGCAATAAATTACATCGCATTTGCGTCGATAATTTTTTCACTGCAATCAATAAATTACGGATAATATTGATATTTGTATTTTTCTTTGTTTTCCAAGAGAGATATTTGAGAGTAAATGTTATGATTCGTTATGCGGTCGCAATCAAAACCGGGGGACTGTGTAATATTTATGTATGTATGGATCACTAATGCAGTAAACACACTCTAATATTTTTTTTCTTTTTTTTATTATTATTATTATTATGTGAAGCCATCCTTCTATCATTCAGCTACTTCTGGTCTATGAAGGCCAAGTTCCACTGTGGGCCCCTACACTATATGCTGATTTTATTAATCATTCCTTTCCTTTTATTTGACTGTCTTATTATTAAAAATAAGTACTTGAAAATAAATTTCAGTATTTTATGTGATTTCTAGATATATTTAAATAAGATATAAGAGTATGATATTATAATTCACATTTAAGAAAATTATTTTATTTAGTAACAAATTGAACTTTTTTCCTTCTATAATTCTTATAAGCTAACTCTTGTGTATTTAGTAAAATTTGATTGAATAACACTGGTTCTGATTATAGTAATGAACTCGAATTACATTATTCAAAATTCTTAAGATAAACAAAGTATTATTTTAATTTGCTAGATTAAGTCAAAGGGCTAGTAGTAGTTGAATAATGCTTAATAATTATGTGTGAGTTGCTGATTGGTTGGGCGTAGGTACGCGGGAAGTAGGGTGAGGATCCCTTGGACGGCAACGGGTGTGTCTTAATGAAATCTGGGCCTACCGTTTTTTTTTTTGAGAACGTACTTGTTTTGGCAGGGGAATCCCTACGACGCCGTTGCGGGTGGAGGAGGTAACCGGCGAAACGGCGACGTATGTGGGCAGTATCGTTGTTAGGCATATTCTTGATAGGCGGCCCATTCATTATTCAGTGGAATGCTGGAAACGTGATGCTCGTGATCCCAACTAATTACATTTAGCCACGTTGAAAATATTTTATTTTAGGTATTGTTTCCTTTCCTACTCGACAGTCTTTTGCGTTTTACCTAATAATAATTCAGAGTCGAATCCGCATATTTATTTTCCTTCACATTCTCATTTCATTTTTCACGTTCTTCATTTCATTTTCTTTCATGAATATACTAGTTAGTAAACCGTGCCCAAAATTATTTTTTTCTGATAAAATAAGTAAATCTAATTATAAATAATTTAGAATTTAATATATATATATATATATATATTAGTTAACGCAGCTGATTTTGACTATTTCTAAAATTCTTAAAGTTTTTATGAATCAAATGCCCATTTTTTATCTTTTTTTTTAGTATATGATTCATTACATTATTGAATATACTCAAATTTTAAAACTGGTTTAATACATTAGTAATTCAAATTAGTAAATACGTTCAAACAAGATAAAAAAAATTATTATAAAAATAAACATACATCCATATTAATGCGACTTGAACCCACAATATTTTCTATTAAAAGGTCTCAACCTTACCTGTCAAACAAGATTTTATTGGCACTTTTGATCATTTCCACTTGCTATTTGTTTTTTACAACTACTGATTTTTAGGTGTATATGTTTTCTTCCTCAAATGTTATAATTAATGTATTTCCAAATATCCACCGGAAGGAACAGTTTTTCACAATCCTAAAATTTGATCATAGCATTTATTATGATTTTTAAGCCGTATTTAATACAATCTAAGGGATTATTCATTTTTTGTAGTGGGAGAAGGAATTAGGAAGCTGTTGGGGTAATTAACTTAATTAGCTTTTATTTGAGAGAGAATTACATTAATATCTATCGACCTATTATCTATTTACATAAACCAATCTTGCCTTCTGAAAACGTACACATACCCCCCTCCACCTAAAAAAATGTCAAAATCATTAAACAAATTATTCTTATTTTTCGTTGTTAGGAGTTATTTATGTAATTAGATAAAAGATAAAAATGATTTGTGCAAATAAATCATAAATTAGGAGCGTAAATATAATTATCCTTCAAATCTAGTTTAACGCATTGTTTGGGCTTATTTGACAATAATTCAAACTAATTAACGGTTGATACAGCAATGCTGGCTAATTAGTTTTTTTCATTTTTTTTTAAATTGGAAGCGATGAATTTTATTAATCGAAAGTAAAGTGATTACATTCAGTCCTGTCGGCTATCAATATCGAATAAAGACAATTACAAAAACAATCAAATCAATAATATTCATAAACTAACACCTAGCAATTACAGCAGCAAATCATACCTACTATAAAGTAGAAATAACATCAACCCACGCAGGATTCGAATCCATAACCTCTAGAATTATGGGGTCTCAGCTTCGCCAATTAAGTTATGCCTACTCCGCAATGTTGGCTAATTAGTTAGAAAGAATTAATGATGTAATGATAGAAGAATTGTGTTCTGCGAAGTGCTGTGGAACTTGTTTGGGAAAGGGTCTCGTCCTAAGACACTCTATACCTAACATAAGTGGGAAACAATTAAGTTCAAAGTCACTTGATCAAAATTAAAACTTTTCAAAACTAATCATACAATTTGACTTGTATTCCAACATTGTTTACAACTTTACGTTTGTACTCTTACTTTCCTTTAGATTGCAGCTTCCACACTTTCTTTTTTACTATATCATAATAAAGAAAAATCAAGATTAATTAACCATCAAATATTAAAAGCAAGACACTACGAGAAAATACGACACATAAATAGAGAATTTATGTGAAAAATGATTTATTTCCATCCTTGAACTATCAAATTTTGTCAAGTTTTTTTTCATGGTACACGATTCATTACGTTATTCAATATATATTCAAATAAAAAAATTGATTCAATACCTTAATAATTCAAATCAACGAATACATTAAAACAAGACAAATAAACAGCAAACTATCGTAGAAGTAGACGTATATACACACATATTCATAAAACTCGTAATCACAACCCTTTCTTATTTTGAGGCATCAACTTACTAATTGAGTAAGGTCTGGTGGCATCAAATTTGTTGAATTGAGACTCTTTCGAACTTTGAGTATAGACCTGAATAGAATAATATACTAACGATTTACATTCCTAATATAGAGTGTTTTTCCATAATTCAAATATGAAATAATTTCCCATAATTAGCCAAATTCTGAAAAATAAAATAACAATAACAAGAGAGAGGGAGAGAGAAGTGAAATTACATTTATTTTCCTTTTCCCTATTCGGCAGAGCATGTATAGAACTTGAAACCAGCTCTTTGATGACATTTTCTTACACTACAAAAAAAATTACTATTAACTACATTTTTAACGACTATATCTAAAAATCATGATAAATAACTATTATTAACCACGGTTATATAAAAATCAATGCAAAAATTAATTTTTCCACTATGAAGAACTTATTTGCCACGGTTAAGAACCGTAGTAAAAACATTCGAAGCCATGACAAATATTCTAGTCACCCTCGCAAGAACCATGGCCGATAACCATTGCATAGCCATGGTGAATGACTGTTTGCTACGATTATTTAGTATTAATTATGATTAAATATTATATTTTTTGCAATGTTACAGTTAATTAATGAAAAGAATGATAATCAAAGTACGTAGTTTGAGGCCGGGCAGCCATGTCTGACTAGGAGAATGCTTGCTGGAGCTAATTACACTTTTGTTAAAGATGGAATTCTTAGGTTTGAAGCTTCTTAATTTAATTATATTACGTGTGTTAGGATGGAAATTATGAATTGGACATCACACACTAGCAAGCAGTTATGTGTAAGAAACAAGCAAAGCTATTTCATTTCACCTTTTTACACTTTAATTTTGTCTTTGTGATGTTATTCTCAATATATTGTCCTTCCCCACGTACCAATTCATTTACGAACAAAGCAAAGAATATTCAAACGAGTTTGAACAAAATTACTAGTGATAATTAAGAACTATACATATATTTAAAATTAGGGATAATTACATTCCCCTCCCTTGAGGTTTGGTGTAATTATACGTAAACCCCCTGTGGTTTGAAAAATTACATGTAGTATCCCTGAGGCTTGCTTCTATCTAACAAATAGGTTCCTTCCGTTAGTCAAAATTCACCGAACTTGTTGATATATTAGCAAAGAAAAATTGAATTAAAAGTGATATTTGTCATCGATTGACTTATTACTGACTTATTGTAGGTCAACAAATTCGGTGAATTTTAACTAACAGATGGACCTATTTGTTAGACAGAAGCAAACCTCAGGGGTATTAGAAGTAATTTTCAAACCACAGGAAATCTATGTATAATTACACCAAATCTCTAGGGAGGGTAGTGTCATTATCCTTTAAAATTAAGGGTAAATTACATCTACCTCCCCTGAGGTTTGTAACCGTCTAACAAATAATCCATTTTCATCCATTTATATGGGTAAACTGACCAAAATGCCCATATGCACTGAATTATTTTTCATTTAATTTTTACAAAAATTTGGACTACAATGCGTAGGTAGAGGTTTTTTAACTTTTTTACACAGAGGATGAATAATGCATTTGCCTCGGGTGATTTTTCTATAATTTTAAAAAAAATATTTAAAGGCAAAATGGTCAATTTCATGCTTTGGGTTAAAAATTACAAACCTCAAGAGGGTATTTGTAATTTTTCAAACAACGAGGGGTATTTGTAATTATGTCAAACTTAGGTAGATAATTACCCTAAAATTAATGCACAAATTATTCAAAAATTGTCACTAGTAATAAGATTAATTGATCATATATATAGCATGATGCAATAACAACAAAAACATGTTATTATCATGAAGTACATTTGTGTTGGCATTGATTGTTAATTATTATACACATGATAAATTTTTAATTATGGATACTTAGAAACAATCCTTATTATCTATATTTTATTATAATCGAAGACAGGGCTTTTCGTGTTTCAAACTATGATCTGTTATTATATTACTTTAAATTTCCCCCTTCTTTACTTAATCGTCAGGTTGCCCACTTTTCTTAAATTTCAATAACGTTTATTTGTCTTTTTTTTCTTTTTAATATTTTTATTTTCTTCAATTAAAATACATTTGTAAAAATTAAAAAAATATTTTATTATACACACTAATTGGAATGCACCACGCACGCTAGTTTAATTATTGTTACAAATGAAAACTAAATACATTTTACCTTAATACAGTATCTTGACCTTTATCTACCAGAGCATTACTAATATTAGCAGTCGTTGCACGCGGGTCCCAATAAAAAGGCTACATATAATACCGGCCTGATGTAATTTTGTTGGGCCAAACGGGAAAATCCATAAAATGGTAAAAGTTAGAAAATAAGACCCATCCCATATATTACAGGCAAGCCCAATTCGAAGGTCATTATAAACCCTAGGTTAAAGTCGCTCTCAACTCTTATTGACAAACAAAAGTCGCTCTTAAGTTCTTAACAATTCCCAAGAAACGTGTACAAGTATGGAAATGAAAATGAGTACTTTTCTTTAAAAAAACACATTTCCTGTTGTGATTGATTAACTAGCGCAAGATCAATTTGGAAAGAAATTTAAATTGATACTTAATTCTTTGTATTAAAGAATTATTGGAGCAAAAATATTATACTTCGACCCACATTCATTTGTTTTGATAGAACTCAAGATAATTATGTGATACTGTTGTTTAATCGATGATATAACGTAGCTATATATATGCTATTATAACTCAACCATAGCATCACATCTTCTCAATACGAGAGAGGTTTTGTGTTCAAACTTAAGTTCTTCGTCCACCCCACCCGACTGTTGTAATAGATAGAACAAGGCAGACAGGTAATGTTGAATAGGTGGGCACTGTCCAATTTTTACAGGGCAAATAGCTTATCTCCCTTTTATAAAAGAATCACTTTTCCCCCATTTAGAGATCTCTATCTCTCTTTCCCTTGCTAGCTAGCTTTGGACATTTAGGGTTAAGACATGGATGTTACATGATGTCTGCTGCTTGTCCCAAATACTACATGTTAAGATTATCATAAAACAGTATAAATGATAACTTAGTGTTGTGGTTAATGTTAAAGATCACATGAATAAATTTGAAGCAATATATTTGAGATCTACCAGACGTACAAGTATTTGTCTCATTTAATGTAATGTAATGTGTATTTATCTCATTTAATTTGAAGTTATTGTAATACCATCTTATTGATCGAATCGATATACTTATCAAATTTATTGAGATGTAATATATAATCACAAAGGGTAAATTACAGCTACCTTTCCTGAGGTTTGACATAATTATAAATACCCCTCGTTGTTTGAAAAATTATAAATACTCCCTGAAGTTTGTAATCGTCTAACAAATAACCCATGCCATACATTTTTATGGTTGAACTGACCAAAATGCCCTTATGGAAACTGAATTATTCTTAAATTTTTTTGAATTTTTTTGGACTACAATACGCAGGGAGAGGTTTCTTAATTTTTTTACACAGAGGAGCAATAATGCAATTTGCCTCGGTTGACTTTTATACAATTTTAACTAAAAATTCAAGGGTAAAATGGTCAATTTCAAGTCTTTGGTTAAAAATTATACACCTCAAGGGGTATTTGTAATTTTTTAAATAATAAAGAGATATTTATAATTATACTAAATCTCAGGAAATGTGGCTGTAATTTACCCATAATCGCAATGTAAATTAGAACATTAAGTTTGAACAACATCTGTAAAATTACTGAAACTCGATTGGCCAGAAAAGACACTTACTTTGTTCTCCACTTTAATTGTCGATTTTTCATCCAACATAACATATGCTAGTATTCCTTTTTCTTGGTGCACCATCCAGTTCAAATTGTAAATATAGTATATTAATGGGGGCTTAATGCAATATTTAGAAAGCAAAAGAGGAACATGGGGCCAGCCTAGTGTTGGATCTTCACATCCTTACAAAGCATATATTCCTACAATTCCAGAGCATGCATTTTGTCTTCTTCTCCAACACCTTTGTCTCCTCCAAACTTTAGACCCCCTTTTTAGGGTTTTGCCAAATGCATGCAACTTTTAAATCTATACTAATACAAGAAAAATAAAAAAATATCACGTCTTGCTTATATTTTAAAATGGTAAACTTATATTTTTAATTCGATAATTTTAATTCATTAGTATTTTTGGTCCTATAACTTATTCCATTTACACATTTAATCCTTTTTTTTACGAATTTAGTCCAACACATATCAAATTTGGTCACATTTTAGCAAATTTAGTCCTGTGTTGGCAAATTTGGTCCTGACGACATATAGTTACAGGACAAAAAATGATATTTACTCGAGGGAGAATGGGATCAAAATTACCAAGATGGGACTAAATTTGTCAAAACAAAAGGACCAAATGTGAGATGTTCAACACTAAATTCGTCAAAAAAATGACTATATATTTAAGTGAAGTAAGTTATAGGACCAAAAATACTAACAGCCTATAGTTACAGAACCAAAAATATAATTTTACCTTTTAAAATACTAACTATACCTTTAAATATTCATATGAATATAATTACTCATTTATTTCTCAACATCATCATTTAACCTTCATATTCTATCTTCTATTTTCACTCATATTAATTATTTAATTCATTTTTAATCATATATTATTTTTCATTTTTTAAATATCATATCTATATGATGATACGTGCAAATATTGTTATTGTGTGTAACGATTGTTAGTATTATAAGAATCATCGCATCAAAATAATACTGGTTCATGAGCAGCCCAAAAGGAATACCCAACTCTTCATTTCTCTAAGGGCATGATTGGTATGAGGGAATGCACTTGGAATGAAATGAACATTCCTAATCTTATTCCAAACACATGTTTGGTATAATTTAGGAATAGCAATAGTCATTCCTTTGGGAATGCCCATTCCCATAAATATGGGATTAGGCATTCCCCCACTCACCCATGGTTTTAGCTATTCCCAATAGTTTGGGAATAGATTTTTTTTTATGTACTGCTAAAATAATTTTTAATAAAATTATAGTTGCGAGATTTATAGTCACAAAATTATATATTATTTCAATACATTAAAATAAATGAATATCAATATAAAATATTTAAATATGTGGTTTTTAGAAAATATAAAATGTAAAATATAAAAAAAGATTCTTAAATATTTTATTAAATATAATATAAAATTATTAACATCATTATAGGCATTTTATCATATATTACTATAAGTATAAGCATTTACCAAATAATAAGTATTTATTAAAAAAATTTAAATATATGAAAACGTCCAACAATATATATATATATATATATTATAAACTTATAATTAATTTAACATTTCAAAAATAATATTTCGTATGTCATTAATGAGACGTAGCTTAGTTGTTTTTTATTTTAATTTTTAAGTTTCATTATTAAAAAATATATAAATGAGTAATTTGAAAGTTTTGATTCAATTCTCCTTTTCATTCCTTTGGTATACCAAATATAGGAATGGTATACCAAAATCATTCCATTCCTACTTTTATTCCAGTCTTAATTTCATTCCATTTCCACTCAATTCCATTCATATATACCAATCATGCCCTAAATGAAGTGTTTATTTAATGTGACCTATCTTTATGAATATCACAAGTTTTGAATTGTATCAGTAGATGTGTCAATGCGATCTCGCTCAATTAGTTAGATTATGGCCTCATATCAAATTTCACGAATGTGGATATGTGTCTTATTTTATGATAGTTTTTTTATTATATTTTTATTCAAATATTTTTGTTAATTTGAATTAATAATGCACTGAACTAACTTTTAAATTTAAATATATTAAATAATATAACAAATTGCATGCTATAAAAAAAAAATGTATCTTTATATGAGTGGCTTTATATTAATTAGTTTATCCACATACCGGACTAAAAGGCACTACATGATTAAAGTGGCATGACCCGTGGGGGTTTGACTTTTAAGTTGACTGATTAAGACCCAATAAAGAAAACTTTACATAGAGAGAGAATAATATATATGGAATGTAAATGGTCCCAAATATCACAATATATATATATATATATATTCTATTTAAGAAAGCCGTCTATGTCATCATCGAGGTTTTGGCAAGACTCGTAACCGTTTATTGCGATCAAAAGTTACAATTACCACTGAAGTATTGAACCCACATCAATCATCCCCCTAAAGTATTAAAATCTTCAAAAAAATCATTGGTCTTCTAACTCCTTTCATTTTTAATCTTAAAAAGTCCATTTTACCCTTACTAAAAATTACTTTTTGAAAAAAAAATTAAAGAAATTTTTAAAATACAAAAATCACTCTTTTTTGAAACTTTGTCTAATTCTAGTTTCACTTGTTCATCGAGCTCTTTTTATTTTCGTAATCCTAAAGTACTTGAAGCTCATTTTATTTTAATTTTCCTTGTTTGTTAAACCAAATTAAAAATAAATTTATACATACATATATATATACTTAAAAAAATATACAATTAATAAAACCGAAAGAGCTGATCATGATCTAATAAGAAAATATACAATTAATATATATATATGGTAATTATATAAATGTAGAAATTATATGAATGTATAAATTTATTTTTAACTTGGTTTGACAAATAAGTGAAACTAAAATAAAATGAGCTCCAAATACTTTAGAATTATAAAAATGAAAAGAGCTCGATGAACAAGTGAAAATAAAATTAGATAAAACTTATAACAAAAAGAGTGATTTTGGTATTTTAAAAATTCCTTTAATTTTTTTCATAAATCAATTTAGTAAGGGTAAAATTGAATTTTTAAGCTTCAAGGTTAAAGGTGTTTGAAGGTCAGGGATTTTTTTTAAGGTTTTAATACTTCAAGGGGATAATTGATGTGGGGTGGATACTTCAGGGGTGATAACTGTATTTAACCCTAATTTAAACTATTTAAATAAAATATATATATATAATGAATTATTAACAAAAATAAAATAAATTAACTTTAGGTGTGTACAGACAAAAAGTTATTGATATTATTAATTAATTAAAAAGAGATTATGATTTGTAAATAAAATAAATGTGAATAAGAGTATTTTTAATCAAATCATATTTTGTCTACCAAAAATAGTTACTTCTCTACCAAATGTAAATAAGAGTATTTTTAGTCAAATCATATACAGTACAAATGTATATGCTTTTCTGAGTAGCTACTTTTTTCAATTGCATTTACATATTTGTTTTATGTATATATAAAATCCTTTTTCTTTAAGGGTAAATTACATTTATCTTCCTAAAATTTGGCATAATTATAAATACTTTCTCGTTGTTTAAAAAATTATAAATATCCCCCTGAAGTTTGTAACCGTCTAACAAATAATCCATTTCCATCATTTTTATAGGTGAACTGACCAAAATGCCCTCATGCACTAAATTATTTTTATTTAATTCTTAAAAAAAAATTGGACTATAATGTGTAATGAGAGATTTCTTAAGTTTTTTACACAGAGGAGCAATAACGCAATTTGCCTTGACCGATTTTTCTATAATTTTAATAAAAATTTCAAGGGCAAAATGGTCAAGTTTAGCCCTTTGGTTAAAAATTACAAACCTTAGGGGGGTATTTGTAATTTTTCAAATAAGAGAGGGTATTTGTAATTATACCAAACCTCAGACGAGGTAGATGTAATTTACCCTTTTCTTTAATTATTTGGGGCTAAAGTTGTACCCCGGCCCTTTTTCTTATTTCTGTGTATAATTATTGCTCATTCGTAATTGATTATTTTTTTGTATTTTATTCCCAATCATATATATATATTGATCGCGTAAATTAACCATTAATAATAATATAAATAAATACAATTTGAAAGAAATGATAAAAAAGAAATATAAGTTGAATATTAAGTATTTGTTATATATATATATATCACATATATAAAGAAATTGGATAATTATACTGTCCATCTATGAAATTTGGTGTAATTACATATAGGCTCCTTATTATTTTGAAAATTACATCTAGTACCCCTGAGATTTTTTTCTGTCTAACATATAAGTTGCTTCATTAGTTAAATTTCACTGAATTTAATGATATTAGCAAAAAATTCGAATGAAAATCCATTTTACCCCCAATTGACTCATTACTGACTTATTACATTCCGCACAAATTTCTGACCAAACTACTCTTATACATCTTCATACGCTAATGAATATGAGGAGATACATCTTCAGCTATAAAACTAGTTTTGTCAGAAAAATATTTATTTGACCTGCAATAAACTAATAATACGTCAACCGAGGTTACATATGCATTTTTACTTTTTTTTTTTTTTCTAATATCAACAAATTCAGTAAATACTAACGAAAATATCTATAATTTATTACACGAAAATATATCTCACATGTATTAAATGTAACTTTTCAAACTACATAAAAAATTATATGCAATTATATCAGATTAGGAAAGTGCGACATAATTATCCTAAATTAGAAGTTAAACATATGTAATGTAACCTTTATTAAATCACTTAAAAATAAAATTAAAAGCATTCAACCAGACCATCCATAATGTTGGAATCTCATCTCATAAAATAATAGTAGATGCGGTGTAAAGGAAATAAAAAGAAAAGAAAAAGGCCCATGCTCTGCCTCTGATTTCACCTTTTCATCTGATTTCATAGTCTGTGGGGACAATTATTGATTTATCTTCTCCAATCACATCTTAATCGTACTTACAAAAATAATTAATAAGTAAGTTGTGTTTTCTTGGTGGAATTAATGACAGATTAATCTTAATTAGTGTCTGAATTTATAACTATTTCTTTTCGATCATATGACTCGACAAATTATGGCCACACAAACAAACAAAATCATCATAAGATTTATTTAATAAATTGTTTTTCTAGTACTGTTTTGCCATAAAAAAATAAAATAATATATGCTTCCGTACTGTAAGAACTTATGAACAAGTTTTGTTGTACGTTGGATTAAAAGAGGCCAATTAGAAATAAATTATGTTTAATTAGTTTGTACATATTAAATTGAAATTATGTCAATTTTTTATTAAAAATATTTTTTATATTACTGTAGAATGAAGTATTTTAGGAATTCCTATTGTGCCAATGTTTTATCATTTTCATAGGTAATAACTGAAATTTCTCGTCGAGGAGGCCTAGTTTAATTGACGAAGTTGAGGCCCCATGATCCTCAAGGTCATGGGTTTGAATCCCTGTGTGGGTTGATATTATTTCTACTGTATAGTAGGTGTGATTTGCTGTTGTAATAGCAAGTGTTAGTGTATGTGATATTATGAATTTGATTGTTTGTAATTGTCTCTGTTCGATATTGATAGCCGACAGAATTGAATGTAATCACTTTACTTTCGATTAATAAAATTCATCGTTTCTAATTAAAAAAAAAAAAAAACTGAAATTTCTCGAGTTTGCTGCGAAAATCAATTTTAACGTGAATTTAAGTACTTAGGGTATGTAAATTTTTCAATGTTTTTAAAATTAATTCTCCCTGCTTTATCAATCTTATAGAACTGTAACTTAGTATAGAAAAAAAAAATAAAAAAAATGAAACTTTATGATCTCAAACGCCGAGCTCAAGGAATATTTGGTTTTTTTAGTAGAACAAGTAATAATTGAATTCCAAATAAAAAACACTTCAGAATTAGAAAACAAAAGAAAAGGTTAGAATTATGTCCTTACTAATTAAGTTACAATATCTTTGCACTTCTAAGCACCAAATTTAGATCTCTATAATTAGCAAAATAAAATCCAACACATTGCCAATATTTTGCAAGCACTACTAAATAAAAATTCTCCATACAGAATTGACAATATAACAAGGAGGGCGCTTAATCTAGTGGTTAAGGCTGATGTGTTACAAATATATTTCATGAGTTCGAATCTCACTAGAGTATTTATCTCATTTTATATGAGTTTATTTTAATTTATTTCATTGTTTAAAGTTATATTGATTGAATGATATATTGCTCAATTTTATTAAAGGGTTCGTTTGGTTCATGTGAGAGGAAATAGATAGTGAAAAGGTACAACAAGAAAATATGATATTAGTGACAAAATATTAAATGATAATTTTAAAGTTGTCACTAAAGATATATATTAAGTGACAACATTTTTTATCTTGTCACTATATAATTATTAGTGACAAAGATTGTGTATAAAGTTGTCACTAAATACAATTAGTGACTCATCTGTAGTGACAACTTAATGACAACATAATATCGTGATGACAATTATTTGTTGTCACTAGGTTGTCACTATACATGAGTCACTAGTTGTATTTAGTGACAACTTTGTGCACATCTTTTTGTGGGTAAATTATATTTTTAGTCCCATAAGTGGACCCAATTTCAATTTTAGTCCCACAATGTCTACCATTCGCGAATTACGTCCCATAAGTGTTTTTTTTTTTTTTTTCCAATTTCAGGACTGATTGGGAATTTTCGTTAATGAAGTTAACGGAAGTTTGTTTCTTCGTTAAGTGGACCGATTTTGGAGGAAAATTGACCCACTTCTTCTTCCTCTTATAAGAACTCATTTATTTCTTATTTCCTCCATATTTACCAACAAACAAACCTTAAAATGACTGCAATTTCTTTATATATAATATATTTCTATTTTCATTTGTACAAATCAAATTCTTCGATCGAAAAAAAAAATAGGGACATAAATACAAATTTTTATATATATAATATATTTTGGTTTGTAAATATTGGCAGGAACCTATGCATTTTTGTTGCTTGCAGATGTTGTGCAAGGTTCTGCTTTTTGGCTGAAAACTTTGCATTTTGCAGAAAACTTGTATTGAATTTCTGGTGCCAATAATTGAACATCAAAGTTCTAAAATGCAATTTATGTTTTAGTAATTGTTGTTCTATTTTTGTATTTGTGTTCCTTTTTTTTTTTTTTTCGATCGAAAAATTTGATTTGTACAAATGAAAATAGAAATATATTATATATAAAGAAATTGCAGTCATTTTAAGTTTTATTTGTTGGTAAATATGGAAGAAATAAGAAATAAATGAGTTCCTATAAGAGAAAGAAGTGGGTCAATTTTCCTCTAAAAGTAGTTGAATTGTGGTCAATTTTCCTCCAAAATTGGTCCACTTAACAGAGAAACAAACTTCTATTAATTTCATTAACAGAAATCCCCAATCAGTCCTGAAAATTGAAAAAAAAAAAACCACTTATCGGATGTAATTCGCAAATGGTAGACATTGTGGGACTAAAATTGGAATTGGTCTACTTATGGACCAAAAATGTAATTTAGCCTCTTTTTGTCACTAATAATAATTTTTACAAAATAATAATAATTATTAAAATCATAAAATTCATTATTGTGACTAAATAAACATTCTTGTGACTAAATATATATAATTAGTAACAATATCAAAATTGTCACTTGAATTTTGTGTCGCTAATCTTCCATTTTTTTGTAGTGAGGCAAGGAGAGGGAAAGAATAATAATTTTCCTTTAAGTTGTTTAGTATGATTGAAATAGGAGTAAATCTCAAATGTTTTCCCATATTTGGTACGAGAAAAATAGACTATTTTTATAAATTAACTGATTAACTCTTTTATTTTATTTTATATTCGAAAATAAACAAGTTAATATTATAGTGAAATAATTTTAGTACATTAAAATTTTTAAAAACTTATTTAAAGTTAAACATGTCTGTGTCCGACACTGCATTGGGTAATTTTTTGGAGTGTTTGTGTAAGTAGTGTACCGGTATTACTAACGGGAATAATAAAAGAATTGGAGGAAATTATATATATATATATATATATATGTGGGTAATAAAGTAAATAAAAATAAAATATGTTCTTTTTTGTCTTTCGTTTTTATACTTCCATTTTTCCGCCCAAATTTGGATGGAAATAAAATTGGACCCCAAAGGAGTTTCATATACATTCAGTTTTACTTTTTCTCCATTTGTTCTTCCTAACCAAATACTAAACATATTCTTATATATCCCTTTTTTACTTTCACTTCTTTTATACATCAACGTTTCACCCCAACGAAACAAACCATATTACTGTAATCATATAATTTTTAAGAAAAACTATCAATATGTATGTACTGTGTACGTTTAATCTCAGTTTTGACATTACTTTACATGTAAACAATGATATTGTATTAAAAAAAAAAAGAAGAAGAAAAAAGAAATTTGAAAGGGTAAATCCATGTATGATTGAGGGAGAGTAAAGAAGGGTGTGAAAAGGAAAGAAGCCAAAAATTAGATGCACATGATTATGGAGATGTTGATGATGATGAATGATATATATGTCATGGAAAGGTCAATTTGACATCATTATGATTCATGCATGATCCAAAATTGCAATGGTTGTCCTGGTATGGCGTGGGCTGCCACGCTTTGTCCTTACCCTAAATTCTCATTAGAACATGTTCATGGTGTATATGAATAATGCATGCATGCATGTATGTATGTATGTATGTTTGCAGGCTTTAACTCTGACGGGTAGCTGCAGGACGTCGAATTCACATAAATAATAATACTTTTATTCATTTTCTCCTTGTATTTATTGTGTGGTGAATGCATCCGTTTACATAGAATTTCCTTCATTAATGTCAGAATTCTGAATTGGTCGCACGCTCGTCCTCGCCCCATCGGTTAATTTTTTTTTAAAAAAGAAAAAAAATTACATTTTTTCCCAAAAAAGTTTTAAAATTATACTTAAACCCTCTTAAAAAATTCTGCATTTACACATAATCCCCTTCCTTTAAAGTTTGGACGAAAAATATTTACATCGGCAAAAAAAATTACGCCAAATTTTTAATTTTACCCCTCATTCAACGCTATTATGTATATTTTTGTACTTATAAAGAGATAAATGTGATGTATATATAGAAAGTGAGATTAATATTATTATATTTTTTCTCTTATAAGTACAAAATTATTACATGGGGATGTCAAATGAGGGGCAAAACTAAAAATTCATATGTATATATTTTGCTAACTTCAGCATTTTTTGTGAATCGGGTGAATTTTCGGAAGGGGTGTAAGTGTAATTTTGAAACTCTTTTGGGGAAAAAAATGTAATTTCACATTTTCATGTGCCTCTCGCAATTTTGGCATTTTTATCCTTTATCTTTCTAAGGGTAGCAAAAGAGTCCTATAACTTTTTGACATTTCGCAATTATCCTTTCGGTACCAAATTTTGCAAAAGTTATTAGGATAAATCATGTGTTACGTAATCTTTTTTTCCAAAACAAATTGTCCATATTGACAAAAGTGAACCAATCAGAACAAAAATCCAAATTTTAACGAACCACGTGAAGCGCGCAAGATTTATTTCGGCGATTTTTCGAAAATCCGACGTCGAAAGAATCAAAATTACAAAATGTTAAAAAATTATAACACTATTTACAATTCTAGAAAGATAAAAAATAAAAATATTAAAATACCATAATTACATGAGCAAAAGTATATTTAAACCTAAAAAAACAAAAATGGAAAGCTGAATTAACTCAAAGTGCGCAGGGGGCATGCATGCGAGCTGTCCTTTTCATATATCCGGCCATAGCCTCAGCTTTGAGTTTGCAGTACCATTCATCTCCACTCTGTTAACTAATCATGCGCTGCTTGTACCTATATATAACCTTCTTTCTGAATATTCCCTGATACATTTTGTGTCTTTTTTTTTTTTTTTTTTCTTTTTTGAATATGTCTATAATCTTTGGAAAGGAATAAAGATTTTTAATGTTGCATTAATGATCGTTTATTTTGATTTTATATTCTATTTTTAGTCTATATATATAATTAAACTTTTTTTTTTTTGAGAAATGGACCACAAAAGGAGTAATTGTATGTAAACGCCAGGGGAAATAACATATTTTCGTCTTGTAATTTAGAGCCTTCCTACTTTTGATCCTATTAATTATGAAATTCTCACTTTTGATCCCGTAACTTCTAAAAAGTAGCACTTTTGGTCCCATGCCACCTTTTCGTTAAATTTTTAACAGAAAACACCACGTGCATAGCATGTGGCCATTAGGGCCTTTACACTTTTGGTCCCATATGTTATGGGATTCTCACTTTTGTCCCATATGTTATGAAATTTTTACTTTTGGTCCCATAACTTTCAAAAAGTAATACTTTTGGTCCCATGCACTTAACGGCCACGTGGCACTTTCCGTTAAATATTAACGGAAAGTGTCATGGGATTAAAAGTGCTACTTTTTGAAAGTTATAGGACCAAAAGTGAGAATCTCATATCCAATAGAACCAAAAATGGAAAAGTTCTAAGTTATGGGATGAAAAATACTATTTTCTCGTAAACCCCATAATAGCTACCAGACCACCCATTCCACTAGCTACACCTCCTCTCACTAGAAAAAATTTACTATTGCCTACAATTTCATTGACTCTAAACTAAAATCATGGTAAATAATTATTATTAGCCACGATTAAACAAAAATCGAAAAAAAAATATAACTTATTCACCATGAAAATTATTTTGTCATGGTTTTTAACTATGACAAATGTATTAGTCACACTCACAAAAACCACGGTCAACAACCGTTGCGTGACCATAATCAATAACTTTTTATAACTAGGGCTGTTAATTTTTAACCATAATAATTAGCCATGATTAGATATTATATTTTTCGGGGGTTCTCTTCCAATTCCACTTGATATATATTGCACTCCAATGTATAGACTGCCCAACATGTGGGTATAACCTCAAAGCATGGCTGCTATCATCTCTTTGCAGAGACTTTTGTTATTGAAAACCTTCGGATTGAAGGTAGGGATATATATATATATATATATTCTAATTAATTATCATGGCATTTTCAATTTAATTAATATTAATTCATTGGTTGATATTGATATTGATATTTGTATTTAATTTGCTTTGTTTACAAGGCTAGGAAGCTGCAATTTGCTTTATGATCATGATGATCAGTCGACACTGAAAGAGTAAAGATGGGACTATGAAAAGCTGCTTAAAGCAAAAGGGGAGTATGTGGCTGTCACCTGACCAGCTTCTTTCAAGAGACATAGAGAGAGAGAGAGAGATTCCTTGTTTATATGAAGCTTAATTAATTTGTTCTCATGACATCATTTAAAAATTATTAATTAATCTTGGGATTTCAAGTGTTAAAATAAATTATTATTATTATTATTATTATTATTATGGCGGAGTCTGCAAACATCCATCATCATCATCAACTTGTTGCGTTTTCTTTATCTTCATCATCCTCGTCTCCTCCTAATTGCTATGGAGTAATTGGAAGCACTGCGCGAGCTCATGCTTGGCACTCGACCCCTACTTCTGTCTTGTAAGAACCTTCGTCTCATTCAAACTACTCAATCAATATATGATCATGGTCGGATCTATAATCTTTTATGATTTGATAAATTAATGATCATACCATCCCTATTTTTTTTTTCTTCTAACTTTATATACTTTAGTGATTTGATGTGCATCAATCAGAAGGGCAACCAACAATCCAGATATTCTGGCTTTTTTCTTGTTAAATACAGTATAATTTTCACGTTTACAATATTCTTATATCACATCATTTTGATTGAAATATCATGCTCGTGGTTATACTGCAGATTCAAGATGAAGAATTCAAAATCTGACAAGGGTTTTCTCTCCTTATAATACTAGGGTTTCATGGAAAATCATCTCAACTTGCACGAATATATTTGCAAATAATACTGATCATTCCCCTGATCTTAATTACAGGAACACAAATGGCTTCAATATTTCATACCCTAATCCTTATGAATCCAATTTGAGGTCCGGAGAACGAAGCCCACGAGACAACATTCAACTCACTTCACTCTACATGAGTTCCAATATGCCTCCAAACACCGGCTTCCATTGGGCTAATTACACCACTGGCCTGAGTTTAACCAGTACTAATGATCAGCCGACGTCGTCTGCACAAGATTTACAACTCTCAAGAACTAAGGAAGCATTCTCCGACCATTATGATCACCTCAACTACACTCAACTATTAGGCAGCAGCCTCAACCCCCCATCATCAATAACTGATCATGAATTCAGCCTGATGAGGAACGAGTTGCAATCAGACGATATCAGCACGAAACTCTTGCTTAAACCCTTCTCTTCTGGTAACCTTACGAACAAGATTGATCAGCTTTCCCCAGGATTCAACCAGATTTTTCCAGGCGCAGACCTGTCAGATTTGAATCAAGAAACAAATCCAGGTTCCCTGGACATGATGAACTTACAGGCAGTAGATCATCATCTCCTTTCGTCTTCAAGATTCAGTGGGAATTTCAGCCCAGCTTCTTATGGCCTTGATCATATGTTTCAACCATATCAAATTCCATTGCTCGCCTCTAACAAGGTTAGTAGTCTATACATATCGATCACTACAAGAAAATAGCTTAATAGCAAAGAACATATTTATTACTGAAATTAGCATCGAACTACATAGCAAGTAAATTAAATTCTCGTTGCTATTCTACGCTACTTAATATATATTTTAAACATTTCGCTGCTAAATTTGTTATCAAGTAAAATTCCCGTTGCTATTCTACGCTACTTAATATATATGTTAAACATTTCCTTGCTAAATTGATTAGCAAGTAAATTTTCATTGCTAAACTCATTAGCAAGTATATTTCTTGTATTAAATAATTCATTAGTAACGAATATTTTACATTCCAACTAGTTCGACGCTGAGTTTTTTTCGTTGCAATTAATCGTTTTTTCATGCAGTGTATTATACATACATACCCTAATTTCTTCTCTTTTTTTTCAAAAATTAAGGATAAAATCATATCTGAAATATATACTCAAACTGTTCGTGGAATATAAAGCACATTTCTTGTTTAATCGAGAAAACAGGGAAAAGCTACTACTCTTTTTTTTCTTTTCCAATCAAATTAAAGGCAACTTCAGCTTTATGCATTATATGTTCACCTTTATTAAAAAAAAATAATAATAATAAGAAATGAAGTCTTTTTATTAATGGATATTTTGAGAAGAGGGCCTGCTGCATGCATAATAATTAATTTTTTAAACTTTACTCTTTTGAAAATTTTAAAGATATCAAGTGATGGAGCAGCAGAAGCAAAACGAAGCAGCTGCAGTAAATTAATGGAGGCAAAGGCACAACTTCAAACTGCACCCAAGAAATCGCGGGTAGAAATACGCGCTTCTTGCCCACCCTTTAAGGTACAAACACGCTATTGCAGAATTATGTTAGTCATCATGATAAACTTAGGTTAAATTGTTTGCAGGAAACTCAGCTCTTATAGTAATTAATATCATAACCTTATGATGATTAATTTGTGCTTATTAAGTAATTACTAATTAATTGTGCGCTGAATTAATTAAGCAGGTGAGAAAAGAGAAACTGGGAGATAGAATTGCAACCCTTCAACAGTTAGTAGCACCTTTTGGCAAGGTACAGTCTTATTCTAGATCACACCATCTATTCATAATCATATAGTAATTAGCTAAGTTAATTTGTAAATTTTATAATTTAATCTTATAAGATGTTTTTTAACGGACATTAAATCTTATTTTAAAAAGAAGTATTTAAATAAAATTGTTGAGATTATAAACGTTGATAATAATGACAATTTTGTAATTAAATTTATGATAATTGAACTAATTACTTGTTAAGATTTTAAAAATAGTTTGATAACTTGGTACTTCTTTAGAAGGAGCTTATTATAATCTCTTGACATCTTATTTTTTAATTTTATAAGCTCACTTTTTGATAAATACCAAACACTTTGAAATATTTTATAATTTATTATTCTAAAATATTTTATAAGATATTTTAAAAAACTTATAAATTCAACCAAACACCCTCTTAATCATAGGTGCTGGTCTATATATCTGCATGTGGATCATTATTTTTCTATTATAAAATGATATAAACTGTAAAATTTTTATAAATTAATAACTTTGGAACCATGAAATTTTATTAATTAATTTAGAGAGATATTAATATATCGATAAATTAATATTTTATTATTAAAAGAGAGATTTTTTAAATTCAACAAATTTAGTACATATGTATTGAAAATAAATGAATTCATATATGTTTCATTGATTATATTCATGCATCAACCAATTCTTTGTAATCAATTAAATATATTCGTGTATAATCAATTCATTGTAAACAATTAACTACTATATTCATGAACGCATGTATCAATTCATTGGAATTACTTAAATATACATGTTTATATTAATACGTTGCACTTAAATAATTATAGCCAATTAAGTATATTCATGCATGATGAATGAAACATACACTATACAAATTAATTTCAATATGAAAATAAAATAATTCATAACACCCAACCATGTCTTCTCATTCAAAAGGCATCGTAAAATCGTCAATGAATGATCAAATGCGTAAAGCATTATGTGAGTATAAGAGATACCATCCCACATGCATTCAAAAAGGTTTACAAGAGTACGTGGGTTGATGAAAAATATCATTTGAAAGTTAGTTAAAGTACAATATCAAACATTATAATTGTAATATTGATGAATTATTATTTTAGAGTTTTAATGGGACCTAATATTTATAAAGAGATTTTTTGAAAAATTATTATCTTATCGAATTTGATGAGTTTTTACAAAGGCCCAAGTCGGGACCGAAAGATTTTATTATTTTAGAATGAGTATTAATTTATAGAGGTTTTACTGTATAATACTTCATGCATATTTAATTCATTGAATGTACACTTGACACGAACAATTAAATAACGTATTTTAAAATATATAAATAACATAAAATTTATTTATATACGTATTAAATAAAATATAATCCATGATATCTAGATATATGAGGTTCTAAAAGACATGAGTGCAGACAAGTCAGGCACGATTTCGAAGAAGAATAACTAATTGATGTGTCAAATATTAATTGCAGACAGACACAGCATCCGTACTAATGGAGGCCATCGGATACATCAAATTCCTACACAGCCAGGTCGAGGTACTGACATCTGAAACCATTCTCCTTGGAATTACTTGCTATATATCAACAAATATTATTTTTTATCATAATTAATTAATATAAAATTAAAAAAAAATCATAACGAATATTAATTAGTTATGATTATGCAATAACTATAACTACTATTTATGATACGTATGATCGTGATAGTATCATTATTCTTAAAAGTAATTTTGTAGTATTGTAGAAAATATTCATCTTTTTATATAGTGTGTGTATATATATAGCTAGATCAATATTTCATCCTATAATTTAAGAAATTTTTCAAAGAAATATACTATAATTAGGTGAGATGTTGATATATATATATATATATTTATCAAATATAATTATGAAGAGAAATAGCATTTTTTGTCCTGTAACGTAGGATTTTTTCACTTTTGATCCTATTAGTTACGAGATTATCACTTTTTGGTTTTGTAACTTCCAAAAAATAACACTTTTGGTCTCATGACACATTTTCATTAGATATTTGACCGTTAAGTGTATCATTAGAAGAAAAGTCACTATTGTCTGCACTTTTATTATCTATAGACTAAAAATATGGTAAGTAATTATTATTAACCATGGATAAATAAAAATCGTTGCAAAAACCTAGATTATCCACCATGAAAATTATTTTTGCCATGGCTTTTAGCCACGACAAATGTTTTAGCTACACTCGCAAAAACCACGGTTAATAACCGTTGCGTGGACGTGATGAATAACTATTTACTACGCTATTTATCTTTAACCATGACAATCATCCATAGTTAAATGATAATTTTTTTCTAGTGCATGGGACCAAAAGTGCTACTTTTTTTTTATAGTTATGTGACAAAATGAGAATCCTCGTAACCAACGGAATCAAAAGTGTAAGCACGTGGCAGATTCTATTAAAATATTTAACGAAAAGGTTTCATGGTGAAGTGCTACATTTTAAAAGTTATGTATAAAATTAAAAGTAAGAATCTCGCAACCAATGGGATCAAAACTGAAAAGACCCTAAATTATGGGGAAAAAAGTGTTATTTCTCCGAATTACGGTTACCTTTTTTATTTTTTATTTTTCTTCCCCCCTATGTCTGCCATTGATAGTGAATTATTTGAGTTGGAATATTGCAGACGCTGAGCGTCCCTTACATGAAGACATCAAGGAATAAGCCCAATCGAATAACCAAAGTGGTAAGAATTTTCTTGGTTTCTTAGATATATATATTATTACCTCTTGAATTTGTTGAAAAATTCTAGCCCGAACCAGGTTTAGTCGAATGAAATCAATTATATAACAAGTGTGATACACTTGCTATGTGATTTATCACTTTCCTTAAATTATACACCAATCACATGACAAGTGTATTGAACTTGCTATATGATTGGTTTAGATTCGATCGAATTAAGTTTGGACTAAAATTTCCTAAGTTTCAATCATCTCAATATATAATTATTTGTTTATTAAGCCTCAACCCCCTACAGTAACAATTTTGGTTTTTCATAATATTAATTGATTAAAATACCTCTAATGCATTTACTTATTAATTTACAAGACAACTATATCTTCATCAATTTGTTCTATCAATTGTTTTCTTACACATGCATATTCAAAATTATTACAATGTTTGAACATTTGGATTAATTATTTATCTTTTTGTTTAGGTAAATGAATATAATTTAAATTACGTACACACATGCTTGGTTAACTCTAGTTTAAAATAATAAAAAAATAATGAGAAATGATATGTTGTAACAGCAGGCCGCCGGTGCTGCTGATCAGAATGAAAGCGAGGCGGCGGCAAAGCGCGACCTGAGAAGCCGAGGGCTGTGTTTGGTCCCCTTGTCATGCATGTCCTACATAACCGACGGCGGCGGCGCTGTCCTCTGGCCACCGCCCCACTTTGGTGGCGCCCCCACCTAATTAGTACATTATTTTGTCTACAAGCTTAATTAATTTAAATGGAGCAAACTTGGTCATCCTATCCTACCAAAAAAAAAAGAAGAAAGAAAAGAAAACTGTATGATTTGTGGAATGGACCAAGTTTGATCCATTAGTAATTAAGTAGCTAATCAGCTATGATTTTCCGAGTAATTATGTTACAATGTTTCGCTTATTTTTTTGTCAACTAATTTGCTCTTTCATAAGCAATATTTAATTCTTGCTAATGAAATGCGACTTATGGCAATTATTTCTGTCAAAGGTGAATCTCAAAAGAAAACTATCATAATTATATACTGATAAACAATATCAGAAAATTACATCTAAATAATATCTATTTTTACAATAGAAATATCACACTTACTATATACACAACATCCTACGTCTTAGTGAGATTCATTAACCACGAGACTAAGAGATTATTGATGCTGGGACTTATGATATTATAGACTATGAAGTTATTACTGTCTGGGCAGGAAGTTCAGCTAAGGGGTGTTTGCAAGGTTAAAAATAAGTATTTATTAGGTTATTGTTAAAAAATATAATTTTAAGTTGAAAAAAATATTTTTATTTTACAATTTCTGCTTTGAAACAACTTAAATGAAGTAGATTTAAGTAAAAAATAATAAGCAGTTCCCTACCAATTTCTGTAGCTTATTAGTAAAATTGTAAACATAAAGTTGTTTTCCAAATTATAAGCAGTTCCCTACCAACTTCTGCAGCTTATTAGTAAAATTATAAACATAAAATTGTTTTCCAAATTCTCAAGCTTCAACAATTTTTTTTTCACTTTTAGCTTTTATTTTCAAGTACTCTTACATTTTATTAGAGTATCAACTAATATTAGAGTGAACTTGCACCCATTAGGATTCATCTCGAATATTAGAGTATCAATTGATAACTAATTCACATTAATATTCGATTAATTAATGATTATAGAAGTTAAAAAAAGATATTGTAAAAATAATATATAAAAAATACACACATTTTTTTGGGTCTTCGACCTAAATTTCATTAACTATGGACCGTTGATCATTTTTCATTGGGCACAAAAGATGGATGGGCTATACAACTGTTTCTTTTATAATTGGGCTGGACATTAAGCCCAATATCACAAAATGGGCCTTCTACAATTAAGTGGCAGCACCACGAGCAGAGACAGCCGGAGAGTGATGGCGGAAGTGCCGAGAAAATTGGGACGGCAGCTGCCTCCGCCGTGGAGGGGTCCGCCGCCACCTCCTGCGGCCAAGTCCGCTGATCCTCTCTCTCTCTCGCTCTATGTTTCTGTGTCGTGCATTTTGTATGCATGTTTGTATCGGGGTGATTTCTTATTTTTCTTAGAATAACTTGTTATTGTATAAGCCCTAGGTTGCATGTTTACGAGCGTTGAGTGCCCTAATTGAATGCTCATTTCATCTTTCTGGACGTTATAATTCTCATATTATTTGTGTTGCAGACATTGTTGTTCTTGAGAAATGGCAAATTTTTTTTTTTCAAAAATATATGAACACTAGCTACTTTGCTGCCAAAGATGCAGAAGAGTAAAAATAAGGAATTTTATTGCTTTTTGAGCGCTTATCCATTATTCAAGATGGGATGTTCAAATTGGACATAGAGAGTATATTTGAATGATCTGTGTTTGTGTTTGTACTTTCATATGCAACTTCCTTAAGTTCAGTACTTGAGAAAAAGGATACAGCTTCTTGGCTTTGCATAGTGGGGAGTTGCTAAGTAATCATCACAGAATTATAAAATTGGGGAAATTTCCAGTTAACAACTGGGAACGGGTGTAAAGAAGACATCGAGGGAATTAAGAAATCCGGTTAAGTCTCTGTACTGAACTAGTAGATTAAACAGAGCTTATTGATTTTCTGCTTCTGGTTTTCAGCAAATTAACGGAAGTTGATGCCATCTTCATGTCGGGATTCTTTGTAATGTATAACATTGTATGCTTCTAAAATGTGAAATCTTTTAATCAGAAATCTGGAACATACTTTAATAAGAGAGAAGAAATTACAGCGTATGTATAATCTTTTACCTGGCTCAGCAAGAAAGTGAAAAATTATCTATACCAGTGGTTTAAAAGTATGTTAACGATATGGTTTGAATCCTACATTACAAAGATGCATTTGGGCTATCAAACTGTTCTTCTTAAACCTGGACTCTCTAACTGTCTCTTTCATTTGTTGTACTAATAGGTACTTATACCATTTTTTGTTGTTTCATTACTGCCCAGACTTGTCCATTGTTGCTTTGTGTTTTCACCAAGGTACGTGCTCCATCTTGATCTATAGTTTAGTGATTGCAGCGGCACACATTTGGTTAAATTGATCTGTTGAAACTTACTGGTTGGAGGCCATCATACTGATGAAGATTTTGCATTGAGAGGCAAGGAACTGAAAGGTGAGGGGCAAATTCATGCATGGACGGATGCGGCCCTGCTTGAGTTAACATGGGGAAGTTGCACCAAGTATCGTCTTCTGTTTCCTTCTTCGTCTCTCACCTTCTCTCAGTTGCATGTATATGCTTATACCTTTAAAGTGAAGTGACCTTCTAGTTGTCGATGCACATTAATTCTATTTTCTTCATTTTCCTTTATTTTCTTTGTGGTGAGTCGATGAAAACACTCTTTTGAATCTCGCTAACATTTGTGATGGAACTAGTATTCTTTCTAATTGTTGGAGAAAGTGTAGGTTCTTAAAATCCCTTGTTAGGGACAACCATTGCATGAGTGCAGGAAGTAGTTCTGTTTGGGCAACAGCTTTAGATCCCAGTGTGCTATCATCATTGAGTATGCGAGCAAGATGAATTTCTTCCTTCACTAACCACTTAGCTGAATATAGTTGGCAGTTTAATAAATCAGCCCTTGAAGTTTCAAGTGTAATACAAACTTATTTTAGGTGAATCAAATAAGATATTATGGACTAAGAGGGTGTTTGGCTAAATTTTTTTAAAATATTTTATAAGCTCGTAAAACATCTTATAGACTAAGTTTTTTTAAAACATCTTATAAGCTCCTATATCTTATAAAATGTTTTAAGAGCTTATAAGATGTTGGATCTTATTTTAAAAATAAGTTCTTAAAGTGTTTGGATAAAATAAGATGTTATAACTTATAAGATGTTTTTGCATCTTATAAAATGTTATGGTGTTTGGCATAATAAGGTCTTTTTATTGTAAAATGACCAAAAAGGATATGTTACTATCGAATCAAATAAGTTGTCATTTCTTGACATATTTTATATTTTAATATTTTAAAAATACTTTCATAAATAGTACACATTAGTTTAACTTCAAATAAAATTTTTTTATAGATAATATTTTTTAAAAAGTAAGAAAATGGTGATAATTATTACCTAAATTTTTGAATAAAAATAATATATTTATACATTAATGTTAGTCAAATATTATGACACTGATATACAATTGATATTCTCTATGTTAACGAAATGACTATTTTCTAGTTGTATAATTTTTAATGTCATTAGTTTATATTTTTTCAATAAATATAATATCGATACAGTTTTATTTTTATTTAATACATAATATAAGTAATGAAGCATTTTCTCTTTTTCAATTGCGAGAAAAATTAAATACTAATAAAAAATTTTAAAATCTTATGAGAGAGAAAGCGTATTTGTGTGTGGAGAGAGAGAGAAAGAGAGAGAAAAATTAAATACTAATAAAATTTTTAAAATCTTAACTGCAGTTGCATATTAGGTGGTAAGCCCCGGCATGCTTTTCATTTGAACCCTGGTTTTGTGTTTCCATGGCATCTTATCATTGATTTGTTTGCACGAACTTCAGAAAAAGTGTTTTTAGATTCTAGATGGAGAAAAATAATTTTGAGGTGTTTGGAATGTTAATTTCTGTTTTTGAAAATGCTACGAAAAGCACTTTTAATAATACGAATGATAACCATTTTATAACAAAATAAATATGAGATATGCTAATTAGAATAAAATTTATTGTACTTGAGGAAAAATAATTATTATTAAGAGATAAGTGCAAATATTAAACAAAAATAACATCTTTTTAAGATGTGAGGATAAAACGATTTTTGTTAACTTTGATATCCAGTCAAGTACCTGGAAAAAAAAAAAGGCCAAAAATTGTTCACTTTGATCTCCATTGTGGGACCCATTCTTTTGTTTAAACAAAATCCTTCGTCCTAAATTACAGAATCAAAATCATATTACTGTATGTCAGCTTCATTGTATTTCCGGCCCACTTCTTATATTGTTTTCAACCCAAAAAGATTTGTCGGCCCAATATTCATTGGTGGACGGTTTGGATCTCAAATCAAGCCCATGAGGTTTTGCGGGCCGCTCCAAATAGACCGAAATAATAAAATAATCAAATCACTCGTACTGGAAACCCGAACCCGGATTGTCTCTCTCTCTCTCTCTCTCTCTCTCTCTCTCTCTCTCGTGCGCGCGCACGCATACTAAATCCACATAGAAACACGCTACTCTGTGTGTGTATATATATGTAATCACATTTATAGATTCCAACTAAATTACGAACTTCATTCAACTCTCCGATCGGTTTCCAGGATCTCTCTTTCAAAACACTCTCCGTAATCTACATTCTCTCTCTCTCTCTCTGCATATCTGATTATATGTATCAATGTATAATTGTGTAGTTTCCACTTCTCGCTGACACTGTAAACATTCTTTGAAGGTCTATGATAGGAAATGGCGACTAAGAGGGGATTATTATCCGATGTGCGCAGGAATAAGGCCATCGGATCTCTCTTCACCATTGCTTTCCTCATCTTCTTCTCCTCATTCCTTGTTTTCTCCATTTTCTTCATCGGCCGCGGCCTTTTAACGCCCTCTTCCACTGGTCAGTTTGCGTCGAAATTGTGTTTTTATATTTTATGCTGGTCTTTTGTTGATGTTGTGGTGTGTATGGAAATTGGAGCCTTGATGCTTTTTTAGTTTGGGGTTGGGAGCACCGAGGTTCGTTGGGTGTTGTGACCTGTAAATTAATAGTGAAGAGTCATGCTATTGTTAGGCAAACAGGTTACTTTGGTTGTAATGCGGTGAGAGATTTTTGGCGCATGTAGTGAAGATCATTTTTGCCTGAATCTCCTGTTTTTCACGATTTCTGAATTATGCGATCTGGGAAATGTCTATACCTGGATAAGGTGTGTTAATTGTTCTGTCTCTATTTCATGAATAGTTGATCTAAGGTGGTACTAATACATTGTCCGTCGTGGATTGCATGTTCACTGTTCACGTGCTGCTTTATATGAATGAAGGCAACTTGAATTGGTGGCTAGCGAGATATAAGTGTCCTTATTGGAGAGTGGAAAATTTTTTGAAACTTAGAATTAGGACAGGAACTGTATCACGGAAACTAGTTGGAAAGGTTGCAACTTGTTGGTTTTGATGAGTTGATTGCCATGAATTTTGGATCGTAGATTTGCTTCAATTTAGAATGGTTCTTGCAGTTTCGGAGGGCAATAGTCGGCAGATGAAAAACATGAGCAGAGGTGTAGGATTGGACAAACTGGAGAAAATTTAATGATAAGACAAGGTGCCCTTGAGAGAATGTACATGAGATATTGCTGTTGAAATGATCGAGCTTGGTGCCATCTCTGTCTCTCCCTGGGGTGTTTGATTTGTGTCATCATTATAAATTTTGTCAATATATTAGTCTATATCTCTCCATCTCCATTTTGCTTGCATGGGAATAAGGGGACAATTAGTTGGAGAATAACCATACTATTTGGGTTGATTGCTTCCATTTCAGGAGCTTTTGAGTCACTTGTCATCTGGTTGTTAGTTAACTCTCCTATTTCTAATATAAACAGAAACTAATTTGTACAGTTTTTTGGCAGATAAAGATGAATCTTCAACTGATTCTAGTGGACAGGTATGATCCTTCTGCACATCCCTCCTTTGGCTTTGGATTCTAATTTTGGTTACATTTCTGGCATAATAAGAAATTACATCCAAACATAGGCTCTAAATTGGAGGAGGCTTGCATAGCTACACCTTAAACCTTCATTTTACTAAAGCAGCAATTTTTTTTCCAAGGACAACATGCTGAAACATTCAAGATCTGCTTTTATGTTGTTGTTTATACTAATTTCAACTTCATTTTAGGTAATTGATGTCATCAAGGTCAGCACAAAAGATTTTGGGCCTCTGAATGTCAAAGTTTTCAAAAAGAATAATATGTCTGCATCACGAAAATTTGTTGGGCAAGAAACTACTGCTGATGATACCACTTCTTCTGAGGTTAGAATGATTATGCGACTGTAGCTACTGGTACTTTTGTTGGTTGGGAATTGTATTATCATTTGAAAGATGCTGAGTCATTTTTTCTCTTCTTTGGTGATTGTAAGTCCACCGGAGTAGCTTCATATGCTAAACAAGAAACGTCTAAAGCCAAAAAAGATGAAAATAAGGGTATTGTCTTTTTGGAAATTCTCTCGATACAGTAGTTCTTTCCATTACATTTCAATATGAAATTATTGAATAGCATATTTGTCTTCTGCAGAGGATCATTCTAGTTTTCTTCAGATACCTGCTAAACTAGCCAGAAGGGTAAGTTCCAGCATTCATCTCAATATAATCTGACTAATGCTTGATGTTTGTGCAAATGAATTATTTTTCCGGAATTTTCCTCTTGATCCTTACGTTTAAAGAGCATCAAACAAACCACCTTTGGCTTCGGAATTTTGGTCTCTGAATTTCCTATCCTTCTCCTGCACTACTTGAATCTATTTGATCTATTGCATTATTCATCTAATCATTTTGCAGCAATTGAGAGGAAAAAGACCTGAAAATCACACTGTCGATTTGGTAAAGCTAGACTATGAAGTGACTATAAAGCTCGAAAATGAGCCCATTCAACGTTCTAAATCAGTTGACTCTGCAGTTTTGGGTAAGTACAGTTTGTGGAGGAAACAAATTGAGAATGAGAATTCTGATTCAAATGTACGAACGATCCAAGATCAAATGATAGCAGCAAGGGTCTATATAAGTCTTGCAATAACCAAAAAGAAATTTGACTTGGCCCACGAGTTACAGAACCGACTCAGAGATAGTCAACGTTCTTTAGGAGAGGCAACTACTGATTCTCAGTTGCATCGCAGGTAATGGAACTCTGTCATTATCTATCTTTAATTACCTGAATTCCAGCTTGATTGGTAAGTTGATGTTTGCACGTGGATGTATATATGACAGTGCACCTGAAATGATCAAAGCAATGGACCTAGTGTTGTCTAAAGCTAGGGGGCAACTATATAACTGCAAGCTAATTACTGAGAAGCTAAGAGCCATGCTGCAATCTGCAGATGAGCAAGTTCGTACTCTGAAAAAGCAGAGTACATTCCTTAGTCAACTAGCTGCCAAGACAATTCCAAATGGACTTCACTGTTTGTCCATGCGCTTAACAATAGATTACTACCTTCTTCCACCGAAGAGCAGGAAGTTCCCTCGAAGTGAGAATCTGGAAAATCCAAATCTTTACCATTATGCCCTCTTTTCTGATAATGTTCTTGCTGCTTCAGTAGTTGTCAACTCAACCATTATGAATGCCAAGGTGTGGGTTGGTTTTCTTCTTTTTCTTTTGGTACAACTATGGTTTATATGTACACCACAGAGACTCACACATGCACGTCTAATAATCCAGAACTTTGGTCCTCTGGAGAGATATGCAGACACTTGTATTTATGATAGATGTATGTCACACATGAATGCTTGCACTACCTCTTACATACACACACAAGTTGTAATTTTCTTCCTTTGAAAAACGAAGCATAGAGTGATGGACATAAAAGACCATACATACCAAGTATATGACATACACACATATATATACAGTTCTATGTGTATCTGCAAGTTCTCATTCTGTAAATTCACCATGATAACAGGCACGCTATGTGAGCCTGAGCCACATATGCGGTGTTAATTGATCTTCTGGCAGACACTTTTAGTGCTGAATTTGGTACTTTGCATGACGTGCAGGACCCTGAGAAACATGTATTCCATCTTGTTACTGATAAGTTGAACTTTGGAGCGATGAATATGTGGTTTCTATTGAATCCTCCTGGTAAAGCAACCATTCATGTTGAGAATGTGGATGAATTCAAGTGGCTTAACTCATCCTATTGTCCTGTGATGCGTCAGTTGGAGTCTGCAGCCATGAAAGAATACTATTTCAAGGCGGCTGCTGGTTCTGCTAACCTGAAGTACCGGAACCCAAAGTATCTTTCAATGCTTAATCACCTAAGGTTTTATCTCCCTCAGGTTTACCCAAAGTTGGATAAAATTCTTTTCCTTGATGATGATATTGTTGTTCAGAAGGACTTGACTGGACTGTGGGCAGTAAATCTGAATGGAAAAGTAAATGGAGCAGTTGAAACCTGTGGTGAGAGCTTTCATCGGTTCGATAAATACCTAAATTTTTCAAATCCTCATATTGCTCAAAACTTCGATCCAAATGCTTGTGGGTGGGCATATGGAATGAACATTTTCGATCTCAAGGTGTGGAAGAAAAAGGATATAACTGGCATATACCACAAATGGCAGAATATGGTGAGTCTTCCTTTGCTTTTCGCTTTTTGCTTTTCTTATTGTGAGTTGTTTGTTTCGGTCCTTACACCTCTGTGATGGTATTAGAATGAAGATCGGGAGCTATGGAAGCTGGGGACGCTACCTCCAGGTCTGATGACCTTTTATGGGCTTACACATCCACTTAAAAAGTCATGGCACGTTCTTGGATTGGGTTACAATCCAAGCGTTAATCAATCAGAGATTCAGGGCGCAGCTGTTATACATTACAATGGGAACATGAAACCATGGTTAGAATTGGCAATGACAACATTCAGGCCATATTGGACCAAGTATATAAATTATGGTCATCCATACATTCGCAACTGCAAACTAAGTGAATGATCAGAATGCTGAAATCCAGGGACAACCATGCTGTTTTTCAGTCTTCCCTGGGCAAAGAACGGCAAAACCGGTTACATCATTTGAAGGGTTGATCATGCGCATTAACCGGTCAAGGTGAAATCTTCGCCCTTCTTCTTTGTGATTCAACTTAATTCATTTGGCATTCCCTTAAGGCAGTCGGTAAAGCCGATGCCTGATTCACCTGCAATAACTCCTTTGTACTGATCATGGAGATCTCTTCATTGGTTATAGAAGATTATGTAGGTCACTCATTGAACAACAACCCCTAGTCAAATTTTCAGATCAGCCAGATGTATGTTCGCAATTCTTTGATGAAAATAAAATGTTGTGGTTGTTTGTTCCGATAGTCATCGTTTTGGCTTGACGTCCATAGGAACGAAAACTATTTTAGTAGTATTTTGAAAATAAAATAAACTGCATATATAGGTCTATCCATTGTAACTGAAACTAGGCGTAGCTGGTTGTTGTTTGAGTCTTTGGTCTATTATTTTTAATGTGTATGGTAGAAAACTGCTACAATTTGAGACCACGTTGTTGCAATTAAAAAAAAAAAAAAAACTTGATTTCGCATTGTATTATTATCTCCATTCCTTGTACGCTAAGTTGATATAGTAATTATATCCATATAATAATAATAATAATAATAATAATAATAATAATAATAATAATAATAATAATAATAATAATAATAATAATAATAATAATAAACAGCATAAATTGTTTATTTATATTGCCATTTGCCATTGCCAATTATAATATAATGTTTCCATCTCCTACTCGCAGATAGAGAATGTCTGCAGGAACTCGAGAAACAAGGCAGAAAACCGTGTGCTGCCCAATAGCCAATAGGTTGTTCGTCCTTGTCTGAAACAATTCAATGATGGAAGAAAATTAATCAAATATAAATATATATATATATATAGTAGTTGAATTAAAAACCTGTTAATAATTATAGAATTTTGATAGTTTCAATCTTACCATGTCATCAATACATATCACATTTTCATCATGCATGTACGATTAATCTGTTAATTTACGTTATTAGTGTTTGAAAAGACATTATTAGTCTTTCATATTTTTTTTGGACAAGGTGTGTCTGCGCTATATTTAAAACGGGTAAAGAGCAATTTACCCTCGTGTTCCTGGAAAATTAAAAAAACAAACCCTCCTATAATAATTAACCCCCTGACGTTGGTTTTGTGGTACATGCGCCAATAATGCATGAATTTTTAATATTTGTCATATAAAATGATAAAAATGCCCTTTTATCAATAGTTTGGATGTTATTTTATATGAATCAATGGTCTATATTTTCTTGGATCAAAATAAGTGGCCCAGATTCAATTTAATTAAATCAACAGTTAAATTTAAAATTGTGTATATAATATATAAATATATAATTAAAATTATTGATATGAGCAAAAAGAGCTCAATCAAACTTATTTCCTCGGACTCGAACGGAATGGGCTTGAATTTCTGCAAATCGGGAAAAGGGACTTGCAAAGTCAGTAAGCAGTTGTGATAAGAAATAACTTGAATGTAATACGAAAATAGTAATAATTCTGAAGCAATGAGCATCAAACGTGCTAGGTGAAATTTAGACATAAATTCGAGAGCTAGAGTGTAGAAAAAAACATTACTCAATTAGTTAAGAAAGTTGATATTTATAGAGCAAGTTCCTTGAAGAGGAATAACTCTTGATTGGTTGGACTCTCAGAAGGTCGGCAGGCATCTCTCCCAGAGTCCTGTGAAACATAACCTCCTAGAATCCAGGAGATAGTTGTGAAATTCTTGCTTTGGATAAGGCTGGACCGGATAACTCTTTTTCATTATTAGGCCTATCAATGGGTAGGGTAAAACTCTACCAAGGCCCAGGCCCAATGAAGACCCAAACAACTAATTATTACCCAGGCCCTACTCAATTCAACTTAAAACCCATAGGTTTCAAGACCTGATCAAGCTCGGTTTCTCGGGTCGGGTCCGACCCAGACCCAATTTTTTTTTTTTTCTTTTCATGATAAAAGACCCATTTCTTGTTTTGTGTGTATGTTTCTTCAGACCCTATCACAAGACCTATTTCTTGTATTGTGTGTTTTTCTTCAAACCCCTCTTCGCCACAATCTCCCTCTGTCGTCGCCAACAACGTGGCCGACCCAAACTCCCTCTCCATCAACAACGCTCACGGTTGTTTCTAAGCCTGGGTTTGAAAATTCAAGTTGAGGGTTTGAGTTTGAAGTGCATTTGGGTGTGAAGTGGTTTGGGCGTGTGATGGGATGAATAAAATGTAAAGGTGGACTTTGATTTTGGGAGGTGATGTAAACATCTTAGGAATTGGAGGATATTGGAAGCCATGATGAGTGTGTGTGTGGTCAAGAATTGAGGTAAGTAAAGAGAAAGGATAAGGTCGGTTTTGGTTTTTGTTTTGGCTGCAGAGATGATGATTTTGGAAAAAGCAAATTGTTGAGAAGAGGGATTCGTTTTGGTGATTTCTTTCGTGAAAGAGAGTGTCAATTTTCTCCTTCACAGCTCTTCAAAATGGAGCCGCATAATGCCTTGATTTTGTAGAGGAATAGAAAGAGAGGTTTTGTAACAGAGGCACTATCAAGGAATTTGTAGAACTGTGGCCATTACTAAGATACATAGGGTGATGGGTATCTTGAGATGGGGGAGAGACGTCCGCGGGTTTGGAGGGCAGCGTGAGACCAACGGAGAGTTGAGAGAGGAGATTTGTCTGTCGGCTGAGAGTTGACAGGAGAGGCGGGACTGTGTCGGTGGAAAGATTGGGAGAAATTGGGTCTGGGTGGGTAAGTATGGGTATCTTACCAAACATTTTAATTAAATGGGTCTAGGCCTGGGTCTGTACTTGATTTAAATGTACAGGCTTGGGCTTGGGTCTGGCTCGGCCCATTTATATTTTAATATAAAAAAATTATAAGTGTGCCCCTGACGCGGTACACGTGATAAAAATGTGGCTAGTCGCGGCCCCTAGACTTGATTTAAATGTGCAGGCCTGTGCCTAGGTGTCAAGGGCCGCCCGCACTCTCGGCACCCTTGACCTAATTTTGGCCATATTCCATCCGGCCGACCAACAACTTTTGCCACAAACGTTGGGCTTCCCCCGGTCT
This sequence comes from Sesamum alatum, assembly GCA_034509735.1. NCBI lineage: Eukaryota > Viridiplantae > Streptophyta > Magnoliopsida > Lamiales > Pedaliaceae > Sesamum > Sesamum alatum. Next base: position 9,681,330 of record JACGWO010000002.1, on the reverse strand, counting down.
TAGAGTATTAGGCATGAGTCACTGATGTAATATTTACTTTTTCGCTCATGTGGCGTTGTGTGCCCCATGAGATGTAATTTTCAGCTTTTTTAGTATCTAGATTTGTCAATAGAAAATTTATTTTTAAACCTATTATAGGGGGAATGACCACTCAAAATTTGGTGTGCATTGCTAGTATCCCCCTCACAGCGATCCCCGTGGGCTAGCTTGTTGTAATCTTCAATATTTTTGCTATGAATACAAAAATGCATTTATTGCAAGACGTGTGATTGATTTACTGTTTCCGTTGCATTATATTGTCGGTTGTTGGAAATTATTGTTGTTCTTGTCGGCGACCTGTGCGAGGCGTCAGTTGGAATTCGATTGGTTTTGTTGTTGGTTGGCGGAAGTAGTCGTTTGTTGTGGACTACTAGCCACACGGTGCCCGTTTCTCTGCATTGCGGAAGGCGTCTCGTGAGAGGTGGTATCAGAGCCTCGGTTACCTGATGGGGCGGAGGCGGGTTACGAGAGCCAATTCTACGAGAATATCAGACCAGGACCGTAAGAGTCCGAGAGAGGCCAAGGTGCCCTAAGAAAGGATCACAAACCCAGAGGCCGAAATCTCCCTGTTGATTTGGTCAAGAATTTGGAAGATCATGTTGCCTCACTGGAGCATGAGATCTCAGAGCTGCGTTCCGATTTGAAAGAGTGCCAGCATGCGGTCCGCGATGCTTATGGCCAGGGTGGTGTTGTTGAGATGCAACGTAAGATGGAGGAGATGTCTCTACAGATTGGGATTCTCCAACGTGCGGTAGGCAACGCTCTTATTGCTCACGATAATGGTGCTAGGCTTCAGATTCCTGAACCGAAGGCCTACGGTGGTGCTCGAGATGCCAAGTAGGTCGAGAACTTCCTGTTTAATATGGAGCAGTACTTCCTTGCGGGGCAGGTCTGGCCGATGAGGAGAGGAAGGTGTCTACTGCGACCATGTATCTGACTGGTGATACCAAGTTGTGGTGGTATACCAAGTATGTCGAGATTCAGGCAAACCATCTGCGCCTGGATACTTGGGGCCTTCTGCGGGAAGCCATTCGTAAGCAGTTCTTCCCGAAGAATGTGGAGTATAATGCCAGACGGGCATTACGGAAGCTAGAACACACAGGCTCCGTGCAGGAGTATGTGAAGGCCTTTTCGGCACTGATGTTGGACATCAGGGATATGTCGGAGAAGGATAAGCTCTTTACTTTTGTGGAGGGCCTAAAACCGTGGGTGCGACTTGAGTTGCAACATCAATGGGTGGCTGATCTGGGATCAACGATGGTTGCGGTCGAACGTTTATCAGATTTCAACCCAAAGTCTCGGAGGGATAGACAGACGACGTCTAGCCCAACGCAGAATAAGCCGGGAGGGTCGAGACCTTTTAAGGGTAACTCTAACAGGAGTGGGGGAGAGCGAAAGCCCCACACTCCCACCAGTTCGCAAGAGAGCTCAGGCAGGAGCAAGCCCTTGGACAACAAGCAAGGGGCGTCACAGAGAAGTAGTGGGTGTTTTATGTGCGATGGCTCGCATCACAATCGGGATTGCCCGAAGAAACAGTTGTTGAAAGCGTTGGCAACGTATACTCAGAAGGTGCCACCCGCAAAGTCGGTGGAGCCACCCGAGACGACGAGTGGCAGGAATGATTCTGAGGAGGATGAGGACAACCTGGGTGCAATCTCAAAATGGTGCAACACGTTGTCCCAAGTGGCCGTAAAGAAGAAAGTGCCTCCGAGGGCAGGAAAGACTGCCCCGGCTCTTGAGGGGAGCCAGACTGATGACGAAACACAATCCAGGCCTTTTCAGAAGAAAGAGTTGATGTATGTGGATGTGAAGATTCATGGCAAGCCGGTTCGTGCTATGATCGATACTGGTGCTTCTCACAACGACCTTGCGAGTGTCGAAGTAGAGAGACTCGGGCTCGTGCTAGAGAAAGGAGTTGGTCGGGTGAAGGCAATCAATTCGGCCCACAGCCCATTGCTGGTGTGGCGAAATTTGTGCTGATTAAGATTGGTCCATTCCAAGGCAAGATTAATATTTTTGTGGTCGTGATAGACGACTTCAAGCTAATCCTGGGGCTTGAGTTTTTGCGGGATACACGGACGGCAGTGCTACCCTATGCGGATTCTTTGATGATGTTAGGCGCCAAACCTTGCATCATCCCTGTATTGGCCGGGCAGACCAGTTGGAGAAATTTGTCGGCCATGCAGTTTGAGAAGGGGTGCAAGTGGAATGAACCATCCTACTTGTGCACTCTTCGCTTTGATGAAATCGAGAAGGCGTCGCGGCCCATCCCCGGCGTGGTGAAAAAGCTCTTGAAGGAGTTTGAAGATGTGATGCCTGATGAACTGCCTCGGAAGCTACCGCTGAAGAGGGCGGTGGATCAGGAGATTGAGTTGGTGCCTGGCACGAAGCCTCTTGCCAAGGCACCTTACAGAATGACCCAACCTGAGCTTGTGGAGCTTAGGACACAACTGAAGGATATGTTGGAGAGTGGCATTATTAAGCCCGCAAAGTCGCCGTACGGGGCGTCGCTCCTGTTTCAGAAGAAGGCCAACGGCTCCGTACGGATGTGTTGCGACTATCGGGCCCTAAACAAAATTATTGTGAAGAACAAGTATCCTATACCGCTCATGGCGGACTGCTTTGACTGTCTAAGCCAGGCGAAATACTTTACGAAGATTGACTTGAGGTTGACGGCTATTGGCAGGTCCGGATCAAGGAGGGCGACGAGGCAAAGACGATAGTGGTCACGAGGTATGGAGCTTTTGAGTTCCTTGTCATGTCTTTCGGCCTGGCAAACGCTCCAGCTACCTTCTGCACTTTGATGAACCAAGTACTCCACGGTTTTCTTGATGAGTTCGTGGTGGTATACTTGGACGATATTGTTATCTACAACAGGACCTTGGCCGAGCACGTTGAGCACTCGGCAGGTTCTGGCGAGACTCCGCGAGCACGAGTTATATGCGAAGGTGTCAAAATGCTCATTTGCTTAGGAGACTATTAGCTTCTTGGGACACATTGTGGAGACTGGGCGGATATGAATGGATCTCAAGAAAGTGCAGGCTATCAAGGAGTGGCATCCACCGAGTAATGTACATGAGTTGCGATCATTTCTCGGCCTGGCTAACTATTATCAACATTTTGTGAAGGCCTACTCCGAGATAGCACGGCCCATGACAAACTTGATGAAGAAGACGGAGATTTGGAATTGATCACCCGAATGCCAAGTGGCCTTCGATAGCCTTAGAGGCGATGGTGACAGATCCAGTGTTGCCTTACCAGATATGTCGAAACCTTTTGTGGGGGAGACCGATGCTTCAGATTTTGCCTTAGGAGACGTCCTAATGCAAGACGACCACCCAGTTGCCTTTGAGAGCAGGAAGCTTCAAGATGTTAAGAGGCGCTTTTCAGTGCACGAGAAAAGAGTTGTTGGTCGTAGTTCATTGCCTTAGACTATGACGACATTATTTGTTGGGCTCTCCTTCGTGGTCAAGACGGACAACAGTGCAGTGAGTCATTTCATGTCCCAGCCGAAGTTGACCAGTAGACAAGCATACTAGCAGGAGATCCGGTCAGAATTTCACTTTGTGCTAGAGTAACGGGCCGGCTCTAACAACCATGCGGCAGATGCGCTAAGCCGCAGGGCAGATTTGGCTACTTTGGGGTCGGTAGCGGCACTTTCCTCGAGGGTTGTTGCCACCTCTGTGAAAGATCGGGCGTGTGAACTATTACCGAAAGATCCAGTTGCGCAAAGCCTGGTCTACTTGGTCGAGCAGGGCAAAGCTCGATCGTTCTGGTTGGAAGACGAACTTCTAATGACCAAGGGAAACCGCTTGTACGTACCGAAGGGTGGGGACCTGCGGAAATCACTTATTTCGGAATGCCATGACACTCTTTGGGTGGGAGATCCAGGAGAATAGCGCACCTATGCATTGGTGCAGAGGGCCTACTATTGGCCATAGATGCGGGATGATATAGAGACGTATGTCCGCACCTGCTTGATTTGTCAGCAGGACAAGGCAGACCATCAAAAGAAGGCTGGTTTGCTGCAACCACTGTCCATCCCAAAGAGACCGTGGGAAAGTGTTTTCATGTACTACATTTCTGGTTTGCCTAAGGCGAGAGACTTAGGGAGCATTATCGTCATGGTAGACCGATTGTCTAAATATGCCACATTCATTGCAGCCCCAAAACATATTACGGCAGAAGGGACGACTCATCTCTTTCTTCAAGCATGTTGTCAAATACTGGGGACTGCCAAAAGATATCGTCAGCGATCGGGACTCTCGGTTCATTAGCGTCTTCTGGACCGAGTTGTTCAAACTCCTCGGGTCCAAACTGAATATGAGCTCAAGCTATCATCGACAATCTAACGGCTTGACGAAGCGCTTTAATTCTATGTTGGAGGAATATCTTCGACAATCTGTGCATGGTACTAAGAAGAATTGGGTGAAGCTTTTGGATGTAGCTCAGTTGTGTTTCAATGCCCAAAAGAATTATTCAACCAGCAAGAGCGCTTTTGAAATTGTCACTAGGCAGCAACAGCTCTTCCCTCACACTATTGATTCCCCACAGAGTGTGAGATCCCCACTTGCTCGAAGCTTCTCTGAGGAATGGAAAAGAAATGCTGATATAGGCCGAAGTTGCCTAGAGAAAGCATAGAAGCGGATGAAAAAGTATGCAGATAAGAATCGTCGCTTCGTCGAGTTTACCGCGAGAGACCTTGTGGTGGTGAAGGTCCCGGACCCGAGATTATCAAAGTCGGCCAGGGGGAGAGACCCTCGCTTTATGCAGAAATACATCGGTCCTTTACCAATCATCAAGCGTATTGGAACAGTAGCCTACAAGGTAGAGTTGCCTTCCTGGTGGAAGATCCACAATGTCCTCTATGTGAGCCAGTTGAAGAAGTATATATCAGACAAGGAGGATGACACCCGCAATCAGCCGAGCCGCCTACAGTGTGAATTGAAGAAGACCCAGTAGAGGGTGGCCGAAGCTATCCTGAATTACCGAGTCACAAGCACTGCAAAGAAAAATGTCATTGAGTACTTGGTGAAGTGGATGGGATGTAGCAGCGAGGAGAATACTTGGGAACAGGGTGACGGACCTTAAGGCGTTTCTACCTCTGATTGAAGCTTGTCATGCTTCCATGTCGGTGAGGAAGTCGCCATCTCAAGTGGGGGAGAATGTCAAGGGTCGCCCGTACTCTCGGCACCCTTGACCCAATTTCGGCCATGTTCCATTCGGCCGACCAACAACTTCTGCCGACAGACGGTAGGCTTCCACAGGTCTTAGAATCTTATGCATGACTCACTGATGTAATATTTATTTTTTCGCTCATGTGGCGTTGTGTGCCCCATGAGATGCAATTTTCAACTTTTCTAGTATCTAGATTTGTTAATAGAAAAATTATTTTTAAGCCTATTATAGGGGGGAATGACCACTCGAAGCTTGGTGTGCATTGCTAGTATCCCCCTCACGGTGATCCCCATGGCTAGCTTGTTGTAATTTTCAATATTTCTGCAATCAATACAAAAATGCATTTATTGCAAGACCTGTGATTGATTTACTGTTTACGCTGCATTATATTGTCGGTTGTCGGAAATTGGTGTTGTTCTTGTTGGCGACCTATGCGAGGCGTCGGTGGGAATTCGATTGATGTTGTTGTCGGCTGGCGGAAGTAGTCGTTTGCTGTGGATTACTAGCGACACGGTGCCCCTTTCCCCTCATTGTGGAAGGCGTCCCGTGAAACTGGGTCTGGGTCGGCCCATTTATATTTCTATCGCGACCAGTCATTTTTCTTTAATTTTTATTGGCCAGTCACGACCTGCCATTTTTCTTTAATTTATAGTTTTTGATAGTGAGCTAGGCTCGCGATTGATTTACTTTTTTTTCTTTTTCTTTTTTTTATTTTTTTTAATTTAATTATATATTAATTAGAAGTTTAAATAATAATTAATATGTAATTATGTATAATTAATTATTAATATTAATTGTTATTTTAAAATTTTAAATTATAAATTTATAATTATTATGTAATAATATATTAATTATTTTTACTAAATAAATATAATATAATTTTTTAAAAATTAATAAATATATTTATTAATTCAATATGATCTAATAATATTACATTATGTACAAAAAAATAAAAAAAATAAAAATATTACAAAGTTAGTGATAATTATAAATTATAATAACCACTAATCCCATAAGTATTGTGTTGGCATTGATATCGAGGTCTTTTTCTTTCCTCGCCTATCAGTTTTATTGGTTCATTCATTTTTTAAACTATGATTAACAACTATATTATAAAACTTTTAATAATTTATGTATATCTTTATTTATTAAAAATAGTCTATAATATTATATTGTGTACATATAAAATTTAATCTAAAAAAAAGAAATAAATTATGATAAAATTAGTAATAGTTACAAATTCTAATAATGCCCCCCAAAAAAATATAGTTGTTAATCAGTTCTATCGACTGATTTTATTTTTTAAACTATGATTAACAACTATATTTTTGGGGTCATTATTAGAATTTGTAATTATTACTAAAGTAGTGAAATGGAAAAAATATGTGTTTAAGAATTTATAAACAAACAAAATATTTAAGTTGCGGAAAAATATTTAATGAAATGGAAAAAATCTCATCGACAATATTATGTTTGGATGTATTAGAAAATGAAATTAATTAATTAATTAATTTTGACATTCGATCAGAAAAGGTAAATTTAACAAAAAATGAAGATGGACTTGTTTTAAATAAAGGATTCATAATTTCACAGATACATTATTTCAATGTAAGAGAGAAAGAGCAACAACATATGAATTTTAAGACATATTATAATAAAATAAAAAAATGTATTTTTGAATTAATTATTTTGACTTAATAATTGTTAAGTCTGTTATAGTAAATAATAATATATTAAATTTGTTAGGTACTTTTTCTTAATTTTGAATTACAAAAGTGTTCTGTTTCGAAATGTTTTTTTCGCAAACATTTTATTAAACAAATCACCATTTAAAAGTTTTAGCCTAAATAATTGCCTTGTAAGATCAAACAAAAAAGATTAATTACATTTAAATCCCATCTGAAATGTAAAATTATACTTTTTTTTCAAAAAAAGGTTTTAAAATTGTACGTACACCCCTTTTTAAAAACCACCGTTTACATTTGATCCCATTTTACTAGAATTTGGACGAAAAATACTGATGCTAGCAAATCTTTTTTGCAGAAATTCAATTTTAACATTTATTTAACATTTTCATGTAATAATTTTGTGTCTATAAGGTAAACATGTAATAATATTAAGTTATTAACCTTACGCCATATATATACACTACAATTATACCCTTATAAGTATAAAAATATATGTGAGAATGTTAAATGAAGGGCAAAATTAAAAATTTATGTAATTTTTTTTGTTTATATATGCATTTTCTGTTCAAATTGTAACGGATGGTCAGGTGTATATGAGGAATTTTTAAAAGGAGTTTAAGTATAATTTTTAATGTGTATAGTAAAAAATTGCTGCAATCGAGACCATCTTGTTGCAATAAAAAAAGTTGATATAGTAATTATATCAATAATAATAATAATAATAATAATAATAATTGTTTATTTGTATTGCCACTTGCCATTGCCAGTTATAATATAATGTTTCCATTTCCTTGTAGCAGATAGTCATAGAATGTCTGTTGTTAGTTCCCCGTCTCTTCCATCCAAATTCCGTTAAATTTAACAGTTAATAATTTTAACGGGACAAATTGAAGAATTGATGGCTTGTTAAACCACATTTAAAAAATGAAGAATTAAAATGAGATAAAAAGAAGAGGCGATACGAGATTTGACTTAGGATGTCTGCGCGGAGAAACAAGGCAGAAAACCGTGTGCCACCCAATAGCCAATAGGTTGTTTACTGCACCATGCCATTGCCACGTCATTTTCTGATTTTCCAATAAAGCAATCAATTACCTAAACACAATCGGAAAACAATTCAATGATGGAACAAAATTAATCAAATATATATATATATATAGTAGTTGAATTAAAAACCTGCTAATAATCATAGAATTTTGATAGTTTCAATCTTACCATGTCATCAATGCATATCACATTTTCATCATGCTTCTACAGTTAATCTGTTAATTTACATTATTAGTGTTTGAAAAGTGGCATATATGCTCTTTAATATTGTTTTGGACATAGGGTGTGTATGGTTTATATTTAAAATGGGTAATAAGCAATTTACCCTCGTGTTTAAAAAATAAAATAAAATTTTATGATAAATTAATTAACAAAAAATCTTAATAAATAGGCAAAATACCCCTTGATGTCGGATTTGTGGGATATGCGCCAATTATATGCGGATTTTTTATTTTTGTCATATAAAATGGTTAAAATTCCCTTATTTATTGGATATTACTTTATATGAATGAACATCTATATTCTCTTGAACCAAATTGAGTGGCCCAGATTCAATTTAATTAAAATCAATGGTTTAAATTCAAAATTCTATATGTAATATATAAATACATAATTAAAATTAGGGTGAATTACACTTAGACTCCTTCTAAAAATGCATAATTACAATTTCTCGAAAAGTTTTGAAATTATACTTACACCCCCTCCGAAAATTCTTTGTTTACACCTGATCTCCATTCGTTAAAGTATAGACGGAAAATGTTCACGTTAACAAAAATAATTACATAAATTTTTAGTTTTACTTTTTATGTAATATTTTCGTGTAGTAATTTTGTACTTATAAGGAAAAAAATATAATAATCTTGGCATCACTCCATATATATACATTACATTTATTCCCTTATAAGTACAAAAATATACGTGAGAATGTTAAATGATGGGTAAAATTGAAAATTTATCTAATTATTTATGTTGATGTGAACATTTTTCATTCAAACTCTAACAGATGGGGGTCAGGTATAAATAGAGAATTTTCGGAAGGAGTGTAAGTATAATTTCAAAACTTTTTTGGGGGAAAGTATAATTACGCATTTTCAGAGGGGGTCTAACTGTAATTAATCCTTAAAATTATATATACGAATATATATATATTCATCTAAAATATATATCAATGTATAAAAATATATATATATATATAACTATATGTATAAAGAGAGAGAAGGGGACGATTGAAGGGGGATCGAGAAGGAGGGGGAGGCGAGGGACTGAGGAGGATCAGGAAAGAGGCAACGTCGGCGGCGTCGGCGGCGGCGTGGGCTGAGGACGGAGGGAGGGACCGTAGGGGGGCTGTCGGGAAGGTTTTCAATTTATTTTTATTAATATTTTTAATTTATTTTATATAAAATATTTAGTATTATATAATTTTTAGATATATTTATTTTATTTCTATTTGTCTATTTGCATATAAATAGGTCAAAAAAAATTTAACTTAAAGAGAGAATCTGAATTGTTGATTATAACCAATTAAGATCAAACAGTTGATGATAAAGGGTATAAATATAATTAGCTAATTAAAAAATATAAAAATCTAAAAATAGGCGCATATTGTGCACTCATCATGTTAGGAGGTATTTTGCGTATTTATTTTTTTACATGATTATTTTGCTATTTAATTTATGAGATGAGGGTCTTTTATTTTTTTGGTAACATAGGGGTAAGTTGCTTTTTACCCTATTTAAAACTAGAATTTAGTACGGGGTAGCTCATGTCTTTATTTCTTGTACCTAACATTATTTATGACTCTTTATTGCTCTCTACTTAATTTTCTAGTTTCCGGCTTTCTCTCGTAATACTATAAAGTTAAATACATTTATTTCCAAGTACTTTCTTTTTATTATTATTATTATATTGTGACTACCAATATTACAAACACCCCCCCCCCCCAAAAAAAAGCACCCAAATGAATTATTTAAATTTAGTTCTTTTCTTGGAATTAACACAAGAAAATCAATCTTTATGCAATATAATGTACGCACAATATATACGTTTTTTTATTTTTTACAACAGTAGATCAACTGTAAGAACCATGATCGACACACGTAACGCATGTACAATCCTTCTTAGTGGATCTAATATCAAGCCTGTCTACTCATCTATTACAACAAAATATATATGCATATATCTATACTAATATATAAAGAAAACACCGTTTTCACTCACGAAAGGCGGTTACTTACATTGCGACACCAATTTTTTATTGTGCCAATAATACCCCTAAATTAGTTTCCTTCATTTCTTTATTTATTTCCCTCTTCTTCTTCTTCCCTTTTTTTTAAGTGTGTTATAATATATTTTAAAGTATGAAATATTATTTATTATATACACGCAGGAACAGCGTGCCACGTCGACTAGTATACATATAAATAAGCCATCCACACATGCAAATTTAATACACTTTGATGATATTTTCATTCAATAATACATGTAGCTTGATATGGTATAACAAAAGCGACTCATTAGGTTAGGATAGAGATTCCAGCGTCTTGGAGCGGGTGAGGGACCATGGAATTTTGCACAAGAGGACCTCAACTTTCGTGTATTTATTTTTATCTTGGTAATAATAAGAGCGAGACGCGTGTCGCTTATTTAGGCGTCTGGCGCCGGCAATAAGAGTGTTTGTGTCGGGTGGCTCTTTGTGTGTCATCGATAACGTCATTTCTTCAACTCAGTTGTCAAAGGTTGGGACTTAGGAGCGCCCTTCACTTAATCATTTCCTGTGTTTATTATCTTGGGGTAAACTACAATCACCTCCTATTAATTTTAATATAATTATAAATATTCTCTCGTTGTTTAAAAAATTATAAATACCTCGTGAAGTTTGTAATTTTTAATTAAAGGCATAAAATTAACTATTTTGCTATGATGTTTTTTTTTTTTTTAAAATTGTAAAAAAATTAATCGAGACGAGTTGCATTATTACTCATTTATGTAAAAAAAACTTAAAAAATCTCTCCCTATGCATTGTAAACTAAAAAAATTCAAAAGAATTTAAGAATTAAATTAAAAAAAATTCAATTTGCATAAGGGCATTTTGGTCAATTTGCCCATAAAATTGGATGGAAATGGGTTATTTGTTAGACGATTACAAACCTCAAGGAGGTATTTGTAATTTTTTAAACAACAAGGGGGTATTTGTAATTATGCCAAATTTTAGGGAAGGTAGCTGTAATTTACCATATTATCTTTGGATAAACTAAAGTTAATTTGTTTTTAAATTTGACATAATTATAAATATATTTTTATTATTTAAAGTATTACAACTATCATCCTAAAATTAAAAATAATTATATAACTCCTAAATGGGATGTGAAAAGTACTATTTTATTCTTGCTTAATTTTTTTATTTTTTAAAAAAATATTTGAAAAAATGTAAAAACCTGAGGATGGGTAAAATAAATAATTCATAGAGAATATTAATTCAGAAAAATATTTAAAAGATTTAAAAAAAACATATAAAATGATAATCTATAATTCATAAGGGTATTTTGGGTAGCTTATTAATTATAAAAGTTAAATGAATACCTAATGGAATGGGCTTATTGTTATACTGACGTTAAAATCAATGGAGTATTTGTAATTTTTCAAACAAAGAAAAAATATTTATAATTTTATTAAATCTCAAAAAAAGGTGATTGTAATTTACCTATTATCTTTTGGTACAAAACTTTTTGGTTATATCATCACTCTTTCAATCAAATTAAGGGTTTGCGCAGTTAAGAAATTTGGAACACTCAGATCACCTCGTTCTCATAAATTGTATAAAATTATAGAGATGTTTGATCCAATTAATATTTTATTGGATGAGTTTTGATCGTTTTGATCCACAAGTCTTGCAGGTTTATTCTTAAAATTGGGAGTTTTGATCGTTTTGATTCACATAAAGAGATTTATTCTTGAAATTATTTTTAGAAATGAGGCTTTAGAGCTAATAAACCGGCCAACATCATCGTTCTATAATTAATACGACATACATGCCAATAGTTAGAGAAAATATAATATTTATTATAATAATAATAATAATAATTATTATTATTATTATTATTAATAGTAATTATTATTATTATTATTATTATTATTATTATTATTAAATTTATTTTATTTTTATCTTTTTTTTTGGGGTGGGGATGAATATGTTAAACTATTAAAGAATGGAAAATAAGACATCAAACCTCACGCTGTGGAAAATGGACGAAGCTCCTGTCCCACTATGAAACTTCCAAGTTTAATACTCATTTAAGGTTGATTGTTTATCCATATATATAAATAATATTGTGGTTGAGTTTATCTCATCATTAACCGATAAATATTTATTTTATCATCTATAAAGTCTAAAATCAAAATGAGAATTTGGAGTGAGTTACAAATCTACGTATGTAGCTAACAAACTCACAAATTCAAGTAAGATACTAATGATACATGCTCTCAGTTAAAATAGAAAATACTACAAACCTTACACGTAAAAAAAAAATTCAAAAAAATTCGAAATAGCTGAAAAAGATATCAAATATGTTCATGATTCGTAGTACGAGGTATATCAGAAGAAAAATTTGTTCACGATTCTCGTATATAAGGTTGGTACCTCGTAACCACATCAATATGTTAAAATGTGCATATTTTTATGAAATTTATGAACAACGACGTCATTAGACCTTTTGTTAATTGTAACCCTAAAATTTCTTTGCAACTAATTTTATCAAACTTCGTTTTAATAATTTCGTTTTTGAATTAGAAAAGAATGTCTGGTTGGTCTACAAATTTTACTTCGACGGTGTTTAGCTAAATTTATAAGTTTCTCAAAACATTTTATAAGAAGTTTTGGAGCTTATAAGCTCTAAAAATTTGTTTGGCAGAATTTTGTTAAAGAGCTTATAAGATTTTCAAAATAAGATGTGTTGAATTTTATAAATTCTTTAAAAAAAAGTTAATATTTTTATTTTTTTTCAAAACATCTTATAAGTTGTATAAGATTAATATGCTATATGAAAATAATATCCTAATTCACCATACACACAAACACACACACACTCTCTACATACACACAAACACACACACATAAACACACTCCCTCTCTCTCTCCAAGCACACATACCCACACGTAGACTATACACACAGTACTCTTTATCTCTCTCCCTCTCAAACACACATAGTTAATCTCACTCTCTAATATTTTAAAATTCTTTATTGTTATTAGTTTTTTTTTTTTTAAAAAAGAGAAAATATTTTATTATTAAATATTAAATTATTATAGCTAAATAAAAATAAGATTGCTATGATATTATATTTACTGAAAAAATATAAATTCAAGACATTATAAGTTATATAATTAGAAATAGTCATTGCATCAAGAGAAAATATATATATATATATATCTATATTAATATTTCACTAGCATGAATATACATATATATTATTTTTATTCAATATTTAGGTCATAATCCGCCATTTTTTTTATTTTTGTAAAAAAATTATCTAATAAATTTTTGTTTGAAGTTAAACTAATGTGTACTATTTTTAAAATATTTAAAAAATATTTAAATATAAAATATGTCAACAAAAATAATAATTTATTTTATTCTAATAGTATCCTGTCCGTTTTGATTATTTTACCATAAAAAGACCTTATAATATCAAACATCCTAATATTTTATAAGATGTAAAAACATCTTACAAGTTTTAACATTTTATGTTATCAAACGCTTTAGGAGCTTATTTTTAAAATAAGATGCAACATCTTATAAGCTCCTAAAATATCTTATAAGATGTAGGAGCTTATAAGATGTTTTAAAAAAATTTAGCCAAACACCCTCTAAGTAATATAATTTATTATTTGATCTTGTATGAAACAGAACGACGTTATGTAAAAATAAATTTGCTTGAAAATATCAAAATATTGATCCTTCTTTTAATAAATAAAAATATATATTTGTTTAAACTTTAAAAGTAGTTTAAATATTTAAAACTTTTTATGCCAGTCCCAAACGCCCCTTAAATTCTTTCATCTTTTTATGTTTTTTTTTCCTTATAATTATATTTTATTTTTATTATGAACTGTTTATACAAATCACTTATACTTTTCGCATAATTACTGCACTGCATGCTAAAAGTAGGAGTAATTTGTGTAATAATGATATATTTTTCAAGTTGTATGTAAAAAATTTTAAATAATCGGAGTAATTTATGTAAATAATATTAATATTTTTGGTGGATCTATAAATAATTATTTAAAAAATAAAAATAATTAATAAAAATAGACACTAGATTAAGAGATATAAATGTAATTAATGTTTTTTTCTGAACATAAGAAAAAGAAAGAGAAATCATAAAACAGAAAAACAAGCGGATGCGTTGAAGTCAGAATGTCATAATCTGATAACTCTGCCCCAACAAACTACTCTCATTTGCGTAATATCTTACACACTCGCGCTGATATTTTAACACTATTCTCTCTCTCTCTCTCTCTCTCTGTGGACGGAAGAATCTCTTATCTTCTTCTTCTCTCTTCCTCTCTCTCTGTCTCTCACACCGTTTCACCTTTCCTTTATCCAGTCTTCTATTGTCGGCTGTTAACCATCCATCACTCTCCCTCTTCTTTCTCTTTTTGTATGATCAAGAATAGTATTTTCTTTATTCTGATCCCATAAGATTTCCAATTTCTGGGCTTGGAGAATTCGTGATTCTTTCCTTTGGGGATTGAGCCGCGACTTTGGTGAGTTCTGCTCTTGATCCTCGAAGCTTTTTAGGATCGTGGGTTTTCTTCACGTCCGATCCTTAAAAGCAGAACACAGCTTCTGTAATTTGTGGTGTCTTAAAATCTTGAATGGTTCTTGTATGGGCAATAATATAAGCTAAAAGTAAAAAGGACAGCCGGGTTTGAACCAGGCAAAACAACAAAGAGAAAAAAGAGGAAGAGAATGGATTATTTATTTATTTTTGGGATGATTTTTGTTTTGAAGATGAGATGTCCCTCGTAAAATTGAGTTCAACTCGTTTTAATTATGTCTGTTTGACTTGTTGAGTTCAGAGAGGGTGTTGACGGGATCTGGGCTAAGTTTGGATGTTTGTTGGGTTTATAGATCAGTTACGAACATCGAAGGGAAAGACTGTGCCTTTATTTACTTCTTGTTGTGTATTATCTAGGATTGATCATTGCTCTACTGAAGTTTGTGTTAGAATTAGACAATACTGAATTTGTGGACGATACTTCAACAGTTCATGAGCATGTCAGAGATGAGATCTTTGTAAGTCATAAATTTGAACTTGGCTTTACGCATATTTGGTCACAATAGACTCGTTTTCCTGTATTTTGATGGACTCGTTTTTTGTAATGAAGACTGCTGCTTGGATGAATTATTGGAGTTTCTGATGTAACATGACAAATTTGTTTATTCATATATTACTTCTTGGTACTTAATGTCATTTTTATTGATGAACTTTTTGATTCTTCGTGAAGGAATTGAGATGGCTTCTCTGCAAGGCCCTTTCGTTTATCCTGTGGTTCGTGCGAAACAATCTGGACTAGCCGTGCCTATTAATTCACCATTGCTGAAAGCTAAATTAATTAAAAGTGGATTCTTGGGGATCAAAGGGCTCAGCTGCGGCAGGACTTATGTGGGCCACGGACGACATTTGAGGAAACGGAACACGACTCGGTGTAGCTTTAGTTCATCATCAAATGGTAATGGTAGCATGGCTGAGAACTCCAATGAGAATGATGCTGATTATGTGAATTCGAGTGTGGTTGAAGCTGGTAGGTTGAGTTTTCATACATGGTTTTCCCATTTGCTTTGCACATGATTGACAGTTCAGTGGGTCTTTGAGGATTAGAAAAAATATTGTTGTTGTTGTGTGTATGCCGTTCATGAACATGTGGTGAGGATAACAAAACCGAGCATTTCAGTATTAGTGAAACATCATTGATTTTATAACATAAATACTGAAGGATTTGAGACTACTTTCTGATTGTTCATTATCAAATTCAAATGAGAGTGTTATTCTTTTCATGTGAACTCGTACGGGCATTCTTGATTGTAAGGCAGCTATTAGAAGGCATTATACATGTGAAAGATTCAAACTTATCGCATGTATATTTAACTTTCCCAAGCAGTTGAGGTAAGAAGTAGCCCAGATGGTTTCATGATCAAGATGAGAGATGGTCGGCATTTGAGATGTGTCCATAATAGTCCTCAAGGAGGTCATCTCCCGGATTATGCTCCGCATCATGCAATTGTATTGAAGATGGAAGATGGGACTGGGCTGCTTCTCCCTATAATTGTTTGTATGTGCAAAATACTATCAATATTTTTTAATAATCACAAAATTGGCTTGTCTTTTGTTGTCTCTTTACTCTGGTTTTTGCGTTGGGTTTTTATTGCAGTGGAGATGCCGAGTGTGCTGCTCATGGCAGCTGTACGCAATGTCCAAATTGTACGCTGTCCTTGCTCGCTTGTTCTAATTTAAGCTATCAAACTAGCGCAAAAAACTGCTTTCTGTTCGAATCTATTACTCACAAAGGCTAATTGGTCGATTACTTTTTCAGGCTAGGCCTACCATGTATCAAGTGGTGAAGGACATGATTGAGAAGATGGGCTATACAGTGAGTTTATGATATGCACTAAGCTGTTCTTCTCTTTGTAACAGTTGTGGTTTATTTCAGCTTACATGTTCATTTGTTTCCGCTCTCCTTTTTTGCAGGTGAAACTCGTACGTGTCACAAAGAGGGTACACGAGGCATACTTCGCTGAGCTACACCTCGTCAAGGTAGACCGAGATTGTTACTTCAAGATTTGACTAAAATGCAAAAACCCTTTTATGTTCTTGTTGAATAAAATGTATAAATATAAGTATCCTCGCCATATTCAATGATTACTTTCACTAAAACATTCTTTGTGCCGACTGAAGTTGGGTAATGAAGCAGAGTGCATCAGCTTTGATCTGCGTCCCTCAGATGCCATTAACATTGCAGTGAGATGCAAGGTGATTATCCACTGCTTAAAGTTCGTTTGCCTCTCTCAATTCCCATGTTTCTGCTTAGAGAGACGACTTCTTTAACATTGTTTTATGTTGTTGTGGTTTAGACAGTTCCATGAATTTGTCAGAGGATAAGTTCTCTGTTTTCTCTTGACAAAGATGCATAAATAGATTACAATTTCTGTACCTTCTCTCATGCTTGTGTTTGATAGCATAACCCTTAGTTACACAGTTACAGATCAAAACAAAGGGTTTACACTTTTAGACATACCCGTAATTTACATGGAAGCGTGATAAGCGCATTGGGACATGGTTGCTTTCTTTTGGCTAGTGTTCGGTTATTTAACTATAAATGTAATAGATACTCTCTACTTTGTGTTTACAAAGCGAACTGTCTTGTAAATCAAGAGTCATATGGTCTGCAGGTGCCAATACAAGTCAACAAGTTCTTGGCATATAGTGACGGCATGAGGGTTGTCGACTCAGCGAAGGTGTCAGTTCAGAGTTCCTCTTCGGACGGCATATTGTTCACTGAACTCGACAGGTAAAATTGATGTTCTAAATGACGAAGTTAGATGCTTCTGACAAACTATTTTCTTAAGTGCCTGGTCTGTGAATAGAATACAGACAGTTCTGAGTTTTTCAGGCTAACAAACATTAGTTAAGACCTGAGATTGCATAGGGAAGCTTGATTTAACTTAGATCAACCGTGTCTTGACAATCTTAATAATCCTAATTTACTACTTATTGATGCAGACCTACCGGACAGCCATGCATCGAGACAAAGGAGTTCAATTTATTACGAAACATGCTGATTGCTGCTGTCGAGGAACGTTACAGAGATGCAGGTATTTGTTGTCGATAAGCAGACACAGGCACTATGATTGATTTTCAGATATCTAAATTACTACACATGCCATGGCAATGTCTGCACTTCGTTCTATCGACATAGACACCCCTAAGGTTTCAGTATATTATAAAAACAACCCTAAATTTTCAAGAATCACATTGACCGTTATTCCCCCGTTGTTTGGTGCAGCGTTGTGGAGGGACAAGCTCACTCAACTTCGGTCCAAGAAGAACTGGACATAACACAGTTTGAAGCCACATTCTCTCTTTCTGATGGAACTGTAAGATCTCGCTCTCTCTCTCTCTGTTTGGGTTTCAGGCGGCATAGCGAAACGACTCTTGTACATAGGAATCATCGGTCGACGGGGCATTTTCAGTAATTAATTTTCTAGCTTCCCCCTCACCTTTATGATAAAAAGCTTGTGCATATGTGTATAGTGATAAACTAATAGCATGTAATGCTGAATTATATGTTGCAACTTTTAAACTTACTGTGATAGTTGGAACTTGGAAAGTTCCCTTGTTTCCATCAATTATCTGCTTCCAGTACTATTGTGCCTCAATTTTGGTTCTGGTTAAGTCCCTCGGGGGCCGTTTTATTTTGTGTGTGGGATAAATGGTTGACGAGCCTGATCGGATAAAATGTAGAATGTGATAATTATTTCTGTTGGTGTTTATCTGGTTGAATAAAATAATTCACTTTCTACCATTTTCGTTCAAGTAGAAATTTTAGTTGAGAAATATTTGAAAAAAAAATGAGTTCAAGTTATAATAGCAATTTTTCGTCTCCGGTAGCTTAAATTAAGGTTGTTTTAATTTTCCAAACAGTGATGTAATTCCAGCAATTTAAATGGAACTTGTTATCCATTTTTTATGAAAATTTGAGAAACATGAATTCTGCGAACATCTTATACACTGCAAAAACATGAATGTAAAAGTGACAAAATCTATCAAAATCGGAACACGAATTCTGCCACAATTGATCTCATAAACATCCAACAGATTTTGTCTTAAAAACATAACTATCTTGCAACTCATTTCTGAAACACTACAAACATCTGCCAACATCAATCAACAATCAAGTAATTAAACATCCACCAATAATCGCATAAACTAAATACATGTTTACAGAAATTGAACTACATGTTCGGGTTCCACATCAACTACCAACATTCATTCATGTCTAGGATTCATGTTACTGCTAGAACTTCCAACCACACCTTGACCACCAACGTTTGGTTGCAGTTTCCTGTCTAGGATTCCTGTTGCTGCTAGATATTCCAGTCACACCTTCACCGTCAAGGTTTGATGAGTTGTCTCTTGCTGTTTTTGTTATGCATGATCTCAAGTTGAAAAGTGTTATGAAATTCATCCCTCCTCTCACAATCAATGGGATGTTGATTTGATTTGCACAAATTAAACCAAGATTATATCAAAATCATATGATAGATACCATAAAATACATAAATATAAGAATACCTTTAATGAGTCAATCCTAGTTGTCTTTTTTGTCATTCTCAGTCTTATTTTTTCATGCCTTTTCACCTGGAATGCACAAATTTAAGTTTGTAAATTGAAAAAACACATAAATATACACAAATAAAGCAACAAAACAAAGAAAATAAAATTCATTAGACTGTAAAACTGTAATTAAACCTATCCATACAATCACCAACAAATTCACACATAAATCAACAATTTTATACAGAGAACAAAAATTACATCCACAATTCATACAGAAATCAACAAGTTTGAACACAAACCTAAATTAATACAGAAATCTAATATCATACAAAACATTCATAATTTCATACACAAATTTCTCAATTTCATAAAGAAATCATCATTTCAATTCACAAAGATTTGTAATTTTATTAAAAAAAAAATCATAAATCACTAACTGTAATTAGGCGCAAAATCGAGGGCATGTTTGCTCCTCCTCGTCATTGCTACTCCTCAACTCCAAAATTCTCTTTAGCATTCCTCAAATACGACTTCGTATGCCACTTCTTCCAACAATCGATTAAATAGTTTTAGGGTTCTACACTTTAGGGATTTGGGGATTTCGGCCGAAAAACACAAAATATTCAATGGGCTTTGTAGAAAAATGAGAGAAGAGCTTTTAATCACTAAATTAACATAAAATAATCGGTGGAATTGAGCCAAATCGAGTGAAATTGTTCTAGGATTTTTTTGGGGAAGAAAGACGGGTTTGGAGAAAAATTTATTTTGGGGAAGAAATAAGGGTTCTGTTGCAGACCCAATGTTTTTCCCACTCTTTTTAGCTTCACGTGTAGATCATGTGAGGCCCTCTGCCTATTTTAATGCCACAACTAATGGCAAGGATGAAAATTGCTAAAAAATGACACGTTTGAGGATTAAAATTTGTCAGAGCGATAGTATGAGGACTAAAAGTAAATAAGTGGTCGAGTATGAGGACCAATTTCGTAATTCTCCCATATTAGTGTTATTTCTCACAAGTTAAATACACACAACCTCAAAAGCCCAAATCCTAATTTTCTCCCTAAATTTTCAATTTTCTCTTTCACTCCCAAACCCTAATTTTTCTGTAAATTTTTTTTTAGCACTTGGTTGATTTGCAAAATGGTCTGTAAACTCTGTCTCTAAAACCCTATTTTGCTTGGACAAGTTCTCTGCTTTTGAAAATTTTGGGGGAATTAAGGCTTGGAACAAGGAATTAGGGTAGGATTTATGAATGAGATTGTCTGATTGTATTTATTATTAATGTGTGAAAACACGCGTCTTTTGTTCGGTAACATATCTCACTCGCCACCGCAAAAGGATTAAAAGTGTCATAATTAATAAACATAAAGGACTAAACCTATTTTACTAAAATACATACATGACTAAATATGTTCAGTAGATAGTTACAAGACTAAATATGTTAAGGTCCCGTTTACTTTGAGTACCGTATCAAACGAATGATAGGATTATCTTGAGCTAAATGAATGATAAAAAGGCCCTGTTTTAATTGTAAGGTGTTTACTTATATGTAGTATCAAAATTGAATAAAATCTGTGAAGTGTTTATTTGATGTATATATTTGTTTTTGTTGGCAAAATGGCCTATTAGCCCTTTAAGTCAAAACCTTACCAAACCCATTTCTACCCAAATTTAAAACCCTAATCTGCACAACAATTCCAACGAAGAAGTTGGGCGATATTTTTTTTTTACGAAGCCAGATGGGCTTGGAGTAAGATCATTACATGTGATTTGTAAATGATATTGTACTTCATTGTTTAGCTAATTGTACTTTATTGTATATTCTTTGGTTTTTTTTTCTTCATTATTTATTTGATAAAATACCCACTAAAAAACCAAAAAATGGGTAACATTAAGCATAAATTGAGCTCATTATACCACTAAATTAATCGGTGAGAAGTGTAGATTTTAGGTTGTAAATTAGTTTACACCGTCACAAGGAAAATGGAGCATAAAACGAAGAGGAAAAAACCATCATTATCACCTGTGTCTTACCTTGAACTCGATAGCAGCTTTCGGTGAAGAAGAAGAAATGTGAGGATATGAGATTGCTTTGACCGATCTTGGTAGATGAGGAATTGAAGATTTCCATCTACCAAAGTGAGGGCAAATCAGACATTTGCCAGATGCAATAATTGTTGTACTAATACAGGGATAACTAATACCAACTCCTTTGGTGATATTAGTTATGCAACCGAAATAATGTTTAGTACCAAATTTTGGTTTTAAATCGAGCTCCCATACAGAAAAGTAAACACAATAATAGCCTATACTATTTTTCTTATCCAAGCTAATCTATACTCTATATAAATGTGTGAATACTCAAGTCATTTGTTCCCCATTGTGAAAAGACAAATATACCATCATTTAAATATTATTAATTATTATATTATATATTCTGGAATTTTTAGCAATTTATAATTCTAAATATTCTAAACCTCCTCCACATAAATTTATCTATACTCTATATAAATGTGTGAATACTCAAATCGTTTGTTCCCCATTCTGAAAAGACAAATATACCCTCATTTAAATATTATTAATTATTATATTATATATTCTGGAATTTTTAGCAATTTATAATTCTAAATATTCTAAACCTCCTCCATATAAATTTAAGATAAAAAAACCTAAATCGTGAATCATAAATAAATTCGATTACACAGAATTTAATAACTTGCTTCTAATCATGTATCATGAATGAGCCCAATTACACAGACCTGTCACACATTAAATTTTAATAATATTCACATAAAATTATATTATAAAATTAGTTATAGAAAAATTAAAATTCCATAAGAAAAATATTTAAGAGTTTTAATTGCTCTAAACTACTTAGAGAATGAATAATATATTCAACTAAAAAAAATTAATATGTCAAATAATATTTCAACACAATTAATTTGCTATAAGAAATCTTAATTATATTAAGAAAGTTTTAATTTACCATGACACATTGAAATTTAAAATAAACTACACATGGATAATATATAAAATACTAATCTTAATAATAAATAAATATCAAAATTCAATTACAAATTAAAATTGATATATGGATATGATATTATTAAATTGAAATTGCTTGTGAAAATTCAACTATTGAGTGAATCTCTTAGTACTTGATTTTTTTAGTATTAGATAATCATGAATGCTTTACTTTACATCTATTTTTTTATATTAATTAATAGAATAAAAGTATTACAACAACAAATGTGACATAAAAAATTAAGTTGTAACATAATATATTTGAATAAGAAATAGATTATACCAATCAGTGCATATGAAAATAAGATTAAGATGTTAAACTAAAAACATATAGAATTAAAAATTTCAATATAAAGGTAAAAATAAAATTTCATACAATAATATTTTCAAAATTTAGATGGGTAATAAAAGCATGTAAATAATACTTTGACAATATTTAAAAGTTGATACTGAAATATAATTAACATTAAGATCTTACAATACAAAATATTAGCAATATTGTCCAATTAAATTATACTTTTATAATAATAGTCAATAAATAATTAGTTTGTAATCATTTAGTGTCAATAAATTTAAAATCAACGACACTCGAAATATAATAAAAGAAAATATATTACATACACAAACATAATATAGCAAAATCAAACAATAGCAAAGAAACACAATAAAATCTGCGAATCAAAATTGATCAATTTTATTAAAATGGAATAACGAATAAGTATCAAAATTTAATTACAAATAAAAATTATCAAGCCGATTAAATTAGAAGTGCTATTGAAAATTTAAGAAAGAGCTAACTAATTTATTTTTATTTAATATTTATAGGCTACAAATACTATGTCCCCATCCCCTGCACCTCCAAGACATTGACATTGAAGAAAAGTATAAATAGTAATATAATAAATAATTTAATTTAAAACCTTATCTTATTGAGTAGTAAATTAACTAACATAATTGTGGGTCCTAACGAGACATATATAACTATTTATGATTAAAAAGGTGCATAAAAGTTGGAACATTTGGTCCCATTGTATTATTATACACTTAACATCCACATGGCATTTTCTTTTGAATATCTAGAGGGAAAGGTGTCATGGAATCAAAATTGCTACTTTTTAATATTTACGGGACCTAGAGTGAGAATCTCAAGATCAATGGACCAAATTAAAATGCAAAGGACGTAAGTTACAGACTGAAAAATGCTATTTTCCCTTATAAAAATAAGAAAAGTCAAATGGTGAGTAAATATTAACACAATAATAATTAAAAGTATAAAATTTTAAAATAATATATACTAACACATTAGTACAATTACATTTTCATATTAAGAAAATTAATAAATCTTGAGAATAAACTTAGTACAATAAAATAACAATTGAGTTAATTATGTTGAAATTAGAACAAAAGATGATAAATAAATAAGCCAATGAGATTAATATATTTTTTCAATAATAAATTTATAAAAATAACTTAAAAGTTTAAAAAGCATGAGTACTAAAGAGAATAAAAATTGATATATGAATAGAATATTATTAAATTGAAATTGCTTATGAAAATTCAACTATTGAGTGAATCTCTTAGCACCTGATTTTTTTAGTATTAGATAATCTTGAATCTTTTACTTTTACATCTATTGTTTCTTTTATAAAGGTAAAAAATAAAATTTTATACAATAATATTTCAAAATTTAGAAGCTAATAAAACATGTAAATAATGCTTTTACAATATAAAAAAATTAATACCGAAATATGGTTAACATACATTATAGGATTTTATAATATAAATATTGGTACCATGGTCCAATTTGATTATAGTTTTTATAACAATAGTCAATAAATAATTAATTTATAATAGTGTCAATAAATTAAAAATAAATAACATTCAAATATATAGTAGTAAAAGAAAACATACAACACACACATACAAAATGTAACAAAAAATAAAACAAAATTAAACAACAGAAACTAGGCATAATAAAACCTACAAATAAAATTGATCAATTTATTTTTTTAAATTAGAATTTCTTCTATCCAAGATAAGGAGTTTTGATTAATTATTTTTATTTTGATATTAATTTTTTGAATATCATTATTTTATATTTTCATATTAATTGGTTTGATACATAATAATGAAATAATCATTAGTAAATATACGAAATACAAAATTTTAATTTTTGGGGAATGTCTTTTTATTCAATAGTACCAATTAAATTTAGAAAGTGAATTACAAATAATAGAATCGAATAATTTCCTTATCAATTTAAATAATTATTATCAATATAATTGTATAATACTAATGTTTCAATGAAAAAAATACTTATCACGAAACTTAACATAAATAATATATTTTACTTCTAAAATATATTTGTATACGTGCATCGCACGTCATTCTTTCTAGTACACTAAAGTACACGAAGCCTAAAAGTCCAAACTTATAAAACTAAATCTATTTATTCAAAACATAAAAAACGAAAAATATAATACCTCTACAGTTATAGGACGAAAAATAAAATTTTGCCAATAAATACCACACCTTCCAAATACGTTATTTAGATCATCAAAGATGGAAAGAAATGCATCTTTCTAAAATATTTTAAAAAACAACTCCAAGAGTATTTCACATGGATGCTTCGGGTCCCGACCCATCCAATATATGAACTACCCGAGAGTAGACCCAAAGTGTCCGAACCCGAGCAGAGCAACTCGACCGACGCCAAAATTATTGAAATTGGTTCGCGCCCTAGCAATAGCATAAACACAGCAAATTGGCCGCTCTTTTGGTTTTTAATTCAAATACGAGAATACTCAAGTTCGCAACTTCTTCTCTTGAGCAGTTCGAAATTCATCCAAATTGCTGCTAAACCCGCACCTTGCTTCTCTCCTTGCACCGGGAAACGTAAGTGATTTCTTCTACGTAACTAATTTAGGGGTCTGATTGAGAATTCGCGTGGGTTTGTTTCGAAAGTGCAAAGGGGGGAAATGAAGTTAAATGCTAAAGCCCATTTCTATAAATTTTCCTTTTCTTGGATTATTCTGTGAGATTGTATTTCTTTGACCAAAATTGGCTCTGATGCGTTTTGTTTTAATGAGGTTTGAGAAATGAATTCGGGAATGTGAAGATGTTTTTGTCTTGTTTTAGAGAGATTTTTCGGTTTTCTTTTTGGTTTCTTTTTCTCAAATTACCAGTATTTACACAATCTATGTTGCATTTTGAAGATGGTATCTGAATCCTCTCCTATTTTTGTGACAGGGTTGATATCCTCGTTATTTCTCGGCAGTGTTTAGATGATAAGTGTACATTGTTGTTAAGAGAATATAAATTGGCACTATTCTAAAAATTCTAGGATGGCTACCTTTCGCCCCACCCAAATTCTGATTGCCATGTCCAACAGAAAGGAAAGGTCTCCTCTGTTCAATTTCCCTTCTTTGTGAAGTTTTTACTCCATGTACACTTATTTCTTTGTTTGCAAGTTTTACAATGGACTACCTTTCTGCAGTTGATTGTTAAAGCAATAGTTGCTGCTCCCAAGTTGTACATTCTTGAATTTAGCTAATTGCCAGCCGGTTTCCTATTGTGTCAATTCCTTTGTGGTTGGTTGGGGAGATAATTTGTTATATCTTATACTTTTCAGGTTACTTTAGGTTCTTTTGGGAGTAATATATTAAGTTCAGCTTGGGGATCATCAGTTCCACTATCTCGTGAAACTTTGAAGGCCTATACCACACAAAGATTCTGCAGAAGATATTTAGTGATGGGTGGTGATGCAATTGAATGCCTTTCTCATGGCAACACAAGTACTGAACCCATATCCCAGAGAACTTACCAAGTTGTGGTAGCTGCAACTCCAGATATGGGCATTGGAAAAGATGGTAAGTTGCCCTGGAGATTGCCTGGTGACCTTAAGTTTTTCAAAGAGATCACTGCAACTACGTCAGATCCCAATAAGAAGAATGCTGTGATGATGGGGAGGAGAACTTGGGAGAGCATTCCCCATCAGTTTCGACCTTTGCCCGGTCGCCTCAATGTTGTGCTGACTCGTTCTGGAAGTTCTGATGTTGCTGCTGCAGAGAATGTTATTTCATGTGGTAGCATGTCATCAGCTCTAAAATTATTAGCAGAACCCCCATATAGTCTTTCCATAGAGAAGGTTTTTCTGATAGGAGGTGGCCAGATTTTGAGGTAAGCATCTTTGCTTTCTCATTTGCAATTCCTTTCTATTTTTGTTTGGTATATTGCTACATGGAATTGAAAGGGAAACGATAAGATGAGTATGGGTGCAGGGAAGCACTTAATGCTTTGGAATGTGATGCCATCCACATAACTGAAATTAAGACTTCGGTTGAATGCGACACCTTCATTCCTTCTATTGATATGTCAGTTTATCAGCCATGGTACTCTTCATCCCCTGTCGAGGAGAATGGCATCCAGTATTGTTTTGCAACATATGTGCGGTTGAAGACGTCCAGTAGTGGACCTGTAAATTCTGGCCATGAGTTGAGCTGCAATGGTAGTACTTCACGTTCCAAAAGGTTCAAACTCTCTGATTTCACTTACCTACCAAAAATTATTTTTGAGAAGCATGAAGAGTTTCAGTACTTGAGTCTGGTTCAAGATATTATTTCAAATGGGAATAGCAAAGACGACCGAACAGGGACTGGCACTCTTTCACAATTTGGTTGCCAGGTATTATAGAAACTCAAAAGGCATTATATTGTGAGCTTCAATACTCTTATGCTATTTGTGCTCTTGTGTTGCCCCTCTGATGCTTGTACTGTACATTTCCAGATGCGCTTTAACCTGCGTAAATCTTTCCCACTTCTTACGACTAAGGTATTGATCCTAGTTAGGAGTTTTGCATTTCAGTAAATTATTTGCAATTCTGTTACTATTAGAAGCTTCTTCAACATGTGCTGCAAAATCAACCATTTCCTCCTACCTCACTTGGATTCTAGCAATGAATACATTTATTGCAAATTAACAAGTTTTCCTATTGATTCATGTGGTTCAACTAAATGATTCTGATACAAAGAGGGTTTTCTGGCGAGGAGTTGTTGAGGAGCTTTTGTGGTTCATCAGTGGTTCCACAAATGCTAAGGTAATCTTCAACCATTTTATGTTTGTGGCTCTATGCAATCATACACTACGACACACTACGATGTACATATCTCTTTCTACATATACAGACGAACCCACGTATACATGAGTATTTAGTGGAACCCCACTTGTAAAATATCTGTTGTCTCAATGTTGAAGGTTAGAAATTAATACAATATGTAAGAGGTATATAAGTGATGAACTTGCCGACATTTACTCAATTTTCTCTATCTATCTATGTGAGTTTAAAGATCAAGCTCTTAAATATTATACCAAATAGAATTTAAGACAATGTTTGCCGGTTTTCTTGTTTCATTTACATGCCCCCTTGCAAGTCAAATAACCACCAGTAATCTTTGGAGCTTGTTAGTGGAGTTATATGTTTTAAGTCCTTGGATTCAAGAATTAGGGGAATTTGTAATGGTACATTTGTAAGAAGATGTAGGGTTGCATGCCGCCTACAAATTTAATTAATAAAGTTCTTCCACGAGTGCTCATTGTCTTTTTATGTATGTATGTGCTTTTCTTGTATAATTCTCAAAGTGAAGTGATGATAATGTAGACTACCCTTTGATACAGATTTTACAAGAAAACGGAATCCATATATGGGACGGCAATGCATCCAGAGAATTCCTTGACAGGCAATTACAAACTTCAAAGTTTATTATTTTTGTTTTATTTGCTGAATCTGAAGAAATATTTTCCTTTTGTTTGTCTTTGGTTTTTCAGTATTGGATTAACAGACCGAGAAGAGGGTGATTTGGGGCCGATATATGGGTTTCAGTGGAGACACTTTGGTGCCAGGTTAGCAATTGCACCCGGAGCTTAATTGAAGGAAACTTAAGCTCTTGCACTCTCAAAAGTTATCTTCACCATTTGTGTTCCACAGATACACCAATATGCATGCTGACTATACTGGGCAAGGGTTTGATCAGTTGCTGGATGTTATTGACAAGATAAAGAATAAACCTGATGACAGGCGGATTATCCTTTCTGCTTGGAATCCTTCTGATCTTAAGTTGATGGCTTTACCCCCTTGCCACATGTTTGCACAGGTTGGCAAGACCTTCTTCCTATCACCTCCCTTCATCTCTTTCCCTCGCCCCTCCCATACCAAAAAGTTTACAGAAGAAAGCTAAAAAAATTCCAAATTAGTGAATTGACAATAGAATAGTGAGAAGATACAGAAAAGATGGAGTTAGTTGCATCTACTTGACCTTTGGTGATTTCTGATTATGTTTCTCTTCCTATTGTTTTCCTAACATTTTTTTTGATGCATTGCAGTTTTATGTAGCAAATGGTGAGCTATCTTGCCAGATGTACCAACGATCTGCTGATATGGGTCTTGGGGTGCCGTTTAACATAGCATCATATGCTCTTTTGACATGCATGATTGCTCATGTTTGTGGTATGCGTTTATTTAACAAATGAAAATTGACATCTTAATAAGTATCTGCTCTTTTGAGCCATCTGGCCCAATTCATATCCGTCACTTCGCCAAGCATTGCTTACAATGTCCATTCTGCTCTCAGGTCTTGTTCCCGGTGAGTTTGTTCATGTAATTGGGGATGCTCATGTTTATAAAACTCATATCAGTCCTCTGCAAGAGCAACTTAAAAAGCTTCCGAGACCCTTCCCAGTGAGTATAACAAAATATTTTTAAATAAACTGTCGACCCTTCCTAGCATTTACCAATTTAGACATCTTCATCCAGTCGATGATGTTGGCTTTTGCTAATTTGGTATTCCCTTTTCCATTGTCAAACAGATATTGAAAATCAACTCGGAGAAAAAGGACATCGATTCATTTGTGGCAGCTGATTTTGAACTCAGAAATTATGAACCTCACCAGAAATTAGAAATGAAAATGGCAGTGTGAAGAACCAATTTATTTAGGTTTAAAGGGCATATGGTGTTAGTTGTGGATGTTTCCTTGTAACCCTGCTATTTTCAGGTTTGACTCTAGTGAATTACAGTTTGCAGTTAAGCATAATTTGCTTGTGCGCTAGTAAGTAGAGCCTCTGCTTCCCAAATATTGTAGTAGTCAAAGAGGAATCCCCAGTTCCACTGGATTCAAAGTATAGAACGAAACAAGACATTACTATTGAAAGTAGATTATATATTTATATTCGTGTAGATTATATATTTATATTCGTTGGATTTGAATTCACAATCCTTTTAGTTCCATTGGGTTCAATATTTTTGGTATATACTAGACCTACTATTGTTTCTGGTTCTCCAATTAAAGTAAAGAAAACTATCTGGATAATATTTTCTTTGTACTTAATGTTCTTCCTCACTAAAATTAAAGATAACCAAACATAAAGACACTACTTACATTAGAATTTCTATAAATTAATACCCAATAATTAATAATTTTTTATAAATAAGAATATTTTTTGGTCTTGATTTGGGTTCAAGGTCTAAATTAATAATTTTGATAAATTAATAAGATAATAATTTTTCGAAATTTTTTTTATATAAATTTATTATTCCTTCAATATTATAAATTAATAATTTATATCTATATCTATACTATATATAAAAGTGTGAATCCACAAATATTTGTTTCCCATTTAATAATAAGTATACTATATATTATTAAGTACACCTTTTAATATACTATATATTATTAAGTACACTTTTTAATATACTATATATTATTAAGTACACCTTTTAATAATAAGTAAAAATTTGTTATAAAAGAATAAATTTATATATAAAATAAAAAAACTATTTAGTAGTCTAATTTCTCTAAACTACTTAGAGGATAAATAACATATCCAATTAAAAAAAATAAATATGCATATAATATTTCAATGCAATTACATTGCAATTTTTTTTATATATTTTAATAAAATTTAATTTACTATGGCACGATAAAATTTAAAATTAAACACCATTTGAATAATATATAAAATACTAATTTAAATTTAAACCATTACTTAAGCACTTTTTTTTAACAATAAATAAAAATTAATTATAAAAGGACAAATTTCTATTAAAAAAAATTATTTAGTAGTCCTAAATTCCTAATTATTGTAAACTACTTCGAGAATGAATAATATATCCAACTAAAAAATAAATATACAAATAATATTTTAACGCAATTACTTTACTAGAAGAAATCTGAATTATTTTAAGAAAAATTTAATTAACTATGGCACATTAAAATTTAAAATAAATAACACATAAATAATATAACAAAAATACTAATCTAAACTTAAATATATATATATATATAGAGAGAGAGAGAGAGATAAAATAATGAATATATATCAAAATTTAATTATAGATAAAAATTATCAATCGTATTAAATTAAAAGTGCTGTTGAAATTTTTGAAAAGATTAATTTTCGACTAATTGATTTTATTTTACTTCGTCATTATTTGTTTACACTTATAATTTGATTTATAATAAAACAAATAACACCACAATCTATAAAATTTTTAAACTATTTCACAATATATAATCAAGCTAATTATCAAAATTGAATTCACACATGAACTAACTTTTTTATTTGAAATTGAACTAAAGGATAAAGCTTAAATTAATAAAGTATTTTCTCTAAAACGAAAGTATAAATTAGTTTTGTTTATCCCTTCACAATTCTGGAGCCCTATAAAAAAGACTTTTTTGCTTTTTTTTCTTGAGCTAAAGCAGAAGAAAGAAAAGGAATTCTATTGAAATTCCAAGGTATGAAACCAGGAAGGACATTGTTGAACCCTCACCCAAAATATCATAGAAGTAAAATAACAATAAGAATAATTGAAATGGGTCTATATAGAAGAATAGTGTAGACAAAATTATAATAAGATAACTAAATTTAAAATCTAAATATAGTAGTTGCAATCGAAATATAATTAACATAACTATTGGGCCTCTTGATGTAAATATAATTATTTTGAAACTAAGGGTTTAGTCAATTTGATTTTTTTTATAAAAAATATGACTTCAATTGGTATATCAATCAATTTCAAAAATATTTAGAAATAAAAAAATATTCATCAAAAAAAGAAATGTATGGCGTATAATTTATATTACAAAAATAAGAAAAGTCAAATGCTAAATAAATATTAGAAACATAACAATTAAAAGTAAAATTTTAAAATAATTGTATACTAACAGATTAGTTATATACTAAATTCTAATTGTATAATTATATTTTCGTATTAAGTAAATTAACCAATTTTGAGAATCAACTCAGTAAGAGTAATACATAGACATGAGTTAATTATGTTGAAACTAGAAAGAAACAATGATAATTAAATAAACCAAAGAGAAATATATTTTTCAAGGAGAATTTATAAAAATAACTTGAAAATTTAAAAGTGTGACGACTAATAATAAAAATTGATATATGAAAATAACAAACCAATTTGATTAAATTAAAATTGCTTATGCATGAAAATTCAACTATCGAGTGAATCTCTTACTATTTGATTTTTTTAGTATTAGATAATCTTAAATACACATTATTATTTTTACATCTATTGGTTTTATATTAATAACAGAAAATTATTACAACAACAAATATGACATAAAAAATTAAATTGTAACATAACGTATTATTGAATAAGAAATAGATTATACTAAGTAGATACATATGAATAATTAGACCAAGAAGTCAAACTAAAAATATGAAATTAAAAAAATTGAAATATAAAGGCGAAAATAAAATTTTATGCAATAATATTTTAAATTTTAGAAGTTAATAACGCATATAAATAATACTTTGGCAATTTTTAAAAGTTGATACTGCAAATATTGATACTATGGTCCAATTAGATTATATTTTTTTATTAATAATAGTTAATAAATAATTAATTTCAAATCTTTCAATGTCAATAAATTAAAAATAAATGACATTCAAGATATAGTATAGTAAAAGAAAAAATATAACATATGCAGAGATAATATAAAAAAAAACAAAATTAAATTAAAAAAATAGCACATATGTATAATAAAACCAACAAATAAAAAAAGATCAATTTTACCAAACTGAAATTTCTTGTAAAAATAATCCAAAATTATGAGTTTTGAAAATTAATATTATTATAATATTATATTTTTTTAATATTTTTATTTTTATTTTTGTATTAACTGGTTTCATACAGGATAATGAAATATAACCATTAATTGAATGCAAAATGCAAAATTTCAATTTTGTGGAACGTTGTTTCTATTTAACGGTACCAATTAAATTTTAAAAGTGAATAACAAGTAATAGAATTAAATACTTTTCTTATCAATTTGTTTGAGAATATAATTGTATATACTAATGTTAATTTCAATGATAAAAACATAAATAATATTATAAACTTAATATTTTTTATAACTAACTATAAATGATGTATTTTTACCCCAAAAAAATTATTTCTACACGTGCATCGCACGTCATACTTACTAGTTCTATAAAATTACAAATATAACTAGAGCAACCTAGTATAATATGATTCTATTGTTGTTTGCTTTTTCTTAAAAATTTAAATCTACTTGTATTTTATCGTTAATTTCTTTTACTGCATCCAAAAACTCCAGTGTTGCGTTCTCATACCGCAATAAAAAATTACGAAAAATTGTTGTTGCTATGAGTGGTCCCTTCCACATAATTAGTTACAAAGACATTGTATGATCTTCACTTTAATCCTCAATAGGATTATCAACAACACTAGCTATAACTTCTTTCAAATTTTGAATTTCTGAACATATATCATTTCAACCCTGTAATTGAATGGGTGATTGATATTCATTTTGTTCGGTAACTAAGGTCATTTATCGATAAATTAATACCTTTTTAAATTAATAAAATTACGTGGTCCTGAAATTATTAATTTATAAAGGTTTCAATTGAGGTAAAATAAAGATAATCCTTTTACTTGTTGCAATTCTTTGAATTTTGATGTTGAAAATGTGAACACTATCACAGTATCACTGATATTAACTTGGTCGGGTCACAATTTATTCCTTTATGAATACAAGTCATAAAAAAACATAAAAATGCCTACAATTGGTATCAATGCTGAGTAAGTTTTACAACTTCCAACGATTTTTTTCAAAAATTTTGGAACTTGTTGAACCAATGCAATTTGGTGCTCAAATTAAATGAATTTCTGCGTCTCAATTGAATTTTCATTAATATTTGAAGTGCCTTCACATTAAAATTTCACCCTCCCTGTCCTCAAATGACTTATTATTAAGGGATAATTACACTCCCCCTCCCTTGAGGTTTGGTGTAATTATACGTAGACTCTATGTGGTTTGAAAAATTACATTTAGTATGCTTGAGGTTTGCTTCTGTCTAACAAATAGGTCCCCCCGTTAGTTAAAATTCACCAAATTTGTTGATATTAACAAAAAATTGAATGAAAATAGATATTTACCCTCGATTAACTTATTAATGACTTAATGCTGACCAAACAAATCTTTTATGACTATATTACCCTTTAAACGGTAAAAATATACCTCCTCTCATGCATTAACGTGTGACGATATATAAGGGTGGTTTTGTTATAAAAAAATTCATTTGACCTACAATAAGTAAATAATAAGTCAATCGATGAGCAAATCACACCTTTAATTCAATTTTTTTTGCTAATATCAACAAATTCGGTGAATTTTGACCAACGGAGGGACCTATTTGTTAGACAGAAGCAAACCTCAGGAGTAGTAAATGTAATTTCTCAAACTACAGGGAGTTTACATATAATTACACCAAACTTCAAGGGATGAGAGTGTAATTATCCCTATTATTAATTCTAATTTTTTTTTATCACTTTGCATGACGATGTTGTAAAGACTAACGATGATGAAGAACACAATAATGATATATAACAATTTCGATAAATATATAATTATAAAGTGAACAAAAGTGTTTGTATAATTAAACTTTCTTCACAAAAATTTGAAAATTTAAAAAAATTTATAAGCTCATCCAAACATGGATGTTCTTAATTTGTTGATGGTGGTGCTTGGACGAGAAGAAGAGTGGGTGGTTAGCAAAGTTCAAAAAAAACAAAAAAAGTGGGGACGAAAACTTATTAAGTATTTCGTAAGTAGGAATTGTTGCATTTTAGGTGGCAATGGGCAGTCCTTTAATTCCCTCTTCTGATGTTGACTCTTCGATTATTATGAGCCTTCAAGATACAGCAATGCAACGCTCTTTTATTAATTTTTATATATCCCCAACAATTAATTTTCTTTATTAGTTTGTTTATACTACATATATATTTTATTTTATGGTTGTACATCTAACATCATTGCTTAATAATTTTATTGCATGCTCTTTGTTTTTGATAATTCAATTAAAGGGATGTGAAAAATATTATTATTATATCTGTTTCGATGTTTAATTACGATGAGACTAACATATTTCAAATATTGGTTTTAGTTATGATGGAAAGTAAGGGAGTGTATGCAAAACTTAAATAAAATGCTTATAAGCTTATTGTTATATATATATATATATATATATATTGAAATGATTCTTCTAATTTACAGTTTTTGATATTAAATTGTTTAAATTAAGTTGATTTAAGTTAAATATTATAAGTAACTCATGACAACTTTTGAATCTTATCCGTATTGATAAAATTGTAAAAATTAAGCAATTTTTCCTACACACTCAAACCTCAACCTTTTCTTTTAAAGAAAAAAAAAAAACTCCCGACTTTCATTGCTACTGTTTTCAAATACTTTCGACTTTCACTGCTGTTTAAATTAGTCAATGTTTTGTCCAAAAAAAGAAAAAAAAAATCATTTAATTGTTTTAGCAAAGCAGACATGTCCAACTAAGTCCAGCTCTCTTACATATATTCTTGAAAGCAGCTAGCTGAAATATTTAATTATTTTTAGCATTTGATTATGTACAAATTATGACAAGTAGTGCCTAACAACAATCTATCCACTTCCACTTATCCAATTGATTGCAAATTTTGATACAAAAGCAGTAAAGGTCTTATAATTTAATGCCACCATTTCTATTACTATTATTAGTTTATATTTTCATTGTTTGTAGCTTCTGTGCTTTGGATTTGAAGCCCTCAGCCACACCTACTATTCATAATTATAACCCTTAAAATATTTAAGTAGATATCAACCACTTTTTGCTGCAAAACTGGACAACATCTTTTATCCATATGATTTATTTGCAACAGTGTGTGTTAGATTTCATTTTAATTTTGTTTAATGTTGGAACATCCATTGCAATATGTTTTTTTTTTTTTTTGGTCTATTTTCATATGAGGATTTTAACATTTAAACATTTTATATTTGGATCTTATAAGTTCGTTTTTTTGAAAATTTTTACCCAACACTTTTCAACATCTTGTAAGCTCCATGTTTTAGAAAGCTTACCTAAATAGCCTTTTAGTTGATGAAGTTGAAGTTCAGCGACAAAAAAGTTATGAATTCGAATTCCACCAATTGTAGACGTTTGTCTAATTTACTAATAGTTGTTAATTCTGGTTCGCCTCCGTATCCTGTTGGGATCTCCAACCACCCTTCTATATCATCCTAGAATATGGTGTATTACATTTTTAGTAGGCCTCGATCTTGCAATCTTTCTCTTATGCTTTTTAATGATAATCATTGATTAATTAGGGATGGATGGATCGATTACATGGTCCCTTACACTCATGAACAGCCATTGCCTAATACCTTCAATTCGAAATAAATAGCCTATAATTTGGATTGGAAGAACAACAAAGTACATTTATTAGGCACAACCTAAACAACTTAATAATCATTAACTAAGTTGCTGATCATACCAAACTCATGAATTAGGACAAAGATATAATATGCAATCAGAACAATAATAGTGCGGAACGGTCCTTTTTCAGGAAATGGTAAGAAAACTAGATGGTTGATTAATGATTGTTTGTTATGGAGATGGCAATTTAAGTAATCATTAATCATTTCATTGTCGTTGTGAGTAATATTAATCTCTTTTTCCGAAGAAATCATTTTTTCCAAGAAAAAATGGTGATGCTATTGCTGATAATTTCATCGTCATAACGGATCGAGTGTGATACATTCCCTCCATCACTGACCATAAATTAGATTCATGTCTTTAATTTCGAACAGTGTCATATTAAATAAGAAATAATCTAACATAAAGATAAACATGTGTAAAAATTAGAGAATTTTGATTTAGTCTTCTAATTCTGGAGAAACAGAGAATTAGAGACAGTTCCAGACCTGTACGGTAACAAATAATCCGTGGCAAACAGAAATTTAACACTGGATTTCATATTTTCTTGCTGCAATTACCCCATTTTCAGTAACTGATAATTCTCGTGTTCTTCAAACTGATTTCTTCGTTTCGTTTTGTTTTTAATCCAGTGTTTATCGATGAAGGCATCCACTCTACGCCGGAACTCTTCGCTGCTCAGAGTCTCGATCTCCGACGCGTCTGACGGACCGGAACTCACTGTTTCCCGGTTGTTCTCCGTCTCCGATCTCCGAAGCTCACGCCGGGGCCTCACCGCGATCTCTTGCTTCAGTTTCTCCGATTGTGTCCTCTGAAACCTATTTATTTGTCTCGTCGCCTTCTCTATCGCCGCCGCCACGTCATCGCATTGCGGAATCCCCTTCGTCTCTTCCGTGCGCAGAACAATCTGCTTCTCCTCAGAGACGCTGCCCGCGGATTCCTCAGCCGGCACGTCCTCCGGCACAGGCACAGTAGTAGTCTCACGCCGATGAGCGGCGGCCTCGCTGTACTTCACGTAATCATCGTAAAAATCACCGCCGCCGGAGAGACTCACGTCGTCGTTTTGGCGGCAAAGCATGAACAACAACACGATGATGGCGTTTCCGATGAGGAACACGACGTGGTGGTTGAACAGATAAGTCGAAACCTCAACAAAATAACCTCCAGTTATTCTCAAAACCGCAGGAACACGCGCGGAGGACCACGAAATCAGCCCAAACACCACCAAAACTTCGAAAAATTGCCATAGCTTCACTAATCTGCGAAAGCGATTGAACCTCGCAACCGCCTTTGCCTTCTCAAACTTCACATTATCAAACACACGCGGTTCCATATTCAAACTCTCGGCAGGTAATCAGCGGTGAGCGTTTGCTTGGTTCCGACGGCGGAGGAGGTTGCAGGAGAGGAAACAGAGCGTAAAAGGGGGAAGGAAAATCAGATGGAAAGGAAATCACCGGAGAAGCAGCGTAAATGGAAAGGCATGTGAATATGGAAAACACTGAGACCATGTACATAGAAACAATAAGCCTCAACTGGTTGACGGTTTTTTAACACTTTGTTGGTGTGTGTAGTGTGTGAGAGAGTCTGGCAAGAATTTGGTCGGATTTGGGGTGGGGAAGTGGGTGCGTACCATCGCGTACCGTTTTATAGATGGCAGGAGTGGGAGTGGGGGTGGGTGCCTGAACCATTGCCTTTTTTATTACTACAATAAAATAATAAATTTGTCTGGTATATATAACTAGTATTTTTCTTTTTTGAATAACTGTATGTAATTAGTATTTGTCATAAAATAAATAATGTCATCTATTAATGCTTTATTTTTTCTCCACCTGCTCTTATATACTTCGAACTTACTGATTTATTCAAGTTATTTGGTTGAATTAATTACGCGTCCAACGGTTGAAACTTTCAAATTTATTCTCAAAATTCAATTTTAGTCGGATTCAAAATCACCTGTAATTGTGGGTTTTGACATTTTTTTTAATCATAATCGCTTTTGAATTGTGCAAATTCAGTACTTCGCGTTTTGTAAAAATTAAAATTGAAAGATCAAAATTAATTTTGTAAATG
This sequence comes from Sesamum alatum, assembly GCA_034509735.1. Classification (NCBI taxonomy): domain Eukaryota; kingdom Viridiplantae; phylum Streptophyta; class Magnoliopsida; order Lamiales; family Pedaliaceae; genus Sesamum; species Sesamum alatum. The sequence goes on along the minus strand of JACGWO010000002.1, from coordinate 9,643,143 downwards.
TTACTTAAATTCAAAAAATGAGCCAAACTCACGCTAATTTTGAGGTGGATAGAGTTATTTTGTATGCTTATATCCGAATATAAAGTGTATAATTTCATTTAATATAATTTTTGAATATAAATGACATAATATAAAATAGAGGAGTGAAAATATTATTTGTTGAATTTGATTTGGTTTTTGAGTGTTAAGTAAGAAGAAGAAGAGACAGAGACAGAGACAGAGAGGTAGTGTAGTAGAGTAGTGGTGAGTGGAGGTGGTGCAATTACAGTGACGGTTACGCCTGTCGCCTGGCTGCTCCTCCGTCTCACAGGACCGTAGCCTAGTGTTATGTTATGTTATGTTACCCCTGCTACGTTTGTTTTACTTTATGCACTGCTTTTTTCTTATGGCAATCTGGGCAATTTGCTTTCGGTGTTGTTACCCTATTCATTTCAACTTTTTTTTTTTAATTTATTTCTTACCCAAGATTAATAAATAATCTACATTTCTTATTATTTACACTTCATTCTAATTAGAAATAAAAATAAGAGAGCAATAGTGCTATATATAAATATATTTATCTAATTTGAAAGTATTAGGACATGAAGCTTGACACCAATAAAAGACAATGCTAAGGAAATGAGAGACAAGAAATAGAACTAGTTAGGTGATTTGACATTTTTGTTGACCTCGACACCAAAAATGCCAATAAAATGGCCTTCCAATTGTATGCCATTCCATGTTTCATTATGTTTGTTCCTTAATTTTTAATTTTTCTATTTCTCAATTTATATATTTTATTTTTATTTATAATATATTTTAAAATATATTTATTATATGCAAATATAAATGACATACCAATACAACTAGTATTATTTAATATTTGCACACCCCCACACATATATAAGAATGACTATCTTATTTATTATATTATTTGATGGATATAGTGTTCTTTTTTTAACATTCTTTGGCTACCTAATATTCCGAAGCCATGCATCCTTTGAGGGCCAAATAAAAAAAAAAAAGAAAAAGAAAATACTTTAAAAAATACTTATCCACACACACGTATATGTATAGGATAAATTACAGTCATCTTTCCCGAGATTTGACATAATTATAAATACTCCCTTGTTGTTTGAAAAAATACTCCCCGAGGCTTGTAATTTTTAACTAAAGGCCTGAAATTGACCATTTTGCCCTTAAATCTTTAGTTAAAATTATAGAAAAATCAATCGAGACAAATTTCATTATTGATCCTCTGTGTAAAAAACTTAAGAAAGCTCTCCCTACGCATTGTAGTCCAAAAACAATCAAAAGATTTTAAGAATAATTTAATTTGCATAAGGGCATTTTGGTCATTTCACCCATAAAAATGGATGGGGATATTATTTGTTAGATGGTTACAAACCTCATAGAGATATTTATAATTTTTCAAACAACAAGAGGGTATTTGTAATTATGTCAAATCTCAGGGAAGGTAGCTGTAATTTATCCTATATATATGTATTATGTTGATAGAATTAATTGTTTAAAAAAAGAATTAATTGGTTAATTATACTTTAGACATTGAGGAATAAAAGAAGAAGAATTCCAATAATTGGAGAAGAGTGCACCAACAATTCACGAATGGAATCTACGAATAAATTCTTGTTGTCCCTCATCCTCTTCTTTTTTTAATTATCAATCACAAGATAATTCATTTAACTAAAAAGGAATAAAAAGAAGCAATTTATTATTATTTCTTGTGGAAATTGAAAATGCTGGGTAAAGCACAATACAAAGGGAAAGATCGCGAACTCGTGTGGCTCAGCCAAATTTCGCATGAACACGCGCAAATCACGTGCATCTTTTTTTTTTTTTTTTTGAATTATTAATATTTATTTTACTTGCCCTGTCAAAGGGGGGTGTTTGTGTGTTGGTGTTGGTGTTCATTCCTACCTACTGTGACAGAAGGACATGGCAGAATAAATAGTTGAATATTTCAAATGGGGTTAATTATACTTAAATCCCCTCTGAGAATACAAAATTATATTTTCTCCTAAAGAAGTTTTGAATTACACTTACACTTTCTCGAAAATACGCTTTTTACACTTAACCCCCTTTCATTAGGTTTAGACGAAAAATATTGATATAAGCAGAAAAATAATTACGTAAGTTTTGAATGTTGCCCTCATTTAACATTTATATATATATTTTTGTACTTATATGAAAATAATATTAATATATATATATATAGAATGGGGTTAACATCATTACATTTTTTTCATTTATAAGTACAAAACTATTACATAGAATGCTAAATAAATTTTAAAATTTGAAATTTATGTAAATTTTTCTTTTGCTCATGTCAGTATTTCTTTTTTCAAAAGAAGTCAGGTGCAAATAGTGAATTTTCAAAAGAGGTGTAAGTATAATTCTAAAACTTTTTTTAGAAAAAGTGTAATTCATATTTTTAAGGAAGTCTAAGCGTAATTAATCCTTTCGAATATGAGGTTAAATTTTCCTCTTTTTTTAAAAATATTTTTTGCTACTTTTGTTGAACTTATCCACTAATGAAATTTTAGAAAAATAAATTTAAAAAAAAAACAAGGGAAAAGATATTTGGGGACCCGTTTGGACACGCGTTTTGTGTTGGGGTTGATTAAGGTAAAAGGAGAAAAGTTTCCCATTGGAATCACGATTGCTGTTTGCTTTTTCCCCCGTTAGAGAAGATATACCAACTTTTCTCTTCTCCTTTATTTTTTTTTTTTTTTTTTTTTTTTTTTTTTTAAGTACAGTAAAGTACGTTAATTTGAGGTAGCATTTCAATGATTATTTATACCTTTATATAATTGAAAAAGTATCGATTTTTCAAAAATTTTGATCTATCATTTTTATTTGTACTATATATTATGAGAGATTATATTTTTTGTGTTTCCTTTTATTGATCTTTTTTTATATAATTTATTTTTTCAATCCATTCTTCACTATCTTTTGATAGTTAATTTTTTTTAAATTTTAATGCATTTTTTTTTGTCACCATGTCTTTATAAATTTAATGGGAAAATTACAACCACCTCACATAAGGTTTTACATAATTACAAATACCCCCGAGGTTTTTAATTTTTAACCAAAAGCCTGAAATTGACCATTTTGTTCTTGAATTTTTTATTAAAATTGTAAAACATCAGTCGAAGCAAATTGCATTATTGCTCCTCTGTGTAAAAAACTTAAGAAACCCCTCCGTACGCATTGTAGTCCAAAAAAAATTTAAGAAATAAATAAAAAATAATTCAGTACATAAGGGTATTTTGGTAAGTTCACCCATAAAAATAAATGGAAATGGGTTATCTGTTAGACGGTTATAAACCTCAGGAGGATATTTATAATTTTTCAAATAATAAGGGGGTATTTATAATTATGCCAAACTTCAGGAAAAATAGTTATAATTTATCCTAAATTTAATATTAATTTATTATTTTGTATATACTTATTAAATATTAAATACTTTATTTTAAATAATATTATAGAATTGTACGCACATAGTGTGTCACACAAATTACTAGTTATTATTATTATTGATTTTCATTTTCTATCTCTTCTCAGTTTCAACGTCTCTTTCTTAAATAATTTCTCATAATTTTTTTTATCCAATTAATGTATATTCTTAAAATAATAATTAATTTTTAAAAATTTAAAATTAATTATACACACGCTTTTAATATGTCACATAATATATTAGTTTCATATTGCCGAAGGAAGAAGGAACTTTTGGATGAAAAGTGGATCAAATATCAAATCTTTTGCAACTACCTTAAATACACTACATTTTTCAGATTTGAGGACGAAGAAATGATTGGCCAATCCGACATTTTATAACTAAAAAAGTTCGAGTTTCAAAAACTCTTTATTAAAGTATTTTGAATTCGAATTCCACCTATATATATTATTAGCATTTAACTATTATACACATTTAATTTAAGATCTATTGGATAGTGTAATTAATTATTTTTAGGGTAAATTATGTCTATCTTTATTGAGATTTGACATAATTACAAATACCCCTCTAATGTTTGTAATTTTCACATAAAGGCCTGAAATTGACCATTTTGCCCTTGATTTTTTCGCTAAATTGCAAAAAAATCAGCCAAGGCAAATTGCATTATTAACTCCTCAGTGTAAAAAACTTTAAGAACCTCTCCATGCGCATTGTAGTAAAAAAAATTCAAAGAATTTTAAAAATTAAATAAAATATATAAGGGCATTTTAGTCAGTTCACCCATAAAAAAAGATGGAAATGTGTTATTTGTTATACGGTTACAAACTTCAGGAGGGTATTTGTAATTTTTCAAACAACAAGGAGGTATTTATAATTATGCCAAACCTCAGGGAGGTAGATGTAATTTACCCTTATTTTTATAAAGAAATTATGAAAAGGGATTAGGTAATTAAGCTAACTAATTTTTTATTAAGATCCACTGTAACTTTTTCTAGAACTGGAAACGATAAACTTTATTAATCAAAAGTAAAGTGATTAATTCAGTCCTGTCGGCTATCAATATCGAACAGAGAAAATTACTATCAATCATATTAACAATATCACATAAACTAACATATAGCTATTACAACAACAAATACAACCTATTATACAGTAGAAACAACATCAACCCACGCAAGGGTCCAAACCCATGACCTTTAGGATAATGGAGACTCAATTTCGCCAACTAAATTATGCCTCATCGACAGATCCATTGTAACTTAATGAGATGGTATATATGTTAGAAGTCCAAATTAATTTACCCTTTTGAACCAATTAGTCCTAATAATGTCTCTTCATATGACTTTGCTCCCCACATGGATCATTCCCCTATATTTGGAAACAAGTGGACAAATTCTTAAGTATCCAATCCAAAAAAGAAAAAAGAGTAGATATCCAAATGAAGTTTTTTTGTTCCGGTTATAACATCTCAACATACTTGCTTAGCCAAAACAAACACATCCATCAAATTTCAAATTGTAAATAACATAAAGTAGCAGTAGAGGGAAATATATTTAACATGCATTGCACCAAAAATATCATACTATTAATATAGATCATGTTACATCATCGCCATGTGAAATTGAAAGTATCGAACAATTAATATAGATCAAATCATGTTGGCACAATTTAAGTCCCATCATTACTAACGTAGCGTTATTCACACCATTTACTATTTTTTTTTTTTTTTTAACAACGGGTGGATATATATATATATATATATATATATATATATGTGGCTCTAGATGAATTTTTACTCTCATAATTATATCTATGTGTCGTTTTAAATCTTTATTTTGTTACATTTACGAAATAGTCTTGTACCTTTTAAAATTTCTCGATTTAATAACAAATTTGGCTGGAGAAGTTTTCTCATCAATTCCATGTCAATTGTACATAAGCTTTTACATAAGTCTCCAATGCCACGTCAACCAAAACAACCAATAAGGTGAGAAGCATCAAATTTTAACCGTCATATGCATTACATGTGCCACTTTCCGACCAGATTTTGTACTTAAAATTGAGAAATTAAAAAAGTTATTGGACTATTTTACATCTGAGTAAATTACAACTACCTCATCTGAAGTTTGATATAATTACAAATACCCTCATCATTGTTTGAGAAATTATAAATATTACCCTAATTTTAACGTCCATCTAACAACGAGCTTATTTTGTTAGGTTTTCATCCAATTTTTGTGGTGAATTGCCCGAGATATCCTTTTGAATTATAAGTTATAATTTTATATATTTTGTAGAACTTTCTAAAATACTTTTATGAACTAATATTCTGTATGAATTACTTATTTCAACCACACTCAAATTCTTTTAATATTTTATATATTCTTTAAAAATAAAAATAAAAAATTCAACAAGGATAAAGTAGTACTTTTCACACAACGTTTAGGGACTACATAATTATTTTTCATTTGAAGGAGGTATTCTTAACTTTGAAACAACGAGAAGGTATTGATAATTATGTCAAACTTTAATGGAGGTTATCGTAATTTACCCTTTTACATCTCTAACAAAATAAAAAAGTTAAACTGCATATAAGTTGATAAGTATTTATCTGAATCCTTTGCAGCTAAGAAACTGAAGTATCGTGGGAGAGTTCACTTTGATGGTGGGCTAGTGCTACTACTTTTGAGATACAAGTCAATATTCTGTTTGTAGGTAGTGAGAAAGCTTTTTTTCCTAATATTCCAGCTGCTGCAAAAATTATGCTGCTAGCTTTTTGGTGGAACTGCCACTATGCCCATTTTTTCTACGACTGCTGGCCCCGTCGATGTCTTAGATTCCACAGTCTCTATCAATCGAACTCAACTCTCACTTATGTGTTGCAACTGGCCTGGCTATTAATTCGTTGAGCCTAAGAATTGTCTCTCTCAACTTTAAAATCAAATATGAAACTTGTTGGCCCAACCTGATTTGGACCGTGCCAACGTACAGACAAATTTGGGCTTAAAAGAAGTCGAGACATCAACAAGATTTTTACTGTCTGAACAGTAGGCCGGGTCTTGAATTACTCCAATTTTGGGAACGGCGTGGGCGGGAAGGGACAGGGTTCGGCGGCATCTCCAGCAACCGTCCGTGATGGGCAGTACAGGAGAGGGGCCTGGGAGCATGCTAGTCACGGTGCTTGTCGCGCAGAAATTCCAGGATTGGCGAGTCTAGTTTTTCGGCTTTCCTTCTAGTTCTATTACTTAACATAGCATGTAAAGTGTATGTGTATGTGTGTTTGACAAAAATAACCCAAAGTGTATAACACGTGTTAATATATTTGTTATGTGATCGGTTTACAATTCAAAAGGAGTTGTCAAGTAAATATGGCAAGTATAATTATAATTGGGAAAAATTGCAATTTTCATCTTGTAATTTAGGGGGTGGCGATTTTGGTCTTTTTTTTTTTTTAGCATGTGCCGGGCAAGTGACCTTGATAATTGGGATTTTCCGGTCAAATGGGATCAAAATTGACAATTTTTTAAAGTTACAGGACTAAATATGAAAATCAATTCGTGCAGGACCAGAATTGTCACCCGCAAATTACAAGATGAAAATTATAATTTTCCCTTATAATGCTATATGATTTGTTCAATTTTAACTAAATTTAGTTTGAAGAAATTTGTTTCCAAACATAACCTGCAGGGTGTGTAGAGTTGGAAAGACATTATTTTCTCAATTTTTGTTTCACCTCTCGAAACCTGAACTGATTATCATTTTCGAAATCTTAATCCAAACATAAGGCAGAGTTGGTTTTTTTTCGGTATGAAGCCATCGCCACCTCAGTCGGCATGGGATTCCCTCCGTAGAAGTTAGGAACAAGATTAACTCGTTGGAGATGATCTTTGACTGAGGAAGAGTGGTCCTTTGGTGGGTGGATCTTCATTGACTAAAGACGGTTTCATTCAACCAACCGACCAATATTACTTTTATTGTTTTAGGAGTAGCTGGCTAAAGACTAAAGGATAGGTCTATACCAATACTGATGTGGGTCATCTTTAGGGCCAACTACGGGCCTAGACTTGATGGGCCCAAATGGATTTCTAGGGCCCCTCCCAAAAATGAAGGGAAATCTCATGGGCCCGCCTTGGACCTAGAAAGTACAAAGGATCCCTGAAGAAAGGGATCGACGACACGTGGCGGCATCATAAGGTCTCAGGTAAGACCGTCCGTACAACTGAGGATAAGGTATAAATAGTCCTTCACTCAACAGTTATTACACACAACCTTTACCTAACATTATCCTTAACCCCAATCTGATTTGAGTGTCGGAGTGCTCACAGTGGGCCACGACCCAGCTCGTTTGCTCCTTGTGCAGACCTTGAGGTTTCAAAAAGATTCCTTAGTTGACTGGAGGCAAGGCTTGACCGTGCGACTGTTGACCTAAAACTGCTTCGACCCATATCAAATATGATGGCTTTGAACAATGCAATGCATAAAGGTGCAATTTCAAATCTTGTATCTTCTTTTATTTTATTTAAGATATTAATACTATATATAAATAGGAGCTTTTACCATAATGCTCCTTGAGAAGGAAGAAATATCAATTTTGACCAGGGGTCCATGTGTTTATGTAATGGGTCGGGGCGGATTAATAGCCCTAGATGGGGGACGTTGCAAAATTAGGGAATACCCAGTAGAGGCCGTACAAGTGCCCAAAACTTACAAAATTTGCCTCATAAGTAGATTTCAAGTATGGCCAAATAATCAATTGGTTGAATTGGCATCACTCTCCTCGACGAAAGAGAGAGTCATAGGTTCAAATCCAAGTTGTCCCCAACCCCCAACCCCTATTAATTATACTAAAAACAAAAAAAAAAAAAAAAAAAAAAAAAAAAAAAAAACAAAAGTTGATTTCAAGTATGCTTTAGATAAAGTTTTTTGCCTTTCACTTATAACTTACTATTTAAAATTAAATGACCTCTATATTCTTATTTTTAATTTGATCGTCACAGGATCTTAGCTGGTTAAATCCCAATATTTTTACCGTGTGTGATGACTTCAAGCTTCGTCATACTTTATTTGAAAAACATTGTGTATGCATGTATATATATTAAATCACATGTGAGCCTGTTTGTTTATGTTTTCATTTGGAAAAATTGCATAATACCCCCTTGTATTATAGAAAAATTACTAAAAATTTATCTGTGTTAATTAAATAGTCAAAAAGACACCTATAATTATAAATCCTGCAAAAAAAACTCTTTTTGTTAAAAAAAAAAAAGATAGAGTGGCCTACACTCGCTTGAAATGCGAGTGGGATATAATTTTGACCTATTTTTAATCTTTTAACCTTATTGAATGGACAAAATTACCCCTATCTTATGCACTTATTTTCTCTCTTTACTTTTTTTTTATTAATTCTTTACTTTTTTTTTCATATTTTACTAAAAAAATAATATGGAAAAATATTCATATTTATTAATATGAAAAAATATTATTACATCAAATTAAATTATTCTATATATAAAAATATGATATTTTTAGGTATTTTAATATTTATAAAATTTTAAAATCAAAATAAATGATTTTATTTTAAATATTATTAATTAATTTGATGTTGTATTGAATATATTTTGAAATTATATTATTAATATAAATTACAGTAAATAAATTTTAATATAATTATATTTTAACATAAAATTACATAAATTATAATTCGTTATTTTAAATTTATAAAATAAAAATACAACAAATAAAAAAATAAAAAATAAAAGAAACGTAAAATGGTTGTCCCCTTCCCCCCCTCCCCACCGCCACCACCCTATCATCTCTGCCTCCATCCCATCGCCTTCGCTCCCCATCGTCTCTACCTCTTCAAGCCACGACCACTTGTCGCCTAGATTTGGGCAGCGAGTGGTCGCGGCCGCCCAGATCTGGGCGGCGACATCTTGGGCGACGACGCTCGTAGCCGACCCAATTCTAGGTAGGCAACGGGCATCGTCGCCCATAAGCTAACGGTCGGTGGAGCGACGCGACGGCCCTCCACCGGTGCATATATGTATATACATGTAATACACATATTATAATTGTATGTATATGTATTTTTATAATAAGATATTTTTTTATTTTGTATATAAATATAAAATATATTTTTAATCTGGACCGTTCATTTTAACTATTGAAATTAATGGCTACGAAATTTGATCAGATCATATGGTTTTGGTGTAATCAAAGAAAATCCAACCGTTGTTGTAATAATAATAATTTATATAACATAAGTGTATAACGGGAAATTGCAAAAAAAAAAATTAACGGCATTAAGCAGAATAAATGGCAAGGGGAGAGTGTGCAAGATTTTAAAAAACATAGGGTGTTTTTTTTCCTATATTTTTAACACAGAAAGGTTTTAGTTGAATTTCTATAACACATGGGGATTTTATGCAATTTACCCTTTTCATTTTTAATTCTCAATTTTTAGTTAAAAAATTATGTGTTCAATTTTATATAAAATTTCGTGTGAAACCAAAAATACGTTTAAATTGAGTAATACAATTGTATTTTATATTAGACGATATTGTTGAATCAATATATTTTAATGAAGTCGTCAATCAAATTCACAACGAACGATGGCATGCACTCTCAGCTAGCTGCAAAACACCAACTTCCATTCGATACTCAACCAATCAGAAATCGATCCAAACACTATCAAATTCATAATTTCCAGTCTTGAGACTACTTACATACTTTCGGCTTTTCCGGAGTTTCTCTCGGGAGGAAAGCCCATTAAATTTTTTGCGTTATCGTTGGATCAATCATATAACAAGTATAATATACTTATCGTGTGATTGATGTACAATTTAAGAAAATGAATAATCACATAGCAAGTATATGATACGTGTCTTGTGATTGATTTAGTTCAGCCAAACTGAATTCGAGCAAGAATTGTATGAAGATTTTGTCATATGGATACGCATTTTAGCTCGAATTTCAGTTCAGTCATATCCGCTGCATTAATAAACTCGGATTCGTGTTTTGTAACCAACCGAATATATTCTTTATTCGAAATATATTGTACTAGGAAAAGAAATCTGATACTGTAATAAAATATATGACACGTGGTGTGGATCTTGAGGGCTTCTACTTCCCAAGCAAACATGGAACTCTGAACCCAACTCCACAATGACATGTGGTTCTCTATCAAAATTGAAATAAACTTTCTATTACAAATTCTATTTCATTTTCTATCACACTAAACATACACGAATTACGTGTATAAAAATTATATTATATATTTTATTTAGAAAAAAAAAATTTTAGCATGTGATCCAAAATGCATAACAACTCAGACAGACAAGTTGAGCCTTTATTGGTAGGATGCATGAAATGAGTTTTCCTTATTGAGGTGGAAAGAAAAGATCTTACATACTATTTCGGGAATAATAGTTTCTGTAATTGGATCGTCACTCCAGTTTCGGGGGATTCTCGTAATCCCGTTGGATTCACGAGACACCAGGCAGGACTGAACTAACCCAGTCTTTATTTCACTATAATCGTCACGGTTTTCACGCCATTTTTTCCTCTCTTTCTTCATCTTCTTGATCACATGCACTAAAAACTCTATTACAGATTTTTTGAAGTCTGCATTCATTGTACGTTCTGATTATACTAAGTGGTTCTTCATCTGGGTTGTAATGCTTTGAGGTTTTTTTTTATGTTCATCTTCTGCTTTTCTTGGTTCTTGCTTTTTAACTTGTGGTCCATGTAGTAATATTTTCAGGTGAATTGACGATCATTTGGTGAGAAACTTTTCTAGGATTTTACAAAGAAATGGAAGGCTGTTGTCCCACCATGAAAGCTAAGGTTCTACCCATACAAATCAATGGCGGTTTAAGCAAGGGACATAATGGGTTTTGGGGAGATAGTGTTAAAGGGAGTTCAAAAAACAATCTTGTCGGGGCTCAGATCTGGAAGAAGAGCCTTGGTGAAAAAAGGGTCAGAAGATTTAAGCCTGGAGTGGCATTCTCTGTTCTTACACGTGATATTAACAAAGAATTGGCAGTAAGTTGTAATCTTGAACCAGGGTTAGTTTTTCTATTGATAGAATGTTCTTGATGGTATTGTTCATGTGAAAATATGGTTTTGGATGTTGATTTCAGGCACTGGAATCATCATTATTTTTCGAAGAGAATCCAAAGGCAGATCCCAAGACTGTGGCCTCCATAATTCTGGGAGGAGGTGCAGGGACTCGCCTCTTTCCTCTTACCAGCAGAAGAGCAAAACCAGCTGTAAGATCAGATTTTTACTATGTAAATTGATTAATGACAGAATGTTTTTTTTATGTTGGTGTAAGAGATTAAGAAAATGGTTTCATTGTATTGTATTGAATAATGATTTGGTAATGGTTTGAGCAAATTAATGTTTTCATGGCCTAATGGTATGGTCTTATCTGTATGTAGGTTCCGATTGGGGGTTGTTATCGGCTGATTGATGTGCCTATGAGTAACTGCATCAACAGCGGGATACGTAAAATTTTCATTCTAACTCAGTACAATTCCTTCTCCCTCAATCGACATCTTGCTCGTACGTATAACTTTGGGAATGGTATGAATTTCGGGGATGGTTTCGTGGAGGTAAGATGTATAGTTCGACTAATAGCCCGTTAATTAGCTTTAGTCTGTAGGTGGTTTGTATTAGATATTCGCGAATTTCTTTGAGGTTTTCATTCATTTGTATATATAACTTGGAAACAGGTTCTGGCTGCCACTCAGACACCGGGGGACACAGGGAAGAGGTGGTTTCAAGGAACTGCAGACGCTGTCCGACAGTTTATATGGGTTTTTGAGGTGCGTGTTTGAAATCAGACACTGTTTTAGGAACCTGTTTAGAGCATGATTGATTTGATAAATCTTATCGTATGTGTAGGATGCCAAGCACAAAAATCTTGAGCACATAGTAATCTTGTCTGGCGACCATCTTTACCGAATGGACTACATGGACTTTGTTCAGGTACTTTGTCGACGTGCTGGATATATATTTCGTTCTGAAAGTTGTATTATGTTATTACAACCTGCATGTGTTTCTTGCAGAAACACATAGATACAAATGCTGACATTACAGTTTCTTGTGTGCCTATGGATGATAGGTATGTGTTTAATCCAATCTTTTCAACTTTGATTCACAGCATTATGTTTGTGTTTACTGCTTTTCAGGAAATATTTGTTATTAAGTTCGATTCTTTTTCATGCAACGCAGCCGAGCCTCAGACTATGGGCTGATGAAAATTGATGAAACAGGGCGGATCATTCAGTTTGCTGAGAAACCAAAGGGCTCTGCTCTGAAAGCGATGGTAAATCTAATCTTTCTGTTAATCGAATGTTACGTACAGCGTTCTTGAAAAGTTCTGAGTCTTCATTCTTGCTCTATCTGATGCTGTCTTGCAGCAAAGTGACACCTCTCTTCTGGGACTTCCTCATGACGAGGCTACGAAATTTCCTTACATCGCATCAATGGGCGTTTACGTGTTCAGAACCGCTGTCTTACTGGACCTCCTTAAATCAAAGTATCCTTCATGCAATGACTTTGGCTCTGAGATCATTCCTTCAGCTGTGAAGGATCACAATGTTCAGGTAAGATTTGGACAACCCTGTTTAAATTTGAACCACGATTTTCTCACATCGCATCCCATTTGTGTTTTACGGATTCCTCTTCGATCAGGCCTATCTGTTTAATGACTACTGGGAGGACATTGGAACCATAAAGTCTTTCTTTGATGCCAACTTGGCACTCACAGAACAGGTCAGTACCACTGTCACTTCTTGGATTTGAGTATTTGCCTCTGGGACTCATCAAGTTCATTTTGCAGCCTCTGAAGTTTGATTTCAATGACCCAAAGACACCCTTCTACACATCTCCAAGATTCTTGCCGCCTACTAAAGTCGAAAAATGCAGGGTACGCTGGTACGCTACGATAGCAGCCGTTGAGCTGATTGTAATAGTGTATCTCATGAACGCCGTTTCTTTCAGATGGTGGATGCAATAGTTTCACACGGTTGCTTCTTGCGGGAGTGCAGCGTCGTGCACTCTATAGTAGGTGTAAGGTCACGTTTAGACTACGGTGTCGAGCTCAAGGTACGTTCACATCTTCAGCTGCAAATTACAGACAACAAGATCTGCAGTTCCTGAGTTAATGTACTAATATGATTATAACAGGACAAAGATTTGTTTTCTCAGGATACAATGATGATGGGCGCAGACTACTACCAAACAGAGTCTGAAATTGCTTCTCTTGTGGCTGAGGGAAAGGTTCCCATTGGCGTTGGACGTAACACGAAAATAAGGTAGGATTTGAACTGAACTGTTCAATTTCATATCCAATTACAACTTTCATCGGGATAACGTGCTCAAGACTAATCCCGACTCGTTATTTGGCCTTTGCTCGAAGTAATTGTATAATCGACAAGAATGCCAAGATTGGAAAGGACGTCGTCATTGCAAATAAAGATGTAAGTTTCTTTGCCACGTTCATCAATTACTGTTTGTTGTTATGTAAGCTCATGCAGACACAAAAGAGTTCATATATCTGCTGCAAGTTTGAGAATCTGATACTGATCAGGGTGTTGAAGAAGCTGAGAGGGCAGATGAAGGATTTTACATTAGATCTGGGATCGTAGTTCTACTAAAGAACACCACGATTAAGGATGGAACTGTCATATAAGAAAACCATACGGACTTGCAGGAATGGAAGCTGGAACTGTTATCTGCTTCGATAGAAACAGTTGTATATAATGAGTTCCTCCTTTGTATGTAAAACCTAAGAATAACAACTAGTTCGAGATCTTCCTGCTTTTTCCTAGTCAAAAATCCCATGTTAAACTACCTACAGCACAATTCTGAGTTTCTTCTTCGTCCCATTATAGGGTTAAATGCAATTTACCTCCTTTGATATTACAAACGAGCAATTTACCAAATTACCTCACTACAAGAAGAAACAACAATTTTCCGATTTCGTGATTGTTCTGCGATAAGACTGGTTTTGAAGGATTTTCTGTTTCCTGTACAAATATTTGTCCACCCCAAGAGCACGGCATCATATGCACGAAAACTGCTGCTAAATTGATCGATCAATTTAATAACTACTCTTCCATAGCAAGTAGACTTATTTGAACCATATGAAATTTTTTTTACTTAAATATATGCATATTAAAGTTCATTGAGTTACATCTAGCTATCAGCAAATGAAGTAATTTCTTGCCACCATCTTTTCATTTTCTCCACTGTATCTACCTGGTGAAGTCTACGGGAAATAGCCCTAAATTCTCATATGAAAAAATAAATAAATAAATTAAATACAAAGATGCATCTACTCTGCTGCTATTCACCTTTCCTCTGAGTTGAACCTGTTCCATGCGGCCTGTAGGTAATGAAGCAAGACACAGGTAAGATGTATTGCCAAACAAGAAATGGAAGACATTTATCTAAGAGTCGCGAAAAGAAGAGATTGATTCATCCTACAGAAAGGCAATCACTTAGTTTACTATGTGATATGTGGACTACTCCAAGTTGCGACTTTAGCCGTTGTCACCAATTTCCTATAGTTCTGTGATTCACCCTAGTTTATAAACTCCAGGACTCTTCCAGGACAGAATTTTTACTCAGAAGAAATTTCTTTTCAGGAAATCCAAACTATAGAATTTCTTTTACTCCATACTATGTTCAGGCATTCCTCGTTTTGATCTAGTCCCACTCGACAGTCTAATGTGCACTTGTCAATTTTGTATTTCATTTTCTGAGGAGATGGTGTTCTTATCATGCTAGCAAGGATCTTATGTTATGCATTAATGCCTTTAGAACCCTACATAGCAACTAAAATTTCGCTTTCAAATGGTGACTAGCGACATACCTTGAGAAGATCAAAAACCTTTTCACATATGTATTTTTGCTGAATGCTGGCTCCTCTTTGCTGCAATTTGTCAGGATGTACACAAAGAGTTGCCTTCCTGTAAGCTCTCTTTACAGCAGCAGTTGTTATGATCTCTGTCAGGGAGATTGGTTGCCAGCCACTCTCGGGCCCAAGGATCTGCAGGTTAAAATGAGTCAAACCAAATATGGTTCACTAAATGATTGGACATAACTGTTTCATTCCATAATTGATCTCTCTTTATTTTTACACAAAATACCAAAGTGAGAGAAAACTAATGTAAAGAAGCACAAAGCAGCAGATCTTTGCCTTAACGTAGAATTTTGCAGTGAAATTATTAAAGTATGAGGTTCTGAGTCTCATTTACTTCTACAACAAAAACACTAGTCAGAACACTTAAACAGTAAACTGCATTCTGTTGTATATTTACTCGATCAATTTATGCATGATGCCCACTAGGCACCCCCAGTTTGATTTGTTCTGGAAGTTCATATGCAATTATTTAAACAGAAAGGCTGAAGTTAATGCGATGGTGACTCATTGCTGTGTACAGGAGCACATACATATTGAAGAGTTGAGAGTAGTGCACGCAAGTTCCCCTCCTTTCCTGTCGCCCATCTCTTAATATCAGCATCAAGAGACTCAGCCAGTCTCTGCAATTAGACAACGAAGCTGGTCATAAGAAAAAATTGATTTTCAACAAGACAAATATGCAATTCAAACAACTGGAACTATACATTTCTCTCCGCCTGCTCTTTCTGGGCAAGAAGATCACGCATATTCTTCTCTGCAAGGGCCTTTGCCTGAAAAGACCAAGTAAATGGGAAACGAAATTATAATCTAATGCAAGTTCAAGCTATTAGTTTCATATAAAATGAAGACATGATTACCGCTCGCTCCATTATCCTCTGATGCCTCTCTAGCCTTGCTTTGCGCCTCTGTGCTGATTCACTTGCAGTTCCATCAAATTTCTCCAGATCCTACAGGAAAACTTCTTCCATCATTTTTCTGGCATACAAGTGAACATTGTCTATCACTAAGAAGCAGACAAAACTCATACTCACCGAGGATGAAAAACTGTGCTTCAGGCCGTTATTTCTGGAGGAACTAGAAAACCTTTCTGCAGGGTTTCTCTCAGCCTGTGTTCTTGGCTCAACAGAAGTTTTCTGAGACATTGCTTTTTCTAGAGCACGTTCACGGGCCTCTGCCGTGGCTCTTTCTACTGCAGCACGCTCTGCCCTAAGCTTGGCTTCTGTGGATGCCTTATCAGCCGACTGTTTAGTCTCTATGGAGGCCTTCTCAAGCTTCTCCCGTGCCTCTGCCATAACCCTTTGTCGAGCCTCAGCTGCTGCCCTCTCCACAGCAGCTCTTTCTGCCCTTTCTCGAGCTTCAGCAAATGCCCTCTCACGAGCTTCTCGGATTGCTCTTTCTACAGCTATTCGATCTTTTTCCCGCTCTCTTCCCCTCTTGATGGCTTCAATTCTTTGCCGGGGATCATCTGTCTCAGACTTTTGGTCATTTCCTTTGGCATCTTTCTGTTCCATGGTGGATTTTCCTCTGAGAATCTCGTCATTATTTCCCATTTTTTCACCTGTTTCTACCTCTGTTTCAGTTTCCATGGACTTGTCCATTTCATTGGGTTCATTATTAGATTGACAGTGAATCTCTTCACTTCGGTCCTCCGAATACACCACTTTGCTCTGGTCCTCAACATTTTCTCTTTCATCAGACATCATATCAAAGTCATCTCTCACTGCTTCCTTGTTTGAGGTATTCTCCTTCCTATTTTCTACATATTCTCGAGACCCGTGAGCTGACACTCCATCTATATTTTCAAGAATGGAGGTCGATTCTGACTCTTCTTTGCTCTCTGATGTTCGTTCCAAGACCGGTCTTACATTTGTTTGATCAAACTCAGCTGCTTTATTTTCAGAAGGATGGACCTCAGGTAAAATTTGCATATTGATTTTAGGAGCAGACTCGTGAGCAGCATTATGAATCTCGCTAGCTGGTTTGCATGTGTCCTCATCTTCTGGCAATGTTTCTTCATTTGATGCATTCATTGAACTGACAGTTTCAGTCTTGCTATCAGAAGAAAGACCTTCAAGGTTATTGTTCAGTTTGCCAATAAAGTTCTCTTCAGATGCACATCTGCGCAAGCTATCTGTTCCAGGCATTTCACTAACTTCCAGGTGGAATCGTCTTCCTGCCTCCTTATTCTTGATTGCCGAAAATGTTTCAGCCACTCCAGGCAAGTTATCATTCTTTTCGTAGCCTCTAGCTGCTTCTTGATGTTCTTCCGCTTTGTTGTTTAAGTGAACATCAGAAGGTTCTTGAGTTTCACTGAAGATGGTGCTAGTATCATTATGCGTACCACCAAAGATGGTGCCAGAATCATTACTATGGGCATGAACAGCTTCATCAATATCCTTTTCAGTAGCAACCTCCTGATACCCAAATTTATCCTCATTTTCTTCACTTGTCCCTGCTCCTCTATGAATGTCATTTGTTTCTCCAGAATCCCAAGGAACTTCACGATTCTGAACTTCATCACAACCATTTGCTTCTGTCTGTAGGCTCTCAGCTGCTTCAAATTCAGAAGTTTCCATATGAATGTCTGCAGTTTCATTCTGCTCATTCTCTCCAGGTAATTTTTGTCCATGATTCAGTTTGTTGTCATCAATTTCTGACTCATGAACTACATTTACCCTTTCTCCAACTTCTACTTCTGGAAAAGTTTCAGGTTTCCCCTCGCTTATTTCCTCCGTCAGGGGCTCCTTCAGCTGCTGCTCGCTTTCAAATAACGTATGTGCTTCTTTATGCATCATCCAATTTTCTGCTCCATCACTAGTTCTTCCATGCAGATCATTTTCAGATTTCGCCTCTATGTCTTTGTGCTCCAGCATGTCTTTCTCGAACAGATTGCGCGATTCATTCAGCAAAGTATTGAACTCGGACCTGAGCATGGTGAAGTGTTCCCCATGAACCATTTGCTCATTCTCCATAAATTTCTTATCAAGCTTTTCCTTATCATCATCAACAATATCTCTCCCCTCAGTCACTTCATCCTCCTGTCTCTTCAAACTTTCACCTGCTTCATGCAAAATCTTTTCCTGCTCTTGTGTGCTTTGAGAAGAATTACAAACTCCTTCCAACAGTTCAGCAATATTTTCTGGTTCTTTTATATGATAAGTAGTTGCCTGACACTGTCCCAAGGCTTCATCCACACTTTTCTCCACCTCTTGTGCCCTTTGGGAAGTATTTGGAGCCCTTTCAGCAATCACTTCAGGCCCTTCTGGTTGATGAATGGTTAACTCTCTCTTTTCAAAGATTTCCTTGCTAGTTTCCATCTCCTCGAAGTGAGATGTGAGTTTATTTGTGGAGCATACTAAGTTACCATTGCTATCAATCTTATCAGACTCCGGAGTTGCAGTTTTACATTCTGCATTACCTGCTAATCCACTAAAATTTGGTGCCTCTCCACATGCTTCAGCTGCCTCGAGATTTCGCCCGACATTTTTCAATTCATCTTTTTCAGCATTATTAACTGTCTCTCTCTGACTGCATGATGGAGCAAATTTCTCACCTTCCCCAGTGAATGCATCTCCACGTTCTTTGGCAGCTCGATCATTGCCTCTTACCCTATCCACCTCAGCCTTTCCAGCATTAAGAAGTTTATCATTATGACTGACTGAAGGAGGAGCAAATTCCACCCCAGTGAATATAGGGAATGTAGGATCTAATCTTTCATATGTTTCCCTTGCATTTTTTTCTGCTGACCCATTGGCCTCATGGTCAGCCCTAGTTTCCTTATTATACTTAACTTTCGAGCGACCCTTAGACCTAGGTTTAGAACCATCTTGAAGACCTTCCTTTTTTCTTTCCATGATCATTTTTGCGATTCTTATACTTTCCTGAGCCTGCTCTATGGCTTTTTTCAAGGCAGCGGCAGATACAGCAGCAACTGAATTTTCATCTAATTCCTCATCAAATAAAGGTGGAGAACATTCACCAGCAACCTCTCCAGAAGCATCCTTAGAAGCAAAACTTGGTAACCTTGAGCGCCTGGCGTCCTTGTTATTGTTTGGAGTAGATGGATGACTTGAAGTCGGTGGCACTTTCGAGATGTGTGACCTGGTGTTAATGTCGTTCACATTGCATGACTTGTCAGATATATGAGACTTTTCCCAACTTACTCCACCTTTAACCGTCACTGCTTCAACGCCAGCACTGAAGCTCCAGGTGCGACTAACTTCACGTTTCAATGAAGGAACAGGCCTGTCACCTTCTGTCTTCTGCAGCTGAGGAGTTCCATCAACAAAGTAAGTAAATCCAGGAACAGCATTGAGTTGTGCTACATGTGTCTTCCCATTTGATACATCAGTATTTCTTTCACCAGTCTTATTGAAAGACAGGTTAAAATGCTGCTTAGTTCCTTCATTAGATTGGTCAGATGCCTCACGGGGGAACTTTTCGGCCTTTCCCGGAGAATGTAGAGAAACTGATTCTTGCGAACGTGATTGTGCATCGAACAGACTCCTGTAGCAGTTATAATAAAGGATTTATGAATAGGATACCAAACAGCTCTTTTCTCATCAAACATACCAAAAGCAAGAAATATATATAATACAACTTGAAAGTTTGTTGATGAAGGGAGATACATGTGTATGCTTCAGATACAAAAGATTACAAGAATCTAAAAGAAGAGTTCACATCCTAAAAACCTATGATCATGAAATTCATACCACTCATCATATCCTGCCTCACTCCTAATAACCCCACCCCCTTTGGAACGAGAGAGAGAGAGAGAGAGAGAGAGAGAAGAACAAAGGGAAAAGGAAAGAAACAGAAAATGGCACGAGCATCAAATTTAACATAAATGCAAGATGCACATGTAAAACACTGGATAATAGGAACACAAGCAAGAAAAACATATAGAAGTATCTCATCATATTTATGAACTCGCAGATCTTAAATTACTATTCGACGAGGTTTTAGCATGTGCAATTAAGAACTTGTAATGTAATAAGTGAATATTTCAATAGATTCTTACTAGATTCAAGTCCGGCAACTCAGTTCCCTTTTTCACTTTTATAGACTCTAAGAATCTTATTTATAGTTACAGAAGGAAATCCGAATCAACGTTCAAAACGTTCCGCACTATCAGCTATATGTAAGAATAGAGGGGATCAGTATGATTATTATTCTTGTAATCATAAAAGGATTTCCTTTTCTAAAACAGAATATCACTTTACCAAACAAGATATGCCGCAAAGCAATTAT
Organism: Sesamum alatum; assembly: GCA_034509735.1. Classification (NCBI taxonomy): domain Eukaryota; kingdom Viridiplantae; phylum Streptophyta; class Magnoliopsida; order Lamiales; family Pedaliaceae; genus Sesamum; species Sesamum alatum. The sequence continues at coordinate 9,622,501 of JACGWO010000002.1, read as the reverse complement.
AAGAAATTAAGCGTGCGCCAGCCGCAACATAAAAAATGTGCCATGCAAATACTGTTGCATTTCCCGAAGGAGACAACTCCCGATGGAAACATTTTTTTATTCTAGGTCGTATGCTTCAAACTACATGTACTCAAAGACAAAATCATGCCAATAGTCCTCTGTGTTACGGCAAAGGCACAATTGAAATGTTGCTATCAATTTTACCACTGTCTAAGGAGGTAACTATGAAAGTTAACAATTAGAAGAATCAACATAAATAATTTTAGCAGTTGATTGGAAAGACCTATCATAACAGAACTTCACTTGGCCATTATAATAACATCTCCGATAGATCTAAATATGCCACCGCGCACCAAGTGGAATTTTCAACTCACTACTTAGCAATTAGCACAGCTCAACTATGATTAGACAAGCACAATGAGAAGAAAAAATCTAGCTTTCCAATCTTAAAAGCCATAAACAAATCAATCAGTGTTGGGAAAGACCAAAAAGAAAACTTTGACAAACATTCAAAATTGCTTGCAAAGAAATTTGCAAACTTAAACGCCCCAAAAACATGGATTTAAAAGCAGTATGATTTTATTTTTATTCCCCAAAGATGAGGATGCAATTCAACCGAACAAAGGCCACCTCTGCCAAAAAGAGAACTTTGAAAAATATTCAAAACTATGATTTTTGATGCCTAAAGCAAATGTAAGAAACAAAACCAAATTATTTTCTCTAAAACATATAGGCGATAGCAAGGAAAAATAGAGACTTTGATGAAAAAATAAACGAACAAACAAACATCCAAACCACATAAATTATAAACAATCAATTCAAAAACGGTCAGAAAACGTTCACTCGCCAGAAGACCAAACGTTCAACCACTTCTTTAAACAACAACAAACACAAGTCATCAATTTTCCATTTAAATTCATAAAAATAGCACAAAACAAAGGGGGTAAATTTCTCAATAAATGAAATACAAAAACCTCACCGAGTTTTAGCTTTCTTCGCAGCAGCATTAAACAACTCGTCATAAGGCACGGCAACGTCATCGTCCCTGAACCCACCAAAAATATTAGTATAATCGAGCTTGGAGCTCCGGCAATCGGCAGACTCCACCCGTTCATCCAGAACCGAAAGATCGAGCACCGGAATGGACGAAGACCCGGAGAACATCTCCGCGTAGTCATGAGCACCGAACTTCACCTTGCCGCCTTTAGACACGACGACGTCGTCGTAAGGGTTCTTGAAAGAGAAGGACGAGGACGAGGAAGAGAAAGCATTCGCGGTGGAGTGCTTTCTTCTGTGCGGGGGCCGCGACACCGACTCCATGGAAACCAAACAACACAGAGAGCTCTGTGTCTAGGGTTTTTTGTCTAATTTATTTGGGTTTTTGTTTGGGTTTTCTTCTTCTTCTTCTTCTTCAGCAAGGTTTTCTGTCTGCAGAGAAAATTTTCTGCAGAGTCAGACAACACGAAGAAGAAAAAGAAAGAGAGAGAGAGAGAGAGAAATGAGTGATGAGAGAGAAAGTTAAACTATTATTATAAAAACAAAATGCTTTATTATGTGAGAAAAAAGAAGAGTGGGGGCCACCTGTTGGTTATTTGCTACACCAGGTCTAGGAAAACCGGACCATTGCTATCGCGCCACGTTTGTTGCCTCTACCTGTTTTTTCTTTGTTCATTTGAGTTTTATTTTTTAATTACATTCATTTTTATTTCTTTTTTAGCTCTGATGCTGTACAATAAAGTTATGTATAAGGAATTAATTGATCCTACTTATATTAGATAAAATTTTAATTGCCTTTCTATTTTCATCAATGATACAATCCGCATAATTATATCGCACTCAATAATTTTAATTAACAAACACGTGTTTGCACGTAATTATATGATACGTAATCAAAAATATCTGTCATAATTAAATCGTACTTGCTTAGATTTCATTCCATTTCCAAACTATTAGATCCTAATAAACTCAAATATTTTTAAATTCATATTGTTCAATTTTACCCGCGCGTACATAACAGCCACAAAACGAAATATTAACAATTGAATTCCGAACTAATTTAAATCCATATCATAACAGCTAAAAACACATGTAAATAATGAATGTAAACTATATTATGCGCTAAATTATTTAATTTACAAGTGCATAGTGATATTTTATTTTATTTATTACAAGATTATCATTGTATATGCATTTATTATTATTAATTAAAGAAAATATAAGTGGCACAAAATTGCATTTTAGATGAAGTTGGTGTATGAAGACCGGATACAGAGGAAACTTCTGTCTCAAAATGCTGTGAAACTTGTGTTGTTCTGTACGATACTATGAGGCGGCCATTATTTGATTAAAATAAAATCTTGCTTTTTCGTTGATAGCAGGGGACACAAAGCGGAAAACAAAAATTAATTGAGGGCAGAGCCGGAATTTCCAAAAATTATCAACTAGCTGCAGCTGGGGCTGGATATTAATATGGCTTGTCCAGAGCGGACCACCACACCACCGAAGCTCAAACTTAAGAGGAATATTATATGCTAAAAAACAATGGTGTAATAGTTCTCAATTTTGTGGGTCCAATCTTACAGCCGGATCAGACAAATTGAAATTCAAATTTGTTTCACATGGATTGCTTAAATGTCTCCAAATATTTTCGACTAGGTCTAATTTAGTTGGTGAAGTTGAGGTTCATGATTCTTGTCAGGATTTAATATAATTTATTTCCCTGTGATATTATAAATGAGCAAATTACCTCCTTATATAAAAAAAATAGCAATATACTTCCCTATATTTTTCAAATTGGAGCAATTTACCTCCCTAGACAGGATGGTAAATTGCTCAATTTTGAAAAACACGGTTAGGTAAATTGATTCATTTTAAAAAACACAGAGAGGTAAATTATTATTTTATTTTTCACAATGGGGTATTTGCAGATTTGCAATATCACAGGAGGGTTGCTTGCATTTTTCCCTCTTAGAGGTCGTAAGTTCGAACTCCTTAATGAGTTTATGTTGTTTCTATTGTATAAGCATTATTTGCTAATGTAATAGCTAAGTGTTAGTTTATGTAATATTGTTGATATGATTGTTTGTAATTGTTTATGTTCGATATTGAAAGCTGACATAATTGAATATAATCACTTTATTTTTTATTAATAAAATTAATCGCTTTCAATTTATCTTCATCATTTTTTGTTATATCAATATACTTTTTTGAAATTATTTTTTGGTGTTATACAACGATGATAAATAGTAAGATATGCCTTTTTTATATAGTTTTTGTTTAAATATTTTTCATACATTTGTTAGTGTATATTTGTGTCTTGAGGCATTGCAATGTTTGATTAATTTAATTGGTAACAAATAAGTTTTAGAGGTGAAAATTATGTGAATTTTGATTGTCCCTTTTGAAATTATTATTACCAAGATTTGGGTAATATTTTGGTGACTGCATTTGCTGAGAACATTAAAGTTAAATTATTACAGATTATAGCAATTAAATCTTTTGACTTAATGCGACCGGATTATCATGTATCAGTTGAAGCATATTTAGCACTAGATATGTGCAATCTAGCAATTTCAAGAATTACTGTAGAATATTAAACAAGATACATATTAAATTATGTATGTATGTATAATTGCAGAAGTAAATTCGATTGTTGGATAAATCAAAATATCATTTTTAAATTCGACCAATTTTCAGCTTTAGGTAAGAAATTTGTGATTTTAATTTTATGTAGATTTTCTTGTGAAAATGAGAGTATATTTGAATTAGTTGATAAAATTGTGTTTTATGTTGTTGGTGATGTCAAATCAATATATATATATATACATATTTTTTTATTTGATGAAAATGATAGCTTTTTTTCTATGGTGTCAAATCAAATATATATATTTTTAAATGAATTAATTGTTATATTTTTTTCTTAATTTAGAATGGTTAGTAATGTTACGTCAAAGTATTATGAGAAAAAAAAAGATTAGTAGTTTATAAAATTAATGATTGGGTTTTATATATAGGAAAAATGCAAGCAACTCATGTGATATTGTACATGTGCAAATTATCCCCTGTAAAAAATAAAATAACAATTTATCTTTCTGTATTTTTTAAAATGAACCAATTTACCTTCCCGTGTTTTTTTGAAATTTAACAATTGACCTCCCTGTCTAGGGAGATAATTGTTTCATTTTAAAGAGCACAAGGAAGTAAAGATTAAACTCTTTGTATATTTATGTGTGTGTGTGTAAATATATATATATATATATATATATATATATGGGCTTAAATGCATTTTTCGTCCTATACTTTTTGCATTTTTGTATTTTAATCCTTTATATTTCTAGGTTAGCATATAGGTACTGTAACTTTTAAATTTTTCGCGATTTTGGTCCTTCAATCACCGGAGTTTGCGAATGTTACTGAAATTTTTGTTTAATTTGGGGTTTTTGTTCCCATTGGTCAAATTACTGCTAGCATGGAATCAAAATTTCGCCCTATATCTTTTATATTTTGGCATTTTAATCATTTATCTTTTTAGTATAGCAAATAGGTCCTGTCACTTATAATTTTTCATAATTTGATACGTGCCCTGATTAGGTTACATGCTATTGCTAACCACACGTTAGTTTTTATATCCTTGTAGTTTTTTATTTTTATTTTTTATAGAACGATCATTACATATTACATTAATATCAATCGATTCAATCAAAGCCACATAGTTAAAAGTAAATTATATTATCAAGAGTTATTGGACTTTTTTGTTCAAAAATTATTTTCATAGTTGAAATCACGAGGAAAAATAAAAAGCTGAATAAATGAACAAATAATTTATTTCCATAACCTTTCCAATAAAGGCATAAAAAATTATTTAGTGAATAATAATGATTGAAGAACGACGAATCATAGTTGTGTAATGTCGGGAACTCATCTCATGAAATTATTTCTCCTCCAGCAATTAGTCGTAGGTACAAAATCCCTGGCCTGGGCCATCTCAGGTTTATCATTATTTTGTTTAAAACATAATTGTCTTATCATTATTTTATTTTATTTTTAGTAGAATTACCTAATAAAATTTGAAATATTTACTATTCTAATCAAATCTAAATAAGAGATGATTTTTTAATCCGAATAGGTAAAATTCAAGACCCATTACTCTCATTTGATAAGGGTAAAAATGCATTCCGACCCCCTATGTTATTCGAAAGTGGCAATTTACTCCCTTGTGTTAAAAAAATAAGCAATTTACCCTCCTGTGTTTTTCGAAAAGAAGCAAAATACACCCCTCATGGGAGAGGTGAAGCACACGCACTTTATGTGCGATTTGGATTAAATTTTGCCTATAAATGACGTTTATACCCCTAAATTTGAGCCGTTAGATGTCATTTTATATATATATTAATAATGGTGGAGATTTGATTAACAAATCAACAACTTAGATCTTTCCTTATTTAAATCAACGGTTCATATTTATATGAAATCAACGGTCCATATCTATTTGAATTGGATCAATGTTTCATATTTATACAAGTTATAAACATAAATTATAATAGACATACACATATATATACAATATATATAATATTGATTAAAAAGTATAAAAATTGGGGAGGCGAAAGGGTGCCGGTACCGGAAGGTTCCGCCGGCTGGGGGCGGGGAGGGGGAGGGGGAGAGGGAGAGTGGACAATAGATACATATATATTATATATATATCATAAATATATATGTACATATATTTCAAAATATATTTTGAATTTTTATACATAAATTTATATATGTAAATTAAATCTGAACCGTTGATTTTTGAAAATGAAATCCGATGGTTGTAAATAAAGATACAAATAATTTTTTTAAAAAAGAGCAAAATGGGCGCGTGTATCACACCACTCGCGTGAGGGGGTATTTTGCTTATTTTTTTAAAACACGAGAAAATAAATTACTCATTTTTTTAATATAAGGAGGTAAATTACCATTTTCAAATAACACAGGGGGTGGAATGCATTTTGCCCCATTTGATAAGGCCACAACTTTGTGTTTATTATAATATTATTTAAGATATATGTAAAGTGTTAAATAATTAATATAATAATGTAATGATATAATTATCATTAAAAAAATAGTGCGAGATTTTGGATATAAACTCTAAATAGGACCCCACATGCATGGAAGTATCTACTTTTTTTTGTGGCATTGGTGTTTACATTTTTTTTTTTTTAATTTAACTTTTTATGAAAGGCCCACGTTGAACAATATAAAGCTTTAGTACAATGCTACATGAATCAGACAAAAGAGCAAATAAAGAAGTGGATACCAGGGTCCAAGGCCACATTTTTTTCTTTTTCTTTTTTTTTTTTTTTAAAAAAAAATCACTTAATTAAGGTAGTAAGAAATGAATTCCGCTTATGTTTGGTTTGATCTTTATTTTTACTTTTAATTGTTAATTTTCAATTGCGTGAAAGTATCAAATTGAATTATAATTGTTGTTCATATTTCAAATCAATTATTCGAATCCTAAGACTAAGTCTTTGGACTGAGTGGTTGGTGTGATTATAATCGAATTATTTTAATATGATAGTTGAGAGAGGACGAATTATTGGAAAAAAGTTTGATGATAAGTATGATTAAAGCAAGTAGCTTTTGGAGAATCTAAAGAATGAGCAATCATGACATGAAAGAATTAAGGAGATCTAAAGAGTAAAGCATTAAAGTAGATATATGGTCATGACTATCAAACTTTTTTTGTCTGAAATAATATCTTTTTACCTCAATGGTGGGCAAGAGTTTACTTGACACTTATTTACATTTAGGTTAATTTTGATTGGACTTGTAATTAATTAGAATTTAGAATTGATGGATGTTAGGTGATTTATATTTTTCAAGATAATTACTATAATTATTAATCTTGCGTGTTTAAATTAAATGTATTTGGTGAAAATGTTTGGTAGTACTTGAAATCAGTAGGTTTAAAGTGATATCTGAACTATATATTGTTATTTGTGGTGAAACATTTTGAAACTAACGCGTTTGAAGTGCTTTAAAAGAAAATTGTGGTTGACAATAGGGTGGACTTTGTTGGATTTGAGACCAGTCTTGTTTCGTTATTGCAAGACTTGAAATCCAACACCCCTCTGACCTGATTCCGACCTGATTCGACTCTAGACACAAAGGTCTAATATGAAAAACTTGATCAAATTTCTTTTTTTCCCCAATTAATTCATATACTTTTCTGAAAAAATAAAATTACTATTTACAAATATATCTAATAAATTATTAATGTTAGAAATATAGTTTACTTTGCAAATATATGTATAAAATAAAATTCAAAAGTCTTAAATAAATTTGATGTAGGCTCATTATTCATTAAATGCAAGAATTGTTTCGAATCATGTCAAATCATATTCAATTAGCTATTTTGTTAATAACTAACTGACAATTATTGCTACAATATTTTCAATTTTTCATCTCTTACATAAAAACTTTAGGTCAAGTCAAAATCAAGGGGGGAGGGGGGGGGGAAAGGGCTAATGATTTGGTCGCACACCATTTTCACACCTGAATTGATCAACCCTATCAATTGCTATCCACATTAATACAAATAGGAGAGTATGATAATGAAATTATTACAAGAAAAAGATGAATGGAGAGTACTAAATAACGTAAGCATGGATCCATTTCATTTTCCATCATGACTGGCCAAGTGTAGTAATAATCCTAATCATTTACACTAATTTTTGCATGATTAGGCGTTTGGGACAGTTCAACAATTTGGGCTCAAGATTTCTTATGAGATATCTTATATTTGAATTTAGGTATGTATGTGAATTGGGTGTGTGTTAAAATAAGAAAACTTCTTACTCCTTTCAAGAGGTATGTACCTGAGTTTTGCGTGTGTCTTTAAAAAAAAAAAAATCATACCCTTTTTAAGGTAACAAATTGCAATTACTTCCTATTAATCCTACCTTGATTCTAAATTTTTTTCCTTTCTAAAAAAAAATTTCAAATTTCATTCCCCACTTAGCCCTCATAATTTGATCTATGTGTTAACGTAGCAAAATTTACAATTTTGGTATTTTATAACACGACTTGTTTAAGAGGGTATGTTAATGTGCGTAGTTTGAAATACATTTTTTTACCATATAACCTTTTGCACTATAAACTTTATTAATTTATTCTTAGTAAAAAGATTAAAAAATAGAGAAATTTTTAGTAAATAATACAAAGTTTTTTAGTTTATTTGTGCAACATTACCCTTGAACTATAATGCACGGACACTCTTAAAAATTACTCGATGCAGTGTCGGGCACACCTCGGACACGGCATAGGTATGTTTGAAAATATGAAATAAAAAGAAAAAAAAGGACACGGTTCGGACACGCCTGTTGGCGTGTCCAACATGTTTTGGAGGAGTGTCCGACACGTTTTGTAAACATTTAGGATTTTTTTTTATAATCTTAAAAAGTTTTGGATTGTCCTAAAAAAAAAATTTTTTTTTGGGATAAATAAAAAAGAAAAAAATTAATTTACTTATCTCAAACTAAAAGTTTTGGAATGAAATTACTAAAAAATTGGGAGATGGTCATGATAATTTAACTAATTCGTATGGTTAGAAACTTTTTCATTGCGTACCTTTAATATAAACTAATTATGTATATTTTTGAAGTCATATATTTTGGTTAAAAATTTAGATATACAACATGCTTATTTTATGTATTATCTTGGTATTTTTCATGTTGCATAAATTTTACGAAAAAAATCAGAATATATAAAAAAAATATATTATATATAGCCGTGTCAGTGTCGTGTCGTGTCATAATGTTTTGAAATTTTTTGTGTCGCTTTGTCCGTATTGCTGTGTCCGTGTCCTAATTTTTTAAAATTTAACAAATTCAAATTAGGGATGTGTATCTTGGTAACTTGGACTCAAATATAAGCAACTTCAAAGTTAAAACCGTAAGCAGCCCATTAAAGAACAAATATTTGTACAAACCTAATAGACATTATTTTGAGCCCAACATAGATTTGACCCTAGTTTTTGCCAAGCCCATACTTAGCTGGCCCATGACCCATTAAAGATAATCTGGATCCGAATTTAAAATTAAATTTCTCTAAATCTTATTATTAAAGTTATTGAACTAGAATAACATTTCTTTTACAACAACAAATGGAAATAGTTAAAATTCCTAGTGCATATAATAAATTATTGTTTATACTTTCTAATTATTATAAATAAAAATAAAATATAAAAATCAACACATCACATTTAAAAAAATAAATTAATTTAAGAGTATTGTTGACCCAACGAAGAAATTGATGTATTGGTGTATTGGTGTCACATGTTGTGGTTTGTGAATAAAGAGTGACTTTTTTTTATATACGAGTTGACGTGACACGTCGTCTCTGCATATATATAATAAATTTAAAATATATTATAAATATATATATATATATATAAATCAACACATCATATTAAAAAAAATAATAAGAAAGGAAGAAAGAAACAAACAAATACACAAAGAAAGGAAAAAAACCAACTTAGGGGTATTATTGGCATAACAAAAAATTGATGTCACGGTATAAGAAATCGCTCTTTGTAAGAAAAAAATATTTTCTTTTTACATTAATATAGATATCGATAAGTATATATATAAATCAACACATTATATTTAAAAGAAAGAAATATTTAAAAGAAAGAAAGAAAGAAAGAAACACACAAAGAAAGAAAAAAACCAAATTAGGGGTATTTGGTATAATAAAAAAATTAGTGTTGTGGTATAAGAAATTGCTTTTTATGAGTAAAAAAATGGGATTTTCTTTTTTATATTAATATAGATATAATTCATAATACTATTTAAAATGATTTAATCAATTAATACATTTACATATAGTCCACAAATTTATTTTAATTTTGGTAATGTGTAAAATATTTGAGATTAGAAGAATTTCAAAGGATCAAAATTCAAACTGAAAGCTGACCCAAAACCCCAAGGGTGAATTTTGGTGGGTCGTTCGTTCTTCAGTGTTGGCTGTTGGCTTGAACAAAAAGTAAAGCAAATCCAAACCCAACCCTCCATTCTTCAATCTTCCCTCTGCTACTGAGAGAGAGAGAGAGAGAGAGAGAGAGTGAATTGCAATGTTCAGAAATCAATACGACACTGACGTCACAACATGGTCGCCGGCGGGGCGGCTATTCCAAGTGGAGTATGCGATGGAGGCGGTGAAGCAGGGGTCTGCGGCGATAGGCCTGAGATCGAAGACCCACGTGGTGTTGGCGTCTGTGAACAAGGCGAGTTCGGAGCTGTCATCGCACCAAAAGAAGATCTTCAAGGTCGACGACCACATCGGAGTCGCCATTGCCGGACTCACCGCCGACGGCCGCGTCCTCTCCCGATATCTGCGCAACGAGTGCATTAATTATTCGTACACGTATGAGTCATTGCTCCCCGTCGGTCGGCTTGTTGTTCAGCTGGCTGACAAGGCTCAGGTTTTATTTTTATGTGGTCCTTCAATTGATTTTCGTTTTTATTTCTCATGCTTTTTGGGGAATTTTCGTGTGAAGGATTGGGAGAAGTGTGTAATTGGGAATTCGGGTTTAAAATTGAGAAGTAGTGACATGGGAATTTCGCTATGGATCTGAATTAGAAAATTTGATGAACTTGTATTGATACCGTTATGAATTTCTTGTTAGTGCAAAGTTCAATATAGAGATTGATTTTCGTTTCTACAATATATATGTTGAGAGAGGAAGTTAACATTTGTGGGAATTGAGGGATATTGTCTTAGAGTTGGAGTTCCCAGTGTGAGGATGTCTGTGCAAAATTTAGATTTATGCGCCTCTATTAGGATTTTTGGCAGGAATGTAGAACTTGTTGGTAACTAACTGAGGAATTGGAAGAAATTTTGATTATCTTTTTGTTTACCGAGAGGTTATGTGCGAGGAAAAGTTGAAAGATAAATGAAACGCACTTTGTGTGGATTTGTTTCCATTTACATTTTGAGAAATATTTTTTAACAATGTTTGAGAAGATTCTCCTGGACAATTTGTGGAAATTAAAATGTGTGTGGATGAATTAGTTGCAAAGCTTGGTCTCTCGAGTCTGAAAGGTTAATTTGCCATTTCATGTTAAAACACATTTGATTTTGCAAATGTAAAATAAAGATTGTTTCCTGAATATGAGCGGTAGGGTTTTGATACATTGGGTGTCGGCTTGGAGAATAGACTTGAAGCCTTGAACATTTGGGTGCAGGACATGAAATAGGGTTGCTTTTTGAAAATATTTACAGAGACGATCTGCTGATAACATCTCTAATCAAACATGTTTTGGTTATGGAGAAAATGGATATATAAACCCATCAAGTTTCGTCTCCATTTCTTGAAACTTGCTGTTGCGTATTGCATTAGTAGGCGTAGTTTTCGTAGTACTCAAACATGTTTTGGTTATGGAGAAAATGGATATATAAACCCATCAAGTTTCGTCTCCATTTCTTGAAACTTGCTGTTGCGTATTGCATTAGTCGGTGTAGTTTTCGTATTAATGTCCACTGCAAGTTATTCTGAGGCTTTAAATCTGCTATGATCATGATGGGGGATTGGTTGACCAGGATTTCTTGTTTCTATTGATATTATCAGAAAAACATGTGATTGATAAGCCGATATCCACTGAAATATCATACTTGGCTCTGGTATTTGCCTTCTTCCGTGTATTAATTGCAAAACCCTTTTATTTTCCAACCTAAACTTTATTAATCACCATCAGGTTTTATCATTATTGTGATGCAGGTTTGCACGCAACGCTCCTGGAAACGACCTTATGGTGTTGGGCTGCTTGTTGGTGGCCTAGATGAATCTGGAGCTCACCTGTTTTACAACTGTCCTAGTGGTAATTACTTTGAATATCAAGCATTTGCAATTGGATCTCGATCACAAGCTGCAAAGACATATTTAGAGCGGAAGTTTGAAGGTTTCATGGACTCATCACGGGAAACTTTGATCAAGGATGCCCTTTTTGCATTGCGGGAAACCTTACAGGGAGAAAAACTGACAAGCTCAATATGCACAATTGCCGTAGTGGGAGTAGGGGAGGCATTCCATATACTGGATCAAGAAACTGTGCAGGCACTGATCAATGAGTTTGAGATAGTAGGTGAAGAGCCGCCTGCTGATGAGGCCGCTGCTCCAGATCAAAGCACTGGTGCTGAACCAGGTCCAGCCGATCAGGGAACCCCTGCTGACCAAGGTGTTACTCCAATGGACATCTGATGTGGCCGCTTTTCTTAGTGAAAGTGTCATGTTGGTAAAACTCCCTCCCCCAAAAGAGAAGTGCTTGTCGAACTTGATGCTTTCATTTTGTTGCGAACCTCTACAAGATAGACTTTAACAGAAGCTCAATGCAACTATTTGAGTTAATCCCCTTGTACCGTGCTTCATATTTATAGTGTGACCAAGTGATGAATCTCCGTACTGGGGTCATAATTGTGATAGTCTGTGCCTCTTTCTTTATGTCATAGCCTGATAGATATCTCGCTAAAACAGCAGTAAGGTATAATGCGCTATCTTCTACAGACGCGTAGGAGCATCATGGGCCCTAAAGAATTTCGGTTAGATTGTTTGTGCTTTTTAAGCATCTTACTTCATCCATTCGGAACAGTAAAGAGAGTGATATATATTAGCAGACGTTATAGTTCAGCTTGCAATGCTCTGTTTCTGGATTTCGTTTCCTTGAACATCATTTATTTTCCTAGGGAGGAGGTAGGGTTTGCCAGTTTTCCTGGCAATTGATGGATGTGATATCAGGAAGAATTTAAATAACTCTATTGGATCCACATTTTCAACTTAAAGAAAAAATGAATCTGTGATACAGATTGCCCTTGGGGCCATAAACTGGTAATTGCTGATGAAAAAGATGTCATAAGTTCGAGAATCACAAGAAAGGTTCAAAATTGTAAGTCTAATTATTGAATTCTCAGCTTCAAAGATTGTCTGCCAAGGTTGAAGACATTAATAGAATCAGCCCCAGAATGCACCTCCAAATTGCCTTCTTGCATAAACTTGGTCACAATCACCTCCATTAACGCCACAATGACCAGTAATCTCTAACATCATGAGGCAACTTTTTGGGATTCAGGAATTTTAAGTCCCTTTATCTGCATTTGTTGGTACATCCACTGCCAGTTCTCCGGAGTCACCTCACCGCCAAGAGAACGGATGACAGACCCACCGCTGCAAGAGCCGATCATGCAGCACTCCTCCAGCGACAGTCCATTCACTAGTCCATACAGAAACCCACTAGCAAAGAGATCCCCAGCACCAGTGGCGTCTATCGCTATTGCCTCGCCAATTGCTGGGACACGGACAACCTAGAAATACAGTTCATTAGGTTTCATTGTTACATAATTCTTTCTTGATCACGAAAGTTTATTGCATAATTGTCATGATGATGAGTTTGTACTTGTACATATACATTGGCAGAGATTTCGCATGACGATTTTGGTTTGGCTGACAATATTCATTGTGTACATGTTCTTTTGATGCATCTTCTCCTCTTTGGTCGTTAGAATTGGAACTAAAACGTTAAATGGAAGATACAGCACATAGAACATACCTCTCTTCCGTGTCTCGCGATGCAGCCCTTCGAGCCTAATGTCACCACAGCCCATCGGCAGTGTATGGCCAGAAATTCAAGAACTGACTCTGGATCTGTGTTCTCTTCACCCCTGAAATTAATTAGCAACAGTTAATAAGGAATTGCCTAAATTTCGCAATCTGACCCCAGAAGAATGTAGCCGAAGATTCTCATCTGGATTCTTACCCCAGAAGCTCTGCCGCTTCATCCTCATTGGCAAAGCAAAGGTCTATGCACCCCGACTCCAGTAACTGTAGAAGCGGGTACCTAAACTCCCTTACCATCTGCCAAAGAATATTACAATGAAAATTCCAAATATGCTCAGAGAGCAGCTCCAATTCTTGTTATCAAGTTCTCACATCTTAGAGAATACTCAATCCCAACTTCTCTCTTTTAAGAAGTAAAAAGTAACAACAGTTCAAGAATTTCAAGGTTGCCCAGGTATTAGTATTACCTCAAAACTGGCCAGATCAAGTGAAACAGAAACTCCCTGTAGCTTGGCGTATGTAATGGCTGTCTCAATAACTTCTATATTGAATATTGCATATCTCAGCACTAGCCACTGAACAAATTACAAATGGATTAACTTCCATGAACAGAGTGTATCAGATTGCAAGAAGAAAGAATCTATTAGCTTGAAGAAACTAGCATAAAAAAACACATTTTGTGATTTCATTTACAAAATAATCGATAGTCTGGCAGCATTAATTACATCACAATTCAGATTCAAGAATTGAGATATCTGTGAAGCTGCAAGGACAATCCGACCTCCCTCTCGATTTTTCTTTTTCCAAATTGGGAGAAAAGAACAGCATAAACAACAATCTGACCCCCCTCTTGATTTTTCTCTTTCCAAATTGGGAGAAAAGAACAACATAACCAACAATCCGACCTCCCTCTCGATTTCTCTTTCCAAATTGGGAGAAAAGAACATCATAACCAACAATCTCACCTCCCTTCGATTATTCTCTTTCCAAATTGGGAGAAAAGAACAGCATAATGAAAAAAGAACAACAAGTCCGTGTGCGGGGGGGGGGGCACCACAGGGTGGGGATTGGTACTGGTTATGTCAGAGAAGTCTCACCTGGGAACCTTTCAAATCTGCCAGAGTCAATTCATCTGCCTGTAAAGGATAACACCTTGAGAATACATTTGCATGTCTTAAACCAACAATATGAAGAATTTATTGAATATTATAACACTGAATAGCAGACCAGATCAAGGCAAATATACCTGAACTTTTACAGCATCAGAGAGACACGGTCGCATTGTACGGTTTCCCAATTCATCAACTAAGCAAACGCACTGCAGTGCATATTTCAGAAATCATGTCCTAATACATCTTATATTCATCCTACAATTTTTATTTTACAAGGAACCTGCATTTGCAGAAGGAGAATCACCTGTGCGGTGGGCCCATGCTTCCACCTCAATCTTGAGATGTTAACTTTGTAAGAACACATATTTTGTACAAACAAGCTTCCTTGCTCATCATCCCCACATGCCCCAATTAGACCACAAGTAACCCCAAAGCCGGCAGCGAGGCCTCTAATAGTATTAGCAACACTTCCCCCTGCATTGGTTTTCAATGGATATGCATATTTAGGAGAAGAATGAATAAGGTCATTAACCTCATTCAAGATGAGATCCAGCTCTTCAACCGCAACCTAGCATAGCCAAAAGTATAAATCAATAGATTTCAACAATTATTGGGCAACGAGAAACAACCTAAAGACTGCAGTCCTCATAACAATCAATAAACCAAAGACCCGCATTCTGCTCGACTTAATAAGATCATGCAACTGATGAATAGGCATCTAACAGACATAATATCAAACAAGAAATGATATATCTTGCATTATTTTGTCCACCAAATGCGCAAATTCATTCATGATAGGCATCAAGTAAATATGAATACTCTATGACATTAAACCATAATTCAGGTGATTACATGAATAAACTAGCCCTAAGAATTGTATAAACATCAAACATAGCACATGAGAATTACGTTCACATCCATAACAATTTCACCAGAAAGATTCCAACTTCATCATAGACATAAACTGGTCCTCAACGAACACAGAGGAAACCAAAACCAACACATTTGCTACCCAAATTCAAATGCGCATCCATAAACTCCGTTAAAAACCCACAAAATTCATCAAAAAACATTGACACAACTCAAAAAAAAAAAAAAAACAGAGTACGAGGGTTCATACAGGTAAGGAGCCGCCAGGCTCGCCAGGGATCCGGGAGAGTAGGGCCCAATCAACTCTAGCCGTGTGGTCCACCAGGGCCGACGGCTGTAGGCCAAGTATCAGAGGTCCAGTAGCAGCAGCAACAACAGCAGTTGAATCATCTTCTCTGTTGTTGATTTCGGGCTGAATTTCAATACCCATTTCTAGTTGTGGGATTCTTGTTTTCCTGAAAGAGAATTCTGAATTCCCACTCTCTCTTTCCTTTCCTCAGTGTTCCTGCTCTAATGCAGTGCTGCCCCTTTCCACTCCTCTCCTTCCATGCTCTGTTTTATCTTTGTATTTATAGACACTCTGAATATCTGACACACAAAATTTCTATTTAGTATAGGGTTCTAAAAGTTCTTGGCCCACAAATTTTAGATTCCGTTCTACAATATCATTTTTTCTTTAAAATTAGAGGAATAAATAGATTTAGTCTATATTTTGTTATTTGCAAGAGTTTCATAATCTTCCAAGAAACCTTTTGAAAAGAGACAGGTAATCAGAATTAGTATGCAACTTTGTGATATAATCTCTTTATGAAAATCTGATAATAAATATTTTCATCTTTTTCACCGTTTAACACGTTTGAATTAAGTTTGCAAGTGGGCAATTGCAGCCTACATATTAATGCTAACTTTCTTGCGTATTCCAAAAACAGGTACAAGAATGGACAAGAATCCAACAAAATCAAACAGATAAACGAGACCTCAATCATTCAGCAGAGATTGGCATGAATATGAGTGAGGGACGCTGTTTCTGGTGTTCTTTATAATCAATCATCTTAGCTGAATTCACGGGATTGCTGCATAGTGTAGATCTTTGGCTTTTCAATGTCCGACCAGCCAATCATATGTTGCTTTTACAGATTCCCACCAACAATAATGCAAGAGAAATGAACGAGAAATGATAATTCTATACTTGGAGAGTGAAGTTGATTTGGTGGAACTGAAATTTTTACATTTTTCTATCCAGGAAAGCTAAACAGTGCTATTCAGTTGATCTGAGATTAGTCAGACGAAGCTCAACAGTTTACTGATCAAAGAAATTCATTGCATTGCAAACAGAGATCTCAAATACAAGGAAAGTAATACGTTTTCGTTGCATATTCTTTGAACGCAAGTATAGCGATTGAGTAAATGCACCCGAACAAAACTCGCACGTTTATTATTAGGCGATGAGCCGCGTACTATAAAGTCCATGCAGAGCTATTCCTCTTGGTGTGAGATTTCAAGAGAGCAAAGACTAAAGGGTCAAAAGAACTGCAACTTGAAGCTCTTATTGAACAGCCTTCTGGGCTTTATCTGGGAAGATGTTATCTGGAAGAACCAGTTCTGGTGGAGTTTCACGATGTACACCCAGCATCGAGTCGTACTCCTCATCACGACGGGCAAATTTCTTGCGCAGCACCTTTTCAAATTCGATTTCATCAAAAGATTTGGCATTTTCAGCAGCATGGACCTGTGCAAGGTTAATATAATTGGTTGCAGATTGGGAGATGAAGGCAATCTCTTCATCAGTAAGCTTCCTGAGGAACTTGGCAGGGTTACCTGCCCACACCTGAGGTACAATGATATAGATTTTGGTCACGCCTAAAAGTACCTTGAGATTTAAAATGCATGAAATTGCACTAAATAAAATCTCCGTCCGCATAATTGATTAACTCTTACTGCAGTACATATTTGTATATATTGCTGTTTTACCAGCAGAAGATAAAAAGAGGTACTTAAGAAGGAAAACATAGAAGAGGATCAAGAATCTCAGTATGCACAAGCACTTGTTTTTGTTCATATTTTATGTGTGTGTTTGAGGAAAAGAGAGAGAGACTTGAAAGAAAGAAAATCTATGGGACCCATTCCAAGAGTAATAAAGAAAATCTCTGCTCGTGAAACACGTAATGCAATTTAAATTTGTTTCGATATTGGAGGGATTTCCTTGTTTGGGAAAGGCAATGAAAGCATACCTCTCCGAAAGGGATTCTAGTATTTTGTCTCACCAGGGCTCCTGCAGCAACCATGGCATTCTTCTCCACAACTACACCATCAAGTACAGTAGCTCCCATACCAACAAAGGCCTCATCCTCAATTGTGCAGCCATGTATAACTGCACTATGGCCTGCATTTTAAATTCCGGTTAGTATAAGGTGAAATCTAAAAGGGTAAATTATGGAGCTATTACTGTCTTATATGGACATATATAAGACATAAGAACTGAAGAACTATAAAGATCACTCACCAATAGTGACATTATTTCCAATAATAGTTGGTAGCACCTTCCCGCTTAGATTAGATTTTGCCACATGCACAAGGGAGTTGTGTTGTATATTAGTCCCAGACCCGACACTGATAGTATTCACATCACCTGTGTCCACGAAAGAGGTACATTAAACAAATTACAACGTAAAAGAGAACATCTTCTTTGGTTGTCTAACTAATTTTTCGACTCGTGACATTTTTGGTCTGAGAGATCCAACTGAATTGACCAAGAGAGTAGGTCTTTAAAACTTATGAAGCCACTAAAGAAGAGTAATTCAAAGAAAAGTTACGGTTGAGAATCTGGATACACACTTGCAGTTACTTTTGTTTGGGGAACTAGATCAAAATCCCACAATTGTAGAACCTAATCTACCTACAGAAAACTAAGAGCACCCCGATGGTGGTTACAGTTAGTTGCTAAATATCTTGGCAAGTCCGCTAATTTCCTCCAATTTTCAGAGTTTAGTTAGATTGTCCGAAGTTTTGCCGAGAAAGGAAGGATAAAAGGCAGAATTGATAAGAGAAGTAGGGAAGGCATGCAGAAGGTCACAGCCGAAATAATGAGAACACGATACAGGGCTTGGGTGTACAAGGGCCACTGTGAAATTGTAAGAACTGAAGGCATTTGCCAAGAATCCATGTGAAGAAAAAGAATCCAAAGTGTATTTCCAAAATCTAATGAACAAGGAGGAGTTCTCCGTATATATACAAAGGAAGGAAAAAAGAGTAAAGTAACTACCCTAACCAACCTAACGTATTTACATATCGTGTTTGTACTAACTAGAACGTATGTACAAGAAAATGTTTTTTACTTATGAACAGCTGGACACGACTTAACTTAATAAAGTTGCTAACATCCAAATAGGGCCTTTGGCTGGCTATTAACACTAGCACCTCTCCAATCATTCCAACCGCACTACCAGCATCAACGACCATAACCGCCAGTGTTAACCACCATAACCACCATACTTCTACAGCCACACGCTCCATATTTACATAACATGCGACAAAAATTATAAAATGTCCAATTTCAGATTAGAAAAAGGTCATTTGCAAAACATTTTCAACATCAATGTGGGAAGTATAAATCCAACTAGACTAAATAATACGGACATGTGAATTAAGCACCAACCTTGAAGCACGCACCCATACCATATGGATGATCCTCGTCCCACCTGAACATCCCCAATGACAGAGGCGCTTGGGGCAACAAAAGCATCCTTATCAACCACTGGTGATTTATCAAAGAGGTTCATCAGCGTCCGGTGCCTGGACACTGAAATAAACGCCTTTAGATGAAATGGAATGAAACAAAGATAAATGCAAGAAGAATAGAACACCAAAGGTTCTTCAAGGAAAGTAGCATGGCAGATATGGATCTTTATCAACAATGTTACCGTTATTTTCATACTCTAATATGCTCAAACAATCATACAACTTTTACTAGTTTGTCAAAAACACAGACAGAACGTATTCATGGATGAGATCAGTCAGTAATTTCAAGAACTCCGTAACTTATCTCCATAATCCCCCCTTTTAATCTGCAACATTTCTCCTTCGTCCCCGAAAAATGGTTCCTTTACCTATATATGTACTCCGCATAACAATCCCTCCCACCCGCCCCCACCCCACCCCACCCCACCCCACGCACACACACAAGAAAGAAAAAGAACCAGAGCCTGTTCCCCCAAATTTCATAAGAACTAAAAACTATGGCAAACAATCTCTGCATCTCAGAACCAACATCAAATCCTTCAAAAAAAAGGAAGATTGGCAAAGGGATTGAAATTAAAAAGAAGAGAACAAATGTGGGTTGAGGGTTGAAGAATTAAATCAAGGAGGACTCACGTTGTTCTTGGAAATAGTAATTTCCTTGGAGTCGGCAGCCCAAGCGATCCATGGCCTGACCCGTTTCCCGAATCCAAAGGCCTAACGTGTACACTGCTCTTCCTAAGCTCCCCCATTCAATTCAAATTTTCAATCTTGTGTGTTCTGTTCTCTCACTCACTACAAATCTTGATTTGTTCTTGTGAGAAGGATCGAGCTTGATGAGTTTTTCAGCTGCTTTTTGTGGAGTTTTGGAATTTGGAGTTCACAATGACTAGGGCCGGGGTTGCCAGTTTGCCTTCCTTTGGACTTGGAGGGCCAAATTTGGGAACTTCCATCTCCTTCTGTCTGTCTGCCTTTAGTAAAATTTAGATTAGAAAGTTAACTAAAAATTATGGGTGTTTTTTGGTCCATACATATAACTATTTATTTGTTTATTATTTGTTATGATCGATGATATTTAGGTGTCATGATGTTGATTCCTAATTTTTATAAAATATTATATTTTTATTTTACTTAATACGATCGATTTCATTACACAATACGATCGTATCGATAAACTGACAAAAGATTCGCAGTAATGCTGCATGCATATTTTAATAGTTCACATAGATGCATTGCTAATGTTATCCTTTTAGGTGACGTTTACTTTTAAGTATGAGTTCTTTGAGTTTTAGGATAGATTAACAATTGTGGAATTTAAATATTCGGGATTAACTATATGTAGTTTACTTTATAAAATTGTAAGTGGAACGTTTAATATCATTCCATGTTTTTTTTAAACATAATACCATTCCATGTTTACTTGCTATGTTTTCATACCAATTACAAAATGACCTCCACCCTTACCATTGTTTTTATAATGAATTTACTGACAAACTGGGAGAATATATATTTATTCTTTTCCTTATGTATATCGCTTTTTTTGGCGAAAAAAGAGGCCTTTTTCAACCAAAGAAATCCAAAGGGGTGGGGGTAGAAGAAGGGGCAGGGGGGACCGGGGAAATGGAAGAAGACGAGGCGGCAACCGGCGGGAGGGAAGAAAGCTGGGCCGACAACGGGGAGGGAAGAGGATAGGGCAAGGGAGGGAAAGGAAATAGGGGCCCGGGGAAGAAAAAGAGGGTAAATAGTCATTTTATCCCCTTATCAGATTGGGCTCAACAACCATATAAATTAATCCACCTCCAATGGTGGGTTAGGTTATGGAGGCGGCATAGTGAATTGGATGGGGTCAATGGGCGATCAGCAAGGCCTATGGCCTAGGTTGGCAACTTCTATTGCACTTGGGAGTGGCGCCTGTCTAAGGTCGGCCCAAGTTGTTGAGCTTACATCATATTTGTGATAGAGGGGGTCTGCGTTCGCGCGGCCCCTGCACAATTTTAGTCCAAATTCATCTTTATTGAAAATTAAACACTTTTAGTTACAAAATATATGTATCATGACTAGTCCAAATTCTTCTTTATTGAAAACTAAACATTTTTACTTACAAGATATATGTTTTATGACATAGACTTGTCACCTTTTCTTGTAGAACTTATACTATAATCTTGTCGAGTTAGCATGATACCGAATTTCAAGTTCAATTTTCTCCCAACAACATGCTTGTCAAGAGTAACTGACATTGAACTCTATGTCTAAAATGAATGCAACTGGTACAAAATGAATAACTAAGAAACCATACAATATTGAACTCATTTTCCTTCAATTTTTTTCATTCTCCAGCAAATTTGACTTGTATGTTCCAAAGACAAGGGAGAGAACTAACACCTTGATTTCGGAGGGAAACCTCCATACTCAAAAAAGCCTTGAAAGATCACTGAATGTCACCTCAAGTGACGACAGAGATAGAAATGATTAGTTCCCAAACATCATGTTCCATATTTGACACTTCTTCTGCACAGGTCTGCATGCCTCTAAGTTAAGACAACTGAAATTGATACCTAATTATCAGAGTAAATAAACCAGTCAAAGAAGACAATCAACCAAAAAAGTAGAAGAGTAAAAGACTGCATTAATTTTCCCCAATTAGGGATGGCAATTGGGCTTCGGAAATGGGGCCCCAACTAGGTTGGACGGGTTTGGTACTTCTTTCAACGGGTCCGGGGTGGATCACTGTTTTTGTCCCGAACTCGCCCCGATTATTTTTTAAAATATTTTTTTGTTATTTATATGTAATACATTGTTAATACGAAATTATGGTATTATATGTAAATTCTTAAACGATTTTGAATATACCGAAATCTGTAAAAGAAATACAAAAAATAAAAAAATAGTTAAAAGTATTATTTGTACTATATAATTCATTTTAGATAAAAAAAAATATTAAATTACCTCAATTTACAATGATATTTAGTATTACTTATAGAAAAAATTAGTTGAATGTATTATTTGTATTATATAATTTATTTTAGATAAAAAATTATGTTAATTTAAATGATATTACTTATTGAGATATTAAAAAATTATATGAATGTAATATTTGTATTATATAAATCATTGTACATCGAAAATTATATTAAAGTACCTAAATCTAAAATGATATTACTTATTGAAATAATAAAAAATTACTTGGATGTGTTTTTGTATTATATAAGTCATTTTATATCAAAATCTATGTTAAAGTACCTAAGTTTAAACTGAAATTACTTAATAAAAAATAAAAATTTGAGTTGATTGTATACTTTATCTTATACAATTCATGTTAGATTGAAAACTATGTTAAAGTATTTAAATCTAAATTGATATTACTTCTGAAAAAATAAAATATTAGTTGAATGTATTCTCTGTATTATATAATTCAATGTAGATTGTCAAATGATATTACTTATTGAGAAAATTACAAAATTAGATGATGTATTTTTTTTATTATTTAATTTATTTTAAATTGAAAACTACGTTAAATCATCTATATCTAAAAGGATATTATTTATTGAAAAATATTTTTATTAAAAATTATCTACATCTAAAAAGATATCTGTGTGCATATAATAAATATTCTTTTGCGCTTTAAAATGTATTATTATAAATAAGAGCAAAATATAAAATAATACATCACATTAAAAAAAAGAAAGAAAGAAAAGAAACTAATTTATCAATTAATGTAAAATTTGGAAGTTAAATAAGTTAGTTATATTATCGATTGAAAGTCATATTTGACTATACAAAAAAATGGTGTAACAGTATTATTAACCGTCGTTTGGGAGTGTCGATGACCTTTTCTTTTTATATTAGTATAGATAATTTAAGACACTTATATAAGATATAAAATTAAAAATCAAATCAAAAAGTAATTTGGGGCGGGTTTGGTAGGGCGGGGCCGTGGCATTGGCGGGACGGGGTTTCACTAATCGAGGCGGGTCTTAGGACGGGTTTGTCCGGACCCGAGACCCACCCCATTGCCATCACTAAGTATCTTAGTTAACTAGAGAAAGTAGTGTTTAACTAAATTACTTAGGCCCCGTTTACTTTAATGTATTAGCCTGAATAAGAAAATTAGTATAAGATAATATATTGCTTATTTTCATGTATGGGGGCCCTCAAATGCAAGGTCTTGTATCATTTACTGTTCCACTTTCATAACTTATACCACCAAAGGTGGTGGTATAAGTTATCATGTGAATAATACAACATTAAATGTTTGAGGCAAATGTCCTTTTTACCCTCCATAATAGTGGTAGATGGCATTGTGAGAGGTCACCTACCAATCTGAACACCAAACAAATCCACTTTCCTCATCTTATTCGGGTCATTTGCAGCAGAGGCCAAGAAGCTCAAATCCAGATGAGTGCATCGTCTTTCTCCTCTTCTTTTTGCACTCCATTTTTATTCTTAAGTTCCATACTAGTTAAGAACATACATTTGACCGATTAAGATAGTGATTTTCTGCACTATATGCTTGAATGTGACCATTATTATTATTTATTTATTTATTTTTTTGGGGAGGGGGGGTTTACTAATACAATATCTTCACATTTACTGTAGGGTGTATATTGTTACAGATCTGAGCTCGATTGAAGGTACGCTCAAAATTAATATTTTATTTTTTTTTTCATTTTCCGCACTGTTCTTACCATCTACTTTGCACTTTTCTTCACAACCTGAGAGTTTTTTTTTTTTTTTTTTTTTTTCACATTTTTTCGCACTTTACAGATCTGGGTATGTTTGTATATCTGAGCTTGTGTATTGTGTGGTCCATTCATTATTTCTCATTTTTATAATATCGTTAAATTATTTTTGGGTTTTACGAATTTTTCATGAGTAGAATAATTTCTATATTCTACTCGGTTCGTACAAATGCGTAATTGAAAATTGAAATTAGGAATCAATTTCTGATAAGGGACATAAAGTATGATTAACTTTAATTGCAGTTTTGCTTACATTGCAAATGTGCACTATTTTTGTAGTATGAATCTGTGGTAGTGAAAATATTGTTATTATGCGATAGCATTTGTTTCTTATGCAGTGGTTAGTGGTTTTTGATGCTTATTTTTTTTTTTGTAAATTTTTCCTTTAAGTAATTTTAAAATTTTAATGGCCGGATGCGGTTTCAAGAGAAACTAGAGGCTCTTGGTGCAATCCAAGAAATTTTGGTCGATGCCTTGAAGATATTATAAGGATGTTTTATCGGTGATATCGTTATCGAAGGTCCCAATTAGAAAATAATAGAGCTAGACACGGGCTAAGCTATAGTTTAAAACCTCGAGTTCTGGCACAAGTACATGTAATGAGACGTTTAGTAGAAATTAGTGACACATCTTGCGTTGATAATCTCCGAATGAGTAGAAATGCATTTGAAAGGTTGTGTCTCTTGTTACGAAATCAAGGGGGGTTAAAGGACACTAAACACGTTTCTATTAGTGAGCAAGTTGCTATTTTTTTAAGTGTTCTTGCACATCATAAGAAAAATCGAACAGTTAAATACGACTTCATACGTTCTGCTCGCACCTTAGGCAAACATTTTCGTCACGCACTTAATGTCGTTTTGGGACTACATCCACTGTTACTAGCCAAAACTACACCCATACCGGAGGATAGCACATGCCCTAGATGGAAGTGGTTCGAGGTTAGTACCAAATACTTATTTTATGATGATTTCCATTTTCCATGAAAAAAGACGATTTGGGTTTGAATACAGCACAACTAATTACTCTATTACCTTGTGCAAGGGATGTTTGGGGGTTTTGGATGGGACATATATACATTGATGTACGTGTTCCTCATGAATATAAAGCACGATATTGCACACATAAAAGGTCTGTTTCGGTGAATGTGCTTGGCGTGTGTGATAGAGACATGCGGTTCATATACGTTTTAACTGGGTGGGAGGGTAGTGCGGCTGACGGCTGGGTTCTTCGGGACGCTATCAGTAGACCGACTGGGTTGAAAATCCCGAGAGGTAACAAATACTTACTAATTACAATTTCGTTTATGTCATAGTTGATTAAAATAGATGTTGAGTACATTTATTTCTGTTTTAACTTTGTAGGAAATTATTACTTGGTTGATAGCGGATATAGTATTGGCAAAGGGTTTTTATCACCATACCGGGAAGTGAGGTACCATTTAAAAAAATGGAAATTCGGTCGCAATGCACCACAAAATCCTGAAGAATACTTCAATATGAAGCATGCTGCAGCCCGTAAAGTTATTGAAAGGACTTTCGATTTACTTAAGGCTCGATGAGCAGTCTTACGTAGTTCGGCATCTATTCAATTAAAGTGCAGAGTCAAATTATCATGGTTTGTTGTCTATTGCATAACTATATACGAATGAAAATACCCGTTGATCCAATTGAACAAATGTTGAATGAGGAGTTCATTAGTGAAGATGACGAGAGTACCGAATACTTAGGAACATGTAGATTCTAACCCTGTTTGGAATACTTGGAGGGATGACATAGCAATGGGAATGTACAATGCTTGGCGTGGAGAGTCTTGAACGTGTTGTCGTTATATATTGTCCTACTATGTTTCATGTTCTTAATTGTGGATTTTTCAATTGTTACTGTATGTTTGATGAAGTGTTTGAGCTTAGTCTGTATTTTTTTCTGGACGATATGTTGTTTCTTTGTTGACGTACCTTGTTTTCGAATGAAATGTGAAGTGTACCTTGTCTGTATGACTCATTGTTTGATAATACATGTGCCACAGTTAGATATTTATTTGTTGTGTACTATTATTGTTGTCTGAGTAATCTATGAAAGACGTTGACATCATTTTGGGTCGGGGGGGACAACGGTAAGGGTACCAGGTGTGTTTGGTCATGTAAGATGCTACCCTCTTCAATGTAAATTTTGTATGTATGATACTCATTAAGAAATGGGTCGACATTATGTGTCATTACCATTGTAAATTTTAGGTTGATTCTTTCATGAAGTCGCCGCGTTTCAAGTCGTTTCCCTACTATCCCTTATGGTGTGAAATTTTTGGAAAAGATCGAACTATGGGACAACATGCTATGGACTGCGATGGTGCCTCCAACAATGTAAGTACCGAACCTGCTTCTGTGTCACCCGAATACTACATTCCTAGCCCTGACCTAAGTCTATTTGGTGACGATACGTATTTCGAAATCTCTTTTGCTTCGGCGACTGCAAACCTCAATGCTGCACCTAGTGACACTGAACATCATTCCTCCAAGAAACGCAAGTATTCGATGGTTACAATTAATGAAAAATTCGATCAGAAGTTTGATACTTTTGTTAATGTCACTGACAACCATTTAGGTGATATTGCTAAACGTTTCGGGATAGAGTCAGATGTGTCACAGGCCCGCCGACAAGTTTGGGCATCTATTGAGGTAATGACTGAATTAACGTTAGAGGAGAAATGTTGCGCATCTAGAAAACTTGTCAACAACAAGGTCGATATTGACTTATTCTTAACTATGCTTGAGGTAGCTAGAGTTGCCTTTGTGAAAATGATGGTTGACGGGAAAGTGTGACTTTTTTGGTATATACAGGGATATATAATTTTTGTGAACACATAAACACTTTACCTACTTGTCTTATTTTGGGGTATATGCGAGTGAATGCATTCAGTAGGATCTTATTATCTAACTATTCGACTTAGACGAGCATGTAATATTTTGTGGAATGCTTTGACCACACTGTGAACGTGTACATTAATAATTCTAACCTTGGAGTGCCGAGGTATCCTTTGAAACAATTATGCATTGTAGTGAATGGTCTGATGCTTGGGGAATTTATAGACATCACTTGATCTGATTTGTTCTTGTATTTATGTTTGTTTAAATGTGTTCTTGCATGAATGATGATTGTGTGTGATGCATGAATTTATGGACATCACTTGATCTGAGAATTTATTGGACATCACTTGGTCTAATATTTCTGTTTATTTAAATGTGTTCTAGCATAATCATAGCCATAAGCTTTCTAACTGAACTAAAATTGGTTTTTAATATTCAATAAAGACTACTGAGTCTAGTGTAGTATATTCAAGCATAATAAAGATTAGTAATCAAATGTAGTATACTCAAGCATAAACGTTTTATATTCAAGCATAATAAAGATTAGTAATCAAATGTAGTATACTCAAGCATAAATATATATACTATATTCAAGCATAACAATTTTAATATTAAAATTGTTTCGCACCCATTAAAATTTCGGTCGATTAATTCGAAAACTCCCACAGATTTGATTAAAGCGATTTCGACCATATTCGGTACGTCGACAACCGTAAACAACATTAGGGAAAGATAAAGGAAGGGACAACATAAATACAAGAAACATTGAAAATTACAGAAAAAACATAATAAACGACTAAAAAAACTTCGAACATGAACTGCAATGTTTCATAGAAACCACCTTTCAGATTTCCTCCAAACCCGACGACAAGTCAACAATCTCATCCACGTCTATCACCCCCGTATTATCTCGTGAACCACTCGGGCCAGCTCTATTTTCATTTTTAGAAGTACTTGGCTTACACACTTGGAATATAGCTCGAAGTGCATTAGAAATTTGGCTCACCAAAATGCTCATATGCCTTAGCTAGTGGAAACCTCTATTCAATAGAAATAAAAAAAAAAAAAAAAACAAATCATGAGCAATCGAGGTTTCATAAGTAAAATTAATAAGTTTACACCTCAAATTTATTTACCTCGAAAACATCCTCCCAAAAATCTGTGGGAGCATGGATTGTGTTCTCCCATCAATCCTAGTGTATCTCCGGACAAGAAATGAGATAGTTGAAAGTTTCGAAGCGCTCCCTCAGTCTTATGTATCGACTATAGTTTGCATCTGAAGTGACAGCCTCTTTCATAACAAGATTAACAACTTGAGTGGCATGCTTGAGTGCTTCAACGTTTGAGAGGGATTCGACATTGAGGGTACCATCCATGGCTTTATTTCATAGAGCGTCAATGAAACATTGGTCGTGTGCCGGCGTCCATACGGGGGTATACAAATATTTTTGTTGACTAGGCGGTGAATGTGGAGGTTTGGGGACGTAATTCCAACACACGTTGCTTACGTCTTTGTGACGAGGAGAAGGGTTTGAGCGAGTCATTCTCTACGGCTATCGAATACAAGAAAATTTAGACAATAAACTCACAAGAGTTAAGAATTTGAGCAAAATTGTGTACCACCAAATGCCCTCTATCATGCTCGGTTTTTAAAGACAAGAAAACAATAGACACAAACAATATTCCGATGTGAAAGACTACAACATGAAAATGCCAACCTTGACAAAACCGTACACTATGGCATGCAAGAATCTTGCCAATGTTCTGCGCATTCCCAAACCTGTCAAAGACTGCACTTTTTCCTTTCCAATGGACAAGACTTGATAAACCAACCAAAGAAGTGGAAGCTCATTACATAGTGACCAAAAAAATAATAAAATGAAATTTCATCAAAAAAATGAAAATTTTAAATGTTTAATTAAATGGACATTACAAAACATTGACATTAATTAAATGGTCCTTACATAAGAAAGGGCATTCAAACATCAATATAAATGCAATATTGATGAAATTATGGACAAAGGGAAGATTGGCATTAACATACATAACTGGCCTTACCGACATAAATAATATCCAAGAATTTTTAATTACTCATCAGAATTATTATCGGAGGGGGGTGAAAGATTTTTGACATCCATTTAATCATTACGGTCTCCGTTGGCACGATTCGGTATATTGAGCTCATCATCTTCAGGTTCTTCTCGAACAGGATTATGAAACACGATTACCATAGATTCCCATGAAGAATCCTGAAGATTCATGTACACTCTTGTATTTCGAGATTTTTGAAAGCTAAATTTTGTTACTAACCACTATTAATTTATTAGAACAATTCATAAAGTTAGTTCCATCTACCTCAATGATAAGGTCCCAAACGTGTTGTTCAACGTACAGTTCCTTTGTGATACGGTGATAGGAATCACCAGAAAAATTTAAAATCCATGAAAAATGGAAGGAATCGATTAAACAAACGCCTTAATCTGGATTCATAGAAACCATAATCGAAAGACAAACTATGTCCTCTATTGGTTTCGCGCATTGCTTGGGGGATTGAATAAGAATCCGGGTAACCTGGCTCATCTAGACCGATTGCAATCTGATCGATAAGAGTGTCCACGAAGGTTTTCTCCATTTGGACGGTCCAGTTAGTGTTGTAAAACACTCTACGTTGCAATGTAGCGGCATCCGATCCCATTTTTTTTTGATAGATTGGTTTCAAATTGAATTTGTATATACTATCACAAGATAATAGCAAAATATATAGGCTTGGAAATAAATAGTGAAAGATGAATTGTAAAGTCTTGCAACTATTAAAAATTCAGAGAATTGTTCACATGAAACAAACAGTCCAAAATGATATGCTTGACAAAAAAGAAGGTTGCCGCATTCAAATTCACTTTTCATACAACTGGAGATGAGAAATGAAATATATTTCATTACAAAGGTAATAAGTAATACTCCAAACAAAAGCTACACCATAGCACACATCTATTGCTACAAACATTCATGAGTTTTCTTTTCATTCACATGTTCTTAAAAGAAAACTCACTACTTGCAAACTATATTTATATATAAAGCTAATAAATATATATTTATATATAAAGCTAATAACTCAACATCCTTCTTCTCATGAGAATTTATCTTTTTTAACAAATAAGGAATTATAGCAACACTACGATCACACATCGTGGGGTCCATCTAATCGAAAAAACCAAAATAACTACCCAGAAATGTTGACACATTAAGCATAACTCAGCTCTTCCGCGAACATTCGAAGCCGTGCGGCGAATAGTATTTGTATTCCAAAATTAGCATCATTTCTAGAAGACCAAGAAGTAGTTTGACTGTTTGACATTATTTACTGGAAGCTGTAAAATAAATTCCAAAAGGATGTTATAACTTCACTTCAAAATTAATGGGGATTTTTAAGATAATAATACGACTAAGGAATATATGCAGCCAAAAATGCAGAAAAAAATGAAAAATTAACGTCAAATTAAAAACAAAAATCCAAACCACCAGCAAAAACCCCAAAGAAACAAAATAAAATAAAAAAATAAATAATTTCACATGAACAAGAAATCACAAATTAAAGAAGAGCAAAGAATTAACAAACAATTACCTGATTTGCACTAGTCGAGCCTATTTCGTCAACAAGAGAAACACAACAGGTAAGTTCGAATTATGGCATTTTTCACAATGGGTGTGAAAATGGTTATCTCTATATTTTTATGAGTTAAGGGCTAATGGGTAATTTTGCCATCAAACACAAATAAATACAACAAAGTAAGCACTTCACAGATTTTATCAGAATTTGATGGTACATTTAAATAAACACCTTACAATTACAGGACTTTTTAATTATTCATTTAGTTCAAGATAATCCTATCATTCGTTTAATTCCGTCCTCAAAGTAAACATTATCGCTTAATTCAGCATGTGTAGAAACATTCACGAATACTTTTAAATTATTAGCAGCATGTGATTTTCCCTGTCATGACTACACTAAGTTGCTGGCAATAGTGTTTAACTAAATTACTAGCAGTAGTGTTTAACTAAATTACTTAGCGATTTTAAAAGGGTAACATGCAATTTGTCGCCCTCTTTTTAATAAATGTTTAAAAAAATTCTTATGTGAAAAATAAAATACTAAAAAATTTCCATATAATTTTCAAAATATAGAAAAACACCCCCTCCATGTCATAGGTGCACCACACGCTCCGTCTTTAATTTTTTTAAATTTATAATTATAAAATGACAATTCTACCCTTATCTATACATCACTAGATCTCATCTCATACAAATGAATGGTTCAGATCTTGTCAATATTATTTAAATTATATTTATATTTTATAATTATATATATTTATATATAAAAATATAAATTATATCTTCAATTATAGATTTTATTTTATATATAAATATATATTATATTTAATGTATGTATATATACAAAGAGAGATTGGGGGGGGGGGGGGTTGTCGAGGAGGCGCCGGCAAATCGGGAGGAGGAGGGGGCGCGCAGGGGAGGGATGAGGCAGCGTGGAGGAGGCGAATGCTAAGAAAAGGGCGCAAGAGAGGGAAGGAGGGGGGTGGAGGAGGCGGATGGGGAAGCTGTGGGAGGGGAGAAGGATGGCAGCGCGACTGGTGGCTGCGACTTGAGGCTGAGAAGGCAGCAGTGAGGAAGAGGCGCCGGTGGGGTGGGCGGGTAGGTGGGGGAAGGGTGGAAGAAGACCACAATTTTTTAAATTTTTTTATTTATATATAAATATTTTATTTATAATAAATAAATAAATATTGGTATGTTAAATCTAGACCATTAATTTAGCCTAAGTAAAATTTGGACCATTGGATTTTGTGTTGAATTTGGACCTTCAATTTAAATCTAATAAAATTTAGCCGTTGATTTGTTTTGTAGAAATTTTCAGTCGTTGATATATAACAAGTAACATATGACGGTTCATAAATTAAGATGTAAATTAATTTTATTGTAACATTAAGGCCTAGTTGCATGTGGGGCACGTGCAATACAACGCCTGGGCTAAGGGGATTGTTTGCTATATTTAAAAATCACAAGAAGATCTTTTAGTATTTTATTTTTTACAGGAAAGTTTTTTTAACACTTATTAAAACAAAAGGGGGCAAATCGCATTTTACACGATTTTAAAATAACTAGCACACAGTTCATGATTACATGAACCATTCATGAACCATTTATTACATAAATCAATTAAACAACACTATAAATTATTATAAAAAACATCACAATCCTTCAACCACAATAAAATACACATCAATTAAACAACACAATTTATCATATAAATCATTACTCACATATTTCAGAAATAAAAAAAATTATACTAAATTAATGGAACAAAAGTCATTTACATTCAGTATTTTGGGTAAAATTTATTTTGGTCCCTGACTTTTGGATTAACTTCAAATTAATCCCTAACTTTTCAAAATATTTTAAATCAGTCCCTCGATAAGGTTTCCGGCAATCATTTTGGCCAAGAAAAAGGGTAGGTCAATAGTTTTGCATTAGTAACAATAAAATAAAAAACCAAAGAAAAAGTTCACACAATTTAATCTTTTTCTTCACCGATCAGTTGAAAAAATTAGGGTAAAACAAGAGGGGGGTCAAAACTCAATAAAAGATGGAAAAAAACGTTGGCAAAATTCCTCTCATTTTCCTCTTTGTTCTTCAACTCCAGGTATGTTTTCTCCCTCTGTCTTTTTTTCCCCCTTAATCAAGTATTGTTGGGTTATTGATGCCAATGTGATAACATACTAAAACAAAGAAGAAAATTAAAATTATTCCTTACAATAGCATCTCCCATATTCCTGATGTTTCATGGAGGAAGTGAGTTTGATGGACGGAGTGATTCAATTTTTATCCAATTCAGTGTGTGGTGTCTTTAAAGTGCTGGGCATGGTGTGTGTGAGGGAGAGAGGGAAAGTGAGAGATAGTCAAAAAATAAATATTGTTAATGAAGGGGACAATAAGGTACAGAGACAAAGTTATAGCAAACTACATTTCTTTTCTTTAGTTGCTTTGCATAAAATTGTTTTCAAGAAGAAAAGAATTAATAAAATCCATAGTTGAGTTTGAAGTGGCACAAAATCACTTGAGTTCTCATAGTAGAAAATGTGGAGATTTTTATGAATTGGAATTCGCAGGTGCATCTTAGACGACAAGGAAAATATAATTTACTTTAATTTCGTTGTATTGTCCAACTGAACGCGCCCGGATGCCACCTTTTCCCTCGTATCGGCCGGCGCCTCCATGCCCTTCCGTTTACACGCGGTCTCATCTCTCCAACACTCCAGATCCGCCGCCGCCTTTGCCCCATCGTCTCCTCATCCCTACCTCGAGTCGATCTGCGGAGACCCTTCAAACACTGCCTCACTCTCGTCACAAATAGCCAATCACTCTATCGCCGTCCCATCCACCCCATTCGTTCCTGCACATCATGTTTTGGTCCAAGGGGAGTCCCCAACTGGAATCTGAAAATATTTGGAAATCTTTTCAAGCCTTTTGTCCCTTCTGTCGTGCTCTTACATTGTTTGCCTTTATTGGGCTAAGAATTGTGATAAAGACAATAATCAGATCGGACCCTCTATAAATTCCTCTGGGCCTACTGAATCTGAGCGTGATAATGGTTGGGCCAACCCACATCCTCGATGACCCAATCTGGGCTGGTGAAAATCTTCACAAAATCGTTGTTGTTAAGATTGCAAAGCTTGGGATTTTCTTGCAAAATGATAAGAATCAAGAGAAAGCTTTACTTGATGGATATAAAAGTGTTCTTAACTCCAAAAGGCGTGAAGACTCCTTGGTGAATTTGGCGACTTCCGAGCATCTGTTTAATTTCCGACAATGTTTTGGGCTTGGAGAAATTTTGGTGCAATGATCAATTGGGCAATTGCTGCAATTCTTTTGGGCCACAGTGATTTCCTTTTTAGTTGCAAATCAAACTCTGGGCCTTGGGGACAAGACCAATGTGGAGGACAAGGCAATGATACGGCCCAAGTTACAGTTGGGTTTGGAGAGCAAGAAGAGAGTACTAGCCCAAATATTAGGAAGTCCAATTGTTGCAAAGTTAATTTGGCTTTTGAACTATTATTATTAATTAGAATAAATAGATAAGACAAAAGTTGTTATAGCAAGATAGAGATGGTGACACTTGTCCAAAGATCCTACATTCGGTTTTTATATTAATGTTATGGAAAGGAATGAAAGAGACAGAGAACAAATTAGGCAAAAATCTCTTCTTCTTCCTCAATTCTTAGAGCCCTTCCTAGCTTGAATAAGAAAAATGACAATCATGTCCGTATCAAATGGTGCTCTCATTTCGATCTCACCCTCCACCATGCAAGCTCGTGCTCAACACCTCTATGCTGGCTTTCGGTCCCTCACAGCGGCTATACACGACTCCCATGTTGTTGTCAATGCTGCCTTTGATTCAATGCTGGTGGCGATTGCCAAGGTTCAATGGCGAATCTCCTTGCGTTTCCTTCGCCGGACATCACGGCTTATCTGCTTCCTCAACCCTCACCGGCCACACCTTTGTTGGTTGTATTTTCACCCAACACTCAGCAAAGACAGCCACCCCACCTCACTGTATTTCCTGCACCTTCAGCCATTCAAGCACAAACTGAGCCCATTGGTGTACAAGCAACCGCCACAGTTGCTATTCCCCAACTAAGAAAGCTGCCCCATCATGCCGCTGACAACCACTTCTACACTCTCCCAATTACACCATCCCCTTTCCCAATATCATCCCTTTTCATGGGACCCCAACCACCGCAACCAACCATTTTTCCGCCACCTAGTTTCCGTTAGTGTTGCCCCCTCATCTTTTTCCTTCAATACGTCGTTTGTTCCTAGCTGATGTTGGGGCCGTCTATGGCCGACAACCTCTGTTTCTAGGGGGCTATTCTACCGGAGCCACCACATTACCCTCTCTATCCGTTTGGCTCCTCAAAAATTCCACCAACAACCAACTCCAACAAACTGTCAGCCCGACAACAAATACACAAAATACCGACGACATAAACATGACACTTACCTTCCATTCTCAACTTGACGCGGGAGCTTCAGCTTCTCCTTCGAGGAAGCGACTACATCTGCAAAAGTCTTGGGGAATATCTTTTAGTAGTGATAGTGCAGCAAGGAGAAAGCGATGGGAGTCGATGTTGCACTCCCTTTCTTCCAACCTTGCAGTCGTTTCAGACCTCTTGCCAAGCCTCCATTCCTTCCTCTCACCGATGCGTCGCGCTCATTAAAATGCCCCGTCAGTCCACCACCAACTCTGTGGCCACCACCAGATCCGCCGCTTTTCCTTCGCCGGTTTCTCGTCTCTGAGTTGCCCCTCGCATGACCCCATATTTGTGCCGCCACAATGGCCGATGCGCCCGAACGCCACCTTTTCCCTCGGATCTGTCGACGCCTCCATGCCCTTTCGTTTACACGCGATCTCATCCCTCCAACACTCCAGATCCGCCGTCGCCTTCACCCCATCGTTTCCTCATCCCTACTCGAGGCGATCTGCCGAGACCCTTCAAACACTACCTCACTCTCGTCACAAACCGCCAATCCCTCCATCGCTGTCTCATCCACCCCCAGTCGTTCCTGCACATCATGTTTTAGTCCAAGGGGAGTCCCCAACCGGAATTTGAAAATATTTGGGAATCTCTTCAAACCTTCTATCGTGCTCTTACATTGTTTGCCCTTATTGGGCTAAGTATTGTGATAAAGACAATAATCAAATTGAATTCTCTATTAATTCCTATGGGCCTACTAAATCCAAGCGTGATAATGATTTGTCCAACCCACATTCTCGATGACCCAATCTGGGCTGGTGAAAATCTTCACAAAATCGCTGCTGTTAAGATTGCAAAGCTTGGGATTTTCTTGCAAAATGATAAGAATCAAGAGAAAGCTTTACTTGATGGATATAAAAGTGTTCTTAACTCCAAAAGGAGTGAAGACTCCTTGGTGAATTTGGAGACTTCCGAGCATCTGTTTAATTTCCGACAATGTTTTGGGCTTGGAGAAATTTTGGTGCAATAGATCAATTGGGCAATTGCTGCAATTCTTTTGGGCCAAAGTGATTTCTTTTTGGTTGCAAATCAAACTCTGGGCCTTGAGAACAAGGCCAATGTGGAGGACAAGGCAATGATACGGCCCAAGTTACAGTTGGATTTGGGGAGCAAAAAGAGAGTACTAACCCGAATATTAGGAAGTCCAATTGCTGCAAAGTTAATTTGGCTTTTGAATTATTATTATTATTAATTAAAATAAATAGACAAAAATTGTTATAGCAAGATAGAGATGGTGACACACTAACACTTGTCCAAAGATCCTATATTAGGTTTTTGTTTTAATGTTATGGAAAGGAATGAAACAAACAGATAACAAATTTAGCGAAAATCTCTTCTTCTTCCTCAATTCTTGGAGCCCTTCCTAGCTCGAATAGGAAAAACGATAATCATGTCCATATCATAAAATTTAGTAACAATTTAATAATAATGGTAATAGTTCGTTCATTTACACAATTCTTCGATTTTTATTCTTGGCTTAGATTTTTAATATACTTATTTTACTATCAAATTGTGGAATACGCTTAATTCCTATATGAACTTAAGGAAAAATATTTATATTTTTGTATTTTTACTATTTTAATATAATATTATCCATTGATTTTTATTATGACATAAATATGACATCACTAATTCAACCAGGATTTACCCAATAATTGAACTAGTGACCCTTGATTCAATCAATTTTTCTATTTGATCAACCGTTCAAGTTTTAAAATATTGACTTACTATCAAGTTTATTGGGCAGTCGCCCAATACCAGGCAATTTTTAAAACTGATCAAAATTGTAAATATCATTTAAATTAAAATGTAACTACCTATTTTCCTAAACAAACAAAGAATTAATTTGGTAACTCGCAGTCACATTGTTCCTTAAATGAATATTACAACCAACCAACCAACACACCAAAAAAAAGAGTAAGACGAAATGTCCAAAAAGCCCCAAAACACAAACCATATTTACATACATTATCAAGTCATATCAGACGCCTCACAAAAAACCACGACACATATTATATATACTCAACACTCAGACCGGAAGCTTCAAGCACTGATCCCGGTCCGGCCGAACCGCCCATATTCGCGCCGTGAAACTACGAAGCGTACCTCTGTCGGGTTCCTTCCGTCGCAAATACTGGAGGTTCATTTAGAAACGCCCAGTTACTACCTATCCACCTGCATGGAAAAATAAATAAATAACACCAAAAAATAATATAAATAAATTATTTACATAAAAAGGAAAATAACTTTTGTGTATAATTTCAGAAATTGAAGTAGAGACGGCGCGCACCAGCCATTTTTTTGTATTAATTTTTCAAGACTTGTTCGACGTTCCGTGTCTAAGTCCGTCTCTGTTGTGGGCAGTGGTTCAGCACTTGCTCCCTCGCTGCTCCTTTTACCAGCTTCCTCAAATATACTTTTCTGTATATATTCATCAAAAGAATTTTAGTTTAATATTTCTTCCTAACTGCTAACTAAACTCATTATTTAATTTTCATCTATAACCCTTCTACACAAATTTTTATTATCTTTTGTATAATTATAAAAACTACCTCGACAGCCAAAAATCAAGAGTACATGTATTTTTTCAAAATATATAATTAATTTATGTGAATCATATTGACATTTTGTATAATTAAATTTGTAAAAGATAAAAATAATTTGTATAATAGATTATAGACAAAAATACGTAAAATGTAATTATCTGAAAATAATATTATATTTTATTTAACATATACATATATATTATAAAACTTTAAATTTATATTCATATGTTTTAATATATATATATATATATTAAAAAAAAATGCAAGCAATCCCTTTTCTCTATAAAAAATAAAATAACAATTTTAGTTCTCATGATTTTTATAAATAATCAATTTACCTCCTCATATTTTTTAAAATTAAAAAATTTAGGAAGATAAATTTTACCATTTCAAATAACACGGAAGATAAATTATTATTTTTTTTATAGGAGAATAATTTACTCATTTATAATATCATAGCAAGTAAATTGCATTAAACTTTAAAAGAAATAAAAGATAAAACCTGAGTGCGAGGGGAGAGAAGAGAAATATCCCTCAAGTGCTCCTCCTCTTTGAGCTTCTTGGACTTCCAAAACGCTTCAATTTCTTCCTTTGTCAATGATTTAGTCCTTCTATATTTTTCTGAAAAGACACAAATAAATATTAATTAAAACCAGCGATATATAGGTAATTAGAATGAATAAAACTAATTGTTGGTAGTAATTATTACCAAGATTAGGGTGTGGGACAGGAGAGTCCCAACCTGCCATAAGAGAACCCATCTGCTATATAATTACACACAAACCTCTCAATGTTTTCTTTCACAAAATGGACTGCTGCAATGCAATAATGTCGTCTTCTTATAGACAGATGATGTTAGAGATAGAGTTAAAAGCTTAGTGGTTGGTGGGGCGTGGCGCCATTATCATTTCCTGTCTTGATCTTATCTTTAACTACTAAATATTTTACTACTAAACTTAGTAAACCTTGGACTTTGGAAGCACCTGGTTTTGTTTTTGTAAGG
This sequence comes from Sesamum alatum, assembly GCA_034509735.1. Lineage (NCBI taxonomy): Eukaryota > Viridiplantae > Streptophyta > Magnoliopsida > Lamiales > Pedaliaceae > Sesamum > Sesamum alatum. The sequence continues at coordinate 9,583,931 of JACGWO010000002.1, read as the reverse complement.
ATATGGGATATTATGGGGTTAAATGTATTTTTAGTCCTGTAATATAGTCATTTGATATTTTCATCTTTTAATTTTTTAAGGTAGTATTTTGGTTCTGTAATTTTTTTAATTTTCGCGAATTCAATCCTTTTGTTCGCTGGAGTTCACCTCCACCGGCGAGAAGGGTGAACTCCGGTGAAAAAGGACTAAAATTGCAAAAATTAAAAAGATTCAGAATCAAAACGCTACCCTAAAAAGTTAAAGGACAAAAATTGCTAGCAGAAATGGACCAATAAGAACAAAAGCTCAAATCTTAAAATATTACGTGAGAGGCACATGCATTTTTCCGGCGAATAATGGTGAACTCCGGCAAAAAAAAAGACTAAAATAATGAAAATTAAAAAGATGAAGGACCAAAATATTACCCTAAAATGTTAAAGGATGAAAACGCCAAATAACCTAAGTTATAGGACCAAAAATATATTTAACCCGGATATTATGGGACTGAATTCTTGAAAATTATAGTTCGAAAACTCATTCAAATTCGAATCAATTATATAATAAATATAATATATTTGTCATGTGATTGATATACAATTCAAAAAAAATAAATAATTATGCACTCGCTCTGTGATTAATTTAATTCAACTAAATTTAACCCGAACAAATAATTTTCCTGAATTCTGTAGTAGCTAAGCCCATAGATTTAGGGAAGATATTTTAATATAATATTAATTTGACATGTATATCATATCATATCACTAGTAAAGTGCCCGCAATTAGGCGTCGCATCATTTGATCATAATCCCCAATTTTATTGTCCGTGATAAGGATATCTATGCGTTGCTGTCGAACATCATTCATTAGTTGGGTCTAGAACTTTCCGACAACGTCGTCAATGGAATTCATATTTTTGTTTGGTATATAGTTTATATATTTGCTATTTGGAAGTAATAGGCGCGCGTGAGCGAGCTGTGTCCCATAACTAGTATACAAATACGTACACATGATAATTAAATTGATGATACTTAAATCCTTGGTAAGATCGACGGGGATTTTTTTATTATATTTTATTTATATATATTTATTATACATTTAAAGAATAAATTATAATTTACAAGTGAAATACATATAATTTTATTATGCATTGATATGCCACTACAATATATAGAGAAAATAATTTTCGTTCCAAACTTTAGGCCTGTGAGCAAGTTTAGTTTCATACTATACGAAATAAACAATTTTAATCCCACAATATAACTTTTTGTTGCAATTTTAGTCCCGACGTTAAAAAACTAACGAAAATAGTCAGTTGACCGGATGGAATAGGATTGTTGACCTCTACGTCGGTTTTGGGGTTAAGTAAAAAAAAATTGCAAAAAACGTGTTTGCAACAGTAAAATTGTGTTGCCTTGAGAGAAAAGAAGTAAAACCCAAACCCAACGAAAACTTACCTCTGCAGAACCCAAAATCAGCAGAAGAAGAACAAGCCCTAATCCCAAAATCCCACTCTCAAGAATCCAAAATTTCCCCCACAAAATACGAAGACGCGAAGTTAGAAGGAATTTCTTGCAAGGAGTGAGGTTCCTATTGGCGAGGGAAGCGAAATGCTGCGCGCGCCTGAGCTGATAGGGTGCCCAACGCCCGATTATGGTAAGTTTTGGGATTTACTGGTGTATTTGTTCATTTTCTTGGTGTTGTTCACAAAATCATGTAATGAAATATATTCGTTCATGTTTGTGTTTATTGTACGAACTTTTTGAAGTGGATTATGTATATGTTCTTTATGTATGTGGGATTTACTGTTGTTACTTTTTGAAGTGTTTATTGTAAAAATGAATTTTTTGAAATGGATTATGTATGTTATTTGACCATCCTCCCACCTAAAAAATTCACAATCTTTCCTTGTCATACTCTTAGAACAAGACAAAAAATCTTCTACCCAGATTTTCGTTTGTCCATGAGGTTCTCAAGCGAGCAACCTCCCCACAATAGCAAATAACTCGTTGTCCTCTTTGTGTTGTGGAAGATGAAGATATTCTTCCATCATTTTTCCCCTAAAATTTTGGATGAAAGAGAGAAAGAGGGACTTAGTGAGAGAAATAATGTGAGGAATAGGATGAAGGAAAGAGAAGCCACACAAGGGTATAAATATTATTTTCTTGGCTCCAAAACATGTGTTGGTACATTTTTTTCCTCCATAACCCTTACAACCGGTTGCCCTCTTATCCAACAAAAAAACTGACGGTTTCCGTTAGTTTTTTAACATCGGGACTAAAATTGCAATAAAAAATTATATTGTGGGACTAAAATTGCCTATTTCGTATAGTATGGGACTAAACTTGCTCGCAAGCCTAAAGTTTGGGACGAAAATTGCAATTTTCTCACAATATATGTATACCACCAAATTCAATGATACTAGATGTAATTTTTTATATTATGAAAGATTCATGTGTGATACTGTTGGAAAAAGTTATCAAACAGACACTCGTAGTAATCGTTTTGAAATAACAATCAGGTTTTATAACCAGTTTTGAAACCAAAACACAAGAAAATACGTTGGAACCAATTGATAAAGAAACATTTAGAAGTACTGTTTTAACGATAAAATAAAACTTACAATGAGAATTGTATCGTAACAATTCTCAGTCCAATAATTTCACCAAACTGAATCACAGATATAATCTGCTTGCCTTGAAGAATTTATACGTCCCGTTTCGAATGTGCACACGGGTACTATGCAACTTCTTCCAGGATAAGACGGTTTCAGTTCTAACGGTATGCACTTTATCGAAGAACACTTCGAAACAACACTCATTAGCCTTTTGAAAACTTAAGCTCAAAAGCTCGAATTATGAGGAGCAAACACCCTCGGATTTTTAGAGAAAAACCGAGAGAGAGGAGAGCAAAAATGAGAGATGAAATAGTGGGTAGTGTTGTGTATCCTTTGAAGTGAGCCTATGCAGCCTTTTATAGGCAAGGCTATCAGTGGTTACAACATCCGCATTAATTACCATCATTAGTGTAGCATTTAACCACCATTAAAGCCGAAATAAATAGCTATTAACGATATTAAAATGGTTTTAAATACAAGTTTAAAAGCCATTAAACACAATTAAAATCAGACATTAAAACCAGCTGAAACCGCCACATAAATGTAGGAGTTTCAGGTTTGTAATAAAGCAATATTAAAATCAGGTTTAAAAGCTGGTATTAAAGTACCATTAAAACGAGCTTTAAAGGAATTAAAACAGGTTTAAAACCATTTGACTGTCATAAATGCACTGGGTTTTATCAGATAAATTCAAATATTTTTACTGCAAAAAGATGGATACTGAGATTGAGACATTCGCCATAACGCCATGCTTGAGCCGGAGCAAGGCCAAGTGGTGGCAACGCATGTGTGGAGCAATCCCATGTTCTTTCTAGTCTTCATAACACTTCAAACACAAATTGAACATTGAACTTAATATAAGGAGTTTAAGTTATCCTTAAACTTTCAATGTGGGACAACTTTGAGTGTAAAACACTCACCCCGACATACACCTTATATCCTTATCAAAGCTCCACACTTTCTCATCATATTCTTATGTGGGACAAGTGTAAATCTTTCTATTACTCTCACAATCTAATTTATGGATTCACATGTAATTGAACCCATATTTTAGAATAACTTGTTGTTACAAATTAACATTAAAATGTCAATTACAACATACATCACATTTTAGAAAAGTGTTGATTATTTATCTCTGACAATAGAATTTATATTATATCAAAATAACACAATTTACATATTTTTATACTCAGATTCATATAAAAAAAAGTTAATTTAATTACTTATTGCACAACTATAATATTATAATTTGTGATATCATTTAGTACAGAATAGACTATAATTGCTCCACAAAAAATCCACCACTAATTTTTTACAAGAAATCACCCAAAAACCCACTTGAAATCAAGTTTGAACAAATTTACAGCATGGAGGAAACTTTTTTGTTGATGAATTTCATTTAGGAGGCTGATGAGAAATGACGGCGGAGATCCTACGAAAATGTGAGGGTGCAGATCTAATCCAAGACGAGCCACCAATCATAATCATGTCCTTTCTCAAGTAGGGCGCAGCCTCTTGGCTCGACAGCCTGCGCGACCACTTCACTCTCTTGGAGGTCCTTGCTCCTGCTCCGTAGCATTTGTACTCTCCGTAATATGCAGTCCTATATAAAATCAACATTACCTCATTAATTTCAAACCCCTTTAATTGAATATATTATATATGCTTATCTGTTAATTAAGATAATAAATATAAATAATTTACCACTCTAATAAATAACTTAAATTATTAGATAAGGTGGTTGTCTAATATGATGTTAAAGTCAGACCAAATATGGTACTAAAGTTGAATTTCAAAACTATCCTGTTAGGAATACAACACTAGGAAACTGATCTCCAAATTTTAAAACCTAATCAACTATTTCAGAGAATAGGTGGGTTTGGAGAACCCTTAATTACAGAGTTAAAAGAATAACGAGCAGAATATGATTTTACATATAAAGGCCTTGAGATCAAAAGTTAGGATCACAGGAAACCAAGGCTCAGGTAGCCTGGTTTGGATTAGCACAACCCAAGGCCCACAAAGGCCAAAGGCCACAACTCAGTTTCACGGTTGCAAGGCAATCAACTCAGAGCCACACAGGCAAGGCCACAAAGGCTTTAGGATTTACCACGAAGGTACTGTTCACAAAGAACTGTTAGAAGAGGAGAGGAGAAGAAGAGATGGTTTAGACTTGGAATTTGAAGACGAGAAGGGAGATTATAAAGGCCAACCATTAATAGAGACGAGGAAAAACGAGGAGTGGAAACCAAAGTCAGAGAGAAACGAGGTTGAAGATGGAGAGACACAAATGAGAAGAGGCGCTTAGGGTTATCAGCAAATAAGGCAGAGTCGGGTCAGGTCAACAAAATGGGTTGGGCCAAAAGGATTGGGTCAGAGAGTGGCCAACCTGTGAAAGTGGGCTTAGGAGATGAGGCCTGCCATTCAAGTGAGACCAGGACTTGGGCCGAGTGATTTGGGCCATACATTTCACACATCCATCTATACTAATTAAAAAGAAAGTCGCTTCTCACTCACCACTAATTGTTTGTGAGTGACACCACCACATCAAATTTTATAATACTAATTATACCCTTAAATATATGTATTGATAGTTGCTTATTTATTTCAAATTGTTCAAGTCATCTTTTAACAGCCGGTATGCGATCATGCTTATGTTCCACTTGCATTCAAGCAAATCATTTGCTTCAATTTTAATCATATATTGATTTTTATTTTTGTACAAATACTACATGTATCTCGTATCTATCTAATTATATATGTACAAATACTGCATGTCACGATAGCTAGTTTATAAAAGAAAGATGAGGGTATCATGTTAAGATAATAATAGTACCTTTGCTTGGAGGAGTCACCCCAATCATCCCATCCCTGAGGGAGTACGACGTTTGACATGTAAGTTAGCGCGAAAACCACCCGAGAGTAGTTTCCCCACGGCCTTCCCAGCACAGCACTCTTCACGCCAGTTATCTTGCACTTCACAAACGTGAACCCCGTCTCCTCCTCCGCCGTCTGCCTCCGCTGCGCCGTTATCGCCCCTATCCCTCGTGCCAAAGAATGCAAATGGCACTTCTACACTACCATACATACATTCATCAATTCTCACATTAATCATATTACTAAATTTCTTTAATTATTTAAAAAGAGTTTGCGAATTAGACCTGAAATATTGATGCTCCATTTCCAAAAATAAAATCGGTGTCTCCTTCAACGTAACAATTAGAGTAGTAATGCCTACCCTTGTCATCAAGCAAGGTGTCTTGATGTGACAAAATCCTACAGCTCATGAATGCTGCCCTATCACCCGAAACCCTCAACGCTACCGCTTTTGCTCCCGCTCCATAATTATTCTACCAACATTATCATATACTTAATTAAAAATGTATAGAAGGAAATTTATAAAAGAAAGACCTCACCAGATTTGAACTGGTGACACGAGGATTTTCAGTCCTCTGGTCTACCAGCTCAGCTATTCCGACCAATCCCAATGTAGCATCCTATTAAAGGGAAAGGGAGGGGGGGGGGGGGGATTTCAAAGTTTTCTCCAAGTCTGTAATTTCTTGGATCTTCCAAAAGGCATACTTTTTAAGTTTCAATATGAGTAATGCTATTGATTGTGAATTGTTCAAATAGGAATTTCTTGCTTAATTTGGATGTGTATTCTGTATCACATGTGATAAGAAAAAATCATTTACGCCTAAATACGTTTGTGAAAGAATCGGAAAGATAAAGGAATTTGGAACTGCTAACGAAAAAGGGGGATAGGATAAAGATTTTTGGACTCAAATAGGCTTTTTATATTAAAACAAGAAACATAATTTTATCTTTTTTAATCTGAAATTAAAAAAAAAAACAATTAATTTTACCTGAATTGTGAGGTAACGGGCCATAAAATCAGAAGCCAGAACTGAAAATGTAGGAGACTCAAAAATTTCCCCACTGTCATTCCAAGTGATAATAGTTTTAGTAGCCTTAGTGCCACTCAGTGTTATGAAGGGCTTGTCCGCCGGAACCACTATCTTTTCCTCGTAAACTCCGGGCTTCACCAAAATGAAAATGTGGTCGGAATTATTCGACGGCACGGAATCGATAGCATCCTGAATTTTTCTGTAGTCCCCATTGCCCGATTGATCAACCTCTACAAGAATGGCTGTCGACGACGAGTCTGCACCGTTACCTGCAGCCAGAACGGAAGCTAGTAGAACGACTGAGATAACGAAACCACAACCTAGTACCATTGCAACCTATGAAAAAGCTTTAACTAATGTCCAAATTAAGATTATATTCATATTTATAGGCGTGGAAATAATTGAAGGGTTTTCATAGTTTGTTGTGATGATCAAAGTGGAAGAACAGGCCACGACGTTTTCCTTGTAGAGTGAGGAAATGCAGGCCATTTTGTTGTAAGGAGGAGGCAGGGAAGTATGTAGGTAAATTGCAACGTAAGTAAGAGATGTTTGAAAAAGATAACTGCTGATTTGTTTCTTTGAAAAACCCTGGATTGTCGGAGTTGTGATTTACGTACGTGGGAGATGACGTTGTGGGTTGGATTTTTGTACAGGGGAAGGGTAGATGGGTCTTTTCAGGTGATGATGATGATGGATTTTCAAGTTAGAATAATGGCAGTGGGTATGGGCTTTGACCCGAACTTGATTGGTGGGAATGGAACATGAACATATCCTTCGCGTCTACGGTTCCATGGAATAGGAAAGAGCTTCTTGCTTCTGTCTGAAAGCAGGATCCCAGTTTTTAAGTACCATTTTTGTCCGTGTCTTTTAGATATGTAAATCCTTGTATTCAATTTTTCTTCATCTTGACCAAGTATGGGGATCGTTTTGGGCTCTATTGTCGTATTTTAGTACTCAATTCAATTTTGGCTGGATTTGGACATTCTTGAAAAGTGTCGTCATTAAGATAATTTGGGTTTTTTACGTTTCTAGAGAAATTACATTTTAGGTCTTACAAATTAGCTTCGTTGTAATTATGATATCGTTATTTTTAAATTCATCTCATTGCATTCATAACTTTAGAAAAATTGCATTTTAATCTTAAGTCTTAATTTCGTTGAAATTTTTTACAGAGACATCACGCGTATGACACGAACTCTGTTAAGGCTTGAGGGGCGTTCAAGTACGAGCGATGTTAAGTCCTGAAGAGTGTTCCAAACACGAGCTTCATTAAGTCTTGAGGGGCATTGTTAATGTTTTCGTACAAAATTCAACAGAGCGAAGGCTTAAATGCATTTTTAATCCTGTAACTTAGGTTATCTGGTGTTTTGATCATTTAAGTTTCTAGAGTAGCATTCTGGTCTTATATTTTTTTAATTTTCGTGACCTTAGTCCTTTTTGCGCTGGAGTTCACCCTTCTCGCCGCAAAAGTGCATGTGCCTCTCATGTGACATTTTAAAATTAGGGTTTTGTTCCTATTGGTTCATTTCTATCAGCATTTTTTGTCCTTTAACTTTTTAGAGTAGTATTTTGGTTCTGCATCTCTTTAATTTTCGCGATTTCAGTCCCTTTTGCCCAAGGTCACCCTTCTCGCCGGTGGAAGTGAACTCCGACGAACAAAACGATTGAAATCGTAAAAATTAGAATGATGCAGGACCAAAATGCATGCTATCTTAAAAAGTTAAAAGACGAAAACGCCAAATGACCTAAGTTACGAGATCAAAAATGCATTTAATCCTAAGACTAAACTTACAAGTTTCTTATTTTAAAAATTATGGGATAAAATGTGATGATTTCAAAAACAATGATACTAAAATAACAAATAAACTAACTTGTGGGACGTGAAGTGTAATTTTTCGAATGTGCATGTAAGAATTTCTAGGCACATTTGGGGGTTTTGAATAGCCATTCGATTAAGCAATCCTGAAAGGTTATATTTGATATCTTTGAACAGGGCACAAGTTCTCCACTTGTAATACTAAAATGGATGAATTATTGCATGATCACCTGATTCGATTACTGTCCACATTCGACAAAATTAACCAAAACCGCAGATTATAGGTTTCGTTAGAAAATTAATTCGTCAAGTTCAAGTCGGGTCAAGAATAGATAAGTACTGATCCGGGTCGAGATATGACCGACCTGCAAAGACAGTGAAAGGGCAAAATGCATCTAGCCCCTTGCATTTGTTTAAAAAAAGCAAAATACTTTATTATACCATGGAGTGTTCATTACGCACCGTAGGTGTGATTTTACTTAAATTTTACCTACAAAATGGCTTTTTATGCTCTTAAATATGAATTGTTAGATCAATGGATGATATTGATTGCATTAAATCAATGGCTCATATAATAAATTATAAAAATAAATTTATAAAATATAAAAAAATTATAATAAATAACTATATGAAATATACATACAATATTATTAAAATATAAAAATACAAAAAAATTGAGGAAGGGGAAAGGAGGGACGACGTCAATCTGGACAGGGGGAGGCAAGCGGCGCTACTAGGGGAGGGGAAGGGGCGGTCTGGGAGCTGGTGGGAGAGAGGGGAGCGATGGTGGCGTGGGGAAGGGAAAGAGAAGTGGCGTCGGCGGGGGTAGGACTATACGTACATATAGGCCCCGTATGGTTCGCATGATTAGGCATGATAAATAATTTTATCATCCCTAATCATGCGTTTGGTTAGTAGTATTAGAGCCCGGTATTAACACCGGGCCCGGTCTTATTTATCATATCTTGAGGGATAATGGATCACACTCACCCCCCAAGATCCACAATCACACAAATTACTATAAGCTGGTATTTTTTTTCTACATTTACCCTTCCATACATTCTCTCTCTTTCCCCGTTCTCCACTTTGCACTTCTCTCGCTCTCTTTTCTCCTTTCTTTCTTTTGCAACATTAGCCTCAATAGAACATAGAAATCATTGTTCTTCCTATTCGAATCATTCACGCAAAAACAACGCTCAATTATCCAAAATATCTCCTACGGACGCATTGTCTTATTTCTCGACAAGGTTCTTTTGGTTGTTGGTGGGAGATTGATCAAAGGGCAACAAGAGTGTATTCAATTGTAAGTTTTTACTTATCAACCCTACCACTACTTAATTAGGTTTCTCTCTAGGGTTTGTATTTTGAGAATTACTTGCATGATAAAAAAAAATGTATTTCAAATTATAATAATAAAATAATAAAATATTATGAAAAATTGCATTTCTTTCTTTTTTTTTCTAATTTTGAAAAATATTTGAGTTTTAAATAATTAATTAAATTGAATAAGGATTTTGAAACACAATTTCATATAAATATAAAAAAAAAGGAATAATTTAGAGGTTTTTATTATTTATTTTTTGTAACCATTCACAAGGTATAATATAAAAATGTAAATAACTTTAAAAATGATACCCTTAATAGTCTTTTTACAATTAATCAATCTTTATAATCCCTTCAACCAAACGCCAGATTATATTATCACATAGGATATCCTGCATATAATATTTCAAACTAAACAACATATAATGTAAGATAGAATTAATTATCATTCAATTTCCTATCACACCTAATCCTATCACACGAACCAAACGAGCCCTATTATATATATCATACATGTATTTTCAAAAAATATATTTAGAATTTTAATATATAAATTATATATGTAAATTGAACCTAGCGATGAGTTTTAAAGATAAGATATCAACCGTTGATTGAAGTAAGATTTTGTATAAACCATAGATTATTATGGATGTAATATAACCCATTGATTTGCGTTAAACAAGATATAATGATTGTAAAATAAAAATACGATAAAAAATTTTAAAAAAATAATGGGCGTATTCATTACTCCACTTGCTCTTTTTTCAAAAACCACAGCAGTAAATTGTTTTTTTTTTTTTTTAACACAAGGGGGTAAATTATTTTTTTCCAATAACATAAGGGATGGGATGCAGTTTGCCCGATAGTGATGTTGGAAAAAAGTATAATAATCGTAGTAAACGTTTTGAAAATCTAATCAGATTTTATTAACCAGTTTTTGAAACAAAAAACATAAACAAACACGTTGGAATAAATAAACAGTAAACAATTAGATATGTTGTTTTACGGAATTATAAATCGGAAACTTACAAAGAGAGTTGTAGCATAACAACTCTCGGTCCGAAACAATGAACTAATCGAATCACAGAAATATTTTATTTGCCTTGAAAAAATTATACGTTCCGTCAAAATGCACTGGATACTATGCAACTTTTTTTCAAATAAGACGGTTCAATGCAACAATACTGCAATGTACTGATGTATTCCTCAAACCACACTTAGGAGCCTTTCAAAACTAAAGCAAAATGCTCGATTTTGTGGAGGAGAAACGTTCTCAAATTTAAGGAACAAAGTCTGAAAACCAGAGAGCAAAATCGAGAGAGAAGATAGAGAGAATTTTCCAGATTGGTTATGCCAATTGTTGTGTTTGAAATGCAAGGATTATTCAACTTTTTATAGGCGTCAAAACCAGCATTCAGCAGCAACATTAATCCCAACATTAACCAGGTATTAACAGCCATTACAAAGAGTAAATCTGGATTTAAAACCAACATTAACACTGCAAGAAAACAAGGTAAAACGGGTTTATAGAGGAGTGTACTTGTCCCACGTAGGAGTATGAGCAGGGGCAGGGGCCGGACGGGCGGCGGCGGCATGCGTGTGGGGCAACCTCATGTTCACTCTAATCTCCATAACACTTCAAACATCTCATGGACATTGAACTTAATACAAGGAGTCTATGTTGTACATAAACTTTCAATGTAGAACACAAAATGAGTGTAAAACACTCATCCCCACATACCCCTTATATATTTATCAAATGCTCAACACTTTCCCAAATCCTACTCCTATATGGGACAAATACACTCCTCTATTTCTCTCTCTATCTAATCTATGGTTAACATGTAATTGCACTATATTTTAGACCACATTGTTGTTACAAATTAACAACTCCTGAGTAAGCATTGGGTGTTAGAATAGGTTACCAGAAAGTCAATTAGAATGGTTGTTTTGGGAACTATTCGTCGATCTTTATCAAAGAAATATTATACAGATAAATATAGTAAGTATTCTTCGTTGGCTAAATGTATTTGTTGTGCTTACAACTTACATTGAATGGCGTTTCAATGTAACAATAAATGCACACAAACCGAATGGTTAAACCCGTGGAGTTGAGTTGAGCAGAGGTTGGCGGCCATGAAACCAACTTATGAGAGTCAGTTTGAAACGTTCCAAGTCGAGGACCTCGAGATTGGACATCGAGTGTCCTATAGAGACTTGCACTAAGTATTGCATTAACTCGGTGAGTGCCGAGTTTCATCGGTGATAGACGTAGGTCGTCTATGCAATTTAAGTGGGTTAGTTGGCAAGGTAGTCGACTGACTGAACTGACTCACGGGAATCTTCATATAAAAACCTTAGAGGTTTAGTCGGTATGACTGGATTTTTCGATTTCAGTAGCACGGGATTAGTTCTCGAACTTGAGAAATCATGGCAGCCGCGTGCATACGAAGATTGTATCTTGGTGGCGAGAGATGACAGTAACATGAGATATGGTCATTATAAGCATTGTCCAGTGCAGTTGGAGTATGTACCGAGGACGATGGATTGCAAGAAAGGATATGTCCCCTGTCACTATATGACAGTGATGTCTTATACGCTCTGACATGGTTTAGACTCTGAAAGTCTATGGTCATAGTGTCGATTAAACGGAACGGAATTTCCTGCATCAATCAATAAAGACTTGGGTATGAAGCATAGTTGTCTAGTTAAGGATGAAAACTGACACCAATTTCATGCCCTAGATTAAGACCGGGAGACTGTCGACAGTAGGATCATACCCGTATGAAACTCGGAGCCTAAATGTTCACGCCAAAATTTACCTAGTCTCTAGTGTCATGGACCGTTGGTAAACGACCACCCATGGTGATGTGCGTTTATGATAAATGGTTAATCAGAAACAATTAATTAAATTACATTAAATTAATCAATTGTGTTGGATACAAGCTGACTTAATTGGATTAAATAGATTTTTAAATTTCAACAAAGTTTAAAATTAATTGGATTACTTTGAAATCTATGGATCTTGGTTGGACTTGATTTAATTTGATTAAATCAAAAACCGGTCAAAAATCGATCTATGACTTGAAATCCAAGCCCAAGGGATTAAAGCAAGTTGAAGAGGAGTTGAAAATCCTCCATCTGAATGATGTGGCTGGCCATGATGGAGGTGGTGCACATATTGTGCTAACATGGTTGGAGTTGAGCACGTATTGTGATTTAGTGAGTAGGTGATTTTAGACACTACTTATAATTACACAATACACAAAACCACCTTGCTCTCTTACTTGCTAGGATAACTCACAACCAACACCTTATTTGGAAGAGAAAAATTCTTCTCTGTTCTCCTTTGTGTGTTTGATTTTGAACTAGGTTCAAGTATAGAACCAAAACAATCCAAATACACTAATCAATAATGTTTGTTTTGGATTTGTTTCTTTCCTTGTTTAATTCTATCTAGCAATAGAGTGAGACTATATTCTATAGTGCGGTTTGAACGCTAAAGGAACAAAAACGAGAACAACGCTTGTTGCCGTTTTACGTAAGAAAACGAAAAGGTAATGTTTCTGTTTACTTTTCTTGTATCTTTTGGTTTTCTCCTTTAGCCACTTATGCAAGCATCTTTTAATTTTTGTAATGATGCATTTGTAAACACTGATTTAATTTCTTGTATTTTATGCTTCTGCAGTGTTCCCAAACTGTACCGATTCTTTTAGTTGCAAACTTGAAGAAACCAACACACATTAAGTTAGTTGAGAGGTCCCTCACTAAAATCATCAAATACTTAAGTCAGTTTAGATACAAAATTAAAAAGTAAACTCACTTAAAAATGGGGTACCTAGCTAATTAATCCTAAATCATCTAAAATATTCAGAAAGGCCAATTGTTCGTACTTATACAGATTCACCTATCAAAATCAAGACTTGTTAAATCAGGTCGTTGGGTCAGGCCAGATCGAATTTAAAAAAAAAAAAAATCTTATCAAAAATATGGGAGGAATCGAAATAAAGTCAGAAAATTGCTGACGGAAGGAATATTATTAAACGAAAAGACACTTTTACTTCTCATGCGAACAACCACAACTAGACATTAAAATGTGAAAAGAAAGTTGGAGCATATATATCAAAAATATTCTAATTTGTGCATAAATTGTAACTAATTGGGGACTCAAGTATATGAAATGATAATAACCTAATGTCAAATCTGCTTAGCATATGTTTGCTATGAAAAAAAAAAAGAAAAAAGAAAGAAAGAAAATAAAGGGCTTGTTCATACACCTCATATGTCTATCTCCTTATCTTTTGGAACATTTCATCTCTAAAGGATCACCTATTAATTCCTCCTTTTTCCATGCTGATTCAGCTATTTTGAAATCTATTCTCATATGTCTATTTTCATACTTTATTCAAAGATTCTTCCCAATTTTGGTCCCCAACCTTTTTTTATTTATGATTGGACCATTAAGATTGTAAGAGGACTCCCCTAGTTCCTCACTTGTTGCCATATATCATTGTCTTTGACTTTTTTTGTGAGGGTTGGATCAATTTAAGTCAGAAAAATTGCAAGTTTAGTCTTGGAAAAATAGGATATGTCAAGTTTTAGTTCAAATTGTATTTACTGCCTTGTATGTTAGTGGTGATGACATTTTAGGACTCTAACTATAGGGATGGCAACCCGTAATTCAAGAATTTTTATCAATTAGAGGACTCCGGTCGTTGAAGTTTCTAACTCATCACAAATTGCTGATGTGGACAAAATTAGGACTTTTTAAATTGGAATTTGTTGATTAAACATCCAATCAGCCCTCCTTAGCAACGTAAGGAGGTGGCTTTTTAAGGACCGTAATTACAAAATGTTAGCAATTTCAAGAATTTTTTTTTGTCCTCATTTAGCGCATATGTATTAGTACTTTGTTTTCACTTGGTAAATGACTCGTAGGTATAATGCCAACTTGATTGACTTGTAATAGTAGAAGTTAACAACTAGGGGTGGCAGATGAGTCGAGCCGGCTCGCGAGCTCTCGATTTCGAGCTCGACTTGAGCTCATAATACTCTGTTCATAAGCTCGTAAGCCGGCTCGCGAGCATTTTTTTATATATATATTTTTTATTTTTAAGTTTTTTATATATCTAACTAATATTCAATACTATACCAAGTTTATATTCAAAATTAACCATATATTACAATTATTAATCAATATCATATATTATGATTTTAGATAACGATAATACATGGTACTTTAATTTATGTATAATCACTATACAGAAACTAGTTTAATCAATAATTTAGTACGTTTTAATATTCTTTTGTTGTAAATAATTTAATATGACGCATATAATTTTTTGTGTTATATTCAATATTCATTTGTAATCTCTTATACATTTTTAAATTTACAAGTCCTAACAATTAACTTATAATATTTCATATCTATTTGTGTGTATATATTTATACCAAGATACATAGTATGCGATCTAATAATCTATTTTATTACTTATAAACTTATGTCAAAATTTAGTGATTCTAAAGATAACAATAATAATAATGATGGTTGAAAAATATTAATTATTTTTGTTTGTTATTTATATATAATGAGATCGATCACTATTTTGTACTTTAGTTTAAAAAGCTCATCTTTTTAGTTTTGATAGTTGAATAATATAAAATTTAAATTTTTTTATATAATGAGATCAACCACTTTATAAAATAATTTATATTTAATATTTTTTATAACTAACATAATAATATTTAAAAATAACAATAACAAATTGTTGAAAATTGAGCTTCAGCTCGAGCTCGAGCTCATTATTTATGGTTCGAGCTCGTTGAGAGCTCGAGCTTGAGCTGGAACAAGGCAACTCGAGCTCGACTCATTTACACCCCTACTATCAATAATGTATAAAATACAGAAAATAAGTGTTGAGAAAAACAAAGATGGTAATATGATAACAATGTTTGGAATAAAGACTATACACAAAATAATTTAAAGTTTTCCATATTCTGACTTTATAAAAAGAAGACCAAAATATTGTTCACAAATTGGGACAATAAGTTCACAATAATTGACATTAGCTTGAACTACAGTTCTTAAAGTGTCACTCCCCTAACACACAGGATATACAATGCAATTTAGACATCGGTTATGTGGTTTAACAGTGGTTAGGAGGGGGGGACTGATTGGATACTCCGTCAGCAAAAATCTCAATTTAAAAAATCATAATTCCATACCAGTAATTTTTGGCAAATTATAAAACTCCGGTGACTGGAGTTCTCTAATTGATAAAGAATATTGAATTATGGGTTATAATTTGCCACCCCTATAGCTAGAGTCCTTAATTCCCCCCACCCAACCACCCCACGACATACAGGGCAGTAAATGTAATATAGTCCAACTTTGGTCTTGTCGAAATTAATTTTGGCAATTTAGTCCTATAATTAAAAATATATATATATTGGTAATT
Source organism: Sesamum alatum (assembly GCA_034509735.1). Taxonomy (NCBI): domain Eukaryota; kingdom Viridiplantae; phylum Streptophyta; class Magnoliopsida; order Lamiales; family Pedaliaceae; genus Sesamum; species Sesamum alatum. The sequence goes on along the minus strand of JACGWO010000002.1, from coordinate 9,567,833 downwards.
TGAAGACAATTCTAGCAGAAAATTCATTAATTCATGAAAATTACATGTGTCGTGCATATGATACACTAATTTGAGATTTTTCAGCCAGAATTATTCTGAAATTGTCATTTTTTCTAATTACACAACCAAATTATCAAAAGTGATTTTTCAACACGGGCAAATAAATTCATTAAGGCTCCCCTCGACCAAAAAAAATCTGCAGATCCTTGTTCTGTTTGAGCACTTTGCTTTTACATTAATGTGGGTCTTTTGGTAATAGTACCCACATCAATATGTGACCACAATGTCCAAAAAAAAAAATTGCAACAAGCTTGTAAGTGAAGGATAATTCAGGTAGTTGTGTAACTTTGAATGGAAGAGGTGCAAAACAAATGATAAGGATTCTGAGGTATCTCATTGCTACTACTTGTTCCAAACCTGGAATTTCCCAATTTTCTAATGTAACAGGGACAACAATCATCCAACTCTTTCTTTTTATGCTTATCGACCAACTTCAGCAACTCATCATCGTAACGGAGATGCTTAAAAATTGAACCCCGGAACTCAAACTTATGATGAGTTCTTAAATTAAGACGTGTTTGCTTTGCCTATGGATGGTAGACGAGTCGAGCCGACTTGAGTTTGAGCTCAACTCGAGCTTGAGTTTTTTGAGTTCGAGCTCAATTCCCTCTGTTTGTTAAGCTTGCGAGCTTTTTCTTTCTTTTTTTTTTAAAAATTTTTTTTATATATTTTTTTATTTTTAGAATTTTTATATGTTTAATTTGATATTCAATATTTTATCAATTTCATACTCAAAATTGATCATATATTGTAATTATTAATTAATATCATACATTTTATTTTAGATAATAATAAACCATGGTATTGGTACTTCTGTTTATACATTTAAATTATAATTTATATAAAAATAAACTTAATCAATAATTTAGTAAATTTTAAAAAAAATTAAAATAATTATTTAATATGAGACATGTAAGTATATTTTAATATCTATTTCTAACCTCTTATACTTTTTTAAATTAAAAAGTTCTAACAATTAACTTATGATTTTTTATACGTATCTATTTGTGAGTTTTATATTTATATCAAAATACATATATAGTATACATTATACAATCTATAAATTTTATTTATAAATTTATGTCAAAACTTAGTGATTCCCATGAATTCATCTAAAGATGATGATGATGATGATGATGATGATGATGATGATGATGATGATGATGATGATGATGATGATGATGATGATGATGATAATAATAATAATAATAATGAAATCAACAAGCTTAATCAACAATTTAGTAAGTTTTAATATTTTTTTAATATGACACTAAATTCTATGTTTTATTTTAATATTTATTTTTAATCTCTTATACCTTTTAAAATTGACAAGTCCTAATAATTAATTTATATATATACATATTCTATACTATTATAATTTATAATAATATAATTTTATTAAAAAATTATACCAATAATTAAAAAAATATACCAAAAATTATACCAATAATTACGAGCTCGAGCTCGAGGAGCTTGAAATCAGCTGAGGCTGAATTTAGCTCGAGCTCATTAGGTAAGATTCGAGCTCGAGCTCGAGCCATACCATTCAAAATCGAGTGACTAATGAGCTAGAGCTTGAGCCATACCATTCAAAATCGAGCTCGACTCGTTGTGGCCCCTAGCTTTGCCCGAGTTTAAATTTGTTCAAGCTTAAATTCTTATTAAGATTCAATGATCATACAATACATGATACGACTGCACCCCCATCAATAATTATATTTTGAAAGGAAAAAAAAAAGGCATGATTATGAACACTAGGAATGCCAAAAAGAATTAGTTTTTGGGGATAATTGCAAAAAATTCCTGTGCTTTCATTTATTTACAAAATACTATCCTGTAGTTTGTAAATATACTAAAAAAGCCTTTTTGCTTTGAAAAATAATGCACCCTTCCCCCATTATTTTAATAAAGATGAGTATTTTTGCAGGATTTTAGATTCTATGGGGGCCTTTTAGGCTATTTAGAAACTACAGGTATGTTTTTAGCAATTTTTGTAAATTATAAGGGTATCTTATACAATATTACCTAGATTTTAGATATGTAACATAAGATCAGACTCTATAATTACCGGAATACGTTGATCGCTTAAAGGGTTCGGAAGTAAAAGAGGCCATGAATTAAAAATGTAGCATATTCAGATTTTCAGTGTAGTAATTGTAGGATCGATGTTGAGTCGCAAACACACATTAAATATTCATATTCATGTCCTAATGTTTTGTGGATTTAAACAAAAGCAAAATGTTCAAACAGTTGTTTCGGAAGCCGCCAATCACAGTATTTGTATGGTCTAAAATGAAGTGGGATTCGTTAGGTATATTATATATATGTAGATTATTATAGGTAGGGGTCAAAATTTATTTGAAAGATGATGATGAGAAGTGGGAATCAATAATTAATGTGGTGATGTTGCATGCATTATTATATATGTTTTCAAAAGCAATGCTGATGGTAGGGGAAGATTTAGTACGATTTAGGAATCAATTCCACTTCGATGGAAACACTGTGGCAACACTCTCAATATATATATATATATATATATATATATTGATTCCAAGCAAGTGGAATAAACTGGCTAATCATTTCATATGTAAATTGGGCTATATATATATAATGGGAAAAATGCAATTTTAGTGTTGTAACTTAGGGTTGGCAGTATTTTTAGTCCTGCACAAATTGATTTTCGTAATTTAATATTTTAACTTTAAAATTTTGATAATTTTGGCTCTTTCGGTCAATGTGGCTGCAATATTGAACTTGGCTAAAATATTGCGTATGGCCCAATTAAATTATAATTTTTAATCTGTAATTTAGGGAGGGTTGACATTTTTTGTCCTGCACGAATTGATTTACAAAACTGAAATTGCAATTTAATTGAGTCATGTACAAATGGCATGCAATATTCCAGCCAAGTTCACTGAAAAAGGACCAAAATTGCCAAAAAGAACTAAATTACAAAAATCAATTTGTGTAGTACCAAAAATGTCACACCTCTTAAGTTACAAGACTACAATTGCAAGTTTACATATATATATATATATATATATATATATTTACAAAAAAAAATTCCAGAATCTGTGTAATTACTCTTAATACTCTTTTTTTTTCTTTTTGGAAGTGAAATTATGAATTATTATTTATTTTGAATAAATCGTTTACAATAATTCATATCAAATATCTTAAATCTAATAACTTACCAACAATTATAACAATCCATATTAATCACCTACTATCGATTACAATCATATGATCGTATAACTACATCTACTATTAAATAGAACAATATACCATGCTGGCGGGATTCGAACCCATGACTTTAAGAGTTTACCTCACTGGCGCTTAATACTCTTCTATTCTTTTGAAAATTACAAAAATTTCTTCTTGATCAAGCTTCTGCTATTAAGATTTCGTGTGTTTGCAAATGAAAAAAAAAAAAAAGACACTTATTAACTTACAAGAATAAATTACCTTTTTCGTCCCATAAAAAAGGGACTTTTCTAATTCAGTCCCACGCTTTACAGGATTCCTGATTTGGCCCCATTTTTAGACAAAAAGTTGCCAACTTAGTCCCAGAGCGCATTTTTCGTTAAGTTTTAACGGAAGGATGGAGACTCCGTTAAATGGTTGTTAACATTTGAGGAAAATTATACACGTGATTTATCTACGCATTCTACCCTCAAATCGAACATCAAGTCACTCGACTCACTCCCCTAACCCTAAAAATCTCTTTAGCTATTCTCTTTCAAATTGTTTGCGATTACTGGTTCGATTTCAAGAAAGCGCAAGATTTCAAGTGAAAATAGTGAACATCAGTAGATTCGCGACGATGTCCTTGCAGCCATCTAATCGAGTTGAGTACATCTGTCAATGTTCACTATCTTCACTTGATTTATCAAATGGTTGGGTCGCCAGGACATCATTGCGAATCTGCTTATCACTACAAGAAAATGGCTTAATAGCAACGAAAAAATTTATTGCTAAAATCAGCGTCGAACTAATTAGTCAGTAAAATACTCGTTGCTAATCTACACTACTTAAGATATAATTTTAACATTTCGTTGATAAATTTGTTAGCAAGTAAATTTTCGTTGCTAAACTCATAAGCAAGTAAATTTCTTGTATTAAATAATGCATTAATAACGAAAATTTTACTTGCTACTTAACTCGACGCTGAGTTTTTTCCATTGCTATTGTGTGTTTTTCTTGTAGTCCATATTCATTATCCTCACTTGAAATCTTGTACTTTTCTTGAAATCAAACTAGTAATCGCAATCGATTTGGAAGAGAATAACTGAAGAGATTTTTAGGGTTAGTGGGATGACCTGATGTTCGATTTGGGGGCGAAATGAGCAGACAAATCACGCGAGAATCACGTGTGTAACTTTCCCTCAACGTTAATAGCCATTTACCGGGGTCCCTGTCCATCCGTTAAAACTTGACGGAAAATGGGCTTTGGAACTAAGTTGTCAACTTTTTGTCTAAAAATGAGATCAAATTAGAATCTCGTAAAATGTGGGACTAAATTGAAAAAATCCTTTCTTTATAGAACGAAAAAGGTAATTTAGCCTAACGTACAAACTAGTTAAAAAGGGCTACGTTTTATTATTTAGAGAGGAAAAACAAATCGATTTTAAAAATCCTGCTGAAAAGCACTTTTAAGTGAAAAACCACATCAATATAATTTTTTTATTATATTTTACCCCCTGTAAAACAATTATAACGCGAGGGCGGCTGGGGGTTAATTTTTCAAATTTTTTTCTCATACTTTTTCAATTAATATGGTCGAGTCGGACTTCTCCTATTCTAATATTTTTAATTTACAATTTATCACTTTTCAAAAACTAGAAAACTCTCAGCAAACACGATTTGAAAAACTCCAAGAATCATCGTCATTTAAAACTACAAATCTCCACTATATATGAAATGTTAAACAATAAAGGGTTGAAAAGAACTGATCAGATGCAAATGCGAAAAATGACATTCTTAACATAAAAAAAATCAAAATTATTTCTTGTTTGTGTAGCAGCAAATGACCATATCGATCACCCTCATCATGTAACAACAGCTGCTGCTATCTGCTAATTATCTGGTCGAAAACCGACACTAGAAATGAAGAAGATAACGGTCTCCTCTCCTTTGCTAATTTACGGACAAAGACACAATCACACGCACACGCACAGCCCAACAACAAACAAATCAACACCCCTTTGGAACGTTGCAAACAACAGGATAAAATCACCATTTCCAACTCTCATCACTGATCATCTGCTATATATATGTACAACCAAAAAACTCATGGATAAACTTCAAGAAAACAAACGAAAAACGAAAGCACGAAGTCGGGTTATTTTCGGTCTTTTCAGTCGATTGTTTTACAATTTTCACTGAAAAATGAAAAGTATATGCATGGTAATAATTAATTATTACAGTAGTAATCAAGAGAATGAATTGAAGATAAGAATTTTATCCTATGTTAATTCCGCGAGAATATAGAGCAGTAAACAAAATTGCAACTTGTCGAACGTGCAACTTCGTATTGTCAATCAGATGCAATAAAAAGTATATGATATTGTAAGTCAAATTTATAAAGTTGAATTATACCAAAGAATATCTGTGTCATTTATTTATTTTTTAGGGTATGATTTGGTGATGTTGGCGCATCTATCTTAACTAGTAGGGACTTGGAATTGGGAGGATCTAATCCCACCAGCTGGTTACAATTCTCTATCTAATCCACTTGCTTCATGACCATGATATCTTGTTAGAAAGACAAGAAATGGACTTTTCAAGCATTCAGGGCGAAATTACACTTTTAGTCTCGTACGATAGACGGTTCAGCACTTTAGTCCTATGCTTTACGAGATTTTCAAAATGGTTTTCAAATTGGGAAACTCGACCCATTTAGTTCCATAAATTCTATGAAACAGGTGACTAAATGTATCGAGTTTTCCCAATATTGGAATCATTTTGAAGATTCATAAAGCAGAGGACTAATTGTATTAAACCTGTTATCCTGTGAGACTAAAAATGTACTTTTGACAAAATTCGCAAAAGCTTCGTCTTTCAATCTGCTAATCTTCTTCTTCTTCTTCGTCTTCTGATCAGTCTTAGTTATTTGTGACCCTTTAAGCACAAGAATCACATATTCTTTTGCATGCCCCCACCCTCAAAAGATGAATAATATTCGTCAACTTGCTTCCCTGCATCAACTTTTCTTCACTATATAAACACTTTGTGTTACAAAAATGTCATAACCAACACACTCATAATATTTCTCCTTTGACTCAGGTACATATATAGCTGACTAATTACAACGGATGGCATCCAGCTCCATGACATCGTCACGTGGCTCGTCCTCCTCGTGGACACCAAAGCAAAACAAGCAGTTCGAGGACGCTTTGGCCAAGTACGACAAGGACACACCCGACCGGTGGCATAACATAGCCAGATTGGTTAGCGGGAAGACAGCCGAGGAAGTCAGGAGGCATTATGAGGCGCTAGAGAAGGACATTATGAAGATCGAAACTGATCAAGTGCCTATACCTAATTACAAGGCCATCTCCAACAGCAGAGGATATATATGGCAATGAGCAGAGGTACGTACTAATTGCTGACAATCACAAACATTCATGTAATCAGATCATAAATATTTCATCTCGTTGCATACTTACTTAACGCCATCAAATCATCAACAGGCTTCTCAAGAATCTCAAGCCACAAAGATCAACTTATCAACACTTCATTACCGTTCCAAAGTCCGTTACAAAGGTAGATGTAATATTATGTGTGGTGTTGCCTGAAGGAGAACCTCATCTTCTGTTTGGCATTAGTACAATAGTGTTACTTACTTTACCAGTCTTATTACAAGAAACAAGGTTAAGTGCAGAATCAATAAGATGCATATATAAATTAACCTCTGAAGAAGTGGTCATCACATGATCTTGTAACATGTTGTGTAAAAGTGTATAATAGTACTATGTTTTGTGCCCTTGTCTTTAGATTTCATACGTACATGCCTCAATTTGTCTGGAGTTAGCACAAAGTTTGAGAAACCAAATATAAAAAAAAACAAATTGGAAATATGGGATATCAATCCCTATACCTCTCACATGCTAAGCGAGCACTCTACCATTTGAGCTACATTCCTTCTTGTTCTACATTTATAATGTCATATTTGAAATTAGAACAGATTTAATTTACACGAGAGTTAAAAGCAACGAGATACACTCAGAAAATAGTTGTAAGAAATAATATTTTCAACAAATAAAATATTGTCTGCAGTAATTCGTGAAAAAAAAAATAATAATTTAAGAGAAACATAACTTGAGGTGGGGCCAATGCACTCTACATCAGAGCATTGACTTAAAGCGCATGCACACATTCTAGTATTTCAACTCCGCTGACAAAAAACAAAAAAAGTTAAACTTACAAACTGACTTGTATTAATTAGACTAAAATTGTACGGTCTTCTAATTAATGTTCTTGTACTAAAATAGAAATGATCTTATTCCTATTTTTACGTACTTCAAATGTAATTAGCCGCCGAGTTTTGTTTTATATCGGGATTTGTGTTATAAATGAAAATATTTTTGGATTAGTATGTTTTGTATCGTAACGGGTTTTCTTATTAGTAGATGTGATGGAGTGGAACGTGTTCGAAGTTTGTATTTTTGCAATAGTTTTTTATATGAGAAAAACATGATAAAATGAAAATATGTAATAATTTAAAATGATTTTCTAAAATTTATTTTTCAATTCCATGAAAAAAAAAACCAGCCAAATATGATATCACAACTTAAAAATAGTAGAGAATTGAATTAAAATGAACCAAACAAGGCCTGAGTTTGTGGCGAAGGCTTCGAAGTCAGGTTGCTTCTGTCTCCATGGAACTTAATTTAATTAATTAAATAACGAGTAATTTTAATTTATTATTCTTCTTGAATCATACATCAATTCATGACGTAACAGATATATATCCAACTATTTGGAATTGATTTGTCGAGCAAATTTTGACTTAAGAGAAGTGGCTACACCACGTAAAAAAAGGTTATAAATTCGAATCCTATATAATATTTAAATATTTCTATCAGTTATTATTATTAATTTATTGGTAAATACATCAAAGTTGCCCATCGATTGAACACAGCACCTGTGAGCGCATTAATTAATCTTCGTATAGAATTTATGACATTTATAGAATTAATGGATCATAGATATATATACATAGGTACATGAAATCAAAGAACGTTGATGCAAACAAAAACACATAGATATAAGTATGGAAAACATTAAATTAATCGAGGAATCGAATTTCAATACAAGTACTAATTGTTACTAACGATTAACGCACAGGGAGCATGCACATAATTCAGACAACGTTAATTATTCCCTAAAATATATAATTTGAAGTTATGAAACCCTAAATTTGTAATTCTTGGGGAGTTTTCTTGGAAGATGTCTTGTTGTTGTGCATCCATACTTTGAAAACCTGTCTCTTAACTCCAACCTCAGCGCAAAACCTCTGCAATTCTGTGTCGTCTTCTCTCGGGATCCTCCACCCTAGCTTCTCCGCAAACCCCATCATCTTCTCCTTCTGCTCCGCCGTGAATTTCGTACGGAACCGCTTCTTGTTGCCGAACTGCAGCGGGGGTGGCGCCGGGGCCACCGCGTTTGGATGGTGGAAGTCGTTGAAGTTCAGCTCCTCGCTTGACGAGTCAGTGCCAATGCTTCCACCTCCAGCAGCCCCGCCGCAGAAGGCCATTTTCACCGGCTGCACCATTGAGCCGCCCCAGTGAGCGAGGCCGCCGCGGACCATGGAGGGAGAAGGGAGAGGAGGCGGGAGGTGGAGAGGGTGCACCATGGCAGCTCCTCCGTGGTGCTCCTTCCGGTGGAAGTTGCGGTGGCAATTGCAGGCGGCGCACTTTAGGGCTTCGAGGGTTCCTTCATCGCCGCTGGGCATGAACTCCCCGCATCCGTCGGTGACGTTTCCGCCGATGTTGGCTGCGTGGTTCTTCAAGCACTCGCGGTAGATTGTGGGCCTTGATTTGGATCCTCCGCCGCAATTCGGGTCCAGCGGTCTTGTTTTTTCCTGTCGGGAAATGGGGTTTTCGAGTAAGCTATGGTTGTAGGCGGCTGAGGAGGTTTGCATTCTCATTCCCTTCTCTTCACTACCTGTACTTAGTGACATTCTTCTTCTTGTACTCAATAAACCCTAAAAATGTCTCAGGCAAGAACACGAAACCTTCTTACCAAGCGTTAATGACACTAATAATCAGACACTACAGTCTTAAGTATGATCATATATATTCATCTAATTCTGTCTGCTAGTCCCACCTGCAACAAACGATATTCCTGAACTCATGATTCCTTTTCTTGAAAAACAAGACCCTCATGAATGGGCAAAAGTTGTAAGAGAAATGCAGAAAAACACTGCAAAAACCATCTCAAATCTTGAAAATTAACCACCGCAAGTCCTAAACACTTCCAAACCTAAAATCTTTTCTAAAAATTAACAAGAAGAAGAAGAAGAAGAAGAAGGGCATTATTCCTGAAATGTAAGATTATAGCAATGGGAAAAGAATTGGACAAAATGAGAGGTGGGGTGAGTGTGTTGCAGTGGTTCCAACAGCCAACTAAGTGTCCAACAAGAGACAAGTTGGTTGCTTGTGATGAAGCTAAGGAAAAAGAAAGAACAAGAATGAGATAAGTTCATAGCAGGGAAAAAGTGATGATGAGCCGAGATTAATTAAGAATGTAAAAAAAGAAAGGGAAACCCGACAAGGTCATGTTCGTCCTCTCCCACGCCCTGCCACTTGGTCCCATCCCACCCCTTCATTATTGCTCTTTCCCTCCCACGTACCCTTTATTTCCTTTTCACTGTTTAACACTCCAAACCCCAAAAATATGACGCCAATAATGCAATGCATGAGATGAGATGAGATGCTATTCCTCATTTCTAAGCCTGCACCGATTTGACCCCTCCTCTCCTCTCCGGGTAAAAAACCACCACTCCACGCCATTACACCTATAAAAACACTCATCAACCCTTGTCGGATTATATAACAACACTTACTTGTAAGAATTAATCATGATATCATGACTAATTTTATTAGTAATGTATTTACTTTTAAAAGTTGAAGCCCGATATTAATCGTGATTTTTGGCGGACACAAATCAAGAATTCCCCCCAAAATTATGTTATCACCATGGCCCATCATGTCTTGACTAGCTTTTGGTTCTCAATTATGTCATCATATTTTATAATTTTATACTCAATTTATCCTTGTAGAATCAATTTATTACTCCACCTACCATGTCCATGATGTGACTATTCATAAAAATCACTATTACAAATACACAAAAGTCAACAACAATCATGATCTAATCCTACATGTTCAAATACAAGTAAACACATTCTTAAACAATCATAATTTTTCTTATCACTATTTTAATCACATTTTAATCAACCACAAGTTAATTCGTACCCAATAAGTAAAGAAGACCTTAATGTAAACCATAAATTAATTAATTCCATAGATATTGTATAGGTATAATGACATTAATTACATTTATTTGCATTGTAATGTCATTTTCTGTACATAGTGTCACGGACTTGTACCCTTATAAGTTGTTATTTTTTGGTGTCAGTCCAACGATTTAGGCTCAGAATTTTCTTTTAAAAATTGTTGTGTCGTTTTTTCTTACAATAAACTTTGAGTTTGTATATGTACAAATGTTGAATATGTGTGTGGACTTGAGCTAGTATATTTGAAAAAGACCTTAATTCAGGTTTTCGAGTTTGAATTATTTGGGATTAACGCTAGGTATGCTTCACTCAATGAAGTGAAGGCCATTTATTATTTAAATTGGTGTCGATTTAAAAAAAAAAAGACTTAGCATATATGATTATCCTATGTTTTATTTGAACACGTATACTATTAATTATTTAAATCAATCACATTAAATGAGATGGCTAAGCGAGAAGTACCACTTTTCGGAACAATACTACTAATTAACTCCACATCATAATGTGAAAAAAATTAAATTATAAATATTAGATTTAATTACATTTAGATCCATTTAAAAATATGAAATTTATACTTTTCCTTAAAAGAAGTTTCAAATAACAATTACACTTCTTCCAAATATTCATCGTTTACACCTGACTACCTTTCGTAAGGGTTTGGACAAAAAATATTGATATTAGCAAATATATATATATATAAATTTTTAATTTTGCCTCCATTTAACATTCTCATGTAATAATTTTATACTTATATGGAGAAAAATGTAATGATGTTAACCGCACTCCATATATATACGTACATTACATTTATCCCCGTGTAAGTATAAAATTATACACGAGAATGTTAAATGGAGGAGAAAATTGAAATTATATGTAGTTTTTTTGCCGACGTATACAGTTTTCGTCCACGCTCTAACGGAACAGGGTCAGGTGTAAACGAAAAATATTTGAAGGGGGTGGGGTGTAGGTGTAACCTCGCAATTTCTTTGGAGGAAATTGTGATTTTGTATTTTTGGAGGGGATTTAAGTACAATTAACCCTAGATATTAAGTTATAAGTGGATGGAAAAGAAATTCTAGCCCGAGTTTGGCTCGATCAAATCTGAACCAATTATATGACAAGTGCAATACACTTATCGTGTAATTAGTGTATAGTATAGAAAAAATAATCAATCATATCATAAATATATCGTACTTACTCCATGTTGATTTGGTTCCATCAATCTCTCGGATAAAAAAAGTTTCGTGGATGGAATAAGAATGCAAGCAATAATAACATGGGAAATTCTAGTATGGACCAGGTTCAGCCAAATCTGAATCAATCATATGACAAGTATAATATATTTATTTTATGATTAATTTAATTCAATCAAATTTGATCCGGACAATAATTTTCCAAATAACATATGGTGTAGGGTGTTGGTGCGTGCGAAGTGTGAAGGCTATATATAGAAGTGCAAGTCTGCAAGTGTAGCAGAGAGGGGGAGGGCCCCACGCTTTCCTCACCCAATGTATTTCACCTTTCTGTCTTTCAACTTAGCTGCCTCTGCTTCTCTATCTATGTCCACTACTGTACACTCCGCTACTTGCTAACCTCACACTACACTTTTACAAGAAAATAATCATTATTTCTTTACTTACTTACTTTCTATTAATGTACATTTAATGTTTAATTATTGGGATTATTACATCTCCTGCTATGAGATTTGATGTAATTATATATAAATATTGTATGGTTAAAAAATTACATTTAATTTTTAGATCTCTTTGTTAGTTAAAATTCACTGAGTTTATTGATATTAAAAAAAGTGAATGAAAATCTATATTTACGCTCGATTGACTTATTACTGACTTATTGCTGGTCAAACGAATTTTTTCTGACTAAACTATCCTTATAACGGTGAATATATACCTCATCACATGCATTAACTTATGAAGATGTATAAGGGTGGTTTGGTCATAAAAAGATTTATTTTGATCTACAATAAGTTAGTAATAAATTAATTAATGGTAATATCGATTTTCATTTACCTTTTTTGCTAATATCAACAATTTCGGTGAATTTTGACTTATGAAGGGACTTATTTGTTATACTGAAGTAAACTTAGAGGGTACTAGATGTGATTTTTCAAACTATATGGAGTATACGTGTAATTACATCAAACCTCAGGAGAAGAGATGTAATTATCCCTAAATTATTTTAGCAAATTTAATTTGTAATTCATTTTATATTTTTCTATTAATTAACGTAAATAAGCATTACAAAAATTAAATTAGATACACGCATCAAATGTGTTTGAGACACGCTACACCAATTTTGTGACTTTCAATAATACTCTAAGTTGTTTTCTATTTTTAAAAAAAAATATATTATGTGTTTTGACTTACATATTTTATTTTTATTTATAATATATTTTAAAAGATAAAATATAAATACACGTAGAAACAACATATCGCGATCATGCGTAGATTTTGGCACTTCCAATCTTTTAAAATTTCCAAAGATTTACCGCACTCCAAACTAGGGGCAAAATGGGAATTTAGTTATGTGGGGGTAGGTAGGTATGGTCACTCTCATCCCGGCTTGTGGTCCACATATTAACAGGCCTATTTATGGTGGGCTTTTTAAGGCAATGAAAATCTACAAAGTATTCTTAACGGATCTCTGGCCCAAAACTTCATTGCCTGAAACGTAGTCAGTATCCCACATCTGGGCTTATTGCCACTACTGTTGCAGTATGATTACGCCGCTATGTTTGGTGTAATTATACATAAATTATATAAAATTTGAAAAATTACATATAACATCTTTAAGGTTTGTTTTTGTCTAATAAATAAATTTATCTATTAATCAAAATTAAGTGAATTTATGATAATAGCAAAAAGATTGAATGAAAATTTCTATTTACCCTCGATTGATTTATTCTCGACTTATTGCAAATCAAACAAATTATTTTCTGACCAAACTACCCTTATAGATTTTCATACACTAATGCATGTATGGAGGTACATCTTCACCTTTTAAAGGTAGTTTGATTATAAAAAGATTTGTTTGACCTCCAATAAGTCAATTATTAGTAAGTATGGATTTTTATTCAATCTTTTTGCTAATATTAGCAAATTTAGTAAATTTTGACTAACGAATAAATTTATTTGTTAAACGAAAACAAACTCCAGTGGTACTAAACGTAATTGTTCAAACCATAAAGGAGGACGGTACAACTACCCATTTATTTTAATTACAATGGGGGTAGGGATCGATACAATTTAGATTTGAATCTCGACCCTCTTTTTCAATAAGAAAAGTGATATCAATTCAAACGGTTGAGTTGATGTCGTACTTTCAGAATTAATAAAATCTTAATCGCCTTGAATAATCATGCAATAATAACTCAAGTTCCAAATAATAAGGAAAAACGAACTCGATCAACTTTGTCTTCTCCGAGCTAAATAAAGCCACTAATGATGAATCAAGGAATGGTTATAAATTGAAGATGTACAAAAATATGTTAGGAAGCTTGTGATGTCTGATCTCCTATTGGAAATGATGGGATCAAACCACTTTTTCATAGAAATCCAAAACATAAGAATAACAAATTGGTAACTAATATTCTCTTACCTAAGCGATGAGGCTGAGATCTCACAATTAAGAGGTTGTAAATTTGAATCTCATAAATCTAAATATTCAGCCTACTTTTAGTAATAGTATATTGTTTATTTGTTTACTTTGATTTTGCTGGTTAACGTAGAAATATTAATGATATTGTAAAGATAGTATGTTAATTGATTTAAAATATATATTTCAAAAAAAAAAGGCACTAACCTTGTTTTGGGTCATAACCAAGACAAAATACAATGAAAACAACCTCACATTTTTTATTTAATGAATAATAAGAGGATATGTCTATCTACATCAACCTTTTAGTGGCATCTACATGTATCAATAACATAATGAGGCTGCCACTCCATTTATGGGAAATAATTGCAAATTTATTTCTATATTAAATTCTCTCTAAAATTATTAGAGGAAAAAAAGAATCTGTATCCAAATTCCAAAATGCAAAAAATGTGTGTAAGGTATTTAGATTAAGACTTAGGTTAGGCCTCTAATAAAGTTCAAAATCCACCCATTTAGCTTTCCTTTTTTTTTTTTTTTCCTTCTCTTTTCTTATTTTGATGAATAATTCTTCGGTAGATTGATTACCTTTCACAATACCAAACACCGTTTAGATAGTTTTTTACAGTCTGTTTGTTTGTTTTTATTTTCATTTTACATGAAAATTTATACAAAATTAAAAATACATATTTTTTAGAATTAAATACAGATATCACCCTTGAAGTATTCACCCCACATCAATTACTCCCTAAAGTATTAAAACTTTCAAAAAATCCCGACCTTCTAACTCTTTTAATTTTAAAATTTAAAAAGTCCATTTTACCCTTATTAAAAATTGATTTCTGAAAAAAATAATTAAAGAGATTTTTAAAATACCAAAAACCACTCTTTTTTGAAGCTTTGTTCAATTTTAGTTTTACTTGTTCATTGAGTTCCTTTTATTTTTATAATGCTAAAGTATTTGGAGCTCATTTTATTTTAGCTTCACTTATTTGTCAAACCAAGTTAAAAATAATTTAGACATTCATATAATTACCACATTTATATAATTATCATATATGTAAAAATATATATTATAAATATATGTTAATTGTATATTTTCTTATTAGCTCATCAATTCTTTCGATTTTATTAATTGTATGTTTGTTAGTAAATTATAAATGTATATGCATGTATAAATCTATTTTTAATTTGATTTTTCAAACAAGTGAAATTAAAATAAAATGGGTCCAAGTACTTTAGGATTACGAAAGTAAAAAGAACTCGACGAACAAGTGAAATTATAATTAGATAGAGTTTCGATAAAAGGTGATTTTAGTATTTTAGAATTTTTTTTTTCAGGAAGCAACTTTTAATAAGGGTAAAATGGACGTTATTGACTTAAAAGTTAAAAGAGTTAGAAGGTTATGGCGGTTTTGAAGATTTTAATATTTTATGATAATTGATGTGGGGAGAATACTTCAAGGGTGATAACTGCATTTAACCCTATTTCTACTGAAAACATAAAATGAAATCTCTAATGTTGCATTTGGATTGAAGGATTTGAAATTATGAATTTTAAATCCTTCATAACAAATCATTTGAATTTGTTCGGATAATTCAAAATTTAAAGGATTTCAAATCCTTCCATTCCAATTCTGAATTATGTTTTGATGAATATGAATGGATTGCAAATTCATTTCAAATGGAGTCCTTTGAAGTCCTTTCTCCAAATCATTCCTTCAAATCCAAATTCATCACTCTAAATACACTCTAACAGTTTTCAAAGAGTACGATTGGTGTAGCAGGAGTATTCTTATTTGAAAGACTAATTTAATTGCAGTAATTGAACTTATTTAAATCAATCATATATCCAAGATTCAAGTAAATTTGATGTTCGTAGTTATAATATGATTTGAAGGGCTCACATTTATCACTTAGGCTGTCTTTCCTAGTATAAAATTTCATTTGTATTAGTGCTTACTCTTCTTTCTTGTATCCATTTGCATTTAACATTTAAATTACTTGTTCTTAGGCAATTAGGCCATGTCCTAGAGTTTTCTTGATTTTATTAAAGTTGTTGCACTAAGATTTGTTTTCTCTGTTGTCACTATGTCGAAAACAATACAGAAATCTGCAGCAGCTAAGAGATTCGTTTCCTTTTCTCTCTTTGTCATCTTCTTTATCAGATCATGGTGTCAACTAAGCAAGAATTCATGGAGCCCAACAAATTATTTCCCTTCAGCAGCTTAGCTGCCATATTAAAAATAATAATGGCCGCCAGCTAAAGCTACATAAAAAATCTTGTCCACGTTAAACATATGGTTCAGACACGACTGTTCTGACAACAGTTGTTTAATTCTCTCCGCAGCAACACCAGGATTTTCCATCTCTTAATTCTCATCCTTTCCGAGGCCGTCTTCGACTTCAACTCAACTCCTACTCCAAGAAAAGGACAGCCAAGAATCAGTTTTTGGATTTGGGTTTCTCTTTTCTTGGATTGGATTTGCTTCAAACTCTACTGCAACTGAAACCCAGAAAAGAAGAGTCTTTTGATCTCGTAGGGTTTTGAATACCAATCAAGAATCAGTTCTTGAATCTGGGTTTTGCAGTTTCTTGGATTGGATCTTTTAGTGGTGGGAAAGATGAGTTTCAGAGACGAGGGAGAAGATGGGAGGGGAGATCTGAGGAAGCCGTTTCTGCATACTGGGAGTTGGTATCGGATGGGCTCCAGACAGTCTAGTATGACAGCCTCGGCTCAAGCTATCAGGGACAGTTCTATCTCAGTCTTGGCCTGTGTCTTGATCGTGGCTTTGGGTCCTATCCAGTTCGGTTTCACTGTAATGTTCTCCTATGCTTTCATGTTCTTTACTAGTCTTTTTGAATTGTTTGATCAATGATTGTTTGATTGCAAGAGGTTGAGATGTGAACTTGAGCAAACAGATTGTTTTGTTGTTGCAAGAAGTTGAAATGATTCTGAACTCGAGCAAGAACTCGAAGTCCGTGTTAGGTGCTTAATAGGATGATTATGTCGTAGAATTGTACTTTATAGGCTTGATTATGATGGAGTTGAGGGAAATGTTGTAGTTCTTGATGTTGGTTTTAGATGAGTGCTGAATTTAGATTGCTCTTCATTTTTGACTTTCTATTAGCGGCTTATGAGAATTCGTCTGTAACCGAATGAATGGGTGTTATTGGGTTTTGGAGAGTAGTTTGACAACATTGAATTGAAGTTTGTGTATGCTTCGCTATAAAACTGAGAGTGATTGCCGATAGAAACCAAAGTATGTCTTTTCTGTATCACACAGACGTAAAATTGAACTTGATAGGTTGGGCGTTATTATGACTGATATTTGACTCTTGAAATTTATAAATGGTTAATTTGTGCTTGAGTTTGCCTTGTTCTTCGTGTTTGTGAAAGTTTTGGGTAGTACTATGATCGGGGGATACTTTTGGTGGCACATGGCTAGAGTCTCACAATTGGGATCGATATGAAAAGAATTTACCCCTTAATGGAAGAAACTTATCTGTATCCACTAGTCGCAATCCCATGCCACCAAATTTAATTGTTAGCGCATACGATATTTCTTTTTTCTTCTATGAGTATAATGCTACTAAATATGAGTCGATTAAACAAACATAGGTTGTATTAACTGTTTATTCTTTTGTTCATAAAGTGTGGTTACTCTTCACCAACACAGTCTGCTATCACCAAAGATCTCAAGCTTACAGTCTCACAGGTTAGCGTTTTTTCTTGCTTCATTTTTGCAGCATTTGTTGATTTTGTACAATAACAATGATTGATTGGTACAGTTCTCCTTATTTGGTTCTTTATCAAATGTGGGAGCTATGGTCGGGGCAATAGCTAGTGGTCAGATTGCTGAATACATAGGTCGAAAGGGGGTACGTGTTGTTTCACTGATCTGAGTTTCTTCTTTGGATCTCTTTGTTTCAGATTTTGTACTGAATGACAGAGACTTGATTTATTTGTTAACTTGCAGTCTTTGATGATTGCTGCGATACCAAATATCATTGGTTGGCTTGCCATATCATTTGCTAGAGTGAGATTTTCAGACCCTTTTGTTAGCATCTCACCTCTTTTGTCGGCAGCCTTTAGCTCTTATTAGTATTGCACTTTGAATTTAGGACTTCTCGTTTCTTTACATGGGAAGGTTGTTGGAAGGATTCGGTGTGGGTATAATCTCTTACACGGTAACTACAGAGCAACCCTTTTTGGGTTTCTGAACTTTCTTAAAGTCCTGCTTGATTTATTTATGGTTTTAATCGCTTTTATAATTTGAATAGGTGCCTGTATACATAGCTGAGATAGCGCCACAAAATCTGAGAGGATCACTGGGCTCAGTGAACCAGGTTTGCTGGTGTAAATAACTTTTGTTCCAAATTGAACTGCTTCATTACAAGATCCGGCTGAAGTTTACTTTCTTCTATGATGTAGCTCTCTGTGACAATTGGAATCATGCTGGCGTACCTACTGGGACTATTCGTCAGTTGGAGAGTGCTTGCAGTTCTTGGTAATTCTCGACCGAGCTTTGATTTTGTTAGGCATCGATTCTATGCAACTTTATTCTATTCTCGGAAAATATTATGACATTGTGGTTTGAGGCCTCTCGACTTCTTTGATTAGTTGTTTTATGGTGAATAAGCTGTCAAAAGTTTGCAACAAGGATCCCAGGGGGTGACTAATGTTCATTTTATTGCAGGAATATTGCCTTGTCTGATACTGATTCCGGGACTCTTTTTCATCCCAGAATCTCCTCGATGGCTGGTGAGGCTACAAAGGAGCTTTTTTTATCCCAAGTCTGCTTTTAGCGTAGATACAAGCACTAACATACTTCTGTTACGTGAAAATTAGGCTAAAATGGGAATGACAGAAGATTTTGAAGCATCTCTGCAAGTACTTCGGGGGTTCGACACTGATATTACCGTTGAAGTAAATGAGATCAAGGTACATTTTCTAGCATCGATTTATAAGACCTGAAACAGAGGGCACATGAGCATGCTCTTTCTTGCGTTGCATTATTCTATTATTTGATCCATTCATGTATCTTCCTTCTTGGCCTAGGACATTTTGGTCAATTTCTTAAAAACCACGGAATTGTAAGAATAGTTTTTGCGGTTTGCAGAGGTCTGTAGCTTCAACAAGCCGAAGAACAGCAATCCGCTTTGCAGATTTCAAACTGAGAAGATACTGGTTGCCACTAATGGTGCATAAATTTTGTCAAGGCTTCTGATTTTCCTATTGTTATGTTGCATGTGTAGAGCTTACATGCTTACTTTTGGTTTCTCGTTTCCGGCAGATAGGAATCGGCTTACTTGTTCTCCAACAGCTATCAGGAATTAACGGCGTGATCTTCTATTCCAATAATATATTTGAATCTGCTGGTAAGTAGAAGTATTATCCTTTTCCTGAAACAGGGTTTGGGACTATGGGTCGATGTTATTCCGTTGTACAACTCGTGACTATAGGAGTATTATGGCTATAGAGCTTCACAGTCGTCAATGTTTGAGATATGCGTTTTATCAATATAAAGATTGAAACGATTTTCCCTTACCCTTTCTGCTAGTACTTCGTGGTTTGACTAAGGGCTTTGGTGTTTGAACAGGGATCTCATCGAGCAATGCTGCAACAGTAGGTGTCGGCACTATTCAGGTTTACCTTACAGAACTTACTCGCTCACATGGAATGGTTATGAACTGTTCTAAATTGTTACAAAGATCTAAAAAAATGGTTTTCTTCAGGTTATTGCTACTGCAGTGGCTACATGGTTGGTGGACAGAACGGGGCGTAGGATTCTGTTAATTGTGAGTTAAACAGATACTACACGATTTCTAATGTCTAGAAGTTATTAGACTACCTTACAAACTCGGAAGTACCCGTTTCAGGTATCTTCAGCTGGAATGGCTTTGAGCCTCCTAGTAGTTGCCATGGCGTTCTTTTTGAAGGTAACAAATAGAACATCGAAATAGTTCTAACAAACATTCTTAGTTAATTTTTCTTCCGACATGCTGCTAATTGGTACTTCTGCAATTTGAAATTGTCTTAAGGGCTTCGTTCCTGCGGATTCTACACTGCACGGTATCTTGGGAATCCTATCCGTAGTCGGGGTGGTGGTATGTCTTCTTACAGATGCATGAATATTAGATGATTTATGAATTTTCATTTGGACAAATTTCTAACTTTGTTCAACTAACTTTTTCAATTATAGTGCATGATCATCTCTTTTTCGCTCGGAATGGGGCCTATTCCATGGCTTATAATGTCTGAGGTACCATTTTCCCTCCTATCTTACACAATATATGGAGTTCTTGAAATTTCCATGAGATACTCGTATATTTAGATACCCGTGTAATGTGAAGACATCTTTTATCTTCTGACCACAGTTCACATGTAAAAACGTTAAACAAACATTGCAAATCTCACTTATAATCTCTTGTATCGAAGCTAGAACGGAAGACTGGGAACATAAGATCTTGCTCACAATACTAGTTTTTCTTCACTTGACTGATCATAACAGGATTTCATCAGCTATATGTTACGATGATATCATATCGTTATATTGCAGATTCTCCCGATTAAAATCAAAGGCCTAGCTGGAAGCGTTGCAACTTTGTTCAACTGGTCCTTCTCCTGGGCAATTACCATGACTGCACCTCTGCTACTGGCCTGGAGCAGTGGAGGTTCGTGATTACGTACCTCTATAATTTCATTTTTCCACGTGTTTAATGACTATGCAACTATACATATTTCGGCTTTTGTAAGGACAACGGTGTCAATAATAACAAGACCGGATAATTACATAAACACTCTTTTAAAGGTTCAAACATATTGCAAACAAGTCCTTCAATTCTGGAAAATTACAATGACACTCCTCGCAATCATGTTTTTGCATTACTATTCCCCCCCTGTAATTCAATCTTCAGAACTATAAGGTGAGGGTAGCGTGTATTGTCTGGCAGAGTTTAGGCCAGTAATGGGCAGTAGCATGTCCCTTAGCTTCTTACACTGCTGAACTAATCTTTCTAACATGAAACTAACTGGGCATTTCTCTGTCTTAACAGGAACCTTCACTCTATACACAGTCATGTGTGTACTGACCGTCGCATTTGTCACAATTTGGGTTCCGGAAACGAAGGGAAAGACATTAGAGGAGATCCAGTTCTCCTTCAGATGAGATTCTTTTCTCAGTTTTGCATCGTTTCTTCCACATTTACATATTGCCGTTCTGTTGGAATCGTCTGTCGTTCATTTCGACTGTGTTGGTTTAAGAGACGGATGTCAAAATTTGTTACGATTGAATTTTTATTTTTTATTTTATATAATTTGGGCTGCTTGAAATGTTTTCTCCAAGATAAAGCTTGGATGCCTGTGGGTGTTTGTAAAATTTAACTTATTTATTCCATAAATAAATAAATTCCGACAAATTTCATTATCATCTCCCTTTTTCTTCAGATATTATTGATTCTGAAATTTCAGATAGTCTCGATCATTCATGTCCTTGGAATCATGCAGCATTAATTCTACTAACTGTTCTGTACTAAAGTTCAACGAGAGTCCTTCAGAGGCTTCAAGTTTGTAAGATTTTTCTTCTTATGTAATTAGAGTACAGTTTCAATATGATAAGGCAATCACTCTCACAGGATACCCATCGATGCAATCCTCCCAAGGGCCATTCCTCGATGGAACAGAATGCATCGCTTCCGGGAAGTAAGTTTCCTCCCCAAGCCCCGACCTTTCGAGGAATTTCCGCTGAAACTCAAGGGAGGATTCGTCGAGATTCCCTGTTACCCGTGAATGCTCCATGAGCTCACAGCGCGGGGCTTTCAAACTATCCGGAGCACGGTAACAGGAGTAATCGACTAGGTAAACTATCGATGAACTAATCGCCGCCTGTTCCTCCGTCCATGCCAGTTTTTCTTTGAGTAGTCGAGCAAGACGACGTAAACAGAGGGAAAACTTTGAGCTTGAGGAGAAATGGAAGAACAAGAAGTGGATTAATAACCCCAAGGGGGTGGTGTTTGTTCACCGGGTGGTTTTTTGCCAGGGGGTGGAGATTGTTCACGGGGAGAATGTGCTTCCTCCTGAGGCACTTGTTCATGGAGTGGCAGGGCCCTCCCGTTTAGCTAGGGTTGTTCATAGGGTGAAAGTTTCATCCCATGTTGTGGTGACTGTTCATGGGGTGGGTTTTGCTCTGCTCCGTTTTCATGCGTTTCTTGGGCACTATCCACCTCTTGAACACCGCGAGCACGCGACCTGGTTTGCATTCTCAATGTCGAGGTGATGGTTTCCACATACGGAGCCAATGATGTGGTAGTGGTTTTTAGTGAAGAAATAATCGGGAAAATCACCTTCGACACAATTGCACCCCAAGTCTAGTGAGAGAATTTTTGTATGTGTCTTGTAAAATCCATGAATAGTCAAAAAACCCCCATAAAAAATAATATATGGGGTATTTATAGTGATGTTAGTTAATTAATGGTGTGATAGGGTGTGAATATTTATTACGTAGCTTACATAAGAAAATTACTCTTATACCCTTATAATTAAATGTTTATTACTATTATATACATCATACAGCCCCCACTCTCAGACGGAATACTCGCAATTAGCAGTAATCCGGATGAGCGTAAGAATTCCTTGCAAGAAAAATTGAAGCGTTGAATGTATGGGAAGGGTAGGTGGGAATCCATTAATTGTTCTCAAATGAGTTATTAGAAGACGTGTGAGTCGCCCGAAAAAAAAAAAAAAAAAAAAACATGGGAAGCATTTAGTGCCTCTCAAGTAGCACAATTATTTAAAGTAATATTGAAGAAGTTTCAGACCCAAGATTTGTGGTGCAAAGCCCAGGTCGAGAGACCTGGGGCTCGACCTGGGCGCGCAAAGCCCAGCTCGAGGCACTGGTGAGCCGCCCAGGTACGCCCGACAATGCCTCGAGCTGGTGCACCCCAGCTCGGGTCCGTTGGGGACCTGGGCGAAGCCGCAGCTCGAGGCACTGCTGCGCCCCAGCTCGAGGTTGCCTCGAGCTTGTTGGGGACCTGGGCGAAGCCCAGCTCAAGGCACTGCCTCGAGCTGGTGAGCCAGGTGCGCCCCAGCTCGGGTCCGCCCCAGCTCGAGACAGTGCCTCGAGCTGGTGAGCCTAGAGCTGGGCTGGGACCTGGGCGAAGAGCTGGTGAGCCACCCAGGTGGCGAAGCCCAGCTCTAGGCACTGTCTCGAGCTGGTGAGCCCTGGTCCACCATCCCATATTTTTTGTTCTTTTTTACTCTTACTTTCTACTAGTAGAGGTTAATCTCTTTCATGTGTTTTGAGAAATTTCGACGTCGTCTTTGAGAGATGTGACTCCCCCTCACACTAGAGGATTTTCATGCATCATGGAACATGTGATGAGTGGCCGAGTTGTTTTACTCTACCAACGGTGAAGGTTTTATTTTTATTTTTATTTTTTGTTTTTAAAATTTCTATCCCTATTTGAGATGTAATTTTTTTAAATTTTTTATCTTTTGTTTTGGTTTCATCTCTTCTCCGCCCTAACAAGGAGGTGTTTGACCTACGCTCTTCCTGTAGGGCGCTCATTATCGAGGTGACACTCCTCTAGGAGGAGGAGGTCTCCTCCTCGACATAACACTCCTGTAGGAGGAGCGGGTGCTTAACATCCGCCTCCAAGAGGAGGGCGTGTTTGGCTTCCGCTTTCCCTTAAGGCTCTTCTTCTCGAGATGACACTCTTCTAGGAAAATGAGGAGGGATTCGACCTCCCCTTTCCCTTGAGGGCTTTCTCCTTGAGACGACACATTTCAGGAGGAGGAAGTCTTTTCCTTGAGATGACATTCCTGTTGGAGGAGGAGTAGGTCAACCTCCCCTTTCTCCTGAGGGCTCTTCTCCTTAGGACGTCAAGGACGACACATTTCAGGAGGAGGAAGTGTTTTCCTTGAGATGACACTCCACTTGGAGGAGGAGTAGGTCGACTTCCCCTTTCTCCTGAGGGCTCTTCTCCTTGGGACGACACATTTCAGGAGAGGGAGGTCTCTTTCTCGAGATGACACTCCTCTTGGAGGATGAGGAGGAGGCGGATCCTTTTCGTGACCCCCCAAGACCTTGGGGAAGAGGGGGGAGTGTAGTTATTATTTATTTAGTTGTATTTCAGATAGCTTTCTCCTACTTGTATGGTCGGATATTTTGGTGTGTAATTCTGCAAGACATAGTACTTGGGATGACTTTCTTCCGACTCTTATGGCCGGATGTTTTGACATGTAATTCGACACTATTTAGCACTCATGAATGTAGTTGCACGTGTTCCGTTATTGCGTTTTCATTATCTTTACCGAAGTTGTTTCAAGGGATGCTTTTGCTCATGTCCGGAGTTGATCTTTTACCTACTTCTAGGAGGGCAAAGTTTCCATGGTCGTATTCTTGATGAGGATATCAAGTTTCATCTATGGGATGTTGCCTCAAGGGATACTTGCTCATGTCCCGAAATTGGTCTTTCACCAACCTCAAGGGGTGCAAAGTTTCCGGGGCGATGTTTCTTATGACGATCTCAAGTTTCATCTAAGAAGACGTTGCTTAAAAAGATACTTGCTCATGTCCCGGAGCTGGTCTTTTACCAACTTCAAGGGGAGGCAAAGTTCCGAGGCTATGTTTCTTACGAAGATCTCAAGTTTCATCTAAGAAGACATTGCCTCAAAGAATACTTGCTCATGTCCCGGAGCTGTTCTTTTACCAACTTCAAGGGGATGCAAAATTCCCGTGAGTTTTTTTTTTTAGACTACGACAAGAAAATTAACTTCATTACTCAATATTCGCATTACAACGTCTTAGGGGAAATCAAAATGGGAGAAGGATTTGTTGAGCTCCTACTCGAGCTTTCTCCTATTACAAGTGAATAGTCAAAAGATAATTTTTCCAGCTATGCGAACTTAAGGTTACTACTTCGTCGCGAGGGAGTCTTTTTCCTTATGAGATCATGAGATGACTTCTGCATGGGGTGCACAGCCTTGCCTCCCCTTGCTACGAGCTCGATGCGTGGCTCGAGCTCATCATGGAGTGCGCGGTCTAGAGCTCGTCATGGGGTGCACGGCTCGCATCTCCTGGTCAAATTAGCGTCTTCGTGGATATTGGTTGACATACTTCTTCAAGTGTCCCCGTTGGATCAATATCTCTATGTCATTTTGTAGGTGATGACATTCCTCAGTTGTATGCTCCCTGTCACGGTGGAAGCGACAATATTTGTCAGACTTTAGCCTCTTGCGATGGTCCTTCATTTTTCTCGGCTAGTGGTTGATCAACCTTGTTGCTCCGCCACGACTAATATTTCTCATCTAGGGGCGTTCAAAAGGGTGTAGTGCGTAAATCCGGCGGGGGGGATATGCTTGCGTCCCTCCTTCTTCCGCATCTCATCTTCTTCCTCCTTATCTTTCCTCTTGACACTGAGGGTAGGATCCGAAGCTGGGAATACCTCGATTCTGATATACTCAACGACTTCATCTCCTTCTGGCGGATGGTGAAAAGGTATGCGGTCGTTTTTGGGACTTTCTTGTTCATAGAGAAGTAATGTAAAAAATGTTGGGTTAGCTGCTCAACGCTGGAGATAGTTCTAGCTGGTAGTTGATTGAACCAAGCTAGAGCACACTTTGTAAGCGTAGTGCGAAAGACCTTGCAGTAGGGGCATCACTCAAGTCGTACCAATCAATTTTAGCATAAAATTGGTCTAAGTGTTCTTGCGGGTCTCCCGTTCCATCGTACTCCGGGAGGTTTGACACTTTAACGCCCGTCGAAAGTGCCTCGGCTAAGATTGCCTTGCAGAAAGCGCTACGTCTTGGAGGAGCCACGACCAAGGGGAGATAAGGGTCCGCTAGTCCCCTCGAGAGTATAGGTGTTGTGGGTTACCTTGGCTGCGGGGGGGAGTTGATTTTATTCCTGCGCAACATCCGGTTTAGATACTCTGCTATTCACCTCCTCCCGCCTCTGCTCATTCTCCTCGGGAGCCGAGGAATCTTCTCGACTTCGACGAGGAGAAGGAGGGGGCGGGTTTATGGGGTGATTAGTCGCAAATTGAGTTATCGCTTGAGCGGTTGCTCTGTTGGATGCATCATGGATCAGTGCTAGTAAGGCCTCTTGCGTCAACTGGATCATCGAACCTTCGGGTGGAACTCCTGGGAAGGGGTGATTCCCCCAAGGGGGTGGTGTTTGTTCACCAGGTGGTTCTTTCCCAGGGGGTGGAGATTGTTCACCGGAGAATGTGCTTCCTCCAGAGGCACTTGTTCATGGGGTGGCAGGGCCCTCCCGTTTGGCTGGGGTTGTTCATGGGGTGAAAGGTTCATCCCATGTTGTGGTGACTGATCATAGGGTGGGTGTTGCTCTGCTCCGTTTTCATGCGTTTCTTGGGCACTATCCACCTCCTGAACACCGCGAGCACGCGACCTGATTTGCATTCTCAATGTCGAGGTGATGGTTCCCACAGACGACACCAATGATGTGGTAGTGGTTTTGAGTGAAGGAATAATCGAGAAAATCACCCTCGACACAATTGCACCCCAAGTCTAGTGAAAGAATTTTTGTATATGTCTTATCAAATCCATGAATAGTCAAAAAACCCCCATAAAAAATAATATACGGAATATTTATAGCGATGTTAGTTATTTTATGGTGTGATAAGATATGAATATTTATTATGTAGCTTACATAAGAAAATTACTCTTATACATTTATAATTAAATATTTATTACTATCATATACATCACATTTCAATCATACGAAACAATTTAAAAGAAAACTATTATTATTTTTCATCCCCATTTCACTTTCACTCTCATCCCTTATTGAATCAAACGAAGCCGTCATTATCAACTAAGACTTCCAATTTGACAGTGTAAATGATTCTTTAAGTATTTTTTAATGATTCTAATTTAACCTATTATTCCCATTCAAATACGCAATTATCTAAATTATACAAAAATAGTAGCACTCATAAATACTAGGCTGTGGAAATTAGCAAATGGCAAAGGACAGATTCCCCAGTCCAAATATTTTGAATAACTGGTTAGCAATCATTTTCAGCAAAAGTAACACAAGAGTCACATAATCTAAAAAATGTTAAGATGCGCTGATATAGAAAAAATCTTTCTTTACTTTCACTTTTCTCCCTACACTAAAACTTTCTCTTAAAGAGCCTCTTATCGTCATTATGGAACCTATATCATTAGACAACTTTTATTGAATTCTCACTAATACGAGGAATAGACGTAGTCAAGACAATATCTCCCATATTTAATAAGTTCATCGACGATAATATCCGAAATTTTTCACAAATTGCTATTGTCGGAGTTGCAGGAGGAGTAGGCATTTCTGTCTGATGACATTCCTCAGCTGTTCATGCCGGAATAGGGGGCAATTTTATGCCAAGAACCGATGATAGAGGATGTCCGACTTGTAGTTTTCAATATGGCAGTTGATAGCACGACGAGGCTAGATGTCGCCAAATTTATAGGGCCCGTTTACAAGGCTTGACGAAGGTGGATTGAGCCTCCAGTCCACCCTTATACACGGTTTACTATAAAAAATGGCGGCCCACAAATAATCCATCAACCATTAGATAAAAGGGTAAATTACAGCTACCTTCCTTTGAGTTTTGACATAATTACAAATACCTCCTCGTTGTTTGAAAGATTATAAGTACTCCCCTGAGGTTTGTAACCGTCTAACAAATACCCGTTTCCATCCATTTTTATGGATGAACTGGCCAAAATGCCCTTACGCATTTTATTTAATTTTTAAAATTCTTTGAATTTTTTTTTTTACTACAATGAGGTTCTTAAAGTTTTTTACACAAAGGAGTTAATAATGCAATTTGTCTCGACTGATTTTCTGCAATTTAACTAAAAAATCAAGCGCAAAATGGTCAATTTCAGGCATTTGGTTGAAAGTTAAAAACATCAGAGGGGTAATTGTAATTTTTCAAACAACGAAAAAATATTTATAATTATGTCAAATTTCAGGGAAGATAAATGTAATTTACCCTAGATTAAATTTGATAAATTATCCAACCTTGGAGACGTAATAGTGTAGTCTAACCCTATCCACATTCTATATAACTAAACAAACACCAATATACCACATTTTATCTAATCGGATCGTGTCAACTATTTATGTCATGTAAAAAAGTAAGTGGCCCCCAAGCGTTGGGAGATTGTCAAAAAGAGATGTTTTGGAAGCTTTCAGAAGTGCTGTCTAAGCTTCATGTTTTGAGGAGGAAATGGTGGTAAATTTCGCTCACATTTTTTGGTAATGAAACCAACCAACTGATTATTTGGCAAATCAGGCGTGTACATTGCAAAAACACAGATGTGATGGTCTTGTTCAAGCAGGTAGATTACTTCTAATTCTCGATTTTATTGATTTTAAGGAAGTAGTACTCCTTATTTATAATATTGTAGTCTATCTAATTTTATCTAAACATATGTGGTTTTATTTAAAGAAAAAAAATGATAAATTATATTTTTTTGTCTTGTAATTATAGGTCGTTAGCACTTTTAGTTCTGTAACTTATTCTATTTACGCATTTAGTCCTTCTTTTGATGAATTTAGCGTTGAACATCTCACATTTGGTCATTGTTTGGTAAATTTAGTTCTGTGTTGACTTTTTTTGTCTCATTCACACTGGAGTATATCTCACTTTTTGTCCTGTAACTATATATCGTCAGTACCAAATTTGTCAACACATAACTAAATTTTCCTAAAAATGATCAAATATGAGATGTATTGGACTAAATTCGCCAAAAAGGATGAAATGTGTAAACGTAATAAGTTACCAGACAAAAGTACCGACGACCTAAAATTATAGGACTAAAAATATAATTTTGTCAAAAAAAAAAAAATTATAACGGACTTCCACCAACCAATCAAATGACAAGCCCGAGATTGGCGGGAGTCACCAATGCGTGCATGTCCGAAGTGAAATCACGACCGTTTATCCTTGCCAAGACCAACACCATCGCCCGGTTTCGTTTTCCGGGCATAATTCTTCAGGTGAAAGTTAACGAAAAAGTGCCAAAAGCGACGTCGTAAACAGGGTGCTGAACCCCCAAGCCCAGAATCCGGAGCAACCCGACCCTGTAAAGTGGAGGTACAGCATCAAACCCGAAACCAAATATCCATACAAAAACTGCGTAATCTGGCAATTTGTCACCACCCTCTTCCACCCGGGTCGAAGCCCCATAGCCGACAGAAGGTAGTAGGCGTACATCAGCACATGCACGGCGGCGTTGGTCACCAGCCCCACGGGCATCATCGTCTGCGCCGCCGCCAGCCACAGGTAGCACATCACCGGCACCACCGCGTGATGGTAGACGTGGAGGAAGGAGAGGCGACGTGAGCGGGACCCACTGAGGAGGATCAGGAGCGTGTCGACGAATTCGAGGATCTTGGAGAAGTAGAACACGTGGGCCCAGAAGAACGTCGGTCCACGTGCCGTGGTGCTGCCGGCGGGGAAGCATATGCACCAGCTGGGGTTGTCCGGCGGCGTTTGGTGGAGCGCGGAGAGAGCGCAGCCCACGGCCATGACGGCGGATAGAAGGCAGAGTATGGTGTTATGGAGGACGGCAGCGAGGCGGAGGGCGGCGGAGGGGAGGGTGGGGAGGATGGGGTAGCGGTGGAGGAGGAGTGTGAGGGAGAGGTATAAGGCGACGGTGATGGAGATGAAAAGGGTGGAGGCGCCGGGTGATTGGCCGGGCTTCCACTCGTATTGGGTGATGATTGGGTGGTCGACCAGCCAGTAGTGAACTGCGCGGTAGAGAGTCGCCATCAGGATCAGGAGCCGCCGGCGAATGGTAGGTTTCGTTCAAATTACCTCAGGTTTTATGTTAACTTAGCTATGTAAGAAAGTAATGTGTAAGGGCTTAACATATGGGTTAAGTACTAAGTAGTTGCAGACAATAATGTCCTGCTTGCCGAGTTGCAGAACACTCAATGTGGATGATCAAATTTTTATACTAGTTGTCGTTCTAGTACGAAATTTTTATGTGTATATAATAAATAAGTTTTTATATTTTAATATAAATAATAAAAAAAATAAAAAATATATATTAACAAATTATATTTTTATGAAAGAAAAAAAAATTAATCTAAAGTATTATTGGTACAATAAAAAATTAATATAATGATATCACAAATCTTATAGTAGTGTAGATACAATAACATCGTAATACACTGGATATATACGTGTGTGATTTAAAATTTTATTATATTTAATTAATTAATAAAAATAAAATAAATAATATTTAGAATTCATAAATAAATTAATTTCATATTACTATGAGTAGAAAATTATTGATAAAGCTTAATTAGTCAAAACGATGACATTATTGCGAAAAAAAAGTAAGCATATTAAAAATATTTTAATCAGTAGTTGGTTATATATGGTTAGCTCTTAATTAACTTATATGGATATCTGTCACAGGGTAAATTTACGCAGTGGAATTTTTTTCGATTCTGTGCGGCCTAGCCTTTCTCAAGCACTAGTCAGCATTCCCTTTCCCTAACAAATTCCCTTGGGTGTGAATTTGGGTAAGTGGACAGAATATTAAACCAAGCATGCAACCAACATAGGAACGTAAATTAACTCTAGCAACACAATGACATACGGTCGAGACCAACCTTATATTTTATTACTCCATTAATCAAAATACAAGGATCCTTTGGTTTGCATACAATGGACCACGTCTGACACTCACAAAATTCACCAACTCGGGTATAGCTACTTATATACAACAGCAATGCGGTTGACAACCCCAACTGCTAGGCAAAAACAAGCCTAATTGCCCTAAAATTGCCTTCAAGTATCCAGGACCGGTTGCTATCTGGTGGTTGCTGCCCTCAACCGCCAGTCACATGCCTCCCACATGCACTGCTTCAGCCTGTCGAGTCAGTCTCCATGCCCTGACCAGCGTCCGACAGTTGCCTCACCCTGTCGGTCCTGTGCGCACGCCTTCCAGCCGCCTGCCCACACTGTTGGCCAACCTGTCGAATCTGGCCGAGACTTGCCCCAACATCTCGCCAGCCTGCCGAGGAAACTTGTACTACCTGCTGAGTGTTGCCGAAGTCTGCCGCACCAGCCTGCATCCGCGCGCATCTGTCTGTCGACCATCTTGGCACATGGGCACCCAGCTCGCCCAGTCGCGCATATGTGCTCATTAGTCTGCCGACTCCTTATAAAGTCTTGACCAACCTGCCCACACTGTGCCGACGCCCAAGTCTGCCCTGTCTGCCAGTCGTGCAGCCTTGGCTAACGTTTTCTATCCGGCCAACCTTTGTACCATGTACCGACCACTTGGTCTGTGTCATGGCACCAACACGCATCAACAACCCGCACTAGCTGCCGACACCATCATCTGTCATTGTGCCGACCCCGTCTGGCACCCCTAGCTGAGCCCTGTGCACCTGTCTGTCGCACGCAACCGACCAACTAAGAAAGGGGGGGCTACAAACTTCCCCCACTAACTGGAGTCAACGCCCTCATTGGTGTAACTTTGCTCACCTTCCCATTAGAGGTATCTCGCATCAATACTTTCTCATAGCAATCAACATCATCAGACTGTTGACCCTCGTAGCCCTTCTCTTTTTTTGGCAAAATCTCACTTGCCGTTTTCCCTAGCCCAGCCACCAACTCTTGTTGTGCCTCAGCCCATTTTTTCTCCATCTCCTCCTGCATCCTCCCTATTAGGGCTGCAAACGAGCCGAACTCGAGCTCAAATTTAAATTTTTTTTTCAAAACAACGAAAAAATATATAGACCATTCTACAAAATTCATATGAATTGTATAAATATGTATTTAAAAAAGAAATTATTGAAACGTATTAAATTATTGGTTAAGCTTGTTTCTAGACAATATAAATTAAAATACCATATTTTTAATATCTTCTACAACTAAAATACGAGGTATTGACTAATAATTCTAATATATGGTGAATTTTAAAACAAATGCATTTTGTTGTAGTAGATATTGAAATTATAACGATAAAATTCATATGAATTGTATTAAATATTTATTTATAAAAATATTATCAAAACGTATTAAATCGTTCATTAAGCTTGTTTCTAGATAATACAAACTAAAATACCATATTTTAATATCATCTAAACTAAAATGTGAGATATTGACTAATAATTCTAGTATATGATGAATTTTGAAATAAATGTATTTTGTTGTAGTGAATATTGAAATATAACAATAAAATTCGTATGAATTGTATTAAATATTTATTTATAAAAAATATCAAATTTTACTAAGTTGTTGATTAAGCTTGTTTTTAGATAATATAAACTAAAATATCATATTGTAATATCATCTAAAACTAAAATCTGAGGTATTGACTAATAATTCTAATATATGATGAATTTTGAAATAAACGCATTTTGTTGTAGTAGATATTGAAATCATAACAATAAAATTCATATGCATTATATTAAATATTTATTTACAAAATAATTATCAAGTCAAACTAAATTATTGATTAAGCTTGTTTTTAGATAATATAAACTAAAATACAATATTTTAATATCGTCTAAAACTGAATTATGAGTTATTGACTAATAATTCTAATATATGATAAATTTAGAAATAAATACATTTTTTGGAGTAGATTTTAAATTATAACAATAAAATTCATATGCATTATACTAAATATTCATTTACAAAAAAAATATCAAAACTTACTAAAATGTTGCTTAAGTTTGTTTTTCGATGATATAAATAAGAATACCATATTTTATTATTTTATAAAATTAAAATAAAAGATATATTGACTAATAATTTTAATATATAGTGAATTTTTAATATAAACTTAATATAGTATTGAAATATAATTAAATATATAAAAATATGTATAAAAAAAAACTGAAAAAAAAAAAGTGTGAGCTCACGATTTCATGAACACAAATAATTGAGCTCGAGCTCGAGCTTGGACTCGAGCCGGCTCTGCTCAACTTGCACCCCTACTCCCTATGTAGCAAAAGCCAACAATGTGAGGAGAATGTTCCCCATCTCTCGATGAGCTGTAACTCGATGGCACTGCCTTCACCGCTTCGACTTTTTTCCTGTTCAGGTGTCCCCTTTGCCATACACCGCTCTCACAAATTGAGGATGTTTGCAATCTGCAATGTAAATGCGGTGTATCCTCACCTGTGCAGAAACAAGAAATCGTTACCCAAAATGAGATCAAAATCATCTAGCCCTACGACCACCAAATCACATTTTTCCTGCCATAGCCCAACGCACAAATCTGTGGTCGTGATCCCGCTTACTGGCACCGCTTTGGAATTGACAGCCTTTATCACAATATCACAAGGTTGAATGTCTAGCCCCAACTCTTGGACAATTAGGTCCGAAAGCAAACTGTGTGGCCCTGTGTCCACTACTGCTTCAATTTCCTTACCGTCAATCAAGCCTCTCACAATTAATAGGCCCTTAGTGCATGAATTCCCAAATGCACGAGATTGTACACGAAGTGTACCAACCTGCATTGATGTAACCCGCATCGATCCTGTCTCACGTTCATCATCCGTCTGTTCAGCAACCAACGCATTCAACTTGCCATGTTTTGGCAATCTCGCATCCGGTGTTCAGTACTGGAACAAATGTAGCAACTAGCCTTGGGTCTATCTTGCACTGCCTTTGGCTCAACAGTTTCGGTCACCACTTCCTTTGTTTTCTCATTCTTCCTGAACTTCTTACCGTTCTTTGCCCGGTCGTTCCCGTTATCATCACTTACTTGTTCCGGGTTGTTGACGGTCTTGTAATCCATCAATCGATCAGCAACGGCAATGGCGGTTGCCAATTCCCGGACACCTTGCCGTCTCAACTCGGCTTATGCCCAAGGTTGCAAATCTACCACAAAATTGAATAGTCGGTCCTCCTCCGACATGTCCTTCACGCCCAACATGAGTGAACTGAATTCCTTCACGAACTCATGAATGTCCCTGTTTACCTCAAGTTCCGCAGGGATTCCCTTGCAACCCAACTAGTGTTACAAGGAAGGAACTGGTCCTTTAATTCCTTCTTTAACACTTCCCAAGTCTCTATCCCCTCTCGGTTGGTACTTGCATCATCTTGCAATCGAGAATGCCACCACAACTTGGCATCCCCGGTGAGATACATGCTTGTTATGGAAACCTTTTCCACTTCCGACACTCTTGCAGCCCGAAAAAATGTCTTCATGTCCCACAAGAAGTTCTCAAGTTCTTTGGCACTCCGCTTCCCGCTAAAGGGTTTAGGATCAGGAACCCGAACATTGGGAGCATTGGCACTCATGTCTGTACCAAGGCCCGCAATAGCCATCTTTGCCACTGTAATCCGCCATCAAGGCCTCAATCTTCGTGTCAGCAATGTCAACAAGGCCACTTACTTCTTTAGAAACTGACACTAGTCTTTCTTCCACGAACTGTGGCAGTCCCTCAACCGTTTCCTCAAACATTCAACTGCAGCATGCGAATCTGCCACTTGTTGAAGAAAACCAACGGTAGGGGGTCTTTGCTGTCGCCCCAATAGTTCCTCAATCCGCTGGATTTGTCCTTCAACGAATTCCATACGACTTCTCATCCTTGTCTGTTCCGCCATGGCAACAAAACACAATCAAAGTAAGGCCAAAAATTTGACAATCAAGAACCAGATGCAATGCAACCTGGCTCTGATACCAACTGTCACAGGGTAAATTTACGCAGCAGAATTTTTTCTCGACCCTGTGCGGCCTAGCTCTTCTCAAGCACTAGTCAACCTTCATTTTTCCTCACAAATTCCCTCGGGTATGAATTTGGGTAAGTATGCAGAATATTAAACTAAGCATGTAACCAATATAGGAACATAAATTAACTTCAGCAACACAACAACATACGACTGAAACCAACCTTATATTTTATTACTGCATTAATCAAAATACAAGGATCCTTTGGTTTGCATACAATGGACCACGTCCAACACTTACAAAATTCACCAAACCGGGTATAGCTACTTATATACAACAACAATGTGATTGACAACCCCAACTGCTAGGCAAAAACAAGCCTAATCGCCCTAAATTTGCCTTCCAAGTATCCAGGACCGGTTGCTGTCTGGCGGTTGCTGCCCTCAATCGCCAGTCACATGCCCGCGCGTATCTGTCTGCCGACCGTCTTGGCACATGGGCACCCAGCTCGCCCAGTCTCGCGCATATGTGCACATCAGTCTGCCGACTCCCCATAAAGTCTCGACCAACCTGCCCACACTGTGCCGACACTGCCTACCGACGCCCAAGTCTGCCCGTCTGCCGGCCGTGCAGCCTTGGCTAACGTTTCCCATCCGGCCAACCTTTGTACCATGTGCCGACCACTTATCCATGTGTCATGGCACCAACACGCATCAGCAACCCACACTAGTTGCTGACTCCATCATCCGTCATCATGCCGACCCCATCCGGCACCCCTGGTTGAGCCCTGTGCGTTTGTCTGCCGCACACTGCGGACCAACTAGAAAAGTGGGCTACATTATCCATCATGATTTCCCAATAAGTGACAACCTATTCTTATTATAGTAGATTTATAATGAAAAGACCGTAATCTTTTAAATGGACAAATTACAACGAAGTCTTATAAAAATTCTTATAATTATAATTATTTTTTCATTATATAAAAAATTATAAATATTTTTTTAAAATTAATAATTATCTAATAAATATTCTTTTATGACAGTTCATTATGAACTATTTGTGATTTTTTAAATATTAATATGATATTTATAACTATAATAAATCTCAATAAATATTTTATGAGGAAACAAAACACAAAAAATTCAGACACGGGTTTTGGGCTCAAAAGATTTAAGGATTGAATCCATGACAGGCCCAATAAACAAGATCATCAAGGCTAAAAGCTGAAAGGGTTACAGTTAGTGGAACTGGAAATTTTTGCCTGTGTCAAGAATCCCGTTTTCCTCTCCAGTGACTCCAGCTTTCCCGGAAATGGATTCATCTACTGCTCAAGAATTCAAGGTGGGTAGCTTTACTATGTTTACTTGTGTTGTTTCCTTCCGCTTTACTACAACCTGAAAAATGCATGCCCGGAGTTTGATTCTTCGGTTTGCAGATAATCTTGGGATCATCTTCTGTTGCCCGTAAAAAGATTTTGGCCGACATGGGGTTTGAATTCACAACTATGGTAACTTAATGTTTGCCTGTTATTCTGTGAAAAGCAGTATAGAGATTGATATCTTTGGATAAAGGAAGCGAAGAGGTTTGTCTGTTTGATTTCTTATGTAGTCTGCAGATATAGATGAAAAGGCCATTCGGAAAGAAAAGCCTGAAGATTTGGTTATGGCTCTTGCTGAGGCAAAGGTACTTTATTTTCACTGATCTTGTTGATTAGTAAGTGTGGGAACGCCATTACTAGTTAAAGTTGTCATTCATCTGTTTGCTGTAATTTGAAATTTATTCTCAACATTTTTATTTTTTTACTGTGTTATGTATTGCTTCCAAGTGATGTCTTTGCGTGTTGCATTGTTCGTCAGGCGAATGCCATAGTGGGGAAACTCGAGAATGTCGAAAACCAGGAGGATGCCAAGCCTACACTTGTGATAGCAGCTGATACTGTAAGCCTTTTCATTTCCCCTTTAAATGTATGTGCTATAATGTATGGAATTTGTGTCAACCATCACCTGATATCGTTTGTGTCAACGGTCAAGCTGGACTTAAGTACTGAGAATATGTTTCTAATTTCCTTGGATTCTTGTTGAAGATTCTATGATGTATAGACTATGGCGAGGCCTATATGCTAGTGATAAGTTTCTCCCAACCCCAAGTCTCCTGTTGCTGGCCCCAGTGGCCCGTGTCTTCTTATAGATAGTATGAATATAGATTTTTTACTTCTTTATTATGCTTGTTTTACAGTGCATTGGTGTTGCCCGCCTTAGGCGATAACAACTTGTAGAATTTTATTTCTTTAAGTGTATTCTAATTTCTTTTGGATTTGTTATATTTCTATTAGTGAGAGAGGTTCAAAATTTTTCCATGAGGTTATGCAAGAACATTGACAAATAGTTCAGTTTGTTTGTGTTCTGGAAACTGGAGTTGTTCGATGAACAATAATGGAAAGATATAATAGTGCTTCTCTTTCTACAGAGTGGAGTTGAGGAGCGACTTTCTGAATGCTATTTGACACTCTGGTGTTAATGTATCCATTGTAGTGAACTAATGCCTTTTGCCTATTCTGTACACAGATTCATTATGTGTCCCTTTGCTTATCTTAATTATAATTTTTCACTAGGTAGAAAGTGTCCAACCAAAGCATCATGGAAAAGAGGATGCAGAACCCACCCTGCTAATCACTTGTGACCAAGTATAAGATATTCTCTTGGTTTACTTATCCTAGTTTCTAGTCATGATTCTCTCACATGTTCTTAAGTTATTTCTTGATAAAATCTTTCTGTTTGTAGAGCTTTAGTGAATTCTTCTACAATACCTTCCCATGACTTTCCAAAGCATCATTTTGGGCTAATGTCTTTTTACCAGTGTGATTTTTTGAGTTTTTAGTATAGGATGTGCATTAGGTCTAGGCTTGTATAAGTCACATACAGATGATGTCCTACAAATGTTTAATATGCTCAAACCATCTTAAGAAAATATGCAGAATCTTTCGTTTAATGAACTTAGGAATATGCTTACTATAAGCCATGTCTCATTTTGTCATCTTCAGGCCTGTTGCATTCTGTATACATATGGATGTTTTTCTGATTGTCTTATGATCATAGAACAGTCAAATAAGCTTGCTTGCTTCGATCCTTTGAATCACATCTTCTCAAATGCTTGACAGAATACCAGGGCTCTCACTCCACTTAACTTGATCAAGTCTAATCCTAGAATCCCATCATCTCAGATATCCCCCTTCCCATCAATAGCTAAGCCGACTTATTTAGTCATTTTTTGTGCCAGGCTACACATCAAACTCTATAATCTTCCCTCACTTCGGTATTTTGAGGTTACAAAGAGCGACTTGTAGAGATAATTTGCCATAGGGTGAAAACTAGCATTCAATCATACATATGGCTGAAAAATAAATGGTTCTGGGGTGTGAGATATCAGCATATGCTGAATGCTTCTTTCAATTTTGATAATTGTTGCCCTTTTTTCAATCTCTACAATTGCATGTTTTCTTTTGTCTCACTCTAAATAAAAATGATCTGGAGGTGGTGGTGTATGAAGGCGTGATAAGGGAAAAGCCTTCAAGCAAAGAAGAGGCACGTGAATTCATAAAAGGTCTAATCATATCTCTATATTGATCCTTCTTCTCTATACTTCATTAATTTCTCGTTGTGATGGACTTAGTTATTCATATTTCAGGTTATTCTGGTGGGTGTGCTGCGACTGTGAGTTCTGTTCTTGTGACAAACCTCAGCACTGGAGTAAGAAAAGGGGATTGGGACAAAGTGGAGGTATTATCTAGCTCAAATTAACTCTTAATAGCTTATTCTGGGAGAGTGTAGGAAGGGGAGATTTCTTTATTTCTTATTCTACTCTGTTCTAATGCATACATATGCTTGGCTGCAATCTCAATATTTTTAACCTATCTTTTGACATGACTTTGTGATATGTGTAGTATGCCATTTCCTTAAAGATGACAAATAATTTGGATCAAGGTCATATTTTATTTTGTCTGGTGTTAAACACTTATATGCAACATTTTATATGATTTTTCCTAGTTTTTAAGACCACCCATTTTCTGTATGCTAAATCAGGGAAATAAAATTGTTGGTCAGGAGCTTATGAAAACCAGGTTCTCACAGTAACAATATTCATGCTGTATGATACATCAAGAAATAAGATACGTAATCCCACTTTGTGTTAATTTGTCGTTGTTCTCTACTTTGTTGGCATAAAATTGATAATACTGGTAATTAGCGCGTTAACTAGCAAACT
The DNA here is from genome assembly GCA_034509735.1 of Sesamum alatum. NCBI lineage: Eukaryota > Viridiplantae > Streptophyta > Magnoliopsida > Lamiales > Pedaliaceae > Sesamum > Sesamum alatum. The sequence continues at coordinate 9,528,711 of JACGWO010000002.1, read as the reverse complement.
GTCGAATAATTTCTCAGAAAATGCCTCTCAACCTGATATATATATATATATATATATATATATATATATAACATTTTGTGCTCATGTGATTATAAACCTTGACATAGAATAAAGATCCATACCCATGATAAAGTATTTTTCTTTCATTATTTTTTTCTGCTGTGTTTTCAGTTAGACCTTCCACTTTCTCTATGTTTCTTTTAGTCTCCTTTTATAGCTAAGGTCATGATAGGTCTTCTGACATTTGCAGATTCATTTCCATGATATACCAGAACAAATAGTAGACGACCTGGTATGGAGTTTTATGACCTGTTATTTTATAGTTTATCTTATTATAATGCATTAACAATTTGTAAGGCGCTCTGTTTTCTTTCTCCAGATAGAAGAAGGGAATGTACTAAATGTAGCTGGTGGACTGATTATTGAACATCCTCTGGTTTTGCCATATGTCAAAGAAGTGGTTGGTATCTCATTCTTTGTATCTTCAATGTGGGGGAAAAAAATTAAAACCCAAACAAGTACAAAATTAGAGTTAGCCCTCGTTCACTGTCCTTTTGCAAAAGCAAAACATTGGAGATGTGCCTGCTATTAGGCATGTAGTAAATTGGATTGGCACGCTGGCTAAAAAGTTAACTTATGTTAAACAAAGTGATAAAAGCTTATGATCTACATTGATTTGCTGAAAGTAGAGGTCCGCAATGGTAAACAATGGAACAGTTACGGGGTTCTATGAGGAATATGGTCAATGTTTTATGGAATAATCATCAATAGTCACTATTTGGAGATGGAACATATTTGATAATTCGAATTTATGCAGAATTCTTATGTGTGGATGTATCTTCTTGAATGCTTGAAACTTTTAGTGTCCTGCTAAATTTGAGCTACTTGATAAGAACAATATCGGCCAAAAATCCCTCGTAGTAGCAGAATTCTAATATGTGACCTTCTTGCATTCAGATTACCTACAGAACTAGCATTTCTCAAGTTCTTGTTGCTTACAGCTTCACATCTATATACTGAAAAAGAAAAGGAAAATTTTGTTTGATTCAACAGGTGGGTGGAACGGATAGCGTGATGGGACTCCCAAAAGAGCTTACTAAAAGACTAATCAAGGAGGTTCTATAGATTAAACCTTTGAATCATTGATTCTTGACCTGCTGTCAACATGTATGCTTCCGTAAAACATATGACTGTTCCATTGTTTGCTTCATGCTCCACTGAATCTTAAAACATTTGAATTTCTTGAGTAAACATTGCTAAAAAAAACTTGATCCTGAACTCCTTTGATGAAATTCCAGTTTTCTTGTCTGTCAGATGATCTTCAACATGCATAGAGGCTAAAGCAGCCCTTAAGGTTGTTCATTCCTCGTTTTAAAAGGTTGCATATTCCTATAATTACTACTATTACAACTCAAATGAACTATGCCATCAGCTACATATGAGCACATCTATATTGCTTTTGCTAATACAGAAAGACTGTAAACCAGAAGACAAGTATTTTAATTTGACTTCTGACTACCTTTGGCCCTGTCCATTAGCCATCTTGTATCCATAGCTTGTCTCTCCATGGGATTTGTAATTAGGCACAGGCACCTTCCCAGATTCAATGTGGTTGATATCTTGCACCAGTTTCTGGTAGTGGCGCTTCACCTCCTCGACAGTCTTGCCACCCACCGCCCTCGCCAGATTCTGCCACCAGTCGGGCCTGTCCCTGTATGTCGCTAATGCATCCTCAAACACCTTATTCTGCTCGGCTGTCCAACCCGAGTTTGAGCTCATTTTCACACAACCGACCTCGATGAAATTTAACTGGGGAAACTAACTTTGTGCTCTGTGAAACTTGACATGCTTGCTGCTCTATATATAGTATTTAGAGGTTGTGGGGGTGGTGGGGCAGGGGTGGGTTGTCTGCTTTTTGCATGGCTTTGTGTTGTTCTACTTGCCCTGTGGGAGAAATCTTGGTGAAAAGTTTTTCTATGCTTTCCAGGTAAAATTCATTAATATGTACATAATAGTATTAGAACCAAGAAAAAGGGTAGATTGGCCATTCTTTTTCTTTTCTTCTTTTTTGCTTTAAGTTTAAGCCTAGACGGGATTTGGCTGAATCAAAGTAATCACACAACAACCAGTAAATGATCAATCATATACTTAGTATTCTGCAAAAATATTACATAACGAATGAATAATCAATTGCATGCTCAGTACAATGCATCATAAATTAACTTCGAATAATCCAGTATGCAAACGATGTTTCATATAGTCCGTACCAGGACAGTACGTGCAATCTCTGACAAGTCCAGGAAGATGCTTTTCTTACCATTCCTTAATGATCTTCACTTATCATGTGGGAAAAATTACACCTTTTAAAAACGTGGAAAGCTGGTCTCAAATCTTTAACACTATCTTTCTCTTTTTTTCCATCTTTACCTGCAAAAAATGTTGATGGATTGCTTAAGATCATCAAACACCTTTTTCACGGTTCTTGCCGGCACACATTGACAGGACTGCCGAAAGCAAGAAGTCCCAAAAACAGAATGTCTAATCATTTACTTTACTTTCTCATTAAGATAAATACAGGGATTAAAGACCAGATTCTTGAAATTACTTTCTCAGCAATGCAGCACACACTTCATCACCTTTTCTACACACACACACACACATATGTACATATATATTCTTTGTGGTGAAAGATGATCCAGATATACTTGGAATCCTTATCATCCACATTGGTATCCAGTGAAAATCGACGTTCATGGGCGGTAGCCCACTAGCCGTTTTCGCTGTCATGAGCTTTACGGGTTGAAGATGGGATCCAGTTGAATGGATTCTTCATTGAAAAGATTCAATCTTGATAAGAATGAGGAATAAGTAATCTAGCTTTATAAAGTCAAGAAAATATTTGAAAAATTGATGTTTCTGGTTGTATGTGCTGAAGGCAAAAAGCTTTTATTGATGCGAGTAGATGGGAACCATGATCACAGTGTTCATGAATAGAACATAGCTGTTGTGTAAGAACTTGGGACTTGTAATAAAAACTAGCCTACTCCAATTTTAAGTAGAAGCTGATAAGTTGTGCTTCTGTGGTAAAATTTGTGTTAAGAGTAATCTTTTTTTAATTTGATAATGACTTCCACAACTATGGTGGAACATTCCTGAGAGATGAATGCATATGCTACTGATAAGATTCAGTTGGTCACTTGCTGTGAAACTGTCATATCTGGTTCTATAGGCTGTCCTTTCTCTTTTCAAATCCTGGGGGTGGGGGTGGGGGTGAGGGGTAGGTCTCAGGGTTGCAAAGAGTGTATCTTGAATGGAATATATGAAAGGGAATGGGATAAAAAGGAAAATACTCTGCTTATGAGTTTTATAGAGCCATTGTGCATATCATGTTGCTGAGAAATAGGGTGAATAGCAATTTATCCTTAGGTGTGATTGATACGAGAGAATGAGTTAGGAATGAAATGCACATTTCTAATCTTATTCCAAATACATGTTTGGTATAATTTAAGAATAATAATAGTCGTTCCTTTGGGAATGCCCATTCCCATAAGTATGGGATTAGGCATTCCCCCACTCACCCATGGTTTTAACTATTCCCAATCTATTGGGAATAGATTTATATATATATATATATATATACTGTTAGAATAACTTTTAATAAAATTATAGTTGCAAGATTCATAGCCACAAAATTATATATTATTTTGAATACATTAAATAAAATGAGTATCAATATAAAATATTTAAATACATGTTACCAAAATATAAAATAAGAAAATAAATTCTTAAATATTTTATTAAATATAATATAAAATTATTAACATCTTTATGGAATTTTATCAAATATTACTATAAGTATAAGCATTTACCAAATAATAAGTATTTATTAAAAGAATTTAAATATATGAAAACGTCCAACAATATATATATAAATTTATAATGAATTTAACATTTCAAATTAATATTTCTTATGTCACTAATGAGACACAGTTTAGTTGTTTTTTATTTTAATTTTTAAGTTTCATTATTTAGAAAATATATAAATGAGTATTTTTTTTTTTTGGATATAAATGAGTAATTTGGAAAGTTTTGATTCAATTCCCTTTTTCATTCCTTTTGGTATATCAAACATAGGAATGACATACCAAAATCATTCCATTCCTATTTTTATTCCATTCCTAATTTCATTTATCCCTTTTTGTTAAAAAAAAAAATAAGAAAAATACCCTGTTTGTAAATATATATATATATATAATATATATATATCGCACGGCCTACGTCTTAAAAATTATATGGTGAAAGATAAGTGAAAAATCTGAAATGCCCTCTCTTATTATATTTGAGAATGTTGGATTGAAATTCAACTAACAGACTCAGAGAGGGAAAGAGAGATAATTTAAGAAAAACCTTAGATCTTGGAGACAACACAATTGATAAATGGAGAGTAATGACCCGAAGATTGATTGCAACTATGTGACTCCATATGACAAGAAGTTCAGGGCCCCCATCGAAGTTGATGCATTCTTGGGGATGTTTCTCAAACAGATTTTAGTTTCTGAAACTACTCCAAGGATCATGGCAGACACTCTTCCTCAAAATGTAGCTGCTAAGAAGGGATCAAGTGGTCATGTTGATTGACAACTAAAATGTTGGTTGAAAGGGGTGTTTATGTATTTTTCCAAACAAAAAAAATCCAACACAAGACGCTAAATTGTTATGAACCGTTTCAAATGATAGTGTAAGGGCAAAGCAGCCTTTATACAGACAAAAATCAAACAACCAACAGCATCAAACGCATGTGAACTTTACCACTATGCGCGCGAGGGAGGGGGGTGTTCTACACCATTTCCAAATACATAAGGGGGTAAGTTGCTTATTTATTTTTTACATGGAATAAATTAGCGGATTATTTTTATTTTAATCACTATATTTTTAATTGATTTTCAAAACCATCCAATTCTTTTTGTTATTTTTCAATTTCATCCTTCCGATGGAATTCCAATCAATTTTTTCGATCAAAAAAAGGTCTTTGTCAAAAAATGCCCTTAAATATTTTGATAAAATATGCACAATTACATAACATCCCTTGTTTTCAAAATCAATTTCAATTTAGTCATTTATGAACTTCAGAATTTGACCGTTTGAAGGCCACTATTGACAGTTGAATTTGGTCTTTTGCCAAACATACTTCCTTAGTGATGAGGAGAAAAACATTATTTATAAAAAGGTCCTCTAACTTAAGGGGAAACTACACAAGCACCCCAAAGGGAAGTTAAAGAGGAGGTTGAAGGAAGTTATCAAATGGAGGTTAAAAAAGAAGTGGGCGCGTGAAATGACCATCGTGCCCTCGGCAAATCAATTCTAGGCCGTAGGATCAAAGGGTCAAATTGTAATTTCACCCCCAAAAGATTACTATAAATAGGGGGTGAATTCATTTGTAAAGTTCATCTTTTTAGATATGAGAATTACACTTCACACGTTTTCTTTATTTTCTAAGCTTCTCGTGCTATTTTGGTGACAACGTGCATAGGCTCTATTCATTCCAAAAATATACACCATCAGCTTGGCGCCGTCTGTGGGAACCGAGTCTAGGCATTGAAGATGAACACCAGATCAAGAGCGAGAAGTGTGAACGTAGGGCAAGAGGACCCTGGCAGACGAGAGGAAGTGGAGCAGGGCCGCGCCCTGGCGAATCCACCAGCACCAGTGCAGAGGATGGAGGACCAAGGGGAGGAGCAAGGCCGCACCCTGGAAAGTCCTCCACCACGAAACCGAGAGGAAGCAAGGCATGAGGAGGTTGAGGTCCCGCCACCTCAACCAGTAATCCAGATTACTCAAGAGGCCCTTCGGCAGATGATAGAAGAGGCGTCAGCTCAGGCTACCGCGAGGGCCGTGGCTCAGTATATCGCTGGACAAGCAGCACCCCACAACCCCTTCGCCATCTTGGGAGGGGACGTGAGGCACACGCAAGAGAACAGAGGCCTGAGGAGGCTTTTGAAGGCATGGACTTCGAGGAAGAGGTCAACAGCAGGGCCACGCAGCCCGAGGACGTTTTTTATCCTTCACCCCCACGGGGAGCGGGAGGAGATGAAAATTATTTCCTTCATCCATCACGTGGAGGGCGAGAAGACAATTTTGTTCCCCCCTCAAGGGAGGAGGCCGCCAGCACAAGGAGGGGGATATGACGAGAGAGAAGCCCCTTCGCTGCGTACCTTCCCTGACTCGTTGAGGCGTACGGGCTATCCGGTGCGACCTTTGGCAGTGGCGCCTCCTCGAAGGAGCCCATTCGCTCCCCATATCTTGGCAGAAGCTATTCATCCGGGGGTGAAGATTCCAAGTTTGACCGAGTATAGCGGAGTAGGAGACCCTCAGGATCACCTTGACCGCTTTATGGCCAGAGCCGACCTGCTGGACATCAGCGACGCGGCATATTGCAAATTATTTCGCACTACCCTTTCAGGAAAAGCCATGGCATGGTTTAACCAGCTGCCACCCGGGACTATCGAGTCATTTGAACAGCTTTCGCAGCGCTTCTTGCACCACTTCTCGATCAACAGGCGGTACCCAAAGACCGCATCATACTTGTTTACTATAGTCCAGCGGGAGAATGAAAGTTTGAGAGAATATGTGCAGCGCTTCTCGGAAGCAGTGCTAGAAGTCCCGCACGTCAATCCTGAGCTCCTGGCCAGCATTATGCAACAAAACTTAAGAAGAGGGCGTTTTAAGGAATCGATAGCAGGGAAGCCCCCAACGACTCAGGAAGAGCTATTGCTTCGTGCAGAGAAGTACATCCGGATTGAGGAAACAGTGGGATTGCGACCGGCAAATCCCCTTAAAAGGAAAGCTGATGAAGAAGAAAGTAGATTTCCTCCCAAGTCGGAGGGAATCCGGCGGGAAAGGAAGCCACCGATATCAGGGGAGTTAGTGAAGTATACCCTATTGAACACCCCGAGAGTCCAGATTCTCGCCATAGCTGAACAACAAGGGCTTGTGAGATGGCCCAATCCGATGAAGGATAATCCCCATAGAATGAAGTCTAATGAGTACTGTCACTTCCATAAGGATCGGGGCCATAGCACAGAGGAATGTCGTCATTTGAAAATAGAGATTGAGAAACTCATCCGACGCGGATACCTGAAGGAGTTCGTGGCCAAAATGAAACAGGGACCTCGAGAGGTCACCCGAGAAAACAAGCGGCCAGCGCCCCGCCTAGAGATAAGGGATAAGGAAGAAGAGGATCATGAGAAAAAAGATAACCTCCCGACAGCTGGAGTCATTGGAGTCATTTCTGGAGGCCCTGCGGGGGGAGATTCAGGACGAGCTAGGAAGGCGGCTGCCAGAGCAGCAGGAAACGTTTCTAATCAAGTAGCCTGCAGCGAGCTCAGGGGAGTACCTCGAGCACGTCTCGAGGGAGAAATAACATTCAATGATCAAGACTTGGAGGGGAATCTTCCCTCCTGCAACGAGGCAATTGTGGTGGCAGCGTCAGTATCGAACTTCTGGGTGAGAAAAATTCTGATTGACAGCGGGAGTTCAGCTGACATCCTGTTTTACAAGGCTTTTTCCCAGATGAGGATTGACAACATACAGCTCACGCCCGTCAATACCCCCTTGACCAGCTTCAGCGGAGATGTGGTCGTGCCTTTAGGGGAAGCCACTTTGCCAATCTCGATTGGATCATATCCCAAGCGTGTGACCAGGTTTGTAAAATTCTTGGTGGTGGATGCACCTTCGGCCTACAATGCTATCTTGGGGAGGCCAAGCTTGAATCTCTTCCAGGCCGTGATATCCACTTATCACATGAAAGTGAAATTCCCCACACCAGAAGGAGTGGGAGAGATGGTGGGAGACAGAAAACAAGCCCGGGAGTGTTATGCCAGCACGCTGAAATCGTCAGTGGAATGCCGTGAGAGGAATGGCGAAGGAAGGCAGTGATGGGTTGACCGAAAAAGGAAACTCGAGAGAGAGAGTTGGGAAAAGAGGAGCTCCATGGAGGAGCAAACAGAAGAAATCAGGAGAAAAGCCAAAAAGAAGAAGGTGGAGGAAGAGAGAATAGAAGCTTTTGAGGAGATCAAGATGGTGAGCTCCTGGGTGACCCTACGAAGGCGTTAAAAGGTAGGGTCGCTGTTAAGCGAGCAAATAGAACATGTCCTTGTCGATTTTTTTGCAAAGATCAATAGACGCGTTTGCATGGAAGTTGTCCGATATGAAGGGAATAGACCCTGAAGTAATGGTCCACAGACTCAACGTGGATCCAAAAGTAAAGCCGGTGAAGCAGAAGAGGAGAGCATTTGGGGTAGAGAGGAACAAGATTATAAGCGAAGAGGTCGAGAAGCTTCTCCAAGTAGACTACATTCGGCCAGTGCACTACCCCGAATGGTTGGCCAACGTGGTCCTTGTCCCAAAGAGCAAACGGGAAGTGGAGGATGTGCATAGACTTCACCGATCTAAATCGAGCTTGCCCCAAGGACTCATATCCCTTGCCAAGGATTGATGCGCTAATTGACTCGACTTCAGGATGTGAGTTGATGAGCTTCTTGGATGCGTTTCAGGGCTATAATCAAATTCGACTAGCGCCCGAAGATCAAGAAAAGACGAGCTTTTGTAACGGAGCAGGGCACATACTGCTACAGAGTGATGCCCTTCGGGCTGAAAAATGCGGGAGCTACATACCAGAGATTAGTAAATGGTATGTTCAAAAAGCAAATAGGGCGGAACATGGAAGTGTATATAGATGACATGCTAGTTAAAAGCCGTAAGAAGGAAGATCACGTAGCTGACCTCGAGGAATGCTTTCGCACGTTGGGAAGCTATGGAATGAAGCTGAACCCCGCAAAGTGCACCTTTGGAGTTCAGGGAGGAAAGTTCCTTGGATACATGGTTTCTCAGAGAGGGATAGAGGCTAATCCAGAGAAAATTGAGGCCATTATGAGTATGCAGCCTCCCCGGACGATAAAAGAAGTACAAAAACTGACAGGACGAATGGCAGCACTTAATCGCTTCATTTCGAGATCCTCAGAGCGAGGACTCCCATTCTTCAAGGTGTTAAGAAAGTTGGATGGCTTCACTTGGACGGAGCAATGTCAAGTTGCCTTTGACGAGTTGAAGAAGTATCTTGCTTCGCCGCCCCTGCTGACAAAGCCCGAGCCCGGGGAGACCTTGTTTATATACCTGTCCGTTTCGGAAGGAGCGGTCAGTTCAGTCCTCGTGAAGGAAGAAGGGCGTGAACATCGCCCCATATATTATGCAAGCAAGGCACTGCAAGGACCAGAACAGAGGTATGCGCAGATTGAGAAGGTGGCTTTGGCCCTAGTTATCGCAGCGAGGAAGCTGCGTCCCTATTTTCAGTCACATCCTATAGCAGTTCTAACAAATCAACCCTTGAAGAGGGTATTGGCGGATCCCAACACATCTGGAAGAATGGTGAAATGGTCGGTAGAGTTGAGTGAGCATGGCATCACGTATCAGCCTAGACCTGCGATAAAAGCACAAGCATTGGCAGATTTCATCTCCGAATTGACGGAGGAAGAGGGCATCCAAGAGCAGAGGTGTTGGAGGATGTTTGTGGATGGCTCTTCCACATCCCAGGGAGGCGGAGCAGGAATATTACTCAAGAGCCCATATCAGGACACAATGCGCTACGCGATCCGCCTAGGGTTCGCTGCCTCAAATAATGAAGCAGAATACGAAGCACTCATCGCAGGAGGGAAGTTGGCCTTCGCGGCAGGGGCAAAACATGTGAAAGTATATAGTGATTCCCAGCTGGTCGTCAAGCAGGTAAATGGGGAGTTTGAGGCCAAGGGAGAGCAGATGGCTAAGTACTTGGCAAAAATCCAAGAAGTAAGGAAGAAGTTTGACACATTCACTTTGGAGCAGATTCCAAGGACTGAGAATGAAGAAGCAGATCAGTTGGCTAAGCTAGCCAGTTCATTGGCTCCCCTGAAGAGCAGGAAGATAACATTGTGGAACCAAGAGCACCCGGATGTAAACGAAGAGGAGAGTGAAACATGATTCCCCCCAAGGGGCAGTTAATCCCCAGGATGAGTCCTTTACAAACAAAAACTTCTCCTTCCAAGGACCCTTAGAAGAGACATTACCCCCAAGAATTTTGCAACTTCCCCGAGGATAGAAATAGAAGTAAGAAGAATCGTTGGGAACCTTCCTGACAGTGAATAAAGTGAAAAAGGCTTCAAGGGACGGGGTCAAATCAAGCTCCTCAAAACGTTGAAGGAACCCTCTAAAACTTACAAAGGAGTTTGGTGTAAACTGGCTAATGCTCAGGGTGGTACGGGTGATGATTTGGAGTAGCAGAGGATGAGGTGGAAGAGTGAAACCCGAGGAAAAAAAATGACAGATATACGGTAAAATACCCGGGAGGAGGAAATTTGATCCTATCATCAATACTAGGCAGCAGGAGGGTAAACTCGGAGGAAGCGTTGACACTAGCTTCTAGAGAGCGGAATTCTTCAAAGCTCACACGACAGAGGCAACTATCAACATCCACTATACGGCAACGAGATTTTGAGTGGGAGCTGAAGAGGACTCAGTTCCATCTAGACCAGAGTCAACAAGGTCAGTTGCAAGTGGGGACAAGAGTGGGGGAGTATCTCGGGAACTTGATTCAAAAGACGGATTTGGAGAAAGCGACGGACAAGCAGGAAGGTTCCGAATCGCTTCAATCACCTCGTGATCAAAGTCCACGACATCCGGACCCAAGTGAGAAGCTGAAGGAGGAGAGGAATCTAAATTTATAACGGGAACAGCAGGAGCAGGGGGCGCCCCTCGGGCGGGAACCGGCCGAGGGCCGGCACCTCGGCCAAGATCTGGCCGAGGCGCAGCGCCTCGGCCAGATTCAGGTCGAGGCGGGCTGCCTCGACCAGCGCCGCGCCGGGGCAATCCCCGGCCCCGGCTCGGCGGCGTGGAAGTCCTCCCCCACGGACCCCGAGGTTGTTCGAATTGTTCGACATAAGGCAAATGTTTTTTTTAAAAAGAAAAAAAAAGAGGAGGAAGAAAAAAGGATCGAGACCTCGTTTTTTTTTTCCGGACGAAGAAAAGGAGTATTTTTTTGAAAGAATATTTTTGGAGACACCAAGGCGGAGAACAGAAAATTAAATGAAGCAGTGAAAGATTAAATACCCGAGTTAAAGCGTTTCGGCATTCTTATTTTTCTTTTTTTTTTTTTTTTTTGAGGAGACGACGAAGGCAAGAGGGTGCACAATGAAAAAATTGGGGATATGAGGCCTCCTATTTATATAAGACGGAAGAGTCCAAGTTGAAGAAGGAGTAATGAAAGAGGAGAGTCCTGGCAGAAATACAATTCGTTTAAAATAAAAAAGAGAGAGTTGGAAGAGAAGAAGGAGTCCCAGATGGAATAAGAAGAGTAAAAAGAAGTCTGTTCCAAGGAGAAGTTGATTCAAAGTCGGATTGCTACTTGGAACTTTCAGGTTTCTAAGGAAATTCCTGAAAGTCGGGGGGCTACTGATGAGGAGAAAAACATTATTTATAAAAAGGTCCTCTAACTTAAGGGGAAACTACACAAGCACCCCAAAGGGAAGTTAAAGAGGAGGTTGAAGGAAGTTATCAAATGGAGGTTAAAAAAGAGGTGGGCGCGTGAAATGACCATCGTGCCCTCGGCAAATCAATTCTAGGCCGTAGGATCAAAGGGTCAAATTGTAATTTCACCCCCAAAAGATTACTATAAATAGGGGTGAATTCATTTGTAAAGTTCATCTTTTTAGATATGAGAATTACACTTCACACGTTTTCTTTATTTTCTAAGCTTCTCGTGCTATTTTGGTGACAACGTGCATAGGCTCTATTCATTCCAAAAATATACACCATCACTTAGAAATATATAGTGTAATTAAAAATGAAATGTACAAATCAAATTTAACAAAAGTAAGAAAAATTCAGCAAGAGGTTTGCAAGTATTCAATAACAATCAATCCAATTTTCTTACCTATTTCACATAAAAATCAGTCTAAACCACGTATCAGTTCCAATCAATTATTATTTAGGGATAATTACATTTACACCCCCTCACCTATTGTCCATTTACACAAACTACCCCTGCCTTTTAAAAAAATTACAGAAACCACCCTGACAGCCTTTAAAACTCAAAAATACCCCTATTGAATTGGTCAAACTTTAATATAAATTTTAATGGACAAAAATGCCTTAGGGGTGTTTCTGTAATTATCAAAAGGTAGAGGGGGTTTAATGTAATATTTATGATGATGAGTAATATGACCCCGTATATTTTTTCATTATATATCAAACTTAAATTTAAATTATTTAATTAATTTTTTAATTGAATCTCTATATAAAATTACAGTTTCTAATAATTGAAATATTAAATTATTCAATTAATATATATTTCTAAAATTAGTTACTAGATTATAAGTTTAAATTAAAAAATATCATACTTAATATAAATTATTTAAAATTATTAAAATTAAAAAAATATTATACTTAAATAAATTATTTAAAATTATTAAAATTAAAAAAATATTTATCCTCTATTTTTACTTATAACTAAATTTTATTAAAATTAATATATTATAATTTAAAATAATTTATAAATTTTATATCAACCATATCAGAATTAGTAAAATAAATAATTTATTTATTAAAAAGATATTTTAATTTTTTTTTAAATTATCCCCCACCCTGCCGGTTTGTGCCCTCCTCGCCGCCTCCCCGTCTGCGCCCGGCCCCTCTTTCGCTTTCGCCTGCCTTCGTTGTCGCTCTCCGCCACCTTCGTTTGCTATCTAAATATGTATGTACAAAAATATAAATATATATTATATATGTATAAATATATATATATACATATACATATATGTATAATTTATTAATCATAGTAAAATTTAGATACAAATAAACATAGTGGATAAATAATCTTTTAATTTTATGAATCTATAATCATTTATACAAGTGTGATAATTACAATTTAAATCTATAGCCTAGTAACTAACTTTTTGTATTATATTAATCGAATAATTTAATATTTTAATTATTAAAAGATGTAATATATGTAAAGATTCAATAAAAAATATTTAATAAAATGATTTAAACTTAAATTTAAGTTTGATATAATTTATTAATTTTAGTTATAAATAAAATAGAGGATAAATAATTTTTTAATTTTAAAAATCTAAAATATTTATACAAGCATAATAAGTATAATTTAAATGTACAACATAGTAACTAACTTTATAAATATATATTAATTGAATAATTTAATATTTCAATTATTATAATCTGTAATTTCATATAGAGATTAAATTAAAAAAGGTTAATAAAATAATTTAAATTTAAATTTAAATTTAATATAAATAATAAAAAAAATATATGGGGTCATATTATTCATTCTCATAAAAATTACATTAACACCCCCTCTACCTTTTGGTAATTACAGAAACACCCCTAAGGGCATTTTTGTCCTTTAAATTTTATATTAAAGTTTGACCAAATCAATAGGGGTATTTTTGAGTTTTAAAGGCTACCAGGGGTGGTTTCTGTAATTTTTCAAAAGATAGGGATGGTTTGTGTAAATAGACAATAGGTGAGGGGGTATAAAAGTAATTATCCCTATTGTTTATACATTAATCATGTCCTTTTCAAGTTCAACCAACATTAGCAGCATAATGGAGCAACGATAAAAAAACATATAAGATACAGATGATACATACTACGCCAATATAGAACACACTTTTTTCTTTTTTTTTTTTTTGTTTATAAATATAAATAAAATTACAAGAATACCCTTCCATTGGAGGCAAATTTGGCCGAAATTCCATCGGAATGACGAAATTGAAAAAAACGTAATTGGATGATTTAAAAACATAGGGACTAAAATAAAAATAACCCTAAATTGCCATATATGACCACACGAGAGCGGCGCTGGCAATTTGCCCTGAGAAATAGGAGCATCTTTTATGTTTACTTTTCACACTCATCTTTGTATATGCTATATTGCAACAAACCTTGAAGAATCTTAGTACGAGTCTAGTAGCAGAACGCCTTCTTCTTCCCAAAACACATATCAAATATCAAAATCTATACATGATGACTACTTCCTCTGTAATATATGTCGAATTTATTACTACAATGTCCTTTTCAAAAAGTTCCAAAACAAGACCCCATTTTCTCTAAAGTGGAACTGTTTTTCATTGTCTAAATCTAGTGCTACCTCTGTTAAACCAGAACAGGAACATGAAGATTAATGTGGACCCAAAATATTACAATTCAATATGTCTCTTTCCTTTGTCAAGAAAGAGTTGTTCATGCCAGGCTAATTAGAGATAATTAAAGAATTCTCAGACTTACCTATCTTACCAAGTTACTCCTTCTATACAATCTATCTGCAAAAATTCTTTCCTATGAAGATTGTGCTGCCTCATTAGCTTCCCCAGCTTGCGGCCGAACTGCATTTGCTTCCACCGGCGTGTTAGTTAGTTTCGGACTGTACTTTTGCAGTACTCTATCTTTGTTTTCTTTCCACCATCCTTCTGCCTGCTGCTCCGCGAACCTTCGCTTGCTGTAACAATGTTGACAAGCATGTCAAGTGTCAAGTAATACACTGGCTATGAAACTCAACTTTTCTGCAGAAGATTTGTCTTTCAAGTTTCTGTAGCAAGATTTCACAAAGTTCTCAGTGTCTGTGTTTGTAGACATGCAGACATAATGTTAAGGTATAACTACACTAACACCCCCTGAGGTTAGGTGTATAACAAAACTCGTTTGGTCTTGAATGCTTAGACCGCATTCCCTGCCTGCAGTCATGTTTTGTACTGCGGATTCCCCCGAGGACCCAATGGTCGGGGGAATCTGAAGTATTCATACAGGGACATAGGTTCTCAAACTTAATAGTTTTTCTTGTGAAAGGTACAAACTTCAGGAGGGTGTCTATAATAGAACTCTAGCTTTCAGGAATTTAAAGAGAATGCAAATGCATGAGAAATAATCTATCTGGCAATGACCAAATTATTCTAACGATGTCATGTTGCCTAAGAACAAAGCAAACGGGCTCATGGTTCAATTCATTGTGTAGAACCAGACTTTGTAAACCAAAAAAGAAAATATGGAATTTCTGTACAATACCTGAATCTAACCCTCTTGAAGATCTTGGTCCCGTTTGAAAGTACAACGAGAGTTACATAAACACCTGGTTCAAACTGCTCAATGACTTCTTTTTGTCCCTCAAGTTTTGCAGCTGGAGGTGTCCCGGAGCCACTTTCTGTACTTGACTGATTGACGCCTTTTCTATCAGAAACAGATGATCTGTTGATTTCTTCTGGAGTTCCTTCAATATCCTGTGGCCTGTCCTGAGCGCCAGGATGGACTTGATCTTCTGTTCTATGATATTCCTTGCTATTTGATACATAGGATAAGGCCATTACATCGGAATGCATATGTCGGTGAGTTCTCCGTTCTGGTGGCGAAGCAGAATTTTCTTCAGCTGGAGCCCCATGTTTATCCAGAAAAGATTGAACTTGAGCATGTATTGCTTTAATGGATTCACTCTCAGATATCTCAGCTGGAAACTTCTCTGTGATTTCTTTTAACTAGAGAACAGAAAGAAGGAAGATACGTGCTTATTAGTACAAAAACTTTCATCACAAACTAATAGAGATAAACGCTCGACACCTTGCCACTTTTTCTTGGTCATCACAAGTATCACGTCGGCGAAAAATAGAGCACAATATTGTTCCAGGAAAATTTTGAGTAAAATTAACTCGAAAGTTTAATGAATTTCCCAACAAGAACCTGAGGTCATTCCATGAGAACAATCAAATGCTCATACGCCATTGTCTTAGTACATCAAACTAAAAATTAGAGATTCTAATTAATATAAATTTGAAATTGCACTTGCATAAAGATGGATGATGAAATGAAAGGATTGAATTACTTGATCTGCGATGGTCTTGAAGGCTTGCACTGCTCCTCCAATACACGTGGAAGATCTATCAGCAGCTAATGAAGTAGCTGTCTCAGCAGTTTTCTTTAACTTCTGGATTTCTGTATCTTGTTCTTCACTTTTTTGTTTTAAACTTTTAACCTGAGTTTAGAGAAAGTAATAAATAATTTTTAACAACAAACAAACTAAAGTATGAGATTCAACTTGTTAACAAGAGAAAAATTGTACTTGGCCATGGAGTTTGGAAACTTCTTGGTTTAAATGATCATTTGCCTTCTTTAAACTATCGATGACACCCCTTGAAAATACAGGAGTTACAGATCGTGGAGGACTTGGTCTTCTCGAGTAAGGGGAAGCAGGTCTTGAGTTGGATTGCGATTGCGGCTGGGCCTGTTGAGGATTTGCAGCTGATGCGATAACAGGCTTTAGAGCCAACTGAAGGGCACTAAGTGAACTTGGAAAAGCAATTTCCTTCAGCTGTAAAAGTGATGGAACCTGAGAAGCACGGACTATGGCATAGTTATCAGATCTTGTTCCAGGCATTCCAGACTTGACTTCAAGGTACTTGACTGGTTCCACAGTGGGGGAAAGCAGAAGCCTTGAACTTCTTCCCTCGAACCTCTCCCCCCTAATACTGAGATCCACCGAGCGGCGGTGACCCGTTGTTCTTCGAGTTAAAGTCGCTGCTTTTCCAACATCTGCAGCCCTTCTAAGTTTCAGATAGCAAGCATCACAGACTCGATGTGGTTTCCCAGGAGTCGGAGCAAGTGCTGCCCGCAGTGCCTTTTTGGAACTGCAAGCATGGCAATGCACCAGCCCACAGTTGTGACAGTTGTGTCGCTTTCGAGTAAAACCAAATGCCTGCCTACAAGCTGTGCAAACTGATTGATCTGCCCCAGAAACCCACTTATGGATGCATATACATGTCGTGTAGTTTGAGCCACACGCAATGCTCTTCACTATCTTGTCCTTGAGAGCTTCTACCAACGTTGGGACATTGTGATCTTCTAAGTCCCCATGTCCTAGTCTTCCGTTGGCTCCTCTTCCCCAGGTAAGCACTTCGCTTCTTGAAGTGAGGACTGCAACATGATTGGCACCGCATGCTATCTGTTCAACAAACTCTCCGACTAATTTCTCTTGTACTAAGCAAGGGGACTTTCCAGTAGATTGTGGATTTCCTAGCTGACCATACACATTACTTCCCACTGTGAAGACATGGCCAGACGTAGTAAGGGTAACAGTTATGTTATCCCCGCATGCTACCTGCTGGATGTTGTAATCAATAAGACCAGAAACACAAGTTGGGTAAAGATAAATCCCGCTGCTTCCATGACCCAGTCGATTTTTATCACCATCACCCCAGGTGAATAACTTTCTTGAGGAAATATTTGGACCCAACTGATTTGTGACTTCTATAATAGCAGCAGTATGCCACACTCCACATGAAACAGCAGCAGTTTTCAAACCACTCAGTGACTCAACCTCCTTTGGATATGGAATGCTTTCGCGATCACCATGACCTAGCGCCCCAAATGTTCCATCTCCGAAAGTAAACAGTTGTCCGGTAGAAGTTGTCAATGCTGTATGCCAAGTGCCGCAAGCAACTGATAAAACATGAAGGCCTTCTAAAGATCCACACACTCGTTTTGGTATCCAATGGCTGACATTATTTCCATGACCAAGAAGTCCTGCATTATGTGTACCATCACCCCAGGTGTATAAATCACCAGATGCAGACACTGCACATGTATGAAACTCACCACATGCAACAAAGTCAACACTTGTAACAGCCAAAAATTCTACTAGTCGAGGAGAACTGAAGTCCTTTTCAACTCCATGACCTAGCCTGCCACCACATTCCTCTCCCCATGTAAAAAGATCGCCTTGCCTAGTAACAAGAGCAATGTGCCGAACACCACAAGCAATTTGGTGTACGTCAAGAACTACATTTGACTCCAACAGTTTAGGAGATAAAACATCGCTTTTTACTGGGATTGGCTTCCCGGTTCCCTCTGTTATTCCATCAGACCAAATCTCTCCCCACGCATAAACATCACCAAGTGATTCTAAGTCATCTGGTCCAGAACCCGTACTTGAACAACTAGGAGTACTTGATACACTAATTCGGAAACCATCTGCACCACTCGTTCGAATTTGCATACTTGCACATTCAGATCCTGCATGTGAGCTAGAACTATTCCAGTAATTATCACGAAGACTATCGGTGGAGACTCTGCTGTGGATACTTGAAGAAAGTTCCAGTCTTACTCCAAATGGGCGATAATCTTGAGAGGTATCACCACAACCATGCAACTACAAACACATACATTTGAATTATATTAGAGACTTACTATAACTTAACACCAACCAATTTATCAATGTATAGCTGTAGTTTAAAGTAACAGACATCAAATTTAACAATCAAAGATTACCTGCTAACCTTAGTGCATGAGTAACAAAAAAGATGTCAAACCGGACTTGCACAGAGTTTTAAAAGAGAGTCAATACTGTACGTTCAATTTTGGTTCATTGTGCATTATAGAATATTTAGCTTACTCTTAGAAGGTAGTAAAAGGTCTGTGCAGCTAAACATCAATAGAATCTTTGAGAAAGCCTTGGAAATAATTTCCAAAGTCCAGAAATTTAGGGGTTGCTCTTTATTGAAACACTCGATTCCAAGAAAGATCTCCAGTCTCCTAATAACCACAAAAGACAAAGTGACATGCAAGAAATGTTCATGCATTTATAGTCTATCTGTTAAAGAACAGCTGAGTAAACTCCAATAAACTATCCAACTCATGCCTTCACTCGGAATTGCAAAAGAAACAGCTCTAATTTTAGTTTCCATGTTGGATCTACTCAATGCTACCTCCATCCTTTTCATTCCAGAAGTTGGATCATAGTTCAAGAAATTTTTCAATGATCATAACCATATTGAGTTGTGACACAGATATCTAGTGTCTACTCCCTGCAGAAGTAGACTCTGAATAAAATTAGTTATGCAAAATGACATCCAGAAGTCGGAGAGCAGATCACTGTAATAGCAAGCAGTGTCTTTTCAGATGATTGACATGGTAAATGTAATCTAAAAGATAAAAGATTAGATAGATAATGATCCATGACATGCAGTGATACAAATGATTTGGATAGACAGCCGAAAAACTTAAATTCATATAGTTAAATGCATAAGTATATAGAAGTTGGCACAGAGATGCCATCCTCACAAAGAATGTCACATGACAAAGAAACAGCAATATAGTGCTAAGACATTAAGAGCTGGAGTGACATTTACATCAGAAATTTCACTTCTAGTACGTTTGGTATATGCTTGGCGAGCTGATATCAAAGTCTGCAGGCCAGTGAGCCAGATCCCAGTTTCAGCTTTGTCCTTGCAGATCTAAAAAGTTGGAGAAGATGCAGTAAGCGAGGGAAAAAGTTAGCATTAACGGGGTCATATCAACGATTAAAATTGCAATAACCACTGACCAGATCAAGAGATCTTTCACCATCATTATATATGAGCGAAAATGACAAGTACTCCTTATCTGGGCGCAAAAATCTTTTAAAAACAGGCTGTACAGACACAGGACAAAAAAAGATTTATTCTGAATGCATTAGTTTCTGTCTCCCAAAGTCGAATATAACTTTGCTCTGTATCATACCAAAGAAAGTAACATGAACTCTAAAAACATAATAATCATTAAAAAGAGAATTTTGCTAACTCACGGTTCTCTGTCCAGGAATAATCCGTGAAACAGATGATAACTTCAAATGCTTTTCTTGTCCTTTAGAGTACCAGATTAATGTTGTTTCATCCTGGAAAAGCATGAAATCTTAGGCATCCGTGTATTTCAGGTTATCAATAGATATTGACATCTGTTGCGGAAATTATAAATAAAAGTTATGCTTTCTTTGTTAAATATATAACCAACATGCAAATGGATGCTACAAAATATTAACTGGAGAATTCAAAATTATTAGTGAAGTATTCGCCAATAGACGCGCATATATATATATATATATATATATATACAGTTATACACACACCAACAAGCAAATAGTGAGATATGCACGAGAAAACCAAATAAAGGGGACATGCAGTTGAATTTCCCTGGAAACTTGACCTCTACAGTTTGAGCATATTTTGGCAATGTCTTACATTCAACAAAAATTGCTTTTGACCAAGACTTCAGCAGAAAGTGGACCTTCCTTTGCAACCGCTTCTGCTTGCATCTATATTTAAGGAAAGCTAGAAAGCAAACACTGAGTTCCAGCATATCCTCCTTTTTATAGTTTTATTGGGATTGATGGTAATGAAACCTAAATATATTTTGAAACTTCTATCATCATGCTATGGTATGTGTTTTTTACTATCAAAGATGGCATCTAGACTACTAAGGAAATTTTGTGTAATGCCAACAAAGTTAGTCGACCAGTGCCCAAAAACCTTCTAATTTAGAAACCTAATGCCAGCGGAATTCCTCCAGTAACTCCTAAAGGCATCCTCTACTAAAGCAAATTATTTGGATAGCAGCACACTGGAGGAGGACAAAGTTTTTCACACTGAAAGGAGGTCTATTTTAAGCTTTCTTGTTTGTCAGGATGGAGAGAAATTGGCAACAGAAGATCCTGTTAGTGGTTTACATGTTAACCACCTAGATCAAATTAGTGGGTCTAGTGCATATAAATATAACATATACAATAGAGGACTCAAGTGCTTGGGCTGGAGCAAAAGGTTTCTTCTCCTATTTTTATATTAATCCTTTGTCCCCAACCATATTACGGAATATAAGCCTCAATATGCAAATGAAGGAAAATATGCTTCCGCGACCATTTTGAAGTTTCTTGCAACATATTTACCGGCATATGATGCCAAAAAGTGAAACACACTCTAAAATACAAGATTGTGATCATATGCAGAACATGTTGATATTTACAGAAATAGAAACCTTGAACCAGAGAAGTCTATCCCTTCTCTTCTACGGCCCAACAAGATATTGATGAAACGCTTTTTCTCACATGTAAATGAAGATTTTACTCTTCCCCGTGGTGTAAACCTAGGTAGTCATTTAGAATGAACACTCAAACAACTTGGAACAAAACGCTTATTGGAATATGGCCAACAAAATCTAAATGGTCAAGAAAATAGATAAAGACAATTTGCTTACTGAAGAAAGTCTGAATGTACGAAACTTAGGCCTCCCCGTTCTGCAGTACTTGAGCAACTGTGTCCCTTTCTTCAAGGCAATGAGTGCCTTCAGAGAACAAATGTAATGTCATGAGCAGGTAAGGTCCCAAACTGACCAATTTTCAACAGGAAAATATCATAAATTAATTTATGTATATAGAGTACTACAACACATTAAGACCTTGACGGAGGAGTTTCAGACCAATCTCTGTGCCCGTTCATTCATCTGCATAAACCAATAGATTTGACTCCCAAAATGGTTTACTTTAAATGAGCCCATCTACTAATTTTAGCCTCTTTTCTCGTATATGATTTATCAAGTATGCTACCTATTTTCCACATATCCTTTATTACCAGTATACCCCATGACTTCAGCAAACTTACACTGAATACATAACAGCTCAATGTTACAATTTTCAAACTGTTGTATAAATAACCTCTCTAATATCCACCACCCTTACGGTTCCCACCTCTTAAAGTAACCATAAAGCACTCAGCAATCCAGTGGTGTCACGGCACTACCTAAAACATTACTGCAAGTGGCTTTCAAGGGAAATACGATCCATCATTATATATCTTTCGACAAATCCTCACCTACACAGACAGATACGACCAAAGAGTGTTGACAGGCTACTATAACCCTCGCGCGAAAGGAGTTTAAATCTTATGTGTAACTTCTAAACATGCAAATTCCCCCCACACTTGGTTTATCTATTTTGTTTGGATAAGAGCGTAAACCAACATAATCAAGCTGGATAAGGTATTTGTCCTACTTTAACTGAGATAAGCTTGAACAACTTAAATCATTTTCAACACAAGTTGAGCTCAAGAAGCTTGATATTTTTTTCATTATGGTTAAAGAGCAGAGTTGGCGAGTTTTAGTGATTGATAATACCTGTGGAGATTTTACCACACCAACCCTAATCCTGAATCCTAGTTCCATTCCTACTAACTTTGCCGCACAAAGGCTTCCAATATCTAGCAAATACTATAATTTCACAAGCTTTTCAAGATTATAGTACTAAACAAGAGAGAAAAAGCAGGGATACCTGCTCGACGTCACGGTCAGGATTGCCATAACTAGCAAGATCTGCCATTCCATCTTTAACAAATCTTGGGAATTCGCCAGAAAAACCTATTTATCCCAACCATCCGTGTAATCTTCGTGGGTGATGGCAATGCACTCTTGTATGGCCAAAATCATCAACCTCCCTAGCTAGGTAAAACAATCCTTCAACCAAAACCTTCAGCTAACTTTGCTTGAGCCGATCTCGGAAAATTCTTCCCCGACACTTGGATAATGTCACATAGTTTGCTCGGTGATCCGGGCAACATAAATACTGATCCACTTAAGATTCACCTAGAATCGCAGTAAATTTTCCAGAATTTGAGTGCATTCATGATACTTCGCCTGAATTATGAAACGAGCTTGGGCAGATTCGCAATGATCAGACGCAGAGGGGGTAGAGAGAGAAAGAGGAAGAGTTTCAGAGAGAGAAAGTGACACGAGTTTAGGAAAACGGTCGCAGCTGTAGAAAAATGGGTGCGAATTTGGCGCGCTAATTTTTGTCCGCCTCAACTACCTCTGTATAAATAATAAAAAATAAAACAATTCTAATGTATAAAAATAATAATAATAATAATTTCTCTCACGCAATAAATTTAAAATTTCTTTTTCACGTTATCCTCGACAATATGTTAAAAATATAAAAAAAAATATATAAATCAACCAATTATATTTTTAAAAAATAAAGACCAACTTAAATTATTATCGATACAACAAAAGAAAAATATAGTGATGTTAAAATGGCATGAAGGTACTTTTGCAAATAAAAAATAATAATTATAATTAATTTTTAAAATATCTAATAATAAATATTTTTTTGGTCTTCTTCTTATTATATGCATTTAATTTTATGGAAATACTTGAATTAAATTTAATCACATATGCAGTGATGTTAGATTTTACAGCACACACAACATTTATAATAAGTTTTTGACGTATGATCGAATTTAAATTTCAAAAGTATTATTTGATAAAGCTATTTCTAATTATTACATGGATATCATATAATTAATGTGTTATTTGTGAAGAAAATTGCTTGCATTATACACATTGCAATAATTTGGAAATAAATATGCATACCACCTTTTCTTCGGATGCATGGATATCGAGTACTTATGCTTTTGTGTGAATTGAGTTTTATAATTTGAATAAATTGTTTTGTACCACAGAGATGATCAACAAATCAGAGTGGCGCAGCGGAAGCGTGGTGGGCCCATAACCCACAGGTCCCAGGATCGAAACCTGGCTCTGATATGGAGTGGCTTCCCTTCTGATTAACATATTCTTTTCCTGTGCCTTTACGTTTCGTTAAAATTTTAATTAATCAGACTTAATTTCCAACAGGGGATGTAGCTCAAATGGTAGAGCGCTCGCTTTGCATGCGAGAGGCACGGGGTTCGATCCCCCGCATCTCCACATATATATATTATATCACTCTTTTTTTACTCACAGATTCGCAGCTGGGCCCCCCAAATGATTTAGTTGGGGCCCAGCACAGATAACCCAGCCCACCAGCGATATTCTACTCCTACTGTTGGGCCCATGCCCACTTTCCACATTATTATTTCAACCTAAAACGTTAAAATATAAATTCTAACAACTTTCTCACGGACAAAGCACGACTAATGAGCCGTATGTCTTTGCTCTTACAGATAAAGGACCCTCTTGAAAAATCAAACCCGTTTTGTCCTCCACTCAAATTTCTAGTCAAAAATTACCATACATGGTAAACTGGGACCTCATTTCATTCTCAAACACATAATGGGATGGTAAAAATTCTATCCCAAATAGAGTTTTTCATATACTTGAATTAATTATAATTGCAGTATAATATATTTATAATGCGATTAATTTGACAAGACACAGAAGAACAGATCAAATCTCCCAAATAATAATTAATTGACCAACAACATGTGATTGATTTGTTTTTCTTGATAGAAGAAGAGATCAAATTTCCCAAGTAATAATTCAAAACAACCGCAGTAACTAAGAAAAACCAGCTGCAAACCACTACTGTTGCATCAAGAAAGTGAGTGAATTATTATAAACCAATTGCTCCCTTGGTACTGTCACATCACATGATCAAACACAAAAACAACCATCTGAGTCTTGTTCAATCAATTTCCTTCGTCTCCATCACCATGGCTGTCACAAAAGCAAAGCAAACTACACACATTCAGTTCACTGCAGAGATGAGAGTCATTTTCAGCTGGTCTTTGTGGGCTTGCTTTTTCTGCTAGCTCTGCTTCTCGGCGGCTGCTTTCCTGATTCTTTACCTTGAGATTTCTCCTCTTGTTTCGACGACGAGCCCTCCTCTTTCTCTGCTATTTCTTCTGGGCTTTTCTCCTTATCATCGCCTGTTTTCCCTTTCTTGGATTCTTGAAATTCCTCCTCTTTAGCAGCTGATTTCTCTCCCTCTCTTCTTTTCCGGGGCCTCCCTCTTTTCCTCGGAGGACTCTGCTGTTCCACTGATGATACAGATAAATCCTTCCGCTTCCTCACTGCCCTCTTCTTCCCCATCAGTTTTAATGCATTTTCACCAACACCCACAAAAACAAAATTCGTCAAAAACCAAGTCTTTATATAGAGTATTGATCTCCAAGAAATTTGAAGTTGGGTTCTTTCAAGAACAGAGACCAATCATATGGGAAAAAACATACATAATCTCAAGGGAAATTTCACTCAACCTATACAATATAATCACCCATTGATATTTAATGTTTTGAAAAAAGAGAAAAAAAACATCTAAAAAAGGAAGTATAAAAGCAGTAATAATCAGAAGATATCTTGTACATAGGATTTCTCTAAGACAAAAGTGTTATCTGCTATTGATGTAGAAGCATATTTGTAGTGAGTGTTTATGAGAGAAAAGCAAATGAAGTCGAGAGAGAGTGATGATAATGAAGAATGAGGGAGAGAAATAAGGGGTGGTTCTGGTTAACTATCTAACCATGGTTAAAACATATATCTATACTCCAAGATATTTATTTATTTATTTATTGATTTCTTAGGATACATTAAAATGAGATTTCTTCAAATTTGTATAATTACAATTATTTTCTCATTATTTAAAAAATTATAAATAAATTTGATGTTTGATAAATTATGCAATTCGTACGAATGCATGAAATTGTCCACATTGCCCTTGATGTATTTTTCCATTAAAACTTTAAAAAAATCGCAAAAAATAATTGGAAAATGTGGATGAAAAATTTTGAAAATTCGTACACAAAATTGTCCACGTAATCTGAGTGTAGATTAGTCCTCCCTTAATCTTGACTATTGTGGTGCTGTTAGGCTCCGGTGCGCATCATAATTCATAAAAAAATTCAAAAAATTTTTAAAAAATAAGTAAAACTATAATTCATAATTCACAAATATATCTTAATCAGTTCACTATAAAAAATAAATGAAATCTAGTGGAGTCTAATAGATTGGGTCAGTTGTTAGACTATAATTAAAATTAAGGATGTTGATAATTTTTTAAATGATAAAAAAATATTTATAATTATATCTATACTATTATATAATGAAAACCCCCTCCACACTCACAAACGGAGGTTAATTACACCGCTGCACCATTTTTTGTGAGGTCAAAAATGCCCTTCAACCGATAATATAACCAACTTATTTAACTTCCAAAGTTTCACTAATTGATAAATTAGTTTTTTTTCCTTTATTTTTTTAATGTGATGTAATGGTTTATATTTTGCTATTATTTATAATCTATACAATTATATAATGAAAACCCCCTCCACACTCACAAACGGCGATTAATTACAACGCTGCACTATTTTTTGTGAGGTCAAAAATGTCCATTAACCGATAATATAATCAACTTATTTAACTTCCAAAGTTTCACTAATCGATAAATTAGTTTTTTTCCTTTATTTTTTTAATGTGATGAAATAGTTTATATTTTGCTATTATTTATAATAATAATATATTTTAAAGCGCAAAAAAATATTTATTATATGCACACAGAAACGGCGTGCCACAACAGCTACTTTATATCAAATTTAAGAGATTTCGTTGTAAATTTACACCTTTTTTTTTTTTTTATAATGTGTAGGTTTGGTCAAAGGGAGTGGTAAGCTGTGGTGGGGTTTTCACTTTTCATTTTCTACATGGGGGTGAGGTTACATGATTCATAGGTGATGTGGTCAGACCACAACACAACTCTCAAATTTTCCAACTCTTACATATTTGACACACGATCACGTTATATTTTGTATTCTATTTTTATATATAAATTAACATAAAAATAATACTTCATGCATAAATGAAAAATATATTATATATAGGGTTAAATGCAAATTACCCTTATAATATTGAAAATGAGCAAATTACTCTTTTATAAAAAAAAAATAGTAAATTATCCCCCTGTGTTTTTAAAAATAAAGCAATTAAGTCCTTCATGCGACTTTGTGCTATTCACTCATGTTTTTTTAGATTTTTTATTTTTAATCATAAAATTACATTTGCATCTTTATTATTAGCCGTTGAACCTGATTGAATCTAAAATTATGAATCTAACTAGTAAGATCAATGGTCCAAATTTTATTTAATTCGATCAACGGCCTAGATGTAAAGCACATATTTATCTAATATATTTATGTAAAACTTAATTAGAAAATATATGCATAATATATCTTTATTAATTAAAATAATATACATGTATGTGTACATATATGCATGTATATATATATAGAGAGAGAGGGGGGGTGGACCGAGGGAGGGCGGCGCCGCCGACGACGGGAGGCTGGAGAGGAAGGCCGACAACGGGAGGTTGGAGAGGCCGGGGAATGATGACGGGAAGATAGGGATTTGGGCGTCGACGACCTGGGAAAGGGGGAAGGGCACAGTAGATTTGGGGAAAGGGAGGGGGGAACGAGGGGGCGACAGCGACCTGGGGAAGGGGAAGGGCACAGTGGCAATGAGAGGGCAATGGGAAAGATGGAGGTGGGGGCGACAGGGAAGGGGGCGAGGGTGGGAAAGTAGAGGTGGGGCGCCAACGGATTTAGGTCAGAAAGGGCGCGGGGGCAAGGTGGTGGTGGTGGGGAAGGCGCGGCAACAGCAAACCGGGTAGGGAAGTTGGAGGTGGCGGGGTTTATGGGGTGGGCGGTTTATTTTTTTAATAAAAATATATATTACTATAAATATTATTTGTATTATCTATAATATATATTATAATATATTTAAATATAAAATAATATTTTATTCTTAAAAATTAATTAAAAATCGCACTTAAGGCGCGTGTAGTACACCACCAGGCCAAGGGGGTAAATTGCTTCTTTCTTAAAAACATAGGGGAGTAATTTGGTATTTTTTTTTTCCACAGAACGGTATTTTGCACATTTCCTATATCACATAGTAGTATGCATTTTTCCCAATATATATATATATATATATATAGATTTTATGTATGCGAGTGGTGCAAAATATTTGCAAGCTTCTCAATTCTTATGAAAGCGTATGTAAAAGGTAGACTTAATTATATTTACTGTCATGTATATATAAGAAGGTGGCAAGATAAGAACCGTAAATATAAAAGTGGCATAATAACTTGGAATTAAATTTTTTTTGGCAATTGCAGGACTCCATCCATCGAATTTTAAAAAATGATCGAAATTTACTAATGTTACAAATCTAGAGTTTTTTAAATTAGAAAAAAAGTTGATTGAACATGTTTTAAAAACACCCTGCCACATAAACTACAAAAATAAAAAATGAATACAATACAAATATCTATATCTATACCAAAAAAAATAAAGCATTTTCAGTCACAAACAATGATTTGTAATACCACTATATTAATTATTATTTTTTATGTCAAGATACCTTTAGTTGGTTTTCTTTTCTTTTCTTGTGTTTATTTATATATTTTATTCTTATTTAAAATATATTTTAAAGAGAGAAATATTATTTATTATATACATACAAAAATTGTGTGTCACGATAGACAGTATATTTAATAAATAAATAAATATTGGCCTCCAATAGTCTCCATGTATGGCTTATTTAATATTTTAATACCAAAATAAAAAAATTAATAAAAATAATATTAAAATAAATATATTTATAAAATTGGTGCAAGAGTTCGACTTCACCAATTTTTTTATTGTAAAATCGAAGTTGGCTTCTATTTTTTAAAAAAAATAATAATATAAATTTTACGTTAATAATATATATTATTTTAACAATACAATTTTAGTTTTAACTAATAATTTAATATGTACACCAAAAAAATTTAACAATATTTACGTACCATACCAAAAGGCATGGTACAGTTTGAGGATGGCCCGTGAAATTATTTTTGGCACATGGGAGAGTTCAGATCGAAAGCTACCAAGTTACATAGGAGCTCTCCAAAGTTATAATGAAGGGACGATTGTTGAATGGGAGCACAAATACTTTGAACGATCAAGTAATGCATATGTGATAAAATACAGTTTCTGGGAATTCAAATCGTGTATCGAAGGGTTCCAAGAATGTTATCGGTGTAGATGGAACACACTTATACACAAAAATACAAGCACAAAATGTTGATTGCAGCTGCATTGGATGGTATCAACAAGTACTTTCTCTTGCGTTTGCAATTGTCGATGAAGAATCCAATTATCTTGGAACTGATTTCTTCAAATGTTGAGCAAACATATTATAAAAAGCTGGTACGGGATGTGTCTTATTTCTAATCGTCATCTCGATCTCATTCGAGTAGCAGTTGCAATTCTGGATTTTGTATCACCCCAGGGATTGCACAGATATTGCTTGAGGCACGTATGTTCTAATTTCAACACTCGTTATAAGAATGTGCAATTGAACGGTCTTTGTTGGAGAGTTGGTTCTGAATATTAAATCAGAAAGTTCAATCGAACCATGGACGAGATAAAGACACACAAGTTAGAAGCGTGTGTGTACTTAGACCAGACTGAAAAGGAAAAATGGATAGCTTCTCACGATGACATGATGGTCGTGCGATATTCTCACAATCAACATGTCAGAGTGCTTCAATGGAGTTTTAAAAGGGGCTCGCCGCTTGCCTGTGATTGCAATAGTGAAAATAATGTTTGCTCGTTCAGTCTATTACTTTTGTGAGAGGGTGCGAAAAGTAGTGTCATGTTAAGCAACAACCAATTGTTGATGGGCTATGCATACAAATTGTTCAAAAGTTGGTTCGAAAAAAATATTGAACATGCTGTGACAAGATACAACCAATATCAACAGTCTGTCTCGATCGTCACAAAGCATCAGCATGGACATGAATTCAATATTCACGTCATCAAAATTGCCACACGAGAATGTTCATGTGGCAAATTGAGTTAATTTAGCATCCCGTGCTCTCATGCTCAAAAGGTATCCGCTGCATATTGAATTAGTGCGTCATCAATGGTTAATGATTATTACGATTTAATGGCTTACAGAAGGACATATTCTAAGTTTTTTCATCCTTTGATGGCGGAATATTATTGCGATATTCCAAATTTTGAGTTGGTCCACAACATTACTCTTCGTGGCATCATTTGTTCTGGGTAAAGCTAAACATCACGTATTCATAATGAGATGGATTGGCCACAAACGCGGGAAATACAACAATCACAACAAAAGGAGGTCCATTCAAGACCAGTTGATGCGTCAGTAAGGAGACGTAGAAGATAATAATATTTGTAATAGTTAATTGTATTTTTTTCAATAAATTAATTGTTAAATTTTTATGGTGTAAATATTAAATTATTAGTTAAAATTAAATTTTATTGAAAAAATTACATATTATTAACGTAAAATTTATATTATTAAAATTAGAAGTTCGTTTTACAATAAAAAAATGGTGAAGTCGAACTCAAGGAGTTCGACTTTGTTTTACAATAAAAAAATGGTGAAGTCGAACTCAAGGAGTTTGACTTGCACCAACTTGATAAATACATCTATTTTAGGGTAGATTACATTGATACCCACTGAGGCTAGGTCCAATTACTCAAATACCCCCTATCTTTTGTAAAATTACAGCTACACTCCCTGAGGGGTGTTAGTGTAATATTTTTCAGGGGTATTAGTGTAAGATTTGCCTTTGAATAGGAGGTGTAGTTGGAATACAACTATAACTCAAGGGGTGTAACTGTAATTTTACAAAATATATGGGATATTTATGTGTTTTGGTCTAATCTCAAGGGGTGTCACTGTAATTATCTTTTATTTTAATATTATTTTTATTAGTTTTTTAATTTTGGTATTAGAATATTGAATAAGGCCGCCATGTATATACTATGAAAAGGAAACAGTGTCAAGTTGACATTCCCAAATGTATGGTGGGAATAAAGCAGCAAAAGGCAGTTCCAACGTAGGATTTGGTCAAACTCTCTCAAAGATTTGCAAGCACACTGTATGTCTGTCTCCACTGGCCTCCGTTCACTCTTACACTTTTCTTTTCTTTTCTTTTTTTTTTTTTTAAGGTTTTAGTCTAAATTATTACAATAATAAAACAATATTACTTATCAATGATTGCATCAAAATTATTAATACTAATCAAACTCTAGGTGGATGTAATTAACTGACTCGCCGACATCGACACAAAGCTCACACTTTTTTGTCAAAATTAAATGCATTATAATATGAATTTACACTGTCAATTTATTTTATGTTTTGCAATGTTAAATCTTATACACTATGAGTCAGCATCATGGCTCCGTGTTCCTTTTCGATTGCTTTTTGTACTCTTTATTGGGAATTTCTTCTATTCATATAGCTACTAGCAGTACTGCCACGCTCGATGCAAAAGTCAAGAGCAGTTATTTATATTGGGATATTAATTTTTTGTTATGCCATTAATACAAAATTTAGTTCTTTTGGAAGAGAATGGTTGAAGAGATTTTTAGGGTTAGAGGGGGAGGAATGACCTGATGTTCGATTTTGAGGTGGAATGAACAGATAAATCACGTGAGAATCATGTGTGTAATTTTCCTCCAACATTAACAGCCATTTAATGGGGTCTCCGTCTTTCCGTTAAAACTTGATGGAAAATGGGGTCTGTGACTAAGTTGACAACTTTTCGTATGAAAATGGGACTAAATCGAAAATCTCGTAAAGTGTGACATTGAATTGAAAAAGTCCTTTTTTATGGGACAAAAAAGGTAATTTAGCCTAACTGTGTTTTATGAAGTCTCCATTTTTCTATTAAAACTTGACGGAAAATGAGGTTTGGGATTAAGTTGGCAACTTTTCATTTAAAAATAATATTAAATTAAAAATTTCGTAAAATGTGAGATTGAATTAAAAAAATTCTTTCTTTATGGAACGAAAAATGTAATTTAGCCAAGGAAATGCTTACAAACTTTGAGGATAAAGTTACGTGCTTTGGGCCAGCAAATTCTTCGAATAATTTTCCTTTTTATCTTGGACTAGGCCCATTCTTTGAATAGTATATTGGGCCTGTTATACAGGCCCAATGTATCGTAAAATACTATCCATATTTTATATAGATCAAATGTGAAAAATATTAGATAATATAAATTATGTCACTATTAATAATATTATTTATATTATGATGACACGGCATAATTCAGATATATTTTTCTTTCGTAGCTACTACATTAATATCATCAATTTTAGGAGATAAGATGGGCAGGGAACAGACAGTGTTGTTCTTCCATGTTTTGTCTTATTCCTTTTAAATTCTCACATGTCCTTCCTATATAAAACTTAACTATTTAATTCCCCACCATAATGAAATACTCCAATTCTAGAATGGACCAACCATATCTAAACAAAGATGACTATATAATAAGTGTGATGTTGTCTATTATATATAAGAAGTTTGAGTAACGTTGTCACACGTCGTATTTTGATTGTATATGAGAAGTTTGACTGATTTATAAGTTTCATTGTCTCTTTTTCTTAGCAAATATATTTTTAAACGGAAATGTGAAACTCATATGTAGGGCTTAAAATTAAGGGTAAATTACATTCACCTTCCCTGAGTTTGACATAAATACAAATACCCCTTTGTTGTTTAAAAAATTACTAATACCCCCTAAGATTTGTAATTTTTAACCAAATGCCTGAAATTGATTATTTTGCCCTTGAATTTTTAGTTAAAATTGTAGAAAAATCAACCGAAATAAATTATATTATTACTGCTCTGTGTAAAAAATTTAAGAAACCCCTCCCTGTGCATTGTAGTCCAAAAGATTTAAGAATTAAATAAAAAATAATTCAGTGTATAAGGGCATTTTGGTCAGTTCACCCATAAAATGGATGGAAATTGGTTATTTGTTAGACGGTTACAAACTTCAGGGGGGGTATTTGTAATTTTTTAAACAACGAGGGAGTATTTGTAATTATGTGAAACCTAAGGGAAGGTGAATGTACTTTACCCTAAAATTAAATTAAATTGTTCGATACTCGAATGATTTAATTAAAACTTGTTTGAGCTCAACTAATACAATAGCCAAAATAAATTCAAACATAATATTTCATGCTGGATATTAATTCAAATAAATTTGAATAAAAATATGTTCTGGTCGAATTTATAACCTTATTCATAGTTAGGAGGGAAGATACGTAGTTATGTGAATCCACAACGCAAAAGGGGAGGAGCATGTGACCCTGTTCTGGACTTGAATGTAATTAATTGATTTTTCTGAATTTTTAGTAATAAATATTGTAATATAGCTTTTATTGCAACGAAAGATACTGACCTCGTCCAATGCAAATCCATTTGGATAAGGTCTATTCACGCAAACGCATCTCGATGATCAATGTACATTTCTTGGTCCCAAATACACGCACACACACACACAAAATACACACATATGTACGTATAAATTAATAGTGTAATAATTAATACAGAGATGCAACTCTGTCACGTGTTGTCACGTGGCAGTGTATTCAGTTACGTGGTTTAAATTCATTGGTATTTAGACTCTTTTGCTCATTTGAGTTTGAGTCCATCACCAACGTATTTTTAACCGACTTGATGATCGATTGTATCTGGTCTAATGGTTAAGGTCAAATATTGCAAAATTTAGAATATATGTCTGATGATATTTAATAGATTTAAAGGGACATCGTAATATATGTGTTGATATCTACGAAGTTAGATTTTAATTGGGATAAATGCAATTTATTTTTCTGTGATATAAGAATTGAGCAAAAAAATCTCTGTGAAAAAATAATTAGTAAATTAACACATGTGATCTTATAATGAAACAAATTACCCCCCCTGTGTTTTTCCTTGATAGGGGGTAATTTGGTTCATTTCTCAAAACACATGGAGGTAATTTGCTAATTATTTTTTTTATAGGGGGATTTTTACTCATTTCTTATATCATATGAGGCCAAATTACATTTATCCCAATTTTAATTATTGCTGATAATTAATGAGCTATAGAGGTTTTGGTTAGTTCATATGGTGTAGGCGCAATCCTCCTAATACGTCTGGAGGGTGTCATTTGCTTTTTCATATTGTTTATCCAAAAACCAAAAAAAAAAATATATATATATATATATATTTTAATTAAGGGTAAATTACAGTCACCTCCCATGAAGTTTAGTATAATTATAAGTATCTTTTCATTGTTTGAAAAACTACAAATACTCCCCTGAGCTTTGTAACCGTCTAACAAATAATTTATTATCATTCATTTTATGAGTGAACTAACCAAACTGCCCTTATGCAAATTGAATTATTCTTCAAATTTTTTTAATTTTTTTGGACTACAATGTAGAGGAAGAGGTATCTTAATCACATAAGAGCAATAATCCAATTTGGCTCGGTTGATTTTTTTATAATTTTAACCAAAAATTCAAAGGCAAAATGATCAATTTCAAGTTTTTGGTTAAAAATTACAAACCTCAGGGGGTATTTATAATTTTTCAAACGATAATGATGTATTTGTAATTATGTCAAACTTCAGGATAGATGACTGTAATTTATCCTTTAATTAATGATTCTTATTTTAGTAAAAATAAATAATTGTATTAATCGTCAATATGAGCATGGTCTTACTTTGTAAATTGCTTTATTTTAAAAAGTACAAGGGGGTAAATTGTTATTTTGTTTTTTCATATGGTAATTTGCATATTGCTTGCATTTTTCCCGTTTCATATAGGAAAAAATGCATGTTATCCCCTGTGATATAGAAAATGTGCAACCCCCCTGTGATAAAACAAATATTAAATTACCCCATGTGTTTTTAAGAATGAAACAATTTACCCTCTTGGCCTTGGTGGTGTACCACACGCGGTAAGTGTAATTTTTTATTGATTTTTAAGAATAAAATATTATTTAATATTTAAATATATATATTTGAGTAAAATTTATTTTGGTACCCGAGTTTTGTCAATAATGCTACTTTGATACATGAGTAATTACAAATGACTCAATTAGTACTCGAGTTTCACAACTAATGTCATTTTGAGACATGAGTAATTGCAAATGACTTAATTAGTACCCGAGTTTCACCATTAATATCATTTTGGTACCCACTTCATATTTTTTATTTATTTTTTCTATTATATTTTTATATAATGCCCATTTACCCTTAGTAATATACCAAAAAATTTTGCATAAATTTCTATTGATAAATTTTTATTATGACCCATATTTGGTTATCAAAATTATTATATTTTAATTTTAATTAATACTATCTACTATCATTATCTCTCAATATATGTATTAAAAATATTATTATCAATTAACTTATGTTAATAGTCAAGTCACGGGGAATCAAAGTTTTCATCGTCAAAGGTATTTTTTTCATTTCATCGAGATATTAAAATTTGATTGCAAAACTTAGATATAGAGTCAAAAGTTTCAATTTTAGTTTATAAATTTTCAAAAATTTAGAATGCAAATTTAACTTTTATATGGTTGCAATGTATTTTGACTTATTTTATAATATTGATAAATAAGTGAGTAGAAAAAATTAATGAAATATTATTATTTTGTTCACATTTTTTTAATACCTTTATTTTTTTATTTATTATCTAAGGGTAAAATGGTCATTATATAAAAATAATAATAAATAAAATAAATAAAAAACATCAACTGGGTATCAAAATAATATTAATGGTGAAACTCGGGTACTAATTAAGTCATTTGTAATTACTCGTGTACCAAAGTAATATTAATATCATAACTCGGGTACTAATTGAGCCATTTGTAATTACTCATGTATCAAAATAACATTAATAACAAAACTCGGGTGTCAAAATAAATTTTACTCATATATATTTTTATTAAAAAAAAACCCCAACCCCCACCCGCACCCGTCCTCGCCACCCACCACCTGCCGCCACCTTCCCCACCATCGCCACCTTGCCCCGCCACCTTCCCCGACTCAGATCCGCCGCCCCCATCTCCACCTTCCCCGTCCCCAGATCCGCACGACCTTCTCCCTTCCCCAGGTCGCCGGCGCCAAGATCCCCCCGCCCCCGCCGTCGTCTCCCAGCCCCCTCCGTCCATTCGTCGGCCTCCGCTCCAACCTCCCATTCCTGTCGGCGGCCGCCCTCCCCTCCGTCCAGTCGTCCCCTTTCTCTCTCTCTCTCTCTCTATATATATATATACATACATATATATTGTTTTTATTAATAAAAATATATTATATATTTCTAATTAAATTTTATATAAATATATATATCAGGTAAATATATGTTTTTAAATTTAAACCGTTGATCGAATTAAGTTAAATTTGGACCTTAGATTCAATCAGATCAAATGACTAATAATAAAGATGTACATATAATTTTATGATTAAAAATTAAAAAAAAAAATTTTAAAAATGCGCGTGACTTTCACGAAGTCGCATGAAAAGCTAAATTGCTCTATTTTTAAAAATACAGAGAGTAATTTATTAAATTTTTTTTTCACGTGAGAGTAATTCGCTTATTTTCAATACCAAATGTGGTAATTTGCATTTAACCCGTTTCATATAATTAAGCTTGATAAAATTCAGATTTGTTTTAATAAATAAATTTGAGATTTGAAAATTGGTTCGTTCTATATATGAATGTTTGCTCCACACTCCACAGTTGCAACGCAAATGCAGGGGCTGAAGGCTGAAGGCTGAAGGCTGAAGAGTGAAGACTGAACCAAGAATGTGAAACAGCTCATCATATTTAACTTCGTCGATTGAAAAATCCAAACAAGGGGGTTTCTGTAATTGATTTCTGGCCACAAAATTTGAATGAGAAGGGATCAATATCAAAAAGCTCCCATCTTGCAGAAGGAAAGCGATTTGAGAGATGAGGCGCTGTCTGGATTACATTTCTTAACATTTTTGCTGTTTGAGCAGACATGATTCCAATTTTCTGACAGCCCACAAAAATCTTTATCTGGAGAGGAGGCTGTCTTTGCAAGATTTTCTTGGTAAATACTTTATAACTTCAAAATTCTACCTTTTGTCATCTCTCTCTCTCTCTCTCTCTCGCTCGCTCGTTTGTCTTTTTCTTTTTTTGGTGTTTTCTTGAGTTGGGTTGCTGATTCTTTGACGTTTATATTTGGCAAGTGGTGGGAAACTGCCTTGAGAGTTGAGACATTTTACCCCTTTCTCTCTCTTTCTCTCTGTCTCTGATCCGAGAGCCTGTATTTTTATTACAGTGTAATATTCAGTTCTGTGATCTGTTTTCTCTGGACAAGATTAGAACGAACTGATAAGTATATGTGGGACTTTTGGTAAGTTTATGGTTCTTGTGGAATTTGTCTGCTGATTGTTTCTCCTGTCCATGAAGAGTTTAGTTCTATGGGGACATTATGGGAAAATGAAGATATATTTTTGCTCTTGTATTGATTTTTCATGTGGGATTCAACTTTTTCAACTAATATTTCGCCACAACAATTGGGTTGCCGTTTACCATCTTAGCAATTTTTCTGGTTTTGACAGGAATTAGTTGGACATGGAATTACCTTTTAACCCCTCTCTCTTTATTTGGCAATAATGGCCTGATACTTGTGATCCTCTCCCTCTATCAAGATTATCTGTTGCATTACTCGCATTTTTTTTCTTACACATCTGTATCAGTAACATACTTGTCTGATGATGGAAAATGGTAATGGTCATTGGTTTGCGTTCTTGGGTTTTCGACATAATTCCTTGCTATTAGTGCTGTTATGACAATTTTTCAGATGGCACTGGTTTTTGTTTACCTCAAGATTAGCTCTTTCTGAACATCGTATATCATGTTTGTTTTAAGACAGGGTTCCTCCGCCTATTTTGTCTTATTGCACCCATGTTCTTGAAGGAATCGGCTCCGAATAGGCTCTGAAATGATGGAGAATTCTTATGAGTTTCATAGCAATGGGAATCTGACTGATCCAGGCCTACAGATAATCAGGCATCCCTCATACCAATCGCCTGGCAGGTTTTCGTTACCTTGGTTTGATATACGGGTGTTCTATGTGAGAATCAGTAATTTCACGGTTGATGATTCGACCCCAGAATGTCTCACCCTCAACAACATCCCTCTGAGTCCAGACACAGTTCTTGAAGTGAATGGAGTGAGATGCTCGATGGATTCAGAAGGAATCTCTTGCACTCTTAGAAGGGACAGGGTGGATAAGAAATCCGAGGAATCTACATTTGTCAGCACGGATAGCATAAGGTTAACAGACAGCGTGAGATTTGAGGTGTTCCATCAACAGGATCTTGTGATCTCCGGGGTTTTAGAAATGTCGGGTGCCAATGGTTTCGTTGGGGAATCGAATAACGCAGGCAAGAAGTGGAGCATGAATTGTGAATCAGTAATCGGTACTGGTGTGGGATTCTTGAAAGGAAAACAAGTAATGGGGTCTGAATCATTGTCCCCTACAATTGAAGTTTATGTGGCCGGTTGCTTCTCAGGGACTCCGATCATATTAACCAAGACGTTACAGCTTAGCCCCCGCAAGAAGCATAGGAAGGCTATGCTGGATTCAATTCCAGAATATGATGCTTCTGAATCCCATGAAGATGCTGCATCCGGGCATGATTTTCAGGTAAGGCTGTTCGGTTAACGTTCTTGTTCTTGGCATACGCAACAAAGCCCGTCTCTCGTTAATCTCTTTGTCGATAATAGATCAGACATGCTGGCTAAGTGAGTTAGGTTTAGAAATCCATCATTGTTTAGACATGTTGGCTAACTGAGTTAATCTCTTTGTCGATAATAGATCAGACATGAGTTTCCTCTTTGCACTTTCTGAGTTAGGTTTAGAAATCCATCATCGTTTAGAAATTGCATGACCAGCTTCTTACATTGTCCACCTCAAATGAGAAGACAATGATTAGGTTCAAGAAAACGAGGAACGGAATCAAATGAAGCTTGTTCTTGTCAAAATGATTATTGCTACTGCATTTCTTGATCCCAGAATCTGTTGTTTTCTTCAAACGAGTGTTGGTTCTTAGACCAACTTGCCAATTTTAGTGCTATTAGTGATTAATCACTTTTCAAAGTGTCTAAATAGTTCAGTTTCCTACATCCTGGAACAAAGCACAAGTATGAGATTTGAGTAATTGATTACCCTCATCCTTCTACAATGTATGTTGGCTGCTGCATGTGATGAAACATGCTTCTTCCCAACAAAAGGCCCATTTCCATTGGGATTGAATCTTAGGCACAACCCACAGAATCTTATCCTTGACATGTCAAGGGGTATGGGCAGGCACAAATATTGAAGGGATAGAGTAATAATCTTCCCTTTTGTTTTCTCTTGTGAATCATCCATATGCTGCTGAAAATTGACCCCATGGGTCCCATTGTGACAGAAACTAGGTAGGTCGTAAGTGGGGAATTCTATCCCGGATCGGATTTGGTTAGACCTGAATTAATTATATGACGAGTGCAAATACACTTCTTGTGTGTGTCGTACAGTTTAAGGAAAGTAATCAATCACATAACAAGTTATCACACTTGCTAAGTGATTGTTTTGGTTCGCCAGACCTGATTTGGGTAAGAATTTTTGGTAGTCTCGAATCAGTGGGACCCACGACGACACCGTGGAATTTTTGCCAAATCTTGGAGGCCTATCTTCATTACAGGATAGTTTGTGATTGTGACCATAACTGAGCTTTCTTGGAGAATTTCATGGAATATTACACATGTGGTCCTAACTCTGTATCTTATCAGACTCAAGGCCTTTTCTTGTTGGAATGCAGAAAGTCTGCTATATGTCATGAAGAAAAACCAAGATATATCTACGGTTAATGGCCCAATTCAGTAATACTGATTCTGTAATCTGCTGCTTAGATACTTAACTTGATTCGTACCATTCTTGTTTGCATGGTTTGAAAAGGTACATGAATGTTTCTGGAGCCACACATCGTGATGGATTATGTTGTTTCTTGTTGATATTAGTAAATTCTTGTGTTTCATCAACGCGTCTAAAGGGAGATTTCGTTTCTGCGTTTCCAGGTTGCAGAGTACAAGAATTACAAACCAGAAAGTGAGGAAGACTACGATAGCTTATACTGGAGACGGACAGAATACATCGAAGGTGAAGATGGGGAGCTTTCTTGGTTCAATGCTGGTGTTAGAGTGGGTGTGGGGATAGGCCTCGGTGTTTGCCTGGGGATCGGGATCGGAGTTGGTTTGCTCGTCCGCACTTACCAGACGACAACCCGGACCTTTAGAAGGAGGCTCATCTAGTTGGTTAACAATCATTAGGATGTGCATTTCAGGTCCTAAGTTAGTTGGTCACAATTTTCATAGTGTCTACATTCTAACTTGATTTATGGGAGAAATAAGAGGTAAAAAAGGGAAAGGTTTCATGGCACAATGAACAGTCTTGGGTTAGTCCTGTAAACTATTTGAGCATTTACTTGTTTTGGGAGAGTTTTCATGCATTTTAACGTTCGAAAATGAGACAGCCAACATGAGGAGATTGCACGAAGTGGTTGTTTACCAATTCGCATAGATGTGAAACAGAAACATAACAAAAAGATTAAACTTCAGCAGATCTT
Source organism: Sesamum alatum (assembly GCA_034509735.1). Lineage (NCBI taxonomy): Eukaryota > Viridiplantae > Streptophyta > Magnoliopsida > Lamiales > Pedaliaceae > Sesamum > Sesamum alatum. The sequence continues at coordinate 9,488,605 of JACGWO010000002.1, read as the reverse complement.
GAGAAAGCACAGGATCCATGAGTTCTTGCTTCAATTTGGTTAACTTAGTCCAGCAGGGATTTGGTACTACATTTTGGAATTAACCTAAGCATAACTTTACCTTGTCATGCTGTTATTTCATGGCCGCTCAGACTAACTCAGCTGACTGGCAGAGCAAGGGGCTCGGGCTCAGGAGCCACCTCGGCACCTGCAAAACCGTTAGATGGGTGCTTGTCTAGAGCCCACAACTTAGCAGATTTCACATCATCCTGTGCCATTTGCCTAGAGAACTCTTCGTGGTCATACTGCAGTGTGGCTTTGCCTCCAAACTCGGTTGGGAGATTGTCTACGTCAAAATAGGACCTCATGAGTTCTACGCTATCCTTGTTCTTTGGGTAAACAAATTTCACCTTCTGGAATGTTTTCGGGTCCAAGAAGTATTTGACAATCTGCAATAGAACACGCGTATAACAGTATTAACAATGGATGATAAAAGCATCTCAGTAAAACCTGCAATCTGCAGATATGCTCCCCGAGAGAATTTCATTCCAGAATGTGAAAATAAGAGCTTAGGTTGTAATGGAATAACATGCAACCGAACTCTATGACAAGTTATTCTCTAGTTGAATGGTTCAAACCGAATTATATACGAGCCCCATATGCTGAATGAAATGTGGTGTTGATGATTAAATAAAACGAACCCTCCAAAAAGCTTCAAATATGCGTGGTGGGCTGTACAGGAACGCTACAGCTAGTCTCTCAGGGTAATGATTTTGTAGTATATTGACGGTCTCTCTTGCAGATTTGATCGGGACATGGTTGCTTAAAGACCATCCTGTGAAGTCTATTAACCATGCCATCTGTTCCTGTCCTTCTGGAAGATTAAGTATGGCATTCTCAATCAGATAGACCAGATGTTTAATCTGGTTATCAAGAGATGCTGTGTTCTGAAAATGTAAAAAGACACAATTATCACACCTCTCTTGGTTAAAAGGTGCAAAATTAAATAGATTGCAGAGTTTTTTCAATACCTGCATTCCTGGTCTTAGTATAAGAACGCTCCTACCATGACGATCGTGAAAGTTTGCTCTGAATACCTTCCCAGTCTCACCTTCAACAGCAACTTCATTCTAGTAATGGACATTATGTGCATTTACTTACAGTTAATATGAGTTCATAAACCAACTTGAGATGAAGAATAAAATGAGAATAATTGAAAGAGGTTATCCCCTAATAGTGTGAGCAATTCCTCACTTACCCAACGAATCTCTTCAGGTTTATAACTTGATCTCCATCTCAGTGTCTCTTCCAACATCTTCTTTGATTTGTCTACATTCCAGTTTCTAGCTTCCAGATATCTCTTCAAACAAGCATCGGTGCAGTACTGCAGACTGCGACCTGATAATGGACCCAGAGAAGCTTTAAGCTCATTAATCTGCAAAAGAAATTCAGCCAGATCATCTTCAAGCAATTTAATAAGAGATAAGCAGGAAATATATATTCTATTTGGTGTGGCATTGCATACTAACTTAATCACATATTAAGAATCATAGAATATGATAATACCAATACACACTATTTATTTTATAAAGAAACATAGCAAATTTGAGACTGCAGTGGCAATCAACAACGGAACAAATATTATCATCTGCTTCAGTTACTTCAACCGGAAACTTCATAATCACTGGATGTACAAATATTATTCCCACGAAACTACAGTTTGTTATTACCTTCTGCTCGTGCTGCAGCTCAACACTCTCAGCGTCCTGCGAGGTATGACTCTTGCGGAAAAACATGATATCGTTTAGTGCTTGTGTTGTCTAGCAACCAAGCTTATCTTTTGCTACAAAAGATTGCATAGAGCCATTTCAGCACAAATCAGCTACTGAAATAACAGAAAGCCAGCTAAAACAGATAGAAAAGCAGGCAGCAACCCAAGATCAAACAATCACCAGATGTATTATGCCACACATAACCATGTCAACTTAAGAGGATCCACTCTTATGTTGCAAAAGCAGTTAATTCTGCGTTCTTACAACCTCAGGGAGAGGAATCCTTTTTTTCTTTTGAGATACTAACTGATCAACATTGCTGTTGGTTTTTTTCAACATTAGTGATTTCTGAGTAAAACCAATTATTTGGCAAACTTTGGAAATCAATTTTATTAGTCTATTCCAAAACATCACATTGGTGTTGAGTCGAGTATGTTTAGCTGAAACCAACGACAAATACAAATGATGTATTCAATCATTACAGTCGGCACACCAGCATGTAGTTGAAAGGGAATAGGCGAAAATCCATAATCACTCCACATGTAATACAAGAATGAACATACTCCATCACTTCAAACACACAGATGCAAGAAAATTAAAGAAAAACAAATTGAAACTCATTGAAGGAAGAAATGAGTCTTAAGTCAACTCAAGATTGAATAACAGCAATACATGTACATAGCCGCAGACACAGATTCAGATGTTCACACCTATATACATTTATATGCACACACAGAAACACTCACATACCTCACATACACTCCCACATATACCAATTTCTCCGAATTTAACATCCATTTTTTTTTTAAATATGAGATATAATTCTTCTTTTGCTTTGGGGCAGGTATTCTGCAGATGGGGATTGCTGATCTTATTCCACAATTAAAATACCAGAAAAACAAAAACTAATTGATAGCTGGATTCTTAAAATTTCAAGATTACAATTGCTTACTTCTCAAAATGAAAACTTCCAATCCATCTAACCCACTTTGATTTAGCAAAACAAGTCTTCTGATCAAAAATCCCCCAAAGATCAGAACTTTGACTTCACGCAAGTCACACAAATTCAAGAAGCATCAGTCACAACTTAGTCAAATTTCACTTCCCAGCAACCAACAACCAAAAAAAACAAGAATTCAGATTCGCCAATCAAGATCCAAAAACACAGCACCCATACCCAAACAGATCCAACAAACAAAACCCAGCCCAGAAACGAAAACCCCACTTCCCACATACACAAGAAAAACCTTAAACAATACATAACTGAAACAAGATATTCAAATTCACAGAACAACAGAAAAAGAGCGTCAATTAATCATACCGTTCCTCGCTCCACAGAGAAACTGGGACAGACAGAATTTGCCTATTTTTTCTTCAGGAAAATTTCATGCAAACCAGTTACCACACACAGAACAAATGAGTATTCTCTCTCACACACGCAGAGCACATGCACTGAGTGTGAATAAGCTCTCACCACTGACTGAACTCTTATATATACACACACAAAATATGTATGTGTGTTTGGTGTGTGTGTGTGAAATAATTACTGTAATCTGGGTAATAATGTGGGTAGGGGGGGTGGGGGGGGTGGGATGGGGGTGGGGGGGGGGAAGGGCGCCCAGATATTTTTCTTTTTTTTTGTCTACAGAGTTTTAAAAACATTAAAAAGAAAAAACCAAAAAAAAAAAAGGGAGAAAACAGAGAGACGTACGGTGTCGTGTACTATTATGCTTGGGATCGTCTATCTCGGTAGGTAGGGTCATATTTAAAACATCACAGTTCAATCCTGACCTTTGGATCTGATCTTCCAGAAGTCAGTCCCCACGTGTGTTAAATCTGTTCCTATAGGGAAAACGGGCCTTGTCAGCTTAACAGACTCTATCGTTTCATATCTACCTTCACGTGGCGGGTTCTCAAACCAAACGGCGCCGTTTTTTATTGATGATGTATTAATTATGACACAATGATTGCATATTACTTTAATTAATTAAAGCAATAAAAACTATCAATAATTATATTCATATCTCATGATTTATTGTCTATGTACAAATTATACTCGTCTTTTGTGTAATTACAAAATTATCCCTAACAAACAAAAAATATGAGTAATTTGTATAATGATGTTAACTTTCTACGGGCTATAAGTGAGATTCACTAAAAAATATGGGGGTTTGAGTAATGATGTTGACATTTCTGATGGGTATATGTGTAATTTTTTAAAAAATAATTTGTATAAATAGACAATTAAAACAGAGAGTGTAAATATTATTGTTCCTATAAGCTACATAAAAGCAAAATACTCAAATTAGCAGAATTTGCAAAGAAAAAAACATTTGTTAGTTAATATAAAATGGTTAATGAAAAATTTAGTGAATAAAAAGAATGAATTTGCAATATTAATTAAGGGGGAAATTAGAAAAGAAAAATAATAATACATCATGTATTTCAAAAATTCATATAACACTTATCTTCATCCATATTCTCAAAAGGTTATGTTTGGGTGGAACGATTTGGATTTTGAGGAATAGATTCGGAGAAATAATTTCAAATAACTTCACATTAAATGGATTTTAAATTGAGAATTCAAGAATTTGAAATTCTTTACAGCTTGAATTATTCAAACAAATTCGATTAATTTTTACTACAAATTTAAATTTTTAATTTTAAATTCATCGATCCAAATAATAAAATCAAACAAACCCTAAATTTCATAAATTGGACTTTAGAGTAATTAGGAACCCTAGAACCAGTTCCATTGTCATTCTTTTAAATGATAATTACATAATAATTACATTAACATCTCGATAAATCAAATAATATATCAATCCAATCAACATATAATATGTCTAAGAACAATAAATAAATTAAAATAATTTATATAAAATGAGACAAATACTCACATATTCAATGAGACTGAAATCCATAACTTCAAACTTGTTCATGTTGCTCAGTCAACCAGTTCCATAGTTGGCAGCACAAATGTCCAACTTTGTCATAAAAGTCCATGGGGCATCCATCACTTTCCAACTTGACCCATTTTTCCCCCACTTTTTGTTCCAACAATGTGGACTGAAACTTTTCCACTTGCCTTTCTTCTCTTCACTAGTCTACAAACATTATGTTTATACTTTGATTGTACATATTTTAGATTATAATTGATTTAAATATATATATATGTTTTAAATATATTCTTTGAAATTATTTTAAAAAGAATTCAAGAATGTTTAGTTTTGCACTCAAATCTCATCAAAATATATTAATTGTTTTCGAGTGGCTGCTTTTGTATTACTTCAATTATTATTGGATTTTGCATTTATTTGTAATGAAAACTTTTCAAAATTTAATTTACGAACTTTGAAAAAAAAAATTGTGCAGTTCATTCAATTTAAATATGCAAGAAATTTTTTTGTCAAAATTTAATTTATGAAAAAACTTAAAGAAAAAAAAAGAATCTATATATTAAAAATAGGGAATTCATAATTTATTGATTAAGAAATCAAGGGAATCTAGTGAAAAACTTTACTTTAAGTTCTCAAGTATGGAAATCGATATGTACAATGGGTTTTTGAAATTGAAAATTAATGCTTAATGGCTTTACTATATAAAAAATAATAAGTTTGAAGAATTTATAGTAATTGAATAATTTCCCCATAAAGAACAATTTTCATACATGCTCTAAACCCTTAAATTGGGAGGGTTGCTTGGAAATGGTAGTACTGTTTCAGTCTAGTTATATGTCATCATCAACTATTGGTCTGAAAATTTTAATCCAAATCAGATTAATTTAACCATATTTAAATTGATTGTGAAATAAGTATAATACACTTGTATGTGATTAGTGTACGGTTCAGGAAGAGTAGTCAATCACATGACAAATTTGATACAGTGATTGTATGATTGGTTGGATTTGAATCATTTGATCAAAAGTGATTTGAGTAAGAATTCTAATATTTGATAATTTGATAGAAAATTCTTTGGAAGGCTTTACTATATTCTTCAAACTCCTATCTTCTTGTTTTTAGTTTTTGTTTCCCCTTTTAATTTCCAGTTCTTGATGAGTAGATTTAGCATTATTCAAGAAAATTAATGGGGTTAAATGCATTTTTAATCCTATAACTTGGGTCATTAAGCATTTTGGTTCTTTAATTTTTTAGGGTAGCATTTTGATCCTATATCTTTTTAGATTTCGTGATTTCAGTCATTTTGTTCGCCGGTGTTCACCTCCACCGGTGAAGCGAAAAAAAGGATCGAAATTGTGAAAAGTTAAAAAGATATAGGACCAAAATGCTATCCTAAAAAGTTAAAGGACAAGAATGCTGGCAGAAATGAGTCAATAGGAACAGAAGCCTCAATTTTGAAATATCACATGAGAGGTACATATATTCTTCCGGCAATAATGGTGAAATTTGGGGAAAAAATGATTAAAATCACAAAAATTGAAAAGATGAAGGACCAAAATACTATTCTAAAAAGTTAAAGAACGAAAATGCCAAATAACCTATGTTACGGAACCAAAGATGCATTTAAACCTAATTAAATAGCAGATGAAGATGCATAGAAAAAACAAATAGGAAAGAAGCAAGAAGAAGTTGCCAAAGTTGAGGGGTTAAAGTTGGGTCCTTATGTCCACTACAAACTACACTCTTCCACCAATTAAAAGTGGTCATCACTCTTCCTTTTTCTCCGCAAAAAATCAAGTGACCACAAATAGAACTAAAGTTGGGGTTTCTTCAATTTTTGGTTTTGAGAACTTGGTGTTTAGGGACCATTCCCCATTCACACTCTTGTCCAATCAATATTAAAGAATAAATGGATATATATATATATATATATATATATACTTTATTAATTTCTCCAACCTTTTTTGTTTTACAATAGGGTAAATTACAACTATTTTTCTGAAATTTGCATAATTATAAATACCCTTTGTTATTTGAAAATTTATAAATATCCCCCTAAGGTTTATAATCATCTAACAAATAACTAATTTTCATTCATTTTTATGGATGAATGACCAAAATGCCCTGATGCACTGAACTATTTTTTATTTGATTCTTAAATTTTTTTTGGACTACAATGTGCAGAGAGAGAATTTTTTAAGTTTTTCACACATAGAAGCAATAATGCAATTTGCCTCGGTTGAATTTTCTACAATGTTAATAAAAAATTTCAAGGACAAAATGATTAATTTTAGGTCTTTGGTTAAAAATTACAAACCTCAAGGGTTATTTGTAATTTTTTAAATAATAAGGGGGTATTTGTAATTATGTCAAATTTTAGGAGAGTTGGTTGTAATTTACCCTTTATAATATGTGATTCACTACATCAACGTTCAAATTCAGTGACTGGTTCAATACATCGATAATTCAAATCAACGAATGCATTCAAATATGATAAAGAAACAAGAAAGTACTATAACAACATAGACATAACACTTACATTTATGAAATTCGAATTCACAACCTTTTTTTATTGTGATATCTCAATCTTACCAATCAAGTAAGGTCATTAGTTTCTCGAACTTATGGAAGCTTGGGCTATCTCGACCCGATTTTATGCTATTTTTCTGGTGACCCTATTACAATTTTAAAGCTATTTCATAGGTTGATATACTAGAGCGATAATTAAGGCTACTATAGTATCGTACCAACCAAAATGACAAAACTTAAATTAGGTGAGTGTAGGTTTGCAAGATGCTAAATATTAAATTTGAGAGCTCTTTAAGACAGCATATATGTGCTAACAAATATGTATAATTAAGATGTGAATAATACTAATAAAATAGTAATTAATTTGTCGTGGATATATGTGCTGGTGTACTTTCGCTTTCTCATAATATAATGTCAATTTGTTCGAGATGCAAGCCACTCATCTCACATTCCATAAAACGGCTCAAGTGGTTTAATTGTCACTAGTAATTTGTGGCACATTTTTATTTGTGTAGCTTCTATAATATTATTTGATATAAAATATCTATAAAATAATAAGTTAATATTAAATTTATAAAAAAATAACGATAGAAAAATAAATATTTTTTTCAAAAAAACTAGCTATTAAAAAGATAATAGGTGGTGGGAAGTTAGATGAGAAAAAATAATATAAAAAAACAGATCAAAAACAGAAAGGTGTTCTCCCTTAATAGATGGTATACATAAATTACGGACTCTCCTACATTCAGGTATATATAAATATGTTCTAAACTCCTTTGGCTTCGTAATCACCTTCAATTTGTTTGATATAAACTTAATTTAAGTCGAAATAGGCTACGAGACGTCTAGGCCCTGCCTCCTAATTAGTCATCTCGATACTAGGATGAGAGCTTCGTATTCTGTCTCACTATTGGAGGTCTTGAAGCCAAATTTTACTACAAACTCCATGTCATCCATCTCAAGGATGGTTGGATGGTCAATTGAATCATGTATTATTTGATATTGATCTAAAAATCCACAGAGGACATTACATGCGGTATTAAAATCCTTGTCACTACCAACTCAGCAGCAACTCAAACTCGCGTGATGTGGCACCTAACCCAGCTCCTGGCAGGTGACTCATTTGAACCATCATACACTTCAACGTATGCACCAGCTGACTCATCATTCTACCCACCATGGCTTTTGACTCATCTGAACATTCATTGCAAGGGCACTACCAAATGACTAAATCTGCATCATCCATGTCAAGCGACATGGCTCATCCTTCAGCACATATGATTGCTGACTTATCAACGTCATCATGCCACCCAAGCTGGCTAGAGTGGTGTATTGTTTCCCGACAAGGCGGCTGACTTGGTATATGACCTTGGCTGCTGACTCATACTTCAGCCACGTCCCGCGCGCGCCCCCAACATCATCGCATCTCCACTACCTGTTCAACTGGCAGATCACCGTATATACGACCAGCAAGGCTGATAAACGCCCACCAACCTTGGTGAGTGCTCTACACGTGGCCCACAACATTTGTAATTTGTTTTCTCCCTTCCCTGTTCTTCTTATTCCTCTTTAATCGTATACTACACTTAATTTATTCAAGTATATTTAATTTTTCACAATAAAGACAAATTATCTCAATATCCCGATATTTAATTGCTATTATGATTAGTCATAAAACAAAATTACTTTTCACCATAACAAAAAAGTCGAGAGGAAGATTAAAATCTCATCCGCAGCCAGTAAAAACTTATTTGTTCATTGGTGAAATGCTGAGAAAAAGAGAGATAATTTTGTGTATCAGGAAAAAATAAATATATATCTTTTTAGTGAAAAATCAAATATAAAAAAAATAAATGTATTCAAGGAGGAACAAGAAAAAAGGTTATGGAAGTGATGGGCCAAGTCTCGAGCACCATCCAAATTGAGTGGGCTTGGGTGCCATCGACCGATCCGCCACTCTTCCCAACCCAGGCGGTCCGTCGCAGCACGACCGCGAGTGTACACCTCACAAACCTTAACGCCATGTATTATCGCTTCTCCAGATGGGTCGCCAAAATCAAGCAGCACCACACAAGAAGAAAACCACCACATAAACATCCAATTAACAAGATAAACGAGAGCTGGGCTATCCACGTACCCTCGTCTGATCCAATTGCTATGCATACCAGACGGGTACACCAGACGACCCAGACTGAATTTTGGAGTTAAGATACATACTTGACCATTCGACCATCCTACAGTCATGTCCATCGGATATTCTAATTTTTTAGAATGAATTAATATTCTACAAAATTATTGTGACAGTTCCCAAAGGGATCCAGGTGGGATCGAACCACCAACCTCTCAACGCGTTTCAGGCAATTGAGCGCTCTGCCAAATTTGAGCTTATAGATCCATCCAGCAGTTTGACGTTATATTCACTTATCTTTCTCCTTGAGCAAAAATAAAAATTTAATTGGAGAAACAATGGACATCACCAAACCAATTACCACCTACACCACTTGTAACAAACACACTTTATTGCCAACTTGAAAAAACATCAATTAATTCACTTAACGAAATAATTTTTTTTCTACTAGCAGGCAAAACTAGTTTTGATGTTAGAAGGCACTGGTTCGGCAGCCTGGAGACCGCAAATATAATTATATTGGTTCACATGAAAATCACGGACATGGGCAGAAAGTAGAAATTTATAAGACTGCTCGGAAAGAAAGACTATCACAAATTTTGGACTTTCAAAAGTGGTTAACCTACCTACATGTTAAACTCTAAATCACCATCGACTTATCTAGAGCCTGCAACATAATCAGCTTACACCGAACTCTCATCGACTGACTTTAAATACAATTCAGCCTCAGAAACAGCATAAGAAAGAGAGAGAGAGAGAGAGAGAGAGAGAGAGAGAGAGAGAGAGAGAGAGAGAGAGAGAGAGAGAGAGAGAGAGAGAATAGTAGTTTAAACATAGTGTAACAAAATGTTAAAAATTATTATCACTTCCAGTGACATCACACGATACCTGTATCTAAACAGGATAAACGAAAATAATATTAAAGCAATTTTAGTTTACATAACCAAAACACTATCACAGCATCCAGGATAGAGCAAGATAATATTCGCCACAACAAACTGACTAAACATATTCACCGCCATAAAAAAGTTCAAAGACTGTAAATTAAACAAAACCTGGTCACCAGCCGTAGGCTCTGTAGGGTTTACCCACTACCCCAACAACGAGAACAAGACAGCAAACAGCTCACAGTTATCTCAGTCAACATTTTGCCATACTTGCATGTTTTCCTTAGCCCTATGCAATCATGCAGCAGAACCACAACATACAATTTCGACCAACAACAAAATCCCCAGCAGAAGCCACCAGCTTAAAACCAGATCTACAAGCCTCGAACACCAAACAATCCAACATTAAGAAAATAACCTTCTTTATTCATGCTAAAATAGCTATACCAGCTGAAAGCCATCCAACAACAAAGTTGATCAGTCACGCCCACAACCAACAGTTTATTCTGGGTTCAACAAAAGCCAGCATAGCATCACTCTAGCAACAATAGCAAAAACCTACAGTCAAAATTTAATGAAAATTTCAAAACTGAACGACTGCAATAAAACAAAAATAAATCATAGCAGAATCACCAAAAGCTTTGAAATCACTCCACAACATACATCAAAGAAACCTTCCCATCAAATTAAAGAAAACAAATTGTCTTAAAATAAAGCACAAGCCGATTCAAAAGTGCTTTTGTAACAAACACTGAACCAAATTTCTCGTAGCTAACTTAACAGTGTAGAATACCTGATCAACAAACAATGGAACTCGAGAGCCTAGAAGATAAACAGATTTTCAAGGCTTCAGGGAGATCCCTACTTGGTCTGACAATGTAGATAAAACTCCGGTGTGGGGGTACAATCATCAACTCTCTCCCACAAATATCAGCCACATCAATCACAGAAGCAGAGCATCATAATATTGAAGATTCCAAATGAGACAAGAACACAGCAGCAGCAGCAGCAGCATCAGCAGCATCTCCAAGATATCAACCTAGGGCGATCTCCACAGCAGCAACAAGTTCACGTAATGCAGTGACATCTTCAATACTGATAACCAACCTCGAATGGCACCGAGCAGCAAGCAAACTGACAGCGCATGACTGCTCCACAGGATAGGTTTCACCAGCTCTAACGATTATCCAACCTCTGATCTATACAGACATGCTATTGCTTTGAACTTTGTTACAACAGATGAGGGCTTCCAAACAAATAAATGCCCACATAACATATAGATAATAATACAACATAGAACTAACAATAAACTGAGTCCTCAATTGAACATTAATGATAAAATAGCAAGAAATGAATCTAAGGAATCTGCAAAATGTAATGCATAATTGAAATCGGTGTGTGGCAACATAACTTAAATAAAATCAAAGAAAACAATCTTTATGGCAGACAGGCTGAGAATTGAGTAAGAGATGTCAAGAAATTGGATGCTTGTTAAGTCAATTATTTTGCCTCAGGCATAGCTTGATCACCGATTACCAAGAGAGAGGAAATTCTGCTCGGAACAGATCGTTGGGATACCCATCATATTAAGATTTCTTGATGTCGCATTTCAAGGTCAAGATATGTAGCAGATCATAAAATGATTGATATTAAGATTTCTTGATGTTGATCTCAAACTAAAGTTATATATTAGATCATAAAAAGGTTGATTAAGATTTCTTGATTTTGAGATATCTTTAGGTCATAAAAAGGTTGATTAAGATTTCTTGATTTTGAGATATCTTTAGGTCATAAAAAGGTTGATTAAGATTTCTTGGTGTTAAATCACAAACTCAAGAAGATATACTAGATCATAAAATGATTCACGTTAAGATTTCTTGGTGTCAGCATCTCACTCTAAAGATATACCACATTAAATGAAATCATAGGAATAAATTTAGATCCAAGTTACTCAAGAGGGAAAAAGATTACTTACTTGCAGCTTTAATTCACATTAGCCATCTTAGAGCGTGAAAAATTAACTTTAGTTAGAGAAATTAAGTTAGAAATTGAGAAATTGAAGTAGCTATCTGAATTACCAATCTAACTAGGTAAATTTAAGGAGTGGCAATTTGTACCTCTTGTATAGTTGATGCTTCAGATGATGATATCCTTGTATTTGCTTCGTCACAACTTCCTTGGAAATAATTTGGCATGCTTTGTAGTTTGGTCTTGAATGGGGTGCTTTTTCTATATGTTGCAACACAACCCATTCAGGGCCAAACAGCTTTGATCGATTGCTGAATTTAACTGTGGGGATGCAGAACAAAACGAGAACCAGAGCAAGGGACAGGACACCGCACACAAGGGGGAGAGCCGGGCCAATCCCCGTACCATCTACCCCCAAAACAAAAATAATTTTTTTATTATGTGTTGACCTGCCATGCGAGCGCACCCATCATGGCAAAGGTCATTTCGACAACCACATCTCACCTCACCTTCACATCTCTTTTTCCCACATAGTAATTCTCGCTCTCTTTTCTTACACAAGGATTACCTCGCCATTTTCGTTACTGCTATGACATATGAAACATGCAAAAACAATAAATAAATCACAATCACTTCCCTTAAAATATTCGTTCCTTCAGAACCTTGTATTCATGGGAGCTTGACCGCTTGTCACCCATCCAGCATCGGCAGTAGATCATTTCAGATCCAAGATTAATTAACAGCGGGAAAGGGTAGACCAGAAGAGTCCTCCAGATCCACGAATTGCCATCTGACCAAATAAATCACCATGAGGAGAAATATTTCCGATGTCACCTACGAGAACACAGACAGATACAACTAAGGTACGATGTGAACAAAGAAATTCATAGGCAGAAGGACCAAATGGAAGAAACTAAGGGAATCACCGGAAAGAAATTCACCTCATAATCATCCACTAAAAAGGTAGAACACCCTTGAACCCAACAGATCACTAATCCACCAGTATATCACTCCTGCAATTCAAACAAACATATATATAAGATACAGATTTAGATTATAAAAACAACCAAAAAAACCTCACATACGAGCAGATCCGTTAATTACCTTCATCGATGTGTTGAATACCGCATCAGATCTACCCACACGACACCGTTTCACATCCGCAGCCAGAAGAAAATCAGCCGGTCGATCAATCAATCGGTGGAAAACCAGCTGCAGACCGAAACGCTTCAAATCCATGACCAAAAGGTAGATCGTCTCACGATCTAAACGAATCTGGAGCCAGAAATGATAAAAGAGAAACCAGGAGGAGTAGATCTAAGAAAGCAACAGAGAAACTACACCTTCATCGCTGCCATAGAAATGAAATGAAAGATATGTAAAAACGAAATGCGAAAAGGACTATTTAAGGAGGGGCGTGGCGATCCAACGGCTGAAAATGAGTAGTTGGGCAGATATTTCCAATAGATGGATACGCGTGAACGGTGTGGGATTTGACTGAGCATTCTATAATAAGGTGGGCTGGAATAATCAATGATAAAAAAAAAAAAAAAAAGAAAGTGGTGAGTGGGATAATCGAACGGCGGTAATTAGATCCTAGCCTGCGGAAGGTTCTGGATGAGGTTAACTGATTTGGACGGGAATGCGGAATTGGTTCTGCTACGTGGTTTAACTTTAACCTGGTACGTTGGCTAATTTTCAGCATTTTCATTTAAGTCCTTCAACTTTTGCGGAATTATGATTTTCACCCTGCATGGTGGGCTTAGGTATTTTATTTTCAGTATTTTTTAGGTATAAGTTTGTTTAGTTTTATTTTTATTTTTTTTTCAACTAATTGTGTGTTGCATATTCAAAAAGTGTATTGGAACAAGATATTTAAAAAATAAATAATTAAAAAATATTTATTAATTTTTTGTTATACAAGTTATACATTAAATAATTTTAAAAGAGAATATTTGAAGTCACAAAAAGAAAAAAATAACTAATTAAAAAAATAATTTTTAGTTTTTTACCATTTGTAGATAATGAAAAAAAAAATTACAGATCAATGCACCAAAAGGGTGTTGGTCAACAATCAGATGGTATAGATAGATATTCTAAGTGCTAAAATTTTTGTATTGATTTTTTGTGAAGAAAAAGGCTACCAGTGTGAAAATGTTGACATCATAGGACTGAAACAAATGATATTTGATTTTAATTGTCTTCACGTGAGCAAATATATATATATAGAAATTTTAATGTCATTGAATTAATATTTTCAAAATAACGAAATAGATATAATGATATACTTTAATGTAAGGGCAATTTTTTTTGTTCCCATACCTTTTTTTACGTATTAGTCACGCCATGCTAAAAGTTTTAATTTATTATGGAGTAAAATTTATTTTGACACCCGAGTTTTGTTATTAATGTTATTTTGATACATGAGTAATTACAAATGGCTCAATTAGTACCCGAGTTATGATATTAATATTACTTTGGTACACGATTAATTACAAATGACTTAATTAGTACCCGAGTTTCACCATTAATATTATTTTGATACCCAGTTGATGTTTTTTATTTATTTTATTTATTATTATTTTTATATAATGACCATTTTACCCTTAGATAATAAATAAAAAAATAAAGGTATTAAAAAAAATGTGAACAAAATAATAATATTTCATTAATTTTTTCTACTCACTTATTTATCAATATTATAAAATAAGTCAAAATGCATTGCAACCATATAAAAGTTAAATTTGCATTCTAAATTTTTGAAAATTTATAAACTAAAATTGAAACTTTTGACTCTATATCTAAGTTTTGCAATCAAATTTTAATATCTCGATGAAATGAAAAAAATACCTTTGACGATGAAAACTTTGATTCCCCGTGACTTGACTATTAACATAAGTTAATTGATAATAATATTTTTAATACATATATTGAGAGATAATGATAGTAGATAGTATTAATTAAAATTAAAAATAATAATTTTGATAACCAAATATGGGTCATAATAAAAATTTATCAATAGAAATTTATGCAAAATTTTTTTTGGTATATTACTAAGGGTAAATGGGCATTATATAAAAATATAATAGAAAAAATAAATAAAAAATATGAAGTGGGTACCAAAATGATATTAATGGTGAAACTCGGGTACTAATTAAGTCATTTGCAATTACTCATGTCTCAAAATGACATTAGTTGTGAAACTCGAGTACTAATTGAGTCATTTGTAATTACTCATGTATCAAAGTAGCATTATTGACAAAACTCGGGTACCAAAATAAATTTTACTCATTTATTATGAGCCATATTGCCTTATTTATATTGTATTAGTCATACGGATTATTCTTTTAGTAACTTTTAGTTATATCACAATTAATTTGGGTATTCGATAAAGTTTCAACTTGTAATTAAAAGAAGTGATATAGTATATTTGGATTGATCGTAGTTAGCATGAACTACATTTAAAGAAAAATTGTTTTGCATATCAACAGTTGATATAAACGAGCAAAAGACCTATTTTTATCGTCGTCTACCCTCCCTTTGTGAATGAATTAGACATTGCAGTACGTTATTCATGCATACATGTAATAAATAATATTTCACGCGTTACAATATACAAACTCATCACATCTCAGAAAAAAGGAAGAAAGAAAATAAAACCAACTTCAATGTAATGTCACTTGCCGCCGTTTATGGGTAGAAAGTGCATTTTCCTTTATATTAATATATAGATTATAATTAAGAAAATATATATATAAATCAACATATCGCATTTAAAACAAAAAAAAAAAGTAAAGAATGAAGGAAATAAGATACAACCAACTTAAGGGTACTATCAGTTCAACAAAGAATTAGTGCAATGGTGTCACTAATCACCATTCGTGAATACAAAGTATCTTTTCTTTTTATATGACTAGCTACTGTGGCACATCGTCCCTGCGTGCATATAATAAATATTTTTTTGCACTTTAAAATATATTATTATTATTATAAATAAGATCAAAATATAAATCATTACATCACATTAAAAAAATAAAAGAAAGAAATAAAAACTAATCTATCGATTAGTAAAACTTTGAAAGTTAAATAAATTGGTTATATTATTGGTTGAACGGCATTTGATCTCACGAAAAATGGTGCAGTGGTGTAAATAACCGTCGTTTGTGAGTGTGAGGGGATTTTCTTTATATAATAGTATAGATTATAGATATTCGTTATTTTTTTTTTTTTCTTTGCTTGAAACTCGAATCAAATAGACTTGTTTATTCTTTTTTAATGGAGGATTTGAGTGAACTCTTTTGCTTGAAACTCGAATCGAATAGACTTGTTTATTCTTTTTTAATGGAGGATTTGAGTGAACTCTTGCCCACTTAGTTTTAAGTGGTCAATTTCCCTACATTGTATATATTGTCGTTTTGAATCGTAATATACTTATCATGTGATTAATTTAGATTTGAGCGACCTATCCTGAATATGATTTCCCTGTTCATTCAATGATACAGGGTGGATAGTGGCATTGTTTCCTACTTATCCAGGAGCTCTTAAATCTAAAGCTGAGACCTCTGCCATTGCTTGGAGTGGAATGAAAGCAAGTAATTCCAAGTCTCCACCTACAGAGCCAAATTCCCCATGATGTTTACATCAACCTTTTGTGGAGTAGAACATTTTTCCACCTTCATTTTGATTGCCTTTTCCCCACATTCCATCTTACCAAACACTGAGAGAACCTTCCCACCAAAGTGTGAACCACAATGCATTCCCTCCTTCCCCATGTGCAAAAGGCTAAAACTCAGATACAATCAAAGGATATTGGAATTCATTCCCATACCTCTTAAGCTCTTCTCTCCAGTTTCTACTTGAGTTCCCCTCCAGATATCAGTAGCAAAATCAGGTTCCTTGAATAAGCAACATGGCAACAAAATCAGATTTTGCCCAGAAGCTGCTAACCGATCTTCGCCTGCGGAAGGAAAGGATGGCTGGCTGTCAAAATTCAAGTCGACCGCCGGGCCAAACATCTAGAGGTAAAATTCTGGGAGAGTTCTTTTTTCCCTGCAAGAAAAAGCATGTGATGTTTCAGTTGATAACTATAGTATCTGTTTTTAGCATGCAAGTTGATGGTGTGAGAATCATATTGTTTTCCACTTGACACTATGGGGTGGGAGAAGATTTAGATCAAGCTGAAAATTTGTT
The DNA here is from genome assembly GCA_034509735.1 of Sesamum alatum. NCBI lineage: Eukaryota > Viridiplantae > Streptophyta > Magnoliopsida > Lamiales > Pedaliaceae > Sesamum > Sesamum alatum. The sequence continues at coordinate 9,471,252 of JACGWO010000002.1, read as the reverse complement.
CCTTGAGAAGATATGCTAGGTTTAGATCAACTGATAAATTATTCCTCAAGCATATGTTATTTTGTTCTTAAATTTAATCTAAAGCTACATTCTTGGTAAGCAGCTTTAGGCAACATTGAAAAATATTCAGTGGGGGTGATTAGTACAAACTATATCTTTGTCGATTAGTACTACGGAGACAAATATGAGAGACATATTGTTCCCAGAAAGGAAGATGACAAACATGTGATCAAATCCCTATATCTGCATGGCCAGTGATATTGCATTAGAGTTCCCATAATTCTTGCCATTTAAGATCTCATGCATCTCTAAACCAACAGTTGTGCATGGAAACCCAGGCCGGACATCCAGAGGTGCCCGACAAATAAACGCAGTAGAATCTGTAAGTGTTACTTCCGTTACTGCCTGCATATTATGTTTTTCCCCAGAAATTGTTAGTCGGCTTACACTAAATAAATAGGACTTATCTTAATGGTGCACTGCACTCTCCTTTCTTGCAGGCTGCTTCTCGAACAGGGAACACAAGCAGAAGGTCTAATGGAGGCAGCAGATCAATCAACATCAAAGAATCTTCAAATCAGATTGTTCTCTATGAAAGTGGCCAAAGCTCTAGGCAAGTCAGAGATCTCTCAATGGCCATAGCTTTTGCCTTTGAGAATAGTGGGAATCTCAGTAAAATTGGTGTTTCCAGCAGTAATCCTCTGGTAAATTTTTTCCAAAGATTTGGTCCAAGATCATTGCACAGTCAGAAAATGGATTTAACCAGCTTCAGTAATCATAGTCTTTCATCTGGTCAGTTTCCTACCATCTCTCACATTCATATCAATGAAATATCAAAAGGAGTTCAGAAGCTGAACCAGATTTTAAGATCTTGCTCCGATGGCCTTAACCTTGATAGAAACTCGATTGAAGTTGGGAAAGAGTTGTTGAAAGGTGCCATAGATTTGGAAGAGTCCCTAAGAATGCTCGTGAACTTGCAGGAAGCTTCAAAGTACGGGAATGGGGCTCGGAAGAAAAGTCGTATAAAGTTACTTGAGGAGGATGAGGATGATCAACATGACAATCAGAAAACAGCTGACCAGTGGAAACTGGATCGTCCCAGGTTTTCCTTTGATAAACCCTCAAGGAATGCACGTATTGTCCAAGGTGCAACCAGACTGCAACAATTGGCTTTATCATATCCCGATAAAACTTCAGAACAACCTATTGGTAACTCAGAAATGGTTCTCCATAAAAGGTCTACCAGCTATGTCCAAGATTTGAGTCTTTATACACAAGTGAAGCTAAGTACTAATGCAAGTTCATCACAGACCACACAAGAGAAGGGAAGAATTTCAAATGTCATCGCTAAACTAATGGGCCTTGAAGAACCCCCAGAAAAGGAAAATTCCATACGCATGAAAAATGATTTAAAAGAAAAGGAAGGGAAGCAAGGGAAAGTTTCTAGAAAAAATACCAAGTCATCCGAGACTTTGAACAGAGAGAACAGGAATGAATCTCCACTCAGCACTGACAAAAAGTCAATACTAACCAACAATCTGCCACCAATTAGAGATTCCAAAGTTAAGCTCAAGGTTGAGAAGAGCCAGGAAACCCCAGATGGCAACTCTAAATTGGTAAACTCTGAGAGAAACCAACAGCGGAAAGATTTGAAAATACTAGGAGTTGGCGTGGAGGCAGTACCGGGCCCAAAACTAGCAACCACCATGATGAACAAACAACAAAACCACGCCACTGCACCAAATCAAGTAAATGGACTTCAAAGTTTTGAAGATAGTGAGAAGAAACAACATCTCAAGAAGGAGAAAGAAAGCAAAATCATTGAGAGCGGAAACAAAGTGCTAGTCTTGAATACTGAGCTGCAGCAGCAAAAGGCAGAAAACAGCAAAACACTCAAAGCTGAAGAGAAAAGGCATCATAGGATTGAGTACAAGGTAAGTTCGAATTCAACAGAAAAGAGGAACGCAGATAAAGACCTCCCGAGAAGTCAACAAAAGCCCCAGGATCAACGTCTGCTCCTTCAAGAGAGGGTGATTAGAAGAACTGGACATTCAGAAGACAAGCGTCAGGCAGATCAGAAAGACCAGCATTTTCAGAAACAAAATATGATGGCCAAAAACCATGAGGGGCAGCAAGTGGAATCTGGAGTTGCTTCAAAATCCAAGAAAAGCACAGCCATCAATTTGCAGAAAAAGTTATCACGTGAGAAATCAGCACCTGGTAATGGGAGATCCACAAAAACCATCGAAAAAGTTTCCATGAAAGATCCGCCAAACAGAAGACATCAAGATGTTTCTGCCATGATTGATATCTCTAACAAGACTGCATCAAATCAGGAAAATTTCAAGAAAGAAGACCAAAGCCATTATTCCTCTCCAGGAGAACCACAACCTGATATAGAAAAGGAAAGCAGCAGTCCGGTGCTCACAGAAGAGAAGCCAATTGAGGTATCAGCCACACAGAAGAAGGCAATTCCTCGGGAAGTTCAGAGACATGAGATTCCTCGGAAGATAGACGTGCTGATGACTAGAAGAAATGCAACTGCAAATCACTTGACAAGATCAATAAAACAGCCGGCTAACATGCTGAAAGATTTGAAACAACAGATGCACATAAAAAACCGCAGCTCTAAAAGAATGGAAGAAGCAAGTGACAGTCAGGTCAAGGAAGGAAAAACAGGTATAAGTTTCTATAATGCATCAGAAATGACCACTGAACCAGTGAGGCAAGAAGACAAGTTACAAAATGAAGCTGAGCAGATGATCATATTAAGCAATTCAGTGGCAGATGAATGCCAAATACAGAACATACAGACCATATCAACTCTGAATGACAATGTAAGTTTCACAGAACAATTTAAATGGAGTTCCATTAAAGTTTAAGACTCCAAAATTCTCATGGCAAGCTTAATGGCTTTTTGCAGTGTGACTCTACAATTTTAAATCCTGGAAATTTTTCCGACGATCTCCAGACAAGGGAACAGCCTTATGCTCTTAAGGATGAAAACAAACTCAAACAATGTGATCAAAGCATAGGTATGCATCTCATGTCATCAATTTTCAGTTTCTATCAAGAAGTCATTAATTCCCTTCTCAGGAAAGCAAAAGAAATCAGTAATTTGTTTCTGCTTCACTATTTAAAGCCCGTAATTTACTTGCAATTCCCCATTGTATTCTTTATGGAAGAAGTCAATCCATCTTTTTAAGTATCATAGCAAAAGAACTATTACATAATTTCTTGTCGTCCATCTTTTCATTGTTTGGAGTAATGTATAAGTTCTTCCCACCAACTTGCTTTCTGAAAACTTCAGACCACCTTTTTGTTATTTCAGATAGAAGCTTTGGTGGGATGTCTGATAAACTTAATACTTACTCTTTGAAATTGCAGGAGACAATGAAGAAAGCACAGAACCATACAAGCTTTCCCAACACAGCTACAAGCAATTTCCTGCAACGGCAATACAAGAACAACTGACAGAACCTGAAAAAGACCTCAAGGAGATACTAATAAAAAGTCAGCTATTCCTTAGTACAGCAGAGGCACTTTTCAAGCTCAACATACCTGTCAGCTTTCTTCATGTGGGTGATCATGATTATGAAGTTGCCGAGAAGAAGCTCGTTTTGGACACTGCATATGAAGTAATGAAAAGAAAAGCACGGAGATATGAGGTCACACATCATCCCTACACAAAAACCAACATAAGCTGCACCAAGCTAAGGTCCTTAGACAATTTAGTCAAGCAACTCTGCAAAGACTTGGAAATTCTGAAGTTCTACGGTGGGCACCGGAGTGATGTAGCAGCTGGCCTATATGAAATGCTCAACAAAGACATTTATTACAAGGGTCCAGATGTTAACAGCATGTGGGATTTTGAATGGAGCAACATGATGTCCATGTTCCACGAAAAAGAAGAAGTCATAAGAGACGTCGAGAGACACATGATCAACGGATTGCTCGACGAGATAACCAATGATCTCGTACTTATTACTGTTTCGGTTTGATTATCTGAGCTAAATTGATTACTTCAATTCCCAGAATGAGAGTTAATCTTCAATCAAAAACCAGTGGATTGCAAATACATTCAGAGGTACATAATCTTTTTTTCTGTATCATGCATCAACAGATAACTGTAGAATCAACAAAACACAAAAGCAAAGTTGAACTAACAGAAAATTAAAGAAGCAATTAATTTCATATCATAAGGCATTTCGACTTCACGACTATGAGCAAAGATTTTCATCAATGGAAACCGAGGCATTTCAACCTAAGGGTACACTTATCTGCTACTTGTATCAAAACATGCTTCCCATCAATTAAAGAAATACAAAGAATTCTTTCGCAATATGGATCCCTTTTTTATCTATTTCTCATTCCGATCGAGGAGGGCCTACTGTACTTCTCACGGAGACTGACAACTCAATCGAACACCTCCCAGAGGTAGCCATGGAAAATCTTCCCCGAAACAAATAATCCAAGAACTTGAAATCGAACGACTATGAAAAGGGTGGGAAGATTGAGCGTACCTGTCGATCATCCTGTTCATTGTGAAATTTCGACATAATTGCAACCCAAACTGAAGACTAATCGTGATTACCAATGAAAATTACCATTTAATCGTCAAGCCGTCTTAGCTCAGCCGGTAGAGCGCATGGCTTTTAACCATGTGGTCGTGGGTTCGATTCCCACAGACGGCGATTGTTTTTGTAAATTAAAATTTTCGGTTAATAGAGCAACTCCTTTTCTTTTTTTTTTTTTTAACATGTTTTTAGTCATTTTAGGATTTGGATTTCTTTTTCATATTTGGCTTTGTTTTTGTTAGGATTTGGAATTGAAGTCTAACTTTCACTTTCAATCATATTATTAACTCGATAATAATAGTTAGTTATCGATATTCTGTAAAGTAATAATACAAAATGATGGTATAAAAATGAGATCAATTAAATTTAGAGTAAAATTTATTTTGACACCCGAGTTTTGTTATTAATGTTATTTTGATACATGAGTAATTACAAATGGCTCAATTAGTACCCGAGTTATGATATTAATATTACTTTGGTACACGAGTAATTACAAATGACTTAATTAGTACCCGAGTTTCACCATTAATATTATTTTGATACCCAGTTGATGTTTTTTATTTATTTTATTTATTATTATTTTTATATAATGACCATTTTACCCTTAGATAATAAATAAAAAAATAAAGGTATTAAAAAAATGTGAACAAAATAATAATATTTCATTAATTTTTCTACTCACTTATTTATCAATATTATAAAATAAGTCAAAATGCATTGCAACCATATAAAAGTTAAATTTGCATTCTAAATTTTTGAAAATTTATAAAACTAAAATTGAAACTTTTGACTCTGTATCTAAGTTTTGCAATCAAATTTTAATATCTCGATGAAATGAAAAAAATACCTTTGACGATGAAAACTTTGATTCCCCGTGACTTGACTATTAACATAAGTTAATTGATAATAATATTTTTAATACATATATTGAGAGATAATGATAGTAGATAGTATTAATTAAAATTAAAATATAATAATTTTGATAACCAAATATGGGTCATAATAAAAATTTATCAATAGAAATTTATGCAAAATTTTTTTTGGTATATTACTAAGGGTAAATGGGCATTATATAAAAATATAATAGAAAAATAAATAAAAATATGAAGTGGGTACCAAAATGATATTAATGGTGAAACTCGGGGTACTAATTAAGTCATTTGCAATTACTCATGTCTCAAAATGACATTAGTTGTGAAACTCGAGTACTAATTGAGTCATTTGTAATTACTCATGTATCAAAGTAGCATTATTGACAAAACTCGGGTACCAAAATAAATTTTACTCATTAAATTTATGTTAGAAGGGAACGTAATTTAACACAATTACTCTATAATATAATACGAGCTTATTTGTATTTCTTTTTTTTTTTTATAGAATCATTCTCGTTTTCTTTTATTAAACAATGATTATCTCATCATTCTCGTTACTACTATGCAGACAAATATGAAATATGCTGAAATAAAACAAACAACTCCGACCCACTGCTTCAATGTGTTTATTTGTTAATACTTTGTTTCCCCTTTCTTTTCATTTTTTCTTCTACTTTAAAAGATCTTTCTTTTATCCTACTATCCTTTTTTGTCAATAATAAAAGGGGATAAATGCAATTTACCCCCTATGATATAAGAAACGAGCAAAAATCTCTCTGTGAAAAAATAATTAGTAAATTACCTCCCTATATTATGAGAAATTAAGTAAATTACCCCCTATCAAGAGAAAAAATATGGGGTAATTTGCTTCATTTTAAAATCAGTAACTGGAACGATTTTTTTAATTTTTGGAACGGTAAATAGTTCACTGTATCCTTTTGGACTGCTATTAGGAACGGTTGAGGAACGGGAGGCAATCCGTGGTAATAAGAGGCGATCCTAACAATTAGGAACGGTAACTAAGCCACCGTTCCTATTTGGGAACGGTTTTTGGTATATTTTCTGTGTACCGTTCCTAATTACCTTTGTACGTATGAATTTATAATTTTTTGCATTTGGAACACCTTATAACTTTAGGAACGGTAGCATCGAAATTAAATCGCGCAAGTAGGAACGGTAGTTAGAACACATTTTGGAATTGCCACCTTATGTTGTAGATAAAATTTAGCATGGTATCTGGAATACAAGTAGGAACGGTAAGTTGTAATTAGGATCGGTAACTGGAATATATTTTGTCGCGTACCTTAGGAACGATTTTAGCACTCCAACTTGGGAATACCACTTTGGACCGGTTTTTGGTATTTTCTTTAGAACGAAAGCCTAACCACGAAAGAATTAATTTCGGAATACATGTAGGCACGGTACGTCCCGTCTTTAGGAACGGTTGACTTCTATTTTTTGGAATGGATATTTCATCGGCATTGGGAATGGTAAATGGTTTAAAATAGTCAAATATTGGAACGGTATTTGGCGCTCAAACGTCGTCTAAAGTACCCTTCCTAACTAATGAATTATTAATTTTATTATAGTAATAATTATTATCATTTAAATCTAAATTAAATTATTAATAATATTTTGATTTTATAATTAATATTTAAATATTGAAAAAATGCATAATTAGAAATAAAAATTATATTAAATACGAATATTATCCGATTTAATTACAAAAAAAAATAATACAAAAAATACATAATCTACTCCTCGTCCCATCGGCCTCGTCCATCTCGTCAATGTCTGGAAGGGTGGGGTCTCTAGGAGGCTGTGACGGGCCGGCGCCGGAGTGACTGATCTGCATGGCCTTCATCATGCCCATCAGGTCCATCATCATCTCCTCGAGGCGGACCATCCGACCCTCCATGTTTGACGAAGGCACTGGCTCTGGCGCAGGCGGTGGCGGTGGTGATGGCGAGGTAACGGTCTGGCTGAGACCCAGGGCCTCAGAACCAAGACCGAATACTCGGCCCTTGTTATTGCCCCCGACACAAGCCAGCCACATCTGCTGCTCGGTCTGCGCCACCGAGCCCTCTGATTCGGGAGCAGGATCCCCAGGATTGGTCGTGGCCTGAGACTAATGATTCTCAATCATCTTCTGGAACATCTCCTGCAAACATAATTAGAATAAATGAGAAAATTTTCAAACATTTAAAAAAATAAACTAGAATGTATTAAGTACAACTTACCGCCACCTCCGCTGCCCTCGACCCACTCCAGCCGCCGTCAGCCTTCTTCTTGTAGCATCTGGAGAATAACTCCATCTATTTCACTGGCCGGCCGAGCTGCTCCTCCTGTAAAAAGAAATGGGAAACATTTATTACCATTTTAATTTAATAGTAATAAATAATTGAAATAACATTAAATATCTTACCAATTTCCACTTGTGCATACCGACGGAGACAGATCCCCTGCGGTACACAGTAGCGGATGCGGCCTGGGTTAGCAATATCGTTCTGATTCGCCTTGTTCTTCTCGCACTCCTCATTGAACTCCAGGGACTCTTCAGTACAGGAGGAGCTGCCGCCAGACCTCGTTCGCCAGCCATAGAGGGCTACTGCAAGGGACTGTCTGGCAAGGACGAACTTCTTCCTGAGGAACTTCCCCGCCCAAACGTGGAAGATCTTGAACATCGACTCGTCGTCGGCGTCCCACCAATACGTCATCTGCATTATATATATATATATTATATTACATAACTTAGATTGTTAAAATATTTAAAACAAAAATTAATTGTTGTTACCTTCAAACTCTCAAACCAGAAATGTTGGTGCTCTGGCGGCATCTTGCTCAAACTGCCCCAAGGATGGGGATGGTGTCCTCACACGACCGCGTACATGCGCTCGTGGATCTCCGATCACTTCTGAAATTATAAATAATTAGTACGACATAAAAATATTAATTTAAATTACAAAAAAAAATATAAATATAATATACCTCGCATTGGCGAGTGTGATGTTTGGCGCGCGGATGGTGGTGGGAGTGTGGGGTCGGTGGTGGGGGGCAGCCCATGACGGCCGGATCGACCGCCGGTGGGGTAGTGGATGGTCGCCACCCTTTTCGAAGGTGCAGTGGTAGACGCATCGGGCTGCTGATTCGGCGCAGGTGGTGCGGGTGCCCTGCTCTACCGGTGGTGGTGGTGGTGGTGGTCGAACACTGCTTTCCCATCCTGGGAAGCAACAACCGGCCGGCGGTATGGCCGGTGAGCCGCGACTGCCGCGCATCGCACACTCTCGAGGTGGGAAATCCCGACCGAACAACCATGATCTAAATTTTTTAAAAAATATTGTCGTTTGAATTTGAAAAAACGAACTGCAAAAATACTAAATCCTAAAATTATATAGTAAGTCTCAAAATAACTACTAAAAATTTTTTCTACAAATTGGACTAATCCTCATATTTTCCTATATATTTAACAAATCCCAAAATGTTCCTAAAATTGCATTAAATACTTTTATTTTTCCATATATTACTTTATATAAATACCATAATTTTACCCTAAATTGCACTAAATACCAATATTTGCTCGAATTACCCAAATTTTCTTAAATTTTAGAAAATTAAAATTTCATATATTATTATGAGTAAATCTTTTTTAAAAATTACAGAAAATTCTTAACATATTTCTGAAATTTATAGAAAAATACATAAATAATATAGGAAAATCACAAAAAAATTTAAAATTACAAAAAACAAATCTGAAATTAAAGAAAATTTTAAGAAATTTTCTGAATTTTCATAATTTCAAGAACAATTTACAGAAATATTCTGAATTTTTTTTAAAATTTTTTAAAAATTACAATTTTCCGAATTTTCAGTTTTTTTGAATTTTTAGATTTTAAAAAAATAACAAATTTCCAAATTTTTTTAAAAAATACAAATTTCCAGATTTTAAAAATTAACAAATTTCCAAAATTTTTAAAAAAATACAAATTCCATATTTTCCGAATTTTAATAAATTACAGAAATATACCCAAATTTTCATAAATTACATAAAATTACCAAAATTTTAATTAATCACAAAAAATTACCAAAAATTTTCTTTAATTACAGGAAATACAAATATCCTAAATTATATAACTAATTTCAGAAAAATCAACAATAATGCAACAGAAATACAGTACAATTATGCAATATAATTTACAGAAAATTTCAACAATTACAGTACAATTAGCAATAATTATATACAGAAAAAAATGAACCAAAAAAGTATTTAGAAAATGACAAAAATATACCAAAATTAAATTGACTAAAATGACATAAATTACAACAACATACTGACATAAAATACAAAAATGAGAGCAAAACAGAATATATATATATATATATATATATATATCAAAGTAGGGTTTTTGAAAACCCTACTTGTAGTGGTGCAGTACCAATTTCTCAATCTCACACAAAAAACGGCGCGCGGCAAGACGGTGGCTTGTAGAAGTAGATGCTGAGGCGGTGGAGGCTGTGAGAGTGCACGGAGATGCAGAGAGAGACAGAGAGGGAGAGTTTGACGGCGACGGAGAGAGAGAGACAGAGAGGCGACGGCGACGGCAATGGAGCTTGAGAGACTGAGAGACTGGAGGCGAGAGAGAAGAGAGGAAGGAGGAAAACGAAAGGAAAATGGGGAAAAATCAGCCAATGGATGATTTTATATCAGAACGTTGGAACGGTCTTATTTTACAGACCGTTCCCAACACTGGTCCAACTTCCAATACGACGTCGTTTTGTAGTTAAAACGACGACATTTTAAGACATATCACTGACTATAAGGTAACTAGGAACGGTCATTTAATATACCTTGTGTTACTAGTACCGTTCCTAAAGAGAAAACGACATCGTTTGCTTAGCTGTATATAGGTACCGTTCCTATTTCATATAGAGTCGTTCCTATATGTATTGCAATTGTTTTTTTATCTTCTTAGATAATAAATATAAATTAAGAAAAACACGTTCTGAACACTTATTTTATTAAATAAACGTATACAATTGGATGTTTAAAGATTTTAAATAACTATAATAATTTCCAAAAAATAGACATACGTTCACAATATGAAGTATATTTGTAAATTTATGTTTGTTAGTATTTCACAGATGTAAGCTAGCATCCTATATTGTTGTACTGCACGGCATAATCAGACCGTCAAAATTCCAGTCAGACCGTTAGATATGATATATAACACACAAAGAATACATTATATGTCGTTTTGAATATTTCGGTGTGCGGATTCGAGTATCGTATCCGTCAGTATTCATCATAACAAAAACAGATGCATCCTTCAATCCGGGTTGCTAATTGAAATCAGACCAGTTGGACATCAATTCAATATCCATAACCTTGTATGTGTTTAAAAAAATGGTGTCGATCCGCCTTGACGGATGTTGAGATATCAGACCAATTGGTTGGAATTGTAATACTACGGAACGATCACTATAGACAAGGTGTTCCCAATACTGTTTCTAATGGAAAAGACGAGTCGTTTTAATGCACGCACATATTTACCCATTCCTATTGACATTTGGAAACGGTCGTAAGTATAAACTGACCGGTCCAATAGTTGATTTCCCACCCAATTTTCATTGGACGCTAAAACGAATATTGGACTTCAGTTTGGTAAAGCGGTCGTAGGTATTCACCGACCGTTCCTAATTCAAATTTCCCTCATTTTTTTTTAATTAGCTGTCATATTTGAAAAATTATAACTTATAAAATAGGAAACGCCTGATAAATTTGGACCGTTCCTAATTGCAAATTTCCCTTATTTTTTTTTTGTTTGGCACCTATTCAAATAGTTGTACCTGTATTAGGAATTTGATGAGCCAAACCGCAAGTGCACGTGTATCGCGTAGTACTCAAGATGTCGATCCACTGGGACTATTTGTGATTTACCATATTTACTCAATTTTGGTTAGTTAAGACCGAAATATATACGAGTGAGACAATTGATTGGAATAGCAAGCAAGTAATTGAAACAAGAGGGTAAACAATTAGGTGTGATAGTCTAGAATCAAGTATCCCCGCAATGATTGATTAACGAACCTATCAAGAACTCTTTTCTACTCAATGTGATTGATCCGAAGAAAATCGTCTTAATGTCGTTACCACCCTCTTTCAAGTATGTGGAAATCCGTATTCGGTTGATTAATCTACCTATTTTCATAGAGATATAATTAAATCGAACCCATTGAGATCATGACAATTATGAGATCCTCATAGAAATTAAACATGCTTTCGCGGTTAATTCCTAGGTTTGATCTCCGACTTCTAACATGGAATTTCACCTTTTCAGTACTTCACTTGACTGTTTAAAACATGCAAACACGTGACCAATATATATGCACAAGACAATAAGTGCTCGGAAATTAATCGGATCAACTCACATGAGATCTGAAAAGAAAACTAGAATAAATTCATTAATCTACCAAAGGGTTCAACATGATCCTAAAACAAGAATTCTACTCAGCCATAAAGTTAACGAAGAAGCAAATAATATATCGGAGAATACATAAGCAAAGCGCTAAAAAAGAAGTAGATTAGGAGAAACTGTAGTCCGATTGTCTAGCCGTCTTGAAGCTCCTACGACTTCTTCGTGTTCCTTCAAGCTTTGTATCTGTGCTTTTTTGTCCCCTTCTCACGTCCCTAGTTCCTCTTTTATAGTTATAGTGGAGCAAAAGGCAGAAAAAATTCGAACGATTAAGTGTAGAACACGCCCGTGTAGCGTGAACAAGGTAAGGTCGTGTTCACGTGTGTTTCTGCGGCCAACCTCGACACGGCCGTGTCCTAGAACACGGTCCGGCCGTGTTCTTCCTCGGGTGTTCTTGACTGGTGATTTGAATTAGCGAGACAACGGGCGTGTGAGAGGATACAAACGGTGGTCATGTTCTGTCAAACATGGGTGAAATTCTTTCTTTAGTCATTTTGCTCCTGAATTATGCCTGAAAAGAGAGAAACAACCAAAAGCAGTATCTAAGAAAGAGTTGGTATAGAAAAGTAGTAAATTAGATGAAAATTTCTGCTTAAAAGGCGGAAGAATGCGTGTGTTTCCCTTAAAATATGTAAAATCCCCACTTATCAAAAACTCCCAAACTTAAACACTTGCTTATCCCTAAGCAACAAAAGTCCATAGGCAAATGACCCAAATGAGTGTAGAACTCGCCTTCTCAACATCGTGACAATGATTCGTACTAACAAAAACAACTCAGAAGTACACAGTCACAAAAAACACAAGCTCACCGAAATATTATGTGAAAGTTAACTCATTTAACGAAAGTAAGGGGTTGATCACACCACAACTTTTCGCACTATAATGAGGACCGACGTGATCGAGTCTCCGTTAAGCCTATAGGTGTCTAGTTTAGTCATTCCACCGTTTTCAACAACACATTTTCTTACATCTTTTTCTACCAAGCATAGACGTCCCTTTTTTCCAGACTGAGAGACGCATTCTTTGGTCATAAAGTTGGCCTTTTTACGCCGAATAACAACATTTGTGATGAAGGCATCCGGTTACTTAACCAACTACGTTTCCTAAAGTGCTTTGCATACTCATGACTCTAGTCGCCGTTTTACGCGAATGACAACATTGGTGATGAAGTCACCCGGTTGCTGAGCAACCGAAGCCAGCGGAGTAGGTGCGTTATATCCTCTTTTTGTCTCATTTATTTGTCTTTTTCTTTTTCTGCAGATTCTTTCTTTCTTTCGTATGTCCTCTTTTTTTTTTTTTTTTTTTTTAATTTGGATGGGAAAGGACAAACATCCTACTTCAGGTGTATGAAAAGTTTGACCCGGACGGGGTTTTAAACAACGAAATAACTTCACAGAAGACACTACAAGTTAACATAAGCCAAAGACAACTCCATCCCTTCGGAACGGTTCAAAGTGTGTGGCGTTAGAACCCAATTACTTATCTACAATGTAAGCAATAAATCACATAATCGAGTTATGCATGCTTTGATCCTATGACCTCCTACTTAGCATTAACTTTATCCGAATAAGCCACATGCATCGTCGAAGGGTCATACGTTCCAACGACGTGAATTTGGCATAAAAGCACACATGAAAGAGACACAAATGCAATAGACACCTATAACGCATGACATTAAGCAGAAACACGAAATTTCAGTAATTCCCCCAAACTTAGACATAGCAGTGTCCTCAATGCATAAAAAGAGAGGTGGGAGAGAGGACGTACCGAATCATTGCGGATGAGGGAAGTTGCCTTGAGTCACGAACCAATTGTGCATGCATTGGAGGACGTGGGCCATGTTGTCGGACGGTGTTCTTGGAGCTGCGTTTGTCCGTCGAGGAGTTGTGCCGCTTGGCGAGGATTCTTTTGCAAGGCGTCGGCAGTTGAGGCATCGGGCCGAGGTCCACGGGACGACCCGACTGCATGAGAAGGGGCAGGTGGAGGAGGAGCTGGACGGTCGTCGGGCTCGGCGTCGGTAGTTGGTGCTTGTAGCCACCATTGTCCCGAATTTGAATGGTGAGCGAAACGTGCGGGGTCGGGCAACGGGATGGACGGTAGGGGGTCGCGCCCATATGAGCAAGTGGTATTGGTCACCCATTTCTCGTGATCATCTTCATGGCTTAAAACAAGTGGCGAGGTCGACCCTATTCCGACCTTGGGCTTCTTCATTAACCCTACAAAGAAAGACCGGCATGCAAAGCGATGGGGGTAACGAATCCCCCAAGTACTATGGCGCTGACTCAGAGTTAGCAATTTTAGAAAATTGACGAATCAGAAATGAGCCGGTATCTATTTGAAAGTTATTCACCATGGCCCATAATACAAATAACTCGGAACGACGTATGACGCCTTCACTATCCCCCAACCAAATAAGGTGTGTGCAAGAAACGATGCACATAGCGAAAACAGGGGTTGATAATGGCAGAAGATTTAGAACGGGTTGCATCGTACGATGCTGCCTAGTCAATTCATACAAGAATTCATCGGGCCTAAAAGCAGGTGGTTCCCGCCTTTCCCCCCCGACAGGCAAACCAAAGATAGCATTAAATTGAGCAAGGGTCATGCGGCCTTCTATGTGCCTAAAACTAAATGTAATACGACCCCTATCGACATGGGGACCAGACAGAATTCCTTCAACTCGTAATGAACTCAAAAACTCATGAACAAGCCTAAGATACGTAGGTCATCTAGTAAACATGAAATCATGCCATCCTAGTCTAGCAAACATATACTCAACATCATCAGAAATTCCAAGCACGTCAAGGACCTCATTATCAATGTAACGGGTATTGGTAATAGTACGAGAGCGGAGGCCTTCATACCTGTTACAATCGTCAAGGTCCATGTACAACAAGTCCGATTGCAGTTGGCGAGCACCGTGTTGAGCTCCGTGTTGTGCTCGGGAAGTAGAGGCTCCACTCGTCCTTGCTCTCTTGGGTGCATTGGAAAAAATACAATCGGTGAAAATCGACGAAAGAGGTGTTTTTGGAGAGCCCAAGTGATGGGTAATCGTTTTAATCGGAGGGGTCTTGCAAAAATTTGAGGTGGCTTGACGGATTTGAGAGCAAAATGAGGGAGGATTTTTTGAGATTTTTGTAAATGTGAGGAGGAGCATGGCCGTTTTTTAGGGTTTTTAAAATCTGAAACTTGCACCACACACCCGTGTTAGAGAACACGGCCAGACCGTGTTCTTGTCGGGACAATCTGCTCTTGACGTTTCCGCTCAACACGGCTGTGTTCGGGCACACGACAAGGGTGTGTTTACGTAAAAATTGACAAGTAAATAACACGGTTGTGTTCTGAAACACGGCATGTCCGTGTTATCGTGTTTCGAATCGTTCGGGCAAAGCTGCAGAAGTATAGAGCAACGATATGGAGTGAGTTGATTTATAAAGGAGAAAAAATTAAAAATAGAGCAAATAGAAAGATAAAAGTGAAAAGAGAAAAAAAAAAAGAAAAATGAGAGAAGGAAAGGATTCGGGTTGTCTCTCGAACAATGTTTTTGTTTTAAGTCGTTAGCTCGACTATGCTGCGGGCGTTCAAGCTAACGGGTCGTGGAGCTGCAAATTGCCCCCCTTTTCGATTGGAGTCCCGACAACGTAGTGTTTCAATCGTTGTCCATTGACTTTAAATGTGCCCGTTGCTTCGCTCCAAACCTCGACTGCACTGTAGGGAAAAACTTTATTAACATAGAAGGGTCCCGACCAATGCGAGCGCAATTTTCCTGGAAAAAGACGAAGGCGAGAGTTAAACAGTAAAACAATATCACTATCCCGGAATTCCCTTCGAAGAATACGTTGGTCGTGCCACTTTTTGGTGCGTTCCTTGTAGAGTTTAGCACTATCATAAGTATCGAGTCTTAGCTCGTCAAGTTCACTCAGTTGGAGACTTCGTCTCTCACCTGCTGATTTGAGGTCAAAATTCAATTTTTTTATGGCCCAAAAAGCCCTATGCTCAAGTTCAACAAGTAAGTGACAAGGTTTTCCATAAAGCAAGCAAAATGGGGTAGTGTTGATAGGAGTTTTATATGTAGTTCTATAGGCCCACAAGGCATCATCAAGTTTAGAAGATCAATCTTTTTCGGGAAGTTGACACGGTTTTTTTTCTGAAATGGACTTGATTTCCCGGGTTGACACTTCGACTTGCCCACTAGTTTGAGAATGGTATGGGGTGGAAATTTTATGGACGACCCGTATTTCTTAAGGAGGATTTCGAATTGTTTTTCAATAAAGTGGGAACCTCGTCGCTAATCACAGTCCTAGGGACACCAAAACGTGGAAAAATGATTTTTTTGAAAAGTTTGATCATGGTTTTGGGCGTCACTAGTTGGGATGCTATGGCTTCTACCCATTTGGAGACATAATCAACAGCACCAAGATGAACTTATTTCCAAACAATGGCGGAAAAGGACCCATGAAATCAATTCCCCAAACATCAAAAATCTCGACCTCAAGTATGTAATTTAAAGGCATTTCATGACGTTTCGAGATGTTCCCAACTCGTTGACAGTTGTCGCATGCAAGCACAAATTGATGAACATCTTTAAACATTGATGGCCAAAAAAATCCAAATTGCAAGATTTTAGCAGTGGTTTTAGAGCTACTAGCGTGACCCCCATATGAAGATGAATGACAATGATATATGACGTCTCGAATTTTGTCTATCGGTAGGCATCGCCGTAACACTCTATCAGCACAATGCTTGTAGAGGTACGGTTCGTCCTAAACAAAATAGCGAATATCTGAGAGAAATTTCTTTTTCTGATGGAAAGTCATATCAGGAGGTAGGATACCACATGCTAAATAATTCACAAAATCAGCATACCAAGGTGCTTCAGCAGACATTATAGCAAACAATTGATCCTCGGGAAAAAGAGTCATCGATTGGAATTTCGTTACCCATTGGTTCTCAATCGTAAACGGGATAAGGTGGTCTACCACGGCATTTTCCGTCCCTTTCTTATCTCGTATCTCTAGGTCAAACTCTTGGAGTAGAAGTATCCAATGGATCAAACGTGGTTTTGCATCCTTCTTGCTCAAGAGGTACCTAATAGCTGCATGATCAGTGAAAACAATCACTTTAGAACCAATGATGTAGGAACGGAATTTATCAAAAGCAAACACAACGGAAGCAATTCCTTCTCAGTGGTGGCATAGTTCATTTGGGCGTCGTCAAGAGTATGGCTTGCGTAATAAATTACGTGTAGCTAGCTTGTTCTCTTTCCATTGGCCGAGAACAACCCCCACTGCGAAGTCACTTGCGTCACACATGATTTCAAATGGAAGGGACCAATCCGGGGGTTGCATAATAGGTGTGGAGATGAGGTCTTGCTTTAACCGATTAAACGCATCAAGACATTTATTGTTTAAATCAAAGGAAGCATCTTTAATGAGCAAATTAGTCAGTGGTTTGGCAATTTTCGAAAAGTCCTTAATGAAATGACGATAGAATCCGGCGTGACCGAGGAAGCTTCGAACGCCCTTTACCGAGGTAGGGGGAGGGAGTTTTTCAATTGTTTTAATGTTTGCTCGATCGACCTCGATACCTCGTTTGGAGACCAAATGCCCTAAAACAATGCCTTCTCTTACCATGAAGTGACATTTCTCCCAATTGAGAACGAGATTGACTTCCTTGCATCGCTGCAATACTTTCGTTAGATTGAGCAGACATTCATCAAAATTAGTGCCATACACAGAAAAATCATTCATAAATACCTCCATTATACTTTCAATATGCTCAGAAAAAATAGCCATCATGCATCGTTGGAAAGTAGCCGGAGTATTATATAAACCAAAAGACATTCTCCTATATGCAAACGTGCCATAGGGACAAATGAAAGTGGTCATTTCTTGATCGCTAGGATGAATGGGTATTTGCAAGAATTGGAGTATCCATCAAGGTAGCAGAAATAAGAATGTTTGGCTAATCGTTCTAGCATCTGATCAATGAAGGGAAGTGGAAAGTGATCCTTACGAGTGGCTTTATTCAACTCCTATAATCTATGCACATTGCGCCATCCCCGTGACTGTCCTAGTAGGTATCAATTCATTATTTTCATTCTTCACGACTGTGACACCTCCTTTCTTAGGAACTACTTGTGTGGGACTAACCCAACGACTATCAGAGATTGGAAAAATCATGCCGGCATCTAACAACTTAGGGACTTTCTTTTTTACAACCTCTTTCATATTCAGATTCAATCGTCTTTGAGGCTCAACAGAAGGAGTATAGTCATCCTTAAGTGAATACGATGCATGCAAACAGATGGATTATGCCTTTGATGTCATCAATTGTGTAGCCTATGACGCTCCTATACAGACGTAGTACCTCAAGCAATTGCGACGTTTCAGATTCATTCAACTTGGCATTGACTATCACAGGATATGTTGAGTTGGGTTCAAGAAATTCATACCTGAGTGTGGAAGGAAGGGGTTTGAGTTCAACTTGGGTTATGGGCTTAGGTGCTGGAGAACACGGCTTTTTTCAGAATTTTTCGAGTACACGGCCGTGTTGGAGAACACGGCTTTTTCATCGTCAGAGGCTCTCGACAACACGACCGTGTTCTGAAGCACGGTTCGTTCCTCGTCAGGGCAAGACGACAACACGGTCGTGTTATTAAACACGGCCTGGGCGTGTTCCACATGGTTTCTTCGTTCGTCTGTCTGTCGTCTCTGCTCCATCTGTTGAGTCCAAGATTCTTTTTAGCATAATAAATTGATCGTTTTCATGCTCAAATGGCTCATCTTGGACCAAAACACGATGCAAGTCGTCATCTAGTCCAAAACTCAGAAATACCTTCCTGACTGGTGACGTCTACATCATCAATCTCGCAAATCGAATCACCACAAGGAGGATATTTAGTAGCATTTGACAAGTTAAACTCAACCCTTTCATCCCCAACATTCAAGGAGAGTTTCCCGTTCCTAACGTCGATGATAGCACCGGCGGTAGCTAGGAAAGGTCTTCCGAGAATAATGGGGATTCGGGTGTCTTCCTCCATCTCAAGAACGACAAAATCAGCAGGAATGAAAAACTTACCTACTCGAATTAGTACGTCCTCAAGAATACCGACGGGATATTTCACAGTTCTATCAGCCAATTGCAAAGATATAGTGGTGGGTTTTAACTCACCCAAATCCAATCGTTGACAAATAGATAATGGCATCAAATTGACACTAGCTCCCAAATCAACAATGCATGATCAAAATTCATATTGTCAATTAAACATGGAATAGAAAAACTACCGGGATCTTTCAGCTTAGGGGGTAGCTTATTTGCAATAAACACTACATTCCTGAGTTAAGGCCACGGTTTCATAGTCTTCCAATTTTTATTTGTTTGACAGTATGTCTTTCAAGAATTTAGCATACGAGGGCATTTGTGAAAGAGCTTCTGTGAAAGGAATATTGATATAAAGCTTTTTGACCACATCAAGGAACCTACCGAATTGTTTTTCTAACTTGGCTTTAGCCAACCGCTGTAGAAATGGAACGGGAGGTTGGTATGGCTTAGGCGGCTCATACTTAGGTTCCTTGTCCTTCACTTCGTCAGTTTCCCCACTCAGATTTTGTTCTTTAGTAACCTCGACGTGTGGGTCCTCACTTTCTTTGCCTAACACTTTCCCACTCCTTAGGGTGATGGTCTTGCACTGTTCTCTCGGGTTCGTCTGGGGTTGGCCTGGTAACATACCGGGTTGCCTAATAGAGGTGCTGGCTTGCTGGGCTATGTGATTTTCTAACATCTTATTGTGGGTGGACTAGAGAGTCTACCTTGGACATTAGTTGTCTTAAAGCCTCACCTATAGATTGCCTTTGTTGTCTAAATTCCTCATTCGTCTTAGTTTGGGCAACTATAAAGGTTTCAAGTACAGCCTCTAAGTTAGACTTTGGTGGAGGGGGTTTTGGATCAAATGGTCTTTGAAAACCAGGCGCTGGGGGCCGAACATTCTGCTGGGGTTGGTTGTTTTTGTAGGAAAAATTGGGATGGTTCTTCTAACCGGGATTAATAGGTTTCAGAATACGGATTGTTTCCCCTGTGTTGGTTGTTCACAAAATTGGCTTGCTCCTCTTGGCTAAGACTAAAGTTCCCAAGTCTACACTCATTAGCCACATGTCCAATTACTCCACAATTTTCACAAGCAACGTTGGTATGAGAATTCACGCCATGCCACGTTATTCACATTTATGGAGTCAAATTTAGAAACAAGTGCATCCATTCTAGCATTAAGCATTGTGAAAGCGTCTACCTCATACTTACATGTCGTCTTTGTTGGGACTGCTCGCTCGTTGGACCATTAGTGATGGTGTAGAGCTATCTCCTCCAGTAGATTGTATCCTTCCCGAACACTCTTGTTCATCATAATTCCTCCTGCAGCTGCATCAACTGAGGATCTAGTGTTGTAGGTTAGACCGTTGTAAAAAGAATGCACAATTAACCATTTTTCTAACCCATGATGAGGACATGCCCTAAGCAAGTCCTTAAATCTTTCCCATGCCTCAATGTAAAGATTCCCCTTCTTTTTGTGTAAAGGATTGAATTTTCATACGCAATTCGGCAATTTTGCTCGGGGGGAAGTATTTGCCAAAAAGGCTTGAGATATCTCATCCCAAGTTTGGATGGAGTTCGGGGGAAGGGAATGCAACCATGCTCTGGCCCTATCATGTAAAGAGAATGGAAATAACCTAAGCCTAATTGCATCAGGTGTGACCCCGTTAAACTTAAGTGTATCACAATACTCTAAAAAGATAGATAAGTGCAGGTTAGGATCTTCCGTGCCCAAACCCCCAAACTGATTCTATTGTACCATATTCAGTAGGGCCGGTTTAAGTTCGAAGTTGTTAGCCTCTATAGTGGGTCGAGCAATACTCAGAGTAGACATTGGGTAATAGGTATCCCGAATTCCGCTAGACCCCTCTCCTCGTTGTCTTGGCCTGCCATATGGACAACGATCTGTTGTCGTTGCTCGCATCTCCTTTAATGGAAGGTTCGTTCAATCTCGGGATCGAGCGCAACCAAATTGTCACTGCTACGAGTTCTTCGCATCAATAAGCCTGAAAAGCGAGAGTAGAGAACGGTATCAATAGGCTAGACTAGACGGAGAACATAAAGCAAAATAGAATAATGGTCGGATCTAATTAAATTGTATAATTCTAATATCACAATAAGTCCCCGGCAACGGCGCCAAAAACTTGATGAGCCAAAACCGCAAGTGCACGGTGTACCACGTAGTACTCAAGATGTCGATCCCACTGGGACTATTGTGATTACCAGATTTACTCGATTTTGGTTAGTCAGACCGAAATATACGAGTGAGATAATTGATTGGAATAGCAAAACAAGTAAATTGAAACAAGAGAGTAAACAATTAGGTGTGATAGTCTAGAATCAAGTATCCCCGCAATGATTGATTAACGAACCTATCAAGAACTCTTTTCTATTCAAATGTGATTGATCCGAAGAAGATCGTCTTAATGTCGTTACCACCCTCTTTCAAGTATGTGAAAATCCGTATTCGGTTGATTAATCTACCTATTTTCATGGATAGAATTAAATCGAACCCATTGAGATCATGACAATTATGAGATCCTCATAGAAATTAAACATGCTTTCGCAGTTAATTTCTAGGTTTTTAATCTCCAACTTTCCTAACATGGAATTTTCACCTTTCAGTACTTCACTCGATGTTTAAAACATGCAAACACATGGCCAACATATTCACAAGACAAATAAGTGCTCGGAAATTAAATCGGATCAACTCACACGAGATCGGAAAAGAAAACTAGAATAAATTCATTAATCTATCAAAGGGTTCAACATGATCCTAGAACAAGAATTCTACTCAGCCATAAAGTTAACGAAGAAGCAAAATAAATATATTGGAGAATACATCAAGCAAAGCGCTAAAAAGAAGAAAGGATTAGGAAGAACTATAGTCTGATCGTCCTAGCCGTCTTGAAGCTTCCCCGACTTCTTTGTGTTCCTTCAAGCCTTGTATCTGTGCTTTTTCATCCCCTTCTCATGTCCCTAGTTCCTCCTTTTATAGTTGTAGTGGAGCAAAAGGTAGAAAAATCCGAAAGATTTTGTTTCCAAGTGTAGAAACACGCCCGTGTAGCGTGAACACGGTAAGGCCGTGTTCACGTGTGTTTCAGTGGCCAACCCCAACACGACCGTGTCCTAGAACACGGTCTGGTCGTGTTCTCCTCGGGTGTTCTTGGCTGGTGCTTTGAATTAGCGAGACACGGGCGTGTGAGAGGATACAACAAGGCCGTGTTCTGTCAAACATGGGCGAATTCTTTTTCTTTAGTTCCATTTTGCTCCCAAAATTATTTTCATCAACGTGAAGATTTCTTAGTAACGTAGAGTATGCGTGGTAGAGCTTTTTGAAGTTGACATCAACGACGTGATAACGAGGGTGTATCTTCAAGCCTCTGACCGGATCGACCCAACGACAATTAAACAGTACAATGTGCATGTTTGGAATTAGTGGGTAATCTAGCTGAATTATCTCTTTCCAAAATTTCATGGAAGTCAGAATCTGTGTCTGTATATGATGAGCTTTTTGACACAAACACCACAATTCATTGTTGACTTCCCGACATTGTGACGTTCAGTGTGGAAATTGAAGTCATTGACGAAGTAAGACGAGTATGTCGTTACTTCTGCTCTTGGCCCCCAATAATGCAACTTCAATAATTCGTCGTTTGTGTGATTCAATTTGGCTTTCACCTGCAATTAATCATATATATAGCAATTGAAGTAATTGATTACAAATTAATGAGCATATCGCATTTACAAGAAATCGATGATACTTACACGAGCCTTGAACCAATCCTTGAATTGTGTCACCACTAGTTGATCAATTATCGGGTCCTCCGAATTGTCTTGCTCGAATAGTTCATTCAAGAATGACCTGTTATAGTAAAACTGATAGTTATAAATATACATGTAATTGAAATTGAAATGATTCATATGAGATAATTATGTTTGTATAAGCCACTTACTCGTAGTGCGGTGCAACTACTTTATAATTACACAAGACGTATGTCTCGATAGCATGAAATTCCTCACCGCTCAGCCATCTCTTCTTTGAGGCTCCACTTGCTCGGCCTGGGTAATTGAAAATAGATCGAACTATTCGATCGTCGTTGCTCGTGAGATCATCGTTCCGATCGGGTCTATTTCGCTTGCAGAGAATGTGCGGTTCGAAGTAGTGAGAGGAGAAAAACCCGATTTTTTCGACAATATAAGCCTCTACAATTGACGCCTCGACGTGTGCTTTGTTTTTCACCTTTTTCTTCAAATTGCGTAGGAATCTATTCATACGACTATTTATTAAAATGCAAATAATAAATATATATTTAACAATGTTTATTTAATTACCTTTCAAATGGGTACATCCACCTGTATTACATGGGCCCCCCAACGGGCGCCTCATATAGAAGGTGAACAATTAGATGCTCCATTGAGTCGAAAAAAGAAGGAGGAAAAATTTTCTTGAGGTTGCACAAGATGACGACTACACTATCTTCCAATTCTTTTACCTTGGCCACATCTAGTGTTGTTGAGCATAGGATCTGGAATAGAAGGCTCACTTCCGTCAAGGCTCTCTACACGTGCTCTGGAAGCATTTCACGGAAGGAAACCGGAATTAATTTCTGCATGAATACATGACAATCATGGCTCTTCATGTCGTGCATCCTCAACTCTTTCAGGTCAATGCAACGGGCCAAGTTAGAGGCATACCCATCAGGAAATCTAAGACAACGAATCCACTCATATATCTTTTTCTTTTGCTCCTTCGTCAGTGTATATACCGCCTTGGGCATCACGTTCGGTCTCCTTTCGTCCATCTCAAGCTCCGGCCGACTACATATGATCTTCAGATCCTTCCGTGCATTCAGATTGTCCTTCGTTTTTCCCTCGATGTCCATCACAGTATTGAATATGGTATCGAACACATTCTTCTCAATATGCATGACATCAAGATTGTGTCGTATCAGATGCGCCCCTCAGTATTCAAGCTCCCAAAAATATGCTTTTCTTCGTCCACTTATGGTCGACACCGTAGCCTTCCGGTTCACTCAACGGTTGTTCGACAG
Source organism: Sesamum alatum (assembly GCA_034509735.1). NCBI lineage: Eukaryota > Viridiplantae > Streptophyta > Magnoliopsida > Lamiales > Pedaliaceae > Sesamum > Sesamum alatum. Next base: position 9,447,193 of record JACGWO010000002.1, on the reverse strand, counting down.
CCACACCAAATGCATCGACACAGGTTCGGATCTGTTCTCCAGTCAGCCTCGGACGTGCAACCTTCCTCTCCATTCGATTTTCAGTGAAGGCTTTCTTGTTCCTGCGATAAGGATGAACCAGTGGTAGGAATTGCCTGTAGCAGTCAAAATAGCATGCCTTCCGACCGTGCTGTAAATAGAATGCCCGTATGTCCTCCATACAAACTGGACACCCTATAACACCGGCGGTACTCCATCCAGACGTCATCCCATAAGCAGGAAGGTCATTCACTGTCCACATCAATGAGGCATGCATCATGAATGCTTGTTTTGTCGCAGTATCATGTGTACGTACACCCACATGCCATAAATTCTGCAACTCCTCGATCAACGGCTCCAAGTAGACATCGATAAGACGTTTGGGATTCGATGGGCCAGGGATCACCATCGTTAGGAACATATACTCAAACTTCATGCACATTCCCGATGGAAGATTGTACGGTGTAAGTATCACGAGCCAACTAGAGTAAGTTTTTACCATACTGGTTGTGCGGTGCAAACCCATCCGTACACAACCCAAGTCTAACATTCCTCGGCTCAACTGGAAAATCAGGATACGTCCGGTCAAAATGCTTCCAAGCCTCTGCATTGGACGGATGACACATGGATCCTTCCTCCATCTGATAGCTCGCATGCCAAGTCATATGCTCTGCTGTGACCTCCGACACATACAACCTCTGCAGCCGAGGGGTAATCGGTAGATACCTAAGAATGGCATACGGGGACTTATTGCGTTTAGGATTTCTATCCCTGGTGGGCTTGTACCTAGCGTCTGCACAGAACTTGCAATATTCCAAATTAATATCATCCTTCCAGTACAAAATGCAACCGTTTTTGCAAGCATCAATTTTCTGAACTGGTAAAGCCAATTCTCTTATCAATTTCTTCGTATTGTAATAATCGGCGGGGAAAGTGTGATCGTGGGGCATTACAGTATCAGCTCACTGGCATAACCGATCATATGTATGCTCGAAAAAAACCCCTTTGGCCTTGATATTCCCCAAAGAGACAATTGACGCCAACTGAGAGGTGGTACAACCGTTCCACAACGGTTGGTCCGCAGCATGAACAACATCAAAAAAACGGTCTGACAAGCCAGACACATAATATAGGGCCCCGAATCGTAATATGAACTAGGACCCACATCAGATGGACAATATCGAGTACCATCATCAGTCGGTCCCTCCTGGTTGTACGAAGACCAGAATGACGGCCCGGTGGCATCGAATACCATCCTCTGTGCACAGTCCATCTGAGCCGCATCACCCCAATGTGAACTACCCTCCTCCTGAACGGGTGGCGTTTGTTGCTGCTACACAGAGGGCGCTGTCAATGCTTCAAAGTATTCCTGCATCCTCTCCTCACCATGCGAAGTCCAATTGTAATACTCTGGCATAAACCCTTTCATACACAAATCAAAATTTACCTCATCTGGTGTTTTGAATTGTTCGTTTTTGCACTTCCGGCAGGGACACTTAATCTTGCCCCCGTCCATATATGCACGCTGAGACTGGGCCATTCTAAAAATGTTGTAACACCATCCTCAAACTCCAACGTCACACCCAGGACGTCTCGATCATACATCCATTTCCTCAACTGTCTTAACATGATTGGTCCTACGTATAATTCACAACAGTACGCAATTAAATGACGAGAGTATATTATATATATATATATATATACAAAAATAACAGAATTTTGCATACTTACCTGAGCAAAACACCTATCAATATCAATGCAAAATTCGCGCTCGGTAATTAATATGTTCGATTTTCCGTATAAAGAATCAAGGGGGAGTTACAATAAAATTAGTTGGAGAGTAATTATAAGAACAATGACAAAGAAGGGAGACATATATATAGAAAATATTGGAACGGGCATTGGAATATTATTTGGAACACAAAACTAGTCGTTTAAATATAGCCGTTGTTCCAGCTTTAGGAATGGTCTCAGGTGGGGTGACAGGAACGATAATATTACCTTTGTAATATAGCCATTAGGGCATATTAGGAACGGTATGAGGCACACGCAACAGGATTGTTCTTAATTGGAGTACAACTGAGAACGGTAATTGTAACAATATTGCACTTACTATATACCTACAATTGGGAACGGTAATTGCATTACATTTTTGCCCATGGCGTAAAAGAGTCTTATGTAGGACTACATGTTGGAACGGTAAGCCGATCGGTCCAAATAGACACGGCCATGGGACCCTATATAGGAATGGTAGGTGTTCCCGGTCGACTTACCGTTCCAAAGGTCACACATGTGTTCCTTATTGAAGTCTAAAATATATCAGGTCCCTTTTAGGAACGGTTATAGGTATACAAATTGGCTCGCATATATTGGCACTCGAGTAGGAACGGTCGTGTCGTTCCTATTAATTTGTATTACAATTACCTCGATAATAACATCATCAACGATTTCCCGTTCCATAACAATTCATTGTACCGTTCCTAGTTGGAACGGTCGTATATTATCCGTTCATATTCCCACATTTTTTTGTAGTGTATATCACAGGGGTAAATAGCATTTATCCCATAATAAAAGCTTTGAAGCTAGGCTACAAAGCCTGATCTCTGTTTATAGTGGCCAACCATTATATACGAGTGACAATTAATACGCGCCCTCATTAATCCTCAGGCTATAACCAAATCATCCTCAATTAGGCTATCTTTCGCCGGAAACTAGAATACACCCATTTTCTCTTTGCTATCCTTATAGTGCTCCATTGAATGTAGATTAGGCTTGTCAACGGGTGGGCATTATTCTACCTGGACCTGAACTCAATAAATACCCATAGTTATTATTTATAGACCCTATTCAAACCCTACCCATATAATACCCATTGGGTCTTACCCATGCTATTCCCATAGTAATTGGGTCCAATATGGGTCTTACCCAATGGGTCTTACCTATGTTAATTTGTTAAAGTGATAAAGTATTATACACATTTTTTTTATAATGATATCATCAAAACATATTACAAAATTAATTTAATAAAAATATTTCATGAATTTGCGATCGATAAAATAAATTAAAAAGCCATTCAATTTTTTTAATATTTGCAAATCGAACATCGATAATTAAAATATAAATAGTAATCTTGACTTTGCTCAAATATTAGCCATTATTAATCAATTACATAATCTACATAGATTCGAGATATGAATATAAATTGAAAAACGGTAAGAAAAAATAAGTATGAAAATAGGCTTTAACTTTGAAATACATTTTTTTTATCAGTTTGAAATTGCGTTCAACTTTAATTTAATGAGTTTTTACAATTCAAATTCAAACAAATCTTATCTTCATATGTTAGTCGAGCTTAACTAATTTTACATAACAAGTAAATCGAGTCAATGATATATAAAAAATTTATAAATTTGAAGAATTTTAAATTTACCCGTTCAATACCCATACACACGGGTATTTTAGGGTCTAGACCCTACCCATACCCAAAAGACTTATTTCAATGGATATGGGTCTGGGTCTGGGTCTGGGTCTAATATAAAACTATTGGGTCTGGGTATGGGTATCAACTATTGTAATGGGTACGAGTCTGGGTATTACCTGCCCATTGACAGGTCTAAATTGTAGACTAAGCATGTAAATGAATGAGTTACTTCGAAAGAATACGAAAAAATTAATAAAACTTTTTTATCTCTGTAAACCAACATCTATACTATTATAAAGAGAAGGGGTCTTATAGACACAAATTGATAATTTTTATACCACTACACCAAATTATTATAATACCAAAATGCCATTCAACTTCCCAATTCATGTAATTGAACTAAATATCCAATTAAGTCTCTTTAGGAATATAAGTCAATGCATTTACATGTATTCAAAATTAAATTTACTCTCATTTTGTTTAAGTTTATTGTTAATTGAAACAGAGATAACATATTAATTAGTATATGTGTTGTATGTATATATAATAATTACTATCAATAAACCATATACTGTACAAAGTTTTAATTATTAAATTAATTTGAGTAAAATATGTATTGATAATTAATGCATTAGAAAAATGTTATCAAAGAGTTTTTTTATATGAAGTTGTAAAGAAGTGATAAATTTTAATATATAGAAATAAATTATAAATTTCAATAAAATAAAAAATATTATTAAAAATTATGCGCGCAGGTACTACGTGACATAATTTCTAATAACAAATAAAAGTTTCCTCAATCAATCTTTCCATTTGCTCTACTAAACTCAATTTCTCACCCAATATACACAAATTTTGCACCGGCGAAATTAACAAGACAAGAAAATATCAATAAATCAAGAAGCTATTGATTCCCGTGCACGATTCTTTTCTCTAAGAACAAAAATCTTGAATTTTGACAAGTTAAATGAAACAATACTTTCACTTGGATTTCTTTTAAAAATATCAAAATTTAATATTGCTAATTTAATTCTCAGTTTCATAATCTCGAATCAAGTATTTTATTTTTCTTAGATATTCTGCTCAATTGTACCCAACAAATTCTTATAGAAAATTTTAGAATTCCCTGAACATATATATATATATATAATCTAATCTCAATAGTTGTGTTATATATATGTGTAGAAAAGAAGTTTCAATGACTTTTTTATATAGCTATATTTTGTAAGGTCAAAGTCATAGTTCACTTATATATTATATAATTATTATTCGATTTTAACGAGATGAGTATATCAATTATTTATCTTTTGGACATTTGGTTCACATGTACTTGAATTCAACATGTGTCTCAATGTGACAAATATGCATATAATCTCAATATATATGTAGATCGCTTTTTATGAAATTAATTGTTTTTAATTACCACATACTTAGTGTTTCGTTGTTGCAACGTCTCGAGTTGTAGCCCTTCGATGATTCGGGCGTTTACCACCGAGTTGATGGTACTATTAGAAGAGGGTGCAATTTAGCACAATTTGCCTAGAATACAATACGAGCCTATTTGTATTTCTTTTTTTTTTTTCCTTCTCAATAAAGAAATTATACTAGTGCGGTCTTACGCTAATTACAGTATGTAAGGGTAAGGTACTACTTTATCCCTTACATACCCCCTATTACATGGTTAGAATTATTTGGTCAATGTCGTTTTAGTATTTTGCTATATCCATATTAGTTCGTTCTTTTTTTAACACCTTTCTTTTCGAGAATATCAATATTTTCTTTTCTCTTTTGGCTTCTTTCATTCTTCATCACCTTTCTTTCTGAAAATGACAACATTTCCTTTTTTAGATTGGTTTTTTCCTCTATCACAAACAAAAGTATAAATGCAATCTTTGTCTTTCTGCTACTAATTATTGATAAAGTGGCTAATGAAAAAGAAAAATAAATTTCAAAATCAAAATGTAAGGTGAATAGAGTTAACTCGAGCATTAACTTAAATTTAGAAAATTGAAGTTGAATTGACGGTCTAGCTTCTTCATGAACCAAGCTTGAGCTTCTTCTTGAACTTCCTTAGAACTCGGATTTGATGAGTACAAATATGAGTTTTGAAAGGCTCATAAGTTGTTTACGATTTTTTTTAGGGGGGAGGGGGTGGGGTTATTGTTATATATAATTTTTGGTATACATACTCAGAAAACTAATTCCGATAGTATATTTAATGTTTTTGTATTCACTTTGATTTGGTTCTATTGTAAATGAGTTGGGTTCAGTTTTGATGATATTTTGAAATGAGTTTGAATTTTAGGTAAAATGTTAAAACGTACAGCTAAACCAAAACAATCAACAATTCCGTTGTCGTTCAGCGGTTAGGATATCTGGCTTTCACCCAGGAGACCCGGGTTCGATTCCCGGCAACGGAAATTCTCTTTTTTGCTTTTTAAAATCACAATCGCTCTCGCACCAGTAAATCTCAGCCGTTGCTGTCTCGCTGGTATCTTCCACCAGTAAATCTCAGCCGTCGCTGGTGCCTCCCACCGTTCTTGTCCCGAACATGACATGTGAGTAAAGCTTCTTTCATTTTTCCCTCAATTTTTTTTTTGGATTTTGCCCTAAAATCCACTTTTGTTTGGAGTCACAGGCCTATTTTCAGTCCCAGCTAAAATCGTTTATTATCACCACCTTCCTCAGTATTCCCCAAATGCACTCAATCCTCCTCGTTTTTTTCTTCTTGAAATTTTTGATCGAGAATCTTCTTGTTTATTTTTTGGAAAATAAATATTTATTATTCTAAATCGAACAAATTAGCCCGTAAAAAAGTTTGAAGTAGCAGAAATTGTAAATATGGATTTGCTTGTGCTAATTATATATTGTAAATGTCGTCTGCTCTAATTTTTGCTTCATATGCAGTTGTTGGCAATTTATGAACACAGAATTGCTGTAGAATTTCAATTCTTTTTCTCTTAGTTTGACGACATTAATTTTGCTACAGCTTCTGATACAAGATTTAGGAACACCCAAACTTCAATAAAATAAACCTAGAAATAACCCATAAGTGCATAATCTCGTGAGGATAGCAACATGTACAATATCTGTTTGACGAAATGACTGAAAGAGTATTAGAGACCTGGCTACAACCTATCCCCAAAACGTTCTCCATACAATAACTCATTAAGTTCTTAACAGCTAGCTACAACCCAGCATACTACTCATACAAAACACATTAGTAACTAAACTAGTCCACAAATCAAGAACTGCCATCCCAAGCCTAGAAAACTCAAACACCAGTCGACCCGAATCCGCCAGAGCCCCTAACAGTTGAATCAAGATCATCGACCTCAGACACCTCAGGCGTCACAATTTTCTGGATAATCAACTGGGCAATCCTATCCCCAGCCTTCACTTCAAAATCCACATCCGAGTGGTTGAACAGAATCACTCCGACTGCCCCCCTGTAATCGGCATCAATCACCCCTGCGCCCACATCAATCGAGTGCTTCCACGCCAACCCTGATCGTGGAGCTGCAGCAACCCAAAATCAAGACAAAAAGAAATAGTGAATCAACTGGAAAAAACCAACCCATCTTTGAGAGTAAGGGATCGATACCAAAAAGGAAAAAAGGTATAAGAAAATTACCAATACGAGCATAGGTTCCTTCAGGAACAGCAATGCTGAGATCTGTGGGTATCAGCGCTTTGCCTCTAGCAGGAACTTTAGTCTCAGCCGCACTATAAGATCGACACATGAAAGGGCAAAATGAGAAAAAAAAAATTGAAGGAAAAAAGAAAACTTTCCTGTATAGACATGTACCTGGAGAGGTCGTAGCCAGCAGAAAGTGGGGAAGCCCTCGACGGCAGAACAGCTTTCTCAGAGAGCTTTTTGACCCGTAAAAACGGAGCGGTTTCATGGGTTTTGTTTTCAGAAACGCCGTTTTGGTGGATCTTTTGGATTTTCGGTGAGGGTTCTTCAATTTCAGGGGCGTGATTCGGGTTTCCGGCAGCTTGAGCCATAATCAGCGTACGAGCACAGATTCTGCGAGATGGGTTTCGAGGGGATTGACAAATGGTGGAAGTGATCAGAGCGACGCGGGGATTAAATGGGGGAAAAGTTGCCGGGGATATAGGATTGCGGAGAATGGCGCCAACTATTCCCGCCATTTCTCATGGTGCGGTTGGGTGTTATTGCTTCTCTCTGCAAGGTTGCACCAACCCCAATTTTATAGTGGGTGCTTTCTTCAATTGAGTTGGACGTGAATATGGGCCTGGTCTGGAGTAGCTGGCTAGTTTCCAAATTTATTTTAGAGTTAATTCCCAAATCTTACTATGAAAATTACATAAATTTTCTTTCCAAATATATTCATCTTACAAATTGCCCTTTCCGTTAGTTAATTTAACAAATTTTGCTGATATCATAAAAAATAATCTAAACTTCCTATAATACTCTCAACCATAATAATTTTATTTTCTAAGATTTAGATACCCCTAAGGGAAAAAAATTTATTTTTAAAGTTAATAAAAGTGTATACTCGTAACTTTTAGTATATTGTTTAATAATATTTTTTTAATCATATATTGTGTATGTGGAGGTTGTGATATCAATTTCTACTCTTAACAATAATCAAAGCTTGCAAAATTTGTTGAAATTATATTATTTATAGCAAGTAATAAAATAAAGTACTCAGATGTTAAAAATTGAGGCAAATTTCAATAATTTAGCCAATTTAACTATATCAAATAAAAATTTAAACAAGTCAATTTTAGTGTATTTATTTAAATTCTATAAAATTATGTACATTACAATTCCTAGAAAAATGAAGACATAAGTATATTTTTTAAATTATTCAAAAAAAACTTTTTTTTTTTGCTTTTTATTTCAAATAAAGAAAATTAAAAAAAATACTTCTATTGTTAATTTTATTGAATTATTTTTAGTTTTATAAATGAGGGCTAAATGGTCATTTAAGCACTTATTATTTAACTTGACTAATGCCTATTATTCAGAATGAGTAATTTGTAATTTTCATAGTAAGAGGGGGACTTTATACATTCCCATGATAGATGAGAGGTCAGTGTAATTAACCCTTTATTTTATGAATGAAATAACGATAGATGAATTATATTTGAATATTATTTTTATTGTTGGTATATACAAAAAAAATACCATTTATTAATTGATTTCATTCTTATTATTGGTATTTATAAATAAATGGTTAGTAATGGAATGATTTTTTGTTATAACAAATTTTCCTTTTAGTATTTTTTTATTACAAAAATACTTATTCGTATATTACTAAATATGTTGAATTCAATGGTATAATAATAGTATTTTCGAAAATTGCTTATAAAATATTATAAATAATTTACAAAGTATCTCATGTGTTATTAAATCACAATATAAGAGAAAATTTATTTATTTACTTGAAAAATAATGTGTTGATTTGATAAACACGTGGATAGTATTTTTTTATAAAATAAATTATATTGATTGTAAAGAACTAATCGTTACATAGGGGAATAAGAATTCATATAGAATGAGTATTTTCATTAATAAATTATAATCATTTCATCCAACTCTATTCCCACGCACCCATTCACTCTTTATATGGTATTAGAGGTATGGGTACACTTGATGTGTAAGGGAAAATATTTAATTGATCTTTTTTATAAATAAAGCACAATAAATATAATATTGAAATGCACTTGAGATATTAAATAAAGGTTAAGACAAAACAATAATATAAAAATGACTGAGATAAAAATATATAATTTTGATTGAGACAATTTTGAAGTGGGAAAGAGAAAAATAAAAATAGCTAACACTAAATAATTATTTACAAAGGTAGTTTTATAGTTGGAGATAGTGGGGTGGAGGTTTTTGAAGAGTGGGTGGATGAGAAATTAATAAATAAGTTAATAAATTAAGTTAAATATTAAATTGACATGCCAAAATAATTGAGACACCAATTCACCCATTTTCAGTTATACTAGACACCGTGGCACGCAGTACCTGCGCGCATATTTTTTAATAATATTTTTATTTTATTAAAGCTTATAATTTGTTCTTGTATATTAAAACTTTTTATTGTCTTACAATCTCACATATAAAAGCTATCCGATAACTTTTTCTAATGCGTTAATTATCAATAAATATTTTACTCAAATTAAATTAAAAATTAAATTTTTTTTCAATATTTGTTATTTCTATTTCAATCAACAATAAGCGTAAACAAAATAAGAGTAAATTTAATTTTTTTGAGTACATTAATTGCATGGAATATTTTATTAAAAATAACTTGATTGAGTAGTTAATTCAATATGAGTGGGGAAGTTGAAGGCCATTTTTTGTATTATAATAATTTGGTGTAGTGGTATCAAAACTACCACTTTGAGTCTATAAACCTTCTTCCCTTTATAATAGTACTAGAAATTGTGGCACGCAATACCTGCGCGCAATGATTATTTTTAATAAAATTTTTATTTTATTGAATTTCATAACTTATTATAGTATCTTAAAATTTATTACTGCCTTACGACTTCACATATAAAAACAGTTTGATAATTATTTTCTAATGCATTAATTATCAATACAATATTGTACTCAAATTAAATTAAAAATTAAAACTTTATAGAATATTTGTTATATTGACAATGACGATTATAATTACATGTAACGCAAATACTAATATGTTATTTTAATTTCAATTAACAAAAAAATTTATAAAATGGGAGTATTAATTTTTTAGTAATGTAATTGCATGGAATTAATTTTTCAAATGAACTTAATTCAATAGAGTTGGGAAGTTGAAGGGCATTTTTGGTATTACAATAATTTGGTGTAGTGGTATAAAAACTTTCACTTTATATCTACTAGCTGTTGTGGCACGCCGTCCCTGCGTGCATATAATAAATATTATTTTACACTTTAAAATATATTATTATTATAAATAAGAGTAAAATATAAATCATTACATCACATTAAAAAAATAAAAGAAAGAAAGAAAAAAATCTAATTTATCAATTAGTGAAACTTTGGAAGTTAAATAAGTTGGTTATATTATTAGTTGAAGGGCATTTTTGACATCATAAAAAAGGGTGCAACGGTGTAAGTAACCGTCGTTTGTGAGTATAGGGGGAGTTTTCTTTATATAATAGTATAAATATATATATTTCTTATATTCAATAACTTTAAAGCGTGTAATATTATTTTATATGCATGCAGGGACGACGTGCTACGACAACTAGTATATATATAAATCAACACATTACATTTTTTTTAAAAAAAAAGAAGGAAAGAAAGAAAATAAAAGAAACTAACTTTAGGGATATTATCGGCAAAATAAAAAAAATGGTGTCGCGATGTCATAAACCGCCATTTTGTGAGTGTGGAGGGGGTTTTCTTTATATATTAGTATAGATAAACCCTCGTCTCTTTATAATAGTATAGAAGATATAGTATAGTTGTACCACATTTTCAATGGACATGAAATATTGGAAAAAATACTACTAGCATTGTAACTCGTAGATGTCCAATATAACTGTGGTTTTAGTGCATGTTTGTAAATAATTATAATGTAAATAATAATGAGATTTTATAATATTCGACATAATTATAAATATTTTATTGTTGTTTTAGAAAATTATCAAGATCCCCTGATTTTAACAGTCGTTTAACAATTAACCAAATCCATTAGCCTCTATTTTGTTTTCATTCATTTTTTGTAGTACACTGAGCAAAATGCCCATTGTGGATTATGAATTATAATTTTATTTATTTTTTAATTTTTTTTTAAATTTTTTTGAAATTTGTTATGGATGATATGGATAATACTTTTATAATTTTTCCATCACCTTGCTTGATTTTTTTTATAACCTTTTTAAAAAAGAAAAGTATAAGAAGGAGAATGTTGAGAATTCCAGATTTTCATCCAATGGTTACATAATTTTATTAAACATTAAGGTCATCTTTACTTGGCGTGAAAATACAGGATTAAGTCTCTAATCCTGCCTTTTTCGTTGTTTACTTCATTTTTGCCTGGCCTGAATATAATCCTGCAATCCCGTGAAAATACAGGTTTGTTGGCTTATTGGAATCAACCCCCCCCCCCCCCCCCACAAATTAACTAATCCGAATTGCACATGTGTCTGGACAATTTTTTGAAATCCCATTCTGACCTCAACTTTAATAAAAATATACCTATACTGCCCACAATTTTCACATTATTTACAAAGCAACCCCCTATTGATTGGACAAGACATGCAGCAGGTTTTTGACCAAAAAATCTTCCTTCCTCCTCCATTATTGAAGTTCATTCTTCATTCTTTGTTTCCTCCTTCAAGTTCTTGGCCGCATCCCTATTCTCATACAACTTTACTCTCAAAAATTGGTGAAACCGGTTTCCTGCGTCGTCGGAGTTGGAAGGTACCCGTTTGTTTTTGAAAATTTTTATGGTGTTCTGTTTAACAATTTCGACGCCATTACGTCGGTGTTAAGTGCCGTCGTCAAGGCCTTAAAGGTGTTTGTCCTCTATCACTCATTGTTCTTATGCACTCGGTATGTGCAACGGCAGGTTGATTTCGTGCCTCGGGTGTGGGTGTATTAGGAGGAGGGAAGCTAAGATTCACGCATTTCACCAATCCGGTTAAGGTACCATTTCCCACTGGAAAACTGAAAGTGCAACATTTCTGTTGTAGCATTCCCCGAAATTGCATATCTAAGAACCTTCCCATTCGTCCCGAATTTACCTCGTTCTGGAATTTCTCTATATTTTAATCCATTCTTGTAGTCGTTAATATAATATAAGTGACCCTGTTGATCTGGCTGATTCCTATTTGTGTGATAGTGGATAATTTTGCTGGATCTCACTTTTTGGTGCTTTTATTACGTTTTAGTTGCTACCTACTTAACCTTAATTCCATCTTTTGACTGAAAATTATTTACTTGTCTGTCCTATTATGAAATATATATACTTACCCTTAATTGCTTTTGTTTGTTGTTATGACATTTGAAGTGTATACTATTTTTAGTTGTACAAAATAAATTATTTGGTTCTATTGCATTCGTCCCTCTCTGTTTGTTTTGAAATTAACATACGAACCCACATATTTTGTCTTCTCCGTATGTTTGTAGGATGAATAGGGCTAAAAGATTAAAGGTTTTCTACGCTATACATGTAGTTGTCGTTGAACTTGTATTTGCCTTGTACTTGTTTTGTTCTGTTTCTCGCCGTCGGGAAAGAAGGCGTCGATTGGGTCCTTTGTTCGGTACACGTAGATATCATTTGACCCATAGAATTCCAGATCAGTTGAAGCATCTTAGATAGATAACGAGTATAGTGATACCAAATGTTTGGATAATCTACGTATGACAAGGAATGTATTCGGTCGTCTATGTGAACTGTTAGAAATTTCTGGTGGGTTGAAAGAAACAGTTCACGTACCTCTGGTTGAACAAGTTGCAATGTTTCTCAGTGTGATTGCACACCACAAAAGAAATTGCATTGTCAAACATGACTTCATCCGTAGTGGTAGAACTGTTAGTAAACATTTTCACTCCGTGTTGAACGTCGTTTTGCGTTTGAGTCCCATTTTGTTGGCACGTCCTCAACTCGTAACGGAGGATCACCCTGAACAACGTTGGCGTTGGTTTAAGGTATTTAACGTGTCAGTATCTTCAAAATAAATTTCGTTATTTATTTTTACGTACACATTACTGTTGACAACGAAACTTACTAAATTGTTCCTTTCCATATATGACAAGGGATGCATAGGCGCCTTGGACGGGACGCATATTGCAGTACGCGTCCCAGATATTGACAAGGGATGGTATCGTAATCGAAAGGGTCAAGTATCAGTTAATGTTCTTGGTGTCTGCAATATGGACGGGATTTTCACTTACGTGTTGAGCGGTTGGGAGGGTAGCGTGGCAGATGGACGTGTACTACGAGATGCTCTACATCGGACGACCGGACTCCAGATTCCTACTGGTATATCCTTCTTACATAGTAGCCCTGTATAATACATCTTCATAAAGTTCACATCGTGTGCGTTTCCATTATTTAGCTTTTTTTGGGATACCTTTGTAACGGTGCGTACTTTCATTTTTCGTATAGGAACTTACTACCTCTGCGACAATGGTTACAGCAACGTAGAAGGGTTTCTAACGCCGTATAGGGGAATCAGATGTCACCTGAAAGAGTGGGATAGGGGGCGGGAGGACCACAAAATGCACGTGAATTGTTTAATCTCCGTCATGCAACTGCTAGGAATATCATCGAGCGTACATTTGGGTTGTTAAAGGCACGGTGGGGTATACTGCGTAGCCATTCTTTCTATCCAATCCGAGTGCAGAACAGTATCATTGTTGCATGTTGTTTATTACATAACTTTTTACGAATGGAGATGCCTGATGACCCATTGGAACCCGAGCTTGTGAATGACAGTGAATCGAGTTCTAACCAACATTTTGAAAGTAGTCCTACAATGGAAGCATCACCCGCTTGGAACGCTTGGCGTGATGGGTTGGCTGACACCATGTGGAATGAGTGGGTGACCCGCCATTGAACAAATTCTTCTAATTGAAGTGGGACGTCCATCCAGTTACCTTATAATTGATGAAACATTGCTTGAGCTATGCGGTTATGTGTATTCCTTTCGGAGTCTGTAATTGATATGTTATAATGTATTAATGGATGTTATGTTGAACTATCTTTGATGGTTGTTTTAATCATCTATTATTGATTCCGTATCAAGTTTTGACAATTGTTTGCCGTACGATTACTCTTATGTTTTTGTATGTGGATCGAAATTTAAACAGTGTACATATCTCTTTGTTATAAACAGATGACGCTTGTTGACGAAGAAGGCAGCAACAAACCTTGTGGTTGCCGAGGAAAGGCTGACAAGGCAAGTACTCGTCGGTCATGGTCACAACGCGAAGAGCAGGTACTTGTAAATGCCTTGCGTTCCATTGTTCCGACTGGTTGGAAATGTGAGAATGGGTTTAGGGCCGGGTACTTGAACCAACTTGAAGCTCTTATGATGAAGCAATTTCCTAATATGGATATACGGGCCGAACCACACATTAACTCAAAGATACACGTCTGGAAAAAAAAACTATGGCACACTTACGGCTATGATGGCAAAGAGTGGGTTCGGTTGGGATGATACTCGTAACATGATTACCGTGGACTCGCAAGATGTATGTGATGAGTTTTGCAAGGTAATTAGTATGCTGTTAACGTCTCCTTTGTACAATTGCATATTAAATTACGATTTATGCAATACATGGTCTCATCTCTTACACCAAACAGGTGGATCCAAGTGCACGTACAATGCGTTACAAATCTTGGCCTTATTTCGCTGCATGGCGTGAGATATTTGGTCGGGATCGTGCTGTAGGCGACGTTATCGTGGTGGGCCAATACACAAATGACCCACCGCCTGTTGTCAATCTAGCTGACGATGGGGTTGAGGACGAAACGCAAGACTGTTATGTCCCGACAGCTGAGTGGTGCCCAAATACTGGGTATGCCGGGAATGACAATGTGACTGGTGGGGGAACCCAAGGAAATGTAGAGGTAAAAGTGAACTCTACCGCTAGTCAGAAAAAAATTGGCAGTTCGGGAAAGAAAAGAAAGACAAAGATGATCGTTCAAGACCATGGATTGACATATGCTGTTAACAAATGCTGTGATTCTGCGAACGAAAGATTAGGCGAATTAAGCAAAAAGCTTTTTGCTGATTTCGATGAAATTGAGAAACGCTCGTCAGTGTACGAGGCTGTTGGGAAAGTGCCAGGAGTAGACTTGAACGATCAGCTACTTTTGTCTGATCGCCTTGTCGAAAACCCGAAGAAGATGGATCTGTTTTTCAGCCTACCTGAAGACGCAAGAGCTCGCATGATTTGCCTTATGCTTGAGGGAAAAATGTAACCCATAACACTCGTTGAAAACGTCTACGTGTTGGTCAAATAGACGGATTAATATGTTAACTTTTATGTATTCGTAAGTTACGTTTTATGAATACATTCTCATGTGGAACATTAGTATGCGATCCCACGTTATTGGTATTTCAATGAATTTTATGATCCTTTTAGACTCGCATGGATGCTACGATTTATGCACTTATTATTAAAATATTTATATTAAGTTGGATGAACGACGAAGTTAATTTTTTGGTTCTCTAGCATAAATTTATGTAAATGTTCAAATGTATCAATTTAATTCTGTAGGCTAAAACAAGTACATTTGTATGCAATTATAATTAGTCAGGTATTTTCTCCATTTTTTTTACAAGTGAATTTAGTTGAAGATGGTGTGTAGTAGAAAATATGTAAAATACCACATTTGAATAGAAACGTATTTATTTTAACAATTTCATACGTATTAATGTATATACATATATATATATATACATATATAGAAACCATTTTTATTTGATTTTATTTTCTCCACTTTTTTTTATATGAAATTTAGAAGATAGTGGGAAGGAGGAAGATAATAAAATACCACGTTTTAACAGAAAAGTAGTTTTTTTTTTTTAAATTCACACGTATATATATATACATATATATAGCTATACTGATACCAAAAAAATTAGGTGTTCTCTCCACTTAATTTTATACCGAATTAAGAAATTCGTGTGTAGTTGAAACATAATAAAATACCACATTTTAATAGAAAAGTATTTTTTTTTAAATTCATACGTAATAATGCATATACATATATATTGCTATACTGAATCCAAAAAAATAGGGATAATTACATAAAACCCCCCTGTGTTTTCATTTATCTGCAAAAAACCCCCTTGTGTATTAATAATATGCAAAAGACCCCCTCGTGTTTTGTAAAACACTACGCAAAACCCCTTTTCCGTTAGTTTCAGACGGAAGGTGGGTTACACGCGCTTTTTGTGCAGAAATGCATCTTTTTTTATATTTTTTTCACCTTTTTTGACTTAAAAAGACCTAAATACCCTTCTTTTTGTCTTATTTGGATCATTGGTTTTTAAACTTGTTTTTTTATTTTTATTTTTAAGTTTTTCCTTTAATTGTGTTTAGATTAGATTAATTGTATTTTAATAAATTATTAAATATATTAATATAAAATACTTAATATGTATATACAATTTTTATATTTTTAATACTTAATAATTTTATATTTTTAATAAGTATATATTTTTATATTTAATAAGTATATAAAATTAATATTTTTAATATAAAGATATATTTTTAGTATTTAATAAATATATAACATTTTACATATTTTAAAAATTAATATGTAATAATTTTAAAATTTTTTTCCTTTTTTTCCGCCGCCGGGGCCACCACCACCAGCGACGGCGGCCGCCTGAAGTGGCGACCGCCGTCGCGCCGTCTGAAGGGGGCGGCGACGGCGCGACACCGTCGCCCCTTTCAGATCTGGGCGACGGTGGTCGCCTAGAGAAGGCAACCACCGTCGCCCATGTATGAAGGGGGCGACGGCGTCGCGCGGTCGCCCCCTTCAGAGGGGCCGTCGCCCCGTCTGAAGGGGCGACGGCGCGACGCGACGAGGGCGTCGCGTCGTCGCCCCTTCAGATCTGGGCGACGACGGTCGCCCAGAGAAGTGGGCTACCGCCGTCGCCCACGTCTGAAGGGGGCGACTGCGCGGTCGCCCCCTTCAGACTCTCTAATGGCGACGGCGACGTCGCCCACTGGGCGACATCGCCGTCGCAAGAGCCTGGGCGGCGCGCCGTCGCCACCGGCGGCGGCCGCCCGTGAATTTGTATTATAATATATTATTTATATAGAATGTAATATTATATATAAATATATATATATATATGATTGTATATATAACTAAAAAATATATTTTAAATTATCAAAATCTGGATCGTTCATTTTATCTATTGAAGATCAATGGTTCTGGTAATAAGGGTATAACGGGCAATATAGGAAAATTTTTAACGCCGTTAAGTCCAACTGACGGAAAGGGAAAATTTGCAGTATTTTACAAATCACGAGGGGTTTTTTGTATATTTTTAAAACACAAAGGGGTTTTATGCAGATAAATGAAAACACAGGGGGGTTTTATATAATTATCCCAAAAAAATATGCTATTCTCCCCACTAAATTTGTTAAAAGTGAATTTACTTGAAGATGGTGTGTTGTAAAAACATAATAGCAAACCACAATTTTTTGGAAACGTATTTTTTTTAACAAACCACATTTTTATGGAAACGTATTTTTTTTTAACATACCACCTTCTTTTTCGAAACCGATTCCTACGTCAAAACGTAGCCACATCTCCATCAAATACCAACAAAGAACCGGGAAAACATTTCATGAACGCCAAAATTATGAGAACTTAATATTTATATATATAGGCATCATAAACGACTAAACCCAAAATCCAAACGATTCTTGGTTTGGCCCCATTACAAACACATCTTCCAAAAAAAAGAAAAAAACCAACTTCGATCTTCACCTTCCATTCTAAATCTTCCACCAAGCATTTACGGACATTAACTTGCCGACCCACCTCCTCTTTTACAAAACCAGCCCATTTCATAAGGTGAAATAGCATCGAAAATAGAAGAAGAGGTGTGTAAACGGACTACTACTACAACCAACCACTTATTCAATCGGAAATGGTGCTCTCATCGGTTCCTTCGGCAATCTCTTCACCCGACTCCGCCTCGTCACTTGATATGTCTACGGGATCATTGGGGCCTTCTTCGGGTTCATCAGTCGAGAATATTGCCAATAGCTCATTCCAGTCCGGCTCCCCCGCGAAACGGTAAGCATTCACAAATGTGTTGCCCTATGAAAAAAAAGTAGTTAGATATCTTCACCAAGGAATGAAGCATATTGAACGTTGAAACCAAAATGTAAAAACATACCTCCACCAGTTCATTCCACCGATCCTCCTCAAACAAGACAATATTTCGGTGGCGATCCCAGACGACCCCAGGTGCCTCTAATATACTCTTGAAAGTTGTGACCCTCAATCGGAGACGCTCCAGCCTTCTTTTGAATACTATATACTTAAAATTAAAATTGAAGCACGCGTTTACGACGCGGCATGCATGTTAGGAGTACGTGACAATTGGCAGTGGCCTTTCATAGCTTGGTAGTACAACGCTTGAACGAAGGCATTGTCATGCCTCTTCGTCCATCTAGCGTTGTAGAAGTAGTGACGCTGGGGAAGGGGTGGTGGAACTGCCGGAAGTGGAGGTGCCGGGAGTGCCGGGAGTGCCGGAACCGGAATGTTCTGTTCATTGGCAGCCATGGGAACGTTTGAGCTAGGGTTTCGGTTAGGGTGGAAGATATGACCGGAAATTTGTAGTGCTAAGTAAATGAGGTGCAATGAGCAAAGACATGAATGAGATGATGAATATATAGTTGGATTCAAGTGTGAAGAATGCAAGTAATGGACACAAGGCTCAATGCAATGTCAATCAAAATTCCTATCAAGTCTAATCCTACCCACCAATAGTAAATAAGTTAGAGGGAGGTTGGATATAATAATTGTGTATTTACCTACCCCATGCAAAAAGCTTTCTTCCAATTTAATGGAAGACATCATAGCAATGTCTTTTCAAGAAATTTTTGCCCATCTCCTCACGTTTTGTATCTTGACTATGAACATGCTCATTTTGTTTTTTTCTTGCTAGATGGGTTTGATCCTCAAATGCAATTCTCATTTTGTTTTATGGTGTTTTTTGTTTGGTTAATCCTTACTTGTAATTTTTTTTTGTGTATGAATCCTCACCTTGATTTCCACTTTGACATCTCGCGTAAATGTGTGAATTGTTAATCAAATGATACTAAATATTTGTACATGTATGTTGCAACACAATATCTAATCGTTTTCGAATAATTAAAAAAATTCACAATTAAAAAATTATGTCATAAAAATTAATTGAAGATATTAAATTCTAAAATAATTCGTGTATTATTTAATTGTAGGAGATATTATCATAAAATTAGAAGGGATATAAGAGGAAAAAAATATAAAAAAATTCGTGTCATGAAAAAATTCGTGTTCTAAATCGTGTCATATAAAATTTTAAGAGAGATTAACCTAGAAAAGTATAAGAGATATAAGAGATAAAAAAAATTATGAAAAATTCGTGTCATAAATAAATATGTATCCTAAAGCGTGTCCTAAAAAATGATTAAAAAAACTAGAATTAAATTCAATCGTAAGAGATATTAAATTTATTTTCGAGATAAAATAAGGAGAAATATGTTAAAAGTTGTGATTGGTATCGAAGAATATTACAGATATGTAAAATTGCAAAAATTACAAGTAAATGCATGTGGTATTTCAATAAAATCGTTTCCCTAGCATATAAGATATGTGTAATGCTTCTTACATACGATTTTCAGTACTATATAGCCATGGTCGGAAATTTTAATTTGAAATCTAAGCGAATCAAGAAATATGAACATGTTATACTAAAAACAACTGCAAAATGTATATGCGCTAATAATGCCGATTCATTAATTCAAAACATTGCAAAATTACAAGGTTATATAACATCTGGCCGTGCTCACATCCATGGAGATTTAGCATCATTTTAGTCTACATTTACATTGTAAATCCTATGTAAACGGCCATGTGGTACACCCAAAACGTCACAAGTTCAAAAGATACGAATAACCAAATTCGATATGGAATACATATGCATCAATAGATATTTTCATGACAACCAATGTCCATAGTACTAGAACTTTGGCTTTTTCGGCTGACGGCGGCGTAAGTACTTAGGAATGTACGGAGAAGGTGAATTATCCTCAACGTCAGGGTCATTCGACGCCACGGAGCTTGGGGTATTCACGTCTTTGATCGGATTTTGCGGTGGAGGAGTAGCGAAACCACTTGTGGCCGGACGGCGAATGGTCCTTGTGTGGGTGTTCACACTTCCGGTCCCTGAATCGGAAGCATAATATTCCTGGACAAAGGCCCACCAAGAGGGTTCTTCCCGTTTCACATCGTGATCGTTGCCAAAGGAGGAGTCACCGTACGAGTCATCGGCCGGTGGTGCTTTATTAGTGACCCACTCGTCATCCAAGCAAGTGCCCGCACGATCGAAGTAGATGGATTCGTCTTCGTCTGAGTCATCGCCAGTCCACTCCCCAAACAAAATCCATAAAGCGCTCCATTGTGGCTCGGGTGCCTTCACGTAGCACTTACCAATTGATTTAGCCTAAAAAATGGAAAAGACAACCAATAATATGAATATGTATGCAAATTTTTTGTTGCCATGACATTGCACGTATTTTCCATGCAATACAGAAATCATAAATTATGAAAATAATATAAAACCGTCACACCTTTGCAATTTGCTTCCATACATAAGTATCCGCCGAGATTATGTTCTTTTTTGGATCCCATTCCACCGCTACTAGACTAGTAACCCAAGAGAAAACATGATGCCAGATTTTCAGCTTAGCTAAACGGCGTTGACAGTAAGAGTAAGACAGTGTTGCTCCATAGCGAGCATTTATGTCGAACAATGCACAAAGAACAACATGACAGTTAGTTCGCTCGTGGTGAAATGTCCCCTTGCGGTGATGAGCGAGTAGAGACTGGATGAAGGTGTCTTCGATCTCAGGTGTCCAATGTTCACAATAGAACATTTTGTTTTGCCAGTAAAAACCATCTCCGGCCATTGCAGGAAACTTGAGCTATTTGTAAGAGGATTGCTTTGAAAAGTTGGGTACACCCAAAAGAAGGTAGAACGTAGGGAGCAAGAAGTGAGGAAGAATACAATTGGCAATAGGAGAATGGAGGTTTATATAGAAAAACCTCCACCTACTCCTATTACAATGTGTAGTAAATGTATCTACTTTTTTTAACAAAATTAATTATATCCCATTTGTAGATTTGTGTAGACTTTTGAATGAGACACAAGCATGCACAACCTAATTTGAAGGACGTGAGTATTATTTCATGTAATAATAAAATTCTACGCGGTTGAATTGTCCCCGGCTTTTAAAATTTGTTCTTCATAAATTTGACTATTATGTGTACGGAGTCCAATTAAATCTAATAATGAAATGCGTAGATAGGCTTAAGCAAGAGAAAATAGACAATATGTACGTAATTACCCGATAATATTGCATGGAATATTGAAATTGTATATGTCCACAAATTGCATATGTAATGCGTACTAGTTTCATCACGTACACAAAATACATACAAAAACATACACTAGACCAACAAAAAAAGTTACATACTTTCTTAAACTACATGCACAGGATCGTTGCCCGAATATAGACAATGAGGAGTACTAGTATTATAACACATGCAACAATCCCGCCAATACGATAAAGCATAATATCGTCCAAAGATGCCTTGAGTCCACGCAGCTTTTGCCCGTAGTCCTTCAATTGTTTTTCCTGGCTATTCAACCTCTTCAACAGTCCAGGTATAACTTCAATTGACCTCCGGCACATTGGTGGATCAATCCACTCGAACACACCACATTGATTTCCCTTTCAAATTATAGAATATTTTTTTAACAACAATCAAACATACATTAAAATTGCATAACGAATTCATAATGAATACGTACCGCATCTGTAGAACAACTTCGAAAATGCCGGCCAGGGTTTGAGTTAGTCCATGATGTACGGACGACTAGATCGTGACCACATTTACAAATGCGGACAACTTCTGGTTCATCGCTGTCCACGTAGTTAGTGTATGAATGACCGGTGGAACGACTTTGTGATTGATTACTCGACGAACGATTCATCTGAATTAAGAACCAATGGGATAATAATTTCATAGAATTCAATAATTAATGAAAACTACATTAAAATAAATTTTGGAACAAGTAATGATTGAGTGTCACCAAAGCCAATAGTTCGTGTCACCAATAGTTCACCTAACTAAGGATTATACATTTGTGTGAAATATGAAATTGTTAAGTAGTGAGATTACGGTAATCCCATAGGCAATTCTAATAATTTCTAATAAATTGAAGAAAACATAGCTAATCATCTGCAGGTTAAACTGGGTTTTGAAAATATGGAATAGTTTGTATGTTAACATATCCAAACATTCGAATAGTGTCGGGGGACAAATACAAGAAAAAAAACATTTTTGCGCAACAGTTGGTATCATCCTTCAACCGAGAAATTAATCGTAACAACATCAATGACTAGAAATCAACGAACTGATCTCAAAATTTGAAACAGATTTATCAATTTCGATTAATCCTACATAAAAGATAGAAAGAAGTCGGTGTTAATTTTTATATCTACCGAAGGTGGTGTCTTAAAGGACTAACCTTTTTCGTTTGGGGACTTCGGGATGACTCCGGTTAACCTCTACACCACCAAGTGTCAACGAGCCAAATCTGTTTTTGGTCTGAATATTCGGTGTCCAAGCTCCTCCAACGGTGGAAAATGGAAGAATGAGGATGAAATGGAGTAGAAGAGGGGTGTAGAAGTCTTCAATTACACTCAACATGTCACTTCATGATTTTTTTATTACAAGGATATAAATGTAATTGCACAATAACATCACTATTTGCATACACCAAAGTCAAAGGTAATCATTATTTAATCCTAAGTTCGAAAATACAAGTAAATATCTCACTGAATAATCCTACTCTATCTAATCCGGGTTTTAATCAAGTTTTAGTCAATCACCCCGTAATCCCATCCAATTAAGTAAAGATGCCCTAAGGGAATATTTATAATTTTTCAAACAATAATAGGATATAAGTAATTATATAAAAATTTAGGGGAGCTTGTTATAACTTACCCTTAATTCTAAGAATAAAAATTTCCTACACAAATTCCAATTTCGGTCCAAAGTATATGGTTGTTTGTAATATTAGTCCCACACTTAAGGAAAACATTGCAAATTTAATCCAATCGTAAAAAAAAATGCAACTTTGAGACTAACTTTGTAACATTTGGGACTAACTTTGGAACACTTGGAACTAACTTTGCAACATTTTGCTAAAGTGTGGGACTAATTTTGCAATAATTTTCTAAAATGTGATACTAATATTGCAGTTGGTGGGATTAACTTTGCAATGTTTTTCTAAAGTATGAGACTAATATTGACTATTTCAAAAAGTACGAGACTAATATTGTAAAATACCCTATATTTTGGGACCAATTGCAATTTTCTCCAAAATAAATGACAGTTGATTTGCATCTTAGCTACCACGCCTTGGAAGCCCAATGTGACTGGAATTATAGTCAGCCCAAACTACGATGGGCCTTATGTCTAAATGTCCGATGCTAAACCAAATTTTGTTTGGGCTTTGGGCCCATAACCTAAGAGAAGGTCCAGCAGAATCATGGGCCTTAAGCGATGAAAAGAGTGCCGTAATGGTACTGCATGTCCAGGTAAAGGGATGTGACTAACGTGAGCGGGGGTGTCACGCGTCTTTAAACTGCACCCATTATATTTTTCGTTTTGTGATTTATCTTGCATCTGCCGTTGCCCTATACTTCACCCGCCTTTGGCTATTCTGTCTGTGGACCTTCAAGCAGTCAATCAAAGGGTTTTGTCTCTCTGCCTCACTTTTCTCTCTCTAAAATTCTAACTTCGATCATCAATGGCTGACAAGACTGAGTTCGTTCCTCGCCCTAATCTGATCTCCAAAGGTTCTCTTGCCTGCATTCATGTTCTTTTTCAGTTTTCGGATTCGTTTCTTTTTTTCTTGCGGCTCTTTTGTTGTTAATCATCTCTATGAAGTTCGTATCTTTAGATTTTTCGTTTCTGTGAAATCCTAAACTGAAGTTGCTTGCGGGCTCTCACTTGCGGCGTTACTGTGGGTTTAGGGGTTTTTATTTCAGATTAATTAACCTTTTTTTTTTTTTTTTTGTATTTCATGTGTGCTCAATTCCTTCATTGTGCTAATGAAAGCTATTGTTTTATATCTTGTTTTCCTCTGGTTTTCTGCATTCCGTTGAAGCTTTCTCTCTCTCTCGAAGTTACGTGGTTAATTTCGAAAATTTCTGCTAAATGATTATTTTGGTTTTCAGAAGCTTTTTGAGTTGAAGGATATACCTTTTTTATATTTTGCAAGGATTTTGTTTATTTTTCTATGAATTAAATCTTTGTGTGGTGGCTGCTGGATGCACTTAAATAATCAAAAGTTGCCACCTTTTTCGAGTGTTGATTTCAGTATTGCGTTGTGAGCTAATCTAACTGATAGATTATAGAAAAAACAAAAACTCTCCTGCATGAAATTCTTGTTCGAGAATGATTGATTTTAAAGCTGTCAATGTGTAAAACCATTTACCTTTTCGTTTGCATCCGGCTCAGGTGTGAGAAACACCCTTTTCTCTTTGCAATTTATGTGATGAAGAAAACCAGATGGCCTACTTTAGCAAGGAGTAGGGTACAGTTTTAAGGAGTAACATGGTGGCTGCTCCTCCTTGATGTTTTATTTTGTAGGTATTACATCATAGTATTAGGCGCCTCTGGTTATTATCAGAATGACAACTTGAAGTTGGAGAGATATGTCATGTCTTTCGCACTATATTATTGTTCTTTGTGCCATTAACTTATATTAGGATTGTAGGAAGATGGATTATGAAAAAATGGTCAAATGTAACGTGCCTTTTGATCTCTTTTACTCGTCATTGATTGCTTGAAAATTTTTGTTGATCCCTTACATTGTTGAACACCAAATATCTCAGGCAAAATATTTCCTGAACATTTTGAATTTAAGAAGTCCAGGAATTTTTATTGGCATTTCTGGATCTCCAGACCACCAAACATCGACTTGTTATTATGCTATTTGTTTGTATAATAGAACCAGAAGGATGTTTGTATCACAAGTTGTTGTTTCAAGTGATCCCTGTGGAATGTTTGGGTTTCTCTTTCAAGGATCAGATGAGTCTTCAATTTATTTTCATTTCTCTTAAAGTCACTCGGTCTTTTCTCTCTCTTATTTGTGTAGATGTTCAAGGACCTGACGATTCCATTCCACTTTCACCACAGTGGCTTCTGCCAAAACCGGGGGAGAATAAAACTGGAGTGGTTGCTGGGGTTTGTCATTGTCTACGTTGTCTTCTTCCTGCTAATTATTTTGTTTGTCCCTTTGTTATGATGATGTGTGAGATTTTGTGATTTAAGGACTTTTGCAGAGACCTTCCTGCTTCTGTGTCTTTATTCATGCCATTCTGTTGTTTTCCGGTGCAGGAGAGCCATTTTAGTTCCGTTCCAGCTCATGCCAATCGCTCAGATATCACGAAATTACCTGGAGCAGGAGACGATTTGAATGCTAACCAGAACAAGAAAGACGTTTTCCGTCCATCCATACGCGATGTGGAATCTGGTCGTCGTGATCGCTGGCGTGATGAAGAAAGGGACACAAATTCCTCTGTCCGCAAAGACCGATGGAAGGATGAGGAAAGAGAGCACAGTAATAACCGTTGGGCGGACCGATGGACTGATTCATCTGGGAAACAATATGGGGAAGTACGTCGTGCCCCGGGAGAGCGATGGACTGATTCGACAAATAGAGACAGTCATGACCAACGTAGGGAGAGCAAATGGAACACCCGGTGGGGGCCTGATGACAAAGAGGCTGATGCGGTTCGTGAGAAGTGGGGGGACTCCATTAAAGAAACTGACTTACATCTCGACAAAGGGTCCTCCCAACCTCCTTATCATGTAAAGGATGAGAGGGATGGGGATCATTATCGACCATGGAGACCAAACTCTTCTTACAGCCGAGGTAGAGCCGACCCTCATCACCAAGCTTCAACCCCAAACAAACAGGCTCCTACATTTTCACATGGCCGGGGACGTGCAGAAAATCCTGCACCAACCTTTTCTCCTGGCAGAGGTAGGTCGAGCTTTACAGGGAGCTCTGTCACCCACTTGACCGTTAACTTGCAATCACGTGGGCCTATCTTAGAAAAAGGTGATATTGGTGATGGAGAGCCCCACACTCTAAAATATAGCAGGACAAAATTGATCGATATATACAGGACAACTGATATGAGGTCGTGCACAAAGTTCTTGGAGAGTGTTATTCAAGTGCCCTCTCTCACAGAAGAAGAATCTATAGAACCTCAGGCATTTTGTGCACCTACACCTGAAGAATTGGTGAGTCTGCTTACCTACCAGTATGGGAAGTTTAGTCAGCCAGATGGATCATAAGATTAATTATTTGCGCTTCTTTGTAGGTTGTCCTGAAGGGAATTGAAAGAGGAGAAATCATGAGCAGTGGTGCTCCACAGATCAGTAAAGATGGATCTGCTGGTCGTACAACTACTGACTTTGGGCAGCATAGACGAAGCAGGCTTGGTAATCAATTTTTTGATAAGTGTAGTTATTTTTCTGTGTGTTTCATGAACTTTAGCCATTTCTGATGGATGCTAATTTGCTCACTGTAATTTTGTTGTTTCAATTGGCCTGAGCAGGCAGTAGAGATGATTTGCCAGCTGAAGATTCTAAACATGAGATGGACTTCGCCAGAGGTGGTTATTCAAATTATTCAGAAAGCTTGTCCCATGAGAAGCAGATTAATTCTTGGCCTAATGCAAATGTTGAGACAGCACAGGACTATCAGGCATTTTCTGATCACAAATTGAATTCTGGAGGTAAATTCAAAGGCATTATTTTAATAATTAGGGATATGCAGCATAACTGAAAGCAGGCTGGAGAAGTCGGAGAAATAACCCTTAAATACCTTCGACTCAAGAATCAATCAGAATATTTGTCTAGAATCTTCTGTGTCATAGATTTTGGTGGCAATTTGTCTGTATATAGATGACCTCTGATATCTATGGAATTATTTTTCTGCTTGAGAATTGTAGCTAAAGCAAAGCCTGCTGATGTTGCAAATTGAATTGTCCATTTCTCATGACCCTTGAGTCATCTGCTTTTTGTGCACTAGTGAAATCGTAACACATTATCGCTGTTCAGCTTTACTCTGATTTCTAGATGTAGCTTCTCCTTTCGTGGCATAAATAATATATTCTTCTTTTCCAGCTGTGAAAGAAAATAATAGCAATCATAGGAAGAACGACGATGCTTCTGCCACTAGGGAATCCAGTGCGGCAGGCCATGCTGGTTTGTGGAAATCTTCATCCTCTTCAGACCACTCCAATTCTATTTCTCATGATTGGAGAGAGTTTGCTGCTGAGGTTCAGAAAGGTTTTAACTGGGAGAACAGTTTGATGGATCCACTGACCACCAGGAAAGAAGGACCCAAATGGCAGATGGGTGATCATCAAATTATGAGAACACAACCATCTGTGGTGTTGGACAGGGAGATGGAACCACATAAAACTTCTCAGCCATCTCCTGAAGACCTAGTTCTTTACTATAAAGATCCGCAGGGTGAAATTCAAGGTCCTTTTTCTGGGAGTGATATCATTTCATGGTTTGAGGCTGGGTATTTTGGCATAGAATTGCAAGTTCGGTCGGCCAGTGCACCAGCTGATTGCCCATTCTCTTTTCTTGGAGATGTGATGCCCCACTTGCGTGCCAAAGCTCGACCGCCTCCGGGATTTAGTTCACCCAAACCAAACGAAATTCAAGATGCTTCTGGTACGTCAAACTATGGGAGTTTTGGGAAGCTTCAACCAGGCTCAAACGAGCCTGATGTGTTGAAAACTGATCCAAATTATAAACATGGTTCAACAACAGAGGCAGAAAACAGGTTCCTGGAATCATTGATGGCTAGTGGTATGAATAATACATCCCTTCAGAAGTTTGAATTTTCAGAAGGCTTGTCCATTTCTATGTAAACAAAGTAAATAGAAAACTGAGAGCATTTTTAATATCAAATAGTTTTCGAAATTCTCCTTCTGGGCCTCCATACTATTTGCTTTGTTTGTTAATGATAGTTTTTTTCCTAATCTGAGAGCATTTTACAGGTATTCAGGGGTATGGTGGAAATAATTCTGGTGCATTTCCTCCCTTGGGCTCTAACAGTGGGGATGACCCGTATTTATTAGCCCAAAAGATGATGCTGGAGAGGCAGAGATCTTTGCCAAATCCTTATTCAATTTGGCCTGGGAGGGATGCTACTTCCTCTGGTGCGAAGACGGATTCATTGAATGACACCTCACTGGCTCACTCAAAGCTTCTATCTTCTATTGCAGACAGTGCTCGTGGGCAAAACCATTCTCAGAATCTCGACTTAATGTCAGTCCTTCAAGCCTTACCTGAAAGAGCTACCTCCACTGGCAACAATGCTATAAGTGGTTGGTTGAATTTCCCCTTCCAAGGAGGATTTGACCCGCTTCAGGAGAAGCTGGACATTCACTCCCAAAATTTTCCTCCACAATCAGGAATTGGGATACAACAGCAAAGGGTACACCCACTTAATCCATCTCTATTGGCCCAATCTATGGATAATAAATCCAACATATTAACCCCTGAAAACCTACTTGCATCTGGTCTAACCCAAGATCCCCAACTGCTAAGTTTGCTGCAACAGCAGTACATGTTGCAACTCCAGTCTCAGCCTCCAGTTGCACCACAGCAGCTCTCACTTTTGGATAAACTGTTGTTGCTTAAGCAGCAACAGAAACAGGAAGAGCAGCAGCAGTTAATGCGACAACAACAGCAATTACTTTCACATGTGCTCTCTGAGCATCATCCCAATCAGCGATTAGGCGAGCAATCATTTCTGCAATTGCAAACTGGTGGTTTTGCAGGTCATTCCTGGTTTCAGCAGCCACAAGAGTCGCTTCAGATGGATGCACAGTTGCAATCCCTGAACTTACGAGATGAAACTGCAAGTGCTTCTAATATTGTTTTACCTGTTTCATCGGCCAGTATTTCTCGGGATATTAAACCAAATGTTGCTCCAGAAACTTCTCTGCATTTGCCTCATCTAACTCCTGGTAATGTTGAGCAGAGGATCTGGGATGGCCTTCTGCCGAATCAAATCATTAACAAGCAGCAAAAAGTCTCTTCTGCATCAACTGGTATGGACACAATACCTGTTTCAGAAATGGCAAGCAAGCATTCTTTGGAACAGACAGCATATGATGATGAACCTGTTGGAGTTTCAATCTCTGACGCCACTTCAAGTTTTCCACCTGTGGAACATTTAGCAGAATCAGTTTCCAAGCAGTTGACAGCTGCTTCTGAGAATAAGCCACTGACCCATGAAAATGTAAAATTAACAGAGACTTCAGCCGGAGCATCTGAAGAACCACAAGTTGTTGGGAATCAACTCGTTGGTGAGTCTTTTCCTGCAAAGGAAATGAAAATTCCTGAAGCACAGGAAGCAAAAAAACCGTCAGAGAAGAAGTCGAGAAAGCAGAAGGCGTCAAAGGTTTTGACTGACTCCGTCAGAGGTGTATCTGAGCCACAACAGCCAAAGTCAGAATTTGAAGGAACAAACTCAGCTAATACAAAATCCGAGGCAGTAACAGATCATGGAGATTCACTTGAAGCATCTGTGTCCAAAAAGGAGAAGAAGAGGACTAGCAAAGTTGCTGACACTGATATGGATTTTCTACCAGGCAACAACCCAGTGCCTGCCCTCAAGTCTGCAGGTCAAAGCGTGACCATTGAGAACAAGTATCAGCCAGGACAGGTTGTGTATGGTTCAGAGCAAACTCATGCTGGGCAGCGAGCATGGAAACCTGCTCCTGGTTTCAAGCCAAAATCATTATTAGAAATACAGCAGGAAGAGCAGAGGAGAGCACTGGAAGAAACAGCAGTTTTGGAGATCTCAACATCTCTGGGCTCTATGAGCACCTCTGCTCCTTGGGCTGGGGTAGTTTTGAATACCGATGACAAGGCGCTTAACAAAACCCATCACGATGCCAGCACTGAGTTAAATTTTGGAAAATCAGAGAGTTCCACAATGCAGAAGAGCAAGAAGGGTCAAGTAGAAGATCTATTTTGGGATAATATTGCCAAGTCAGGTGAGAGAGAGATGGAAGTTTCTGAAACTGCAGCTGGGGTACCTTCTAAATCCATTATGGGTTCTCAAGTGGATTCTGTTGCTGATGATGACTTTATTGAGGCCAAGGATACTAAAAAGAGTCGTAAAAAGTCTTCTAGAGTTAAGAGTGCAGGAGCTAAGGTTACTCCTGTAGCTTCAGTTGATGTGTCTGTTGGATCAAGTCCCATTGACAAGGGCAAAAAATACTCGCAAAGTACAGCTGGAGAAGGAACTCTTGCCTGCTGTGCCGTCTGGCCCTTCCCTGGGAGATTTTGTTCTCTGGAAGGAGGAGTCCGCGAGTCCATCCCCGGGCCCTGCTTGGTCCACTGATTCTGGGAAGCATCATAAGGCTGCATCACTGAGGGATATCCTTAAGGAACAAGAAAGGAAGGTGTCTTCTACGCCGGCAGTTCCCGTGCCAACTCCTCAGAAGCTTGCAACTAATCAACCTGCCCGCGGAAATGTTCCTTCATGGTCTTCATCATCTCCTGCAAAGGCTGCGTCGCATGCACAGATCAATGAAGCATCTTCTCGTGTAAAACATAAAGTTGAGGATGATCTGTTCTGGGGGCCATTGGAGCAAGGGAAGCCAGAGGCTAAACAGTATGGCTCCTTTTCTTTTTCGTTATTATCTAATATGTTATATATAGCATCTTCCTCCCCAAAAGATCAGATACATTGCTGTGATTCTTGCATTGACCTTTAGATGATGTTCTGTTAAAAGTTAAAACTGAAATTTGTCCTCTGTGTTTGTTATGTTATGTTGATAAGGGGGCATGCTTTATATGGTTCCATGCCTGGTAGGTTATATCGAAGAGTTTTTCGTAATGTTCATAATTGGCAGTCTTTCTAATTAAGAATATGGCTTTGACTTTGCAAGTGGATTCATCCATAGAGCAGTAGGGGTGGTTTTTTTCTTTGTTTTTTTTTTTTTTGGGGTGGGGGGGGGGTGGGGGTGGGGGTGCGGTTGGCGGGGCGGGGTGGGGTCAGCAATGGACGTAATACCAGTTCTTTCTCATGTTAAAGGAGAAAAATGAGAGGTATGTAATGGCAGGTGTGATCGACGGATGCATATCTATTCACGCATGCTAAGTTGGACCGGATG
The DNA here is from genome assembly GCA_034509735.1 of Sesamum alatum. Taxonomy (NCBI): domain Eukaryota; kingdom Viridiplantae; phylum Streptophyta; class Magnoliopsida; order Lamiales; family Pedaliaceae; genus Sesamum; species Sesamum alatum. Next base: position 9,415,769 of record JACGWO010000002.1, on the reverse strand, counting down.
AAGATGGTTTTTGCTGATGGGGCGAGGTAGTTTGCTAAGTTGAAGGGATATAGATGCTTTTATTTCCCTCTGTCATACCTGGTCATATAAGCCTAGTTGGAGCAGCTGTAATTATATGTCAGCGTCTGTTCATGACTGGGTGGTTATTCTTCTGCTGCTGTGTATAATATGGTTATTTATTTTGATTAGCTGGTTAAAGGGTTGAGAAGCTGGTATCTCTAGTGGTAATTCAAATAATTTTTTCTCGGTGGATGTAGGCTTTTTATGCGGCTTTATCATTACTGACAGCAACGAAGATGGCCAATAATTGTCTGGAGTAGTATCTTTTGTTGAAATAACTAGAACTTAAAATACTTCTTTTAGGGGCAATTCCCTGGTGGCCATGCTCCTTGAGTTATATGGATATTGCGCATAATAATTCTTCATTTTGTTCAATCTTTTTGTTCAAATTCATGGTAAAACATATATTTGATGCATTTGGCTTCTGAGAAATGTCTGGCCAATCATACATGTCTACATTCTCGAATACTGGTTTGTGTATATAAGATGCTCTCTGTATTGCCTGCAGGTCAGATTTTCCTCAACTCGGAAAACAGGGCAGCTGGGGTAGCAAAAGCCCGCCTGCGAAAGGAACTCTTGGAGGGTCATTGAACCGGCAGAAGTCTGTTGGTGGCAGGGCTTCGGAGTATTCATTTTCTTCATCTGCTTCCTCTGTGCAGTCTGCCCTGAAAGAGAAGAAGAATGCCTTAACTAAGCATTCAGGTAGCAAACTTTGAGTGACAAAATTTCTTTTATTTTACCCACAAGAATGAAATGAGACCAGGAAATGACTTGTCACTCCATACTGTTACAGAGGCTATGGACTTCAAGGAATGGTGTGAGAGCGAGTGCCTCAGACTTGTAGGATCAAAAGGTACTATTCTAACAGCCTTCTCATCTTTTTACCTTCGCTGTCTATTTTAAGGTAGATCTTGCCTGTTTCTCCTTTGCTGCCTTGCATATGTGACACGTGGCAGTCACCTTTGTTATGAAGTTCCATTTCACTAGTTCCTTGTGCTCTTGGGCTGCCCCAGACTGTGTCCGACTGGTCCATGTTTAACACTAACCCTATCTACTTCTGGGGCCTGCACTTTGGATTTATATAAAGACTGTACAATTTTTGTTCTTCATCTAGTGGCAATATGACAGTTCATAAAGAAAAAGTTGCATTGTGTTATTAGAAAGGTTCCATCTCTCTTCACTGACTCTGTACTGATCTTACCCTCGTTCTTTTTTGGCAGACACAAGTTTCTTGGAATTTTGTTTAAAGCAATCAAGAGCAGAGGCTGAAATGCTTCTGATCGAGAATCTCGGTTCCTTCGATCCTGACCATGAGTTCATCGACAAGTTTCTAAATTACAAAGATTTCTTGCCGGCAGATGTTCTTGAAATTGCCTTAAAAAATAGGAATGATCAAAAGGCCACTGCCGCTGGAGTGGGAGACATGACTTCCGGCTTTGTTGATGTTTCAGGCTCCGATATGGGTAGTGGTGTGGCCACTGACGGCGCCCCAAAAGGAGGAGGAAAGAAGAAGGGGAAAAAAGGAAAGAAAGTCAGTCCAGCTGCTTTAGGATTTAGTGTAGTTAGCAACCGGATTATGATGGGGGAGATTCAGACAGTTGAAGATTAAGCCGTCGCCAGGAAATTGTAAATACATTTATGTTACAACAGACTGTAAATGTTTTTGTTTCAGTGAGGACTTTTAGCCCCTAATTATAGAGCAACTGCAGCAGCTGATATGCCTGCTCAACCAATTTTGTCAATTTATCAACTGTAGGTTTATTTTACTGATTGTAAGTGATCAGGCTTTAATGAAAGTGTTAGCTAGTTGTTATATATTTTTTTCCCCTTTTGGTCCCTTTGTGCACCGAATTACCACATTGGAGACTTGGATGGATATGTGGTGAAAAAGTAACAACTAAAATTAGGGTAAATTATAACTATTTTTCCAAAATTTGACACAGTTATAAATATTTTTTTTTTATTTGAGAAACTACAATTGACTTGAATTTTATATGTCTACCAATGGGTCTATTTTGTTATTCATTTAATTTTTGTGATGAATTGGTCAAAATGTACTTTTGAATTACGAATTATGAACTTATATATTTTTTACAAAAAAATTAAAATATTTTTATGACCTAATATGCCTTATTGAATATTTATTTTATCCACCCTCAACTTTTATACATATTTTCAAACATTTTTTAGAAAAAAAAAAAAAAAATTCAGCAAGTAGTACTACCCACTGTCTAGCGGCTAATTATTTTATATTTAGGGGGCTTACATATAATTTTTCAAACAGGAAAAAGTATTCATAATTAAATCAAAGCTTAGCGGAGGTAAAGTTTACCAACTAAAATAATATACTTAGGCATTGTTTACAAGTTGCTATTAGATTCACCCATATACTAGTAGGGGACTACTATGTGTTGTATTAAGTTTTATTGGATTAAACAATATCATGTTTACTTTTGGTAGTAATGGTAAGAGATAATAGGTGTATCAATATGATGTGTGGTTTACTATCCAATGTTGTACATTGAATAAGAGTGGAGTTTACTCTTATGCCCCCATGTAGAGTAGAGTAGCAGACATCATTTAATAACCCTTCTCTTCTTCGCACAACCACCCCAACCATTGAGATGTACAAGACTACAACCACTTGATAGAGCCACAACTAAGGAAACACGACATCAGGGAAAATCATTCTCCACCATCACGAACTGGTAAACATACTTTTCGTTTTTGGTTCTCAGAGCTCTGCTCAACTCTGTTGCCATCAACTATTATCGAAGTTCTTGCATTGTAAATGAATAAGTTCGCTTATGGGTATAGTTTAGGGTTGTTGGCCTATGTTAATTTAATGTGTAATTTAGGGTTGTTGGCCTATGTTACAATGCTATGGTTGGCAGTGTAAAAGCCATGAATGCAGTGTAGCAGCAAAATTGAGCTAGTCTTTCGCCAACACTCCCACTGATCTAAAAGAATGTGAAGCTTCAGTTTTTAACTTCAAATAATTTTCTACTTCTACTTAACTGTAACTCAAGTCACAAGAAATACATCGGCCAAAATTGACTTTTTGGATTTTAGTTCTGACTTTACACAAGCAAGGGAAGTAAACTTCTTCCTTCATTCTCTATAATTTCATGTTAGTATTCAGTTTGTATCCCTGTCTCTCTTGTTCAGTCCAAATGTAGGCGAAAAAATAACTCAAATTTGCTTAGAGGAATAATCGAAGATTTTCTCCATATTAAGTTCAACGACGTCCTCCCCTCTGTTCCTCCCTCGAAAGCCACCTCTCCTGCAACCCCCACGACCCCGAGAACCAGATAGCTTCAACGATTGAATGCCCCTCCTCTTTCTTGGGTGTGCCTCCTCGTCATCATCATACTCCTTGTATTTTGACGAGCTTATGAGGTTGAAAGAGATTTGCATTATGGGTTGGCAGTGTAAAAGCAAATAACCCACCAACCTTTTGAACAATAAATTAGCCATGGAAAATCTACACAAATTGAGGGACAAGGGTTTAATGTCTTTATCAATTGGAAAAAGGGGCAGATGATGTTTGCTGTGCTGTTCTGACATTTTTAGAGAGTGGGGAGAGGATTGAATGAAGAAAGAAGGCATTAAACCTAGCAACATTGAGAGAGAGAACAATAAATATGGCTTTTGAAAATTTGCACAAATTCAGGGATAAGGGGGTAAAAAACCCGGGCTAAAACAGGGACATAAGTGAGAGAGAAAGTTAGTAGACACGATGGTGGGCCCAATTGATAATTAATATGGGCCTCCCACCCAATATTGTAATCAGATGAATTGTATGGAGATGTAGCGTGTTAGGGCACGCTATAACGGGCTTGGCTATTTTGAAGTAAATGCCCAACTCACCTCTATTAACCGATGGTAGCCCATATATAGTGGTAGTAAACAAGACCTTAGATTAAGATGCAACCAACTTGTCAGGACTGAATAATTCTTGTTTGGGTGTGTTCTTCAAGAACTTCAACCCATTCAGATCAGATCAAGGTTCTGTTTGTTCAGTTTTCAGATGACCTTTAAGATTTGTGAATCAAGACAGGCATTTGATATGATATACCAACCCATAGTGAGTTCTTGCACCTGATACCACCCATTTTGACATCATCCTGAATCCTGATAGAGAAATCTTTACAGCCTTACAAGTATATGAGGCTGACCATATTCAAAATCATTTCAAATGCAGAAATGCCACTTATAATAGAACCAGCAGACCAGCAAAAAAAAGCTGTGTTATTACAAGGAAATTGATCGTTTATTACAACTATCTTTCCAATTTGGCCTTCCACCAATGTATGGAGTATGCAATAATGTAGCTTCAAGAAGACTATAAAATGCATCTCATTGCTTTGTAATGAAGATGCAAAAAGCATCATACTACAAACGTAAACGTCCATCCCTGATACCGCAGTATGACTACTACTGCTTTCTTGTCTTCCCTGCTTATCGTGGTCTCGTTTCCTTGGATTCCCTACACATAGAGTCAAAGAATACACAGCAGCAACACAGTGTTAATTTTCATCGTGTAAAATATAGTTCGGTTTTCTCAATTGAAAATGCTTGATGAACATAGAGAAAATAAACTGGAATTATAACTATGTTCAGTACACCATAGAGTCCTCAAGTGAATGTACAGGAAGACTGGAAGCTGCTGATAACTGGCCTAATCTTTCTAAGTTTCTTAATCTTGCATTTAGCATGGCATGATTCAGTGTAATTCAGTATGTTTCGGCCCTTTTGGGGGAAATCAAAATAAAGTGAAAGTCATTTCTTAAAGCGTAATCATCTACTACAGAACATATAAGTTTTCCAACCGAACATTCAAGCAGAAGACTACAATTTGCTCTTAGTTTGTTAAGATTTAGTGAATATCTCCAAAAACTGGTCTTCATTTCCATTTCAAACTCCAAAACCACTGTCCCATGAATGGAGATGGTACCTACCTAGCAGTTGATTGAACTGGAGGCGGCTCGTATACGCCTCTGGACCGGATCGACATCTTGGCTATCTCCCAGAGGGCAGAATCCCTCACACCGGCAACCTCACTGGTCAAATCCTGGTACGCTGCCCCGAAGGCGTCTCTCCAGAAACTTGGCAGCCTAATGGTACTACTGTGCTTGTATACATTCCACATTTGCCTCACCATCTTTTCCCTTTCATCCACATCCTACAAATTCCCAGCATCAAATACAAGATTCACCAAATGATAACGGACCATTCATAGAAACACATGAATAATCAAGAAACTTGCTGAACTGAAACCTGGAGGCTTGGTCTCAATTGCATAGTATTTAGATGAGTTTAGTGCAGAATTCAAAGATTATGGTGTGAGATCAATAAGCCCTTCTGACAGAACAGGGATCCACTCATCTTAACTTTGCAGGCCTCAATTGTTTAGCAAATAGATCAAAATTTTGTCCTCCTTACATGCTTACTTTAGATTTCTAAACACCAACTCTTTCACTTGCTTCAGGAAAAAGATAATCATAAACACAGCCCAGAAAAGATACACTCCATCTAACTGAACCAAAGCAAAATACAGCCAAGAAAAGCGAAAAATGAAAGCTAAATTCCTACCAGAATATCAAGATCACCATGGAGGGAGGCGCCCAAGTCTTGTGAAGGGTGTCTTATATTAACAGCAGAGGATTTGAGAGTGACAGAGCCAGTGAACATGGACCAAATTGCAAGCAATAAGATCGCACCCAAAGCCCACAACTTGTATCTGCCTCTGCCACACACGCCCTCCAAGACCGACCCATATTTCTTGGTGCTGAAACTTGCTGCTGGACTGCTAGTGGGAGATGTCCGTGGCTTTTGGGCTTCTTCATCCCTCATCTCTGCTTCTTTTGGATATTACCGGTCACAATTACAGGAACTTTTTTAGCTCAGTTTCCTTTGCTAACTGAACTCTGGGTAGCAGAGAAAAGTTGGGGATTTCAAGAAGTGAGAAAATATTGGGATTGTGGTGGGGGGATGGGTGTTCTTGGGCCTTGGACTAAGTGCGTAACAGTGCTGCGCCAGTATGCCTGTCCTTCACTACTAAAATCATCACACAATGCAATGGTGATTTTAGATTCCAACCCCACACTCCCACCGACGGTGTAGGATCTGCAGCATTAAAGTTTTGTCTGCAGATGATTTGACAGCAAAACTAGTTTCTTAGTTCTTTCTTGGGATTGATCTGAATTTTGCTTGCAAATATAAGTACTCTTTTTATATTGTTTGTAAGCAGTTTTCTAAAAATAAATTCATATTATCATCCCAACATTCATTCATGGATACTGATAAGAAAAGGGTGAATTTTAATTTTGGGCCCTCCTGATTTGCTGTAATAATTTGCCCATAAAATATGGTTGTTGCTGAGTTCAGTTTATGACTTCTTTCCCAAAATATTTAAAAGGAAATAAGATAATAACAATTTTTTGGGTTGAACTTAATAGTACAAGTAACTACTTTTGGGGAAATCAACACTGTGTTTAATTAAAGAATCATGAAATATTTAATAAGTGATAGTGAAACGGCTAGTGCCGACAGCAGCAGATCCTAAATTTTGAATATAGTACAAGAACATGGGATAAGACAACAACTGTCCTGACCTGAGCTTCAGGCTCACATGATATTATTGTACGACTTTGTGAAAATCTTGTTTCTACTCAACAGACGCTAACAATCTTGTCACTTCTTTTGAGGGAGCATGCATCCCATTGCTTGATGTTCAAATTTATTTACTACTACTCTATTTTAAAACAATCACAATTGACAACTATCAAACTCTTGGATTCTAATGTTTTTGACTTGTTATAAGGTCATTATTTCTTATTTATTGACAAATATAAAATATGAAAAGACAAATTCACATCATAACCCTTCTTAAATGTGATCATTAAAACCTCCATCCATTGTGTTTGAAACTCTTGCAGCTCTTACAAATTATAAAAGACACTTATGCTATCTCACAATTATTGAAGTTAGAACAAAGTTGATTATGTCCTCGTCTATACAATAAATTGAACAAAAAATAATTAGTTTCAGCGACTGTACAAGGAAGTAGTGACATGTTTTAGCATTCATAAAGGGATGACAAAATCACAACTCCAACACTATTTGAGCTAGTGACCCTCTCAAGGAACAAAGTGATGAAATGAGATAGATGCCTCCCTCAAGCAGGAAAGATTCATCTGCCATCCATAACATTTCTCTTCTCCCATCAACAGTTGGCAACTGGAATTCTACAGTCATCTAATTCTGCGCTACCATTCTCAAAGCTTAAAGAAAAACAAGAACTCATGATCATTTGGACAGCATCAGCTCAACAGCCCATCGGTGGCAAATTTCCTTCTTCCATATTTCAGTTTTAAACTCAGGATGAGTTCTCCAGTTAAAATCCAGCTGGTCAGTTCAGCACTATACAGACCTTTTGAATGCAAAGTACAAAGGATTGATAATCCGAATAAGTTAAAATTGAAAAGATCATCAAACACAAAATTGTGGTAGCACTGTGAAGATGCAAACAAGTTTATGGTTTTCTATGTTATCACAGGAAACCATGTTCAACTTCCAAATAACTGCCAGTTTTAAAAAATTGTGTTCTCAAAATAGTAGAGCAAATCGTCCATTTAAAGAAAATGAAATAGAGCTCCCTCAAAATATGGAGCAGGTTTTTCAACAATTTGATTCAGACAAGGCTGAAACATTATTTAAATTCCTATCATTGGGAGCTGCCATGGGTACTTAACAGATGAGGATAAAACCTCAACAACAATTTCCTGTCACAGTAGAGCTTGCAAATCCGAAATTAAAAAGAATCTTTTGTTTTTTGAAACCATTGATCAGATAATTGTAGTCTGGAAGCATTTTTTTGATCGTCATCGGTGCATCCGCATCAGCAATCCTCACTTCAATGGTCTATTACTTCTAGGAAAATTGTAACAAAAGATGAAAACAACTTCAAAAGGCTAAGAACAAGACCAATTAGACATAAAGACCAAAGTCAATAGGCAATCACATAGGAATATTGCATGCGGGCTACATATAAAATTGAACAGTGGCAGAGGCTCAGAAGGATCCATTGGTTTCTATAATCAAAGAGGAGAACTCCCCTCAGAAAATAGGTAGTTTTTCAACATCATAGCGACCACCAAATCCATAAGTGAGCATTATTTGCAACAAAAACTGAGTATCTCAGAGTACATTCCAAAAGAGATCATGTTGCGATAAAACAATGTGAAACAAAAACTTCACCCACATACAGATCATGTTGAGAAACGGAAAAAGCAATCTCCAATCATCTAAATGAGCACTATTTAATTTTGAATACAAACAAACAAATAATAAAAGGTTTGCTCAGTACTCGGATAAACAATCATGGAGATTTCATATGTCCAGACATAATTGTAGAATGTTCATCACAGCAGAACGCAGATGGCCCACAAGAACGAATGAACAAGATATGATGAGAAAGAAACTAGACAATAAAATAATCTGAGGTTTTTGCCCGGAAAACTTTCCTCACAAAGGGCAAGCAGTCCAAAGATTTTAAATAACTGAGTATCTCAGAGTACATTCCAAAAGAGGAATTATGCAGACACTCAACACGGCATCAGGTTCTGTCCGCCCGTCTGCTTTCTCTCATCATTGAGAAACTTCTCTAACTTCTAAGATTGCAAAACACAAAAATCAGTGAAGCCCAGAACATTATAACAAACCAAAACATGTTTGACAAAGTTGCATATCCGGCATTAACTCATTTTACAACTCAAAATTTCTCCTTCATATCAGTAATTTATGCATGCATATTATCGTAGCCAAAGGAAAACAAGTACTTAAGTTCATTACCTCAAACACAAACTCTATTTAATCCACACACCTCTCCAGAAAAACCATTCACCAAAAACCCCACCAGCCAAGTCAAGAAATTCAAAGAGTATAATCAAATTACACAATGTAAAATTCAATGGCATCAGATAATAAGCGGAGTAGGTAGTCAACACAGACAATCAGTGTGTAGGATAAGATTCAAAGTTCTTCATTTGCCATCGGAATTTCATTCCTTCAACAAGAAACATTTCAATAAAACGAATCGAAAAAATAAAAAACCAAATTTCCCCAGGAAAAAAAGGAGAAATATCGGAAGGTCCATTTGACACCAAGGCAATACAAACAGAGTGTGTGCAATGGGCTGGTAAGCCATCCTATTTCACGTTTATGCATCAGTTATATCTCCCAGAAAACATCCAAGAATACACTAGGAGAGGGTAAACCAGATGCAATCATCAACGACGGATACAAACAAAAATTCGCCTATATACACAAAATTTACGGAAAAACAATGAAGAATCATTTGAAGGGCACAAATCAAGAAGATTGGAGGGTTAAGGTTAAGCCTCAGTACAACTATGAGTAGAGAAATTGCTCGGGCGTTCAAATGAAAGATCTGACATTTAGGAGGCGGCTATTGAGTCTGTTTAAATAGGAATTTTGGAAACTAGGGTTTTATGTCCACTGCTCGCTGGCTGCCATTATAAGGAGAGGAGTGCCGCGTGAACTATTCAAAGACGATTTTTATTTTTTTTCGAGTCACATTTAACTATTTAAGTGTGTTTTGCTTTTGTGAAAAATTGCATAATACCCCTTGTGTTTTAGAAAAATTATTAAAAACTTACATGTATTAATTAATAGTAAAAAAAGACCTTCTATAATCATAAATCCCGCCAAAAAAGTCCTATTTGTAAAAATAAAAATAAGAAATGGAGAGTATCCATTTTCATCCTTTGACCAATTTGAATGTATAGAAATGCCCCTGTTCCATGCAATTATTCCTTTCTTAGTAGGGAAACCATTATATCAGGACGCAGTTATCAAACAGTGCTCTCGGCTGGACTATGCGCGCGTATGTGTGTTATTGGATTACGCCTCAGTCCTTCCTAAACATGTAGTCGTTCTGTTGCCAGAGATTGGTGGAGTATGTGGAGGTCCGTGTAAAATCGATATTGAGTATGAATGGTTGCCGAGCCAGTGCCCTACGTGCCGAGCACTGGGCCACTCTTTGGAGCATTGTCCTGTCACGCAGAAGAAGACGGTGGCTCAGCCTCCTGTCCGTGTGTTTGTTCCTAAGCAGCCCCGAGAGGCCGATGGAGATGGCCAGACGCAGCCGAGATGCCATTCCCCTATGCAGCGTCCTCGAGATGGGGGAGCTGGACCGACGAGTGAGGAGAAGCGGGTGGAAGGGAAAGGGAAGGCACTCGTCGTTTACAACCCATTTGACGTCCTCCAGGACTTGGCGGACGATGTTACACCCTCTACCTCAGGCCCTAACAGCAGCAGCCGTCCAGGGGTTCAACATGACTACGGCCTATTAGAACGTGTGGGGTCTCAACAAGAGGGACCACCAATGTACGGTGACGACACTTCTTTCGGAATTTCGGTTATCTCTATTGGGGTTAGTGGAAACTTGGGTGGCCTGTTAGAATGCTGGACGAGTTCAAGCAGCCATTAAAGAGCACTGGGATTGGTTTTTGGATTACAGTGGCCCGGGGGATCGGATTTGGATTCTATGGGATCCGGCAGAGGTTAGCGTCGAAGGTTTGGAGCTTGATACTCAATTTGTCCATTGCCGTGTGCTTCTTCGGCGGGACAACAGTACATCCCTGGTTACTTATGTTTATGCGGACAATGACATGGGGTCGCGCCGTGTGCTGTGGGAAGCAATCCGGCGGCTGGCGTCCGGACTTGATGGAATGCCTTGGATGCTGCTAGAAGACTTTAATGTCATACTGGATATGAGTGAGATCAGCGGTCGGGCGGTGGAGAACGTCACGACCATGGCGGATTTAGATATTGCATCCAGGAGGCTCGGCTTTGTGCGCTGCCAGTGCGTGGTTGTTTTTTCACTTGGCATAATCGAAGCCAGGGTGATAGGGGGTTATGGAAACGGCTTGATCGGTTTATGGTCAACGACGATTGGCTCTCTGCATGGCCAGAATCATTTTATTGTTGTGCCACGCCAAGCACTTCGGACCATAGCCCTCTGGTGGTGCATTGGAAGGAGGGGACCTGGCGGATCGTTCCTATGTTTCGCTTTGACAATTTTATTTCTAAGGCCTATGCGGTAGTGCGTAAACTCAAAGCACTTAAACCAGTTCTCCGTCGCCTTCGGAATGCAAAAGGGGACCTGGCTCGGAATGTCGAGGAGGCTGTGGCTTTTCTTGAAAAGGTTCAGACCCTGCTGCAACAATTTTGCCACAATTCCCTATTGCTTGATGTTGAGCATTGGTGTCGCCGCATACACCTCAAAGTTGCGGCTCAGCGCCGCATGTGGCTTCAACAACGTGCAAAGATTCATTGGCTTAAGGATGGTGATCAATGTATGCGGCTGTTTTTCAGGAGGGTGGCCGCACGCCGTGCAGCGCAGAGGGTCTTCCAGATTAATGACGCCAATGGTGCCCTGCTGACTGATGTGGACCAAGTTACGCAAGTGTTTGTATCATACTTTTAGCGCCTCCTTGACGGGAGACAACGGAATAGCATATGTGATCTATCACACCTTCGGCCGCGGGTTCGGGGAGGACTAGCGAGTGGTGCTACAGCCGCACTACTTGCTCCGGTTACGGGTCCAGAAATAAAGGAAGCCTTCTTCGTTATTGATAAGGATAAGGCGCCGGGTCGGACGGGTATTCGACCGCTTTCTTCAAAGCCGCATGTCCGGTTATTGGCACCGAGGTCATTGTCGCGGTCCAAGAGTTTTTCACTTCTCGTAAGCTCCTTCGGCAAATGAATGCAACCCTCCTCACCTTAATTCCTAAGGTCCAGCTTCTGTCTAAGGTTGAGGATTTTCGCCTGATTTCCTGCTGCAACGTGATGTATAAAGCTACTTCTAGGATTATCACCCAACGCATGAAGCCTTATATGCCTTTGCTGATTGATGAGACATAGAATGCGTTCGTCCTGGGTCGTAAGATCACTGACAATATTCTACTGGCCCAAGAGTTGCTGCATGGCTATAATCATAAGCACTTGCCGCCTAGGTGTGTGATAAAGGTTGACCTGCATAAGGCGTACGACTCGGTGGAGTGGGATTTCTTGCGGGAAGTCCTGCTCTTGTTCCGGTTTCCCGAGCAGTTTGTAGATTGGATTATGGAGTGTGTGACAACAACTACGTACTCAGTGTATCTTAACGGGTAGCCACACCGGTTCTTTCTAGGAGCCCGTGGCCTTCGGCAAGGCGATTTAATGTCTTTGTATCTCTTTGTGCTTGTTATGGAGGTGTTGCACTTGTCTCTGGCTGCACTGGTAGAGGCGGATCCTTGGTTTCAATACCACTGGCGATGTCGGGAGATTCATCTGCTCATGTTGTACTTCGCTGATGATCTACTTCTGTTTAGCAGGGCGGATGCCGCCTCGGTTCAAATCCTTAAGGAGGGGCTAGATGAGTTCTTAGTTTGGTCGGACCTTTAAGCCTATGCTGCAAAGAGTCACGTTATTTTCTCGAAGTCGGCGGCATCGGTTAGGGGCGCGGTGATGGACGAGCTGGGGTTTTTGGAAGAGGCCCTCCATATTCGCTATTTGGGCATTCTGCTGAAATCATCTCGGCTTACGGTCTCAGATTTTGACCCCCTAATGCAACGGATTGATTGGAAGATAAGGGGTTGGTAAGGAAATGCTCTATCGTTCACGGCACGGGTCCAGCTCCTAAAATCGGTACTCTCGTCACTACATATCTATTGGGCGAGCACATTTTTCTGCCGAAGGGTATAATCAAGGCTATTGAGCAACGATTCCGCCGCTTCCTCTGGTGTGGCTTTTCATCCATGGGGGTTGCAAAGGTTTCTTAGAGTATTGCCTGTAGCAGTAAGGAGCAGGGTGGCTGGGGGATTCGCCGGGTCGCGACCATGAATGATGCTTTGATGAGCAAATAGTTATGGCATGTAATCAAGTTGGATGGATCTTCGGCCTGGATTCAGTGGCTGAGGCAATACCGTCTTGCGAAACAGTCGATATGGACAACAAGTGATGAGGTGGGCTCGTGGGGTTGGAGGAGGTTGGTCAGGCTTCAGGGCGCCTCCTCACGACAGTCGAGTATGTGATTGGTGATGGGGAGGCTATATGGTTTTGGCATGACCCTTGGTTGCCCGGGGGACCGTTAATTGCTCGGTTTCCGGAAGGCCCGCAGATCACACGACTACCAGGGGACACCTCGCTCGCCTTAGTCGTCACTGGCTCGGGATGGAACTGGCCTGGTGAAATGGTGCTGCAACAGTCCCTGCCGGCCGTTGCTGGTGGCGCGGATCAACTGCGCTTGAGAGGACCTGTACCAGGATTCACGATGCAGGCTGCGTACGCTCTTTTCGACGCGCACGAGGCGAAGCCACCTTGGGTTACCTTGTTGCGTGGCCCGCTCAAGATCCCAAGGAATATCTTTATCCTTTAGCTAGCTATATTGCAGCGATTATCAACTGGAGATCGGCCGTGGATCGAGGGTGCTGCTAAGGTGTGCGGGCTGTGTGAGACCGGTACAACGGAGACTCATGCTCATCTCTTCTTTGAGTGCCCTTTCTCGTAAGAATGTGTCGCTATTCTGCGTCGATCGGTGCGGTTTGGATGGCCGCCCTTGCACTGGCCGGCTGGAGTTGTCTGGCCTAGTAAGCTATGGCGGGGCCGTCATATATGGAACGCAGCGCAACGAGCACTCTTGGCGTTGCTTGTCTACCATATTTGGAGAGCTAGGAATCGGAAACGGTTTGAGAATGTTGTGGTTCACCCTCGGGAGACGACCCGGTTAGTAATGGAGGAGGTCAAGTTCAGATTGCTTGGGGATGATGTTACACATAGTTTTCACGTGATTGCTCTTTTTCGTGTTTGGCGGATACCCTGGCTAGGGGGTGTTTAGATGTTGGTGGAGGGAGAGAATTTTGTTTTGTACCCATTGTATTCATGCTTATTTACTCAATGCAATTTACCTATTCCCAAAAAAAAAAAAAATATTTATATGTGAAAAATATTATTATATTAAATTAAATTATCATACATATTTTAAATATGAAATTACAAAAATTTTAGGATTATTGTAATATTATTTATAATTTTTTTAAATCAAAATACATGATTTTATTTTAAAATACTATTAGTTAATTTGAAACATAATTTTGTGTTGAATAATTTGAAGTTTTATTATTTATATAGATAACAGTAAATAATTTTTAATTTTTCATCTTTCCCAACCCATTAACCGCCGGCTCTTTGTGTTTGCCACCGGCCCTTCCCCAACCCTCCGTCCTTTGCTTGAAACTCGCACCTCCCCACCTTCCCTACTGCTCGCCAGACTCATTTTTTGTCTGGGCGACTCGTGGTCTCCCAAATCTAGGGTGTCGTCGTCGCCCAAAATCGACAACTACTTGCCCTTTTCTTCTCTGGGCGATCGCAGTCACCCCCTTTTCTACTGGGCAACGACAAGTTCGCCCAAAGTCTGGTCGGTCGTTGTCGGCATTAAGGCGGCGACCGTTCGTCGTCAGTGTCTATATATACTATATGTATTATATATATAATTATGTATATATATGTGATTCTATATATATATATTTGCGTGTATATATGTAACATATATTTTAAAAATCATTTCAATTTGGACCATCCATTTTTATTATGAAATACCAATGGCTACTAGAACGAGGGTATAACTGGTAACTAGGTTAAAAGTTTAACGTTGTTAAGAATAACAAAGGGCTGAGGAGAGTGTGCGATATTTAAAAAAATACGGGGTTTTTTTTGTCTATTTTTTAAACACGGGGGGTTTTCAGTCGAGTTCTCAAAACACAAGGGAGGTTTCATGCAATTATTTTTTGTTATTTTCGTTTTTGCTTTTTCTGTTTTTAACTTTTTTTTTTGTTTTTCTTTCATGTTGGTTAATTGCATGAAATCCAGTTTGGATTAAATCAAATTGCTAAAGTTTTCTTTATATTAAAGAAAATAGTAAAAGATAGTTTATGGACTTAATCACAATTATTTTTTTTTAAGCTGAATGGTTGAATTTAGTGTAAATTACATTTTTGGTCCTATATATAATCACTTGTTTGCTTTTGGTCAATCTGATGTGTCACGATTTTAGTTTCTAATGTTTACAAAATTTGTAAATTTGGTTCGATTGTCAAATAAAATATTAAAACTAACAGACGTCAGAACATGGCCGTATTGCATTACACAACCAACTGTTAAACCAAGATATTTCTTTACACAGCCAGACCGAGAAAGCAAGACTGAGAAAAACACGACCAGGCCAAGTGTAACGTGTTTGTCTATTTCAAAGCTAGACTGAGAAAAACACAACCAGATCAAGTGTAACGTGTTTGTCTATTTCAAATGACATAAAGATTCTTGGATCAGCAATAAAGGAGTACAAGGTACAATGGGGGAAATCCTACATCACACAAAGTCGCAGGGGAAAAGGGCCAGTGGCCAAATATACATTACATAACAATGAAACAGGTACATGTTGGAGAAATACATAAACATTGATATAAAGAATTAACAGGTTATATTAAGTACAACAGGCACCTAGAGCAACAATGTAGTCTAGCTCCTCAGGTCATCAGGAGGTTGATTTCATGCTACCCATGTGGTAGTAACCCATATCAGACGAAAACTGTTAGCTCGACGTATGGCAATATCATCAAGTTGGACTGTTGGAATGATAACATCGATCTAACCTTAATACTCAAGTTGTATTGCTGCTACCCCCATATGTTACTAAAGTGAATGGCTTTACTGTTCGACGTCATCAGATAAAGGGGAAGTGTTGCCATCTTCGAAAAGTTTGATATGGCAGAGCTTTCCACCAGCTTCATCGGCGAACATAATCTTTTTCCTCTCCCTGGGACCAGCGTCTTTGGAGGCAGCAACGCCATTCGGAGTCAATTTCTACAACATTGAAGAGGCAATATAATATCAGGGGATCATGAAATCAAGAAAACAAATACTATTCTGTCAGTAATTAAATCGAGGAAACAAATACTATTGTCTGTCAGTAATTAAATGCTACTACTTTTTTTCGAGATTTATACAAGTAGAGTCTCCTTTCAATAAAATCGTTATTACCTCTTCAAAAACAATCTTGCTTAAAGGTAATACATCTTTACTGTATATGAAACCGAAATTTTGAAGTATAAACGATGATAATTTAACGTTTTCAGCTTTCAGCCGAAAACTTACTGAAACGATGAGCAGAAAATTACAGAAGAATAACAGAAGGTGCAAACCATTATTTTACAAAAACGGTTGCAGTCCCTTTGCATCATGGATAGCCACTTTCTTGCTGTTTCCTCCATTCTCGAAGCACTATTAATTGCTGACTTTACCTGTAAAGAAGAAATAAACAAATTTAGTCAACAACAGAGTGGTACTCTATTGCTGCTTACATGCAGACAATGTTTTATGCATTTTCAGAAATCTAAAGCTGCATATAAACAAGTCTTAATGTGCATTTAGGAACTAGACCAGGTTTTCGAAGTGCAATCTTGATTAATAGGCCACCGAAGCACAAAATACCAGCATGGCCTTCTTAATATAACAATGTAAAAACATAATTTAACAGCAGATCAATAATGCCACATGTCTTGAAGCCAATGTATTTATGTGAGAGTTTTGAATTACATTTAGAAATGTATCACCACCACAGTGAAAGCACAACGAAGAAACTATAAAACAAAGATCAAAGAGAATTCCTCTGGTGCCCGAGTCATTCCATGTTACCTACTAGAATATGGCACCATAACAGAATCTTAATATGAGACCAAGCATAATTGCACTTTTGAGAACCTACGCATGCAGCATACATACCTCATCTGCATCACTTCTCAAGGAAGCACTGCGATATGCTTCATAAAGCAACTTTTGTTCTACAATGTCCTTCATCGATTTCAGCTCATTCATCAGCTTCACTGAAAGAGACTCCATGTCTTGCATCTGCCGCTGTGCGAATGCAATAGCACTTTCAGAACAACCTTGAATGGACGTACATCCAGCACCAAGGTTGGGCAGGGTGCGGGAAAAACGAGTGCTCTCAAGATTGACTTTTGCATTCTTTGATTTCTTTATGATATCTCTGGAACTTATGATAACTTTTCTCTGGCCAACCTGCCCCTGCCCTCCATGTTTAATGGTTAGTCTAGCACGATGGAATTCTGGTCTTACAGGGGAAGACTTCTTC
This sequence comes from Sesamum alatum, assembly GCA_034509735.1. Taxonomy (NCBI): domain Eukaryota; kingdom Viridiplantae; phylum Streptophyta; class Magnoliopsida; order Lamiales; family Pedaliaceae; genus Sesamum; species Sesamum alatum. The sequence goes on along the minus strand of JACGWO010000002.1, from coordinate 9,398,491 downwards.
TCGGTTTGTTTGTCAAAGAGGCATTCAGAACCAACTGCATACATTGTAGAGAATGATTTAAGAGATTGTAGGGATAAATATTAAATGGTAGAAAAGGAAAATAACATAATGGCTATGACCACAGGATGTTCTCAATAGGCACTCAATCAGCAGAGTAGAGTTCTGCAAATCATTTGATGCATAATAAATGTATACTTTTATATCATTAGAGAAATCCAGGCATTTTGCTTACTATGTTGGTCAACATCATCTAATAGCTCAACTGAATTCATTGCCAAGCATAATTGCTCTTGAGAAGACGGAGAGATGGCCTGCAGATTTAAAATGTTAACATTAAATGAATCCTGCCAATATATGTAAAACTAAAAAAATCGTGCAGAATATAATTCCTAACCTTTCGTGTAGAAAGAAGCCTTTCTGGAGGCTGACGTGATTCTGGTGTTAAAACTTTGTCAGCACTATCAAAAGTTTGGTGCTCTCTGGAGGACTGACTTTTTGCATCAGTGATTGAAGCTGCTGAACCCTGCTTCTTCACAGTCTTCATTAATTCATTCTCCATATTACTTCTAGAGTTCAAGCCATTTTTTGTTATATCATTCAAGGTAGATGTTAACGATTCCTCCTCATCAGCTATATTATCACTGGTTAGAGCTAAATTATCATCAATCTTCAGCAAAGTAATTGACTTCTGAGAAGAGCTGCAGATCTTCTCAGGGGTACTCAGACAATTATCTTGCTCATCTGGAAAATCTGCCATTAATTTATCCTCAGAGTGGATGAGATCAAATTCGTGGTCTAGTCCAATGCATCCGATAGTACAGTCAATAGCCTTACCAGGAACTCGGGCTCCAGAACTACTGCTTTGCACAGATATCTCTTCCATGCTGGAAGAACTTCTGGAAGGCATACACACATCTGAACTTTGATCATCAGAGAGTGACCTTCCGCAAGAATTCGCATCCCTAATCTCTATGCCCTTCTCAATTTCGAAAGAAGGCAAATCTAGAGACTCATGGCAAAACAATTCTGGAGTTTCTAACTTACCACTCATGCTGTCCGCTGGGTCAAGTTCAGAAATGGGCTCATTGTCCTCCAAATGTTCGTAGGAAATCTCATTAGTAACACACTTTAGGCATTGTTCTGCAGAATATAGTGGTTCTCTTGGTTCAAGCTGAACCATCATTTTCTGGAATCCATTTGAGGCTTCACCTGGACTTGGTACCTCATTTTGACCCATGGATGAATCAGCAGCAGAAGAAGTTTTTCTTTTGCATCCTAATTCGTCGGCATCTGGAACCTCAACTTTGACACAAATAACTGGAGCTAAGTCAGCACCAACTTGTGGCAAACCTTCAACAAAGTCTGTTTCGGATTTGATATCAAAGGCAGTGGTAAAGGAGGAGACAACTGTTCCCTTCATGCAATTCCGTTTGGCCTTCAACTTCCTTGAATTCTTTGATTTCCAATTGATAATGGGCTCATTAAGATCGGATTCAGCTTCCACTGTCTTTTCGTTTGCATATGCCAGGTTAGAATTCTGATCCCTATAACTAACTTCCCTTTTCCTTTTTAGGAACCTTTCTTTAAGCTGTCTCAATGTGGTTTCATCATCCAAATCACTGTCCAAACCATTGTCAGAATCTGAAACAAGTTCATCTGTTTCATGTTTTATTTCCCGTAATGTTCTATCTACCACTGGGAAACATGGAACTTCATATTTCACATGTTCATAAGCAAATAGTGAACCTGCATGCACATTTTGAGAGTTAACCTCAGGTGGTTGACGTAGTGCTTTGGCATCTCTACTCTCATATATTTCCTTTATAGTCTTAAATGAAAGGGCTGGCCTTCCATGAGAATCCGTATTGCGACCTTTAATCACCAAATTTCCTCTTATGGCTTGGATGAAATGTGTATTGCCACAACCCCTTAGCTCCATTGTAGCAGAAAAACTAGACAAGTTCTTCTCTGGTTCCTATTTCATGTTACTTACAGCAACAGCAATTGTGATACACTGAAGGTGCCACCAAATTTGACTACAAAACAAAATGGAAATTAGCCTTGTCTTTAAATGAAACCACTTAAACTTCTTTTTTCACATATCTAAATTACTGAGGCTGGAAAACAACAGCCAGACCATGGAAGCAAGCAAAGAAACTGTTGTCTTCAAGCTGACACGTGTCCCAGACATGGTGATCATGGAAATGCTAACGATGCAAAGCATAAAGATCCTCAAGTAAAAGAGTGATAAATGTAAGGGTAATAATCAACTGCAAATACAGTGTCTCCAAATAGAAACATGCTCATTGACAATCCAGAGAAAGAAGCACATAAGAATGATAGCAAAAATCAATCAGGAACAGTGCAGATGATCAGCAGCACCCTCAATCAATTAATCAATCAATATCTTAGCCATCACAAGAAGCTTCGGAAGTACTGGGAAATGTTCAATTACAGTCAGAAGACAGATTTCTTCAGATCTAGTGCATTAACCAATATTAAAATGCTCCAATAATACACTTTTTTGCTAAAATTTCTGCTACATTGACCACCTCACAATAAATCTCAGAAATGATTGGAATCACGGAAGCTCTATTCAAATAAGAGCTTATAAACGCAATACATATGCATCAAAACACTCCAATAAAAGCAAATTTAAATCAAATAAGCCTTTCACTCAGACGCCTGCCATCCGCAAAATGAACAAGCACACAATTATTGAATTAGCATCGTTGACTAACACCATCGCTTCAGCAAAGATCCAAACTGAACGAGTACAAAACTGAAATTGAAATTTGCAGAAACAAATGCCAGTAAGGAATCGTGGAGAATATATCTGAGGCTCACCTTACGCTGATGCCGCGAAATTCACCTAGAGAGAGAGAGAGAGAGAAAAGGAGAAGAAGGTAATGTTTAGAGAGATTCTACTGCTCTAAGTCTAAGGGGTGTGTAAATCTCGCGGGAAATGGTTCGGCGGGAAATAGGGCATTCTTAATCTGATATCCGCCCGGGCCCCGCAGCGTGAGTTTTGGGGTGTCTTTGCAATAAAAGTAAATTTTAGGGGATTCTTTTCTTTTTCTTGTTTTTCTTATATGTATATATATTTTCCAGCCCATTTATTAATTAAAATTGAGATTTCATAAATAAATTTAAAATTATGAATTTGAATACCACTACAGTACTTATCTAACTTCATGAATTTATTATAATTTATTTTATGATTATTTATTATATTGATGTATTCAACGAACGTATTTGTCAATTGGTTAAAATGGTGATATAATTATTGTGTAATCACCACTTCCATAAAAAAAAGAAAAAAACAAAAAAGAAAGGCCGAATTTGAGAGTTGACACTTACTATCAATGTTTGGATCATGCTATGTACATTTGTAATCGGATTCTCAAAATTTTATTTAATTATTTTTCAGTCAAGTGAGCTGTTTGGTAGAGCTGAGAAAAGATTATAGTGTCAAATTTTGATAAATAGATTTGTAGACTTCTCCTATAATTATAAAATACTGGGTAATATATATATATATATATAATTAACAAATACGATTTTATTGTGGTCAATATTGAAAAACATGTCAAGTTGAAGTTAAAACCTTACAATTATTTTTTTTCTCTAGCATTAGAGTGTTTTCTCTCCCTCGTATGGGCGCCTTCCCCCGACTCGTCGGGAACCTAAACCTTTGTCTCAACGTGTTCCCCCAATCATCCTTTTATCCTCTTCTCACTCATTGATTCTCCTTTCTTTTTCTTGTTTACATCTCTCGATCTCATATCTGGTTTACTTGGTTTTGCAGGAAGTTTTCCACAGTTCAAGGTTTCTCTCTCGGCTACTTGTTGACAGTGCCCTTATCCTCTTATTTTCGGGTGGTTTTCCTATGAGTTCTAGCATGGATTTTGGCCTGAAATTATCCCTGACTGAGGAAGAAGATGAGGGTCTGGTGGTAGATAACTTGCAAGGGTCTGGGCAGAGCAGTGGAAAAACGAATAACCTCACTCTCATAAGCCGGCTAATCTTGCACAGAAGCACGAATTTTGAGGCCCTGCGTAATATGTTGATAAATCTTCTCCAGCCGGTAAAGGGTGTTACTATTAATCGTATTTCGGTGGATCTATTTTGCCTGGTCTTCAACCATATCCTGGACAAAGAACGAGCATTAGAGGGACGGCCATGGACCTTCGATAAGAACTTATTGATCTTGGAGCCCCTTGAGGATGGAGCAAGTCCGCATGAAGTTTGTCTGGATTGGTGCCCGTTCATCACTTTTGTTCATGACATACCCCTTCACCTTCAGACTCGGGAAATGGCACAGCACGTCGGAAACAAAATCGGACAGTTCGTAGATACGGAATTAAGTGAGAATGGCAGAAACTGGACATCAACATGGAAGTTAAAAGTGTTATTGAATGTTTCCCGACCTCTAATGAGGGCTCTACGTCTACGGAGCCCAGATGGTGAAAGCCGACTTGTTACGTTCACATACGCGAAACTGCCGAACTTTTGCTACTTTTGTGGAATCATCGGCCATATTTACAGAGTGTGTCCTAAACGATATGAAGATGACTTCCAAGACCCCAGAGAGTCAGTTCCATTTGGACCTTGGCTTCGTGCATCCAATCAATCCCGCTTCGGTGCTACTATCCCAGGAAGCCAGCAAAGAAATCCTTCCCCTTCTGTATGGCCTCAGTTCAATTCCGGGAGAGGATCATCGGGTCGGAATGACAGTTCCGGCGGAGTTCGAGGGGCCAGCATCTTCGGCGACTTTCATCGTTACATTATTGGAAGGTCAGTGGCAAATTTGCAAGATAAAAATCACGCACAATCCTCGGATACGGATTTGGAAAGTGATACCCTGGCTGGAAGGAAAATTGATACTATACTGGAGAAAGAATTGATGGCTGATTTGGTGCATGGCCCAGCACTTCCTACCATCAATAATCCCATCCCACTCCAAGATCCTAGGGATAGCTACCTCCCTCGAGATCCACCTTCCATAAACCCTACACATTTCCTTGCCCATGTCGATGAACCTTTACCAAACCCTAATATCATGCCCACATCAGCACTTTGCCCTAATAACATTGATCCCCTTCCCGTTCCCATGCACAATATGCCTATACCAAACATTCCCCCATGTACTGATGGGCCCACCCCTCCACTCACGCAGCCTATGTCCAATTCCGCATGCATGCAACCTCCACTTCTACTAGCCCTAACAGAACCCGAGCCCCCACTGCTACCTTCACCACCCCTTACTGAAGGTCTGGTTGAAGTACCCCTTACCTCTCCGGACCTTTTCCTCATAGGCCCCAACTTACACACACAAAAAACCAAAAAAACTCACTCCTAAACAGAAACCCTCTATCAGTCGTGGTCATCGTAAGGACACAACAATCACCCATGCAGCTACTACCCATAAACGTAAACTTCCCCCATCCTTCTACCTACCACCCGAATTTCACGAGAGGCGCGGAAAACGCCATGCATACCCCTCCTTGTCTCTTATGGATGAAGATTCTGATGAGGACCTTTTATCGGCGGAGGCTGCCCGCAGCCCCGCCGAACATCATGAGTTGCGTCAGTTGGAATTGCTAGGGCTTGGGGGGTCCCTGGACAATTGTCACCTGTGCGAGCTGGTGAAAAACATAACCCCTCATTGGTTTTCATTATGGAGACCAAGTGTAATAATATGAAGATTGAGCGGGTCAAGAGGTTACTGGACATGTTTGGCTTTGCGGTCGAATCAAAAGGTAAAAGTGGAGGGCTGGCTATGTTCTGGAATAAGCAAGTTACGATTGATCTTATCAACTTCTCAAGCTCTCATATTCATACGCGAGTGAAAGTGTCGGATAATGAAGAACCATGGCGATTCACTGGATTCTACAGGGAACCGGATGTTAGCAATCGTTATCGTTCTTGGTCGCTACTGAGACAACTAAGCAAAGCTTCTAAATTGCCTTGGGTCTGTGCTGGGGATTTCAACGCCATCCTCAAGGAATCGGAAAAAAAAGGACGTCTTCACGCGGCACCAAATCAACTACGGATATTTCGTGAAACTCTCGACGATTGTGGGTTGTCTGATCTTGGCTTTTATGGTTATCCGTTCACATGGTCTAATAATCGGGAGGAACCACACACTGTATGGAAACGGCTTGATCGGGTGTGCTCATCAGCCACATGGAACCTGGCTTGGGCCGATTCTCGTGTAGTGCATCTCGAACGCATATACTCCGACCACGCACCGCTTCTCTTCGAAAGGCGACGACAGAGATGAAACCCGAAATCTCACCGCGCTTGACCAGTATGGTTTGAAGCCCTCTGGATTAAATCAGAATCATGCGAAGCAGAAATTTCCAAGTCTTGGCAGGATGGGGCACCTTTTGACGCCAATAGCTCACTGATCAGTCAGTTGGAGAAATGTAAGATAGACCTGTTGCGATGGAGTAAACGAGAGTTTGGGGACACGAAGGAGAAAATCAAGAGTATCAAAGCAGAAATCGCTACCCTTCGATCTTCGGACATATCACATTCTGCGCATCAGCGGTTGACAGAACTCCGGGTGGAATTAAATAAGTTCCTTTCAGCCGAGGAACTTAAGTGGAAACAGTGAGGAAAAGCCGCTTGGTTAGCAGAGGGAGATCATAACACTAGATTTTTCCATGCAAAGGCGTCTCAACGGCGTAAAACAAATCAGATTGACAGACTCAGAGATGATACGGGGCAGTGGCAGGATGAGGAGGGAGCAGTCCAAGGGATTATTCAGAGATATTTCCAAACTATGTTCTCATCTGCAAAACCATCCGAAAATGAGCTTAATCAAGTGATAAGAGCCGTGCCAACTCGGGTTACAGAAGAGATGAACCAACGACTGTTGAAGGACTACACTACGGACGAGGTAAAACAGTCTCTTACCCAAATGTTTCCATTCAAATCCCCTGGCCCGGATGGCATGCCCCCTATTTTCTTTCAACGCTTTTGGAATATTGTTGGTCATGCCACCCTGTCATGTGTACTTAACATGCTCAATAACCTTGATATCTCCTCTCCATTGAATTTTACTCACATTGTTCTAATCCCTAAATGCCAAACGCCGGAAACTGTGACTCAGTTTAGACCTATCAGTTTGCGCAATGTCATCTTTCGCATGGCTAGTAAAACAATTGCTAATAGAGTTAAACCGTTTCTTAACTCCATTGTCTCGCCATCCCAATCTGCGTTCATACCAGGGAGATTAATCACGGATAACGTCCTAGTAGCTTTTGAGTTGAATCATTTTCTTAAGACTAGGAGAGGGGGTCGCGAGGGTTCTGTAGCCATTAAATTAGACATGAGCAAGGCATACGATAGGATTGAGTGGTCTTTTTTGGAGCGGATGTTACTTAAGTTAGGTTTCCACTGTCGAGTTGTTTCTCTTATTATGCGTTGTGTTACTTCGGTGTCTTATTCCTTCATGTTAAATGGCGCTCAATTTGGTTATCTCCAACCGGAGAGAGGTATCCGTCAAGGAGATCCTCTCTCCCCTTATCTCTTCATTCTATGTGTAGAAGCGTTCAGTTGTCTTTTACAGGATAAGGAGGACCATGGCGAAATTTGTGGCGTAGCGGTGGCCCAGAATGCTCCAAGGGTATCTCACCTCTTATTTGCCAATGACACACTTGTGTTCTGTCAGGCATCAAAATCGGCCATTAAATATGTTCGAGAGGTCCTTGAGATGTATCGACGGGCTTCGGGGCAGCTTATAAATTTTGATAAGTCCTCCATCTTCTTCGGTCGGAATGTGCCCAATGTAATGCGGGAGAGGTTGGCAAAGATTCTGGATGTACGGGTGGATTCCAAACCTTCATCATACCTCGGCTTGCCCTACATGATTGGACGGAATAAGCGGGACATCTTCGGCCATGTGCAAGAAAGAGTGTGGAAACGTGCCGGCGGATGGAAGGAGAAAATGCTTTCACAAGGAGGTAAAGAAGTACTTATTAAGTCCATTATCCGAGCAATACCTTCCTACTGCACGAGTTGTTTCAAGCTACCTACTACACTGTTGAAAGAAATTGAGGGTATTTCTTCTAACTTCATTTGGGATGATGGTAATAATAGCAAAATTCATTGGGCCTCTTGGAGTAATATGTGTAAATCAAAAAAGGCTGGGGGCTTGGGAGTTCGAGACTTACACGCATTTAACCTTGCTATGCTTGCTAAGCAAGGTTGGAGGATCCTTATCAATCCAGATTTGCTCCTGAGTCGTATTCTAAAGGCCCGCTACTTTCCAAACGGAGACTTCCTTAGTGCACCAAAGGGGTCAAATGTTTCCTTTACATGGAGAAGCATCATGGCTGCCAAGCCTATCGTTCAGGCAGGCTTTCGGTGGAAAATCGGAACAGGTACGCAAGTGAGGGTGTGGACGGATCCGTGGCTTGAGCGACCCCATAAGTTCCTTCCAATTATGCCTGCTAGCCTATTCCTACAAACACTGCAGGTATCAGATTTAATCGATACACAATCTGGATTGTGGAAGGCTGATCTTGTTGACTTGCTTTTTTGTGAAGAGGACTCGAATCGCATCAAGGCCATGCCGCTCGGAAAGTCCCCGATCGAGGATAAACGCGCCTGGCACTTTGATCGTAGGGGAGTGTTCACAGTGAAGTCGGCTTACCACTTGGCTAAGCAGATGGCATCGGATTCTCAGTCTGTGCAGGCGGGACAACCGAGCACCGAGCCACCGTCGTGGCTATTCCTATGGCAGACAAAAGTTCCACATAAGGTCAAGGTTTTCTCATGGAGATTATGTAATGACGCCTTACCCACGATGCGCAATCTTCTTCGACGCCGATGCAATGTCGAACCTGGATGTCAAACATATGGAAATGACAGCGAAAATCTACAACACTTCCTTCTTGAGTGTCCTTAGCAAGGCAATGTTGGGCTCTCTCCAACCTCCCTTGGATTATTATTTCGGATTGGCGATCATCTGTACAGAATTGGCTCATTCAGGTACGCCGGAATCTCGATCATGATCAGTTCAACCTATTTGTTATGATTTGTTGGAGTTTGTGGCGAAGGAGAAATCACGAAGTAATGGAGAACAAGAGCATGTACCCTCACGAGTGTGTCGATGTAGCGACCAGACTACTCAACGACTTTCAGCAAGTCATGAAGGTGCCAACCCATCGTCCACAACAAGCACATGACACATGGTCTACCCCGTCAGCAAATTGGGTGAAGATAAACTTTGATGCATCTTTAATGCCGGGGAGAAACGGTGTAGGTCTGGGCATAGTGGCACGAGACCACCGTGGAAAATGTATTGCATGGAGAACATCCTTTTTCAACTATGTTTGTGATGCTGAGCATGGCGAGGCATTAGCAGCGCGCCAGGCCGTGGAGATGTGTCTTACGTACGGATGGCACGAATGGATTATAGAAGGAGATTGTGCCCTCGTTATCCAGAAATAAATTTGCAAAGGAACCGGATTTGTCTTCTGTCAGGGCCATTATTCATGACATTCAATGTATGTGCACTGCAGATAAACACTTTGAGTTTAGATGGGTTAGGAGAACAGCGAATCATGCCGCTCACTTGCTTGCTCGAGCAGCGTTTTCTCACAACAAGGGGACTTCCCCCCCTCTATTTCTGTTGGACACTCTTAGGGCTGAGGCCCCCGATTGAGTTATAAAATCTATTGCATTCCTTCTATTAAAAAAAAAAAAAAAAGAGGTTAAAACCTTATAGTCGTATTGAAGTAACAAGGGGTTTTCATACCAGAGATATTCCGGTATTTCATGGATGAAATTCTGTTCAACTAGAAATAGACAAGAATTTGATTTCACCAAATGAGACATCACAAAGAAAAAGGTCAAAAAATTAACTAGACGGGAATCGGTAAACCCTTCTTCGCCATGCTATCCAGAATTTCGTTGAGAGCTTGACACAATCCAAATATCTGCCAAAACAAACATCATATTTCAGCCCATTACTTCACCACATAAAAGACTTCAATTGATTGACTCCTATCAGGTGGATCCACACTAGTATAGAAATGGCACAAAAATTGGCTGTTAAAGGATACGAGATCCATAAGTAATTCCAAATTATCAAAATGAATTTGATGGATTTATTGTTAACATTTAAAAGTCTTAGCTTCAAACCATTACAATTTGAGAGAAAACTCAAAACTTTGTAAATTGATGTTTCAAAGGGTGAAAAGATGCACCGAGTATCCTCAATGTCGAATAGCATGCGTACCTGTTGATCCCATTGTTGCAATTCCTCGGTGTCATCCTCAAAATGTATGATTGCTTCAACCTGACATAGAAGTGTGATGTAAATGTTCAATGCATACGGAAGATTGCTAATCTAAATCTTAAACATGAGAAATGAGAATAGACAAAATAATTGACTGAATACTCGATGAGAAAAACTATCAAACCACAAAACAGAACATTTAGATCATTAGATCCCCTCATTCTATCTTCACAGATGATAACAGCCTCACACGACGATCAGATGGACCCATTTACAAAGTTTGACGCTAATTCAAGGTAAGTTCTACCTGATCAATAGATCCCCTCATTCTATCTTCACAGATCATTCTTGAAGCTATTTTCTCAGCCTGCAGAAAGTTAAAGCTTTCCTGAGAACTAGTATTGATGAGTGGAATTGTACAAGCACTTCAAGATACATGAATTTATCAAGTATAAAGAAAATACAATGAGAACAGAGAGCTAAATGGAGAAATTGACCCTGGCGTTATGAGTTACTAGACATGCCACAAACATGGACAGCTAGACGAGGAATAAAGCAAAACATTGGACATGCCATTCAAAGAGCCCAAGGTCAAGCAGACAACAGAATTGATTTATAAATCTGTACTGCCTTTGCTTTACCTTTATAAACATGAAGAGATATATGTAAAGTTCCAACCAAAAAGAGTAATAGCACATAAAACATTTTCATTTTCTCTATTTCTATGGAAAACATTATTTGCACCATGCAGTAGCATCATTTCTGGTTGAGAACTGAACCTTTAGAGGAGCGATACCCAGCAATGTGCCCAACTCATCAAAACTGTAGAACATAAATTCAAAAAAACATAAATACATTGTACAGACTAAGTAGCATAATATCAGAAATGAAGTATACTCAATCTACTGAAAATTGATTTAAAGCGGGAAAAGGACTTTCACACCCACCTTATATTTGTGTAAAGTTTGCTAGCACTCAGGAGATTGTGCTCAATCATAGCACGATCTAGAACAGTAAAATTGTCAGGCAGAAGTGCTTTCTGTGAACATATCATAACAAGCAAAGATTATTAACGATTTGATTACAGACTGAAACTTGGAAAATGAGATGTTTGTAAACATTTGAGCACCCACCTGATGTGGTTTCAGTTCTTCAGCAAACGCATCGATTTCTGGTTTTCTCAAGATTCTCTCCAAATAAACCTGGGAGGTCCCATGTCAGGACTAAAACGATGAGCATACTTAACATAAGCAACAGGGTCTTTGTGTGTGAGTGTGGGTGTTAGAGACATGGAGCATGGGTTACTGTCTCAGAAGCAATTGCTGTCGGGATGGACAGTTGGTACAATCAAGAGTTCTCAGATTACCTTCTGCAAGATTGGGTAAATCTTTAGCTTAGAGCAACGTTCATCCTGTTGACAGAGATGAGAAAGGATTCAAATTTCAATACCTCAAAGAACAACCTAAGCCAGTTTCAGAATGAATTAGTCAGGACAATCACATTTCAGACGCCAATGCTAGATAATCTACAAGATGGTCCAATCCTATCAGCTATGTGATCAGAAGCATATAACCAGTCCAAAAATAAGTCCACATCCTATTAATACATCATAGCATATACGAAGAAGAAACAAAATCATCAATCAGCTTTCCAGGTAGCTTGGCTGAATGAAATGGCAGGGGCCTAAGTATGCAAAGATACTCCAAGATTTTCTCCAGACATGATAGAATGGCATGCATATTTTTGTCACAAGAGTCAGCTTGTATAATAAAAGAGGCCCCCTTTAAATTAAGGAACACACTGTAACACGGCTGGATATTCGACAATAAAGACTTAGCACTTTATGCTACACAGTTTGTCCGAATCTATTATAACTCCCACCAACTTCAATGTCTAATTAAGGGGTAACTAATCACATTAGAAAAATCGTAAACGGCATTTTAACAAGGGCAAAAATTATGCGATAAACACCAATAACTAGTTCTTTTCTGGAATGACAGGCAGCATGAGTATGCGAAAAGTGGCCATCGCATTTTTCTTTGAGGCGCATAAATGAGAACAGAGTGAGTCATATAATACAATTAAGATAGGAGGCATTTCCCCAAGAATAATGCACTGTAGCCTCTAGACAACAAGCTTTTTGACAAAATTATGAATGCTTGATAGATATTTTAGGGTCTATTAGCAAACTTAAACTAATACACTAGAGCAACAGGTAAATAGTTTCTAATACCTTGTACAGGGTGGCAAGAACACGAGAACGTTGAGGACCTGCAGCAGCCAAAATTGTGCAAGTCACAGCAGCAGCCAGAGCTTGCTCCAGTGCTTCTTCATCAATCTCTCTGTGACAGACAAGATTCATTAGTCCACACAATAGCTATCCGAAGAATTCCCCAGTGGTTAAAATTCAAAAGATAAACTTGAAAAAGAAGTAAAGAAGAAGAGAACCACATACAAACTCACACTGCATGATCAATTATTAAGAAGAATATAGCCAAGTGCACAATACAGAGCTTCATATACTATAATTCTGAAATTCGGGAGATCCTTAAAACTGCAATTTGTTTTCTCTTTGAGTTTGACTGGGAAAACCACAAAAAGGAAAACCATAACCAATTTTCCCCAAGCTAAGATTACTGTGAACCTGTACATTATTGCTAGTTTACCATTAATGTACACCTCACTAGTATTAGCAAAATTTAACAGAACAGTATAGTTCTCTAAAACACCCATACATATTAACTAGACAGTATATCTGGAATCACAATATTTTCTTTTGCTCAACTGCCAAGAGAACCAGGGAAGACTGAAGAGTCATTTCACCAAGTCAAAGCTAGGAATATATAATCCATCATCAAACATAATTTTGACAGCATTCCTGCAGTTTCAAAGAGATTACTAGAACATGGAAAGGCAAATCATGAACTAAGATGATGATGTGGTGAGAAGAATGGGCTGAGACAACTATGCAGCTGAGATATAATGATATTACAAACCAATCCTATGATATGTCAGACGATAACTATAAGTGCATTGAGCAAACATAAAGTGCAGTACTAGACTTAAAAGTTCTTTCCTGAGATAAATGACATCAAGGAACCAATTCAATGAAGATGCTTCAATACATCAACTATAGTTTACACATCACGTGTGAAGCAAAAGACTAATCCATGAGGATTTGATGTACTGGTGGTGGGCAATGGAGCGGGAAGGTTTTTGAACTGTGTGTGCATGCAAGAGTAAACTCTGTTCTGAAGCGCAATCCTTTATATATTACTAAAAAACACAACTACCCAGACACTTACTCATCTCCAATTTGCCGCTTCTCAATTTGGGATATATCATAATACCGCAGAGCAGCTTCTAAGAACTTCCTTTTCAAATCTAGTATTCTTGCATAGCAAACCTGAGAAAAAAAAGGTGAATAGAATAATACATTAGCAGAATGTTGACATATCAGATATCCAATCCAGCAATGCCGATTGCAAAGTACAACCTTGTATTGCAAATTCAACACTTCATGTCGACTGTTGGTAACCAGAAAGGAAGCTTTGTTTATGAAAGCTTCGGCATTAACTGCATCATCATCCTGCAAAGAAGAAACAAAGTCCAGTTACATCTCCATTGACTCCTGCATCAGATATGACATGATAAAACAGAAAACAAATGCAAGTAACACTAGAATGAACAAGATTATGAAAGGTGTAATACTGAAAGGACAATAATATAGTTACACCTTTCTAGATCAAAAGCTTCTTTCATATGAAAATAAGGCATAGCTAGAGTAATGCTGTTTGACTCTACAAAATACACCAATCACCAGTGCAAAATTACACGAGTAAATTGAATATTTCAGAAATATGAAGATTTGAAACAGAATCTGAGGGATCCTTGAGCTTGAAGAGCTAGCACCCTATATATAATAGAGCAAGAAAAGAGGGTATGTGACTCTACCTTGGCCCTTTCAAATAAGATGAGAGAGTCATGGTAATAACATTAAGAAAGACCAAACTAGATAAGACGTATTTCAGGAGCTTAATTAGATAAATGTAAGCTTGATTCTCTCAATCGTACACTAAGGAAAAAAAAAAATCACTAGTAAGGATGCCAAATAAGATTTTCTTCAGAAGCACCTGCTCTCAGATGGCTTGTGATCATCAAATGATACGATATGATTAAAATACCAGGGAAATTATTGACTCAGGAACAATATCTCAGTAATCTTTGAAAACGTAAACAGCTCAGACATACATTTGTCTGCCAAATAAGGTATTTGCCTATATAAGAAAGTAGTCCAATATAATGTTCAAGGAGAGCATACACAACCAGGTTAAGACATACCTCAAGGTAAAGCCGAGCAATTTGGACACACTTTGACAGCCTGAAGGTATCATCAATCACTCTGTACAAATAACAAAAACAAAGAATCTAATTATATCCCATGAAATACGCCTTATTGGTAATGCAAGGGAAATTTCTGCTAGTAGACCTCATTCCAGAATCCAAATCAATGCCGCTAAGCATTTGTGCAGCTTTTGACCATTCTTGTTCGGATTCATACAGTGCAGCAAGCTTTTCTCTGATGATCAACACCTGCACTGATATATGCATATAAATATCTTGCGCCACATAAATTTAATGGGAAAATAATACTAGGATAAAAGCATTGCTAGGCGTTGCCCAGAGAAAAATAATTATGATTGTCATTATAGTAATCAAGTTCAACAGATCCGCATTATCTAAAATATGATAAACAAATATTCTTGAGATATGAACTAATATAACAAAATGGCATGCTCTGATCATGCAAAACCACGCACATATGGTTGTAATTTACGGATAACAAAAACATTACATGCCTCCTTGTTTGACAAGCTAAAGGAACAAAACAGAAACATCTTAAAAGTACATACTTCAAGGTCCTAAGTGTTTACTAGAAAATCCATGCCTGCTAAAGCATCCCTCTGGAGCAGATTCAAATGAAGACTCAGACTCAATGAACAGGTCATTCACCAGCAGCATCTTTAAGGATACATTCTGCTGGTCCTTGAGGATACAGTTCATGATCCTACCGGAAAGCTAGAAAATTAGATATTGTGACAGAAATATACTGACCAAGCATCTGGAGCATACTTAAATGAAGAGTCAGATACAGGTCTTCCCATTTTTATTTTTATTTTTTTCCATTTTGAGAATTAAAAGAAGAGGCAGATTCAGTGACAATGTCAGATAAACTGACTGTTCTACAATTATGAAATATGTCTGCTCATTCCAGCATCAGTTTACCAAAAGCGTCTCTTCATTTCTGATTAACTGCTCAACTAATTCCAAGAAGCAGTGTTTTATATAAATGTCCAGGTTCGTTTTAACAAAGTAAAACTCCAACACCAAATCCAATCAGTGGTCATTTCGCTTTTCCTTTTCCTTCAATTGCCTTGCGGGCGCATTGACGATTTAGGACATGTCATTGCCATGAATGTACCATATTGTTGCAACAGAAACAGTCTCAGGTTCCTTAGACTTAAGTCTAATAAAAAGATCAGTCACGTAAACAAGTATCGGTACAGATCTATCACCTTACAGGCATTCATCTCATATTACATATATAAGTAATAGGCTCTTCAATACATACTCGCACATACGGAAGAGCTGCTAATGGTAGCCATAAGTGAATGATGTAGGACAAGAAAACAAAAGAAAATCTAATCTAGTCCATCCAGTTAACTCATGCATTAAGCTGGAGAAACATCATTATGTCGATCCATTGATCAATTGTGGGCTGTTCTTAAGCCCATTTATGCAGGCACTACAAAATAAAGAATGAAATCAAAGAAGCTAGCTACATTTAGAAATTTATTCTGGAAATGTCTCCTAATTAAATAAGGAAACTAGATATCATAAATCTAGGAGCACAACTATCCAAATCTTTCTAGTCTCCCATCACTTAGCTCCAGAACATGTACACATCAAGCAGAGAAATATCACATTGCACTATTATCAGTTTCATTTGCACCGGCGGATCATGGTAGAGCAATTCCAAGGTCTTATAGAACCAAACAACACTTAACTCAGTATCAATACAATAAAAACGCATACACGGATTAGCTGAAATAAGTCCACTAGACAATACGCATAAGGTGAAACGAAACTAGTGTCGAACCAGTGCTGCTCCGCGGAAGTAAAATAAAGACCGAAATACATTGAAATTCACCTGTTCTTCAAAGGAAACAACACGGTGTTGGATCTGATTGAGGGTATAATGAGCAATTTCCTTCTGAAACTCAGGCTCCAACCTCCCTAGCTCCTGGGCAAACGTCTGCAGCAGCTGTCTCGACACCACAAGCGGCACATCGTCCGATAACACTGAAATACACAAAATCCACCACACAAATTACACCAAAATAGACATACAAAAATCGACGCGGTGAATTTACACAAACCAATGGAGAGAAACCGCAACTGTGATCGATGAATTGCTTGGCTTGGACGACATCGTTTGAGGAGAGGACGGAGGCGAGAATGTGCTTGTACTGTTCGATCTTTTGCCGCTGGTCACTGATCGCTGACGCGCTCGCGAATGCGCTCTCCATCACTGTGTCCGTAGAGTTTTTCCTCTCTTTTGTTCTGACGCAATTTTGAATAGTTTTTAGAACCCTATTTTAATGTTTAGGAAGGCGAACTGCGTAAATATGGCTCGCAATTATCCCCTTAATCTCAAAATTGAAAATTCAAAAAATGTTCAAATTTCCGCTACTTTTACATTATTAGATTATAATTAATGGACCCTTCAAAAAAAAAGATTATAATTAATGGACGTTCAAAAAATTATTTTTATCATTAAAAAAAATCTTAAAACTCTAGACTTAGAGTCTCATAAAAAAAGTATGAAAATAGTTTACTCTATACTATTATTATTTGCATCATAAATATATTATATTATAGGAAAATAATGTCAATTTTTAGGGTTTTTGGAAAAAAAATGAAAATAATAAATTATGTAATATATTTTTCTTACAATAGTTGTTGTTTATGACAACAACTATTTCAAACCCTAAATCGTCTCGTCCAAAAAAATTCAAACAATTAATTAAATATTTCAAATCTTATCTATGTTGGAATTTTTATTTTTCGACGGTCATAAATTAATGGGTATTTGGCACTTATGTAATCACTTTGATTGTCGAGTCGTGAAATTGTAAAATTTTTTGTTAAACTAAAAATATAATTAGTTTTTACTTACACTTCTTTAATAAATATTTGAAATAATTGAACTTGAGAATTACTATTGGAGTTTAGTTATTAAGAATATGAAGAAGTTAATATAAATTTCCAACTATAAAGTATTATCATTAAAGTTTATACTAAACCACTGCTAAATTGCCACTCAACAATCACTAGCAAACAACTCCTTGTTTGATTAAATTAGTAAATTTTGTTTAAGAAATAAATGTTATTATTTTTAAAACTATATTTCTTAGTGAAACCAAATACAAGAAGCAGGGATTTTTAAAAGAAAATGTAAAAATCTTATTTGAAAATTATTTTTTATAATATTTGAACAAAATAATATTATTAATTTTATTTTATTGAATGCCAGTGATGCGAAATGACAATTAACTCAGTGAAAATTTCAAATTTTATATTAAAAATTAGGTTAAATACATTTACCACTCCTGAAGTATTCACCCCACATCAATTACCCCATAAAATATTAAAACCTTCAAAAAATACCCTGACCTTCGAACACCTTTAATTTTGAAATTAAAAAAGTTCATTTTACCCTTACTAAAAAATAATTTATGAAAAAAAAAATTGAAGGAATTTTTAAAATACCAAAACCACTCTTTTTTTAAGTTTTATCTAATTCTATTTTTATTTTTTCATCGAGCTCTTTTTATTTTTATAATTCTAAAGTATTTGGAGCTCATTTTATTTTAGTTTCACTTATTTATCAAACCAAGTTAAAAATAAATTTATACACTCATATAATTACCATATTTATATAATTACCATATATATATAAATATATATTAATTGTATATTTTATTATTAGTTCATGATTAACTCTTTCGGTTTTATTAATTGTATATTTGTTTAAGTAAATCTATAAATATATATACATATATATGCATGTATAAATTTATTTTTAATTTGGTTTGACAAACAAAGGAAACTAAAATAAAATGTGCTCCAAGTACTTTAGGATTACGAAAATAAAAAGAGCTCGATGAACAAGTGAAACTAGAATTAGACAAAGTTTCAAAAAAGAGTGATTTTGATATTTTAAAAATTCTTTTAATTTTTTTTTCGAAAAGTAATTTTTAGTAAGGGTAAAATGGACTTTTGAACTTAAAAATGAAATGAGTTAGAAGGGCAGGGGTTTTTTTTTAAGGTTTTAATACTTTATGGGATAATTGATGTGGGTTGAATACTTCAAGGATGGTAACTGTATTTCACCCTTAAAAATAAGTTAAAACTTATTATTTTATTAGAAGAATTTAAAAAGCTTAAAGCATCTTATTTTAAAATTTTAGGGATTTTATGCACTCCTCTCCAGTTTTTGTTATAAAACCATTCAAATTTTAACAAATATTTTATAACATTTATAAGTTCATTAAATACTCAATTAGTATGTCAGAATAAATATTACACGTTTTAATTAAGGGGTTGAATCAAGAGATATAATTAAGGTTTAAGAGTAAAGTGTATTTACTAGTAAAATTGAAAAAATAGTCCCACATCTTAGGATCATTTCATACATGATTTCATATTTTACGAAATTTTAAAATTAACCCTATGTTTTATTAAAATATTGTAAAAAGAGAAATGTTGTGATTTTATCCCTTCAGTGATGAGCCCAAAACAAGGAAAAATAAAATCCTATTTTACTATTATAGGCAGGAATGGGGGTTTACAACAATAACCTCTTTCTAAATTACAGATTTGTAATTGGGGGAATTTTCGGAAGAACACAAAGAGATGGTTAGTGTAAACAGTAAAATATATAAATGTGTACGTAGTAGAACTGAGCAAGAAAACAGTAAAAGAACCGAGAGATGAGAATCGGCTCATATTCTCAAATCCGATGGGAGGGAGCCCACCGTTCCCAAACGCCGGTAATGCACACGGTTGCTTGGACAATATCCTCTTTTGAGAATACATGATCCATGGTAGGGATGTAATGATTTGGCCCATGTCCCTCAAATCCAGGCCCAAGTCCCCCAACCCATCACATGGATGGCTTGGCCCAAATTCCCTCATCGGTCCACTTGATTTGCCCGGCCCACTCTGATGACCCGCTCCGGCTCTGTTGCTTAAAAGACTTTCCCCCTTTGTGTTTTGGCAGAATCATATGTCTGCGTGCCCCTTCTTCTTTCTTTATCTAACGCCTCGTCTCCACCTCCATGTTTTTCTCCACCACCATCCTCTACCACCTTTGTGTTATCTCCATGGCTACCTCTCTCCATCACTATAAATCCCGACGGTGGATAAGAAGTGAACAAAAACTTTTCTCTTTGTGAGCAAAAAGCTGTGTGCAAGTT
Source organism: Sesamum alatum (assembly GCA_034509735.1). Taxonomy (NCBI): domain Eukaryota; kingdom Viridiplantae; phylum Streptophyta; class Magnoliopsida; order Lamiales; family Pedaliaceae; genus Sesamum; species Sesamum alatum. The sequence goes on along the minus strand of JACGWO010000002.1, from coordinate 9,378,694 downwards.
ATTTGTGGATTGCTTTGTGCGAATCTTGTGTAGACGAATCATTTGTGGGGTTTCTGGGCCGAGCAACTGTGTGGGTTGCCAACGTTTGGGAACGGTGGGCTCCCTCCCATCGGATATGAGAATCTGAGCCGGTTCTCATCTCTCGATTCTTTTACTATTTGCTCAGTTCTTCTACATACATATTTATATATTTTACTGCTTACACTAACCATCTCGTGTTCTTCTGAAAATTCCCCCAATTACAAATCTGTAATTTAGAAAGAGGTTATTATTGTAAAACCACATTCCCATCTGTAATAGTAAGATGGGATTTTATTTTTCCCTGTTTTGAGCCCATCACTGAAGGGATAAAATCACAACAAGAAAAAGAACAAACGTTTCCAAAAGACCTATTTTTGCAACTTGTGGGGTCTTCTTTGCGACGAGGGATCTTTTTTTGCAACGTCTCTAAACTCTTTTTGCAATTTATAATCGAATATGAGATTAATTTTAAATTTTTATAAAGTAAATTACAGCTATCTCTCCCGAGGTTTGGTATAATTACAAATACCCCATCATTGTTTGAAAAATTACAAATACCCCATGAGGCTTGTAACCGTCTAACAAATAACCGATTTTCATCCATTTTATGGGTGAACTTACCAAAATGCCCTTATGCAATCTAAATTATTCTTAATTTTTTTTGAATTTTTTGGACTACAATACGCAGAGAGAGGTTTCTTAAGGGTTCGTTTGGTTCAAATGAGAGGAAATGGGAAGTGAAATGAGGAGGGGGAGGGGAAGGGGGAAGGTGAGGGAAAGAATAATAGTTTTCTTCAAATTGTTTGGTATGATTGGAAGGGGAGTAAATCTCAAATACTTTCCGTTGTTTTGTAGGAGAAAATTAAATTGATAAAAAAAGACTATTTTTTGTAATTTTATAATTTAACCCTTTCTTTTTATTGTATTAGAAAATAAATAAGTTAATATTATACTAATATCAAAGATCTAAAAATCTTAGTAATAAAAATATATATAAAACAAGAACAATAATATTTTTTATTAATAAAAATATTTATCAAAACGAATATTGTTCATTTATTCTAAACTATTCTGTTTAAATAGAATAAAAATTACCCGTGCCGATGGCGGGAAAAGGGAACACGATTAGAGGAAAGGATTATTCAATTAAGATGAATAGCAAATTAGCAATAAAAAATTCTGAAAAATTGCAAATGCAAAGTATGTTTATCGGAGTGTTGACTTCGACGTAGTAGTTTTTTCAATGATTTGATTATCTTTTCTTTGGCGATTTTGTACGATATTATCAGCAAAAATGAGAATAGAATTGGAGGGATATATATATATATATGGGAAATAGAGTATATAAAAATAAAATATGTATTTTTTCATCTTTTTAAGCTCTATACTTCCACTTTTCGGCCCAATTTCAGACGGAAACGAAATTGAACTCCGGAGGGGTTTCATATACATCCAGTTTTACTTCCCTTCCATCTCTTCCCCCAACCAAACACTAAAATCTTTTTTATACATCCCCTTTTACTTTCACTTCTCGTATACTTCCACTTTTCCCCCAACCAAACATACTCTAAGTTTTTTACACAGAGGAGCAATAATGCAATTTGTCTTGGTTGATTTTTTTACAATTTTAACTAAAAAATTAAGGGCGAAATAGTTATTTTAGACTTTTGATTAAAAATTACAAACTTCATGGATATTTATAATTTTTTAAATAATGAAAAAGTATTTATAATTATGTCAAAACTTAAGGGAAGTACCGGTAATTTACCCACTTTTATAATATAAAATAAAATGAGCATCAACTACAAATTTGCTAGTATATGCGGCAATGCCACTAAATACTAATTACCGCATCAGTAAAATTGTATAACTAGTGTCTGGTCTTCACCTCTCCAGTTCATAGTTTACAGCCAAAACCGATTCGCGAATCCTTACAGTGATGAACTGGGTTCAACGCAAGATTTATCTTTACAATGTTACGTTTGGGCTCTACATGCTCGATTGGTGGGAGCGTTACCTTTTCAGTATCCTTTTCCTGTTTGTGTTTTCGTCCCTTTCTTCCTTTCCCTGGGATTTGATTTGTTCATAGCGTGGATTGATGGGTAATTTTGATATTAATTGATAGATGAAACTTCTCAAGGTCAATTGATTGCTAGGGTTTAATCTTTTTGGACCTTAATGTTTCCAAGATACGCTGGTTATTGTGTTGATGTGGTTTGTTTTCTACAACAGTTCGCGATACGTCGCTGATTTCTGCAAAAGGTAAGCTGATAATTCTCGTCCATTGATTGGTAGCTTAGTTCACATAATTTTATTTTTCATGTTATTGTTTCTTATGCAATTGATGTTTAGTCAGTAAATGTATTTGTCTCTTTGCATCTATTGTGTATTCTTATGGCTGCTACTTATATTTTTCTGTTAATTGCCTTAATGAATGATCGTCTTGCATTGAAAATGCGAATCCCAGATGTAACTCGTAATGGAAGAAAACCACTTTTCGAAAATTTTGAGGTAATTTCTGAGTTGTATCGAGTCCAATTACTGAATCTGAAGAATGAATCTGCAATACAACTATGTTCTAAACACATGTTTAGTTTAAACTGATCATTGCCCTTTGTCAAGCTCGTTTGGTGAAAGTATAAACTGATCATGCATTGATTTAGTTTCTATTTCTTCCAAAATTACCTTTAATCTTAATGCCATTCACAGAATTAGATTCATTGGTTTGCATTTATAGTGGGTGATACTATCAATGAATTAACTACAGTAAGGCAGCATTGCAACTATCTTCAAGGTGGTAAGTGGATGGTCTTTGTTATATTGGTTCTATTCTTTACAAGCATCTTGAATGTTAAGGAGTGCCTGGAGAGAACCAATGATGTAACTTTGGTTAGAATTCAATTAAACTTTGCTTAAAAGTGTTCTAGCATCGTTTCTTAGAAATATACTAGCAATAGATGGTTACTGCCAGAATTCTGACTCTAACCTTTTGCGTCCAGCATCAATTGCAAGGACTTGAGGATGTGGTGAAATTCTTGGCCTAGTCAATGACAATGCGCATTAAATTCTGAAGATGTTTATATGAGGGATATCTTCTACTGCAAACACACGCTCTGCATAATTCCCTTTTTAATGGTGTAAATATGTTTCTTGGTGAGATCTTTAGCTGTCACAAAATGTCCCTCCAAGCCCTGATCCCAACTCAAGGCCATCTTTCCATATTAGTTAAGTAGTGGAACTGCTCCCATTTGCATCTCTAAGGAGACTGATTAGGATTTGTGAATCAGAATGTGATGAAATTCTGGAAATGAGTTTTCGGGCTGATTCTTCAACACCCGTTTTGCCCATTTAATAGAATGTTCAGCATGTTACACTATGAATAGAGTTGACGACTTGCACCCAAACCAACAACTCAAGGTTTAGGAGAAGGTGCCAGTCGCTGGAAGTATGTATTTGTTTCGGTAGTTTTCTTCAATTTTTCAGAATGTTAAAGAGAGACTGCATACTGAAAGCAAGGACCTGAGTATCATGGCTTAAACTAGAAAATTAGGAGCTTCCCTGAGTTTAATTTCAGGCGCTACACCTTCCCATTTACCAAACCAACGTGTTTCTGAATTTGCTCGCCTAATTCAGTAAACTGATCCTCTCTGCATTTCTTATTGATTGTTTGCTTCTAAATTTCTCTTTCTGTGTGTGTTTGTGTAGGCATATGCACTGAGTATGCTTTGGATAGTGAATACTAGCACGGCGTTGTACGTACTGGAGGAAGGCTGAGGAATAAAGAAGTCTTACCACGGTCTAGAAGCAGTTTGCCAAACTATGACAATTGAATTCTTGTAAATCTACTTTTGCTTTTTTTTTCTCATAAAACTTTCAAATTGTTACTCGTAAGCTAGTGTGCACTGAACCACTGGTCAAAGAACAAATTCTGGTCTATAGACCGTTATGAAAGATGAAATCGCTCATGTTGCTTGGACATGTAACTCTTAGTCTCTGCCTTACATAGGTCCCAGGAACTCGAAGATGATGTGTTATCTGGGAAATTATAGCTCAGACTGAATTTGGCCAAATTTAAACCAATCCCATATCAAATGTTATTTGTTATGTGATTGTTTTGATTCGACTAAACATAGTTTATGTAAAAATTTTGCGTGTTATCTTTATTGCGATTTGATTGGATGCAAACCCATAAGTCTTTTAAGTTATGGCTTGCATGTTATAGACAGGCAGGAAGAATGTAGAGGTCTCTTTTATCAGCCATCATTTCCCTGCACCTTGGCATATGCAGCAGCACACAAAATTTTCTTTTATTGGTAAATAAGAGAAGGAATTATTGTCTCATTGCTTGGTTTGGGATACTCAGGTGTGGATTGCAAGTCATGACATGGACATGATGATGTCTGTATTGCATAGAAAATGAAGTGCAGAATACTAACATTTTTTGGTTCAATAGTACCCAAGGTAATTTTATCATTCCTTTCAAATTAGTCCAACGAATTATTTTCAGATTTGATTTGATTCTCTTTGTCGATTTCAGGGATGCATTGGTGGGAAAGTAACCTAACGTCTTGGGGGGGGGTGGGACGTCCTGACTCGTGTTATTGATCATAATCAAAATCGTAACTAAAAAAGAATTGAAGAAGTTAGATGGTCAGATTGGATTGGATTGTGAGTTCAATTGAATAACTTAAAATCAATAATACGTTAATCGAAGGTAAATATAATTTTCATTCAAATTTTTTTTACGTATAATTATACCAAATTTAATAGAAGAATCATGTATCCTGTATCAAAATATCCAAAACAAGAAAGAAAACTAGCTTTGAACAACCGTCAAGGCAGCTATAATTACAAACAAATATGTGAGGACTGGAATCCACATAAATTTCAAAAAGGAATACTCATAATGGGTAATAGGTAATAGGGAAGGGTAGTGCTTTTTTAAGCACGTAGGGCTGCACATGCAAAATTAAGTAGTTCAAAATGAGTGGTGGCATTGACCAATATCATAATAATACTATAACTAGTCTTTATGTATTAGCCCATCTCCTCTTATCATTAAACTTTAGAAAAATAGTCATCACCAAATATTACAACCATACAAACATAATCAAAATGCTGATGATTGCAACAATTCACTTATTTTTAGTATTATTATATATTTATTATGCCTTTTATTGACATTTGATTTCATCATAATAATGTGTTGCAATTACAGCTGTATGCTTTTCCACTAGACATCTTTTCTTGTCGAGGGGTTCAAATTTTTTGGTTGTCCCAAATCAAGATTATTCAAATTTCTTATATTAATAGTAAGATGGTTATTTCTCATTTTTTTTGGAGTAAGAGACAACTTATACTGAATACTTATCATTTCAATTTACAACAAGGTGTAAATAGATTAAGACTGGTATCGCTTGCTTGTTTATATTTTTTATTTTCAGTGAAAAATATTTATTTTATTTTATATAGGTTTTCTTATGAGAATGAGAATATATTTAGATTAATTATGAGATTGTGGTGTCAAATCATTGTATTTTCAACGAGAATATATATAAATAAATATATTTTTATTTTAATTACGGTTTCAAAATTAAAAATTAAAAATAAAAACATAAAAAATAGGCTTATTATTTCCTGATTTTTACCAAATACTCCCACTTCAGTTTTTTTCTATTTTTTACTCCTATTTTCAAATATTATCAACTTTTATATAAAAAAAAAAACATAAAGTTTTTGCAAACTTTTCAAGATTTTTAGAGTTGCTCTGACTTTAAATTGAGAAGAATTTTAAAGCTTATTAACAACTATGATGGAAAGGAGATATTTATGTCATAATACCACTTTGGGCAAGCCACTGATTAATGAATATATTTAGAAATGTTACAACCTTAAAGTGAACCTTGTTGAGGTCTAATCATTGGCCATTAATACAATTAAGTACATAATTTATGAGACACAGAGAGAGAAATGTTTCTGTGGGACTTTGGTCTGCTCTCATCCAACCAACTCATCTAATTATATACAATCATAAACGTACTAAGTATCAAATTAATACTTGGAATGTCTAATCACTAGTAATTAATCTTATAAAATTGCCAAAACCTCATGATAGTGATCTAAACTAGCAAAGTAATACAAATTCTATTAATGGTGTACCAAATTGGGTTAAGGCTTTTAAGAGTGAATTTAGGTGACTGCTAGTTTTAATGAGCAAGATACGATTCAATTCTCTCTGGTGGAAAGTTTACAAAATAAACCACCATCAGAACCACATCAAAAAGCCCCCGATTATAGCTATTCGATTATACTAGAAGGTCATAAGAATATAACTTTTTTTTTAACACACACGTCCAACTTACGTACACACCCAGATTCAAACACATGATCTCCCGTAAAAAATCTTGAGCCCAAACTGTTTGGGTTGTCCCCCCAACGGATAAAGATCAAGAATGTTACGACAATCAAACTCACTGCACAAACAGTGACTATTTTTATAAATTTATCCCAATTATACGATTTCACGTTAAACACAAGCACCGAAATGATCGAATGTTTACGATGAGTCTACACATATTAGGTCTTTAGGATGCACCGGGTCAGGTCGTAAATATCTTAAATTAATAAAATGAATACAGAACTTGTCTGAATATCGTAAATATAATGTGAATAAGTCTTGATACGATCTTTACAAGATATATCAAATATTATTAAACTATTAGAATGAAATAAATAATTTTGAGAATTGTAGCAAAATTATTGCAGAGGGAGAGGGAGTAGGTACAAATACAATGTAGTCAAAGTCAGTGTAAGAGGAGCAAAGAACAAACGTTGGCAAAATGGATAGAGATAGTGCAGTGTTTGGTACCAAATTTTGTCACGGATCTCACCACATTAGGGATTTTATCATTTATAATTATCCCTTTGCCCATAAGGGAATTTAAGCTTATTTTGACCTTTGACCTCCCAAAACCTACAGTCTACACCCTCTTTCGATTTTCGCACGCGCTACCCCACTCGCGTGGTTTCACTTATGCAATCAGGGGCGTTTCCGCCATTTCCTTTTAATACTAAACAAAAATAAAAATTTCAATGTAAGTATAGATTTTTTATTATGAAAATTAATAACTGGATGGAGAAAAAAATCAACTTAGCAAAGGAAAAAGTTGGCATTTTCCAAAATGGTAAATTAAATAATTAAATGGTATTTTCTATTAAGAGATTAAATGACATATGGTAAGTAGCATGATTTTCTATAATGAATAAAGTCTATAACTAAGCTAAGTTCAAGGAGATAATGTATGAAATTTAGAAATCCAGTCCAAGTTCAAGGAGGTAGTGTAGTGGTTACTAGTATAAATGACTCTAATGAACGAAGCCTATAAAAGGAGTCCAGGTTTAATAAAATAACACAACACGATTCAAATCCTTCATTAGTGCAATAATAAATGACTAACCATTATATTGGCTCTGAGAGGAAGAAGGATGGAAGAGAAAAAAACATAGGCTTGTTTTATACTATAGTGTAAATGTGCTAAATTCACTAGAAAAAAAAATTAATATTAGCTACATTTTAATGATCACGATTAAAAATCGTGGTAAATAACTATTATTAACTACGACTAAGTAAAAATCGATGCAAAAACTAGTTTTTCCACCATGAAAAATTTATTTGCCATGGATTTTAGTCGTGGTAAAAACATTCACCATAGATTTTAGCCATGATAAATGTTTTAGCCACCCTCGCAGAAACCACTGCCGACAACCGTTGCGTGGCCGTGGTCAATGACTATTCGCCACGGTTTTAAAGAGCAGTTTGGTAGCTCGCAAAGCTCATAACCTTGAGGTCACGGGTTCAAATCCTGTCTGGTTATTTAGTATTAACCATGGCAATTAGCCATGGTTAAATGTCATTTTTTTTGTAGTGTTGCACTCCCGATTGATAAAATTTTTGTATTATGGTGTAATTGTACTAAATTATCTATGTGACTATTTTTTATACCATTAATAACTTGATCATATTGCAATTAGAATATTATAGAAAATGAAAATAGAAATGAATTTTTTAATTCATACTAATATAAAAAAAATCACTCCGTGATACCGCAATATTAAATTTTAAAATATTAATTATATCCCTAAATATTTACATAATGTAATTATATTTTTTTAAATGGTCAATGTCTTCTACTAATCGCCAACTTATTACTATTTTTACCTTCATTTTCATTCATGTTTATCATTGCTCCACTTCAATCATGAGGTAAATTTTATTTTCTAAAATTTCTATTATGTTAATATGATTATATGCACACAGATATTGTATGCGTGCCAGGATTACTACTTTATCTATATTAATATAAAGAAAAAAAAAATTTCATTCCTATTCCCAAAAATAGTTACTTATATTGCGATATAATTTTTTGTTGTGTCAATAATACGTTAAGTTAATTTTTTTTAATAAATATGATATGTTAAATGGCATATATATATTTATAATATATTTTAAATATAAAATATTATTTATTATATGCACGTAGAGACAACATTATAAATTAATTAATAAAAAATATGGAATTAAGGGGAGGGGTATAAATGTCATTATAGACGCACAGACTTTTTTTCACAATGCAGGTTCAAACACCGAAGGTGGTCATTAAACGACAAACCAATTGACAGAATAGTAGTGAGTTCCCCCGACAAGTGTCCAGGGGATGCAGATTTCTCCACGTGGACGGCAGGATTCTAGCTACTCAATTCTTCCGACCGAAGAAGCAAAATGTAACTGAAGGCTCTCATTTCTCTAACCACAGTTGAAACCTTAACCACGGTTAACTCCGCCGCTTCAACAACAATCAGCTTTCTTTAATCATGGGTTTACACACCACTCTTCTCCTCTCTCACCATTGTTACTTATATTAATCATCATCATATTATTAATAAATTCAGTTCGAATCTCTCTTTGTGTCTCTCTCTCTCTCTGAATACGAAGAAAGTACGTAATTAGTAGAATTTATAATGCAAGAGTTTGAAAGCGCCGTCGTGTATGAACACGGGGTGCTTCGTGGGCTGCTGGGTTGAACCGGCGCCTCCCATTTTTGCTTAGTTCGAGAGAGAGCTTTTTGCTTTGAGATTTTCGAGGGATTTAATGTTTGGGTGTTGAATTTTGGACTGAATCACCATTCTTGTTTAGAAAGAAAAACAGTTTCCAAGACCCGTAAATTTCTGTTTTTTTTTTTTTCTTGAGCTTGAATTGGAGTTGTGTTATCTGCTTAAATTATGTGAAAAGTTTAACCTTTTTCGGCTATACTGATCTTTAGTTGAAAAGAATAAATTAATCAGTTAGAGTCTTGAGCAAGAAATCATGGAAATGGAGAATTCATCACAAATCCCAGTTCCAGCAGCTTCTGGAGAATCCAATATCCCCACTGCTGGTAATGAAACAAAATCTGATCAACCTGCAGAAACAGCTCAGCCCACCAAGAAAAAGCGGAGTCTTCCGGGAATGCCTGGTAAAAATGAAAAATTTTATGTTCTTGTTAGCTGTAAGTCTATGATTTTTTTGCCTTTTCTTGATTTTTCTTTGTGTTTGATAGATCCAGGTGCTGAAGTGATTGCCTTATCGCCAAAGACATTACTGGCTACAAACAGATTTGTATGCGAGATCTGCAACAAAGGATTCCAGCGGGACCAGAATTTGCAGCTCCACAGGCGGGGCCACAACTTGCCGTGGAAACTCCGGCAAAGGACCAGCAAAGAAGTGAGAAAGCGCGTTTACGTGTGCCCGGAGCCCACTTGTATTCATCATGATCCCTCGAGAGCTCTCGGCGACCTCACCGGAATCAAGAAACATTTCTGCCGGAAACACGGCGAGAAGAAGTATAAGTGCGAGCGGTGTTCCAAGAAATACGCGGTTCATTCTGATTGGAAAGCCCACATGAAAACTTGTGGGACTCGAGAGTATCGTTGTGATTGTGGCACTTTGTTTTCTAGGTGAATTTCCAGTTTTATGAAATAGCAGCAAATCAAGAAAAGTACACTTTTTGGCGTGCATTTATATCTAGGACTGTTGTTTGCTGATTGAATTATGGTGTTGTTCTGTGCTGAAAATTGATAGGAGGGACAGTTTTGTCACACATAGAGCGTTTTGCGATGCATTGGCGCAGGAGGGTCCCCGGACGTTGTCTCAACCTCTGCCGGCCACGAGTTCAGGTGGAGATTTGAAGGTTCAGGTTCTTGCACCGCCGCCCCCGCCCCCTGCTGCTTCCAGTCCGCCGCCACCTCCGCTTACTCCGTCCACCGGCGTGTTGTCCCCGGTGCTGTCCATACAAAGTTCAGGTGAACTCTCGTTATTACATCCTAAACGAGTATCTCTTAATGTTTCTTGAATTGTTTTTTCAGGTTTTTTGCTTTTGTTTTCTTTCCTATGAATTGTTTTCTTCGGCATGTAGTTGCTTTCCTTCATTATTTTGTTACCCGCACATTGTAATTAAGTGGTCTTTTAGGCCTGTCCGAATGTGGCAGTGTAATAATGTAAGCTCAAAGATCGAAGATTTCGTGAGGGAAAGTAGTGTATGATTGCATCTGCTTTTACTCGAAAGTTGGCTTTTTAAGTTCAAGTTGTTGCATATTGTGATTCAGGATTTTAAAGCCATTTTCTTTTCAAAAAGCTGATGCTTTTGTTGATCGAGTGATCTTTCCACTTCTTTGCCATGTTCTTTTCATGGTATCAGCTGAATTGGCTCCGGAGAATCAGACTGTTCAAATACAACCATCACCTGGAACAGCAGCTTTATCATCTTCCACCACCACAAGCATCACTATCGGCGCTGCAGCCGCCACCCGGGCCACGACGGCCAACACCCCGGGTAGCTCTTCCACCTCTATTGGCCTTGTGTCCGGCTGCACCGGAATTTTTTCTAGTATATTCAATGCGTCGACCTCTGTTGAACCGTCGGCCCAACCGGCATCATACCCTGGCTTGATATGCGCAATGGCTGGACCTGATCAGCAAGCCATCGACCCAATATCACTCTCGCTGTCCTCATCTTTGTATGGATCATCATCTTTATTCTCAGCCGCATCGGAAGTCAATCCCCAACAGCACTATGGTTCAAGCCCCCAACCGGCACTATCTGCAACTGCATTGCTCCAGAAAGCAGCCCAGATTGGCACAACATCGTCTAGTTCTTCATTCCTCCGTGGCCTAGGGTTGGCAATGCCGTCTCAGTCCTTGGTTCAAGACAATGCCTCGACTATGGCTTCATCGACTACATCTTCGAATACTCCTTTGCATTGGAACAGTGGTGTGAAGCTCGAAAGCAACTCACTGGCGTCCGGGCTCGGACTTGGGCTTTCGTCTAGCAGATCGTCAGGCTTCAATGGATCTATAATGAGCCCTTCGACGAGTCTGTATGGCAATAAGCCCACGACTCTTGATTTTCTCGGGCTTGGAGTTGGAGGCGGTGAAGCTTCTTCCAGTGGGTTCTCAGCCTTCTTAAGCTCAATCCAGGGTGGGCTCGACATGGCATCGACTTCATTTGCCGGGGTAAGAAGAGCCGGGGAGACATGGGATGATCCAGCTGATAGGAAACCTTCGGTGTAAGTGTCATCTCTTGGTTTTTCAAGTTGGTGAGATCTAGTGGTGTAAGATGGGGAAGTTCTAGCCTAAACCGGGTTTGGCTAGATCAGAACTAGTTATATGATAAGTGTAATACACTTGTCGTATGATTGGCGTACAGTTCAGGAAAAGTCACCAATCACATGATCATTGACCAGTGTATTACACTTGCTCTATGTTGACTTAGGTTGGATCAAATTTGATTTGGTTAAGAATTTTTCTGTGTAAGATGTATGTATACCAGCTCCAAGCGCTTCTGTACATAATTGGCTTCGTTTTATAGTATGTTGGGCAACTCATTAGCAATTTAGTGGGCGGGAAGCAGAGTGTGTATATGGGAAACTCATGTAATTTTTTCTCTTCCTAAGTTTTATAGTTGGGATAGCAGATGCTACTTTCATTTGAGGGTATGTTTGCTTATTCCTTAAAAATAGATTACGGATATACAAGTTTTTCTTACATTGCAACATTTTTTTTCTAGTTTCTCATGATTTTTGAACTGGTTGATATTACGGGGGTTGAGAGGTATATACAATATTTTGAGTCGACATATGTGAATTTTTTATTTTAAATTTTATTGAATTTTTTATTCATCTAATATGTATATGCACTTTCTTAAAAAATCACGTCATTTATTTTATGGGAAAAAGCATTTTATAATTAAAAAGTAATTTTTCTGTGATATTGCAAATGAGTATTATTTTTTATAAAATAATAAATAATAATTTATTTTTTATATTTTTTTTAAAATAAAATAATTTACCCACTGTATTTTTTAAAATGAAGCAATTTACCTCCTTGCTTAGGGGTAAATTGTTTTATTTTTAAAAACATAGATGGGTAAATTATTTTTTTTTTATAAGGGGGTAATTTGCTCATTCGTAATATCACATGAGGTAAATTATATTAAACCCTTTATTTTATTTTAAAAAAGTTTATGCACACTTGCCGTGTATATGTTAAGATAGATTACACAATAAGATTTGAAATAATCCAGACTGGAGTATGGCAACACTATGAATTTTGGACAAGTTTCCAAAGAAAACTAAGTTGATCATTAAAAACATTATTATGATGAAATTAGACTTTTGTTCGATGGTCAGTGAGAAATGTAATTGTTACGCGATTAATGTATAATTTAAAAATAATAGTTAATTATGATAAGATTATACTTATACTTAGTTTGTATTTACAACCAACATTATCTCTTGATTTGGAACCACAAGAGATAATGGTGGTTGTAAATCCACATCCGCCACTTGTGCATGTACATGCATTGGCACCCAGGTGGACGCCGCGCCAGTCTCCTCCCTGAATTTATAACGAGCCTTGAGGAATTTCTTTTGCATGAGGCTATTTCTCTTTGGGTTGTGTGTGCTTTTGGGCTTTGGTTGAATTTTCTGTAAATTGGACTACTTCTTAGATTGTGAACATTTTTGGGGTGTCAATCTTAATTTTCCATCTGTTTGGTAAGGATCGCAAATTAGTAGAGTAGTGTGGGGCCTTGTCCCGAACCCCTAAACATATTTCGGACGTTATTTATTTGGATATATTTAATCTTTTTAATTCTTATTTCATACATATATTTATAAGATAAATTATATGGAAGCAATTTATTAGATGTTGTAAATGATATACATAAAAATGGGTTGATCCAAAAGGTTCAAACGACCTAAAAGAAAGAAAGAGATCGCACAAGTCCAAAGGAATGCAAGACTCAAAATGTCTCTAAGGGGGCTGAATTCGTGCCCTCAGGAAGTCCAGTCCAAGTAGAGCCCACAGGAAATCTGGTAGGGCTAGCTCCCTAGACAATAAATTGGCTAAAAAAAGTTTAATCGACCCAAATCTGAGAGGGTCCAATCCAAGAAGGCCTAATAGGACCACAAGGAACTTAGGGACTTGAAATCCCCCGGCCGAAGTCAAAGTTCCTCTCACATGGCATCACAGGCAAAATAGGTGGCATCTATTGTAGGATCTATGGAGGCATTTTTCACAGAACCGGATAATGACCAACAGCCCTATCGGGGACACGTGGCGCCCTAGAGAGAAGTACTATAAACCCTAAAAGTTTGGATTCCAACTGGGAGAAGACATCTCTTTAACCACCCCTTCCGAATTCAAAGGAATCCTCAACCGTCTCCTTAAAATCGGGAAGGCATCAAAGATACCCTCATCAATAACAGACTCCAACCACCCCCATAGAATTATGAGTCTCCAACTACCCTACTCGGGGAGAGGGGGGATCCTCCAACCGCTGGGGACTCTCCATCGAATCTGAGAGGGATGCATCATCATCTAACAACTTTGAGGTCATGCTCCACCAAATCCGTGATTTCCTTCAACCAATTGAAGGTTGCCTATAAATAGAGACCTCCCCCGTGGGAGAAGACAAGTTATTTAATCATCCTATGACAACTTGTACCTTGATACTACAATTTGAGCCTATATTATCCAACTTTCAGCTTCATGCTACCATTTAGATCGAAGGAATACTTATAATCCAAAGACTAGGAGGCACACATTGATAAGTGAAGTGAGCAGAAAATGCTCGGATAGAAGGATGACTTTGGGTTGGAGGGTCCTAGTCCAAATGTTGATTTGTGTTGGAAAATGGAAACTGCAAAAATACATTAGCACTCTGACGCTCAGTCAACAAATTGTTGAGAAAAAATATAATTGACAAATGCAAGAACAATGATAAAGACAATCATGGTAAGTGTAGCATGAAATGGGTGTGTGCAATGTGTACGACAGAAATATGTTACCCATTTAGGGTAAAGACCCTATATTTATAGGTGAAAGAGTCCTCCTAGCATGAGGACTCTGCCATAGTGAGGACTCTGAGGAGGCAGGTAGGTGAAGGCTCCTTATCGTTGGGAGAATAGGTGGATAATTCCCCTTAAACACGGATGGTAGTTGCAGATAAGGGTGCCAACCTCCACCAGCGCCTTTCGCGGATCCATGTACTGGTCTACGTCAGACAATGATTTGGACGCCTATGGCCTCGCTGGATGCCGTCATGGCCTCCGTGACTTCGACCTTAGGCTGAACTAGCCTCGATGGGGGGCTAGCGTCCCCTCGGGCCTTACTCCTAGTTTTGGTTGGAGAAGATGTGTGCCTAGGCCTCTAGGCCGCTACGTTCTTCAGTCAGCCAGGCCTACTTGATCTGAGCTGGGCCAGCCAGATCTGGGCGTATCACTCAGTCCCCCCCACTCAGAGAAGGAGGAGGACCTGGCCATCCTTCTGAGAGTAGAAGCCTTCTTGGATTTTTTCAGAAATCTTCGCAATTAAGCAAAAGGGACATCTTTCTGGGATTGCTCGTTGGTGTAGGAGATTTGACAGCTACGACGTGAAGCGCTTCATTTTCGGGTGCATGGGCTAACACTTATTGTAAAAAGGGGAATGGTTATTTGCTAACCCGCCCAATCCCTGGCGGTTACCTGGCATGCTTGTGCGTGATTTTAGCTAGCAACCCCTTTACCTGCCTTTTAACTCCTCCAAACTTACTTCTTTCCCACTTTCCCCCCATGGTTTGGAGAGAGAAAATCGATTGGATTTTCTTGCTCTTTATTCTTCCTTCTTGTAAGTGCTTTCTTCTTCCTTTCGCCTTCAGTCTTCTTGATTTATTCTGGTTGTTTGTGTTTTCTATTTTGAAAAAACGATTTTATGAAAAAATGGCTTATTTGGATGAATTGGTATAGTTGATCGGGGAACACCAAGCAGACGATGATGCATGCGAGGCCACCTCGGGGAGGGGGGGCTGGTCCTTCCATTTATGGATGAGCTCGCCGATGGAGTATTCAGAAAGCGATGGAAGAGTCCCGCCATTTACTAGACGAATCCTCTGAAGAGGATGAAGGTTTAAGTGAAGAGGAGGAGGGAGGAGTAGGCGGCGGATTCCTTCCCCAGTGAGGAGGTGGAGCCTCCTGTCACTGGCGGGGAAGGGGAGACGACGACCAGCCCTATTCTCCTGGAGGGTGACTTATCCACCCTTCGCCTCTCCGATCTGGAGACTCTCATGGCTGAGTACTATATCCCCCCTAACTACGTTCTTCTTGTTCCTTCTCCCGATAGCCAACCTGATTTTTCTCCCCCAGATTGCCTATGTTTCTTTTTAGCCCAGTTGAGAGCGGGCCTTCGCTTCCCCATTCCGCCCTTCTATGAGGTTGTTGCCCGTACTTTTAGGGTCCCTTTGAACCAGTTAGCTCCAAACTCTTTTCATCTTTTAGCCGGGTTTGCCGTGACCTTCAAGTACCATGGCCTCATCCCCACAAGTCAGGATTTAAGAGTTGAATTTAAACAATTCAGTGAACATTTTGAATAACTTTGGTACAAAATTATCTAAGTTCAATATTTTAATTAATATATTATCAAAATTAAGTTAGATAATAATATTAGTTTACATAAATGTCACTACAGTTAATAGTTATAAAGATTTTTTGTCAAATCAATAAAATGAAAGAAATTCTTTAGGCCATTCATACTTTTTATAATAGAATAGATAGATAGATATAGATATTCTGAAAAGGAGGATATGCTTATGCTATTGTTACTGCTACGTGCATTTGAATCTCAAATTAATCCTTAAATCACTCCACCTTCTTAAATAACACATATTAATCATATAATTACTTTTTTTTATAGGATATATTAGTTTATAATGAAAAATCAATATGTAATTAAATTCAAACACTATCAAACTCGATTCGATGAACTTTTTGAATAATTTTTGTACATAATTGTCTTACTTCTTCCCCTTAATTGCCTATTTTCAATTGAAAAAACCAGAGCCTGGGGTTTTTCACTTTCCCCCCGCCTAGAGGTACAATTCTTGCCGGCGCCCAATGCCCCCAAGTTGTAGTGGGCCAGTTTCTTCTTCGTCCTTCCTCCCTCTTCCTTATCCATGGGCATTTCCCCACACACTGGTTGCACGACTTTCCTCCCTTGGTTTCCTTTTCCATACATGATTGGGGGCCAACTTTAATCGCTCTCATCGAAGATTTAAATTCCTGACTATATGATTGCTGGGGCTTGGTGGAAGAGAGACTCCTGTCTCACTTCTGGCTCAACCCTAAAGTGGTCCCCTTGGAGGAGCCACTGGGTATTGATCGTTTTTGCATGCTTCTTTAATTTTACGGTTTATGCTTCGTATTTGTAATTGACCTGTTGTTGTCATTTTTTGCAGAAAGCGTCATGTTCAGCAAGTATCTACGAAGTGGTTTACAGGGTGGCTCTGGGGGAAGGCAGGCAACACCCCCTAGCCGGCCCTCTAAGGGGACCCTTACCTCCGATGACTCTAAGGGGACCCCTACCTCCGACGAGGACCACATTAGAGAGCCATCCGGGGAATTATATCTCCCGAATATGCCCTGCCTTTAGGAGTTTTTCCACTTCCACCAGGATGATCTTATCATTCTCAAGGTCGAAGTGCCTTTTCTTCTGTTTGGCCGGTTTCCTCAGAGGGTAAATGTTGAGGAGATGGCTGATGACCGTAGGGTCGATGTCCTCCAAATCTTAAGGGGACCAGGAGAAGAGATCTATATTCTTCCACAAACACTGCATTATGTCCTCCTTTAGGTCTCCCTGCAATTGTGACCCTATCCACATGATCCTCTAGGGAATATTTTTTTTTTGTGTGTTCGAATGACCGATGTGATCATCTACTGAATTATCGCCAACAACCCCGGAGATAGCCTGTCTGAGGAGGTATCCGAGGAAGTGCTGTCGTGAGGGGGATTTAGCGGAGGATCAATGGGAATAGAGGGTCCAACCTCATTTCGCGCAAGGGCCAAAGGAGTTATAGTCAGCACCTTCAACGCCTGAGGATTAGCAGCAATGTCGGTTGCCTTCTACTTGTCAAGTCCGTTTTTGGAAGTATCCATAATTCTCAGTCCTAGTTCTCTATTCCCACAGACGGTACCACTTGATGTGAGCAAAAAGTGTTCCGTCAGAAGGGTGACTTTGGGCTGAAGGGTCCTAGTCCAGATGTTGATTTGTGGGACTTGCAACGTTAGCACTCTGACACTCAAGTCAACGAACTGTCGAGAAAACATATAATTGACGAATGCAAGAATAATCGTGGTAGGTGTAGCATGAAATAAGTGTGCAATGTGTACGACAGTAATATATTACCCATTTAGGGCAAAGACCTTATATTTATCGGTGAACGAGTCTTCCTAGTGTGGGAGTCTGCCATAGTGAGGACTTTGAGGAGACAGGCGGATGAAGGCTCCTTAGCTGTCGGGGGAGTAGGTGGATAATTCCCCTCAAACACGGATAGTAATTCGAAATAAGGGTGTCCAACTTCCACCTGCGCCTTTCTTGGAGTCCATGTTCTGGTCGACGTCAGACGATGATTTGGACCCCCATGGCCTCATTGGTTGCCTCTTGGCCTTCAGGCCTCCGTGACTCCGGTATTGGCTGAAATAGCCTGGATTAGGGCTAGCGTCCCCTTGGGCCTTACTCCTAGTTTGGGCTGGAGAAGATGTGTGCCTAGGTCTCTTGGGCCGCTACGCTCTTTAGTGGGCCAGACCTACTTGATCTGAGTTGGGCCAGCCTTATCTGGCGTATCAATAAACTTCAACGGTAACTCCTAGACTTGCAGAGACGTGTCTTAGGGGTCCCCCTGGGGGAGTAAGAGGGCAGCCCCTTCAGCAAAGAAATCCTGGCAGATGAGCTCCCCCTCAACTGGTCGGCCCTCTAAGGGGACCCTTACCTCCGATGACTCTAAGGGGACCCCTACCTCCAATGAGGACCACATTAGAGAGCCATCCGGGGAATTATATCTCTCGAATATGCCCTGCTTTCAGGAGTTTTTCTACTTCCACCTGGATGATCTTATCATTCTCAGGGTCGAAGTGCCTTTTCTTCTGTTTGACCTGTTTCCTCAGAAGGTCAATGTTGAGGTGATGGCTGATGACTGTAGGGTCGATGTCCTCCAGATCTTGAGGGGACCAGGAGAAGAGATCTATATTCTTTCACAAACACCGCATTAAGTCCTCCTTTAGGTCTTCCTAAAATTGTGACCCTATCCACATGATCCTCTAGGGAATATTTTTTTTTTGTGTGTTCGAAATGACCGATGTGATCATCTACTGAATATCACCAAAAACCCCGGAGATAGCCTGTCTGAGGAGGTATCCGAGGAAGTGCTGTTGCGAGGGGGATCTAGCGGAGGATCAATGGGAATAGAGGGTCCAACCTCATTTCGCGCAAGGGCCAAAGGAGTTATAGTCAACACCTTTAATGCCTGAGGATTAGCAGCAATGTCGGTTGCCTTCTGCTTGTCCAGTCCGTTGTTGGAAGTATCCATAATTCTCACGTCCTAGCTCTCTATTCCCACAGACGGTACCACTTGATGTGAGCAAAAAGTGTTCCGTCAGAAGAGTAACTTTGGGCTGAAGGGTCCTAGTCCAGATGTTGATTTGTACTGGAAAATGGGACTTGCAACGTTAGCACTCTGACACTCAAGTCAGCAAACTGTCGAGAAAGAATATAATTGACGAATGCAAGAATAATCGTGGTAGGTGTAGCATGAAATGGGTGTGCAATGTGTACGACAGTAATATATTACCCATTTAGGGCAAAGACCTTATATTTATAGGTGAACGAGTCTTCTTAGCGTGGGAGTCTGCCATAGTGAGGACTCTGAGGAGGTAGGCGGATGAGGGCTCCTTAGCTGTCGGGGGAATAGGTGGATAATTCCCCTCAAACACGGATAGTAATTGGAAATAAGGGTGTCCAACCTCCACCCGCGCCTTTCTCGAAGTCTATGTACTAGTCGACGTCATACGATGATTTGGACCCCTATGGCCTCGCTGGTTGTCTTTTGGCCTCCGGGCCTCCGTGAATCTGGTCTTGGCTGAAATAGCCTGGATGGGGGCTAGCGTCCCCTCGGCCTTACTCCTAGTTTGGGCTGAAGAAGATGTGTGCCTAGACCTCTTGGGCCACTACGCTCTTTAGTGTGCTAGGCCTACTTGATCTGAGTTGGGCCAGCCATATCTGGGCATATTATTAAACTTCAGCGGTAACTCCTAGACTTGCAGAGACGTGTCTTAGGGGTCCCCTTGGGGGAGTAAGAGAGCAACCCTTTCAGCAAAGAAATCCTGGCAGATGAGCTCCCCCTCAACTGGAATGAGCCTAATCCGCCGGAGTACGACGGTATCATGAATCCTCAGGATGACCTGTCCTGCTTTGAGAATGTTGCCATTCTCCACCATTATACCGTTGGGGTTAAGTGTCATGTGTTCTAACCACCTTCATACGGTTAGCTAATAGTGGTTTATCAATTACCCATGGGATCAATCTGATCATTCAGAGAATTCTGCTTTCTCTTTTTGCATCAATTTGCTACAAGACAACCATGAGCCTTTTTTCAATGCAACAAAAAGAATGAGAATTATTGAGGGGGGTATCTCCAATGTTTTAACTAAGCGGCCTTAGAGGTCCTTCATGCTACCTCTGATATATTAATCTATGTTTTTATGCAGGATTGCAAGTTGGGGATTTTTTTAAGTCCTTAGCTAAGAAGCTGCTCTCAATTTTGACAATCTCTTAGCGCGAACCAAAAAATATATTTACATGGAGGAGGTTAGAGAGTATAAGAATGAAGTCCTTGGTGAAAAATGTAATGAACGGAAGGACGAGACACTGTTCCATGTAGACTTTGATGAACAAGCCCTCATCCATGGAGACACAAAAAGTCCTGCCCCCAGGCAAGAACCCCATCAGAATAAGTCTGGCCACCAGACAGAAACCTTCTCAAAATAAAACCCTGCCCCGTCTGGCAGGTATCCTCTTAGAAAAAGCATTGTCTTCCATACAGACACATAAGTCCTCCTCCGTGGGGATATCCAAGTCCTCATTCAGGTAATAACTAGGCACTTCTTCAGGGGATGTTTAAGCTCTGTTCCGCATCGACACTTAACCTAAGCCCTCCTCCGCTGAGGCACCTAAGCCCTACTTCGAGCGGACACCTTACCCTTCACCTGGCGAGGCCCCTAAGTCCTATTACGAGTAGGCATTTTCAAATAAGCCCTCCTCTGTGGAGGCACATAAGCCCTATTTGGTGGAGACACATAACCTTGCTCCGAGCATGCACCTCCTGAAAAGCCCAGTTCTCTACAGGCACGAAGTAAGCTTTTATTTCTCTAAGCATGTTTATGCTACTAACATTTTCTTGCAGAAAAGTAAAAAAATAAATGGATCCATCTTCGGGCCAGTCTTTTACCTCTGCTAAATGAAAACGCCTACTCTAATAAGTGCTGAAATCTCTAACTATTTGAATGGGGGGCGCTGAATGATGTACATAAAAATGGGCCGTCCCGAAAAGATCCAAGCAATGCAAAAGAAAGAAAGAGAGCGCACAAGCCCAAAGGAATGCAATGCTCAAAATGCCCTGAAGGGGCCCAATTCGTGCCCCCAGAAAGCCCAGTCCAAGTAGAGCCCACAGAAAGTCTGGCAGGCCGCCAAAAAATAAATTGACCACAAGAAATCCAATCAGTCCAAATCTGAGAGGGCCCCAATCCAATAAGGCCTAACAGGACCACAAGGAACTTAGGGACTTGAAATCCCCGAGTCAAAGTCAAAGCTCATCTTACATGGTGTTCACGAGTGACCTAGGTGACATCCACGAAATATCTATGGAGGCACATCTCACAGAATTCCATAAGGACCAACAGCCCCATAGGGGAGACCTGGCGCATCCAGAGAGAAGTACTATAAACCCTAAAAGTTTGGACTCCAGCTAGAGAAGACATCTCATCAATCACCTCCTCCGAATCCGAGGGGAATCCTTAACTGCTTCTTGAAAATCTGGGAAGGCATTCAAGATACCCTTATTAACAGCAGATTCCAACTACCCTAGAGAATCATGGGTCTCCAACTATCCTCCCCCAAATCCAGGGCGAATCCTCCAATCTCTGGGGACTCTCCACCTAATTTGAGGGAAATGCATCATTATCTAACAACTTTGAGGTCATGCTCCAACAAATCCGTGGTCTTCTCCAACCAACTGAAGGTTGTCTATAGATAGAGACCCCCCTCCCCACCGGGAGAAGACAAGTTTTTTATTCTCTTATGATAACTTGTACCATGATACTATAACTTGAGCCTATGTTCGTACTTAGAGCTTGCTTTCAACATCAACATCTCACTTGTATACGCAAACAACGAGAAATAACACTCTCAATTCACGCATTTACACTCTTTTTATTTTCTTGCAATTTACTTCATTATTTTGCACTCTAATTGATCGAACACTACATTTTTTGTTCTCATCAGTAAATAATATTGATTAATTGAAAAAAATATATTGTCATTGGATTCGAGCATTAGATTCTTCTCGCTGTAACAATTTAATTTTGTTAACATTATGTGAGGCGAATAATAGAGAATCTATACTATTGTTATGAGAATTATATTCTCATACCAACTTTTGAACATCTAATGACCCTTTAATTCATTCATTTTCTTCAATAAACTTTAGTCATAATAATAATTTCAAACAATTTCAATAAATTTACTAAACTATCCGTCAAACTTCAACAACTTTTGACACAAAATCATGTTCCATTATTGATAACCAACTTACCAATAAAAATATTAATTATTTATAATTTTTAAATGTTATCGCTTACACTGTGTGTACCGTGTACTGCTAGTTGGAGTAAAATGGTACTATATTATTAGTATGTGGGGTAAATTGAAAACTATTATAAAATAATTTTATAATAACATTTTGCGTGAGCGTAACGTTGACTTCTTTTGTCCCTTTTATCCTCGCCCCTCAAAGTCAGCAAAAGGTCTACCCGCTGAATACTCCCTTTTCTTCAAGAGAACTCTCTTCCCTCCCTTTCACACACACACACCACTGTTCTTCACACACACTACACTGCAAATGTATCTCACTCTTCTATTCTTCTTGTTTCCGCCGCTCGGTTTCTTCTCTTACTATTTCCTGCACAGAATCATATGGGTGCCGCTTATGATCCAGAAACACTTCGAAAAACAAGGCGTGAGAGGCCCCGCCTACCGTCCGATCCTCGGGAACTCAGCTGGGGTCCGGCGGCAATTGATTGCCGACGCGGAGTCGAGGCCGATCTCACGTATCACGCACGATGTTGTTCACCGGGTTATCCCGCATTACTCCAAATGGTCAACGCTTTATGGGAAGAACTTTCTTTATTGGTTTGGGGCTAAGCCCAGATTGGCTGTAGCTGATCCAGACATGATCAAAGAGGTTTTGATGAATACTAATGGGCGGTTCCGAGTAATTAAGTCTAATCCTTCTTCTAAGATGTTGTTAGGTGATGGGCTTGTTGGGCTGGATGGTGAGAGATGGGCTATTCATAGGAGGATCGCCAGCCAGGCCTTTAACATGGAACGAGTTAAGGTGATTTCCTCTCTTTCTTGTTAATTTTTCTAAAATATTTTGTCTGCATGGTCATGATCGATGCTCTATGCGCCTGCATTAGATTTCTAAATACCGGTGGAGGGCCTCACAATTCACATTTTTTCTTTCAATCATATCCCAGTATTTGTTTTAAGCTTATAATTTCAGGGGAAGCCTTTTTGGATTATGTGTATTAGATTAAGTTAAGGATGAAACTTACCTTACATGGTCTTTGTGCAACTATTACTATACAAAATCTTTCGAAAGCTGAACTTTTGTGAATTGGTCTCGACTCTTGAATGATTTGGACCTAAGCTTTTTGTGATGGCAAATGAG
Source organism: Sesamum alatum (assembly GCA_034509735.1). Lineage (NCBI taxonomy): Eukaryota > Viridiplantae > Streptophyta > Magnoliopsida > Lamiales > Pedaliaceae > Sesamum > Sesamum alatum. The sequence continues at coordinate 9,355,325 of JACGWO010000002.1, read as the reverse complement.
TTTGGTGATGGTAACAGGTTTGGGTTCCTGAAATAGTAGCTAGCACCGAAAAAATGCTAAACAGATGGGAGGAAAAGAGAGCGGAGAAAAGTGAATTTGAGTTGGATGTGCACAAAGAACTCCAAGCACTCTCAGCAGACATCATATCCCGGACAGCATTTGGTAGCAGCTTTGAGGAAGGGAAGCGCATTTTTGAACTGCAAGAACGGCAGGTCACCCTTGTTCTGCAAGCATTGAGAAGTGTTTACATCCCTGGATTCAGGTGGCTTGCCTCCGTTATTGTCTTTTCGTGTTTTTCTTGTGTACTTGAAACTTTTTATAGTACATGATATTATTGCAAGGTTTTCATATGGACAAAGCGTTTTGAATTGTGTTTGTTTGCTACATTGAAATACATTGTATAGCATATACTGAACATTTTGCTCCTTGGTTTAATTGCCAACTTGAATGTAAAATGATTTTGGCCTTCATCCTTGTCAAGTAATATGAATCTTGTGTACTGGATAATATACTATTTACAATGCAGAATGTGATTTTCTTCCGTGATCTCTAATTATAAAAGTGGATGCAGGTTTTTGCCCACGAAGAAAAACAGAACGAGGTGGAAACTAGATAGGGAAACTCGACAATCAATTAGAGCATTGATTGAGAAAAAGTAGCAAAAACATAGAAAACCGGCATGCGCTGCTCACGTTATTAATGTCCCCATATAAAAATGAGGATGGTATAGAGGAGAGACTGGATATGGAGGAAATCGTAGATGAATGCAAGACATTCTACTTTGCAGGAAAGGAAACAACTGCCAATCTTTTAACCTGGGCACTTCTCCTTTTAGCACAACATCAAGAATGGCAGACTCAGGCCCGAGATGAAGTTCTTGTGACATGCGGAAGCAACATGAGGCCCTCTGCAGAAAATTTATCCGATTTCAAACTTGTAAGTTAAAGTCTTCAATTTTCTATATTTCCTTTTGTTCGCGAGTAAGGTTTTCTTCATCATCTGTGGTGTCTTTCGTCCAACAGATCAGAAACTCTTTCATGATGGATGGATATTGGACTTTTGCATTTCTAACAATAATTAAAGCATAGAAAGCTAAGGGAATAGATGTGTAATCCAATCCACATTTCCGAGCTTTAATTTGGGAAGATGATGACAAATGTTGTGTTTGTGACAGATAAACATGATATTGAATGAGACTGTTCGACTCTATCCTCCAGCGGTGGCACTAATGAGGCAAGCATCACAGAATGTTAAATTGGGAAACCTCGACATTCCTGCTGATACGCAGTTCTATTTGGCAATGATTGCTGTTCATCATGATACTGAGTTATGGGGAGATGACGCAAATGACTTCAACCCTTTGAGATTTGCTGAACCTCGAAAGCATCTGGCGTCGTTTTTCCCATTTGGCTTAGGCCCCCGGATATGTGTTGGTCAGAACTTAGCGATTGTTGAGGCTAAACTTGTCCTGGCAATGATCCTCCAACAATATTCTTTTGTCATTTCCCCGTCATACATACATGCTCCAATGCAGTCCATGACCTTGCAACCGCAGTATGGTGTCCAACTTCTCTTTAGCAGGATTTTACATTAGTCGAATATGGAAGATGCCCTGTTATGTCGTGCATTCTGATCATGGTAAAGAAGTAATGAGTTGAACTGGGTGTTTGTAAATTACTGTGTACCAAAGCATTACAGATTCTAGGTACTTTTCTAAAGTTCAGTTCGAGCCTTCACTCCCAATTATTTTTGATGCCCCGAACGTCTATTCTAGCAGCTTGGTTCGGTTCACTAGATTTGTCTTTGATCCCAAAAACCGCAACTGAAGAGTCCGATTCGATGATAGCTTTGTCGATGTATTCACCATGAAGCTTCTTAGCAGGCATTTGGATAGCTTTAAGCTCAGCAACAACAACAGATGCAAAAATTTCTGCAGATTCAGCAAAGGACATAGCCTTTGTGATCACGAATAACAAACACAGCACAAAGCATTTATCCTCTTCAAGTGTGATATCCGAATTGGCCTTGAGCCATTCTGGTGGAGGTGAGAGCCATTCACAATTTGTCTGCTCTTTGCCTTTGATTTTCTTTGCACTTAGGCTCTTTTGTGCTCAGTTGAATATTTTAGGATGATGTTTGCAAAGTCTTCTGGTGAATGTGTTTGCTTGCCATGGATGAGGTCATTTCGGATTTTCCAGATGAGTTCCAGAGTAATTGCCCAAGTAGTGATGAATTCAGATTGAACCCCGCTTTTGGGGAAGAAGTTGGAATTTCGTCTTAAAATTTCAAGAAACCACTCTCTAAGTGACAAGCAAACCTTCTCTGACAAGGGGCCGGAAAGGAAGAGACGGTGTGTGTCTTCAACCTGAAACTCATAAAAAGGACAATTAAGGCTGAATTGGAAAGAACTGGCCAAGCTTACCTCAGCTAGGCACAGTGTCGAACAAGTTTTCCAAATGAAAAGTTTCAGTTTGTTATTAAGGTTAAGGCACCGGATCCTTTTTCCCCAGGAGTTCACTTGATAGGTAGGTGACGAATTTGGTTGAGTTACTTGAAAGATCACTTTATTTGAGAAGGCTCTTGTCTTGGAGAGAGCACATAATGGCTTTGAGGATTCTAGCGAGGCTGGAAGAGCCCATAACGGTGTTGAGGATTCTAGTGAGACTGGAATTTGAATTTTTCTTGAAAAGAGCCCATAACGGCTTAGAGGGTTCTAGCGAGGTTGGAATTTGAAGTTTTTTTGGAGAGAGCCCGTAACGGCCTAGAGGGTTCTAACGAGGTTGGAATTTGAGTTTTTCGAATCTCTTTAAACAGTTGCTCAAGAAAATAGTTGAGCAAGAAGATCCAGGTTCCATTGAGTGCCATTTTGTTCAACGAGTTTGATATTGTAAGTTTGCAATCTGAATTTGTACCATGAACTTGCATTTTAGCATTCTTGTCTCTTAATATTGGATCCAGTTGTGTTTAGAGCAAGAACTTCCTACATTTGGTCTTACCATTGGATCCACTTGTGTCAAGCCATTATGTTATAGTGAGTTCATAATTAATTGCAAAATTTTCATTACCAACGTCTTATAAGTTTCATCACCTTATATAATATTTACACAATATTAAAAGGGTCAATTAGATTTTGAATCTCTTTAACATGCAAAATTATATTTTTTTCTTTTTCTTTTTAAAATTATAGTTGCATTCTCTTCGAAAATTTTCCGTTTACAACTGTATTCCTTCTGTTAGGTATAGAATGAAAAATGCTAATATGAACAAAAAATTTGGAAAACTTATAATTTAATTCCTAATTCAATATTCCTTATAAATTATTGACAATATGGCTGATTCTTTTTATTCGTCAACAACTACTTTTATTCAATGACAATAATTTGGAATAATATTACAGTTACACTCTTTGTTTTTATATATATATATATATATCTCATTTACCTATTTACACCAATAAAAATATGACTAGAATGTCTTTATCAATAAATCATATGGAATACTAAGAAAGAAATAAAAGTAAAAATTTATGTAAATTTTTAGTTGATTCAATATTTTTCGTCCAAATTCTAACGAAAATAGTATAATTGTAAATAAAAAAGTCTCGAAGGGAGTGCAAGTATAATTTTAATTTTTTTAAAAATAAAATATAATTTTACATTTTAAAGAGGTTTAAATGTAATTAACCATTTCAAAAACTTATTTTTAAAATAAGATACAAACTTTTATAAACTATAAAAATATCTTACATAACAACGTTTGTCAACTAATAATTTTTGTCAAACGTCCTAGGTCATTTCTTTGACATTGTACTGCCCTAAATCAAGCCTATTTTAGGCAGCTTTCATGTCTCTATCTCCTTCTATTTCCTATATTCGCGTAGAAGCGATAATTACATTATTATATAAATATTTAAATAATTTGATAAAAGTATTGATCCAATCAACACACTAAAGTAACAAAAAATTGGATCAACACACTAAAGTAACAAAAAATTATAAAATAACAATTTATGATAAATTTATATAAAAATAAGATAAATACTCACACATTTAATGGAATTCAAACTCATAACCTTGAACTAAGTCATGGGACCTCAACCATAACCAGTAGGTTAAGAGATCATTGATAAATACATTTTTCCCTTGAGATATAGCATTTATCCCCCTAAATTCCAAATGTAACATATACCCCCTTAAATTGATTTTTTAACAAAAATGCTCTTTATATCATGAATAATTATATAGTTCTCAATATATTCTGATATTTTTGCATATAAAATCATCACCAAATTGTTCCTAGCTAAAAATTATATTTTCAACCAAGATAATATAGAAATTATTTAATAAATGGAGAACTTAAATAAAAAGTAAAATAATAAGTTAATATAATAAATACATAATAAATATAATATTCCCAATGACTCATATATAGTTTTAGAAAAGAATATGACAATATGCATAACCAAAAGTTTAAACATTTAGAAACAAATATCTTTTTGTTATATTTTTCAAAGAAAACAAATTTGAAAAATAGACATAATTATTCATTTTTATCAAAAAATTAAAATAGTTAATAACTTAATTTTACAAATGACTCAATTAGTACTCGAGTTTCGCCACTAATGTCAGTTTGGTACACGAGTAATTATGAATAACTTAATTAGTACCAGAGTTTCACCATTAATATCAATTTAATACCCAATTCATATTTTTTTTATTTATTTTTTCTATTATCTTTTTATATAAAGATCATTTTATCCTTAGATATTAAAATGAAAGACAATAAATATAACAAATAAAATTACATAAATTTTTATTGATATATTTTCTTTTTATTATCCATATTTGCTCATCAAAAGTATTATATTTTAATTTTAATTATTACTTCCAACTATCATTTTCTTTCAATATATATAAAAAAAACTCATTATCTAATAACGTATGTTAATAGTCAAGTCCGAAGGAATCAAAATTTTCATCATCAAAGGTATTTTATTTATTTAATCGAGATATTAAGATTTGACTGCAAAACTTAGATATAGATTCAAAAGCTTCAATTTTAGATTATAAATTTTCAAAATTTAGAAATCAAATTCAACTTCTCTACAGTTGCTACATTTTAACTTATTTTATAAATATCGACAAATAAAGTGAATAGAAAAAAATAAATTAATGAAATATTATTATCAAGTATAATATTCAAATATAAAAAATAAAGTCAGAAAATATATAGATTAAATTTAATTTATTTTTAATATATTTATTATTTATTATATAAGGATAAAATGATTATTATATAAAAAATAAAATAATAAATAAAAGGACATAAATTGGGTACCAAAAGGATATTAATGATAAAATTCAAATACTAATTAAATTACTTGTAATTACTCGTGTCCCAAAGTGATATTAATATCAAAGCTTGAATACTAATTGAGTCATACAATCATGCAGGTTCTAAAATAATATTAATGACAAAGTCGTGCGTCAATATGAATTGGGTTAAATACATTTTGCACCCCTAAAGTGTACCACCCTTATCAATTACCCCCTGAACTTTTTCACTTACCCCCTTTCTTTGAGATAATCCTTTAAATTAAATGAAAATGGACAATAATACCCTTGACTATTAGTAATATGATATATTCACTTTAATGCCCTCTACAGTGAAATATATCAATCAACGTAACTTAAATTTTATTCAATTATGGTATTTATAAATTAATATTGGATTAGTATAAATTAATTAACTACAAATTAATATTTTAAATTTGAGAGTATAAATAGTCGTACTGATTTAGCAAAAGTTTATAACTTCAGTAACTTTTAATTAATGAGTAAAAATACATTTTTGCATATTAAAATTTTACCCACTGATTTCCATACTCACGAGTATTTTTTGTTATAGGCTCTACCATACCTAAACAAATTATTTCAATAGGTATGAGTTCGGATAAAAACTAGCAAAATAGATCTGTACCTATGATTGTTGGAACATGATGAATGATAAATTAAAGAATAAATCGTGACAAGTGATTGGTTACGATGTGCGACGCATATCGAGCTCGTGATAGCTCATGACAGCTCATAACAGCTCGTGACACGAAGATGATGGTTGATGGGCCCCAATCATCATCCGGTCGTGTCTGATCAACCTAATCGGTGTGTCCTTTGATTGAAATGATGTGTCCATTGGGTGAAACCCTTTAGATGAAATGATGCGTCCATTTGAGTGAAATGACATGTCCTTTGGGTGAAATGATGCGTCCATTCGGACGAAAGGTCATAACCTTTCAAAGGCATCTTTTCTGATTGGACATATCCGCTCGAAACACCTTTCCATCTTCTATAAATAGGCCTCCCATTTCATTTTATTATTGATTCAACTCATTCATAGCATTCGTAAGCATAAAAGCATTTTACAAATAGAGTTTAGCAAGAGAGTTTCAAAATATCATTTTATACACCGTTTCTCAAAGTTTGTAGTGCTGCTACTTTGAGATATAAAGTCGTTGTATCTTGGGAGACAAATTGCCGATTCCGTGAGCACTAGAGTGGGGCAATAATTGTCTTAAAGATAAAGAGTCCAACTCTTGCCTCGACTTCGTAATACACAATTTTTCGCACTATCCATCTAATTCATTCACTACAAGTTTAAGACAATTATTTGTCATTGTGTATATGGCGACTGGATCTGTTGCTATCAATCCGGCTATGGCAACTGGATCTGCTGCTACTAATCCGGCTACTATGGTTGTCCAACCACATGTGCCACAACAGATTGCTGCCCAAGGAGAAAGGCCGGAGAAATTCTCCGGTAACGACTTTAAGAGATGGCATCAAAAGATGTTGTTTTACCTCACTACGTTGATCCTAGCTAGGTTCCTAAGTGAGGAAGCCCCCGTTGTTTCTGAGGAGGAGACTGATCCCAACAAAGGGTTGCTTTTGATGCATGGGGGACATGGGGATTTTCTATGCATAAATTACATCCTCAATGGCTTGAGTGATATTTTGTACAATGTATATAGCTCAGCCAAGACTGCAAAAGCCCTTTGGGAATCCTTCGAAAAGAAATATAAAACAGAGGATGCCGGTTTGAAAAAATTCATAGTCGGGGAGTTCTTGGAATTCAAAATGGTGGATTCCAAAATGGAAATGAGCCAAGTCCAAGAATTCCAAATGATCTTGAATCATCTGCATGCAGAAGGAATTAGGCTTAGTGAATCCTTCCAAGTAGTTGCTATGATTGAAAAGCTACCTCTGTTATGGAAGAAATGCAAAAAATTACTTGAATGGCGGGCTAGATGAAGAGATCTATGTGGAACAACTTGAAGGGTTTGTCGTTCCTGGCCAAGAAAAGAAGTTCTGTAGACTCGTCAAATCGTTGTATGAGCTTAAACAAGCTCCTAAGCAATGGCATGAAAAATTTGACCATACTATGTTGTCAAATGGTTTCAAAATCAACGAGTGTGATAAATGTGTATATGTGAAAAGCACTCACAACTCCTTTATCATAGTATGTCTATATGTAGATGACATGTTGATAATGGGAAGTAGTCATGACATCATTTTGACTACCAAAAGAATGTTAACAAAACATTTTGACAAGAAAGACATGGGTTTAGCTGACGTAATATTAGGGATTAAAATCTCTAAAACGTCTGATGGACTGGTCTTATCACAATCTCATTATATTGAAACTGTGCTTAGAAAGTTCAAAGCCTACGACAGTCCACCTGCTAAGACTCCTGTAGATCTAAGTCTACACTTAGCAAAGAACAAAGCTGAACCCGAATGTCAAGTTGAATACTCAAGAATAATTAGTAGTTTGATGTATATCATGAATTGCACCCGTCCTGATATTGTGCACTCAGTAAACAAACTGAGTAGATTTACGAGTAATCCTAGCAAAGATCATTGGAAGGGGTTAATTAGGGTCCTTCAATACCTAAAATACATTTCAAACTATGGATTACATTATACGAGATATCCAGCTGTGTTGGAAGGATATAGTGATACCAATTGGATATCCAATACTAAAGATGCTAAATCCACAAGCGGCTATGTATTCACCATTGGAGGTGGTGTAGTGTCTTGGAAGTCCTCAAAACAAACGTGTATAGCTCGTTCCACAATGAAATCTGAGTTTATCGCTTTAGATAAAGCTGGAGAAGAAGCGGAATGGCTTCGTAATTTCTTGGAGGACATTCCTTGTTGGACTAAACCAGTGACTGCAATTGTGATACATTGTGATAGTCAGTCGGCTATTGGAAGGGCACATAGCAGTATGTATAATAGTAAGCCGAGACATATACGTCGAAAACATAATACATAAGACAATTGATCTCTAGTGGAATCATATCTATTGACTATATAAAGTCAAAGGATAATTTAGCGAATCCATTAATGAAAGGCCTTTCTAGAGATCAAGTATACTGTTCGTCGAGGAGAATGGGATTAAAACCCGCCAATTAAAATCTTTATAGTAGTAACCCAACCTTGTTAACTGGAGACCCCAAGATCTTGGTTCAATGGGACAACTAAGTTATAAAGATTGTGGAAAGCACTTGAAGTTTTACTCCTTCCCGTTCCTACGAAAAAAAGTGCTGTCAGTAAAAGGGTAGAGGTTAAGCTATAAACTTTTAATGATTCCTATTCTAAGTCAAGAATATTATAGGAGATCATCTATATAAGTGTAAAGACGGGCCACTTCAAATGTAAAACATTTATGAATCTAAGATAGATTCCAGGGCCAAAACGGACTCAACCGTGAGAACTAAAGATATTAGAGAAGGCATTGTGGGGGTACTATTGTCTTGGTTTTCACCAACGACTGAAAACAGTTCAAAACATCATGTTCACTGATTAGCCAAGTAAATCCGATGGTATTCCCTTAAGGAAGGTTCAAAGCCACAAACTACCTATCCTGATGCAATGACTTTTCGGTTGAAACTCTCTTAAGTATCTGCATGCTCCTATGCATTAATTTTCATTCATGTGGGGGATTGTTGGAAAATTGTGAATGATAAATTAAAGAATAAATCGTGACAAGCGATTGGTTACAATGTGCGACGCATATCGAGCTCATGATAGCTCATGACAGCTCGTGACACGAAGATGATGGTTGATGGGCCCCGATCATCATCTGGTCGTGTCTGATCAACCTAATGGGTGTGTCCTTTGGTTGAAATGATGTGTCCATTGGGTGAAACCCTTTAGATGAAATGATGCGTCCATTTGAGTGAAATGACATGTCCTTTGGGTAAAATGATGCGTCCATTCGAATGAAAAGTCATAACCTTTCAAAGGCATCTTTTCTGATTGGACATGTCCGTTCGAAACACTTTTCCAACTCATAGCATTTGTAAGCATAAAAGTATTTTGCAAATAGAGTTTAGCAAGAGAGTTTTAAAATATCATTTGGTTCACCGTTTCTCAAAGTTTGTAGTGCTGCTACTTTGAGATATAAAATCGTTGTATCTTGGGAGACAAATTGCCGATTCCGTGAGCACTAGAGTAAGGGAATAATTGTCTTAAAGATAAAGAGTCCAATTCTTGCCTCGACTTCGTAATACACAATTTTCCGCACTATCTATCTCATTCATTCACTATAATGATTATGTTAAAGTGTGAAATAGAGTTACTACTTAAAAAAAGAAAAGAAAAAATACCTCATTAACCCCTAAATTACTTCACTTGACATTTGGGTGCCAAAACAGTAGGCTCGACGACACTTGCAATATTTTTATCTTTAAAATTATATCTAATGTAATGCACAAACATAATAACTAGCAGTGTCGATTTTTGTATCGATGTCATATCAGTAATTGACATGTATTCTTTTTAATTAAAAATAGATCAAATTACAGTTGTTTTTTTTTTTTTAAATTTGATATAATTACAAATATATCTTAATATTTGAAAAATAACAAATATCCCCTGAGGTTTGTAACCGTCTAACAAATAACCCATTTCCATCCATTTTTATGGGTGAACTGATCAAAATGCCCTTATGCATTTTATTTAATTTTTCAAATTCTTTGATTTTTTTTGAATTACAATGCGCAGGAAGAGGTTCTTAAAGTTTTTTATACAGAGGATTTTGTAATGCAATTTATCTCGGCTGATTTTTCTGCAATTTAACTAAAAAATTAAGGGCAAGGTGATCAATTTTAGGTTTTTGGTTGAAAATTACAAACCTCATGAGGGTATTTGTAATTTTTCAAACAACAAGGGGATATTTATAATTATGCCAAACCTTAGGAAATATAGATGTAATTTACCCTTAAAATATGATAAAATACACTTTGTCGTTTTGATTATTTTTTAGGTAGCATTCATTTTTTAAATTCACAAATGTAAAACTTACATGCATTATATTGATTATTTTTTGAAGTGAAAGCGATAACTATTATTAATTAAAATAAATCGATTATAATCAGTCTTATTGAATATTAATATCTAACACAAATAATTACAACAAATCATACCCTGATCAATAATATCACATAAATTTATAAATAATACTTATTATGTAGTAGACTATCATTTCATATATTTATGGGGTTCGAATTCATGAAAACCCAATCTTAACAACTAGGCTAGAGATCATTGATTACATGCATTATGTTGATTGATTGGACAAAATTTTCCACAATGCCACGAATAATTATATAGTTCTCAATATATTATGAACTATTTAACTTATGAATCACATTTTATTTTATTATAATTAAAATATACTTTTTTATTTCCCGTTAATGTATTGTATTGATTTGTTATAAAAGATCATTTAGCAATAACTCACTACAAAAAAACAGACCTATAGCAACGGATTTTTGTAACGGATTTCATGAAAAATTCGTTGCAAAACAGATTTGCCACGGACTTTTGCAACGGAAAATTTTTCGTTGCTATAGGTACCACTGCTATATAGCAACGGATTTTTTGGTCGTTGCAAAATATTGCCACGGATTTTTATCCATTGCAAAAGTCCGTTGCAAATTTCGTTATTTTCAAAGTTGACTTTTTATATTTTGCAACGACTTTGCGATGGTATATTCGTGGCAAATATGATGACAATTCGTTGCAAAATTGGGTTTTATTTGCAACTACATTTGCAACGAAATGTCGTTGCAATATTGCAACGGAATATTTGCAACATCATTTCATTGCAAATTTTACAACGAAATATTTAGCTATAATTCATTGCAAAATCCTTTTATTTACAACGACATTTGCAATGGATTAGTACTAATCCCTCATATGGATTAGAATTTCTCCATTAATGTATAGTAATAATGGTTTGTTATAGAAGATAAGTTACCAATAAATAGTCCCTTATCTGGACTAGAACTTTCCCATTAATGTGTAGTACTAATTTGTTATAAAGATGCCAATGATGCTCGGTTAATTAACGAAATTGAGGCCCCACGGATCGAATCCCACCAATGCATGAAAATTTATTTTACTTTCATAGTAGGTGTTAATTATAAATAGTTATTTGATGTTGGTGATTCGTATATGATTATTATAGTTAGGGTAAATTACATCCACCTTCCCTGAGGTTTGACATAATTACAAATACTCTCTGGTTGTTTGAAAAATTATAAATACCCCCCTGAGGTTTATAATTTTTAACCAAAGGTCTGAAATTGACCATTTTGTCCTTAAATTTTTTTATTAAAATTATAGAAAAATCAGTCGAGACAAATTTTATTATTCCTACTCTGTGTAAAAAAAACTTAAAAAACCTCTCCCTGCGCATTGTAGTTCAAAAAAGTTTTAGAATTAAAAGAAAATAATTTAGTGCATGAAGGCATCTTGGTCAGTTTACTCATAAAAATGGATGGAAATGAGTTATTTGTTAGACGGTCACAAACCTCAGGAAGTATTTGTAATTTCTCAAACAATGAGTGGTATTTATAATTATATCAAAACTCAAGGTAACTAATTGTAATTTACTCTTATAATTATCATTGTTAACTTATTATATATAGATATTTGATATGAATCATTATAATTGATTTATTCGAAAAAAATTGTTATAAAAGATAAATTACCAATAAATATTCCCTTTTCTCCACACTTGGTGTCAGCAAAGCTCTCTTCCCTGCCTTCTACACTCTCTCTCTCTCACTACACTGCAAAGTGCAAATGCTTCACACGCTTATCGTCTTCTCGTCACCATTCATTTTCCTGGCCTACTATTTCCTTCACAAAATCATATGGGTCCCTCTTAAAATCCAAAAGCACTTCGCGAAACAAGGCGTGAGCGGCCCCGGCTACCGTCCGGTCGTCGGGAACTTAGCTGAGATCCGGCAGCTGTTCATGGCCGAGGCGGAGTTGCAGCCGACCTCCAGTATCACGCACGACGTGGCTCACCGGGTTACTCCGCATTACTCCAAATGGTCGAAGCTTTACGGGAAGAATTTTCTGTTTTGGTTTGGGGCTAAGCCCGTTTTGGCTGTAGCTGATCCAGACATGATCAAAGAGGTTCTGATGAATAGTAATGGGCGGTTCCGGAGGACTAAGCTTGATCCTTTTACTAAGAAATTGTTCGGTGATGATGGGCTTATTATGCTGGAAGGTGAGAAATGGGCTGTTCATAGGAGGATCACTAGCCAGGCATTCAACATGGAGCGAGTTAAGGTTGATTAATTTTCTGCACTCTTCTTGTTCTTAATGATTTTAATTTCTCTCAATATTAATCTGTTCATGTTCATGCTTAATTATTCTCATACAAAATCTGGGAAAATGAAGCTTACTAAGTGTAAATTGGGCTCAAATGAGGTTGGTGATGTTAACAGGGTTGGATTCCTGAAATAGTAGCTGCCGCTGAGAGGTCGCTAAACAAGTGGGAGGAGAACAGAGCAGAGAGAAGTGAATTTGAGTTGGATGTGCACAAAGAACTTCAACAACTCTCGGCGGACATTATTTCCCGGACAGCTTTTGGTAGCAGTTATGAGGAAGGGAAGCGCATTTTTGAACTGCAAGAGCAACAAATCAGCCTTACTTTGCTAGCACTTCGAAGTCTTTACATCCCTGGATTCAGGTAGCTATAAATTTGTCAATTCATATGAGCCTTCAGTTCTTGATTTGTTCTACTCCATTTTTTGTGCATGGTATAATTTTCTCCCATGATCTCTAATTATAAAAGTGGATGCAGGTTCTTGCCCACGAAGAAAAACAGATTGAGGTGGAAATTAGATCGGGAAACTCGGCAATCAATTAGATCATTGATTGAGAAAAGTAGCAGAAGCATAGAAAACCGGCATGCTCTGCTCGCGTTATTAATGTCACCATATAGAAATGAGGATGGTGTAGAGGAAAGACTGGATATAGACGAAATCATAGATGAATGCAAGACATTTTACTTTGCAGGAAAGGAAACAACTGCCAATCTTTTAAGCTGGACACTCCTCCTTCTAGCACAGCATCAAGATTGGCAGACGCGGGCCCGAGACGAAGTTCTTGTAACCTGCGGAAGCAAGATCAGGCCCTCCGCAGAACATTTGTCTAGTTTCAAACTTGTAAGTTTTAATCTAGTTTAGGGTCTTAATTTTTTCTTAGTTACTTTACATTTTTTTATTTTTTTAAAAAAAAAAATACAACACGAGCAAAATTAATAATCCAAGAATTATATATTTCATCAAACACCGAGACATTGGTAATTTCCAAACAAGAGTATTCTTATGTCAAATAAACTTAGGGGAACTCGTCGTAACTTACTCTTAAAATAAGCTGAAAATAAGTATTTTTGATTTGTAATGTTTGATTTTAAACAGCTTAATTTTAAGCTGATTTAACTATAAGCAACTATGTACTAATTTTTGCAACTTATACTTTAACTTCATTTTTTTTTCAATTTTTATTTTTGTTTTCAAATTCTCTTTTCAAGTTTTTCCTCAATTTATTCACCCTGTAGAAATTAGTGTAAATTACAGCCAACTCTCTTGAAATTTGATATAATTACAAATACTTTCTCATTGTTTAAAATTATAAATACCACATTGAGGTTTGTAATTTCTAACCAAATGTTTGAAATTGATCATTTTGCCCTTAAATTTTTTATTAAAATTATAGAAAAAACAGTCAAGGCAAAATGCATTATTGCTCATTTGTGTAAAAACTTAAGAAACCTCTCCCTGCACGTTGTAGTCTAAATTTTTTTTAAAAATTAAATAAAAATAATTCAGTGCATAAGGGCATTTTGGTCAGTTGACCAATAAAAATGAGTTATTTGTTAAATAGTTAGAAACTTCAGAGAGGTATTTGTAATTTTTCGAACAACGATAGGTATTTGTAATTACGACAAACCTTGGGGAGGTAGTTGTAATTTACCTTAGAAGTTGACTATTGCAAAACAATCTTTCCTTTTGTTCTCAAGTAAGTTCTTCTCCATCATTTGTGGTTTTTGTGGTCCAACAAAATAGAAATTCTTTCACGATCGATATGGGAATTTTGTGTTTCTTAGAACGATTAATGCATATACATATGTAGTTCAGCTGCAATTTACCTTCATATCTGCAAGTTTTACTTTGGAAAGATGATGAAAAAGTAGTGTGTTTATTACAGATGAGCATGATATTCAACGAGACTCTTCGACTCTATCCCCCGGCAGTGGAATTAAACAGGCGAACATTACAGAATGTTAAACTGGGAAACCTTCAAGTTCCTGCTAATACGCAGTTGGATTTGGCAATGACTGCAGTTCATCACGATACCGCGATATGGGGAGACGACGCAGACGAGTTCAACCCTCTGAGATTTGCTGAACCTCGAAGGCATCTGGCATCGGCCTTCCCATTCGGCATAGGCCCCAGGATATGTGTTGGTCAGAATTTTGCCATTGTTGAGGCTAAGATCATCCTGGCCATGATCCTGCAGCAATATTGTTTTGTGATTTCGCCGTCATATGTGCATGCTCCGTTACGGTCTGTCACCTTGGAACCGCAGTATGGTATCCAGCTTCTCTTTAGCAGGGCTTCACATTAGGGATATGCAAGATATCATTGTATGTAAGATTTTTCGTAGAAAATTTCAAATTCAAACCATTGGGCTGTACTCTGGGACCTCTATTTTGGACAGTTTTGATGTCTCTTTTACATTATCCCTGTTCACTTCTGACCAGGTGAAATTCGCATACATTGTCGTTTTGGCTGAAAATGATATACATGTTGGTTTTCTTCTCAATTCTCATATATAGCAGCATCACATGCGAATCATGCAACTACAAGATGAAAAATCTGATGAGTCGTGCTGTTCGGGAAAGTCTTGCAAGTTAAGGAAGTTTTAATCATACTGTTGGGAAAATTATAGTACGGACCTGGTTTGATCAAACCTGAACTAATTATATGGCAAGTGCAATACATTTGTCGTGTGATTGGTGTACAGTTAAGGGAAAATGATCAATCACATGGCAAGTGTGATACACTTGCTCTATGATTGGTTTGGTTAGATCAAACTTGATTTGGATAAGAAATTTCCCATACTGTTGTCATGTATTAATTTTTACAATTATTAATCTCCACTAAAATTTATAATTATATATATATATATATTAAACCAAAGCTATTGAGATTATTTAAATAATCGTTGTAGGCTAAATTGTATTTTTAATTCTGTATATTTGGAGAGTGGCATTTTGAGGATACCGATTTATGGGGTGACAAATATTTAATAACAATATGATGGAGTAAAACAAATTAGCTTAGCGAAATTATCAAAAAACCCTCAAATGTACAATTATTTATGAAAATGTCATTCAGTGGAAGTTATTAATAGTTATAAGTAGAAGTTATAGGTAGTTAGTGGGGTAATGCCAAATTATCAAGGCACCCCCTCAGATTAAATCTCGGCCGTTAGATTGAAGACGGTTGAAGGACAATGTCGTATTTTTACCCCCATGTCGTTTACTATAAATAGGGGGTGAAATCCTTTGTAAAAACATCTCATATTCATTTATAGAAATCTACTTGTTTACTTTTGGAAGAAATTTATGTGCCTCGCGACGTCGTTTCGAGTTACCATGCTTAGATCAATTATCTCTCGAATCTTACACCATCAGTTTGGCGCCGTATGTGGGAAACCTGATCTAGGCATTGAAAATGAATACTCGTTCGAGAACGAGGAGTGCGAATGTGGGGAAAGAGGAACCCGAGAGAGGAAGGGAAGAGCACGAGCAAGGCCATGCCTTGGAGACTCCACCAGCGCACGACCAACAGGAGGAGAGGCAAGGCCACGCCTTGGAGACTCCACCAGCGCACGACCAGCAGGAGGAGAAGCAAGGCTACACTTTGGAGAATCCACCAGCGCACAACCAACCGGAGGAGAGGCAAGGCCACGCCTTGGAGAATCCACCAGCGCGCAGCCATTAGAAGGAGAGGCAGGAGGAGGCCGAGACTCCACCTCCACCCCCAGTTATTCAGATAACTCCCGAGGCTCTTCGCCAGTTGGTGGAGGGTGCATCCGCCCAAGCAGCAGAGAGGGCCCTGGCCCAATACGTAGCCGGATGCACGCTACCCCCACGATCCCCTCGCGATCCTCACAGAGGCCAAGACGCTCCTTTGGCTCCTGGGGATGGCGAGCAGAGGCCCGGGGACGCCTTCGAAGGTGTGGACTATGAGGAGGAAGTGAGTAGTAGGGCCACACACCCAGAGGACGACCTTTACCCCTGCCCAGGGGCGCGGGTGGAGAAGATTACTTCCTACATCCTCCGCAGGGGATACGTGAAGACACCTACTTTCCGCCTCCTCGCCAAAAGGAGATGTCGCCGGTGCAAGAAGGAGGATACCATGAAATGGGAGTCCCCCCCCTGCATGTTTTTTCGAATCCTTTGGGTCCTCCAGGATACCCAGCGCGACCTTTGGCTATGGCCTCCCCGCGGCGGAGTTCTTTCGCCCCCCACATACTAGCGGAAGCCATCCATTCAAGGGTCAAGATCCCGAGCCTGAATGAGTATAACGGAGTAGGGGATCCTTAGGATCATTTTGATCGATTCACGGCTAGGGCTGATCTGCTAGATATTAGCGACGCAGCCTATTGTAAGTTGTTTAGGACTACCTTCTCAGGGAAGGCAATGGCGTGGTTCAACCAGTTACCCCCAGGAACTATCGGATCATTCGAGCAACTCTCTCAGCCCTTTTTGCACCATTTCGCGATAAATAGGCGGTATCCCAAGACCGCTTCGTATTTATTTACAATAGTCCAGCGGGAAAACGAGAGCTTGAGGGAGTACGTACGACGCTTCTCGGAGGCTGTTTTGGAAATTCCCCACGTAAACCCAAAACTTTTGGTAAGCATCATGCAACAGAATCTAAGGAGAGGTCGATTAAAGGACTCGATTGCTGGAAAGCCCCTTCCTCACAAAAGGAGTTATTGCTAAGAGCCAAGAAGTATATAAGAATCAAGGAGTTAGCAATTTCGCGACCAATAGATCCATTAAAATGGAGGGCCGCAGAGAAAGAGAAAGGGGTTCCCCTTAGGACAGAAGGAAGTAAGCGTGAACGCAGACATGAGCTCCCGGAGGGTTT
Organism: Sesamum alatum; assembly: GCA_034509735.1. Lineage (NCBI taxonomy): Eukaryota > Viridiplantae > Streptophyta > Magnoliopsida > Lamiales > Pedaliaceae > Sesamum > Sesamum alatum. The sequence continues at coordinate 9,337,792 of JACGWO010000002.1, read as the reverse complement.
GGCTCAGTACACTCCTCGGAATGCCTCGCGAAATCAAATGCTCGAGGTAGCCAAACGACAAGGGTTGGGATCGAGGCCATAGCACGGAGGAATGCCACCATTTGAAGAATGAGGTCGAGGAGTTGATCTGAAGAGGTTGCTTACAAGAATTCGCGGGGCAAAGGAATCAAGAGCTCGGGGAAACCGCCTTTGGAGATAGGCACATGGCACGTGGGAGTAAAGCAGGAAGCAGAACAAGCTAGCAAGGACAACCTCCCAACTGCTGGAGTTGTGAGGGTGATTTTGGGAGGCCGAGTAGGAAGAGAGTCAAGGCAAGCTGAAAGAGTCGCAGTGAGAGAAAGTCAAGTTGGAAGAGTCGCAATAAAAGTAATGAGACACAATGCTAACCATGTCATCGTTAGCGAGACTACAACAGTGTCACCAGCGGATCCAAGAATGAGTCGGAGTGTGATGCGCTGAGCGAGGGGAGAAAGTTAGCTTGCGCCGCGGGAGCGACATATGCGAGGGCGGATAGCAACTTCCAACTTGTGGTCAAGCAAGGGAATGGAGGCTACGAAGCTGGGGGAGCAGATGACCAAGTACTTAGCAAACATCCAAGCATTAAATTCGATGAGTTCACCCTAGAACAAATCCCCCGATCATGCAAGGAAGAAGGTCTGGAGGAAGATTGAGAATTTGGAACTTTGCCTCAAAACCCCAAGGAACCTCAATGAACCGCAAGGAAGGAAGGGTAATTCGAGCTAGGTTAGAAAAGTTCACGATAACGGGAGGTAAGGTGCATAAGAAAGGTTTTTTACAAACCACATCTCAGATACGTCAGCGGGGACAAAACAGAGTATGTTCTACGAGAGATCTATGAGGAAGGCTACGTAATCACTCCGGAGGTAGAGTGTTAGGATGCAAGGCCCCGCAGCGAGGACACATCTGGCCTGCAGTACGTAAGGGCGCGTGGAACTTAGTGAAGAAATCTGAGAGCCGAGAGCATGCCATCATCATTCACGTCCTAGCGGAAAATATGAGACCATAGCGACACCCCATTTTGACGGGCAAGCGGAAGTAACCAGCAAGATAGTCTTCCAAAATTTGAGGACGAGGCTGGATGGAGCTAAGGGAAGTTGGGGGAAAGGACGACGGGGAATCCTAAGGGCATATCGAACAACCCCGTGACGAGGCATGGGAGAGTCCCTGTTCAATCTAGTTAATGGGACAGGAGCGGTTATCCCACTGGGCATAAGGGAGAAAACATTCAGTACGCGACAATGGGAACCAAGGAGTAATAACGAAGAAAGACGAGCCAATTTGGATTTCAGGAGAGGCTTAGGGTGGCACGAATGCAAGGAGGGGAGCCTACAGGGCATTAATGGCATAAGCACACAATGACAAAGTACAGCGTCATGAATTCCAAGTCAGAGACCTAGAACTAAGGAAAGCTGACGCGACAGAAAATATGGCCGAATTGGACACCAAATAGGTGGGACTGTATCAAGTCGTGGAGAAAGAACGAGAAGAAAATGTCCACACACGTGGAATGTTGCTAAGAAGCATTTTATTTAATGCTTTGTATCCCTTTCCGAATGCTTTGTAACCTAGAATTACGGTAATGAAATGTACACCTCTTTTGTCTACTTGTTGTAGATTCATTGATTATACTTTATTTAATAGGAGAAGGGAATAACCCCTCACATTTAACACTTTATTTAGCCAAAGAGGGGGATGGCCCCTCACACTGACACTCTTGGAGGGAGATGGCCCCTCACATTGATATCTTGTATAAAAGAGGGGGATTGCCCTTCACATTGATATTTTGCTTATAAGGGGGGGGATTGCCCCTCATAGTAATATTTTGTCTAAAAGAGGGGGATAATTCACCCTTAATACTTCACCTAAACCCCTCACATTGACATTCTGCTTAAGATGACACTTCACAGTAATATTTTGTCTAAAAGAGGGGATGATCCCTCACCTTAATATTTCACCTAAAAGAGAGGGATGACCCCTCACCTATATCTTGTTTGTAAGAGGGGGATTGCCCCTCACAGTAATATTTCATCTAAAAGAGGGGGATGACCCCTCACGTTAATATTTCACCCAACAGAGGGGGATGACCTCTCACTTTAATGTCTTATTTGAAAGAGGGGAATTGCCCCTCACAACTGATCTTTTGTCCAAAAGAGGGGACTGCCCCTCATATTGATATTTAGTTTAATATTTTGATTATAGGAGGGGGATTGCCCCTTACATTGAAATTTAGTTCGAGAAGAAGCAACTTAACATAATAAGCAACAAAGTTCCAATAGTGTTCCAACCAAGGGAACTTCTAAAAGCTTCCGAGAAGCCCAATGGGGCGCGTCGCGGCGCGGCACGGCGCGACTTGACGCAACGCGATACATGGTGCAGCACAAATTCAACATGACGCATCGCGACACGAGATGATGCAAATGTGACGCAATGCAACACAATTACAAATAGTCATCAAAGGGGCTAGGGCCCCCTCGCCTCCATGGCGGCATACGAGGTTGCAGAGGATGAGGGAGCGAGCAACCTCGTCTCCCTTCCTTGACGAAAGGCGAGAACAAACTCGCGAATCGCGCTTGCAATCACACTAAGCCTCTAAAATTTTTTTACAACTGTTGAGAGGAAGAGTTAGAAGAACGAGTCCTTAACAATTCTCCTAAGGATAAGCGAAATATCGAAAGCCTCAAAAGAGGAAGGTACACCAAGATCCCGAAAACATCGGAAGAAACCCCTGAAAGTGTGTGAAAGAATTAGGAGTGGAGCGGTCGACGCGCGACATCAAGGTCTAAAACAAGGGCTTGCGCCATTGAAGGAATCAAGGAGTTTCCAAACTTTTTCCTAGCTTCAATTTTTGGAAAAATCCAGCGAATCAGATGAACGCTCGGGTGAATTCTTGGTGCCCTAAAATCAAAATCATTAATTGTGAGCAAGAATTAAAAAATTTTCGCGCAAGACAGTCATAGAGTGACATACGTCTTTGAGCGGCAAGCCATCACAACCGAAAAGAAATGTTAAGGCGAGACGCACCGTGCCAGAAAGCCGGGGCCGAGGTAGGCAGCCTCGGCCACATGCAGGAATTCGGGATATTTTTGAGTGCCTGACATCTTAAAATTCTTTCGGATTGACGAATTGTTTCTATTTTTTCCGGATTGACGAAGGATGACCTCTAGAAGTCTAAAAACGGAAATTACTATAAGAAAAGAGATGAAGAGCTATATACCCCAACCAACACGTTTCGACATTTTTTCTGGATCGTGGCTAAGACCAAGAAGACAAAGAATCTTAGCAAAGAAGGGATCTGAATAAAAGAGGGACCAAAGAGAAAAGGAGTTCGTAGTTGAAGAGGATTACCAAAAGAAGGAGTTGCATCAAGTACAAACTGTTTACTGGAACTTCCAAATTATCCAGATACATTTGGAAGTTGGGGGGCTACTGATGGAGTAAAATAAATTAGCTTAGCGAAATTATCAAAATACCCCCAAATGAACAATTATTTACGAAAATTCCATTCAATAGAAGTTATTAGTAGTTATAAGTAGAAGTTATAGGTAGGTTAGTGGGTAATGCCAAATTACCAAGATACCCCCTCAGATTAAATCTCAGCCGTTAGATTGAAGGCGATTGGGGGACAATGTCGTATTTTTACCCCATGTCGTTTACTATAAATAGGGGGTGGAATCCTTTGTAAAAGCATCTCATATTCATATATAGAAATCTACTTTTCTACTTTTGGAGGAAATTTGTGTGCCTCGCGACGTCGTTTTGAGTTACCGTGCTTACATCAATTATCTCCCGAATTTTACACCATCTCAATATTTATTTAATTTGCATAATTTATGAATCTCGGCCATTGGATTGGACAACTTGGGCAGAGCCAATTGACGTGTCCATTTTTAGAGCTTTTAAATTGGCATAACTGTCACCTAGGGCCGACATGAAAAAAAAAAAAAAGGAGGAAAAATTTGCACGTTTAGTCTAGGATGTTGCCTTGACAATTTTAATTTTGAAATTTATGAATTTTTGGCAAGTTCTGCTGGCGACGAAAATTCGCCTAGTAACTATTGGAGCAATTGACGATTTTTAGGGATTCAGGAGTTCATCCAATTAGGGGAATTATCAGTGTTTGGAGGGGAGTTTCATCCAACTTACGTGACAACCCTCTTTAACCAATTTGGAGGGGAATTATCAGTGTTTTTTCCGTCGTTTCCTCGTATATTGCATAAATTTGGCCCGATTCTGCTCCCTTTCTCCTATTTTACAAATCGAAGGCAGAAACTGAAGAAGAAACGGTGTAAACAATAGAATTTTATATTTCGAATCACTTTTTATTCTCATTTCATAGAAAATAATTTATGAATCGAATCAAAGAACACACAACAAAACTTGGAATCTTTATTAGAACACGAAACAAATCTATATTTTCCTCCAAAGCCAACAACATAAACAAACATTTCAAGAAGGTGAAATCTTATCCTAGTTAGGAAGAGACTGTTTTGAAATGGATTTTAATCGGAAAAAAAGTAGAAAAGTATAAATTAACCCCAACCTTCTTCACGTGCTTTGCATTTGCAATTTTCCCACAAAATTGAATAAAATCTCCAATTGCTCTGGTGGAATTCAGGACAATTTTTGCTGGAAGAATTGTGATGAGCATAAAAATGACCGGCCCAAAGAAGCTCAAATGGTCCAAAAGAAAGAAATAGATCACACGAGCCCAAAAGAATGCAATGCTCAAAGTACCCGCAAGGGAGTCTAATTCGTGCCCCCGGCCCAGAGAATGACCAACAAAGCATGTTTTATGCCACTTTCCACGAGTTCTCGTTATTTTCTTATTTTATTCAAGTTTATTTTTTCATAATTGCTTACTAATTTGAACGTCAGAGTGCTAATATTTTATTTGCAGGTCCCATTTCTCAACTCACAGAAATCGAAGTTCACTCTACTCAAGTTCAGAACCATCAACCGAATTGAGCTCTTTTAACTCACATCAAATTGTAATTCCCAAAAAATAATAAATTCCAGGATAAAAATTATGAAGGTCTTAGTCACATTACAGCAATTGCCAACCCCCCAACATCTTAAATTCAAAATTTTTCTCTATTTTCTTTTCATATCAACGTCTTATGGTGGTAGTTGTCCCAATTTGAAAACTCTAAAATTGGCTGCATCAATTGACTGCATCAAGTTTGGCCACTCTAGTGGACTAAGTCTTTAAATTGTGACAAGTTAAATAAATATTATTATTAAATTGTCACCCTCATAAATTAATATCCTCAAAATACCTCCTCCTAAGATACAAAGCTAAAATATCATCAAGATACAAACTGCGGTATGGTGTCCAACTTCTCTTTAGCCGGATTTCACATTAGGGATATGCAAGATATCATTGTATGTCTGGTATGCATTCTGATCATACACTCATGTTCGAACACAAGATATTTCGTAAAAAATTTGAAATTCACACCATTGGACTGTACTCTGGGACCTCTATTTTGGACTGTTTTGATATCTCTATTACATTATCTCTGTTCACTTCTGACATTTTATCAATTTTCAAAATATTACACCATCTAGTACCATTTTTTTGGTCGCCAGGTGAAATTCGTATACTATGTCATTTTGGCTAGAAATGATATACATGTTGGTTTTCTTAAGAGGTTTCTTCTCAATTCTCATAGATAGAAGCATCACATGAGAATCATGCAACCACATTAGATTAATCATACTGTTGTCATGTACTATTTTTTAAAAGGGCAAATTACATTTTGCAATTCAAATGCCCATTTTTACATTTTGTCATTTAATTCTTTTTTTTTTTTTTTTTGTCAACTTAGTATCTCAGTTTTGCAAAATTTACAAGCTACCATGTATTATCATTTTTTTGGTAAATTTTTTTGCAGAAAAAACATCACATACAGTGCACATATGATATTTAAGGGTAAATTTCTTCTTCCAAATGCAAACTTGCACTGCATGTGATGTTTTTTGGGCATAATAATCGATTGAAAAGCGGTCAAATATGGTAATTTGTAAATTTTGCAAAGTTGAGATGCTAATTTGACCCCAAAAAAAAAGTTTAAATAGCAAAGTATAAAAACTAGTATAGTTCGAATGACAAAACGTAAATTTATCCCTTTTAAAATTTAATCTCCACTCAAATTAATAATTATATATGATGTGAGCTGAAATAGCTCGTCCAGAGAAGTTTTAGGGCTTGAGCAGATTGGGCCTCTAATATCTGCAAGTGGGAAAAAAAAAACTTACAAAAATACGTTAGTACTTCATCGCTCAAGTTAATATGCAGTTTTAGAAATAATAAATCTTGAAAGGAATAGCAAAATAATGATGAACGATGGTATGGTAGAATAATATGAATATAAGGGGGCTTTGTAAAACTTTTTGAATGATTGCGTGTGTTTGTGTAAGGTTAGAATTCATTACCTTGACTAAGAAGGAATCTGTTTTTATAGGGGAAGTTCCGCAGCGTGTGAGGAGTTTCATCCTTCAGAGACTCGGGGAGGTAGTTGTAGGGGATAAACCTCCTTAGGATCTGATTGGGTAGTTTTCCTTAGGATTCGCGCAGATAAGCTTCTTCACAATTCGTATTTGGTTGGAGATGTCTCTAATGATATGATTGGTATGTAGGAATGGACAAGAAATGGAATGAGTATTTTCAAACTCATTCCTGAATATATGCTTGATATATATTAATATTAGAAATGGGCATTCCCATAGAAATTTTTATTCCCTTAGATGTGGGATTAGTCATTCCCTCTCCCAATATGGTATTAGTTAATTCCTAACTTGTTGGTAATCATTTTTTTTTTCTTGTATGAAGTAATAAGGTGAATTATAATGACCTCCATGAGATTTAACATAATTATGAATATCCCCTCGTTATTTTAAAAATTACAAATATCCACCCCCTGAGATTTGTAATTTTTAACCAAGGGCCTGAAATGATCCATTTTGCCCTTGATTTTTTTTAAAAAAAAATTATAGAAAAATCAGCCGAGACAAATTACATTATTGCTCTTTTGTGTAAAAAATGCAAGAAACCTCTCCTTACGCATTTTCGTCCAAAAAAATTTAGAAAATTTTAAAAGAACAATTAAATTTGCATAAGGGCATTTTGGTCAGTTCGCCCATAAAAATGGATGAAAATGGGTTATTTGTTAAACAATTACAAACATCATGGAGGTATTTATAATGTCTTAAACAATGAGAGGGTATCTGTAATTATGCCAAACCAGGAGAGGATATAGTAATTCACCCTAATTAATATTTAGTTTTAATTGTTATTAAAATTAATTATTTCTTGTAGTTAGTATTATTAATAATTGTGCATATGGTAATAAAAAGAACGATATTGATTTGAGACTGAATTATTTTTATTAATTCAAAATACTTCTTTAAACAAGTATTTAAGAAATAATGATAGATACATTATGATTAAATAGCCCAGTCCATTTGTTTGTTCAAATTATTTTTTTTTGGGCAGAAAAATATTATCTATATGTTTATTGAGTTAATAAATTATTTCTTGTGTAAATAAATAATTATTTCACACACAAACACACACACACACACACACACATATATATATATATATTAGTAACATATAAGATATTTTATAAATTGCTTATAACCTTTCATAAATAATTTTGAGAATACTATTGTTATACATTTGAATTCAACATATTCAATAAAATAAGAATCAATATTGTTTTAAAAAAATTACTAAAGGACAAACTTTTTATAAAGGTAATTTTATTCTATTACTAATCATTATTTTCTAATTATCAATTGTGTGAATAAAATCAAGTAAGGAATGATAATTCTATTACCTTCTAATTCATTATATATACCAACCATATGAATGTTATTTTTTTATTAATTAAACCACCCTGAGGTTGGGGGAGCTTTTCGAGGTCCCCGTCCCTTCTCATTAAAATAATCAAGAAGGAATATACAGCTGGGAGAGCTACCACCTATTTAAGTCTAGAAAGCAGTAAATAAGGAGTACTACTCCCTTACAATTGAGAGAACGAAAAGTGTAAATGAGGAGTACTACTCCCTTCAATTGTGAGCGTAAACAAGTACTTTACTACAAAAGGCTATATTCCTAAACCAAAAGTCAGTGACACTATTCTTAAGATAGAGCTTCATTGTGTCAAAAATAATATGCCAAGTCACTGAAGATATGATTATAATAATCTACGTCAAAAGGTTGGACAAAAAGCCACCAACACAACGGGGAGGGGCAGTTCTATAAAAGGGAAAAATGTGCACCGATTAGGTGCAGAAACATCAATAGAAATAAAAGTAGCAGTGCGGATATAGCATCACCAATCAGCAGAACAACAACACAAAATAGCAACTATCCTCACATACACAAACATGAACAACAGCTAACAGAAGCATAACAGGACAGAAACAACAAGTACTGCACCGGTAAGGTGCACCCTAAACAAGTATTGCACCGGCAAGGTGCACAGGTAATGAGAGAAGCATAACAGGGCACAAACAATAATACACCGGCAAGGTGCATCCTAAACAAGCAATGCACCGACAAGGTGCACAGGAATACAGAAGCAAAATGATCCAATCAGGTAAGGTAATCCATAAATAATCCCAGCATAACATAACCGGAATAATAAAGCAGAGAAAACAAAGCTGAAAAATCAACCCAAATCTACTTAAAAGACATACGCACATTGGGAAAACCCATCGAGTCAAGCTTTAGTATACCTATGAGTTTACCTTGTATTTGTTCCCTAGAGATAAGTGTCAATGAATCCCCCAGGCAAGCTTGATTGGCAAGAAAGTCTGCTGCTTGATTACCCTTTCTGTATATATGTGAAATCTTAGTTTCCATTATGTTAATGCAAACTCGAATCTGTTGGAGAGTATTTTGGTACATCCAACCCCCTTGGGGAGGGGGGGGGGAGTGGAGGAGTTGCAAGATATACTGTGCATCCACTTCAATGCAGACTTTGGGGATCTCCAAGTCAATGCAAAGGAGCAAACATCTAAGCAATGCCTTAAGTTCTACTTTAATGTTAGTGGTATATCTGAGGGGCTCCTGAAAGGCCATAATGACTTGTCCCATATGGTTTCTCAAAACACCCCCAACCCCTGAGATCCCTGAGTTTCCTTTAGAGGTACCGTCCGTATTTAATTTGATTCATCCTTCAAGTTGGCCTTTTCCAAGAGACGAAGGAAATTTGATGTTGTCTGGTAAAATGAGCAAGCTGAATTTTCATAAAGCTAGTTGCAAAGGCTTCTCCTTTGATGTGAGTATGTTTTAGGAGACAGACCCTATGCAAGGTGTGAAAGTGTCTCAAAGTTTTACTGATAATTCTGTAGCAACTGAAAGCTTTCCCTTCATATTTTACTTCATTCCTTGTGGTCCATATGAACCAGGAGATTAAGAGTGGGGTAATATCTCTGATAGATGTCTGTGATGAGGTATTCCTCTTCCCTGCGAGCAGAAATCTCTGGATGTTGTCTGTTTGTGGGAGTTGCAATTGGAAGATGTCAGCAAAGAATCTCCATACTTTGACAAATTCCCCACAGGACAAAAATAAGTGCTCAATGGATTCCACATTGCTAGAACTACAACATTTGGATGCCAAAGCAATGCCTTTGCTTTGGAGACGGCTCTCAACGGGGATCCAGTTGTTGATCAGTCGAGACAAAGATAGAGATGGAAGGAGTGATAAGCATTGACCAGAGTGTCTTCCAGAAGTGATGTGTTGGTTTCTTATCCCTATAATGATCCCATGCTGAGGAGGTTGTGAAGTTTGCTTGTTTCAAGAGTCTCCAGTGCATGCCGTCCTCTTGGTCCGGGCTGATGGGGGTTTCTATAATACGAGTGATGAGAACCTGTTGAAGTTTAGCCCCATCCCACTGTTCATTCATCCAGAACCATTTAACAGGGGCGTGGATGCTTGTGGAATTTCCTGTGATCTCCTGTAAACTGCATTCTAATAACCACCAGTCTTGCGAAAAACTTGTTTCACCAGCACCTAAGGTCCAGAGATGTTGTTGTTTGCTTCTGCTCTGATTTTGCAAATCATATGAATGTTATTTAATATGATTTCTTTCCTATCCTTATTTCATTCCTAAATTCATTCATTTCCCAAATAATTTCATACATACCAATCATGCCCTAAGGAATCTACTCTGGCCGGGCGAGTGCTAAACTAGATAAGGCCACAACTAACGGACCGCGTCCTTCTCGAAATCCATGCATCATTCCATGTCCTCCTGCCACCTAGATGAGTCATGCCTTCCTGATAGCCAGGGTGGCCTTGGACTCATGTCCTTAAGTTCCCACTCGGGTTGTTTGCCTTTATTCTGATTAGGCCTTTACGAGTTGGGTCTTTTAATTCTAGGTTAATCAATTTTATGCATATCGATATATATTAAATCAAAACTATTGAGATTATTTAAATAAGCGTTGTAGGCTAAATTGTATTTTTAATTCTATATATTAGGGGAGTGGCATTTTGAGAACTCCCATTTATGGGGTGATAGTTCAGTGATAATGTTTATTTAATTTGGTGTAATTTAAGGATTTCGACCACCAAATTATTCCTCAACTTATTCGAGTTAACTATTTCAAACAATCTTTCCTTTTGTTCTCAAGTAAGTTCTTCTCCATCATTTGTGGTTTTTGTTGTCCAACAAAATAGAAATTCTTTCAGGATCGACATGGGAATTTTGTGTTTCTTAGAACGATAAATGCATATACATATGGGGAGATGACGCAGACGAGTTCAACCCTCTGAGATTTGCTGAACCTCGATGGCATCTGGCATCAGCCTTCCCATTCTGCATAGTCCCTAGGGTATGTGTTGGTCAGAATTTTGCCATTGTTGAGGCTAAGATCATCCTGGCCATGATCCTGCAGCAATATTGTTTTGTGATTTCGCCGTCATATGTGCATGCTCCTTTGCGGTCTGTCACCTTTGAACCGCAGTATGGTGTCCAGCTTCTCTTTAGTAGGATTTGACATTAGGGGATATGCAAGATATCATTATATGTCCACGTGCATTCTGATCATAAAATCTTTTGTAGAAAATCTCAAATTCAAATCATTGGGCTGTTGTATTCTTTGGGACCTCTATTTTAGACAGTTTTGATGTCTTTGTTACATTATCTATGTTCACTTCTGACCTTCTAGTTTCATTTTTTCTGTCGCCAGTTGAAATTCGTATACCCTATCATTTTGGGGTAAAATTATACTTTTGGTCCCATAGGATTGAGGGGTCAATACTTTTGGTCCCGTGCTTCATGAAATGATCAATTTAGTCCCAAAATTGGGAATTTTTGACACTTTTGATCCCGCACTTCCTGAAATGATCAATTTAGTCCCCAAATTGAAAATTTTCGACACATTTGGTCTCACTAACGGCGAAAGATTTGCCGTTAAAATTACAAAAATCGTCTGATGGAACCAAATGTGTCGAAAATTCCCAATTGTGGGACTAAATTGATCATTTCAAGAAGCGCGGGACCAAAAGTGCCGAAAATTCTCAATTTTAGGACTAAATTGATCATTACAGTAAGCGTGAAATCAAAAGTGTTGACCCCAATCCTATAAGACCAAAAGTATAATTTTGCCATCATTTTGGCTAAACATTATTCAACCACATGCGAATCATGCAACCACAAGATGAAAAATCTTATATGAGTCGTACTGTTCGGGAAAGTCTTGCAAATTAAGGAAGTTTAATCATATTGTTGTCATGTTTTATATTTATAAAACTCAACTCCACTCAAATTTATAATTATATATCTATTAAGCCAAAGCTATTGAGATTATTAAAAGGGTAAATTATATTGTCACCCCTAAGGTTAGGTCCAATTACATAAACATTCATTGCCTTTTGCATAATTACAGTTACACTCGCTGAGAGGTGTTAGTGTAATATTTTTCAGGCGTTATTAGCGTGAGTTTTTCCTTTGAATAGAGTGTATAGTTGTAATACAATTATAACCTCAGGGGTGTAGCTGTAATTTTGTAAAAAAATAGAGGGTTATTTGTGTATTTTGGTCTAACCTTAAGGAACATCACTATAATTTATCCTTATTAAAATAAACGCAAGCGGTTAAATTGTATTTAATTCTGTATATTAGGGGAGAGGCATTTTGAGGACAACGATTTATGAGGTGACAATTTAATAACATATTTATTTAATTTGCGTAATTTAAGAACTTCAGCCATAGTATTGCCTACCGGCATGTCAATTTTTAGGGTTTTTAAATTTACGCAACTGCCACCTAGGGTTGACATGAAAAAAAAAAAAAAAAAAAAAAAAAACAAAGGACGAAAAGTTGCAATTTTGGTGTGGGATGACGACTGTAATCTTATAACTAAAGCCTTGACAATTTTAATTTTGAAATTTATTAACTTTTGACAATTTCAATCCTGGCGACGAAAATTGGCCTAGTAACTATCGGAGCGATTGACGATTTTTAGGGATTGTGGATTTCATCCAATTTGGGGAATTAACAGTGTTTGGAGGGGAATTTCATCTAATTTCATCAACTTACATGACAACCCTCTTTAACCAATTTGGAGGGGAATTACCAGTGTTTTTCCGTTGTTTTCTCATATATTGCATAAATCTGGCTCGATTTTTCTCCCTCTTCCCTGTTTTACGAATCGAAGGCAAAATCTGAAGAAGAAGATTTTAAACAATAAAATTTTATGTTCTAAATCATTTTTTATTCTCATTTCAATAGAAAGTAATTTTTATATCGAATCAAACAACACACAACAATAAAACTTGAATTTTTTTTTAAAACACGAAACAAAATCTATTTCTCCTCCAATGCCAACAACATAAGCAAACATTTAAAAAAGATGAAATCTTATGGTAGTTAGGAAGGGGAAATCATTAAACTTTTGTGTCTGGTAGTGGCATTGAAGATGTAGCTATCGTCCTCTTGAGTATATATTAAAGGAAAAATAATTTTTTTTGTCCGGTAAGTTTACTCAAAATTAGATTTAATCTTGTAATTATGTCTTAGCCCTATAAGTCACAAAATTGATGATTTGTAGTCTGATTTAGGATTTTTAATCAATTTTCCGGTATTTTTGCTGGAATTTGCCACATATTCACCGGAATGGCCAACTGGACGAGGAATTGATGATGTGGTGGTGATGTGACACACATATGAGTGATTAAAAAATATTGTTACTTATGGAATTCAAACTTGAGTCTCCTAAAATAAAAAATGCTCTTTTCACCAGTTGGACTACAACCAATATATATACTTTTTGCTCAACCATATTACATAACCTATATTTATGGAAATACTTTAATATAGCATTTATTTAATATTACTAAAAATTATACAAAATTTAAACCTAAAAATATCAATATTTAATGATATAGTTTATTTTGTTATTGAAGAACTATATTATTAGTATTGGTAGTTGTCTTAACAGTGGAATGTTAACATGAAATACATATATATATATATATATTTGAAACAAATTATATATTAATTTTTATATGCTAGTTTATATGTGTTTTATATAAACCTGGCATCTACATTGATGCGTACTAGGGTCCAGCAGTAGCATAATACGTCGAGCGACCTTCACAAAAATCACAAGATTGAAGGGGATACTAATCTGCAAAGAGGGGCTGGTACTCCGATGCTTAAGTTAATAATATTTTACTGATAAAATAAAAAGAAAAAACTTGAAATAAGTGAGAATAATTGTAAAATGGTATTGTGAAGTGTTGAAGTGTGCAAAAGGATGCTGAAAATAGCTGAAAAATAGAGAGAAAATATGTGCAAAGTGAAGTTGCAAGGGAGAGTGAAAAGTTACTTGACAAATAATTGTGCAATCAGTCATTTTATAATGATATGTGTGTCCGATTTAGCAGGAGTTATGTTGAGTTCCGTACAACGTTGGAAACCTTAGGAAATCAAATATCTCCTCAAACAAACCACACATGAATCGGATAAGAATCAAAAGAGATATGGCCGTTTGAATCCCCTTGCCACATTTATCATGTTTTTCGAAAAAGTTGTTACCTGCTGAGAAAAACTCGGGTTCCAGCCAATCATCTGGGGATTTGGATGAGATTTTTTGGTATGACTTGGATCCATGTTTTGGCCACCTATATGACTTGGAATCTTTGTTGTTTGATAACTGAACTTGTTGTACGAGACTTTTTTGTGGGTCTACCAGTCAGTGAACAAAAACTGGGCCTATGTACAAGAATCCTACTGCTTTGGGCCACATGTGCTTGGCCTACTGGGTTGTCCTGCTCGTAGGCCCATTCCTGGCTCTTGAGCTTACCAGGTAGGAGTTTTAGGGGGCATCATATATAATATTTAAAATATGAGTAAATTACATCTACCTCCCTTGAGGTTTGGCATAATTACAAATACCCCCTGAGGTTTGTAATTTTTAACCAAAGGCTTAAAATTGACCATTTTTCCCTTAAATTTTTTATTCAAATTGTAGAAAAATCGACCAAGGCAAATTGCATTATTGTTGCTTTGTGTAAAAAATTTAAGAAACCTCTCCCTGCACATTGTAGTCCAAAAAAATTTTAAGAATTAAATAAAAATAATTCAGTGCATAAGGGCATTTTGGTCAATTCACCCATAAAATTGATGAAAATGGGCTATCTGTCAGACGGTTACAAACCTCAGGGGGGTATTTGTAATTTTTCAAACAACGAGGGGGTATTTGTAATTATGCCAAACCTCAGGAGAGGTAGATGTAATTTACCCTTAAAATATTACAATATTGAAAATAAATATATAAACAGTTTTAAGTGTATAAATCATAGCATATTTATTAATTTAATAAAAATTTATAATCTTTCAAGGCATATAATATATAACATTAGATTTTAAAAATAACAAATAACTATGTAAAATTATATAAAATAGCATATAAAAACTAGTATATATTTTCCTGTTAATATTTCCTCGTTAAGATAAATATCAATACTAATTATGTTTTTCTTGAATAACAAAATAAACTATATGATTAAATATCTTTATTTTTATGTTTACCTTTATTAGAATTTTTAGTAATTTTAATATTAATTTTATATTAAAGTATTTCAAAAATTATAGAAGATAGTTGAGCAAAAGACCTTTATATAAGTTGTAGCTTAAGTGGTAAAAGGAGCATTTATGGTCTTAGGAGACCCAAGTTCGAATTTCATGAGTAACAATATTTTTTAATCACTTATGTGTATGCACATCACTACCAAATCATCAATTCCTCGCCCAATTGGACATTCCCCGTGAACACATGGCAAATTCCAGCGAAAAATGCAGGAAAATTGATTAAAGATCCTAAATCGGACTAAATATCATTAATTTTGTAAATTACAGGACTAAATAAATGAAGGGCATAGTTACAGGACTCAATCTATAATATTGGGAAACTTAGTGAATGAAAAACTAATTTTCCCTATATTAAATTTTGATAGAAAATTTTGAATAATTTCGTGCAGCGAGAAGAATTTCTAGAATTCTTAATTTGGGCGACTGTGTCGAATGAATTTTAACTGGAAAAAAGAGAAAAGTATAAATTGATCCCAATCTTCTGCATGTGCTTTGCATTTGCAATTTTTCCACAAAATTGAATAAAATCTTCAATTGCTCCGATGGAATTCAGATTAATTTTTGTTGGACGAACTATAATTCCCAAAAAATAATAAATTTCAGAACAAAATTTGTGAAGGTCTTATTTACATGACCACGATTGCAAAATCACATGTAAGTCTGCTGTTAGGAAAAGTCTTGCAAGGAAGTTTAATCATAGTGTTGTCATGTACTACGTTTTCAAAAATTAGTCTCCACTCAAATTTATAGTTATATATATTTAAACCAAAACTACTGAGATTATTTAAATAAGCGTAGGAAGCTAAATCGTATTTTAATTCTGTATATAAGGGGAGTGGCATTTTGTGGACAATGATTTATGGGGGTGATAATTTAATAACAATATTTGTTAAATTTGCTCAATTTAATGATTTCTGCCACCAGATTGGACAAGTTTAGCCAGAGTCAGTTAGCGTGACCAATTTTAGGACTTTTAAATTGGTACGACTTCCACGTAAGGCTGACGTGAGAAAAAAATAAAATAAAGGGAAAAATTTATATTTTCAGTTTTGTTTGTTAGGAGTTGACGGTCATAGTTCTGTAAGTATAACCTTGACAGTTTTAGTTTTGAAATTTATTAGTTTTTGACGATTTTAATAATGGTGATGAGAAGTGACCTAAATTATATCAGAGAAATTGATGATTTTTGAAATTTCATCCAGTTTGGAGGAAAATTACACACGAGAACTTACGTGACAACTCTCTTTTGGCAATTTATAGGCAGATTAATAATGTTTTTTTCCGTTGTTTTCTCGTATATTGCATAAACTTGGCTCGGTTCTTCTCCCTTTCCCCTGTTTTGCAAATTGAAGATAGAAATGGTAGAAGAAACGAGTTAAATAATAGAATTTTATATTCCAAATCACTTTTTATTCTCATTTCAATAGAAAATAAATTTTAAATCGAATCAAAAAAATACACAACAACAAAACTTGGAATCCTCTGTATTTCAAGAATGTGAAATCTTATCGTAGTTAGGAGGGGGAATCCTCTATATTTCAACAAAACTTTGGGTCTCGTAGTGGCACCGAAGATGTAGCTTTCGTCCTCTTTAATATATATTAAATTTTGATAGAAAATTTTGGATAATTCTGGGCAGAGAGAAGAATTTCTAGGATTTTTAATTTGGGCGACTGTCTTGAAATGGATTTTAACCGGAAAAAAGAGAGAAGTATAAATTAACCTCAACCATCTTCACGTGTTTTTCATTTGCAATTTTTCCGTCAAATTGAATAAAATCTCCAATTGCTCCGATGGAATTTAGGTCAATTTTTGCCGGGAAAACTGTAATTCCCAAAAAACAATAAATTCCAAAAGAAAATTTGTGAATGTCTTAGTTACACGACCTCGATTTCCAACCCCCAAACATCTTAAATTGCAATTTAATCTCTATCTTTTTCCATGCCAGCATCTTAGATGAAAAAAATTCTAGCCCGGATTAAGTTTGGTCAAACCAAACCAAAACATATGTAGCAAATGTGATATACTTATTATGTGATTGATCATTTTTCATGAATTGTACACTGCACTTGCCATATAATTGATTTAAATTCGATCAAATCAAATTTGAGCTAAAATTTCCCCTGATAGTTCGCCTAATTTAAAAATCCTAAAATTGACTACATCAAATTTGGCCATTCTAGTGGACCGAGTCTTTAAATTGTACAAAATTGAATAAATATTATTATTAAATTGTCATCAATTTTTGTTTTTAAATATTTTTAACACACATCCGAAAGGTTCGTGAAATTCATACAATAGAAACTGTCAATTGGTCTACGCCGCCACTGAGAAAAAATAAGGTTTTGTATGTCTGCTTTTGGGCTACGTTATCATATTTAAACAATATATATGTTGATTTTCTTCTCAACTAGGCACACAGCACACTCAGTGCGTGTGCAAAATTATTTAAAAGACTTATAAATTATTATTAGTTTTATTTATTAGTTAGTTAGCGAGATAGTGGGTTAAGGAAGTTTAAAAGATATTTTAGTAAATTTATTAAAAAATATTAAAATTATTATTATGAGCAATTTTTTTAAAGAAATAAAATAAATGGAAGGGTAAAATGGGGCATTCTAAAATTAGTACGTCAAATGGATTTTCTTTTATAATAAGGGTAAAATGGGACATTCTAAAGTTGGTACGTCAAATAAATTTTCTTTTATAATAGTATAGATTCTCACATTCGCATGTCATCCGGTCAGTCAACTGTTCCAAAAAGTCTTGCAACTTTAAGGTCTTTAACCATGTTATTATCACCGCCTCTTTATTTTAAAACCAGTCTTCAGTCAAACTCAATAAGTGATACTAGAAAATTCAAATGAGTCGACTGAATATACCAGATTGAATTTTATTAAACCTAAATAGATTATATTATAAATGTAATATACTTGTCGTGCAATTTATGTACAACTCAAAGAAATTATTTAATCATACAATAAGTGTATCACATTTATTATATTATTGATTTGATTCGACTAGACCTAATTTGAATAAAAAAAATTCAATTGATAGAAATGGCGTATTGAAATTAGGATAAATGACAACTACTTCCCATGAGATTTGACATAATTACAAATATTTCATTGTTATTTAAAAAATTACAAATACCCTCCTGAGGTTTGTAATCGTCTAACAAATAACCCATTTTCATCCAATTTTATAGATGAACTGACCAAAATGTCTTTATGCAAATTGAATTTTTTTATTTAATTCTTAATTTTTTTAGACTACAATTCGCATGGAGAAGTTTTTTAAGTTTTTTACACACAGGAGTAATAATAAAATTTGCCTCGACTAATTCTTCTATAATTTTTTTAAAATGGTCAATTTCAGGTATTTGGTTAAAATTAAAAATCTCAAGAAAGTATTTATAATTTTTCAAATAATAAAAAAATACTTATAATTATACCAAATTTTAAGAGATATGGCTGTAATTTACCCTTGAAATTATCATAACATAATTTTATAAGAGTAACGTAAGCTCTTAGGATTCCCATATGTTGAAAGTCAGCTCTCAGCTCATAACATTAATTATAATCCAAGTGCTCATTTTGTTTATGATTGTACAAATCAAATATATTATGATAAAATTATTGGGTAAACTGCTTCTTTACTTCGATAAAATTAGGATATTATTTGTTTTGGTACCACAATTTAGGTAGGTGGCTGTTTTAGTCACATAAAACATGTTTTTTTAGTTTTTCTTGGTTCCATAAAATACGTTTTTAGATTTTTTGGTGCAAAAAATGACATGATATTTTGGGACAAAAAAACTGAAATTGAGACAAAAAAAACTGAAAAACGTGATATTTTGGGACAAAAAAAAATTGAAAAATGTATTTTATGGGACTAAAACAGCCACCTGCCTAAATTGTGGTACCAAAACAAATAATATCCTAATTTTACGAGACGAAAAAAGTATTTACCCCTAAAATTATTATACTATAATTGATTTGATTCGATGAGACATGATTAAACCCTTTTGAATACAAATTTACCTTTAAATAGGCCCTTTTCTTCACACTTTCAGCCAACAAAGCTCTCTTCCCTCCCTTGTACACAATCTTCCTCACATACTACACTTGCAATTTGCAAATGCATCTCACACTCGTCTTCTTCCTCTCACCGCTCCTTTTACTCGCTTACTATTTCCTTTACAAAATCATATGGATCCCTCTAAAAATCCAAAAACACTTCGCAAAACAAGGCGTGACGGGCCCCGGCTACCGCCTGATCGTCGGGAACTTAGGTGAGCTCCGGCAGCTGTTCATGGCGAAGGAGGAGTCGCGGCCGAACTCCCTTATCACGCACGATGTAACTCACCGGATTACTCCGCATTACTCCAAATGGTCCAAGCTTTACGGGAAGAATTTTGTGTATTGGTTCGGGACTAAGCCCGTATTGGCTGTAGCTGATCCAGATATGATCAAAGAGGTCTTAATGAATGGTAGTAATAGCCGGTACCGGAGGACTAAGCTCGATCCGTTTTCTAAGAACTTGTTCGGCGAAGGGCTTATTATACTGGAAGGTGAGAAGTGGGCTGTTCATAGGAGGATCACTGGCCAGGCCTTTAACATGGAGCGAGTTAAGGTGATTTTCCTCACCCTTGATCTTAGTTTTCTTCTGAGTATTTGTTCATGTTCATGTTCATGTTCATGGTTATGTTGACAGGGTTGGATTCCTGAAATAGTAGCCACCACTGAGAAGTCGCTACAAAACTGGGAGGAAAAAAGTGCTGAGAAAAGTGAGTTTGAGTTGGATGTGCACAAAGAACTTCAAGAACTGTCGGCAGACATTATTTCCCGGACAGCTTTTGGTAGCAGTTATGAGGAAGGAAAGCGCATCTTTGATCTGCAAGAGCAACAAGTCAGCCTTACTTTGCTGGCACTTCGAAGTCTTTACATCCCTGGATTCAGGTAGCTATATTGTCAATTCCTACATCGAAAAATTATAATTTTGGTCCTGTAACTTAGGGGGTGTCAATTTTGGTTCTGTATAAAATAATTTTTACAATTTAATCCTATAATTTTGAATATTTGGCAAGTTTGATCTCATTTGGCCGGAAAGTCCCAATTTTAAAGGTCATGTGCTCGGCACATGTGCTTTTCCGGCGAAAAAGGACCAAAATAGCTAATTTTTCAAAGTTATAGGACTAAATTGTGAAATCAATACGTGCAGGACCAAAATTGCCAACCTTAAATTACAGGATGAAAATTGCAATTTTTCTATTTTTTAGTCCATTTGTTCAGCATTGCCCTCGATACACCCTATGCTAGGAGCACGTTCATCTGCAGGATCTGAAAATCATATTTTTATGGCTCTAATTTTTTGAATTATATATAGATTTTATTAATTTATTTTCTCTAAAGGATAAAAAATAGGTGAATTTTTAGTAAAAAAATAATATTTTTATTATCTACTTGTTCAACGCTACTATCGCCAAACCCTTGCTAGGGGCATGTTAATTTGCGAAACATGAAAAAAATATTTTTAAGACTCTAATTTTACAATTGAAATGCGTTATTAATTTATATTCTCTGAGTAAAAAATAATGAAATTTTCAGCAAAAAATATGAGTTTTTGTAGTCTATTTGTTCAACATTTCCTTGAACACACCCAATGTTGATGGCATGTTAATCTGCAATACTTGAAAATTTGAAATTTTTTTAATCTAATTTTTTGAAGTATACACTTTATTCATTTATTTGCTCTAAGAAGAGTAAAAAATAAGTGCTTTTTTTTAGTAAAAGTAATACTTGTATTAGTCTATTTGTTCAACACAACCCTCACCAAGCTACGGTCATGTTGATTTACAGAGCTTGAAAAAGTATATTTTTAACATTCTAATTTTTTAATTGTAGATATTATTATTAGTTTATTTCTTTATGAGGAGTAAACAAAGTGGAATTTCCAGCAAAACAATATGAGTTTTTTAGGGAAAAATTTGCAACTTTCATCCTGTAACCTAGGGGGGCGACAATTTTGGTCCTGTCCAAATTATGTTTCGCAATTTAGTCCTGTAACTTCTAAAATTTGACAATTTTGATCTCATATCGCCGGAAAGCCCCAATTGTCAAGGTCATATGCTCGACACATGCGTTTTTCCTGCCAAAAAACTGACCAAAATTGCTAATTTTTAAAGTTATAAGACTAAATTGCAAAATCAATTCATATAGGACTAAAATTGCCACCCCCACTAAGTTACAGGACGAAAATTACAATTTTTCCATTCATACGACCCTTAAGTTTCTTGATTTGTTCTACTCCATTTTTAGTGCATGGTATAATTTTCTCCCATGATCTCTAATGATAAAAATGGATGCAGGTTCTTGCCCACGAAGAAAAACAGATTGAGGTGGAAATTAGACCGGGAAACTCGTCAATCAATTAGATCATTGATTGAGAAAAGTAGCAGAAGCATAGAAAACCGGCATGCGCTGCTCGCATTATTAATGTCTCCATATAAAAATGAGGATGGTGTGGAGGAGAGACTGGATATAGACGAAATCATAGATGAATGCAAGACATTTTACTTTGCAGGAAAGGAAACAACTGCCAATCTTTTAAGCTGGACACTCCTCCTTCTAGCACAGCATCAAGATTGGCAGACTAAGGCCCGAGATGAAGTTCTTGCAACCTGCGGAAGCAAGACCAGGCCCTCCACGGAACATTTGTCGAATTTCAAACTTGTAAGTCATGTCCTAAAGGGTGTTTGCTACAATTTACTTTGGGAATTAAGATGATGAGAAAATGTTGTGTTTATGACAGATGAGCATGATACTGAACGAGACTCTTCGGCTCTATCCTCCGGCAGTGGATTTAAACAGGCAAACATTACAGAATGTTAAACTGGGAAACCTTGAGGTTCCTGCTGATACGCAGTTGTATTTGGCTATGACTGCTGTTCATCATGATACCGGGATATGGGGAGACGACGCGGACGAGTTCAATCCTCTGAGATTTGTCGAAGCTCGAAGGCATCTGGCATCGGCGTTCCCATTCGGCATAGGCCCCAGGATATGTGTTGGTCAACATTTTTCCACTGTTGAGGCTAAAATCATCCTGGCCATGATCCTGCAACGATATAGTTTTGTAATTTCGCCGTCGTATGTGCATGCTCCGTTGCGGTCTCTCACCTTGGAACCGCAGTATGGTCTCCAACTTCTCTTTAGCCGGCTTTCACATTAGAGATATGCAGAGTTTAAACACTTGTTGTGTGTTTGAAAGCTTATAAGATGTGAGAAGATAACATGCACTTTTATAAAATATATAAACTTATAAGATTAGTCGTATTGCAATTTACTTTGTGAAATAAGAAATGAGCAAAAACACAAGTTATATAGTGTTATCTGAAAAGCGAAGCAAATTATCCCATGTATTCTACGTTGACAGAGGTAATGTTCTACGTTTACCAACGCACTTGAGTTTAAGCACTTCTGTATTGTATACGGTTTTGATGATTTTGTCTCTTATTCCTGTTCACTTCTGACCTTTTGTCAATTTTAGAGAAAATTGCATTTCTGGTACCACACTATAGAGGCTCTTGCAAGTTTGGTACCACACTTTCTAAAATAATCAATTTTGATACCGTAGTTTACAGAGACTTGCAAATAAGGTACTTTCCTTTCATTTTAGCCCCTCAACCTTTAGAAAGTATCAGATTTGGTCCCAAAACTTTTTTTCTTTTTTTTTTTTTTTTCAAAAATAGCACCCATGCAATTTAATCCTGATCAGGCCCAACATGCTTCCGAAAATAAAATTAAGCCTCCACAAAATTCATACCTTGGTTTGACCGCTTTCCCACCGGGTATTCCAAGTCCTCGTTTTTACGGCTCTTTCTCCAACCACACTACCGCAACAGATGGTTCGCAGGTACTTGGCTCATTCAACAACAAACAGCACAACCCTACTTCGTTTCCTACCTTAGGGCGTAAAAGTACTCAAAATAGAGACTTAGTAAAATTTTGGACAAACAAATTGGACAAATGCCTTTATTTTATTGAAGAAATACTTGAAATATTACATAGATATTTTATTCCTCTATCGGAGGAGAAAACTACTTAGCCTCTCATGGATAAGAGGATTTGACTCGTTGGGGATAACCCCATACACTGGATATTCTAATACTTAGAAAATTTAAAGACACGATATATTTTTCTGAAGAGTTGGAGAAGTTATTCTGATGCCCTCCATCTGCTTTGTAGCTCTCTATTTATAATAGTCCGCAGACTTCAAACCCGGACTTCATTCTTGCTTTGGGTGTCGACGTCATCATTGCGCTCGTCACCTATTTTGTCTTTCTACTTTCCAGTTGTGGTCATTATGGCTTATCGGCCATGTGTTCTACAGCTGGTGCTTCCTGTCTTATCTGACTGTTGGCTTTTTGTCGTTTTTGGCCGACAGTCCTTTCTTTGCCTTTTTACATTTTGCGATTTTTACCTCCTTTTGTAAAAATCCTTTCTTAGACCCTTTTCTGGTTTCGATTCGGGTTTATTTTGGGTTACCCAAATCCTTGTCCCAACAAGGGCTTTTCTTGTTTTTCACAGGGCATACATGGTTATGCCATTGCCCAACATGCATCATGTTGCAGGCCTTCTTTCTTGTGGCCTCTGTCTCTGGTAGCTTGTTTTCCCAAATAAGCATTCGTTTCTTTTCAAACAAACTCTCCGCGGACTCTGTGCTTCTTCCTTTCATGGAGTTTAACAGGAATGATCCATTTAATTTATTGGAGGATATCTTAAATGGATACTTGACTTTATCCATCTCTGTGAGACAGATCCAATAACCCTAAACTCTTTTGGTGGATATGTCGTCTTCACTGAGGGAAGATACCAGGGGAGCTTCTCCTGTGGCAGCCTTTACTTTGTTAAATGCTACCATGTCAGGTCTCTGTAATTTGATGAAATGGAATGCTGGATGAGACCTTTTTCCTGCAATTTCTGGAGTTATGGAAATGAACTTGAGCTCCAAAATATCTCCTCATTTAAGGTGGGGATTGTTTTGCCATGCGTCATATACCGACCCACTGATCCATTTCGGAAGTTTGGAGATTTCCGGAAAGCTTGGTGACATAGTATGAACTGAAGCAAGGGCTCCAAAATCATACCATTCTCGTACCTCTTCTGGTTTAGACCCTTCGAGCATCCAGATTCTGTTATATCTTCCGGATGTGTCTACGATGGTCTTGCTTGGGCTTATGCCTTTACGGGAAATAAGTTTTTCCCATGATCTCTGATAATCCTGCCAAGCGAAAACAGAAGATAAAGCTTCGTTAGTGTTAACCTTAGAGGTGCCCGTTATTGGCCTAAGGTTAATCTCTTCCTCTTTTACCCCGGAGGTGCTGGGTTGACTCGAATTATCAGGAGTTTGCACTTCCTGTAACTCAACTTTTGCTTTTTCACCAGAGTCTGGTGATGGCCGTGTACAAGCAATACTTGAATCTGTCGCTACAGGTTTAGAGCCCTGTTCTCTAATTGCAGGTTTAGAGCCCTGCTCTCTCAATTCTCGGGCTATCACCGAAGATGATGCCTTTCAAATTGGTTCCAGTAAGTCGTCCCATAACGAGCTTGTAGCAAGTTTGGTACTCCAGATCAGTTCGTTGAACTTGGCCAGCTATTTGGGCTTTAACTGTTAGTTGTCCAAATCTTTTATCAATTTCCTCCCTGAGGTGCCTGAGCCTGATGATGACGGAGTCTACTTCAGCTGCCTCCATCTCTTGTCAAGAAATCTGCAAGAACATTTTCATGAGATTTGATAATGACAATATTATAACAATAATATTGGCATTCTGTTTGCCATCTAATAATACGAGCTTTCTCAATCTTTGATTCAAGTTTATTTTTTAAGAAAGCTTTAACATTCGTATTATCAACTTTTAATATAAATTCTTTGGCTAGTAAGAACAAAGGCCATTTCCTGAAAGCCTTCCAAACCGCAAAGAATTCATTTTCGTTGATATGCCATAGTTTGGCTTGTTGCTCGGTGAACAACCCTCCTGTGTATCTACAAGGTTCTTCACCCGTAGTTGTCTTTTTCATGAGCACTACTGCCAATCTGTAATCATTGGCGTCTGTGTAGACTACCAACTCATCCTCGTCTTGTGGGATTGCAAGCTTTGGCAAGTTATTGCAGACATGTTTTAACTCAGAACCCTTTGCGTATGAATTTCCTCCCATTTCCACTTTGAACTCTCTGCTTCTTTCAAAAGTGGACGGCAATCCTTTCTATATTTTGCAAGATCCTTTATAAAGATTCCTGCAAAATTGACAACTCCCAAGAAGCTTTGAAGTTGCTTCTTATCTTTAAGAATGTCAGGAAAATTGCAAATCTTTTCTACAATGTGTTCCTGCAACTCAATGTCTGTTTCGTCTTCCTAGAAATTCAATTTTATTGACAGCTACGATAGCTTTCTTTTCAGAAAGCACCAA
This sequence comes from Sesamum alatum, assembly GCA_034509735.1. Lineage (NCBI taxonomy): Eukaryota > Viridiplantae > Streptophyta > Magnoliopsida > Lamiales > Pedaliaceae > Sesamum > Sesamum alatum. Next base: position 9,312,185 of record JACGWO010000002.1, on the reverse strand, counting down.
TCCCTCTTTATGGCATGCATCAGAAGATATTTCAAAATGTCTAATATGATCCTGTATATTTTTAGATGCAATCAAGATGTCGTCTATGTAAACAAACATAAACTCTAGGTAGTCCTTGAAAAGATTATCCATCTTTCTTTGAAATATCTGGGGTGCATTGGCAAGTCCCATTGGCAATACATTCCAGATATATTCTCCATGAGGTGTGGAAAATGCAGTGTAACTTTTTTTTGAATCATTTTCCATCTTAATCTGATAAAATTCAACTTTGCAATCGAACTTAGAAAACACTTTAGCACCTTTAATGCAATCAATTAAGTGGTCTCTTACTTGGGATATAATAACCATCAAATTTCAATATCCTATTAATGCCTTGATAGTTAATGACTAACCTGGGTTTACGTCTTTTTATCTCACCATGGTTTCTTATCAGAAAACCAGGGCTACTATAAGCAGAGACTCCAGACTCGATGAGTCTAAGATTGATATGCTCTTTGATGATCTCCTGCATATCTTTCTTATCCTCCATGTTCATTTGGATAGGCTTGTATCGGACATACTCGTCCTTGCATTCCTCTTTGACCTTTAGAGTAGCCTCGATCTTGTTTCTATCCCACTATGCTAAAGGATTTTCATTGAAGTTCCTATGGATAAGCCTTTTGACATTCTCGAGGGAAAGTTTACTTTCTCTGTCTATGTCCAATGACTTGTATTCTTGTATAGCCTTCTTCAAGATCTTAAGATCCTCTTCAGAAGCATCACTGTAACCCTGTTGCCTGAAAGACAAAAGAGCCTTACCAAATTTTCTTCTATCCTGTATTTTTGGATGAGTTAATTTGGCATCATCACCACATTTGCTGCGAAAATTTATGGGCATTATCCTATTAAATGCCTTTTCTCTTTGCAAAACCTGTATCTCACTACCACAATCAGTAGTAAAAATCAACAGATTCTTGTGGTTATCCTGGACATATTTTGCAAAAGTTGGATGAAATTATTACCTAGCAAAATATCTGCTTCCGTATCATGATAGTAAATAGGAGGCGTTTTTACCTTGAACCAAGGTGTTCCAAATGCTCCTCCAATCATAATTTTCGCTTCTCGTATACCCTTATTGAGTACTAGAATTTTTTGTGAAAAATTCCTTCCTGCAATAATGGGTAAGGATTCCATAGCTTCGCTAGGGAACGCCGGATTTTGCCGTGCAAATCCCCGAGCCCGAGTCAATATAAGCTGCAAAGTATTCTAACTTATATTGTTCATACAACATACCGACAGATATGTATATAGAAAAGGGGCTCGTCATTCGATTCTAATGGTATAACCATCTAAACTGAATTCTATCCCATTACCTTTTCTTCCCCATGGTTTATGATTTTCGAGGAAACTTAACCCCAAAGTCATTATCCCATTTTCTCGTCTGGCAATTCCTGCAACAAATAAATATTCAGCCGCTTGTGAACCTTCGGGTACTGTTTTATTCAATGTTTGTTCAATTCTGGGGTATTTCTATTACTATTGGATGTTTGTGCTTCATACCCGGCAAAGGAAGAAGAATGACATTCCTCGAAACTCTAAGTCATCAACTTGTTTTGAAGTGATATATTTTCTTATTCTCGAAGGTAAGAATAGTGTATATAAGAGAGATGTGGCCCATGGCTTTGAAGATTCTCTTTATCAGCTAAGGATCTTGGTAAAGCTATTCAAATATATTCTGCATTGGACTTCAGCCTCGTTTGAGGCAGTCACACCTTCTTCAAAACGTGCCACAGAATGAGCTATATCCACCGACGTTACAATATTTCTCTACAAGACAATTTTGAATATTATTGCATTGTGAAATTGAAATTCTTTGAATTTCAAAAAATATTTCAATGCAATTTCTTTCCTTTTTTTTTCCATTGTATTCTTTTCTCACCATTTATATTGACAACAGTGTATCGAACAAATATAATTCATCGTGATAAGTAAACCATGTCTATTTATTTCCGTCCCATAGGTTTTCTACTTTATCTTATGCAAAATTCAAATGATGCTTTCTTTGATACAAGAGGTGGTGGTAAAGCTGGAGCGACTTCATTGGTTTGGATGTTGACTAAATCCACAATCCCTAGTTGGGAAAAAGGATTCAACTAACTCTTGTAGATCCGATAGATCCACTCTTGATATCTCCATTAGTTTATGAATTTGATGATCTTGATGATTTGTTCTTCTTGTGTCTTTGGCTTCGAGATCTCCTTCGCCTTTCCCTTCTGATGTAGGAAAGATACTGGTCCAAGGGCGTCCCTGATGCGTTCCTGATGAGATCTAGATGTCTCAGGGGTATTTCTTTGGTTTCTCTTCAGATCTGTGACCTCAGCCCTCAAATCTATAAGATCCTTCTGTATATCTGGTAGGATCTTTAGGATCTCATCCATCTTTTGGTTCAAGATGTCTATTTTCACAGGTATATGGATTAACCTATGTCCATAGTCTTGAACTGTCTTTTAAACCTCTCTAAGGTCCTGAGAGTACTTTGAGGTATCTGGTTCGAGTTCCCTCCAATCAGTTCCTTTAATCATTATGTTTAGAACTGTATTTTTTCAAGAATCTACTTGTTCCAAATCTCGTGGCTGGGATTCTTCCATGGATCTCAGTTCCCGATAGACGCCTCACCGCATTTCTTGGTAGCACCTCTTGGACATGGTGATTTCTATGCCATTCCTCTCTTTCTTCCTTTGGAAGAAGTGACGGATCGACCAACCTTGGACTGTTGGCGATGGTTCTAAGAATTTCCATAAGAAATTATGTTTTCTATATTTTCAGAATCTGAAAATATTCCATGTTTTCAATGTTACTCGAACTTTCGTTCGATTCCATACCTTTAAAGATCTCCTCCGTTAGGGATAAAATATCAATGTGTAATATAAACAATCATTTCTTCAATAAACCTAGGCTCTGATACCATTTTCATGCATAGGGTACTAAATCCGAAAATCAGGGCAAAAAAGGACAAAATCCATGCGAAAAATAAATTTAGGGGACTAGAAATGATATTATCAAAAGATGAGCGTTGGTACTAAAACTGTTAGTTTTAAAACTAAGGTACTATATTTGTAACTTTCATAAATTGCGGTATCAAACTTGTCTGACTTTCATAAAATGCGGTATGAAGCTTGCCAGACTCTTCATTGTGTGGTACTGAAATTGACTTTTTTGAAAAGTACGGTATCGAAATTGCAAAGGGGCCTATAGTATGGTACCTTCTTTGCTTTTATCCCTCAATTTTAAGTACATTCAAGCTTCTTGTTTGATTTTTTATTTTTTATTCTCAATTTTAAATTTTGAAATCAAAGAAAACACAAAAATATATCTATATGAATTCTCACTAAGTTTACCATCATTATCATCTCAACATTACTTATGTGTACATATACAATTTTTTTCAACCATTTACTTAATAAATTAATAATATATTCTTTTCATAATGCATTGACGTCAACGGTCTAGACCTGTCAATGGGTAAATAATACCCAAACCCTATAATTACCCACTAATTATCACTAGACCCGACTCGGTCCAGGCCCAGCCAGAGACCCGGTGGGTCCAGGGAGTTGGGTCTGATGTATTAGACCCGATATTTTGGATTGAGCACAGACTCGACCCGATTCCTTTTTATTTTTTCCTCCTAAAATGAAATTACAAACAAAACAACTACATTTCTTTTTTAAGAAAAAAAAAAGATGAAAATTCCATACTCAAACAAAACCCAAATCATCAATCCACAAAGTGACACCCACTGTGCAACAAAACTAACAGCAGCATTGTAAGAGGAAATTAAACCGCAGCAGAGTAAGAGGAATACAAAGAGACTTTTATGTAAATTTCAACTCAAAGCCCATTGTCTCTTTTCAATGGCCCATGTAAGTCTTGCTTCTACAAAGGGTTAGTGATCGGCGGGTTCAAGGAGGAGGGTTCCGGCGACGTCGACGTTAGATAGTGGTTGGAGAGAGCGAAAAATAAAGGTTCATGGTACGCGTTGGACGGAGTGGAAAGAAAAAAAATGCCGCCAATGAGGATTTTTGGCGCGGGATTGGATGGGAAATTTTCATAATAAGGTTGGCTATCTAATGGTGGTGGCGCACCGGCGAATGACGACGGACGACGGTGAAACTGAGAGAGAAAAAAAAAGACGGTGACGGCTAGGGTTACAGATTTTGAGAGAGAGAGAGAGAGGAAAAATCTCACAAACCATACTTGGTTTTCTCTTTTCAAAATATTGGGTATGGGACTCATAAAAAAAATATTGGGTATGGGTATTATTGAGTACTATTGGGTCTATACTCGGCCCGTATCCATATATTTTATTTTTTGAATCTGGACCTGGTTCTAAATTAAAAATAGCAGGCTTGGATCTAGACTTAAGCTTATTATAATGGGGCTGAGCCTGAGTTTTATTCACCTATTGATAGGTCTACAACGATCACACCACTAATAAGTAAATTAATAAAACAATATAGGCACTTCCTCAAATATATATATATAGGCACCAATATCATCAATTAATTTGATTATATTTAATTTTTTTTCACAAAAATTTAGATGAAAATAAAAACACACATTTTCATTAAAAACAGAAAATTTGTGATTAAAACAAAACCAAACATGAACTCACCTCATAGTTCCATTTCATTGTCGCCACAGCAAATTCATATGCACTGTCATTTTGGCTAAACTGCTCCTGATATGTTGTCCTACTTTTTTTATATTTAATCTCCTCTCATAACACTAAAAAAATGGAGTTGTCTAATTCAGTGGGACATCCTTTTTGGATTACTGAAGGATGTACAACTACAAATGTTAGATTTAAGCTCAGTGTTTTAAAATCTGTATCGTTGATCGATTCAGAAAATTGCCAGGCTCAAGGGTTAGTGGTCAATCATCAAGTTAATTGTGGTTGAACAAGTAATATCATAATTATGTCATAATAAAATTTAATATAAAAATATATTAATATAATAAAATTACTAAATTAAAGTTTTTAGGTTAAAAATAAAAATAAAAGAACTATGTACATATCAAAGATGATGAACTATTTATCATTATAATAAAATTATAACTAAATTTTATTATCAATAAATAGTTAGTATCTTCATTTTTAAGGTAATATATAAATCTTATTATATTAATTATAATTTAATTAGCAACTTAGATAATAATAGGATACATTTTTAATTAGATTATGGGTTAATGAATTTATTCATTTATTAATATATAATTCAAATCATTATTATAATGTGGGTGTTGATTTGTTGTAATTTTTCTCATTTTTTTATATGAAATGTTGTGTCATCAATTTAGAAAATTTTGATGAATCAACCGGTTCACTTGATTCAGGACCGGGTTAATCCGGTCAATCAGTGGATTGAGCAGTTTTCAAAAACTAGTAGAGCGATTCTAAAACTAGTCCGATTTATGGGTTGGACCGAGCGACAATTTTACTGATTTGACCAATCGATTTGGACTGAGTTTTAAAATATTGTTTAAGAGCATCTTTTTTTTTTTTGTTTTCCCACAAAAAATCGTACTATCGGTGTTAGATCTATCTATCTCACTTTTGCCAATCCCACGTGGGCACTTTCTCATGTAGTTGATTATCTCATATTAGTTGTAGACGAGGAATTTGAGCAGCTTATGAGCTTCAAGGTCTCCTCTCTCTAGTGAGACGCTTGTTTAGGACAAAATCATAAAACTCATACGAAGTTAAAAAGAACAATAATACCTTGCAACGAATGCTATTTTTTGTTGGTGTGAAGTTGTGGGACATATATATAAGCTGATTTGATTAAGAACTAGAAACTAATTGCTATTTTGATATTGGAAGTTAGCAATCTGAATATTTACTGCTGAAATTGCATTTTAAGTAAAGGCTAATTACATTAAAGAAAAATGAGAGTACAGTACATCACTAGACATGGGGTCCCGACCAAGCAACCTGTCAAATCTTGAATAAAACAATAACTTGTAAAGAAGTCTGAATCATATTCAACTAACAATCTTTGTCTAATTTGCTCGGGTTAAATGCAATTTACCTCCTGTGTTAAATAAAAAGAGCAATTACCTTCCTGTAAAAAAATAACTAGTAATTTACCCCCTATGTTATTTAAAATGCAGCAAACAACCCCCTCACAGAGGGTTTTTTGCTATGTTTTTAGGGGGGGTTTTCCCTCTATTTTTTAAAATACAGGGGATAAATTGCTATTTATTTTTTCACAGGAGGTTTATTGCACATTTTGCATATCACAAGGGGGGTAATTGCATTTTTCTCTAATTTGCTCAAATGATCACACTAACAAGGACCTGGGACTCTAGACTGGACTTGTGAAATTTTCTAAAATTACGTTCTTTCCAAATATGAAAGACAAGCAAGACTAGCACAACCGGGTTAGCGACATCAAAAGGTGCCTTCCTTTTCACTTGAGCAGTATGCTAATTAGCATAAGGCCAGTTCCATCGTATTTACTTGAGCAGAAGGCCAAGGCAGCAGACAGCATATGAACAATGGAAAAAGACGAGTATGGGACTTCTGTTGCTGATCTGTATAGAGGACGCGTTGCGCTTGGAGATAGAGCCAACCATGGCTCATCGAGTGTGGACAATCTCTCCTCTATAGCTAGCCAAAATATGAACGAGTTATTTGGAATTTTGAGTGGTCCTCCAACTAAAGAACTCTACTTTTGGGCACGCTTCAGAGAACATTTGCACAACTTCTTGTGACGAGAAACAATATAAATTCATCGATTAGTCAAAATTTACTGAATTCGTTATATTGAAAAAAATGGATTAAAATTCTATTTACCTATGATTGACTTAATATTGATTTATTGCAGGTTAATCAAATTTTTTTTATGATCAAATTATCCTTATACATTTTCACCCTTATAAAGGTAGTTTAGTCAAAAAAGCTTTGCTCGACTTGCAATAAGTTCGTAATAAGTCAATCGAGGATAAATATCAATTTTGATTTAGTTTCTTTGGTAATATCAATAAATTCGATGAATTTTGAATAATGAAGGGATCTATTTGTTAGATGAATGCAAACCTCAGGAACTAGGTGTAATTTTTCCAATCAAATGGAGTTTACGTGCAATTACATCTAACCTCAGGGGAGGACATGATAATTATCTTCTTTTTTTTTTTTTTTTTTGGGCTTACACAAATGAAAACACTACAAAAAAATATGATATTAGTGACAAAATATCAAATGATAATTTAAAAGTTGTCACTAAAAATATGTATTAAGTGACAATAATTTTCATCTTGTCACTATATAATTATTAGTGACAAAAATTATGTATAAAATTATCATTAAATACAATTAGTGACACATCTATAGTGACAACTTAGCGACAACACAATATAGTGATAACAATTATTTATTGTCACTAGGTTATCACTATACATGAGTCACTAATTGTATTTAGTGACAACTTTGTGCACACTTTTTTATCACTAATAATAACTTTTACAAAATAGTAGTAATTATTAACATCATAAAAATGACAAAATAAACATTCTTGTCACTAAATATATATAATTAGTAATAATATTAAAATTGTCACTTGACTTTTTTATCTCTAATTTTCTATTTTCTTGTAGTGAAGCAGGGACAACGCCCCTCAGACTCACAATCGAAGGATTGAGCCTACGACATATATTTTGACAATGATCTCTATAATTAACCTACTATTGCAAATATCAAGGCATAATCAAATGAAAAGTAAAAATGCACCAAGTCAAAAATACATTGAACCCCATTGAATACCTTGATAATAATTCAAACTCATGTGACAGATGTGACAACATTCGACTTTTAATATATGTTATGTCAGCTTTAGGCTATATCCTAATACGTGATGACATTTATTCCAAGAACTCTTCAGTTAAAGTAGTTTAATCATATTGTTAATTATGCCTTTGTTTTAAATTCAATCTCCACTCAAATACAATTAAATAATATTAGAATATTAGAGTTGACCAAATATTATTGGTAGAAGCGATGAAGTCAAATTATCATAACATAATTTTATAAGAGTGACGCCAGCTCTTTGGTCTCCCTTATGCTCAAAGTCAGCAAAACAATACAATGCTCGTTGGCTATATGATTTTTCAAATCAAATATATCCTGCAATTGATGATTGGTGTACAATATAAAAAAAAATGCTCAATCACATTTGTTATTTGATTAAGGGTTAAATGTATTTTTAGTCCTGTAACTTAGGTCATTTAGCGTTTTCGTTCTTTAACTTTCTAGAGTAGTATTTTGGTCCTACATCTTTTAAATTTTCGTGATTTCAGTTCTTTTGTTCGTCGGAGTACACTTCCACCGGCGAAAAGGGTGAACTCCGGAGAAAAAAAGGACCGAAATCGTGAAAATTAAAAAGATACAAAATCAAAATGCTACTCTAAAAAGTTAAAGGATAAAAATACTTGCAGAAATGAGCCAATAAGAACAAAAACCCTAATCTAAAAATGTCATATGAGAAGCGCATGCATTTTTCCGCGACAATGGTGAACTCAGGTGAAAAAATGACTACAATCATGAAAACTAAAAAGACGAAGGACCAAAATGCTACCTTAAAAAATTAAATGACGAAAACGCTAAATAACCTAAGTTACGAAAACAAAGATGCATTTAAGCCTTTGATTAATTTGATTTGATTAAAACTCTTGTGAGTAAAAAATTTCAATAAATAGACCCTTTTCTTCACACTTTTTCTCGACAAAGCTCTCTTCCCTTCCATCTACACACTCTTTTTCACACACAAAACTTGCAAATGCATCTCACACTTGTCTTCTTCCTCTACTCATTCCTCATTCTCCTGGCCTACTATTTCCTTCACAAAATCATATGGGTACCGCTTAAAATTCAAAAGCACTTCGCAAAACAAGGCGTGAGGGGCCCCGGCTACCGTCCGGTCGTCGGGAACACAGTTGAGATCCGGCAGCTGTTGAAGGCGGAGGCGGAGTTGCAGCCGACCTCCAGCATCACGCACGATGTAGCTCACCGGATTGCTCCGCATTACTCCAAATGGTCGAAGCTTTACGGGAAGAATTTTCTGTACTGGTTTGGGGCTAAGCCCGTATTGGCTGTAGCTGATCCAGATATGATCAAAGAGGTTTTGATGAATACTAGTAATGGGCGGTACAGAAGGTTGAAGCTTGACCCATTGTCTAAGCAGTTGTTCGGCGATGGGCTTGTTACTCTGGAAGGTGAGAAATGGGCTGTTCATAGGAGGATCACTGGCCAGGCCTTTAACATGGAGCGAGTTAAGGTGATTTTCCTCACTCTTGTTCTTTCTTGGTTTTCTTCTGAATATTTGTTCATGTTCATGTTCATGTTCATGGTTATGTTAACAGGGTTGGATTCCTGAAATAGTAGCTACCACTGAGAGGTCGCTAAACAAGTGGGAGGAGAAAAGAGCAGAGAAAAGTGAGTTTGAGTTGGATGTGCACCAAGAACTTCAAGAACTCTCAGCAGACATCATTTCTCGGACAGCTTTTGGTAGCAGTTATGAGGAAGGAAAACGCATTTTTGATCTGCAAGACCAACAAACCAGCCTTATTTTGCAAGCCTATCTAAGTGTTTACATCCCTGGATTCAGGTAGCTTGCATCTGTTCTTGTTTTTGACCTTTTTGCTCATTTTCTTCAGGTATGAGAATGGTGTAACTTTGACCATGTTCTTGAAAAAAGTTTCTTCCGTGATCTCTAATTATAGAAATTGGATGTAGGTTCTTGCCCACGAAGAAGAACAGATTGAGGTGGAAATTAGATCGGGAAATTCATGAATCAATTAGATCATTGATTGAGAAAAGTAGCAAAAGCATAGAAAACCGGCATGCGCTGCTCGCGTTATTAATGTCCCCATATAGCAATGAGGATGGTGTAGAGGAGAGACTGGATATAGACGAAATCATAGACGAGTGCAAGACATTTTACTTTGCAGGAAAGGAAACCACTGCCAATCATTTAAGCTGGGTACTTCTCCTTCTAGCACAGCATCAAGATTGGCAGACCCGAGCCCGAGATGAAGTTCTTGCAACCTGCGGAAGCAAGACCAGGCCCTCTGCAGATCATTTATCCAATTTCAAACTTGTAAGTTAAAGTCTTACGTCCTTGAGGGTGTTTGCTAACTTCTAAGTTTGTTTTAATTTAGGTTTTTTGCTTTGAACTATTTAAATTAAGTTGATTTAAGCCAAAAATTGTGGTTACGACAGATGAGCATGATATTCAACGAGACTCTTCGACTCTATCCTGTGGCAGTGGAGTTAAGCAGGGAAACATTGCAGAATGTTAAACTGGGAAACCTTGAACTTCCTGTTGATACGCAGGTGTATTTGCCAATGACTGCTGTCCATCATGATACCGCGATATGGGGAGACGACGCAGACAACTTCAACCCTCTGAGATTTGCTGAGCCTCGAAGGCATCTGGCATCGGCCTTCCCCTTTGGCTTAGGCCCCAGGATTTGTGTTGGTCAGAATTTTGCCATTGCTGAGGCTAAAATCATCTTGGCCATGATCCTGCAACAGTATTCTTTTGTGATTTCGCCGTCATATGTGCATGCTCCGTTGCGGTCTGTCACCTTGCAACCGCAGTATGGCCTCCAACTTCTCTTTAGCCGGCTTTTACATTAGAGATATACCGTGTTTAAAATGTTTTATTGCATGTTTGGAAGCTTATAAGATGCAAGGACCTTACAAGCTCTTTTATAAAATATATGAACTTAAGACATTATTCGAATCCTTTTGTATTTTATATGATTTTGATGTCTGTGTCCCTTATTCCTGTTCACGTCTGACCTTTCATCAATTTTTAGAACATTTAAAGCTCTTGTTTGATTTTTATTTTTTTTTCATTCTCAATTTTTAATTTTCAAACCAAAGAAAACACAAAAATATGTTCATAAGAATTCTCACTAGAAATAGTTTTACCATCATTATCATCTCAACATTAGTTATGTATACATATACAATTTTTTCAATCATTTACTTAATAAATTGATAATATATTTTTTTCTTAATTTCACTAACAAAAAAGAAATCTATCACTTTTTCATTCATATAAGATAAGGGAAAAATGCATACTATTCCCTGTGATATAGAAAATGTGCAAAATATCCCCTGTGAAAAAAAAAATCAAATTACTCCCCTGCGGTTTTTAAGAATAAAACAATTTACCTCCTTGGCCTTAGTGATGTATTGCATGCGCCTCAAGCGCAATTTTTAGTCAATTTTTAAGAATAAAATATAATTTTATATTTAAGTATATTATAATATATAATATTATTATATAATATATATAATATTTATAAAATATTTTATTTAAAAAAAATAATCCCTCCCCCACTACCTTCCTCGGCGGCCCCCTGTCGCGTTCCCCACCACCTCCCCTTTCCCCCCCTACCACCGCCGCCCCCATCTCCCCCTTCCACCCCGTTCCCCCACCTCCGCCTTCCCCCCTCCCAACCGCCCCCAACCTCCACCTGTCCCCTGGTCACCCCCCACCTCCACCTTACCCTCGTCGCCCCTCACCTCCACCTTTCCCATCACTTCCGTCGCCCCCCACCTCTACCTTCCCTGTCACCTTCGCCTTCCCACCTCTCCCCCAGATCTGCCCCCGCCTTTCCCTATCCCCGTCGCCCCCACCTCGACCTTTCTCATCACCTTTGCCTTCCCCCTTCCCCAGATTTGCCGCTGCCCTGTCCTTCCCCCTCCCTCAGCCTCTCGTCGACGACGACAGCCCTCCCCCCCCCCCCCCCTCCTCTCTCTTTCTACATACACACACATATATATTATTTTAATTAATAAAAATATATTATAAATATAAATTTATAAAGATATATATTAGAAAAATATATATTTTTAAATCTAGTCTGTTGATTGAATTAAGTAAAATCTGGACCATTGATCTTATTAGTTAAATTTGGACCTTGGATTGAATCAGATCCAACGGCTATTAATAAATAAAGATATAAATGTAATTTTATGATTAAAAATAAAAAAAAATTAAAAATGCGCGTGTACAACACGAAGTCGCGTGAGGGGCTTAATTGCTCTATTTTTAAAAACGCAGGAGGATAATTTGCTATTTTTTTTCACATGAGGTAATTTGCTCATTTTTAATATCACAATGGGTAATTTGCATTTAACCCTATAAGATAATTACTAATTCGACGTCACTAAAATATAAAATGCAATCTCATCATTTAATCTGGATATGTTTTAATTTTTTTCACAAAATTTACATGAAAATAAAAGGGTTTAATACAAATTACCCCTCTGTAACATTGGACCTTAAATCAAATTTAATCTAACGGTTATTAAACAAGGGTATAAATATAATTTTAAAATTAAAAAAAAGCTCATGAATTGCACGAAATTGCATGAGGGATGTAATTGCTCTATTTTGAAAAACACATGGAGGTTCTGGTTTTGGTTTAGATTTAATTTGATTTAAGGTCCAAATTTAATTAGGTGATCAAAAGTGCAGATTTTGTTTAATTTCAATCAACGCTTAAAAATTTGAACAAACAAATTTAAATTTAAATTATATATGCAATATATATAATTAAAAAGTTAAATATGAGAGATGAAAGGGGAGGGGGAGGGGCGCGGAGGTGAACGGGGAAAGGGAAGAGAGGTTGCGTCTGGTTCTGGAGGGGGGATGATGGGGGTTCTGGTTTTGGTGGGGGGATGGATTAGGGGTGGCGCTAGGTTTCTAGAGTTGGGGAAGGGAAGGGGGCCGGCGACGTCGAGTGAGAATAGGCTAGGGCTAGTGTGGCGCAGCGACGTTGGGCGGTGGTAGCGATTAGGGGTGGATGGGTGGATTTTGGGTTTTTTTATTAAAAAGGTATATATTGTTAAAACATTATATATTATATAAAATATATTTTTATTTTTTAAAAAATATTTATATATTAACTATTAATAAATTCTATATATAATACATTAGATAAAATTAATATTTTATTCATAAAATCCATGCCTACTTGCAAGAGGGTGCGTTTATTACACCACTCTCTTTAGAGAGATAAATTGCTCTGTTAAAAAAAAAAAAAAAACGTATGGAGATAATTTGATAAAAAAAAATTATATAAAGGTATTTTTAATATATTTCATATCATAGAGGGTAACATGCATTTTTCCAAAAAATAAAAACATCACATTTTCCATTAAAAACTCAAAGTTTGTAATTAAAACAAAATCAGGCATGAACTCATGACCGTCTAGTTCCATTTATTTGTCGCCCCGGGAAATTCACATACACTGTCATTTTGGCTAAACTGCTAATTGATATCATGTCCTATTTTTTAAAAATTTAATCTCCACTCATATTCAACGCACAACACTCTAAAATTGGACTCCTATGAGGTGTTTGCTCTATTCTCTTAATAGTATGTGTATTAATATTTTTTTGTTTGTTTTTTGAAATTTTTGTCGATAGATTTAAAAATATTATAGTACTGCATACTGAACATTATAATAATATATTAATTGTTTTAAAAATATCGTTATACTTTCAAAACAAAAACACTAGAAATTTGGAGTTGACTAATTTCGGTGGGACATCCTTATATAATTTGAGCAAGGATTGTAAACAAGGAGTTTGAGCAACTTATATAATTTCCAAGGTCTCCTTTCTCTAGTGAATCGCTTTTTTAAGACAAAATTATGAAATCCATACGAAGTTAGAACAGATAATACCTTATGTAATGATGCATTAACCAAATCGCAAACCACGTCACTTTTTTACATGTGGATTCAGAAAATTTAGTTATGCCCATATTGCAGGGAATGCTACTTTTTGTTGGTGTGAAATTGTGGAACATATATATACAAGCTGATCAAGAACCAGAAACTAATTGCTATTTTGATGTTGTAAGTTTTGCCCAAAGATCCCATCTAAAATGGAAATTATAATGAGATAATAACATAAATTTTGTCATGCTTTTGTTAGTAATAAAAGACGTATTTATTAATTTCATCCAAAGAATAAAAAACTCTTCAAATAATTGGACTTGTAACAGCACCTGATACGTTAGAAATACTTAAACTATATTATGAAAATATTTATTCAAGTGATTCGGCAACATTAAAGTCACACAAAATAATTATTATCAATTCTTTCTAAGCAACATTAATAATACACCCTTTAAAAAAACTATTAATAAACACACAATATTATCATTGTCAATTTTTTTGTACACAATAGTAATAAAAATATTAAATTTATTATTAAATAATGGGTTAAAAGCAGACACCCCCAACCTTTGAGTCGTTTTGCACTTCACCCCCAATCGTCTTCTTTTACAACTTCCAACTTTTGCATTTTGTATCACTTTGCACATTTCAAAAATAATGATGGAATATTCTAGAGGGTGTGCACACGCGCACTAGGATAATTTTATGGCTGGGTAAAAATGTAATTTCACAACCCAATATTTCTTTTTTTTTAACAAAAAATAGCAAATTAAAAACAAAAAACCCCAACAAGGTCTTCTTCTTCATCCACTATAGCAGGTCACCTTCTTCTTCTTCAACAAACGACCCAAAGATTTGGGGGTGCAAAGCTTTTCAATTATGAAATTGAAAACAATATCTTCTTCTCTCTCTATCCTTCAACACTAAAGCTAAAAAAACACATCAAATTTTTTCCGACGCCCTCTTCCTTGTCGGGGAGCCGTCTTCCCGCCGTCATCGATTTTTCTCCTCCTCAACACTCCGATCATCTCCCTCACATCTACTCCAAATGGGTCCTTCTTTTTTATCACAATCAAAATTATTTTTTGGGTGAGGAGGCTCATATTCTTGTAGTGATTGTGATAGAGTAAATATTGATGCAATGAGAGTGCGACCAAGGAGAGAGGTGAGGATTCTCTCCATTATTTACAACACAAAAATAAAACAGAGAATGAAATCAAAAGAGAGAGATTTGAGAGAGACAGAGATTACATAGAAAGAGAGAGAGAGAAGTGATATGCAAAGTTTTTTATTTATTTTGTTTTGATTTTTTTTAAATTATAATAGAAAATTACAATTTTATCCAGTCATAAAATTGTCCTAAGGCGCGTGTGTATATACCTAGGAATATTCTATTATTATTTCCCGAAAAGTGCAAAGCACTACAAAATACACAGGTTGGAGGTGACTTGTAAAAAAAACGATTAGGGGGTAAAGTGCAAAACGATTCAAAGCCATACAATATGATTGTTGTCAATTCTTTGTACACAATATAAATAAAAAATAATAAATTTATTATTACTTAATAATAAATAATTTTTTAAACCAAAAACACTTAACTAAACTATGTGAAATCAAGTACCTCTTCACATAGTTTAAAAAAAATAAAAATAAAAAATTAGTGAAGTCCTCGGTCCAAGCAACGACTTCACAATTTTTTTAAAAAAATATATTTTATTGTGAAGTCGTTACTCGGAGTAACAACTTGCACCAATTTGTAGTATTTTGTGCATTTTTTTTAATGTTATAATTATAAATACGTCTATTTCTAATATCTTAAGAAATTCCAGAATAACACAATATTTTCTGATTTGTCGATTGAACTTAAGCATTCTATGTTAAACTCAATTAGTGGTTGTGCCCAATTTTTTTATGCCTAGCTGTGATCAATTTTTTATGCATAGACAAGTATTTTGGCATTCTGGTTATGTCCAGATTTTTGTGTTTTGGCTGAGTCCATTTTTTTTTATATTCATTGCTGTCAGAATGCTACTTATGAATTTATTGGTATCAGTTGGGGGCGTTGAAATGGAACTATCTTGTTTTTTAGCAATTCTTGTTCAATTTATTGCAGTTCAATTAAGAAATTTGCAGGCTTAAATGGACTTATTTATATTTTTAATTAAAAATTAAATAAAAATAACAAAATTAATATTTAATTAAAATATATAATAATAACAAGACTAGTCGAATTCGTATATATATATTTTTTTTATATTGAAGTAGAATTCACGGAATTCGACTTGAACAGAAGTCTTAATTTTAAATTCATTAGTGTACAGTTTAAATCTATTACATACTTTTAAAAAAAAATAATATAAAATATATTAATTTTTTAATTTATTATAATTACAAATTTAAATAATAATTAAATTCTTTAATAAATTTAATATTGACACAAAAAATTAGAATAATTACAATTATTAAAAATGATTGTCCATCCCACGTGTGCGTCGGTGCCGTTGGCATTTTGTATTGGCTCATTTTGATCATTATCATCATTATCGGTATTAATATGAAATCGATTTGATCATGTTGTAGCACTTGACTCCACATAATAAGTTTGTGGTTGGCTTGATTGACTCATGACAAGGCCAATGTCAAGATAACCTGTTATAATAAGCTTGTGGTTGGCTTGGTTGACTCATGATAAGGCCAAGGTCAAGATAACCTATTATAATATGCTTGGAGTTGGCTTAATTGACTCATGACAAGGCCAAGGTCAAGATAAATACCAAATTACATAATTTAAAATTTTAAATTATGAAAAAGAAACACTTAATAGTAGGCATGTCTTGACAGTTAATTTTAAATACCATATTTATTAATAATTTTATTAATATTTAGAAAAAAATAACAAAAATAATTATAATATATAATATATAACAACAATAGGCCAAAATAGCACCCAAAATTGCACAATGTGCGCGTAAATACCATCTTCGGACGAAGAGGAGTAAATTGCATTATTTCTAAAATCATAAACGGGGGGTTTGCACTTTTTCCAATAACACATTGGGAAATTGTCTTCAGCCCAACATCAAATGATGTTAAATGGGGAAAATGCAAGCAACCCCCTATGATATTGCAAATGTGCAAATTACCCCATATGAAAAATAATATAGCAATTTATCTCCTTATGTTTTTAAAAATGAATCAATTTACCTCATCGTATTTTTTAAAATGAAGCAATTTACCTCTCTAGACAGGGGGGTAAATTGCTTCATTTTAAAGAACACAGAGAGGTAAATTACATTTTTTTTTTTCATAAGGTGGTAATTTACCAATTTATAATATCACATGAAAATAAATTGTATTAAACCCAATGTTAAATTGGGAAACCTTGAAATTCGTGCGGATAAGCAGTTGGTTTTGGCAATGACTGTTGTTCATCATGATACTGAGATATGGGGAGACGATGCAAATGACTTCAACCCCTCGGAGATTTGCTGATCGTCGAAAGCATCTGGCATCGTTTCCCAGGATATGTGTTGCTCAAAATTGTCCTAGCCATGATCCTACAACAATATTCTTTTCTGATTTCCCCGTCATATGTACATGCTCCAATGTGGTCTCTCACCTTGCAACCTCAGTAGGGTCTCCAACTTATCTTTATTACATTAGAGATATGCAAGATACCCCTGTATGCCGCGCATGCATTCTGATCATAGTAAAGAAGTTACATGGGATGGAACTGAATGTCTGTAAATGTGTGCTGTATAGTTTTTTAAGTGTCAGTGCATATATATGAACTGAAGAACATTAACTGGTTGCTGTTTATATTGTTGTATATTTGCAACATTACCCTATTTATCTGTAGAAAGTGAACTTCATCCTTAAGCTCTGAATATGGACCGCTGACTTCCATTTTAGCTTCCTTATTTCTTATTACTAGAGCTTGAATACGGATTTGGTTTTATCCTTGACTGTAGATTGTGTCGAAGCCCTTAAGTCGTCGTCTCTTCAGTTTCCGAACTTTTAACCTTCTGAACCTAGTTCAACTTCTTGTTTCCAGATGAAGTTCATACACTGGAATTGCCACGCTCAGAAAAAGCATTGCCTCAAGGCCCTAATTGGCATCTGTTTATGTACACGTAGAGGAAACAAGTGCAGTGATAAGACACAATTTAACGCTCATATGCATGTTTATTTTGATTATTTTGGAAGTATTTTATTGCATAGATCTTTGAATAATCCATCTTTTGAATGTAAGAGTTGTTATGACAGACTTTGAAGAAAATAGAGTAAAAAAGCCCCAAATGAAGTTGGAAATTGATTAAGGGAAGAGAAGACAAAAACAGAATTAAGGCGTGATCACGCCTTAACGAATGTTCGAGTCTGTCTGCACAAAAGTGGGCAATTTGGAAAGATTTTTTTACTGCAATTTGTTTTCTTTTTCAGACTGCAAGTTGGAAGGCAAGAGAAACACGTTTTTGGAGCTATAAAAGGGTCTTAAGGCTAAAGATCATGTATCAAATTTCATATTTGATCATCCTCTTAGTTTAGATCATCTTTCCTCTTCTCCTTTCTTTTATTTTATGTTTTGCTATGGGAATTTAGGTTTTTCTACACACATGATGTGTAGCTAATTTCATTCTGATTCGGGGGAACGTTGAACCCAATTGTTATGTTTTGAGATTTTGATTTTATCTGATTCACTGAGTTTTTCTCGTCTTGATTTACTATTTATGAAATGATTATTATTGATGGATCTGACAATTCGATTCAATGTTAATTGTTCTATTATTATCCATGAGTTCAGTGATCCGTAATTTTCATGAATGATTGGTATGAGTAACAAACAAATTTATTATGTGCTTTGCATGATTTATTTGTGGGGACGAAAAAACTAGGTTATATAATTGCAGCTATCTCAATTGTTAGATCTATATTCTAATGTTTCCATTGATGCAAATGCTATTATTGATGTGATATGGAACGTTATCGTGCCCAGTCTTGATATAACAAGTTTGGATTTAGATGCTTGAATCAAATCCATTACAATAGGAAAATGGGAATTTATTACGGCAATCCTAATAGATTTCAAAGTTGAATATTTGGTTGTGAAATTAATCATTAGTGATCTATAATAGACATAACGATTGAGTGATACACTCCCTTGAATTGGAATTACTCTCTATCTCTTCTTAGTTATTTATTCTTGAATTCTATTTAGTTTATATGTATTAGTACTTAATTCTCATTTCACACCCTCTTTTGATTATCACGATTAAACTGAGAAATTAATTCATAATTTTTTAGGGATTCGACCTGGTTCCACGACTGCTACAATTTTAAAATCAGTAATTATATTTGACGATTTCGACAAAAGGATCGTACTATACTAGTGAAGAAACAGCTCAATTAAGGTCAGCCTTAGTCCCTATCAATGACATATGTACCTGTATTTTCTTACCCTGCATCCGTAGACAATTACATATTTCTACACACACTATTATTATCATTTGTCGTATACAATGGTATGTTTATTGCTCATGCCAGTGGAATCTAACAAAGTCCAAGATGACTTTGTTTTTTTATTTACACTTTTATTGTCTGCTGCCGGCAGAATCTTGCAAGAGCCAAAATGGTGATGGTTTTTTTTATATCAGCTTTTGGCTACATGACCATTTTTTTAAGAGGTATGTTTGCATATCTTCATCAGATGTGAATCATACTGCTCCATAGGGGAAAAATTTGCAAGTTCAGTTAGCAAGATTTACTCTCTATTTATGGTCATCTGTACTTTCTATACTGCCATCAATTCTCCAGACATGCAGAATCTAGTTGCTGTTCTTTTTCTACCGGTATCGATCTACCTTGTGAAGTTAATATACTCTGTCATCTGGCTGCCATGGAAAATTGGAACACACTTGAAGAAACAAGGCATCGAGGGCCCTCCCTACCGTCTGATATATGGGAATTCAGAAGAGATCCATCAGCTGATAAAAGATGCTGCATCAAAGTCGATTCCGTTCTCTCACGATATACTCAATCGTGTCTCCCCACACTACTACAAATGGTCAGCCATGTACGGGAAGACATTTCTCTTCTGGTTTGGATCTAAGCCTCGTCTCATATTTGCTGATCCGGACATGATCAAAGAGCTTATGGTCAATAACAGTGGCTCCGTTATTAAAGATGCATTTAACCCACTGTCTAAGCTGCTATTCGGACAGGGACTTGTTGGGTTGGAAGGCGATAAATGGTCTGTTCATAGAAAGATCACTAATCAGGCCTTTACTATGGAGAGAGTTAAGGTAATCTCCTCCCCCCTTGTTGTACTTTGACTAGATGCATACGACCTTTCCGTTTCTATTCAAGAGTTGGTCTATAATCCTCTATGATTTCTCACGACATAACACGTTTCTCTCTAGCGAGCTGACTTTATAAACAATGCAATTTAAGGTCTTTTCATGGTTTTCCTCTGTGGGTAAAAAGTAATAACAGTGACTGATTTCAGGCTTGGGTGCCCGAAATTGTGGCCAGCGTTGTGAACGAACTGAATAAATGGGAAGCAGAAAGTGGAGGAAGAGATGAGTTTGAAATTGATGCGCACAAAGCGCTTCATAACCTCTCTGCAGACATCATATCTAGGACGGCTTTTGGTAGTAGCTTTGAAGAGGGAAAGCGCATATTTGAGCTTCAGGACCAACAGGCCGTGCTTACTTTGCAGGCCAAGCGAAGCGTTTACCTTCCGGGCTTAAGGTTAAAATCCCTTTCTAGCTACTGAATGTTTCAACTTGTTTGCAGCACTAGGACAAGAAGCCTTAGTTTCAATAACTAGGTAGAATGATTGAATTGATTATTACAAAGACATTCTGAAATAATAACATCTTAGATTGTCCATGACACAGACCGAATGCTACAGATTTTTATCTCGTGTATTAGGCTGCAGCAGATTGATCATAAGACAGAACTTCAATCAAGACTCCTCCTTTGCTTCTCTGTAATTTACTAGTTTATTGAATTATATACAGGTTTCTACCAACTAGTGAAAACAGAAAGTTGCAAAAGATAGAGAAAGAAATTCGAGATTCAGTGAGGACGTTGATCGAGACAAACAGCAAGAATAGAGAAAACTCCAAGAATCTGCTTACTCTGTTGACACACGGCAGCAGTGATCGTGAACAAGACAGGCTGTCCGTGGAAGAGGTTATAGACGAATGCAAGACGTTCTATTTTGCAGGAAAGGAGACTACTGCCAACCTCTTGTCATGGGCGCTTCTCCTTCTAGCCAAGCATCCCGACTGGCAAAACAGAGCCCGGGAAGAAGTTTTTTGTGTTTGCAAGATCAACGAGCTTCCAAATTCTGAGAACCTAACTGAACTTAAGACAGTAAGCTTATAAGTTGTTCATTCGGCTCTACTTCTAGCCTTGAAATTCAGAACTTTTAGCCTATGCTGACCAGTTTTCGTTGGATAGGTCACGATGATACTCCAAGAAACAATGCGACTCTACCCTCCAGTTGTGATGCTCATCAGGCAAACGGCAAAAAACATCAAGTTAGGCAGGCTCGACATTCCAGCTAACACAGAATTCAACTTGCCAATACTTGCTGTCCATCATGATACTGAGATTTGGGGAGACGATGCCAACGAGTTTAATCCACTTCGATTTTCTGAGCCCAGAAAGCATTTGGCCGCGTACTTCCCATTTGGTTTAGGCCCCAGATTCTGCGTTGGCCAGAATTTAGCCATGGTGGAAGCTAAGATCATCCTGGCTATGATCATCCGACGATTTTCTTTGGCAATATCGCCGTCCTACGTACACACACCTATAATGGCATGGACTCTGGAGCCACAATATGGTGCACAGATCATCCTCAGAAGGGTTAACTCAAGCTGAATACTCTCTTTACAAGTATGCATGCTACTATCCAGGATGATGTCTAGATTGGGTAAAATCGACCTTTCTCACAAATCTGCTCTGCTAAGAGAGAAATTGCTCTGGCATCATGACCAGGTAGATGCAAATTATAGGATTAAATGCAACTTACCCCTCATGTTTTAAGAAAAATGAGCAATTTAACTCTATATAAAAAAATAAAGCAGCAATTTACCCCTCTATATTTTCAGAAATAGAGCAACCCCCGTCCTCCCCTCTTGCCTTTTTTTTATTTTAAATTTTAAAATGACATTTATGTCATATTTAAAAATCATTGGATCTTTTTCAATTTAAGGTCCAAATTTAATTAATAACTCAACGATTTAGATTTAAATAAATATAATAATTAAAATTATATATTATATATATAGTTAAATTTGAATGTATATACATACATAATAAGATTTATATATATATATATATATATAGAGAGAGAGAGAGAGAGAGAGAGAGGTGGGTGTTGGGGGGACTGGGGAGGAAGGGGAGGGGGTGTGAGATCTGGAGGAGGAGGCGGCAAAGCGAGGACAAGGGAGGGGGAGGTGGCTACAGGGAGAACGAGGGGAGGTGGTAATGTGAGGCATCAACGGCGGTTAGGGGTGGGCGTTCGAGTCAGGTAGCTTGGGTCCCAACCCGACCCGATTGGGTTCGGGTAATTTTTTCGGTTATTTTTTAAAAAAATTGAATTGAAAAAATCGGGTCGGGGTTTGGGTAGGATTCCCCTACCCGATCGGATATCTGAATTTTTTATTAAAAAAATTTAAAAAATAAAAATTATGTATAAAGAAGAAATGTTTGAGTGTATCTACATTCATACATTCTATTTTTATCCTTCTCTCCTCAATCTTATTCTTACCTCCTAACTCCTAAGTGTAAGTCTCTACATTTTCTAGAGACTATGTCTCTTCAATTTCATAAGATTCTTGAGGCGATCCACCTTTATCATGTATTAAGAGTATGGTTATAACATTCATATAATGGTGATTTATCATGCTTTAAGTCCATGAGTTACATATAATTATGTGATAAGAATTAAGAATATTTAGTGTGATGAGTGTAATCATTTTTTGTTATGAATGATAGAATTAATCTATCACTTAGTGGGGCAACCTAAAAGTTTTCTTGATGGGAGAAAATAATAAAGACAAAGTAATATAGGAGGTCCATAACCTGGAGATATCTATATATATGTAAGCTTGTGAAGGATATATCCATCATATAGCATACAAGCATAAGGATCTCTTAGGTTAGAAGATACTCTTGAAAGATGAGTGAATGTCAAACAAGTGGTGTGAAGGATTCTCTAACTCAAGAGTTCTCAAGCAACAATCAAACTTGGACGAGCATGACTGGAGGTAATATTATATGGAATTTTCTTACATTGTGGTATCAGAACCATACTCTAGCCATCTTTGTCTAGTAGTATTGTTCTAAAGTATACCTATATAATTGTCCTAATAATTTTGTTCGTCAAGTTTCCTTGATGAACTTAGTTATTCGTCATGATATTCATGCGTCGTGCAATACATGATAATTTTGCTAATTGATTTGTTTGAGCTTTTGAAGTAGAAAGTTTTTATTCTTAAATTTTGGTTCATGGGGAGTTTATGGAACAAGAAAATGATGTTTTAAACATATAAAAAAACAATATTTGTTCCACAATATTTGTTACCTCGATATTAGAAAGTCTCTAAAGGTTGTTTTTAAATTATCATTACAATGAAGAGTGGCCTCAGCATATTATTGTAATGTTTTAGCATTTTAATTTTAAAAAAATTCTCTATTATGTTATAACATCTATTACGATTAAGTTGGTGAAATAATCATGTATACCCACAGGAAAAGTGATTTTTTCCACAATTTAATTGGCATAAGATGATGAATACTATACTATATGGAAGATTTCCTATATCCACAAATACGGAGTCTTTTATTTATTATAGAAATATTCATTAGTCTTATGATTAAGATTTAAGTAAATTCTATGCATGATGCAACCTTTACCCACAAAGAGGACATGAATTTACTTTTATTCGCCTCATGGTAATAAATTTATTTTATATTGCAGCTTTTTCAAGTACTTTATAAATTTTAGTTCTCAAATTCCTATGCTAAATGGTGACAACTTTTCCGATTGGAAAGATCAAGTTCTTTTGACTTTAGGATGTATGGACCTTGGTTTGGCGTTCCGTGTGGATGAACCACCAATTCCTACGGACTTAAGTACGCCTGCTGAAAAAGCTTCTTACAAGCAGTGGGAAAAGACTTCCTAAAGTCAATTGAAGACCTGGTATTGCATTTGAAGTGGGAATGTTAGCCAGATATCAAAGCTTTTCAATGCTCAAGACCTAGATTGCTTTGATATCTGGCTAACATTCCCACTGCAAATACAATATCAGGTCTAGTACAGACCTGAACATACATTAAACTGCCAACAACTGAAGCATAGGGAATATTTTTCATCTGATTCTCCTCCAAGGAGTTTTGTGGAGATTGACGAATGCTAAATTTATCTCCTTTGACTATATGTGCTGCAGTAGATTAACAAGTACTCATTCTGAACTTTGCCAAACCTTTTCAATGTAAGCCTTTTGAGATAGTCCTAAGATTCTCTTATTTCTTTCTCGGGGAATTTAAATGCCAATTACATATGAGGCTTCACCCATATCTTTCATTTCAAAGTTTTTGGCAAGAAATTCTTTAGTTTCAAGTAGTAGTCTCATATCACTACTTGCAAGTAATATATCATCAACATAAAGGACTAAGAAAATATATTTGCTCCCACTAACCTTAAGGTATATACACTGATCCATGATATTCTCCTTAAATCCAAATGAAGAAACAACGTTCTGAAACTTAATATACCATTGAGGGGAAGCCTGTTTAAGTCCATAAATTAATTTCTTTAACTTGCAAATTAAATGACTGTCATTTGAGAAACCCTCAGGTTGGCTCATATATACTTCCTCTTCAAGATCCCCATTTAGAAAAGCCATTTTCACATCCATTTGGTGTAACTCTAAATCAAAATGAGCCACCAATGCTATGATAATTCGAAAAGAGTCTTTTTGAAACTGGAGAGAAGGTCTCACGGTAGTCGATAACCTCATTTCGAGTATAACCTTTAGCAATAAGTCGGGCTTTATACATTTCAATTCTACCATATGGGTCTCTTTTGGTCTTATAGACCCATTTACAACTAACAGTTTTAGCTCTTTCTGGTAGTTTGGTAAGTTCCCAAACTTGATTTTTATCCATAGATGTTATTTCCTCTTTCATAGCATCATGCCAAAGATTAGAATTTTCAGTACTCATGGTTTGTGAAAAATATGTCGGATCATTTTCAGGTCCAATATCAAAATTAGATTCTTGAAGATCTACGAACCTCTACTTACTTTTCTTGATTTTGATCATTTAAAGTAGAATGTTCTGCATATTTATGATCTACAATGGGTGGTTGTTCTAGAACTTCCTGAGTTCTTTGAACAGATTGTTCCCCTACTATAGATAGTGGGTAACCTGGATAAACAGTCAATTCCTCGGGTGTCTTAGATGATACTTGATCTTTTTCAAACACCACCTTGTGAGGAATATTACTCCCACTAGTCTCAAAATCCTCAAGGAATTTTGCATGTCTTGCTTCAACAATTCTAGGTATATGAGAAGGACAATAAAATTTGTATCCTTTAGAGATTTCTGCATAGCCAATGAAATATCCACAGATTGTCCTTGGATCTAGTTTTCTTATATTCAGATTATAAATCCGAACTTCAACCAAACAACCCCAAATATGCAAATGTCCTAAACTAGGTTTCCATCATTTCCACAACTCAAAAAGAGTTTTAGGAACATCTTTAGATGGAACTCTATTTAGGATATATACCGCGGTTTTCAAAGCTTCACTCCATAACTTTAAAGAAAGATTAGTATGATGATCGGTTGTCGAAGTCGTCAAATATAAAAACTGATTCTAAACTGTAGTAGTCGTGAAACCAGATCGAATCCCAAGGGAACTATCAATTAATTTCTCGATCTAGATGTAGTAACCACAAGGGGGGTATGAATTGAGTACTAATTATGAATGAACTAAATTAACAAAAGCAAGAGTAAAATAACTAAGATGAGATTATAGATGAAAAAGTCCAATTCAAGGGGGTTTATCTCACCAATCGTTATGTTCATTATAGATCACTAAGGGTTAATTCCATAACCAAGCATTCAACTCTGGAATTCATTAGGATAGCCGTAACAAATTCCCGTTTTCCTATCGTAGTGGATTTGACTCAAGCATTTAAATCCAAACTTATTATATCAAGAGTGGGCACGATAGCGTTCCATATCACATCAATAATAGCATTTGCATCAATGAAAAAGTTGAATCTAGATCAAATAACCGAGATAGCTGCAATTATCTAATCTAGTTTTCTCGTCCCCATAAATAAATCATGCAAAGCACATAATAAATTTGCTCGCTACTCATACCACTCATTCATGACAATTACGGATCACTAAACTCGTGGATAGCAATAGAATAATTAATATCGAATCAAATTGTCAGATCTATCAATAATAATCATTCAGTTCACAGTAAATCAAGACGAGAAATACTTGGCGAAATCAGATAAATTCAAGACCTCAAAACATAACAATAGGGTTTAACGTTTCCCTTGAATCGGAATAGAAAATTAGCTACTAAGCAAAAGCATGAATTCAGAGGAAGAGAGAAAAACGATGATGAGAAGATGATTTTTCTTTGTGTTCTAGTCTCCTTTTTATAGTTGAGAGTCCTCTTCCTATGCAACTTAAGAGTCTTCTTTTCGTGCCAACTCTAGAGTCCTCTTTTGTGTCAACTTCTAAACCCGCGCAGATCTGGATGTCGGATAAGGCGTGATCACGCCTTAGAGGTTGTTCAAGTCTGCTGGCTCAAAACTCTTCTTTTCTTCCTGCGCAGACTCGGGTGTCGGACAGGGCGTGATCACGCCCTAATGATTGTTCAAGTCTGCACATTGCTGTTTTGTTCTTGATCACTTTTCTGTCTTTATTTGGGCTTTTTAACTTCTTTTCTTCACAACGGATGAATCTCGATCTTTTATTCAAAACTGCATAACTCAATAAGAAATGTGAAGGAAACCTTTAAAAAATCATTCGAGTTAAGCATGCATATGAGAGATGAAATGTACCCTATCAAATTCCCCCACGCCAAAACCATGCTTGTCCTCAAGCATCTCTTGATTCAAAAAAAGTATGGATTATCCAAGTAGCCATACCCAAATTTCCCTTTATGTTAGTGAAGTGTATCCCTTAATCAATATGTCTTCACAGTTTAAGAAGAGATACCAATATTGAGAATAAACACTAGTGGCATTCATCCAACAAGCACGTATCCCATTGACTTTATCAAACGTGAACGAAACAAGTCTCAACACTCCTCACTAGGATGTCTCTCAAATCACTCAAGAAGTGTTTAAGGAAGTTTTGTCACACTCAAATCAGGACATTAGAGTGTCATTGCCATAGGCTTGCTTGTGAATCAAATCTCCACCACTGCAAAATGCTTATCAGTGCATAAATCAAAAGGTCTTAACATGGTTGCAATGGGGCTAAGGTCAAGGTGTGTCAAGAGAGGTCAAATTGTGGCTCATGAATTCAAAAGGATGACGTCAACTTAGTTGCTTATATTGCTCAGCTCATTGCTGTTTTTTTTCTTCCACAACCAAGTGTTTAAAGTATGCACACTTTCGAACATGATTTTTTTTTTTTTCAGTTTCCTCTTTGATCCTTTTCCTCTTTTTCTTCATTTTTTTTTTCATTCATCATTCATCAAAGACTCGTTCATTCATCAAAGTCTTTGATTCTCGTTTTTTTTTTCTTTGCTCTCTTTTTTTTTCGTTGCATCATTATTTTTTTTTCTTGGGTCTAGCAACATGTCTCCTATATGCCCCCTTGCACCACTTCTCTAGCTCTTTTTCGCATCGACTTACAAGCAACCATATTAACATCATCCCTTTGAAAGGGTTCAAAAATCTCTGCAGGCAATAACCAAGAAAGGGATAATCGGCTGAAGATGCGGTTTAACCAAGAAAATAGAGGCCAAGGCTCAAATGAGTTTTCTAAGGGTGAGTTTCCGGTAGGCTCTTTTCAAGGTTAATTGGCTATTCCTAAGTGCCCTTATCATTTTCATACACCAATATGCAAAAATGTGACCTCGAAATGTATTACACAAGCAAGTTCTAGAATGCACACACTAAGTCCAATGCCCTCAATTGAAAGAAATATACGAGCACTATTTGAATGCAAGTGCTTTGGCTCAAAAGCTCACATAAAGGGTTTTAGTGTTGATTCTTGAACGTTGTTCGTCCAATGCAATCAATGGGACATCTTTCACACACAATATATTTTTATGCCACTAGAGTTTGTCCGTCTATTAATCTCAACTTAAACCACAAATTCCTATTGGCATCAGGGACAACACAAAACAACATGCAAGGAATTTAGTTCAAGTTACAGGACAACCCACACATTTCGTTTCAAGATCAACTCATTTCAAGCACAAATTATGGTGTTCATGACATATAATCAGTACCAAAACAGCAATTTCACCCAGAAATTTCATCCACAAAAATTAATCCCAAACACAAATATTCAACAATACCAGCAGCACAGAATCACAAGAATTATCAGGCCCATAACCACCATACCAAATCATGCACAAACCTCCCCTACACCAAGTACATACATTGTCCCTAATGTATGCACATAAAACCACATATAACAAGGGAATGAAAAAGAGAGAGAGAAATAGAGAGCATCCCTTAAAAATGTGGTGACGGCAAAACGGGTTAGGCAGGGGGTGGTGGGGGTATAGATATCCCCGAAGCAGTCAAGGCCGCGTCGAGCTTGTGGTGCAGCCACGCATCAGAGAGCTCCATCCAGGTTAGACGGCTTTCAATGGCGTCCGGAGATGGGGCGGCAGGCGGTGGTTGTGAGCGGCGGTTTGGGCATTCTTCAGGGTCAAGGTCGGCATAGCTCATGCCACTCGGGCCTCGTGATGATTAAAAATGTGCATTTTGTGCAAAGTCGCCACATCCAACGGCTCCTCCTCGCAAGCCAAATGTAAATCATGATTAGACAAGTTCAAGACACCCAAATTGACCGCAAGGTGAGTAATTAACGACCCAAGGCAAACATGCTTAGATGAAGTGGCAACAGTTTGAAATTGAGAAACAGGCCAAACACCTAGATTCACATGCACCCTATTGATCATGCTCCAAATGAAAAACAATTCAACCTTAGAACATGTACCTACAGTGGCCTGACGTCCAGAAAAGTTAAAAGCAAGGAAAACGTTGCATATATACCCATTCAAATTGGCGTAGGTGACGTGCCTTGGACCGACTAGGGTGATATACCCAGGAGTCCTTGGGCAACTCTCGCCACACAGAGATGGAGTCAAAAACACCATAATCAACCAAAGCCTCATGGTACTCTTGTGATGCTAAATATTCATCATGCACAAAATCCATAGCCAGATTGAAATCATTTATGCTCATTCTAAAATCTCCGCAAGCAATCGAAAACGAATAACATTGGGTGCAGTGAGGGTAAAGGGGTCCGGTTTGTTGAAGACGAAAGTAGTATAGAATTCACGAATCAACTTAACAAACACAGGCATACGGATATTGGCAAACTCACGCCATTGCATATTAAAAAGCAAAGCATCAATACTACCACAGATACCCAATGCATCTAACGACGGTAAATATAGAGACTTACCGGGGTTGAGTGGCCGAGTTTTAATAACAGAGTACCTTTTTTTGTGTTCTCTAGAGGTGAAGTGGATGTGACTTGCGAGGTCCGTCTCGGCTGTGGATGGAAGACCGGCGATGGAGCAACAGCGGCGGTGCAGCAACGGCGGCGGTTTTGTTATGGCTAGTTGGTGGAAGGAAGATTTAGATTTGTCCCCCCATTTAGGCGTGATCACGCCTAAACAACCCTCAAGTCTGTACGTCTAGTGGAAAATCGCCGAGCTCGGTGTCTGCTTCAGACAGAAGAGACAGTGGGATAAGGCGTGATCACGCCTTATCTCGTTGTGAAGTCTGTCGGACCAATGAACACTGTGTTGCATCTGGCATCAAACGGGGCGTGACCACGCCTTATATGAACATCAAATCTACGGAGGTGAGAAGTAAAAATCTTAAACTAAAAGTTCAAAATGAAGCATATAAAATGCCAGGTTGCCTCCCGACAAGCGCAATTGTTTAACGTCGTTATGCTCGACGAAATGCCCTTTTTTTTTCAATATGTTAACTGTTGGAGTGACGCCAATGCAATACCAATGATGCTTGTGACTTCATCACCACCAGGAAATGATTTCGATCGATGGCCATTCTTCGTGTTGAGACTTTTAATTCTTGCTACACCATGAGGAAAAATATTAATACTTTCAAAACGACCAGACCAAAAAGAACTCGACTTACTTGGGATAAGCTTCAAGCGAGATTTGTAGAATAACACCTTTATGCCAACCTCAAATAGCTTCTTCAAAATCATATGATCATGAAATCTCCATGTTTTCTCCTTGCAACTTCTCAATTCTTCTCTTCCATCCAACTTTCGTTCATTCAGCTCTGTAAACAGTCCTTTTAAAATTATAGCAGATAATGTCTCTCGTATACCTAAATAGAGATCTTTTAGGTGGTTGGGAAAGTCTTTCAGCTTTAGTGGGGATGCCTTCGTGAAGGTATTCATTATCTCCATCTCACGCTCATCCTTCTTTGATTTCGTCACCCTGTATAGGGGAGGAAGATCACAAGTATTAGATGAAGAAAGTGGGATTAAATCGGACTTTGCCTTTTCTTTTTGGACGTCGGTATCTTCGAGAGCCTTTTCAACTTCATTGAATTGCACCGGTGTTTGTTCAATTGGGTGGATCTCCTCCCCACTCTGAAGTGTTATAGCACGAACATTTGCACTTGGATTTGTCTCTATTTTGTGACGGTAGCTTCTCGGATGTTTGAGTTTCCAACCTACTGATAGATGTCGCTAACTGCGCGAGTTGGTTCCCCAAGTGTTGAAAGCTCGCCTCTGTCCTCTCTTGAAACTGTTGAGTAGAAATAGCAAGGGATTTGACAATATCCTCTAAACTTATACTTGAATTTGATGCTTGAGGTGGGGCTTGTGCGGGAGCTTGCCAATATCCTCCGTCCCATTGGGTGTGCCAGGGTGCCGGTGGAGGTCGGTTAAAGAATTGTGGTTGTTGCCTTGATTGCTCCCCATCACTCCTATAACTGAAGTTTGGGTGGTCTTTCCACCCCGGGTTGTAGAAATTGGAGTAAGGATCATATTTCCGTTGGGGTTGCCCAGGAAATCCCCCAACGGCATTCATTTCTGGCATCGTTCCTTGTTGCAACGATGGGCATGCTTCGGTTGAATGTCCATGGCCTAAGCATATCCCACAACCCACTGCTAGTTGAATCTTTCCTCTAGCCATTTGGTGTACAAAAACAGTTAGTTCAGAGAGTTTTTCTGCCAAATCATTGGTGTTTACCTCGTTAACTTGTTGAACATCCCAATCTCTTCGAAATACATATTCTCTATAATTCTCGGTCATGGGAGGAATCCACTGTCCTGTTGCCATCTCGTTTTCAATTTCCCCAGAAATAGATTCAACACCAACAGTTAGTCTATATCAAGCACGACGTCCCTGCAAAACAAAAAGATTAGCAAGAAAAAAAAAAGACACAAAACTAGACTAAGAAACTAAAAATAGTCCCCGGCAACGGCGCCAAAATTTGATCGGTTGTCGAAGCCGTCAAATATAAAAACTGATTCTAAACTGTAGTAGTCGTGGAACCAGGTCGAATCCCAAGGGAACTATCGATTAATTTCTCGATCTAGATGTAGTAACCAAAAGGGGGGTATGAATTGAGTACTAATTATGAATGAACTAAATTAACAAAAGCAATAGTAAAATAACTAAGATGAGATTATAGATGAAAAAGTCCAATTCAAGGGGGCTCGTCTCACCAATCGTTATGTTCATCATAGATCACTAAGGGTTAATTCCATAACCAAGCATTCAACTCTGGAATTCATTAGGATAGCCGTAACAAATTCTCGTTTTCCTATCGTAGTGGATTTGACTCAAGCATCTAAATCTAAACTTATTATATCAAGACTGGGCACGATAGCGTTCCATATCACATCAATAATAGCATTTGCATCAATGAAAAAGTTGAATCTAGATCAAATAACCGAGATAGCTGCAATTATCTAATCTAGTTTTCTCGTCCCCACAAATAAATCATGTAAAGCACATAATAAATTTGTTCGCTACTCATACCACTCATTCATGACCATTTTGTTGTGGTGTGCCAGGCATTGTATATTATGCTATTATGCCTTCTTCTTTAAGGAATGTAGCAAATGGACCCGAATTTTGCCCCTTTTTTCTGTGTACCGACCATAATACTCTCCACCCCTATCAGATCTTATAATCTTGATTTTCTATTCTAATTGTTTCTCTACCTCAATTTTATGTGCCTTGAAAGCATCAAAAGCCTCAGCCTTATCAAAAATGAGATTGGGATACGTATATTTTGAATAGTCGTCAATAAAATAGAAGTATCTTTGACCATTGAAGCATGATAGAAATGGTCCACATATATCTGTATGTATGAGTTCAAGAACCGTAGAACTCCTTTTAGTACCTTTACTGGACTTGTTGGCTTGCTTTCCCTTTATGCAATCCACACAAGTACTAAAATTTGAAAAATCAAGGTCCTTTAATATTCCATCATTAGATAATCTTTTTAATCTTTCAATAGAAATATGACCTAGTCTTTTAATGCCATAACATAGAGGAATTTTTCCTTGATAATACATCTTTTAGTGCCAATACCATTTTCAAAGGTTAAGAGAGTAGAATAAAAAATAGGATCAAGATCAAATTTGAATAAATCATTATCTAAACCACCGCCAACAATAACATTGTTTTTCATGACAGAAAAACTTGATTTGCTGAAATTAAAAAACATAACCTAGATAAACTAATTTTTGCAACATAAACTAAATTTCTACTAAAAGATGGAACATAGAATGTAGGGATAATTACATTTACACCCCCCTCACTTATTGTTCATTTACACAAACCACCCTTACCTTTTGAAAAATTACAAAAACCACCCCTAGCAGCATTTAAAGCTCCAAAATACCCCTATTGACTTGGTCAAACTATAATATAAATTTTGAAGGACAAAATTGCCCTTTGGGGTGTTTTTGTAATTACCAAAAGATAGAGGGGGTGTTAATGTAATGTTTATGAGGATGAGTAATATGACCCCATATATTTTTTTATTATTTATATCAAATTTAAATTTAAATTTAAATTATTTTATCAACTTTTTTAGTTGAATCTCTATAAAAATTATAATTTTTTAATAATTAAAATATTAAATTGTTCAATTAATATATATTTATAAAGTTAGCTACTAGGCTATACATTTAAATTATAATTATCACACTTGTATAAATTATTTTAGATTCTTAAAATTAAAAAAATATTTATCCTCTATTTTTATTTATAACTAAAATTAATAAATTATATCAAACTTAAATTTAAGTTTAAATTATTTTATAACTTTTTTTATTGAATCTTTATATAAATTACACCTTTTAATAATTGAAATATTAAATTATTCAATTAATATATTACAGAAAGTTAGTTACTAGGCTATATATTTAAATTATAATTATCACACTTTTATAAATTATTTTAAATTATTAAAATTAAAAGATTATTTATCCACTATGCTTATTTGTATTTAAATTTTACTATAATTAATAAATTATACATATATGTATATATATATCTATATTTTTGTATATACATATTTAGATAGCAGATGAAGGTGGAGGAGGGCGACAACGAAGGCGGGTGAAAATGGAAGAGGGGTCGGGCACAGGCAGGGTGGCAGGGGTGAGGGATAATTTTAAAAAAAATTAATAATTTAAAATATCTTTTTAATAAATAAATTATTTATTTTACTAATTCTGATATGATTTATATAAAATTCATAAATTATTTTTAATTACAATATATTAATTTTAATAACATTTAGTTATAAATAAAAATAAAGGATAATTTTTTTTTCCAATTTTAATAATTTCAAATAATTTATTCAAGTATGATAATTTTTTAATTCAAACTTATAATCTAGTAACTAATTTTATAAATATATATTAATTGAATAATTTAATATTTCAATTATTAAAAAATATAATTTTATATAGATTCAATTAAAAAAATTTAATAAAATAATTTATATTTAAATTAATTTTGATATAAATAATTAAAAAATATATATGAGTCATATTACTCATTGTCATAAACATTACATTAACACCCCCCTCTACCTTTTAGTAATTACAGAAACACCCTAAGGGCATTTTTGTCCTTTAAAATTTATATTAAAGTTTGACTAAGTCAATAGGGGTATTTTTGGATTTTAATGGCTGACAGGGGTGGTTTCTGTAATTTTTCAAAAGGCAGGGGTGGTTTGTGTAAATGGACAATAGGTGAGAGGGTGTAAATGTAATTATCCGTAGAATGTATTTTCAAGATCTAAAATATAACCATTCTTGAAAACTAGTTTGAAGATTTCAACAGCCTCCACTTGTGAACGCATTTGGTTGCCTTAATAGGTGTTGTGTTCACTTCCCATTGGTTTTCTTAGGCTGAGAAACCCCTGCATGGTATTAGCAATATGGATTGTAGACCCAAATCAGTCCACAATGAATTATCATGAACTTTAACGAAATTTGACTCATAACATACACAAGAAATAAAATTACCTTTCTTCTCAAGCCACTTCTTATACTTCAGGCAGTCTTTCTTTTTGTGTCCTATTTTCCTACAAAAGAAGTAAATGATCTTGCAAAAGATCCAGTTGAAACATTACTCGTTTTCTTCTCGTAAGGACCAACTTTGCCCTTCTTTCCTTTACCCTTGTTTTGAGTCACAAGATTTGCAACTTCTATATTCTCATTTTTTTAATCTCTCTTCTTCTTGAACAAACATGGTCAACAATTCATTAACTGACCATTTTTCCTTTTGTGCGTTATAAGTGATCTTAAAAGGACCATATTATTTAGGAAGAGAGTTGAGTATGAGATGCACCATAAATGACTCAGAAATGTCAACTTCTAGGGGTTTCAACTATGCTGCAATGTCCCTCATTTGCATGATGTGTTCATGCTCACTCCTAGACCCGTTGTATTTCATATCAGAAGTAGTTTCATTAGAGTGCTTGTCAAAGCCTTATCAGAACACACATATTGGTCTTCAATTGCCTTTAGGAAGTCTTCTACTTTAGTGCATTCTGGGATTGAACCTCAAATACCTTTGTTGATATGCTTATTTATGAGCATCAAACTTAAATGGTTGGATCGCTCCCACTTCTGCTAAGAAGGTTATGCGGTACTTACAAGAAACTAAAGATTTTCAATTCGTTTACAAGCATACGGAAATTCTTGAAGTAGTTGGCTATTCAGACTCAGATTTTGTTGGTTGTCTAGATTCCTGTAAATCCACTTCAGGATATATATGTATATATATATATATATATTTGCTTTCTAATGGAGCTATTTCGTGGAAAGGTACTAAACAGACCATTACAACTTCCTCTACTATGGAGGCGGAATTTGTAGCGTGCTACGAGGCTACTTCACAAGCTTTGTGGTTGAGACATTTTATTACAAGATTAAAGATAGTTGATTCTATCTCCAGACCAATCCAGATATATTGTGATAACTCAGCTACTGTTTTCTTTTCGAAGAACAATAAAAGTGGCAGCCGTAAAAAGCATATTGACATTAAGTATCTTGTCGTAAGGGAGAAAGTGAATAAGAAAGAGATTACCATTCAGCATATCAGTACGGAGCAAATGGTAGTTGATCCAATGACCAAAGCATTGCTGGCAAAATCATATAGAAATCATGTGCATCGTATGGATCTTGTTAGTAATGTACTTTCTCAAATAATAAAATGACACAAATTTATTGTGCACATAAAGTTGATTATGTCATTTAAGTTATCCATTAGGATAAATAAGAGAAAGCCTCAAGTTTTTGCCCCATATAGTGTTCATGTAAGAATTGTTGCTCATAGTAATACATGGAAGGAAGTGTTTGATTTAATGGACATAACCGCCATGATTCGTGATCCAACATTTCTTATAAAAGTATTCACACTATAAAGTTGGTTTATGGCCATATTTGAATTAATTCTTATCACAAAGTTTGTGGGTCAAGTGGGAGAATGTAAGTTTCTACATTTTCTAGAGACTATGTCTCTTCAATTGTATAAGACTTTTGAGGTGACCCCACCTTTATTATGTATTAAGAGCATGGTTATAACATTCATATAATGATGATTTATCATGCTTTAAAGTCCAAGAGTTACATATAATTAATGTGATAAGAATTAGTAATATTTAATGTGAGGAGTGTAACCATTTTTGGTTATAAATGATAGAATTAATCTATCACTTAGAATATAGGTGCCGGACAATTTTCTCTCAATGAGAGAGTGGTTTTCCTAGTTACTTCCTAGGTTTTCAGTTGCAGTCAATTGTTTTGTCTCCATTGCTTTGGTTTTCTTTCTGTTCGTCATACTTCTTCATGGAGAGTGATATCCTCAAATTGGATACGATCCTCTCTCTCACAGAAGATGAAGCCTCTGGTGTGTAGTTATTCCGCAATCGGCATGGGATCACGGTTCTGGTGCATATCGTTTAACTCTTGTCGGACGCCTATTATCGCATCGTACGGTTCACTTTTGAAGCCTTAAAGGGTTCGCTCGCTCATTCTCATCCAGGCCCAACGGAGGATTGTGGTGCATAAGGCATCGGAATCACGCTTTTGTCTTGTTTTTAACCATCAAGAGGATCTACGTTGAATGCTTGATATGCAGGCCCTGGATTTTCGATAAAAAACCTACTCATTTTTTTCAGCAGTTGTCTCATCTTGATGATCCTCTGGCTGTCAACTTGGATTGGTGTCCATTTTTTGTGCATGTACATGATCTTCCTTATGGCCAACGCACTCTGGAAGTTATTAAGTATATTGGGGCGTATTCGGGGTCTTGGTTGAATGTGGCTGACATTTTGCGTGACATTGCATTTCATGAAACAGTGCGTACTCGGATCAACATTAATGTGACGTTACCTTTAAAGCGTGCCCTCCGCCTTTGCTCGGAAGATGGCGATGAAACAGTAGTCCGATTCACATATGAGCGGCTTTCTAATTTTTGTTATCTTTGTGGAAGTTGGGTCACATTAGTCGTTTTTGTGAACTCCGGTTTGGGAGAACTTTTTGGACCCAGGGGAGTCATACCCCTTATGGGGCTTGGCTCTGTGGCGTCGAGGCCATCGAAGCGTTTGGCGAGTTGTTTCGACAGTCGTTCGTCCTACCTACGTTGGAGTCCCCCTACTCAACCTCGAAGCGTCATTGGTATTCATCGTGGTGCCCATGTCTTTGGTGGTTTCTAGTCGGTTGACGGTGGCGGGGAGCGAGGTTCGCGGCGGCTGCCTCCCTATCTTGTTCATTGCCGGTGCCTTCGGAGCAGTTACCAACAGTTTCTGAGGGGTTACATACGGTGGTTTCTTGTCCGTATCCCATATTTCTCCACCTGTTTCCAAGCCGTGTTGGGCCTCAAGCAACGGATGGTGGGGCTATTCGTAAATTGGGCTTTGCATCTGATATGGGCCATGTGCCACCAATTTCTACGGGCCCATCCTCGCCTATTACTAAGCATGGCCCAATTGCCTCTGGCTCTGCTCTGCCTTCAGGACTTTCTTTTAGCCCAATTCCCTTGGGGCCTTATCTCCATTTGATTGACGAAAGTAGTAGCAGTCTGGTTGGTAGTGAGTCATTTACACCACCAACAAAAGTTTCCCTTCTTCCCGTGCCATCTCCGATGCGGCGTCTACCTCCGGTGACGCCCAATTCTCTTGAGTCGGGATCTTCTTTGGCTTCTCCGTTAGACGATAATTTAGATTTCTCCGGTTTTCCCCTTGTGGATGTCCCGGTGGCAACCCTATCTCCGACGAGATCATGGCCAGAAAGTTTGTCACGGGGCCGGTGGTCGTGGACGACGAGGGCGTTCAAGGGGCGGTCTTGTGGTTCCGGAACGGGGAGGGTTTCCTACCAAGGTGGTCAGCGGCGCAAATGAGTTCTTTCGGCATCTATTATTGAGGCTTCTGATTCTCGTCTGCTGAAATGTCGATCGATTGAATCGATTACTCCGATGGCGGATTCTTCAAAGGCAGTGGTTGCACAGCAACCCCGTCTGTCACCATGACTTGCTTAGCCTGGAATTGTAACGGGTTAGGGGGGCCCGGGACAATTCGACATTTGTGTGAGCTTCTTCACGCCCAAAACCCCTTGTTGTCTTTCTCTCAGAGACTAAAAGTCGAGGAAGTCGGGTGGCCCATCTTCAGTCATCATTAAATCTTAATGGGGTTGCAGTTGATCCCGAGGGTCGGAGCGGAGGCCTTTTATTGGCTTTAGCGTAAGGATGTTGAGGTTACTCTTTTATCATACTCGAAATATCATATTGATTCTGAAGTACATTGGGAAGGCCTCTCTTGGAGATTTATATGCTTTTACGGCGAGCCGAACACTGCTCGTCATCACCTGGGTTGGGATACGCTTCGCTCTCTGAAACAACAATCACCGTTGCCTTGGATGTGTTGTGGAGACTTTAACATCATGCTCTTTGCCCATGAGAAAGAGAGCCGATGTTCTACGCTTGATTGGTTGCTCAGGGATTTCTGTGAGGTGCTTTCTGATATTCAACTCCATGATTTAGGCTTTGAAGGACCATGTTATACCTGGTGTAATCGACGCTTGTGGCCGAATACAGTTCGTTGTCGGTTGGACAGAGCGGTCGCCTGTGATGTGTGGCGTTAATTGTTCCCGCCTATAAGAGTGCTCAATCTAGCATCGGTTTATTCGGATCATACACCGATACTTATTCAGTTGACGTCTCAGTCTTCTTCCGGTGGGGTGTCTGCTCAGCGCCCGTTTCGGTTTGAGGGTTTTTGGACGCGATTAGCAGAGTGCGATCAGATTGTTTCTGACACTTGGTCCTGCCTTGCTTCTAATTCATCTACTTACCCTGCCTTAGATACTTTGAAGCGCTCTTCTGAAGTATTGGAAAGCTGGAGCAATACCACTTTCCGAAACTCACGCAAACGAATCAAGTGGCTAGAGGATCGTTTGGGGGCTTTAGAAAGACAACAATTGTCTCCAGCGAGTCGCGCTGAACTTGTTGCTTGTCGGGCTGAATTGGAAGAACTGCTGGTGGATCAAACTGTCCGTTGGCAGCAGCGGGCGAAGTCACACTGGTTACGGGAGGGGGACCGCAATACAAAGTTTTTTCATGCACGTGCGTCTGCTCGAAGGAAAATTAATAAAATATCACGCCTGCGGAATAACTTGGGCAATTGGGTAGGGGATAAAGAAGGTATACAGGGTTTGATTTCTGATTATTTTAGTACCCTATTCACTACTTCATCCCCAACTGTGCATGACATTTCGGTGGTTTTCCAAGGCATTCAACAACGCATCTCTTCGAGGCAAAACATCCAGCTATTGGATTCTTTCCAATTGGAGGAGGTTCGGGTAGCTTTATTTGCTATGACACCTTTTTCTTCCCCAGGTCTGGATGGTTTTCCTCTCTACTTTTTTCAAGCATTATTGGTCTATGGTTTGAGTGCAAATTTTCTGCCTGTGTCCTGAAAAGTTTAAAACTCTGGAAAATGCCCCTGAGCTAAACCATACACATATTGTTTGAATTCCTAAAGTTAAGTCGCCAGAGCTGGTATCACACTTTCGTCCCATTAGTTTATGCAATATTGTGTATAAACTGGTTGCTAAGGTGCTTGCTAATCGTTTGAAAAGATGTCTCGACTCTGTTTATTTCTGAATCTCAGTCTGCTTTTGTTAGTGGTCGTCTGATCTCAGATAATGTGTTGTTGGCTTTTGAATGTAACCATTATTTGAAGCTTAAGAAATCTGGTCGGAAAGGTTTTTGCGCACTTAAATTAGACATGTGTAAGGCATATGATCGTTTGGAATGGTCATTTGTTGATTTTGCTTTGCGTGCATTTGGTTTTGATGATCAATTCGTCAAATTGGTCATGATGTGTTTATCCACGGTCAGTTTTTCTTTTATCCTGAACGGAGAATCTTTTGGCTACATACAACCTACTTGAGGCATTAGGCAAGGGGATCCGTTGTCACCTTACATCTTCATTTATTTGTTCAGAAGTTTTCAGTATTGTTGTTGCAAGATGCGGAAACTCGTGGTATTATACGTAGTGTAGCAGTGGCTAGGAATGCTCCCCGAATCTCACACCTCTTATTTGCTGATGATTCTCTGATTTTCTGTCAGGCTTCAGAGGATGCGTTAATGGGGATTGGAGGCATTCTTGGTCGGTATGAGAGGGCGTCTGGACAGATGGTGAATTATGCTAAATCGGAACTGGTGTTCAGTCCAAATATCCCACGAAACACGTCGTACACGGTTGCTGGAGATTCTGAATGTTGTTGAGGTTGGAAAGTTGGAAAGGTATCTTGGTCTACCAACGGTTGTGGGTAAGGCGAAGGTGGAGATTTTTCATGGTTTCCAGGAGAAAATTCACTCCAAGCTCATGGGATATTCCGAACAGCTTTTGTCGAGTGCTGGCAAAAAGGGTATTGAGTAAAGCGGTGATTCAATCTATCCCCACTTATATCATGCAATGTTTTCTGCTACTTGATTCATTAATTCGTGAAATAAAGTCTGCCATTGCATAATTTTGGTGGAGTTCTCCGAAATGCCGATGTATTCATTGGAAATCTTGGTTGCATCTATGCAAATGCAAACCGCTAGGGGGCCTTGGTTTTCGAGATTTTCGACGCTTTAATCTCGCGTTATTAGCTAAATAGGCGTGGAGATTGACCTCTCAACCTAATTCCCTCCTTGCTTGTGTGCTTAAATCAAGGTATTTTCCACATTCTGAGTTTTGTGATTCTACACTCGGCTACAGGCCTTTTGCTACTTGGCGGAGTATTCAGGCTTCCAAGTATATTACGGACGCAGGTGGAAGGTGGCAGATCGGTAATGGGATGACAATACGTAGTTGGGATGATCCATGGTTACCTAGGCCATTCCATTTTCGCCCTCTGACTCCACGACCAATTGGATTTGAGGTCACAATGGTAAGTGATCTTTTGACTGTTGATCATACTTGTTGGGATGAGGATAAGTTGTCCTCTTTATTTCTGTCCTGAAGATGCTGCTTGTATTAAGATTGCTTTCACCTCGACTGAATGTTACAGACTCTCTTATTTGGCATTACTCTCATAATGGCCTTTTTTTCTGTGAAGAGCGCGTACCTTGTGGCAGAACGAGAAGATCTACGAAAGGCAAGAACACTTGTAGAGTCTTCGTCTTTGTCCTCAAACCTTGGCTGGGCGTTTTTATGGAAAGCTTGTATTCCGGGAAAATGCAAACACTTTGCATGGCGGCTGTGTCACGAAGCCTTGCCGGTGTTAAGCAATCTCCAGAAGCGAGCGGGTTTTACGGATTGTCATTGCTCAGTTTGTGGGACTGCAGAGGAGAATGAGGAACATTTATTTCTTCGATGTGACTTTGCTCGGCAATGTTGGGCTCTCGTGGATATTCCATGGCGAATTGTTTCAGTTTGGGAGGGCTCGGCGGAAGATTGGGTTAGGAAAATAGCATCAGCATGTTCCAATGACCAGTTTCAGTTGGCACTCTCACTAATGTGGGGAATCTGGGTGCATCGCAATAGGTTTATCTTTGAAGGAAAGGAGTCTTCGCCAATTGCCATGTTCATTATGTGCAAGCTTACCTGTTTGAGTTTTCACAGGCTTCTAGACGTCTTAATTTGTGATTCTTAGGTGTTTGCTCTTTCTGTGGTGTTTATTACTTGGTGGCTCTTTGTTAACTTCTGTATTTTGATGACTGCTCATTTTTTGAGTATCTGAAATGAAATTTCCATATTCGTATAAAAAAAAAATCTATCACTTAGTGGGCAACCTAAAGGTTTTCTTGATGGGAGAAAATAATAAAGATAAAGTAATACGGGAGTTCCCTAACCGAGAGATATCTATATATATGTGAGCTTGTGAAAGATACATCCATCATATAGCATACAAGCATAAGGATCTCTTAGGTTAGAAGACACTCTTAAAAGATGAGTGAATGACTAACAAGTGGTGTGGAGGATTCTCTAACTCA
The DNA here is from genome assembly GCA_034509735.1 of Sesamum alatum. NCBI lineage: Eukaryota > Viridiplantae > Streptophyta > Magnoliopsida > Lamiales > Pedaliaceae > Sesamum > Sesamum alatum. Next base: position 9,270,207 of record JACGWO010000002.1, on the reverse strand, counting down.
AGACTTGTCAAACAACAATCAAACTTGGACAAGCATGGCTGGAGGTAATATTATATGAAATTTTCTTACATTCCTAAGTCCCAACCCCAACAAAAATTATTTTTCTTTCTCTCAAACCCCAAAAGTTTCTAAATATCACAAGAAAATGATTGGATAATATTATCAAATCCAAAGGTTAGTATTATCTTTCTTTTCTCTAGTTATTTAGTTAATAATATATTCAAAGTTTTATCATTTATTTAAAACTCAAGAATCCGCATCCTACCCGACGCCCACCCCTAGCAGCGGTGGTAAAGAAGACGAAGCAGAAATGAATATATATAAATTTTATAAATAACATATTTAATATATTAAATATTATTTTTATAAATAACATATTTATATATAATGTATAATATTATATATTAAAAGTATATATATGTATAAAATAATATTTTTTAATGGTTAAAAATTATGTCCAATTATAAAAGGCGTGCGTGTAGTACACCACTGGATTTAGAGAGCATTTTGCTCCATTTCTAAAAACACAAGGGGTACATTGTTATTTTATTTTTCACAATGGTAAATTATTCATTTATTTTTAATATAAGAGGGTAAATTCCATTTTTTCCGCAAATTATATGTGGAGATAAGCCAAAATATTTGTTGTGTTTTCACTTTCCTAAGCATGAAAGTGTTTGGAGGAAAGGTAGCTTTCACCAGACTTTCCATGACAAGTACCTAAATTTTAGGTTCACCAAACCTTAATGACAAGGTTGCATTAATTGCTCACATGCAATATGCCTCTAAGCCTTTATATATAGTCTTATTCTTCCGTAGTCCCAAAAAGTTGGAAGTTCCAACTCAAATCGAATTTTGTCATACATAAATAAATTAAATACCAAGTGTAATATATTTATTGTGTGATTAGTATACAATTCAAAAAAATAATCAATCACATGAAAAAGAATATCACACTTGTTGTGCGATTGGTTTGATTAGATCAGACCTGATTTGAGTTAAAAAAAATTCAAAGAATTCAAAAAATTCAAAAAAAAAGATTGCTTTTGCACTCATCCAATTTTATGTACTAAGACAAAACTGCCCTTGACAAAGTTGGTCGAGTGTTAAATAAAATACGCTTGTTTTAATATCGTGATCAGAAAAGAATTAAGAAAATTCCAACTAAAAAGATTTGGACTTCACGGTCGGAGATTATCACTAATAATTCTTGAAAATGGCATTCAACTAGTTTAGAAATGCATTTAATTTTCTTATGAAAATTTATGAACTTCTATAAATTTTGCTCATACTAATTAGATAAGGGGCAAAATAATCTTACACCGATCAATAATATATTTAAATTTAAATACTGATTCAATACATTAATTTTTGTAAATTAATTAGTACATTCAAAATAAATAAATAAACAAAATGCTGCTATTAAAATAGACGGTCAACAATAATCACGTGAACCTCGTTGTATTTTTTGTGTTTGACAGGAAAACGCTCCAAAATCAAAATCCGAACGTTAATTAGTGAAAGCTAATGAGTAATTAGGGTTTTGGTGGTGGGATATTGACCCGAGGTCAATTCTCTTCCTGGGAAACTTCTGGATTTGCCGTTTCAGCTACCCAACGGCCATCTCCTAACAGCCCCGAAATACTTGTGAATCTAAATTTAACGAATGTAAACCACGAACCCAGCAATTATTCTTGTTTTTATTTAGCTTCTTTCTCGTTGCTGAGCCATTCGCGGATCATTACTGGGTCGCGTTCTGCTTCCTCGATAATAGTCAAGGTGCGGGATTTTCCCTCTTGTAATTTGTGATTGATGAAAGCATTTTTATTTGTGAATATGATTGTGTTTTTGATTTGGGGGTTTGTGTCAGTTTGTAATCTAGTATTTTTCCCTGCCCTGGTTTTTGGGTTGGGTGTCGGTGTGGCGATGGACTGGTTATGTAAACTCTCTCTGAACTGAGTTGTTATTAATGTTACTGAGTTTTCGTTTGGAAGGTTTTCGCATTTCTGTCGGAAAGGTTTTGCACTTTATTGCATTCTTTTATTATCTATAGTGTTATATTCAATGTTGTTTAGTTCGTCATCCATGAAGTTTTTCTAGTGCGGTGGAGTACGAAGGGTAAGGGTTCATCGATTCTGGGAAGGGATTTAGTACTAAAACAAATTCGTACTGGGTTTGTTTCATCTGATTTGTTCTCTGGAGTTCTCATGTAAAACATGAAAAGAAGACATGGTCTTTGTATTGTCGATTTCTTGAAGTTAGAAAGCAGAAGCTTGAGTGACAGTAATCTATATAGGGTCCGGCAATTCTAGGTTTTCCCAATTTGAAATAGGTTTACTAGTCTTTACTATTTATGTTATTTGTTTCTGTTTCCGACTCCTCTTAGTTGTCATACAACATGGTGAAAGCGTTAAGTGATAATTTTGAGAGATGGGGATTATGTCAGAATATTAGGTATATTAATTCTTAAATTATCTAGTGCTCCTCAAACTGCAAATTATATGTCTGGAACCTTAACTACTTTCGAGACAATCTGACATATATGTCTGTGATATGTTTCTGCTCCACAAACAAAGTATTGAATGATTTTGTATTGAGTTGTAACTATATCCTCATATAGTTGCTCTTCATGTTGTGTGCTTTAGGTCGTCCAGTTTCTTATTGCTGGAGCAAGAATTAGAGATGAAATCTCCCCTGGTTGCATAGTTGTGAGTAGACGCTGGAGTTATGAGATTATCTTTTGTTTGTGGAATTTGTGGCTGTAGTATCTGTTACAAGAAGCTTCCAGATTTACTTCACTTGAGCAAGGGAAATGCCATCTAATTGTTTCAGAAGATTTCATGGTGGAGCTTGGGAAGGAGTCTGGAGATTGATATCTAGGAAAGAAACTGGGATCCAGGGTCAGTTTGATGGTTTGATTGACCAAGGGAAATTGTTGCTTGGCCACTCGAGGCTGCTACATTCCTTGCCCTCTGGAACATTTACTGACCTGCATGTTTTTGTCCGGCCTGGCACAGTCGCTGCTGCTCAAGCAAATTTGTATTTAGCCAACCGAAGGAAGAACATTTCAGTTGTTGGAGCATTTTCTCGGGCAATATCGATACCATCTGTTTCTGGGCCTTCATTTCAAGTGTGTGGCTATCATATTGATCGTTTGCTATCAGAGCCTAGTCAGGTGTTGGGAATTAACTCAGAAAAAGGACTTATGGCTGCCTGTGGATCTAGATCAGCTTTTACTGACTGCTGTATCAATTTGACTTCTAGGCCTGCTCAACCTGGTGTGGCTGCATATCATTCTTTTAGTTCCTACAGTAGAAGTAGCTTTGAAAATTGTAGAAAAGCTACCATGAGTTTGCAAAATAAAGAGCAGCCTAATAATTTCTTGCTCTATGGATATTTCATATACAACGTTGCAAAGAGAAAGGGTAATAGCAATCCATTCCTGGGATTTGGTTTTGAGGGTTTCCATATCTCATCACCTGCATATTCCTCTACTGGCACTGCACCAGATGTATCCTTTGATAACTCTATGAAGGAGGAGCAGCATTCAGGTTCTGCAGATTCATCTGAGCTGTATGTTCCTTTCAGTTACTGAAATATACACTCTTCTGCTTGGTTTTGTTGCTTATGCCCTTATTATTTAAGCCTTGTATATAAGCCGGGATTTGTCTTTGTAAGCTCAAACATTGACTCATGCATGATTAATAGTTATGGTTCAATTTTAAAAGCCATTGTGACTTTGTTCTCCTCCATCCTTGTGCATGCACGTGTGAAGTACACCGACAACATTTCCGCTTCTCTTGTCTTCTGCCATACTTACAATGCTCTACCTGTACTTATGGCTGGAAACCTCCTATAGCACCTCTCTCTGCCTATGCCCATGTCGAACATGCACACAAGCACATTAGATATGTTTCCACCTTTTATCTCCTTGTTATTTTCAAGTGGCATGCATTCTAGAAACTGTTTTTCTCATTTACGCGTAGAATTGTTGGTAATTTGTTACCTCAGTTAAAATTTGAACCGCATGTTGTGTTTCGCTACGTCTGTCTACTTTTAATATTTTGTTGAAGTTCTAAAAACTTGCATTACCTACTTCCTTTCACTAGGAATTATCTGTGACATGTAATGATGAATTAGCCATGCGATTCTTGCCAATTTGTCACTCGAGCATGCTGCTATCTGTCCTCATTAAACACCACTGAGAAGTCATATATTTAAAAAGATAGTATTGGAAGCTTTGCTATGTCATTCAAGATCATTGTCGCGTACCTTCATGAGTATCTGGTTGGTTGCAGGAATATTCCCATTGACAGAACTCTGAAACTAAATTCAGGGTCATGTTACCTGCCCCATCCTGAGAAAGAAGAAACTGGTGGAGAGGACGCTCATTTCATTTGTACAGATGAACAAGCCGTCGGTGTAGCTGACGGTGTAGGTGGATGGGCTGATCTGGGTGTTGATGCAGGGCAGTATGCGCGTGAGCTTATGTCCAATTCAGTGAATGCAATTCAAGAAGAACCAAGGGGTTCCATTGACCCGGCCAGAGTTCTAGAGAAAGCATACACTAGCACGAAAGCGAAAGGTTCATCGACTGCTTGTATTATTGCCCTTACCGATCAGGTATATTGTGGTGACCATATCCTTTTTTAATTTAAACAAGCTGAACAACAAAATGGAATCATCATGCTTTACTTGTTAGAAGTTGTTCAAGCCTTGAGAAAATTATTTTGTTTTTATTTTTTGAGCTTGAATTGGTTTCTGTTTTCTCAAGCACGTGTTTTCTATAAAGTTGGAAGAGTGTATTGCTTCCCAGTTTGCGTGGTTTTGTAAATCGTACATTCTTTTCTGTGTAGGGTCTCCATGCCATTAATTTGGGGGATAGTGGTTTTATGGTGGTTAGAGATGGATGTACGGTCTTCAGATCCCCTGTTCAGCAGCATGATTTCAATTTTACTTACCAGCTGGAGAGTGGAAATGCTGGCGATTTGCCTAGCTGTGGACAGGTTTTAGCTCCTTGTTCCTTTGTGCTTACTTTCTGTGTATTGTTATCTGATTGTTTGGGTCAGGACCCACTAGCATTTTGTGAAATGCACCTGAATCTTATCAAGGATTAATGTAGTTTGTAATGTTGACATCTCTGGGATGTAATAGGGATCAGTTAAAGTGACTGGATGAATAAAGTTGTCCAGAAAGCTTGTTACTCTGATTTTAAAGCTGTCCAACTCAGCCCGCAATTTCCTTGCATTTAGTCTAGGAACCTCTTACCAGAAAACTTCATGTATTTGCTCACGTCTTATCATTCGGACTTATTGTCTTGGATACATTTTTGAACATTTTGCGCCTCATTGATACACAAATTTAAATTATCAACAATTGGAATGTGCCTTGTAATGCACTTTGGAGCTTTTGCATTCTGATTGTCCATGGATCTTTTTCTTTTTTTTTTCGCCGTAAGACTGCTGCCCTCATAATATCAGTCTTAGGATCATGGATATCACTGGATGCTATGTATGCTGCTTTAGCCTGATAGTTCTATTTGAGCACTGTTCTTAGACCCTGCAAGCATAGGATGTGTGAATCCTTCATTTGAAACATGGTGCACAAATCCAGTCTGGAATTTACTGGTGTCATATCTACTTCCATGCTAGCGTATGCTAGATGGGATGAATGAATTGTCCAACATATTGGCCAACCTTTTAGTAACTTTGTTATCCTGGGAATCAGGATGCCCCTGCCCCTTGTTTGACTTATTGGCAAGAACAGTGCTTGTTTGAACAATTTCCTTTCGGCTCCCTTTTCTTTTTCCCCTTGAGAACAGAAGATTTTAGCTTGTTGCTTCTCATAAATTGGCCGTTTCTTATCATTTTAACTATGATCTTAACCTGTTGAACTTTAATTGCATCTATGGTTTCACTTTTTCTTACAATGGTTCAGGTATAATCCAAGTCATGGGGATGAATCAGTCGAAAACTAAATTGTACTACTTGTGCAGGTGTTTACAATTCCGGTTGCTCCAGGAGATGTTGTAATTGCTGGCACTGATGGGCTCTTTGACAATTTGTATAACAACGACATTACTGCTGTTGTGGTTCATGCTATAAGAGCTGGTTTAGGGCCTCAAGCGACAGCACAGAAGATAGCAGCATTGGCACGACAACGAGCACAGGACAAAAACAGGCAGACTCCTTTCTCTACAGCAGCACAAGAAGCTGGTTTTCGTTATTACGGTGGGAAGCTTGACGACATCACTGTAGTTGTTTCTTATATCACAAGTGACCACAATGTATGGAATCTCTCTCTCTCTCTCTCTCTCTCTCTCTCAGTCACTCTTCCTACACCTGCAGATTTTATCTTCATGTGCATATAGACAGCTGTCTGTGTGTTTCTACATCATCTACATCTGCTTTTTTCACTCATTTTATTGTAAGCATTGTCGTCCCCTAAGTATCTCAAGTCCAATCAGGCTGCTGCACCTTCACAGCGAGCCGTAATAGTGACCCAGTGGATCATCTTCTTTGATAATAAAACAATTGGATGTATAGTTCATCAATCACACAGATAGCAACTTATGCTTGTCCTTTATGGGCTAACTTGGGAAATCATTGCTCATTTCAAGCATTGGTGGATGAATTTTCTTCTTGCTAGAACCTAAATGGTCCAGTTATATTACCTCTGAGAACTGAGATTTAATACTTGCGCATTTTTCTCTTGCAGGAAAGCCTTTCAGCCAAAAGCTCTAACTAGAGAAATGGTTGTTACATTCTATCATATTCATTCAGTCAGATCGCGCCAAATCTTGTCGGATGAATGCTGTGTGATTTGCTCTACCTCTTTATGTTTCTTCTACGGTGAATGCCAATCTTGGCGACCCTGTTGTATATATACTTAATCTTTTAGGGCGTAGCACTTTTACCACAAACAGACACCTTAAAGCACCTGTACAGCGAAAATAGTGAGAAACCAAGAAGTTGATCCATGGTTTTGTCGGAAAATTGTAGTCTTGAGGGTTTCTTCCCAGTTCCCATCTTGTCTTGGTGTGCCATCATAGAGTCTGTAATTGAAGTATTCTTCCATTGTTGCAGTTTTGCATAATGTAGCTTTTTCATGTGACTTCTGATCAGTAGTAGGCTTATTTAGCCAACCCTGAAACATGAGTCCTACCTTCCACTGCCTCTGCCAGCATATCAAATTTCTTGTTTGGTAAGAGATTTGAGGCACAGATGCGATGAAATAAGCAAACATAAGCCAATCGGCTTTGCGTTTATGTGGTAATTAATATTTGATTCAAGGATTTGGACAGAGTCGGTCAATATATGCTTGCTCTTGCTCTCCAAAATCAAGAGACGCTTTCATCACAACTCTTCTTAATTGTATTAGGTAGGGTGATAATATCTTGATGGCTTCAAAGTTTGAATACTTGGCTCTAGTTGTTTGGGAAAACTCGTAACTATATCAGGTTTAGTTGAATCATAAAGCAAGGGTGATATAATTTTCGAGTTTTCAGATTGTATATAAATTATATAATAAATATATTATATTTATTATATAATTAGTTTAAATTTAACAAACCCGATATAATTTCTTTTGGTTTAAGTGATGTGACATTGATTTATGTTGTCAAGATAAGAATCTGTCGCCATCTTGCATGGAAAGTGAGCAGAACAACCAAAAAAAGAAAAAAAAAAAAAAAAAAAAAAACCAAATATCACAGGTCTTCTCTAATCTTGCATTGTTATGGCTGGAAAACATTTATATCTATCTTCCATCAAAATAATCTAAAATTTTGGATTATTGAAGAGTTGTTTCTATATTTAAATGAGAAATTATTCTATTTTATAGTGAATTTATTGACATTGTATAGGGAAAAAGAAATATTTCAAGAATAATAAAGTTCATTATATCATAATTAGTGATAATTAATTCCACATTGGTACCTACTTTCCTTAGTGGTCAATGGGATTTGGTAGAGCTGGAGTTGGACGCAGTCATACAATAACCACCCTCAATTCTCAATCAAGTTTGACTTGTTTTGTATCTGATCCAATAGGAACGTCAAGATACAAAGCCTCACCATTTCATGGGTACGCCGCGTAACAGAAGATCATCACCCCTTCTCCTCTTAAACTTCTCAAAAACCACGACGACGCCACTCCACTGCCCCATTTCGACCAAAGTCAGAAAATACTTGTGTAAAATTCGAGTAATCAAACATTTAAGACGAGAATTGAACAAGTTTCTGGGAACCCCAGTTTCCAAGTTTAGGTTTTGTATGATCTCCTGTTGCGAAAAGAGAAAAATTATGCTGGAGTGAAAAAGTTGACTTGATTGATGCTATTCTGAATTTTCTTTCGTGGGGTGTCGGGGAAAATTCAGAGATAATTGGAAATGGCGGTGGGCCGAAGAGACAAGAGCAGCAGCCAATCATCAAGCCGTGGATCGCGAATCGCGGCGGCGATTGGGATCGGAGTTGTTGTCGGATGCATTTTCGCATTCTTGTTTCCCCATGGATTCTTCTCCTCGAATCCGCCTGCTCAAATTCGACCGCTTTCTAAGTCCAATCTTGAGGTGCTATTTCGTTTATTCTTTTATTTGTTTTTGTTTTCTTTGTTTTTTTGAATTTGCTGCTCCATACATGCTTTGAACTAAGTAGTTACGCGTATTGTGTTTTTTTTTTCCCTTCTAGGAACTGCTAATTTCTTGATTTTTGATGTGGTAATGTGCTCTATTTCTATGTACTTAAAGTAGTTTCGGTAGCACCCCACCCTTACCTTACTCTGGTTGGGGAAGGCCTTGTCCCATGTCGTCTTGTACTATTCAGAAGTTGACTTCATCTGCTTTTTGAGTATGTTCTTTTCTTTTCACCGTTGCGCATTACTTTGGATAGATCAAATTCAGTGCTCATTTTTCAATCTAGCCATTTTGCTAAGTTTTCAGCCTGTGTACTTAACTTGGATCCAGTTTTTATGTGCATAGGATACTGTTAAGTATAGTCCATTTACAGGGAATCAAGAAACAAAATGTAATAAAGAATTGAGGGCGTTTCTATTGAGATGATTTTAGATTGATGTTTGTGCTATACTTGATGATTAAGGCTTCTGTCAGTAACAATAGGTTTGTAGCATTGAGGATTTGTTATCATTTTACTTGATTATTTGGTGTTACATAGGTTGATTCGGCGCCATGTGAATCGACTGAAAAGATAAACATGTTGAAGTCAGATATTATGAGGTTGTCGGATAAGAATGTTGAGTTGAAAAGGCAAGTAAGGGAATTGAATGAAAAACTAAGATTGGTTGAGCAGGGAAAGGACCATGCCCGGGACCAGTTTATGGTGTTGAATGAACCACTCAAGGTTGGGCCTTTTGGTACTGTTAAGGGTATAAGAACGAATCCAACTGTCACGCCTGATGAAAGCGTAAACCCAAGACTTGCAAAGATCTTAGCAGAGGTTGCAGTAGGAAAAGAACTTATAGTGGCTCTTGCCAATTCGAATGTAAAACCAATGCTTGAAGTCTGGTTCACTAACATCAAGAAAGTGGGGATTCCTAATTATCTAGTGGTGGCATTAGATGATGCAATTGTCGATTTCTGCAAGTCAAATGATGTCCCTTTTTACAAAAGGGATCCGGACGAGGCTATTGACTCTGTGGGAAAGACAGGTGGTAATCATGCTGTCTCAGGACTGAAATTCCGGATCTTGAGGGAGTTTCTGCAGCTGGGTTACAGCGTTTTACTTTCAGATGTGGATATAGTTTTCTTGCAGAATCCATTTGATCACTTATACAGGGATTCTGATGTGGAATCCATGACAGATGGTCATAATAATATGACAGCTTATGGGTACAATGACGTTTTTGACGAACCTGCAATGGGTTGGGCTAGGTATGCTCACACGATGAGGATATGGGTTTATAATTCTGGTTTCTTCTATATAAGGCCTACTATTCCTTCCATTGAGCTGTTGGATCGGATCGCCGACAGGCTTGCTCGCCAGTCAAATGCTTGGGACCAAGCTGTTTTCAATGAAGAGCTCTTCTTCCCTTCTCATCCTGGTTATGTGGGGCTTCATGCTTCAAAGAGAACTATGGATTTCTACCTCTTTATGAACAGCAAGGTCCTTTTCAAGACCGTCAGAAAAGATGGTAATCTGAAGAAACTGAAGCCGGTTATCGTTCATGTAAATTACCACCCTGATAAACTTCCAAGAATGAAAGCTGTTGTTGAGTTCTATGTAAATGGCAAGCAAGATGCTCTAGATTCATTTCCGGATGGGTCAGAATGGCAGTAAAATAATCTCCTTTTATGCAAATCTTCTTGGGACCAGTCATGTTTTTCTTGCTCGTTTTCATTGTACACAGGTAATCAGACTCTGTACATCATCTTGGAGCAATGTGTTGTGCTAATGCCACTTAAACGATCTTACTCTCCTTCCCAAACACTCTTTTCTCCGGTTCACATGTTTTTTCCCTTTTCTTTTTCAGTCTCTCAGTTTTAATGTAGTTTAATTTGAACATATCAAATCTATATATTCAAGGCTTATCATCTTACCACAGTCTCTATTCTTGATTGTGTTAGTGTTGGCTTTTTGGAAAGTTTAGTTACGGTGGCGTCAGATAGCCAAAGCATCTATTGAGGATGCAATTCTGTTTCCTGCTTCATAATTTGAAATGGACTTACTCTGGTGATGCATAAGCCAATCTAACCACAAGTGTTCTTTTCATAAGGAACTCAATTAAGTTGTCTAGAAATTTTATCTGGAAATGCCTCGACGTCCTAGTCCTCTGGTTGATTTTAAATGTACCATTTCTTGATTTATGCGTGTCATCCTTGTGCAGGGGCCATGCTGATCTTCTCTGTATCGTTCCAATTTTATCAATGGATATTTTCTTTATTATGCTTTCAATTTCTGCGCAATAGTCCTCTTTGTTGATCATATATAACAACTAAAAGCAGCATACTATATAATAACTATTCATGGCCTTCTCATGCAGGGAATGCCAACATTACAACATCTCATGTGTGCATATTCCAGCTTATAACTAGAAGATTACCCTGCTAATCACTATTATATCTTATACTATAAGAAATTGTTCGAAAACATGCAGTAGGATTCATTGCTCAGACTAATAATCATTATTATATCAGCTGTAAGATTTCATGGTCACTCTTCCTTCTGGTCTGAGCCAAGACCAACAGAGGGTGTGGACTCATCAGCTTCCTCATTTGAAGGTTCATTTTCATCACCCTCAGAGGGTGTGGGCTCGTCGGCCTCATTTGAAGGTTCGTTCTGGTCTCGCTTGGACGGTGACCATTCACTTGAGGCAGAATCTTTAGGACTTGAAGGAGTACTAGAGGGATCATGATCAAGGGGTTTAAAGAAAATATAGATATGGGAGCTATCTCGAACCCCATAATCTTTGAGACAAACGTCAGTTCTATTCAGCAGAAAACGTTCATCACCATCGAGCATCAGCATGAGCCGCCCAGTGGGGAGGTTTTCTTGCTCTCCAATTTTTTTCTGCAGGTCTCCAACTGTAGCATCTTCTCCCACTTCTACGTAGATCAGACTTCCGGTCAGTATCTCCGCCACCAGCTTCATTTTGAAGGAAAAATGCTTCTTCCTCGTCGTCCTCTTTTACAATTTTCGTTCCTGCAGAGTCTGATGAATTGATTTAAAGAGTTTGTTCATGCAAATGGGACCTGCCTCTGCATTGTGATTACATGTGTGAGAGAGATGAGTGTTCATAGAGACTGCATTCTTGAGAGTTGAGCTTCATACAGAATTCTTGGCACTCTCAGCTGCAAATGCGAATCCCCCTCCACCTCTTGAATTTTGGAAAAACAAGTACAAGATCTGGGATTCTTTTTTCTTTAGTGATTTGGAAGAAATGAATTTGATATTCATGATCAAAGTATATGAGCTCAAAATTTTAAAAAATGTAATCCAAATCAAATGTAATTAATGAACGAATTAATTAAAATCTTACAAATACATTGATGCAAACAAGAGACAATTAGACTGTATTTGGATCGACGGACTTAAAGTCATAGATTTTTGAAATTCCTAGTAATAAATTATTTGAATTTGTTTGGATAATTCTAAATTCAAATAATTTCAAATCTTTTAACCTTAAATTTGAACTATATTTTGTATAATAATGGTCAATTCAAATTCGTTTAAGCTGCATGTGGGTTAAAGGATTTGAATTTGAAGGGGAGATTTTACGTGATTCCATATTGAATGGATTTAAATCCATTAAAAATTAATCAAGACGAAGGTTTAAGAATTTATAAATTTTTGTGGCACGAATTTATCCAAACACGTGTAATTAATTTGTTATTATGAATTTGATATCCTTAAATTCAAATTCTTCTATCCAAACCCAGTATTGAGGAGTCATTTAAAATTCTTCTTCTTCTTGAATTCTTATCTCAATTTCCAAACATGAATTTGATCATACACTACTGCTTTCCACTTCTCTTTTCCTCCTATTGAATTGAACCAATCAAAATCTTAGATAAATAGAGTCCCATATATAATTAATTAGAACCTGTTTTATGAACATCATAGCAAGTACTCTTAATACTAATATCATTAGGCTTTACCTTTTTTTAAGGAAAAAGCTCAATTGCAATCATGCAATTAAACGAAGTAGAAACCTCTTTCTTTCAGATAAAAACAGAACAAGAATATATTGACAACATTGCAGCAAAGTTCAGTCGCCGAAGTATTGCATTATATGACTCCTTAACAAGTCTATCAAATCCTTGTTTTATTCCCATACAAACAACAAATTCAACCTCACTTCTAATGGTAATTTCCCAAACCTGACAAAATTGATTTTTACACAACCTAACCCTTTAATGAGAATTGCAGCTGCAGTTCACTCCCCCATAGGGAAGAAAATGTGAATCTTGCCATGTACTTGAAGCTATAGAGGAACTCTTTCAAAACACTAGACAAAGGTGGCCAGGTATAACTAAATTTTACATCGAAGGTCTATTGTCGTAACAATATGCAAGCATGATCCCACCACTAGCGTAACCTTTTTGTATCAAAATTTCTCAGGTTAATCAAGCTCCGGATGAATGGGACTGTGAAGAACTTTCTTTTATCTATACATACAATGTATCAAGAGTGTTTCAGCCAATCTTACCAGTTCTGAGGATAAATCACAATCTGATTCAATCAGGAGCAGTTAAGCCATCCACCTTCATCATGCAAAAGTATTTGGATGGCACTAATGCACCAGCCTTACTACACAGATCCACCACTGCAGGAGCACGGCCATAGTATTCACGCCCTTTATCAACTAGTATAGGTGGATCTTGGCGCCGTCTAAACCAAACTATTTTTGGTGGAACCAAATCGTCAACCCTCGCCTTCTCCCAGAAATGAGTCCCGCGCCAACTCTCATATTTAAACACCCCACACATCCGAGCTTTGTGCCCTGATGGCCCCACGTGGACTTCAGAACAGTGTTTACAAACTCTTGCTGGATAGACCAACAATAACTTGTGCACTCCAGATCGAAGTGTCTCCCATGCCCTGAGAGTTCGTGTAGCCACCAATCTCAAATCATCATCTGACAATGACACAGGATCAGCAGTATTGATTCCAAAACCATCTGGAGTATCAACACTTGAAGAAACACGTTGATCATTAGAATCTGCCCCTGCTTGCAGACAGAGCTCCACAACTGCGGGAATGCGATCATAATCGAATCTCTCGTGGTGTTTAACTACATTCTGAAACATTTTCTGCAAATGAAAAGTTTGTACAGGGACTATCACATCATTCATGCTTCCTTTGACCCAACTATGGACCTTGTTCTTTGCATGATGCCGGTAACCATGGCAAGTTCGAATCAAATGACCACCTTCACCTATATATACTTCAGGGCAGTATCTGCACAAACAAAAATACACATGAAAAATATGGAAAAGAGTAAACTTACAGAAAAATCTTACGATGGGCGATATTGATATCTATGAAGTAAATAGGGGTTTGGCAACACTAATGCTTTCAATGAAACTATGTCTTGTATCATCAGATGTGCAATCAATTTAAGGCAAAATGACTGGTCAGTTTGCTGAAAATATGGGCCCAAAAATAGATGGATACTAGCTGGAAGAAGCTTGGCTAGGTTGACACCGTGAAGAGTTCAGTTTCCAAATACTGCTGAATTCTCATTTCAGGTTCTGGTCACCAAATTTTCCGCACATTTTGTGGGCATCGAAATTAATCTCCTCATCTTAGTCAAATCTCTGAATTTTTAAAGACCAGATGCAGGAGAATATGAAAGCTAAATTAATGTCTAAAGTCAGCATGACACCAAACAATATACGTTCCTGCTTATCCAGAGAACTTATTTGTGATTAGGTAGATTCCAATATATCTTGCTCTAACAACTACTCTGAAATCCTATGAACCCAGACAATCCTTCTTATGTCTTGAAAGAACACCTTGGCAATCGACTGACCAAATACTTTGATGTATCAGGGATGGCTCTTCTGGCCGACGAAGCAAGTAAAATCATTTGAAGGATAAATTCAATCCAGTGACATCACATATTTCTCCGTTTTCTTGACCATGTCCGTTCATACTAAGCTTCCATCCCATCCCAGCCAACTCAAAATGGGCATAAGTAATCTACTCAAAGGGATTATCACAGCCTCCACTCTCATCCCATATCCAAATCTTCCCACCATTTCCCCCTCTAGACTAAGCTTCAACACATACATGACAGGCCCCTTTTATCCATGAGTACATGCAGATGATCATGAAATAAACATTTGAAAAAGACACTAATACTGCTTAGTAGAAGCTGCAGTCTCGACTGCATGTTTCATACTGTGACGAGGCAATTCATCCCCTAAACCAATAATTCGATATTTCGATGCAATTAATAACAACCAGCCATATCAGAGCATCTTATTGCAAGAAAGTTACATAACACTTTTAATCTCACTCCTCTATCTCAAATCATCGTAAGATAGAAACATCAAATACTTTTTTACACTAACAAAATCAAATTGGTCCTGAAAACCAAAATCTGAAACAACCAAGATGAATCTACTCCACTAAGAGCACATCATTCACCACAATTTCATTGATCAAATTCCCAAGTCACTAAAACCATCGGGTCAAGCCCATTAAAAAGTTGCCCCATGAATCAACTAAAAAATGACTAAAACAAAATTCCATTCTTATAAGCTAACAACTGTTATTCCATTTAAACATGATTCCGATCCCTCCAACCACGCCCATAAACATACTTATTCGGAACATCCATTAGCATGACAGAATGAGAGATAAACCCATTAAAATACAATAATTAGTGCAATTACTTGCAAGCCCAGATTGGAATGCGCTGGCTGAGGGTAGACACGCCGTCGTAGAGAGTGGTTCGGGCATGGAGGACTTCACGAGCTACGGCAAGCATGCCTTTGACGGGATACTCCTTGGCCCGTTCCTCAATCCGCTTCAAGATCATAGGCCTTAGCTTCCTTAAATCCACCGCCGGATTCGATTTTGTACTGTAAAATCTGATCCCACTGAACATCTCTTCAAGAAGTAGAGAACTGTTTTGCCATAGTTTATGCTCCCTCAAACCCATCTCGATGAAGGCACGCATGCCGCAGACACCGAGGCGATGAACAATCGGGCGCTCGCCGAAACCGATGTTTTTGCAGCCAAAGTGAGGAGGTTTTCAATTTTTCCCTTTCAGAGAAAACACTGAAGTCGTTCGTTTGCAGCACAAATGTTTCACTTCCTATAGGTAATTTTAGGTAAATTGACATCTTACCCCAGTGAAATGATAAATTCAGAAAATAACCCCCAATTACATGGGAAACTAACTAATTACCCCCTAGTATTTTCAGAAAAAATACCCAATAATACCAACCTCAGTTTTCTAATTTATTAGGGTAGAGAGGGAACATTTTTGTTTCTTTTTTAAAAAAATTTACCATCATATAGAGATATTTATATACAAATAATAAATATATTATTTTATCAACATTTTTATTATTTTGTTACTGAATATTGAAATAAACTACTACAGTACTAATCTAAAGTTTTACTTCATTACTCCATTACTAAATATGTGATATGTACAAAATTACGTGCCCTATTTATTTTATTTAAAAAAATATTTTATACATGTATTGTGTATATTTTGCAAACTATAAGTTATCAACCTAGCAAAACGTTTATTTATTTTATTTAAAAAATTATTTTATACATGTACCGTGTATATTTTGTAAAGTAGAAGAATATAAGTTACCGGCTTGACTTTTGCCAGGCTGGTAAAAGCAAAGTAAATGGGTGATATGGGCCTATTGGGCCTGATTGTTGCAATATATATGGAGTGAATTTTCTCAAGTATAACAAAATTAGAATAGGTCCGAGTCAAACAGTATGATTTGAAACACTTCTTTTTACACTATTTTGGAAATTCAAGGACTCAATCGTATGAATATGTAAAATACAGGAGAAACTTACCTAGCAGGAAAGGGAGGGAAACGGATACTCAATTTAAAGTGAGTAAACAGAATTCAATACTCGATCTCATAGATACATATAGAATTCTGCGAAAAGTCATATTCGATGAAAGTCGTATGTACTGCTTGGAGGGAGATCTTTCATATCTCTCGAGATCCACCCAGGGTAAAAAAGCCAAAATAAGTGAAATTAAATTTTAACAACATCGTTTTGATAAATAGATTTTTGCAGATGAACACTGGAACTAGCATGCATGTTACATGTTACATATGAAGAAGACTTGTGTTGTTTTTGCATGCTGGAGGCATGGGACCATTTCAACAAGCTTGCTTCACTTAAACTCACGTAGACATGCGTCTCACATTGGTTGCAGACGAGAAACTTGAATGGTTTATAAGTTCTAACGTCTTCTCTTCCTAGTGAAATGCCTTTTCAAGATAAAATCGTGAGGCTCATACACAACCAAAACGGACAATACCTCGCGCAACAGAACACCGATCGATTCGCAAGTCATATCGCTAAGGGACTGACTATGCTAAAACCTCCACCCTTATGAGGAGCCTTTTCAGGACAAAATCTTGAGAGTCATATTTAGATAAAGTAAACAATACTTTGCACAACAAACACATGCAGCCAAAATGAATAATTCCTCACGCAGTGAGATACTGATCGAATGGCAAGCCACTTCATTAATCTTGTGAAGATGTGAAAAGGGCCATTTCTAAGAGTAGAAGTGCGGATGTAAAACACCTTTATTAATTAGAGGGTTTTTCGACGCGAAATATGGAAATCTTTATTGCTTAAATACAAATGGCTTGAGTGACAATCTCATCCATAACTCATGAAATAATTAACAAAAATCGAGAATTAGTTTTAGTAGTAATGAATCTAATGACTTGACTATGATGACAACATCTTTTTCTTTTTTCTGAATATTTCATATCCTGACAAAAGAAATGCATTTTATGTCCTAGCAATTTATATATAACTAATGAAAAGCATATAAGAAATTTAACTCAAAATAAAAAAAAATAAAAATAAAAAAGTTTTGCATCACAAAAATGTTACTAATTCAACAATGTAGATAACCAATTGCTTTACCATTTTGGATCTATGGGCTTGTAACAAAAATTGGTAACTGAAATATGTTAAAATATTAAAAATGAGCAAAACGATGCAATAAAAAGATGGACAGTATCATTCTCAATGCATTGGATTTTTTGTCGCAAATCATATTTCGTTCATCATACACACGTCAAGTATATAAAAACGACATCATATATTTTATTTAAAAAAAAAACACATAATTTGCATATATTGATTGAATTATAAAATGAAATCGAATTTACAATAAAAAAATTGGATCATCATCCTCGTTGATAGATAGAGGGGCACAATGAAATCCTAGCACTACATGAATGTGCAGCTTGCCATTAATCTACTCTTGGAACCCCCTTTTTTCCCTTAACCCTAGACAAGATTTTTATGAAGGGTTTTCATAAACAAGCAAAAGCAGCTGTAAATTATCAAAAAATAATAATAAAAGAAGAAGACAAGTAGCTGTACCTCTTCATGACAGAGCTGGCATTTTCTTTATTAAACCAACATAGTTAAGTTGACTTCCATTATTATACTTCACCCATAAATGAGTCTTACAATGTAAAAGTATTAATTTTCTGGGTTCTTGCAAGAATATCAAAGACTATTGCTAGAGAGAAATTCTAATATCAGATGGGGTTTGCGCGATTTGAACCAACTGTACGGCAATTGCAATACATTAGTTGATGAGTGTACGTTCAGTGAAATTGATCGTTCACGTGATAAGTATATCACACTTTTGTCATTGATTTATTTCGATCAAACCTGATTTGGATAAAAAAAAAATTCCATTACTCAATGCTAGTTTTGCATGAATTTCCTTTTCTTTTCATCCAAGTTGTCAACTTGGTTCTATGTTTAAAATGTTTTTTTTTGTTTTCGGTAGATAAAGAGAGAAAGACAGAAATACGTGTTGGTCTTTAAGTGTTTTTGATATGATCAATTTTATACTTGTATGAGTATAAAATAATAAAAATGGGTTCAAATTTATTGAACTTTATGTTTTGTGATTCTCTTTCATTCATCAAGTAAATATGGTAAACTCGATCAAGTTTAAATTTAAAAACTACATTAGAATCAAGAAAACGCTACGATAGTCTCATAAATTAATGACAAGATAGGTAATTAACAGGCAAATTTCAATCCACCCTCCAGTGTTAGCTGAAAATGGCAAAACACTCCCTTGTAAAAAAAATCTAAAGTTACCTCCCTGAGTATTTAAAAAAAGGAGCAAAACTCCCCCTTATGCCTTGCGGTGTGTATCACGGGCCCTATTTGTGATTTTGCTGAAATTTTACCTACAAAATGATTGTTATGCCTGAAAACATGAACTGTTAGATTTTGTTTTATATATATCAACAGTTGAGATAAAAAACCAAATCAATGGCCTAATTTTTTTTCTTATTTAAATCAATGGTTTATATTGACAAAAAAAATCAATAGCTCATATCTATTTGAATGTAATCAATGGCTCATACAGTCTACATATCTTTTCTAGTATGAGTGTTTTCATTTCAAACATTAAACATATATTATGCCTTGATAAGATAGTCTTGAGTGTTGGAGAAATAGCATGTGAGTTGGGGACCCTGACCCTCAGTCTGAGTATGAACATTTAATAGACTTGTACCTTCTGCTATACCAATTATTTTGTTCATGTCTTATTCATTTTTGGTGGACACCATTGTAAGAAGAAGAGCTTGGAATTGACACTGTTTTTTTTTTTCTTAATAATTGTTATTCTCCTAGAAAAATGTTTCATAGAATTGTTCAATATCTGTAGGAAGTGAAAGGCCAAACGCCAGTTGCCAAATGAACCCTGCTCTAGAATAAACCACATATTTATTACATCAAAAGACTCGCCTCTGTCCTCACAGAATTCTCCTTTTACTCATTTTTAGATTCTATTTCTTTTTAGTTTTTTTTTGGATGGAATTTAATACGATTTACATGCGGTATGATATTATAAATGAACAAATTACAATCTTATAACAATGTACTCATTTTAGAAAAAATAAAGAGAGTTAAATTATTTTGTTTATGAGATTAATTTGCTCATTTATAATATAACGTATCTTGCATTTTTCTCTTTTTCTTTTCTATGTTACAAATTCTTGTCTGAAAATTAAATAAATAAAATGAGTGGTCTTGGTATAGATAGATTACCATGGAGCCAGGGAAATAGCATAGGACATCTGTGTGGTTGAGAAAAAGATTAAGCTTTAATTACACTTGGAACCCTTTAAAAAATGTAAAATTACACTTTTTTCCAAAAAAAATTGAAATTATATTTACACTCCCTCCAAAAATTCTCCATTTACATATGACTACCTTCTATTAGGACTTGGACGAAAAGTATCAATTTCAACAATAAAAAAAATTACATAAATTTTTAATTTTGCCCCTCATTTCACATTGTCATATATATATATATATGTTTGTACTTATACGGGGATAAATGTAATATATATATATATATATGGAGTGAAATTAATATTGCAATATGTTTCCTCTCACATGTATAAAATTATTAAATGAGGATGTTAACAATGGATAAACTTAGAAATTTATGTAATTTTTTTTTTAATCAAAACCTTAATAAAAGAGGATCAGACGTAAACGATGAATTTTTGAAGGGGGTGTAAATGTAATTTTATTTTTTTTAAAAAAAATTATCACATTTTTTAGAGGGGTCCAATTATAATTAACCCAACATTAATTTGAACAAATCTTCAGTCTTGGTTTGAGCAAAAAATAATTGAAGAACCCCAAGAAAATATCAAAAGAGAGAAAGGGATTGTTGGAATTGCATGTGTGTTTGTCAATGTGTTTTCTATTCAACTGGGCTTGTCATTTACTCAGTTGTTTTACTGCCTTTGTCAGTGTAACTTTATTCTCAAGAACAGTAAAAAAAGAAAAATGGTGGAAAAGAAAAGAAATAAAAGAAAGGCCAAAGTGTTTGTTCTCCCAGTTATTTGTGGTTGAAGATTAATAAAAGAGCAAAAAAGAATAGTTTTTTTTCTTTTTATGTGTCAGTTTCTGCTTAGCTTCCAAAACTTGGGGTCTCTTCATTCAGACACCTCTTGTTTTTCCTTTTTTTCTTTTAGTTCTTGTTGCAGTTTAGACTAAATAGCTACTAGTCTACTACTACTTCCAGTACAATAATTCTTTCAGGCTCAAGATTCAGTTTTTGTTAGAGATTTCAAACCTCTGGGTTGCATTCTTGCAGTATTTGTTTACCTGGGATCTGTCAGAAAACCATGAACGTGTGCTAATAATTTAAGGTAGAGAAAGAAACAGACGCTTGCTAATTAACCCATTCTCCATTCTCTCTCTCTCTCTCTCTCTCTCTCTCTCTCTCTCTCTCTCTCTGTGTCTGAAGCATTCACGGAGGCACAGAAATACATTCTTTTAGTCCGCTGTTTGTAAGAAATGTTCTGAAGAAGCTGAAAGTTGGAATCTTTAGGCTATCCACCAATGCCATTGGCCTCCATATCTGTGAGTCTTATCTCTTTTTTGCTTTCTTGTTCACGAGTTTCCGTTTTTCTGGGGAGAAATTCATGTTGTCTTTCTTCTTTTTCTAATGTCGGCAGTGCGTTTTCTGTTGCAGATTACTTGTTTGTATGAATAGATAGAATTGTATGCAAATTTGTGGAGGCCCTGATCTGTGTTTTCAAGAATTTCTTCTACTTTTTGTTGCTTAGTTTCTTCTGTCTTTGCTGTAAAAACTTCCAGTTTGAGAACAAGATCTGACACAATTACGGTCTCATTCTCAAATCTGAAGCTGATGGGCTCTCTTTTTTCTTGTCTCTATGCTCATCTTAACCTTGATTTATTGCAGTTTTGGTGATGAATGCAGTTTTGTCTGCTTTTGCACATCAAGGGTCGGTCTAAATCTTTTGAAATTTAAAGGTTTTCTTATGTTAATTCATCTAGTACGTGTAGAATTCATGGTGAAGTTCTTGGAACTGCGTCATACTCTTACCTCATTGTCAGAATCTCCAACCAAAGATGACCAAAGTTTACACTTTTGGACAAAGAACGATGATGATTCTTGCTGTTTTTAATAGTATGTTTTGTCTATGTTTAGGTGATGATTAGCAAGCTTGACATAAATGTTTATGTCAAGTCAAGAACGCAATCATGCTCTTATTATGCTTTTGCACATCAGCAATATTGTTGCCTGTGATCTTTACTGTTGGTTTTGTCCTCCTGCTTTCAAGAATTTTCATTATGGATTTAAGTTTGTGGGCTGTATATGTGCTTGCTTGCCGGCGCTGACGTGATAATTAACACCTGTCGAACGTATTAACGACTTATTCTGTTATTTATTTTGGAACAATATGCTAGTCAGTTGAATGTGCGTTTGACTTTGTATAATTGGCTTTCAGAAGTTGAACAAAATATTAGAATTTTTCTTCTTCTGTAGAGTTTCATCTTCTTGAACAGCTGCATAGGAACATTTCTCTAGGAGAATTCTTTCCTTATCAGGATTCAGAGATACCAGGGCCGCCATCCGGATCCAATTATTTCAGTTGGTTGTTCTAGTAATATTTGTGGATTATACTATACAAGTTTCAAAAGGGAAGTGGAAATAAGATCGATGTTTATGCAGTTGACTAGAAATAAATTATCATGTAAACATAATATAGTCAGATATCCATCAATCTGTCTTGTTATCATCAGAAGACTCAGTTCCATATCGTAATAGTCAATGCTGCTTACCCCATCATCGTTTTAAGAAACTGAAGGTAAGCATCCTCATCATCGTTTTTGAACATAAACGATGCTGAAGGACTTAGTCATGTGACCTTGAATTGATTGTCACGATCATTATAGTTCCAATCTTGCATTTGAATCAGATTTAGCGGAAACGAACAGAAGAAACTGATCTGCCTGTTTCTGACATTTTGGTTTTGTTTATCCTGTGGATTCTTGGATTCTTGCACATTGATTATCTGGATACCCCATTAATATATCAGTTTTTAGTGTTGTTTCTCAGCTAAATATGCTTGCCAGTCTCCCCAATCTCAAGCTCTAAGTTAGATTTCGTGTACATTAAACTGTGTATCTTTCTGTCAAAACCCTGAAATAAATCAAGTATTCTATTTTCTGGTTTTTACTTCGTTTTGCTGCTTAACCTTGTGCTCTTTGGTCTTTTTCCAGATGCAGGAAATGCTATTAGGTCTTGGCTGATGTTCAGTTGCCTTGCAGAAGCACCATGATGCTAAGATCAAAGAAAGGGTGGAAATCGATAGTGCCCCTCCGCTTGAGCGGAAAATCGGCTCGTCGGTTCTGTCTATTTTCAAAAGTGAAGTCGGATGATGATGGTGCCAAAAGAACTCCAGTTTATCTCAATGTGTATGATTTGACACCCATGAATGGTTATTTTTATTGGGCCGGGCTAGGTATATTTCACTCTGGCGTCGAAGGTACGTTTGCCCGTATTTCAGTTTTATTTACTTCTAATTCTTTTGGTCTGGAAATCGACAGTTATCGTGTTAAGTTAATCATGTCACTATTACATTCATGATCACATACACGTTTGTTCTTTTGGCGGAATGTTGTTTCTGATTCAACTTGTTGGATCCACTTCACAGTTCATGGTGTAGAATATGCATTTGGAGCTCATGACTTTCCATCTAGTGGTGTTTTCGAAGTTGAACCTCGACAGTGCCCTGGATTTCAGTTCAGGAAGTCGATATTCATCGGGACAACATCGTTGGACGCTACTCAGGTTAGGGAGTTCATGGAACGTCAAGCTGCAAGCTACAACGGTGATACGTATCACTTGATTGTGAAGAACTGCAACCATTTCTGCAAGGACATATGTTACAAGTTGACAGGGAAAAGAACTCCAAAGTGGGTAAATCGACTCGCCAAATTAGGTAACTTTTCTAGTTTATTTACTTCCAAGAAAGAAGGTGACTGTGAGGCTTTCTTTAAACGGAAACCTTAGAGAAGACGTCGTTTACACTAACTCCATCAGCGATTGTTGTAGTTAACCTTATTTCGTCACGGTTTGTTGCCTCCCTAGGTTCAATCTTCAACTGTGTCCTGCCCGAAGCCCTTAAAATTACGGCTGTGCAACACGACCCCAAATACCAAGCATACGATGATAGCAACTGCGAGAAGAGACGGCTAAGAAGTACTTTCAGTTGTCTGTCCTCAATCTCGTCAAGGCAAAAGCAGCTCTCGACTTCTTCCTTGTTGCTACAGTCACCCTTGAAAGGATGCTTGCCCCCATGGGAACTCAAAAGGTCTGCTAATGGCTCACTCAAGGAGAGGTAGGAGGAGAGACGACTAAATCATATGGTCAGTTTCCTGGGATCGTGAACGTTTTTTCCATGTTACGTTAAAGCAAAAACGTGCCTGTCGGAGGGAATATTCGTCGATGCCCTGTTTTTGTGTCCCTCTTGATGATTCTTTTTCCATCTCTGTAGCTGTGTATTCATATGATAGTACGAGATTATGTAAATCAACTAACTCCCAGTAGAA
Organism: Sesamum alatum; assembly: GCA_034509735.1. Classification (NCBI taxonomy): domain Eukaryota; kingdom Viridiplantae; phylum Streptophyta; class Magnoliopsida; order Lamiales; family Pedaliaceae; genus Sesamum; species Sesamum alatum. The sequence continues at coordinate 9,246,101 of JACGWO010000002.1, read as the reverse complement.
AGTATTGCCATGTTTGTGCTGTTCGTTTGCTGGTTTTTAGTTTGCTCTTTAGCAAAGGTATAAAATGTCTTTGTTTTAACATTCTATTTCTCCTATGGTCGGAGACCATCCTTTGTTACTTTCCAAACTGTTGCAAGTAACTCTAATCTCTCAACTTTGCATTGCAATAATCAAATAAATGGATATCTATCAAGCTCGGAAGGAAAAATTCTTATCCGATCCAGATTTGGTCAAATCAAACCATTACAGAGCAAGTGTGATACAATTTTATGTAATTAGTCACTTTTTTTTAACTGTACACCAATCACACGCCAAGTGCAATGATTCAAGTCTGATCAAATTTGATTTAAATTAAAATTTCCCACACTGAGAAGTAACAACACAACTTTAATGATAACCACTGTGTTTAATCAACAAGATTCAGGATTCCTTTATGCCAAACTGCCTAATAATAGTACATCAAAATCCCAGAAGAGCTGTAGCGGTGACAAAGATGTTGGAAAAACAAATTGTATAAACAAGAAAGAATGAGTTCTTCCAACATAATTCATCAGGGGGTGTGGTTTTCACTTGTTATGGGGGTCAAAAAATAAATTTATACACTGAGAATACATACACAGGGCGGACGCAGACTATCTTTCACAAAAACAAACCTGCAGGACCACCAAAGAGATCATTCAGATTAAAACCAGAGGACATCGAAGGGCGTTTAGTAAATTTCTGTGCCGACTATGCAAAGAAGATGTATGCAGAGCTCTGGAAATGGAGACCAAAAACGACGCCACAGGAACATCGGAAAATTTTATTATTTGGCCGTCCAATTGTGTATAAAAAATAGTTTACAGAAGTCTAACAACAACTCTAATATATTCTTGTTCCCATGGGTGTCAGCCTCCCACATTGCTTCCTACAATTTAAACTGTTAACATCCAAGATGGACAAGATAACTTTCAGAGCCAGGCGATGAAATTATCAATCGTCTTTCTGATGCAAAACAGTAGGCATACTAATATTACCATTCAGAGCAGCATGATAAACACGTTTCTCCGCCAATCCAATATCCGAAAGAATCAAATTCCCCTGCATCATAAGATCAACGGCCAATCAGACACTTTTGCCTTTCTCATTATCTTTTTTCTGTTTAGTTCTCTTGTAGGAGGTTCATAGGACAAGAAAAAGAAAATTCATAGGTCGTTAATGTTCAATTTCTGTAATTTGCAACTATAAGCTGCTCCCATTGAGATAAAGCACTTTCTACGATACTCAGTTTGTCTATAAACAACAAGAACGAGATCATACATTGAATATTGATATTTGACGGCTTAATGAGATTCCAGACAAGCAAGAAACTGAATACTAGTCTCACTCTAAATATTTGCAGCTAAAAAGAAGCTTGGGAATGATAAATACCTCATGAGCCATCAGCCGTCTAACATTTTCAGCATAAAGCTTGGGATCCGCCTTTTCTTGTTCTGAGGGGTGATAAATCGGTAATCGTGTCACTTCAATGTGATTTACAAACTGACAGAGAAGAAGAATCACATGGCGCACCTGCACAACATACAAGTTACAAGATTGGACAAACTGTGACTGCAGATATATCTGAGGAATTCATCAAACAGGAGCAATCAATTCATCAAATAGGAGCAATGGCAATGACAGTTTCTTTGAAAACTTTTACACAATAATGGACCTTAGTTATATACCATTTCCAATTATATACAATTGTGACATCAAATTATTTCAAAGAAAAAGCTGGCAAAAACCCCAAAAAGAATGGAGAAGCTTTTCTTAATAAAAATGAGCAGTAATCACTTTTCAGCCAAGGTAGGAGAAGTGACAACATAGGATAAGAGTATGTACAATCAAGAATATCCACTGAGAGAACAAGACAACAAAAACTACATTGCAGGATGCAGAAACTCACCCCAGAAATAGAGTCCCATGCAGGACTAAATCTCTGGTAGGGATATCTTAAAACGACAGGAAGTACTGGAGCTTTTGCCAAAAACGCACCAGTCTTGAACGGAAGGAGGTAATCTCCATTTGTGGTTGTACCTTCTGTTGAAGGAGCCAAAGTTGGATTAATAGACAATCTATCGACCCTGTAGTAACAAGCACATAGAAGACACAGAGAGGACCATCTACTGAGGGGAATAAGCAAAATTGCAAGTAGAAGGTTCATAGGTACAGCTTGATAATTCTGTCTCGTGTATAGCGCAAAAGAAAATACTGTTGGACAACATGAATACAATTAACATAAACCACCATACGGATTCTTTTCTCAGAAACTTCTCACTCTGATTTGGCAACTCATTCTTTAAAGGCATGGATGAGTGTATTTTAATCAGCCCTAAGGTCCGTTTAATTAACAAGCAGATAGATAAAAGACTAGTCTGAGATTGATGCACTACATTCCCGGGAAAAATCAGATGACAAACACAACCTGGGAAAAGCATAATCTTTGGAGCTAACTTGTTCTGATAAGCCTCTCGCATTCTTTCATTAACAACACCTGCAAACAACAAAGGTCAAACTAACAACAAAGCAACCATAATGCTGAAATTCTTAACTGTCTGTGACAAATAGGCAGACCCAAGCTTACAAAGGAAGAATGCTTTCCTATATTCACCTAGTTTTCCAGTATTCACATAAACATAATAGCTATTTTTGTGCTTCTGCTGCCAACATCCAAATAGGAGCGGAAGGAGGCTTTTTTGAGTTGAACTGAGCTTATTCCTAAAACAATTTTTTTTCTAAAGGAATAGATAGTTTTTGTTTATCTAGGTTTCCCCATAAAAAGGTGAAAGATGCATATTCATTTGGTGTGAGACAGAGAAAACTTATGCATAAAACACCCCCCTTTGTGCAGTGACTAAATTGTTTAAAATTTTGATAAAAGAAAGTACCTGAGACGCCCTTGAAGTCGGATGATTTCGACTCGCGCTGTACATAGACACAACCAAGACACTTGCTGTAATATGAAAAATAATAACAGTTTAAGATGTCAAGATATATCACATATAAACATGATATGCACAGTACTAATGAGAAAAAAAAAAGGGGGGGGGGGGGGGGGGGGTCCATAAATGAACAACAAAGGTAACCAACCAAGGCATATAATCCGACCAATATGCTTATCCAGATATGTCACCATGTCACAGTAATTGTCTTACAGTGTTACCATAGAATTATGTTTAAAAGGACGACGATAATAGAAGCGCCCAAATAAGGAATCTCAGTAAAAACAAGTCCACACAGGGTCAGAAAGCCAAAACAAGACGGCACATGTCTGTACCTAGTAGGTTGACGAAAGCCGAAAGGGTCATTCATGCAGAAACCCAGATGAGAAAGGTAATAAAAAACACCGTATATTCCCTTCAGGGAAGAAATATTGTATTCACATTAACAAAATCATGCATGCCACTTTTGCATTCCTAATCCGCATGTCATTGACAAATCAAACCTAAAACCTGAAGGCAGATGCGTTATGGTTGGCCAGATCTTCCATTCTAGTTTACCAATTACACAGCACAACAAATGGCTGATGGAAAGATCTGCTGTATTTGATTTTAAATTCGACATTCTAATAACTACATACACAGCAAGTAGCAGATAGAAATACACATTTTGTTGTCTGTCTCTTGCTTCGAAATACACAACTTCTGTACATAGAAACACACATAAAAAGTAGAGTGAACTAACCTTATAAGACCAATGAAAGGAAGTTTAGCCACAGATCTCTTCAGCAACAAAAATGCAAAATAATCGACAAAATAGAGAGCAAAGGTGTCAGTCACATTGCATTATGTAAAGTCACTTAAGAGCATACAAAAACAGCATTTCCAGCAAGAGTTAACTAACCTTGGCAACAAAACTTGGGAAAGAGGCAGACATGTGATACAATATATCTACATAGGATACATGATTAGATACAATAGCCCCAGGTCTTTCCACCTCTTCAGATTGACCCTCATATGCAGGCTGAAAAGTTTGGAAAAAGCATAAGCCAAATGAACTACATCTTAAACAAAACAGACTTATTCTCTGAATCTTAAAATATCAAATAACGATGAAGCATTACCAAGACAGAAGAAACTCAATCTACAAAACGAGTGAAGTGGACTATAGAAAAGTGATTTACAAAGAGTAATACCATTAATTAGACATTAATCATAAGGAATAATAATGGCATATTTAACTTGAGCATAAAACTGCAATTTATCTTTACACTAATTGTAGACCCCGTATCTAAAGCAGTAAGTAATGAATTGCTTTTTCAGAATTCTATAATTAATTTAAAATACAACCATTAAGAAATATATGAACTATCTTAACTTTTTCTTGAGCATTACGCTGAAATCTCAGCCGAAGTTGGATAATATATGGGAGCAAAGAGGCAACATTTCCATATAGGAAAAACCAAACAATATCTTTATCTTACATTGAATAAGTAGCGAGATGGTTCTTCACTAATAAAAATGTCCAACCAGGTGGACAACAACAAGAGAAAATCACTTCCAAAAACTCAAGGAGACAACTGGAATCAATTTTTCTTCCTCAAAAATCATTCACAGCCCCAAATGCAAGGCAGGGAAACACCTTTTTAGTTTCTTCTAGGTTAACTACTTCCCGATCACACAAAGAATAGGTTGGCTTGATAGAGTACTTATCTAACAAAGTGAACCAATACCTAAACCATCACATTTTACTTTGTTGTTCATTATCAGGAAGGATCAGCTATCGCATTCTACTTGTTCAAAAGTCAGTCAGCAATTTCATTTTGACATCACATTCACTAATTGATAAACTTACCCAACTATTTCAATACAGATGCACACAATCTAGCACTAGTTATTCGCCTTGCCGCACATTCCAAGTGCGTGGGCAGACATGAAAATGCATGCACACGCAAACACATACTCGAAACGTATTAAAAATGCTCCTGGTACCATATTATCATCAACCACATTTCCATATTAAGAAAGTATAGAAATACTCAAACAATGAAAAGCAAGTAAGTTTACACTAATAAAGCAAATCAACAACCACCAAAAGCAAATAAAAACACATCTAAAAACATTTATACACAAAACCGCAAATCAGACCACTAAAACAGCAAGAAAAAAAAAAAGTACCTCATTAGCCTCACTGTTCAACTGCCCATCAACCTCATTACCCTTCGTGGTCTCAGAAATCCAATAAAACCCGAAAAGAAACAGCACAAGCCTGGACAGATACCTACCGCTCTGCAGAATCACCGCCCTCCGCCACCCCCCCGTGTGAGCATAATCCTCCTGCTCAGCCTCCCCACTTGGAGCCAGAAACGCGGTACAAACCCGACAAATCACGTAATAAAAAAACAAGATAGCCGTCCCCCCCACCACTCTTATCGGTAACAGAAACACCAGCCCCAGCCCAAGTAAAAGCTTCTGGGTGCACGGCAACTCCCCCCGCCCCATTGTCCCGTAAACATCGTGCCGAACAAAGGGCGCGTATTTTATCTCCATCTCCTCGATGCTTTGGCTGGATATCGAGATTTGGGGTTGGGGGCTTACCGGGTCGGGTTTGAGGAGCGGGCTCTCATCGGATTCGGGCTGCGGTTCGGAAGGTTTAGGAGCAAGGTCTTTAAGCTCGGATTCCATTTTCTTGGGGCTCTCTTCTCTTTCTTGGGATCTTTAGCAGGCAGCCATTGTTGCTCTGGAAGTGCTGTATTTCGGTTGGGATAGATCTGGGGGGAAATGGAGTTGACGCGTGGAGGAAACAGGTGTGTGCGCGCGTGAGTAGTTTGCGTTTCAATTGGGTGTTGTGGCTGTACTGCAAGTTGTGTGCGGACGCACGTTTCTGCCGTTAGATCCAGTTGGCGCAGTGATAAGTTAGTGATTCGGATTTGTGCAAGATGTGTAATAAACCATCTTATTTAACCTTACTCACAATAATATATTTCATATTTTATTTTATACATACGAATTATATATCATAATTATCTACGACTATTGTAATGTGAATATTATTATTACTCTAAAGAAAGTCATTTCCTATTTCTCAAAAAAAAAAAAAAAAAAACTATTCAGATTCTTATATATTTTTTTGTTTACGTGAATATAAACCCGTTTTTTTACCCATCATTCTAACTTACATTTTTTTTTTTTGACAATTTCTCAATTTATGCGTGTCATTCTTGAGGCAGTGCTACTATATGTTGTTACAATCAATTGTTGCAGCGCGCAATTAAATCTAATGTTATATTATTAGGAGCCGAGCGTGCAATTGTTGGAGATGGAAGAGAATGAAAATGTATCCCACGCCGGAGCTTGGGAGGAAAGCTACGTGGGGCTTCATCAGTTTTCACTATTAACAGGGGTCATATGGTAAAAATATTATATATATATATATATAAATATATTTATTTCGATTAGGTTTTAATTTTTGGAGCAGGTATATCGTACCAATTGAATACTGATTTCTTTTTAAAATTTATATTTTTTATATATAGAAATAAATAATTTAATATATAACTATTAATTATTAAATACATATTTATTCATTGAGTAAAATTTATTTTGACACCCGAGTTTTGTTATTAATGTCATTTTGATACCTGAGTAATTACAAATGGCTCAATTAGTACCCGAGTTATGATATTAATATTACTTTGGTACACGAATAATTATAAATGACTTAATTAGTACCCGAGTTTCACCATTAATATTATTTTGATACCCAGTTGATGTTTTTTATTTATTTTATTTATTATTATTTTTATATAATGACCATTTTACCTTAGATAATAAATAAAAAAATAAATGTATTAAAAAAATGTGAACAAAATAATAATATTTCATTAATTTTTTCTACTCACTTATTTATCAATATTATAAAATGAGTCAAAATGCATTGCAACCATATAAAAGTTAAATTTGCATTCTAAATTTTTGAAAATTTATAAACTAAAATTGAAACTTTTGACTCTATATCTAAGTTTTGCAATCAAATTTTAATATCTCGATGAAATGAAAAAAATACCTTTGACGATGAAAACTTTGATTCCCCGTGACTTGACTATTAACATAAGTTAATTGATAATAATATTTTTAATACATATATTGAGAGATAATGATAGTAGGTAGTATTAATTAAAATTAAAATATAATAATTTTGATAACCAAATATGGGTCATAATAAAAATTTATTAATAGAAATTTATGCAAAATTTTCTTTGGTATAGGTAAATGGGCAGTATATAAAAATATAATAGAAAAATAAAATAAAAAATATGAAGTGGGTACCAAAATGATATTAATGGTGAAACTCGGATACTAATTAAGTCATTTGCAATTACTCATGTCTCAAAATGACATCAGTTGCAAAACTCGAGTACTAAAATTGAGTCATTTGTAATTACTCATGTACCAAAGTAGCATTATTGATAAAACTCGGGTACCAAAATAAATTTTATTCTTTATTCATTTATAAAAACTAAAGTTAATATTTTAATTAATAACCCTAGCCCCTAAACTAAATCCAATCTGCACACTTCAGATTCACAGGATTCTTATTCATAGTTCATAGGATTTTCTTTAAAAAAAATTCAGTTATTATCGAACCGAATCAAAAAATTGATTTGATATTCAATACATCATTTTGACATGTCGAAATTTCGATTAATTGAAATACAATTCGGTTCAAAAAAATTGAATGTACACCCCTATGTGCCAATAGGATTCAATTCCATCACTGAACATGACACTTTCAATGAATGAAAATATATTATCAAATAAAAAGTTAATAATAAAGAATTTGGAATCTTTAAAAAATATATTTTGCTTTATCTGGTTATTATTATTCTTTATTTATCTGTACAATTTATTTATGATCAAAACCTTAGAGTAATTAAGTTTGATCGACAAATGTATATTGATTAGTGACTCCATATACATTTAGTTATTCTACATGATACTCCTAAAAATACAAGCCCAAGAAGGGCCCAATGTTAAAGGTGGCCCAAGGAGCCAAGACCTCAACTCTCGGTCCCGCGGAGAGAGTCCATCGTGGCGGAAGGCCCACAGGAGCCCATGAAGGCTATACGAGTGGCGACCAAGTCGACCCTAGGAGGAATTCGTCTCACACGTTACTAGGCCTCATAAAGACAGCTCGGAGGCAAGATACTCCCATTGCCATGGGAGGACATCCTCGGATGTCGGAGGCTCGAGTGATCCATCCAACAAATCCACCACGAAACACGTGGGCTCTATCCAAAGGAGTCAAACCAACCGCGGGATAAGTATCCTCGACAATTGGGAGTTTTTGTCTAGAGAAATAAAATCAAGCAACAGTTGGAATCTATCCATAGAAATAACCACCACCTCAAGTCCCAAGGGGACTTAACTCCTCCAACCGGAAGGGGAGGGAGCTATGAAAAGTGCTCGTTTCTCTTTGGTAGAGGGTAATGTTTTTTCCTGACACTTGCACACAAAAAAATTTTAGTTGTTCAAACATTGTTGCACTTATTTTATCAATTCTTCTTAGAATTGATTTACTGATTTGAGCGTTGAAATGTTAATATGTTTTTTGCGCGTCCCTATTCTAAAACTTGCGAGAACCTGGACCCAAAAACCTTGAGTTGGACTCACTCGGACAAGTAACTTTTTGTTTACATCACTATAAATAATCATATGTTGATTAATTAGCTCTAAAAATAATTCATTTTATTAGTTTTGATCAATTATTTATCTTATCTCCTCCTTTTTATTAGATTAAACTTTAAATTATACAAATATTGAGTGTGCTTCGATCGATTAATATAAATATGAAACACTTATATGTTTTTAAAAAATATGCAGTATGTGGTGCGTACATGTATAGATCTCGTACCAATTCAAACTGATAAGATTATGGTACATTTTTTGGGTTCATTTTGTGGTTTGCAGCAGCCAAAAAAATTTCAGATCAAATATTAATTTAAAATGGAGGCTGCTTTTGTAACTTTTCAGTTAACTTTGACTCAATTCTTGACCACATTCTTGTATTTATGTTTTCATTTTTCACTTAAAAATATGTATTTATAATTTTGTATAAATTGCCATGTGAAAGTGAGAATATATCTGTATTAGTTAATGAGATTGTATCATATATTAAGGTAAATTACAACAAGTGTCTCTAAAATTTACCATAATTACAAATATTTCTCATTATTAAAAAAATTATAAATACTCCTCCTAAAATTAACGATCGTCTAATAAATACCTCCTACAATGGGCTGTCATGAGGGTATTTGTTAGACGATCATTAATTCTAGAAGGTTGAACACAAAAAGATATTTATATTTATAACAAATCTCTAGGGTGCACATTATAATTTATCCTTTATATTAACTAATTAAGATGGTGGTTTGTGATTCATTGGCTACAAACTTACAACATGAGTGCTGGATAATAATGCATCCATTTCTTTCCAAGACAAGTAGACCAAGGTTATTTTGTTAGCTTCGTATAAGGCTTGAGACGTTAAACGCAGCGGAAGTTAAGATTTTAATTACAAAATAATATTATAATTAGCGATCAAATCGCCCATCTCGTTGCTATTACGATGTGGATCTCATGCATAAAAGGATGTCAATTGAATGGTTAAGAGAAACTAACCTTTCTTGCTCTCCGATTGATGTTGGTTACTTGAACTTTTTCAAGAACAACCTTACCTTAAAATTGATGGAACGTCAAAATGGAAGCGCCGTTAATTGTTGTTCACGGTAGGAACACAAGTGTCTTCCCTCTAAAATTAGTCCACACCACCTATGATGGAATCACCCTCAAACCTATGCTAGTAGATATTGAAGGATTATGGTAGATCAACTATTGATCTATGGAGAAATCAAGGGAATTCTTCTCTTTTGGAAATAAGAAATGAACATAAGACCAAGACTAGAGTGAAAGCTAGACTTTCTAGCTTTGAAGTAGAGAAAGTCTAAGAGCTAGAGAGCAAAAGGAAAGCAAGAGTTTTTGTATCTTTGTATGTAGAAAATGGTATATTAATCTCTTGCTTTGTACCCATTTTTATTGGCATTCCTTTGCACTAGATACAATGAATGTAGACAAGTCTTTTTGTCTTGCTCTTAGATAACACTTGTCTTCTTCATAGACAAGTTCTAGCATGACTCATCTTTTTTCTTTTTACACTTGTCTTTCTTATAGACAAGCTTTAACATGACTCATATTTTCTTCTTTTACACTTGTTTTCTTTATAGACAAGTTTTAACATGACTCATATTTTCTTCTTCATCTAAAGATGAAAACAAGTCATGTTTATGTTCAATGAATCTTGCCTTGTGGGCTTTTGGGCTTGGGCTAAGGTCTTGGAATTTATCTTAATTCTCAATTGGACTAAGTCCAATTTTAATTAATTTTCCAACTAATTATTTAGCCCATGATATTTAATTCTTTAATTAAATATAAGCCCAAATCAATTAATCTGATTAATTGATTTTCAAGCTCAAATAGATTAATCTTAATTAATCTATCACGAGTCTTACTTAATCAAATTGATGCTTGTGAATTTAGACTCCAAATTAAATAATCTTATTATTTAATATTCCCATGAAAGGATTTTATAAATCATTTCAATCAATTAATTTAACTCCATTCTCCATAATTAATTCTATAAATTAATTCCAATAATTCCATCATGGATTTGTGTGTGGCCCTTTAGATTCACTACCCAGCTAGACTTGAGCTTGTATCATATATACAATTTAATTAGCAACTTACTTGCATTAGATTAATTAGATCATATCATAATTAATCACCCTCAATTAACTCTTTAATTGGAGGGTACCCATCATTATGGGTGGCCATCTAGCAATGGTCCATGGCACTAGAGAATAAGTGAATTATTGCGTGAACCTGTGAGCTACGTATACCATGCAGATACGGTCCCTCCGTTACTAACCTCCCGATCAAAGTCTAGGGCATGGAATTAGTTACCGGTTCCCATTATCGACTTTGATGTCTATATATCAACTCTTCAAGTTATGCTTCCAATTTATCAATATAGGAAAAATCCTTTCTCCTTTTTGATCAACAACCATGGCCATGGGCTTCGAGGGTAGAGAATATAGGAGGTTCAAATTCATCTCATGATAAGTAGCAAATCCTATCTTGGAACTCACCAACCTCCATGCATGCTTCAACTATGTCTGAAACATGGCCGTATAGTGATCCAGGATGAAACCTGAGACCACCTTGGACATGATCAAGTCATAGCCGTCCTATGCACAAGGTTACTGTGGAACCTCAAGTCTAAGAACTAGTTAGTGCACTATCATAGCCTAGGAGTTCTAGTCATACCGATCATGCCATATAGGGCTTCCATATGACAACTCCAGCGAGTCAATTCAGTGAACTTGATAACTCTTTATCAAGCACCCACTAAAGTGCGCAGACGTCATATGTCTCTGTCTATGAAACTCGACATTCATCATATGAACGCATCACTTAGTGCAAGTATTTAAGAAATGGTCAATGCCCTGTCTCAATCGATTCATCGACTTGAAATATTTTAGATCAAACTATAGAGGTTGGTTTCATTGTCACCATCATATGTGCGAGCCAACCCCGTAGCATAATTGATCTAAGGGCTTCAACCAAATGCTCATATAAACATAATGTTAAAAGCATATGATGAAGATGGCCAAAAAATATTTTTTATATTAACATATTATTGAAAAAAATTGTATAGAATAGTTTACAAAGAGCCAATAAATTGGCTTGACGGTCACCTATTCTAACATATTTAATATTCTAAAACAGCATAAAACAAAAACTAATAAAAATAATATTAAAATAAATTGAATAACATATTTGATGCAATTTTTTTTTTTTTACAGAAGAGTTCGACTTCCAATCGAACTCCCAAAGTTCGACTTTCAATTTTCTTTTTAATTTTAAATTGAAGTCGAACTCCAACAGTTCGACTTCTAACTTCTATTTTTTTTTTAAGTTTAATAATATAATTTTACCGATAATAATATAGTTTAAACATTATAATCATAAATTTAACTAATACTTATATTCCTTAATAAATTCAATATTTACACCAAAAAATTACAATAATTACAATTCCTAAAAATGACCACCCGTCCCACAAGTGCGTCGGTACCGTTGGCGTTGAGGTCTTCTTATTTCTTCACCCACATTTCATTTTGCACATTATCATCATTAATATGCAACCGACTTGATGATATTGTAAAACTAGACTCCTCATAATCGCGATATGCACCAAATGATGAAAATAAAATTGGTGAAACATTATACTCTGGTGCATATATTTGACTTATGCCAAGGCCAAGGTCAAGATCAACCTGTTCATAATAAGCTTGTGGTTGGCTTGGCATGCATGCAGCTGAATCAAAACAATTCCTTTGTTGTGGCGGTTGAGGCACGTAACAATCTTGATATAAATGTTGAGGTGTGTGCACTATAGATGGACCAGTTATATCTACTCCAACAGTATCATCACCTTAAACTGAACTAGTAGACATTATGCTACGGCTTTTCCTTTATTTGTGGGACGGGGTCGGGGCATTACAGTGTGGGGTTGCTGGTTGTTTGTTCATATTCTCTATCGAAAGATAATTAAGCATGTCATAAACATGATCTAATCCGACATGGACCTGCTCAAGCATTTGGGTACACCCTTCGAGATCATTTGTTATAGGAGAACAACTTAATCGAAAGGACCTCACATATTCGGCCTGAAGGACGTAGAAAATAGTGAATTTCGATGTAAAAAGAAAATATGTCGAACATGAATTAAGTCTTATTGGTCAACATACCACATATTGTCTAGTTAGTACATGTCCCGGTTGGTATCCACTTTTCACACGTCTATCAGTAGATGATGAGATGAATCGACGCGTTATTCTACCGTACAAATCACAATATACACTTTCTGTATCTCTTTCGTTCGAAATGGACAGTCGACACACAATCGTTTCATGCCGTCTATGCCATCTACTGGTGTATAGTGCGTGATAAGTATCCCAGTCTGGGGCTCCCACGTGCTCTACGGGAGATGTTATGGATAGGGATAACAATGGGGCGATTTGGTACAGATTTGCCAAAATCCGAGACTCGCCCCGCTAAGAAAATGCCGGACCCAAACTCACCTCGGACCCGAGACTCGTCGGGTTGGACCCGGTGGACCCAATAGACCCAATTAGTATTTTTAAAATATTAAAAATATAATTTTTTAAAAATAATACTACCATAATTTTATAAATATGAGACAATAATATTATTGAAAAGTTAATATACTTTTTTTGTAAATTTATATGTGCATGTTTTAGCATTGAAATATTAAAAATATTAAACTATGTGTTTTTTATAAAAACATTCAAATGTTTATAAACTATTTATATCATTATTTAAAATTATAAAATTATTAGGTTTATGTCGTATAGATAAGTATAAATAAATTATACATATTTTTATATATGTACAAATATATTTTATATAAGTACAAATATATTTTATATAAGTATATATAAATAATACAAAAAAATAAAAAAATAATAGTAACCGGGGTGAGTCCGGGTCCAAATCACTAAGACCCAGACCCACCCCAAGACCCCTTTAAGGCATCAAAACCTGATCCAATCGGGGCGGGTCCAGGTACGAATCTGGGTCCAACCTGGACCCATTGTCATCCCTAGTCATGGAGGCTCATGTCCCGCTCGTCTGGAAGTTGTGGAACGTCTTGCCTCATTCCCAATTGGTGAACTACCTTCGGGATTATGCATTTCCCCAATGGTATAAAAGATCAGAGAACATGTTGAGGTCCACAACTAAGGGTTGAACTCATCTGCGTAGGCTACAATATTATCCGAGTCCATGTCTTATGGCGGCCACAGAAACTAAAATAAATGCAATCATGTAATTAGTCCGTAATTAATATTCATAAATAAATGTGCGCAATTATGAGTGTTGTATACCTGACAAGCCTTCATGCAATCTAGCATATCTCTAAATACTCGAACAGTCCACCGTATAATGTGGGTGAAGTGTGTTTTTTATTTCACGTTGCACCATACAGTGAAGGTGTACATAGCGGAAATCTTGTTGCACTACATGCAGGCAGCTGCTGCCAGCAGCTGCACGCATGCAAGCTAAGTCACGGGTTAAAAAGCATGCAGTAGAAACACCTTACATTGGGGGGGTCCTAGCTATAGACAAAGGTTGTACTAAATTAAGCTAACATGTCAAAAAGTTAATGTCCATCCGCCTTGGTTGTGAAGCACATGCGCAATAATTGTATATAACAAAATAATCAAAAGGGTAGCCAAAAAAGAGAGACGTTAGAGTGGACCTGAAAGGGGTCTTCTCAAAAGTTTTAACAGCTTGCCCTTGGAGGTTTGTGCTACCAAACAACATGTAACCTGCAAGACCAAACGTAGCCACCGAAAGAGACATACAAAAACAACCAAAACAGTGTATCTGTTGGGGGATCCCATATAGTCAAGTAAGACAATTCATGAATGTGGAGTACAACTCCAATGCAATAAAGCACGACCAAAAATAAAAGAAAGTAGTAAATAGTACTTGTTATTTTCACATAGGAGCAATGTGAAAATAATGGTGCTATTCCTTTAAAAACGAACGTAGGGGAGGTCAAGCCTGATAATACCTGTAATAGGGCCAGAAATCTATTATTTTTCAAGGATGGTTAACTGCTGTGAAGTGCGTCCTTGGTTAGCCAAAAAATCCGCAGCTTGATTTCCCTCTCGATAAATGTGAGAGATTTTAGTCTCCTTATGGCTCATCATCAACCTGATCTTGCGGAGAAGGTGTTGAAGGTTCCAATCTCCAGGTTGATGACACTTTTAGCATTAAGTTCAATCCAGACTTATGAATATTTTTCTCACTGCAGATTTGAAGGCCTCTATACAAAGCTTGAATTTCAGCGTAGGTGTTATTGGTTTGTCCTAAGGGTTCAAAGAAAGCGAAAATCACTTGTCCATGATAGTCCCTAAGTAAACCACCCACCCCTGCCACTCGGGGGTTGCCTTTAGAAGCTCCATCTATATTGCGTTTGAACCAGGTTTCTTGTGGTTTCAGCCACGAAATTCTTGGCAGTAACTTGCTTCACGCTAGATTGGAAGCTAAGTTTGAGTTAGGCGGCAGTAGACATCTCTCCCTTCATATGCTCCAACCTCAAAAGATGACTCTTGTGCAGCATTAGAAGATGGTGCAGGGTCTTAAAAATGATGGTGCTAGACTTAAACACTGCATTATTGTGCTTAACTTCATTCATCATATTCAAAGTGTGCCATAGGATGAGAGAGGGAATAATATCTCTAATGGATGCGTTGCTAATTCCTTGTTTTCCAGGTCATGATGAAGATGAGGATGTTGTTAGTATCAGGCAGGGTAACCTGAAAGATGTCAGCAAAATATTTCTAGGCCTCTTGAACAATTCTGTTGTGGATAAATAGATATGGAATGGTCTCTTTGACAAAGCAACAACAACATTTGGAGGCCATTGGTATACCTTTATATTTCAGCTTTTCATCCATAGGCAGCCAACCATTAACAAGCCTCAACACAAAAATGGAGGTCATGGGAGTAATGAGGCGAGACCACATGGTTTTAAAGAAACGTCGGGAAGGTCTACAATCACTGATGTAGTTCTATGTGGAAGCAGTAGAGAAACCTCCATCTGTTGATAACTTACAGTGCATATGGTCAAGGCAGTTTGGATAAATAGGGACGACAAGGATTTGATCAACTTACTGTTGTGGGAGCTTGCGTTGGAGGTTGGTGTGGTCCCATTCAAGTCCTTTCCAGAACCAGTTAACTGAGATATGCACAATGCAATTGTTATCAGTCAGTTGCTGCAGTGGGCCTTTAGGAAGCCACCAATCGTGCCAAGAGGATATATTGCCAGCTCCAAGACTCCAAAAGATATGGCTTTGTGCTTCCGTTCTAGTTTTGCAAATCCTCTTCTAGATGCTGGAATCCATATTGGGAACTTTGGCAAATGCAGTGAAGTCCCCTTTGCAGTATTCCCGTTAGGTGAATGTAGCCCATAAAGAATTATTCAGCCTCAGTCTCCACTGGAGTTTCCAGGAGAATGTGGTTACGACATCCCTCAAGTTCCTAATACCAAGGCCTCCTTCCTCCGTAGGGTAGCAAACATTTTGCTATCCAATCCAATGTATCCTCATGTGTTTAGTGGTTGAGCCCCAGAAGAATCTAGTGTTCAATTTTTGTATCACTCCAACCGCGGGGTTCAATACTTGAAGGAAATAGATAGGCATTGAGGCAAGAACACTCTTGATGAGTTGGAGTCTTCCTCCATATGATAGATGATTAAGCTCCCACACTGCAATTCTCATTCTGATCTTATCAACAAGTGCATCATACAATATGACCTTTGTGTGGCCTTTGTGCAAGGAGGCTCCAAGATATATCATTGGAAGAGACTTCATGGAGAAGTCAGTGATTATCTTGATTCTTTGTGCAATAAAGTTGCCTTTTTTTCCTAGAACGAATGAGCTCTTGAAGTGGTTGATCTTTTGTCTTGAGATTTCCTCATAATGGTTTAGGAATTGCATGAATTTAGTAAGACCGGACTCTTTGTAGTTGGTGAAGAGAACCACATCATTAGCGTAGGAGAGGTGCGAGATTTTGATGTTGAAGTTGGCTTGATAATACATGCCTGGATTTTCTGCAAAGAGATGATCTAGGCTCTTGAGAGGGTTTCTCCAGCTAAGATGAATAGTGTTGGGGATATGGGATCTCCTTACCTCAATCCTTGTGTAGATTTAAAGAAGCCTGATGGTTCTCTATTGATGAGGACAGTGAACCAACAATTCTCAATGGCGTGCTTGAGTAAGAGGAGAAATCTCTCGGGGAAGCCATCTTTTGCAAAACAATGTAGAGAATTTTCCAGTTAACTTTGTCGTAGGTCGTGGACATGTCTAGCTTGATAGCAAGATTAACTTTGCTATATCTCAAGTCAAGGTGGTGGATCATCGCTTGTGCCAAGAGGATGTTGTTTCCAATAAACTAACCCGAAACAAAACCGATTTGTGATGGTGAAATTATGTATGGGAGATGTTGGGCAAGGTTCGTATATAGCAACTTGGACATGATCTTGTTGGTCACATTACATAGAGAGATAGGTCTGAAATCATTCCAAGATTGAGGCGAATACACTTTGGGGATGATAGCAGTGGTGGCAATAAAACTCCTAGGCATAAGGGTGTCACTAAAGAAATTTCTAACTGCCTAAAAAATATCCTCTGTGACAAACTCCCAATATGTTGGTCGAATGTTGAGGTAAAACCATCCGGGCCTGCAACACTGTCTTTATTAATGCTGAAGACTACAACTTTAATCTCCTTAGGTGTTGGAATGTTGCACAAGCTCTGGTGTGCAGGTCGGGAATATGAAGGAACTGGAATGGAAAATCCAATTCATCTGCCAAATTTTGGTTACAAGTAAGCAGCTCTTGAAAGTATCTGGCAACAGACTCTTTGATGAGGGCAGGATTGGTAAGTTCTTGATTGTGATCCATTATTATATGTATTTCCGACTTAGCACTTTTTTTATTCAACAAGGAATGGAAGTACGTCATTTTCTATCTCCTGCCTCGAGCCATTTACAATTGCTCTTCTGTCTCCAAAAGTCTGATTCCATTGTGAGGGCATAGACTAGAGCTACATTACACCTGTTCATGTTTATGAGTTTTCAGTTGGGTTTCTGTCATACGTTTTTTTCTGCCTCAAATGCTTCATGTTTAGCTAGGTCAACCAGACTGAAAACATTCCCAAAAGTCTGTCTGTTCCAGTTTTTCAGTGCTTCTTTCATTCTGTAAATTTTTTTGTTGAAGTTTATATATACCCGATCCTTGAATGGGGAGGCACCAAGACTGCTTGGAAAATTCAAGAAACGCATGGTGCATCAACCACATGCTTTGAAACCAAAATGATGAGGGGCTTTTGTTATCTGATTTAGCAGTCGTGATAAGGAACGGGTGGTGATCAGATAGTCTCTTGGATAGGTGGGAGACTCTAGTAATATTGAACATATCCGCCCATTCTTTTGAGTACAAAACCCTATCAAGACGCTTCCAAATTCTTTTATTAGTCAATGTGAATGGTTCACCTTCATATCCAGCGTCTATAAGGCCACTTTCCATCACCATATCCCCGAAATCTTCCATTGGACCAAGAATGTTGGGGACACCTCCCTGATTTTCATCATTGTACAGTATAGTGTCGAAATCACCACCACAAGCCATGGGATATTAGCAATAGAAAGTGTTCTGAGCTTACCCCAGAGTGCCCTTCTAGGGGCTCTGTAGCATTTAGCATAAATATAAAAGTACAAAATATATCTACGAGCAGTATAGCAGATGTAACTTTAACATGTAAGAATTGAGTGTTATCAAGAAGAACATGAATGCCAACATTATGGGAAGCAAAACACCAAATCTTGTTATTAGAGTTAGAGGTAGCAGTTCTATAACCAAACCTACCAGTAAAAAAAGAAGCATCCGGCTGAACAAAAGGTTCAACTAGAATTAAAACATCAGGCCTATGTTCAATAAGCATATCAAAGAGAATTTTTTGTTTTTCAGTATTACCTACTCCTCGAACACTCCAAATAAGAATTTTAATCGTTAAAACTATTAAGAGGGGGGTGGAAGATCTTGTGTTTCTTCTAGGAAGAGTTTTAGAGGGAGAAGTACATGTAGCCTTTTTACCTTTTCCACCAATTTTGATAGGTTGGTTAGAAGGGGATGCTTCCTCAGCTGATTTGTTTTTCTTATGTCTGTTCAACGCCGCTGACTCAGCAAAGATGTTGTCTTGAAGGAATTCCTAGGATGCATTATGATGCACCTTTTGTGGATGTGCTTGCTCTACCTGAGTAGCTTCAATGTAAGTAGTTTGGATTGGATTGCTTTGAAGAGTAGGTCTATTTTGTCATGTTGAGAGTCTCTTTGGCTTTGTCGCTTGATTAGAGTTGTCAATCCTATCCCTATTGAGGAATAGACTGTCCTCGTTCATGCCTGCAAAGCTCTGGAATCTGTTTGAGATAGAGATAGGTTCCTCCTCTTCATCATTGTCATTAGCCTGTTTAGGGATAGGAGATAAGAATGATCTGAGTCAGTGATGTTCTGTCCCTCCTTTCTTGGTTTGCTTGTCTCCCCCTTGAGTGATGTGATAGTTCTTTATGAATCAGTGCTTTTGCTAAGAGTTTCGTCAGTAGTGTTTGCAACATATAGGTTTCCTTCAAGGGACCCTGTGTTTGTTGTTTGCTCATGACCCTCCAAAGCTTTGTGTATTACTTCAATATCATCTATGACCTTATCTCTATTTTGGACTGCAAGTTCTTCATCCCAGTTCTTGTCCAATAGCTCGGTCAATAGCGGATCTTCATAATTGAAATTATCTTGGTCTACCCCTGAGTTATGAGTTTCAGTAAGGCCAGGATCATCTTGAGTATCTATAATGTTGTCCTGACCCTCCATTAAAGCCTCTTCATTATCCATGTCTTCTCTTGCCATCTCCCTATTCTTGTTGTCGTTAGTATCTCCCGTAGTATTATCCTAAGCTTCATTAGCAAACATCACCTTTTTGCCATTTGCCCTATGCTTGTCCATATTGTTTCCATCCTCATGGTCCTTCTGTACGACTCTCAACCATTCTGGCCACAGCATTAGTTCGCACAATCTCCCCTTTGTTTTTACTAAGGCAACTATGCATATCGTGTCCCCATTGTTTGCAGATCGAGCAGTAAAGAGAACAGTTCTCATAAATGATTGGGCTGCCTAATAACTTGATCATCATCTTCAATGAAAATTGCTCAACTCCTCGGTGCAGTTAAGTCAAGCTCAATACAAACTCTAGCACAACTTGGTCTAGATACCGTCGTAGCCTCATCAATACGCAAAGATGTCCCAAGTAGGTTTGCCAAGCTGAACAGTTTACTCTTTTCAAACATGTGACATGGTAATTCAGAAAATTAAACCACACTAGAACAATAGATGATTCAAATTGAGGATTAAATGAAGTTGTCCATTTGAACACACGCATAAGAAAATTATCAAATTACCATTCACCCCTAAGCCACAATCTAGTGTAGGTCTCTTCATGAGATAGTTGAATCAAAACATGTTTCAAATTTATGGCACCAACTTTAACCGTACCTCTCAGCCCCAATCTGATGATTCTTTTTAGAAGAAAATTCAAATTAGGCAAGCCATGTGAGAACTTTCCAACAAGTGCAAATTTAAGCCTTTCTACCAGTTTGGAGACTTCAGCTTTGGAGTATTTAATACCCAATTCACCTTTATACTGGATAGGAGTTCCCAGGTAACTGCAATTCTTCACCTTGGAAAATTTTTTTAGCAACTCTTTTCGGATCATGGCTAAAATGTGCTATACAGGAGCTTTGAACTATGTGAGCATAAGAACACTTAATAGGAGGTGTTGCTGGAGTAAAGGGGGCCTAGGTAGGTGCTGGTTGAGGAGGGTATGTTGGTGCGTTCGACCATATGTGTCAAAATCCAGTGCGAAATAGGAGGTCGGAGGAGGGCCTTGAGAGGATTAGGAGGTGGTAGGGAAAGGGGGGTGCACCAGAGTTAGAAATGACAGCCGGAGAGAAAAATATGAGAAGGGGCGCAGGTGGGTTTGGTGGTGGAAGAAGGTCTGATGGGAGAGAGGATGAGGCGATGTAAGTCGAGGTGCGGGTTGTGGGGTTGTTGCCGGCAAGGTGTGCCGGCGACGGTGATGGGAGCTGAGGGTGTTAGTGAGGGGGGAGGAAGACACCCATGATGCAACGGCTAGCTAGAGAGAGAAAATTTTAACCCTTATCATTATATAGAGACTGAGTGAGTTATGGAACTATCAATTGCTCAAAAATAGAGGAACATGAGTTTTTGCAATTCTTCACTAGAACAATAGATGATTCAAATTGAGGATTAAATGAAGTTGTCCATTTGAACACACGCATAAGGAAATTATCAAATTACCATTCACCCCTAAGCCACAATCTAGTGTAGTTCTCTTCATGAGATAGTTGAATTAAAACATGTTTCAAATTTATGGCACCAACTTTAACCGTACCTCTCAGCCCCAATCTGATGATTCTTTTTAGAAGAAAATTCAAATTAGGCAAGCCATGTGAGAACTTTCCAACAAGTGCAAATTTAAGCCTTTCTACCAGTTTGGAGACTTCAGCTTTGGAGTATTTAATACCCAATTCACCTTTATACTGGATAGGAGTTCCCAAGTAACTGCAATTCTTCACCTTGGAAAATTTTTTTAGCAACTCTTTTCGGATCATGGCTAAAATGTGCTATACAGGAGCTTTGAACTATGTGAGCATAAGAACACTTAATAGGAGGTGTTGTTGGAGTAAAGGGGGCCTAGGTAGGTGCTGGTTGAGGAGGGTATGTTGGTGCGTTCGACCATATGTGTCAAAATCCAGTGCGAAATAGGAGGTCGGAGGAGGGCCTTGAGAGGATTAGGAGGTGGTAGGGAAAGGGGGGTGCACCAGAGTTAGAAATGACAGCCGAAGAGAAAAATATGAGAAGGGGCGCAGGTGGGTTTGGTGGTGGAAGAAGGTCTGATGGGAGAGAGGAGGAGGCGATGTGAGTCGAGGTGCGGGTTGTGGGGTTGTTGCCGGCAAGGTGTGCCGGCGACGGTGACGGGAGCTGAGGGTGTTAGTGAGGGGGGAGGAAGACACCCATGGTGCAACGGCTAGCTAGAGAGAGAAAATTTTAACCCTTATCATTATATAAAGATTGAGTGAGTTATGGAACTATCAATTGCTCAAAAATAGAGGAACATGAGTTTTTGTATATATATTTGCGTGAAGGCTGCATCATGCAACCTTGTCACAAGTGTTACGAGTGCATCATGTAGCCAAGTCACGGGTTTTAAACAAGGCTGGATCGTGCAGCAAAGTCAGGGATTTTAAAACTGTGACTAAGTTATATATATATCTATATATATACATATATATTTCTTTTTAAGTCATGTGTATTATTATGATTATTATTATTATTATTATTATTATTATTATTATAAATTAAAAAAAAAAAAGTAGAAATCGAACTCCTTGAGTTCGACTTCAAGAATTTAAAAAAAATAAAATAAAATTTCGGTAAAAATCGAACTCAGATTCGGTAAAAGTCGAACTCTCTGAGTTCGACTTTTACCAATTATGTTATATATATTATAATATTTTTATTTTTGTTAATTTTTATTTTCTTAATATTAAATAAATAAATAAGCCAGTAGATCCCACAAAATTACACAAAATATGTCGAATACATCATCTCATATAGAAATTATTTTGTATGTTGGTAGTGACATATCTAATGATGGTTGGTCCCCGACTTATGTTCAGTTGCCTTTTGGAACGCTGACTATATCTCATTCATCAACTTATTCTCAATTTCTGATGAGGTTATATCGACAAATTGATGTTGATAATAACTGATACTCATTGAAAGTATCGCGGAACATTCATGCCACTATGTCAATCGTATAAAAGAGACTCTGATGCCAATTCAAGACATGACAGCTTGTCATTCCAAGATTTTGATGCAGGATCCAAAAAGAACGACACATAATATAATTATTAGTTAAATTTATCATGGAAATAATTATTAGTTAAATTTATTAAGAAATATAATTATTAATCAAATTTATAATTATAATGTTTACATTATATTATTAACAATAAAATTTATATTATTAAAATTAAAACTAAAATTAGAAGTCAAACTGTTGGAGTTCAACTTCAATTTAAAATTTAAAAACAAAAATTGAAAGTCGAACTCCAAGAGTTCGCTTCTGCTTCAAAAAAAAAAATGTAAAGTTGAACTCCAGAACTTCGACTTGCATCAAATCTGTTATTCAATTTATTATGACATAATTTTTATTAGTTTTTTTTTTATATTAATATTAAATAAGCCCCAAGGGATCATCATTCATCAACCACTACATGTGACAATCGCCACCTCCCACGCTGTAATAACACCACCATTAATACACACACAGTCATCCAAACCAAAAGAAAGAAAGAAAAAGTGAACTTTTGGTTTCTACAATGCCAATCTCCTAAATCATGTACACACTCTTCATTCTTGTTGACATTATTGTTTCATATCATAATTAACAAAGCATACATTCTGCATTATTACAATGTCCAGCTTGCCTGGGACCAATCAGTCACTACAAATAATGCAGTCTGAATCATTCAACATGTGTACTGCTCATAAAATAGACACATTTGAATCAACTACAAAAACTTGTATGTATGCCACCAAGAACATCAAGAAATGCAAAGAACTGTTTTATTCATACCTGGAAAGATGGTCTGAAAGAACGGTAGTCTCGAGCAGAATGCTAATAATCAGTTCCCTATGACACAAAATTCTCCGAAGAAATGTTAAATAACAGTTCTAAAGATTCAGTTAGCAGATCGTAAATTGACAATGATCAGTTGAACTGTAATGAAAGTAGTATGATGAATATTAAACAAGATAATCTTCCATGAAGAAGAAACATCCGATGGCTCACATGTGGATGAATTCCCACGCATCTAGAGTAATCAAGAACATAATCTTGATCACAACGGGGAAAAAATGAAGAAAAATATCTACAAGTAATGCTTGTAATAGAGCCCAAAAACAATTTTAAATGGGGCCAATAACAACTAAAAGCAGAAAAATCGAAAAGAAAAATGGAAGGAAGCATGACAACTGAATAAATAAATGATCCGACCTAAAAAACAGAAATTGATGCAACTCCAAAATCGGTGATGGACCGACTTTTATCTCCATATCAGAGTCTTTCAACAGAAATATTGGTACTTCTCTAGAAAACCGGTGCTTTATCAGGTAGCTAATCCATAAACGAACCGCATATTTGTAAAGGTTTCGATCAGTGAATCAAATGCGAGTGTTCCCACTACCAAGTGTGAGCTCAAGATCGTCCATTCCGACCTCATGAATTCTCTCCCCTTCCCATGGCTTCACGGCCATATTCTCAAAGTCGAATTCTGTACCTTTGCCCTTATCCACTGGTGCATCCTTTGATGGAACAAGCTGAGGAACAGGTTTCACAAGATTAAAAGTTGGAGAAGTTGGGACCATGTTGGCTGCATTTGCATAGGCTTGGAAGTTCATCCACCGGCCCGAATCAACGGTAGATGTGTCGGACTCATCGCATTCTGGTATAGTAGCTGGTGTAAAACGCTGAACACGAGTCGGGCTTGCTGGGGCAGAAGCAGCAAAGAAAGGGATATTCAAGGCAGACATAGATTCTTTGGCAAGTGACTCCAAGTTAAACGTTTGCTGGGGAAGTCTCGTTGGGGACGAGAGAGGCGGGGTGACGGGGGCACTGTTAGATATCCGGAGAGGAGGGAGAGACGTAGGGATCGAGTTAAGGAGGAAAGCGAATGGGTGCGGCGGCGCATTGCCGCCGTCATGACGGGACGGACTGGGGAAGGAAGAGGATGATGGACTTGGTTGATATGAAGGAATTGGACTGGCAAAATATGAAGATGGTGGGCTTGGATTTCTGGAAGAGCTCGGGGTAATATTAGTGGAAGTGCCTCCTATTTCCATTGGCATTGGCTTGCATCCCTACATCATAAATGCCTCTATCAAATTAAAAATCCAAGAAAATTTACACAAACACTATAGATAAAAATGACAAGTAGACAACTGAAGAATTTAAGCAGTTGAAGCTCAGTGTAAGAGAATGGAAATGTTTATTACCAAACATCATTCAAATGACTATAATTACCATCAAAATGTCAGTGAAGAAGTAACTTCTCAGCTTATGCTAAAATTGAGCTTCCACAAACTTCAATAGCACACATAGTGCAAGGAAATGGAGAGGTAGATCAATAATTCTCATCTATTCCATTCCAAAGAAGAAGGGCAAAAGTAACTAAAAAGTAGTGAAAGAAAGATGAGAAAGAAAGCCCTAAGCCCTTTTGACACAAATCAAACCCTACAAATCTTGAAAAGAAAAAACCCAAAACAGAAGAGAAAACAGCAATCTTGATCCAAATACGGCAAACCCACATCTCAAATCAATAGATCTAAACAATCCAAGAAAAAACCCATTAAAAGAACTCAGTAAACCATGACAGGGAAAATCCAACTAAAACAAGAGCAGAAGTTAGGAAAATTGAAAGAGAAAAACAAGAAACCTTGCGATAAGTAGTCCCATCAGGCTCAACAACCCAACCAGCCTCAGCACAGAGAGCTTTCAAGACTTCATTGTTGTCACAGTGCTTAGGCAGATTGTAATTACCCTGCGCCCTTAAACCAGCATAAATCTTGGCAGCTATAGCTCTCCTCCGCCTCTCCCTCCTCCTGTTGTTCTCCCTCTCCCTCCAAGATGGCTTCCTCCGCCCAGCTCCCCCACCATCCCCGCCCCCGCTTCCACCGGCTCCTCCAGCTGCTGACGACGATGCTGTTGATCCTCCAGCTTCCCACATCATTTTCTTGGATTTTTCTGTCTAAAAATACTATCTTTTTGCCTATGTGTGTATATATAATTGAGAGAGAGAGAGAGAGAGAGAGAGAGAGAGAGAGAGAGAATTTTCAGTAGCGTATATTGCGTTGCAGGGTGTGCAGTATTTACTAGGAATGAGCTTCCTCTCCTCTCCTCTCCTCTCCCAAGTGTAGAGGAATCTGTTGTGTCCTTCTACAGGTGTCTCTGTGCCTGCTTCTGTTTATATTATGTGATTATATATATTAATTTTCGGACAGATACAATTTTTTACCTGAATTAAAGAGTTTAGAATTAAGAAATTAATATTTATTATATTAAACTGGGATAATTATATTTACGCTTCTAATTTATAGTTTATTTATAAAAATTATATTTATCTTTTACTTAATTACGGAAAATATCCATAGCAGCTAAAAAAATATAGATAGCTTATATAAAAATATTGTCTTTTTTAAGGGTGTATGTGTAGTTTTTAAAAAATAAAAAATAATTTGTATAAATAGTATTGACTTTTTTTATGGGTGTATATGTAGTTTTTTTAAAAAATATAAATGATTTATGTAAATAAATTATAGATTGTGGGTGTAGATTTAATTATTTTTAATGACGTTATTTGGGTTATGTTTTATTTATAAATAATTTTAAGTTATCAAAGTTTTATTTTTTAAATTATTTTTGAAGTCATTTGATGAAAAATAGAGGGGGAAAAGAAAGAAAAAGCTGCTACAATATCTTGCTCTACTGATCATGTTCGTGCAAAAGAAGTTTTAGGACAAAATTTTTTCTTGTGTTTTCTGGCACTATGGGACCAGAGTTGTCTCCTCGATTATTGAACTGGTCAACAAACCAATGGCGTCTTGCCACGTGGGTTTATGGGTATTTGTATTTGTTGACAGATTAATAAATACGGTGGCATATATTAATTCTTGGTTTTTGATTTCTTGTAAGTAAACATAATTTGGCAGAACAATCAAGTATCCAAGGAAAAAACATTCATCGTGTATCCATAAACGCGCTTTTATCTTTCAAACATGTGGGCATTTTCACAAACTCGATTCAAGTAGGGTCACAAATAATTAATTATGTTTGAACAAAAATACAAATGGAATATGAGGAAGGGTTTGCTTTGTTGTATCAAATTCATCCATAGAGTTCTAAAATCAACGGGTAAATAACATCCAGGCCCAAGCATGTAACTATTCGTTATTCTTTACATGTCTGATGGATTCAACCCGATCAAAAGACCTGACATAATATAAGTTCGGAATCAATGTAAAACGAATCTTGAAATTCAAAATTTAGGCACCATGTACAACAAAATGCACCTATTGTGAGATAATGATATACGACGGCAAAACTAAAAGTTAACAAGAATCAACAGCAATCAATTTCTTTCAGACAGAGATTTAATCCTGAATATCTTCAACAATGTCTAAACTGAAAATAAAACATTATGCTATAGTAGGATACGAGCAGCTATCTGCTTCCCAGTTCCTGCAGCCTCAAATTTGAAGCAGAAAGACTGCAGATAGAGAGGAGCATCTAAATGTACACAATTTCAACCTTACATAGTCCCCAACTTCCTTGGCAACTGATTCATTCTTCATCGGTGTAGGGACAATAGGCGCTAGGATACCAAGTGCCGTCCACAATGTCACCGGCCACAGCCCGCCTAACATTTTTTTCAAATAATTTCGGGTTCTCTCTCAACACTGCAGCAGCCTCATAGTTGAGAGGATCCTCGTGATTTGGTTCCTGCATGTAAAAGATACTCCGGATAGAAAACTACAAGGTCGCCAGAATGGAATTTTGAGCAGCAGAGGGATATGATTACCGTAAAAAGGTGATAAAGTCCATAAATGATTGTGTTTACATTTAGCACAGGTTTCCAGTCTTCTCGTAAAATGTTTAGGCAGACATTTCCCTCTAAGTCGATGTTCGGATGATAGACCTGCAAAAGTGGATTGATTGCAATGCTCCGAAGTCAAAGATAAACAGGAATTTTCAATGCATTAGTAAGTAATTCTGCAGCTGCAGATGGAAATATCAGACTTCATTTACCTTTGTCTTGCATTTAACCTTAGGTGGTTCATGGGGGTAGAGCGGAGAAGCTTGAAAAGAGAAAACAAAAGCTCCATTCCTGAACACAATTTACTAATGTGACGTACGTTGGACAAATTAACAGATACATAATAGAATGCAACATGCCATCCTCAAAAGGCTGGTATGTGAATATTAATTGCGATAATTTGGGCTCCTGAGTAATAACAGAGCTTAGAAATATTTACTTACTCATAATATCCTTCATCAGGACAGATGGTCACTTCAAAGTGCATAACATCATCCTGGCCATTAGGGAATTTTATGGTACATCTTTTTGGCAGATTTAATTCACTTATATCTACATCAGCAACAGCGGAAGAGTTCAGTTAAAATTGCTAAAGGGATTAAAAGGCTCAAGTGCCAGAAAGATGAAAGTGGCGTAACACATTGTAGCACACTAAAGAACCAACATGTGGAAGAGATGTCAGCCACGACAAAAGTATTTGTTTTGATTCTTGCTATTGCTTCTCTTCTTCATCGCAGCCGCTCACTTTGAGTAACAAATTTTGCTATGAGAAAGCCATCCTAGGTACAAGATTGATCTAGCAGCCTGTCCCCATAATTCATAAATGCCAAACTTTAACGTAGATTTTTTCCCTTTTCATTTTCCGCATTGCATCATACTCTTGTTCCTTTGTCATCTGAGTCCAAGAAATATCAATAACGACATATTCTTAGATGGAAGTTAGAGACTATAGCACATCATCAGACGATTAACAAATTCGGCGACTAGGTGACCATATAAAGAGGGTCCAGGGCCTTCTAGGGACTTAAGAAATTTGTGTCTAGGATTAGATAATTTATGTGTTACCAATGTGCATGTAATACACTAGAACACTAAGTAAACCTTCTCCATTGTATAACATAGGGACATCTGAAAATCTATTTGCAAGATAAGACACGTAACTGCACCTCCTTCTAATATAAGGTGATAGTTAGCTCCCACAGGTAAGGATAAAACATTATTCTTTGCATCTATTCTGACGGCAATTCCACAAGAAGAAAATTGTAAATTAAAATTTTCTACCCTACCACATCATAAGAAAGTTGCTTCCAAGTACCAGGTTGAATACAATTTCAACAGTTCAACATGTCATAAATGGTCAATAAGTACAGATCATGTATTCAAACAGCATGAGGAAATTATTTCCATGATGCAGTTTCATATATTTATCATCAGAACTATTAGAATGCCATTAATACAACTAGAAAGGAATCTAGAAATATGTAACATATGTCCCTCACAGCAAGAAAAAACACTCAGAAGAGAGATTCAAATAGAAATATATGATGGCAAGATTTCAGGAAGAAAATTGTGGTTCGAAAACTTTCCCTCTCTTATATTATGAGAAATTTGATCCCGAGTTTTCAACTCTGACTTAACGTCACTTTGAATGCTTAGCAAAAACATTCTATTTCTCGTCATGGGAACTTTGGCCAACAATCTGACGTTTTCATCCTTCATCCTCAAGCTTTTGTCTTTCAAATGTATATCGTAATTTTTCTCCAAGAGTTGTCCCAAACTCAAAATAATACTTTTCATGGCAGGAACATAAAAGACATTAGAGATAAATTGATGGCCTCCATCTTTTGAACAAATCAATACCTTTCCCTTTGACTTGAACCTTTGAAGAATCTCCAAAAGTTATATTGCCGTCAATTGATTCATTGAGATCTACAAATAGATCCTTCTTGCTACAGATATGACTGATTGCGCCTGAGTCAAGGTACCACCGACTGTCTTTCTCATCTTGATGATTTTTGTATGCAAGAAGCAAGGTGGGATCCTTTTCTTCTTTATCATCGTTTTCAACAAGATTACTTGTCTCCTTCACATTTGAACATTCCCAAGCTTAATGACCAAATCGATGACAATTAAAACACTCAATGTTTGACTTGTCATACCGTGATTGATTTGGTTTATATGCACCTCTACAAATAAATGCTCTTGCAGACCAAGATCGGGATGACATTTTCAGACCTCAAAGAGCAAACTAGGTTTAGTAAAATGGCAAGGAAATCAAGTCATAAAAGTCTGAGCGAGGAAAGAGAGATTGCAATGAGATCGAGACACATGGGAAGTTCACTGGAGCATAGTTCTGGAGAGGACAATGACATTAGTGATTCTGAAACTGAGGATTATCAGGAGAAAGCTTATGAAGAACTGAAGAGTGGTAAACACCAGGTTAAATTATCTTATCAAGCTTACACGTGCCCCTACTACCCTAAGAAATGAAACAGAGATTTTCAGTATAAGGAACTCTTGCAGCATGCAAGTGCGATTGGCAGTTGCAGTTCACATAAAAGAACTGCAAGAGACAGGGCAAATCATCTCGCCCTCGCAAAGTACTTTGAAAATGGAATTGCTGTTGATGCTGGTCTTTCAAAGCCTTCTGCTGAGGTAGATGCTCTTGCAGACCAAGACCGTGATGAGATGTTTGTCTGGGCATAGATTGGTATTGTTGTCAACATTCCTACTGACTTTAAGGATGGTCGTTGTGGGAGAGAGTGGTAGTAAATTGAGGGATCAGTTGGCAAGAAGAGGATTTAATCGAACCAGAGTGCGACCGTTGTGGAATTACCAAGGCCATTCTAGAACCGATATTGTTGACTTTCTAAAGGATTGGTCTAGATTTACCAATGCCATGTCTTTTGAGAAATTTTATGAGGCTAATCATCGTAAAAAGAAAATTGGCTGGCAAAGAATGAAACAAAGTCAGATCTTTATCCATGTGTTGCTCGTGCAGATGATTATAATTCTAATAATATTGTTGGAGAAAATCTTCGCAAGATTGGAGATCGTAGAACCATATCAGATATCATGGAAGAGGAAGATCGAAATAACTAACAAGCTCATAGGCAATTTAACAAATGTTATTGAGGCAAAGAATATGCTTGCTAGAGATGGAGAATAAATTCAAGGAGACTGAAAGCTCTCTGCACCAGTTGATCACGGAAAAGGATAACCTACATCAAGCTATAATGAAGAGATATGAAGAGGACGTGAAAGAGGCGGACAAGGATAGAATAATTATTCATTAAGTGACAAACAAAGTAATTATTCCGTCCAAAATACCAATCAAGGAAGAGGTCGTGGACGAGGCAAAAGAGGAGAGTAGGATGAGATAACTCAAAATAACTTCTTAACTTTTCTCTCTTTTTTTTGGTGTACAAATGACTCCAACATATGGGGTATCAGACTTACACAAATACACCCTTCAAACTCTCCTAATAAATAAGTTCATCAAAAACTAAAAGACATACATGCATTCAGTAATTCCTATGCGTGTATTATATTAATTCATATGCATTCATCTAAATATGAAGAGACACATTCATGTATTCATCTAAATGCATGAATAACATATTCTAGACTTATGACTATGTATCTAGTTTATATATATAATTCAACATAAACAACAAAATTTTCGGATTACAATGTCTATGATTTCAGTTACCTCGCCAAATCAAAATAAAGCTTAATCACAAGCTGTAAGCTGTCAAATGGCGGGTGTCGAGGGATGAGGTCCTTTATATGTGGGAAATATGACAGGGATAGAGAGTAACAGCTTTCAACAGAATCAGCAAGTCAGGAACAGGAGAGAAGTGGACTACCTTCAGAAGGTTTTAGTTTACTGTCCTCCATCTCGTGCCATTGAAGGAGTGGAAAACTGAACTAATTAATGAGCATCAGATCATAAGCCTGAGTACAATTTACTGCCACGGTCACTTTAGTGTAAGCCTGAGCACAATTTACTGCCACGGTTACTTTAGTGGTTGAGCTATAGTAGCTCCACTATGAAGTTGTTCACAACTCATTACCTCTTAACCTACTTCCTGTTTGTCTCTTGAAAGGAAAACTTCAGGTTAAGTTATACACTCCTATCAAACTCTGAAAAATCAGTCTAACAGATTAAACGCTTCAATCCATGCAGCCACTCTTTTGGTATCTTTTAATTTACTCTAACAAAAGAATTCTGATATTGAAAAAAGAATTAAAGGTTGATCAGTGTATGTTCAATTCAAGAGAAGAATTGGAGAATTCTAAAAACTCATTAGTGAAGAAATAAACCTCTGATAAGACGTAAGTGTCCAGCAGTTTGCTTTTTGACTGGAGGCTCCCCAGCTGCAGTTTCAGCTAGTTCTTTCTGCTTTTCCTTTACTTTAAACAACTTAATCATGGTGCCTATATATGTAACACAGAGAATAGAATAACTAAACAAATTTTAAAGAAGCATATGCCGTCACCTTATGGTAGAGGATAAGATACAAAACATAAGACTTTAACAGAAAGCAGGTTCCTAGCGAGCACTTACGTTATCTAAGCAGAACAAATTATATCAATCTTAAACAGAACTATACACATTTACAAATTCTTGTCTATAGAAGCAGCTGCAACATCTTCAGTGCAGGGAAGATTGTTTCTTTACAGCCAATAGGAACAGTTGCTGTAGGAAATTGATACTTAAAAGAAGGGGAAAAAATTGAAAGACAAGCTGGATCTTCCGTGAAGCAGCTTCATAGAAGAAATAACTGAAGTTCCTTTACCAGAAAATGCAATTGTATTTTGTACAATTAAATTGAAAGTGTTTAGCAGTATACATATTACTTTAAGAAAGGGTTGGAAATGTATAATTGTAATTTGATCTTGCAATTAAGGTTGACACATGAGAGGTAAAATCTCTCATGGCTTTAAGAAACTCAATTTTCTATGTTAAATATTATTATGTCTTCGACAGTTATAACAATGACAGAACTATGATGAAAGCATAAAGGCATGGGTACAAAAGATTAAGAGAAAGAAAGTGGTTCAGTGTAGAAAAAAAGAGATGTCAATTCTAACAACAAAATCAACAAGTAACTACTCAGTCAACTCACTTCTTTAAACGTAAATCTCATTCAACGACCATAATGGCATACTACTTCTAGCCATCTCTTGTTTGCTGCTAAGAGATTAAACCTATGTGAGATTCAAATCCAAAATATTTTAACTGAAATAATAAATGGATGAGTGTATGCATGCAGTGTTCCTGTGTTAGTCAGATCATAGATAGATATCCGAGCAGGAGTTCTTGAAAGAGAAAGGGAAGCTTATTGAGAACTAATCTTTTGGCTTCTCTAGGTTTGTATTTTTGTCTTTCACATTGTCCTCACAGATAATTGCTGACTCTTGACCTCTGTTGATGAACCATGCAAGCTTTTTTTTTATCAGCCCTTTATCAGATAAATGTGTGTTTCGACATATATAACATCCCCAGAGATTCATTTCTTTGGGAGGAAAGGCATAGGAGTTTGTGAACATTATTCATATTTCAATTGCAACGGAAATATATAACCTCCTTTCTGTTCTCTCCTTTTACGGGTGTGAACAAGAAAATATTGCATTGTCAAGTTAAATTTCAAATATAATGTCAAATAGCTCATTTTAAGCTAGAAGTAGACTGTAGTCCAATTCAAGTTAGCGTATAAGTCAACCATTAATGCTATCAATATCAATTTACAGCTCCTTTCACATGGCATCAGTGCTGAATGTGGAACTATCCACCGTACTCAGACATGCACATGAAATGAGCCCAAATATCCTAAAAAGATCCAGAATGAAATAATTCCGAATTTAAAGCAAGTTTGGTGACAAACACTACAGTCACCCCACATTCAACAAGTATTCATGAATACAGCACTGTATAAACATCAGATAATACCTTTACCAGATAAAAATTCCTGAAAAATCCCCCTTTATATACAAACATACCACAGAAGAATGATGAAAATAACAACAATTGGGCCAAACAAAAATCTCAAAATAAAGCAGCACAAAAAAACAAGATTAAATAGGTACAGACGCAGTACACAAAGAAAATTGAGCCAATAATTGAACGATCTACTTAAGAATCAATAGCAACAATACACGGAGCTACATCTGCGCATCCATGCAGTACGTACACATCCAAACAATACGTATTCATGCAGAAATAACAATTGACGCGCAGTGTAATTGAAACTGCACCTGTTTGATGAAATGCCTCTAAGAAAACAAGGCCGTTTCCAGTTTGGGATCAAAGATACATTGAGAAGAAATAACAGAATATATTGAGAGAGAGAGAGAGGGAGAGAGAGAATCTGAGGAAGGACGCTGAAAGCGAGTCTACTTTTGGGAAAGTACACTCTTTCCCCTTAATTTCTATCTTCTAAATTATTAATGGATGAAAACCAAATGAATAAAAATATTTTATTAATTATTAATTCTCCTTTTCTTTTCTTGCTTTTTGCTAATAACATTTTGATTCTTGAATAGTAATAATTTTTAATCTTGTTGGAATCTATTTTTGCAATTAAACCCCGTAAATAGGAAAATTTCGTATATTGAGGACAAAATATGTTGATCTAGCTTTTTTCAACTGGTGTTTCAATTATTTTAGAAGATTAAGGGGGGGGGGGGGGAAATTTTCGTAAAGAAAAATTACAATTTTGATCTTATAATTATGGAGTGATGTTTTTTTATCTTGTTGTAAAGATATATCAACATTTTGATAGGAATTCCTAATTTATTAGGGTTACGTGCAAGTCATATGGTATTTTCTAGCAAAATTGGCAAATTTCGGACAATTTTGTCTTAAATGCGAGAATATGTGCTGTGTGATCAACAGGACTATTGAAAACTCGTGAGTGTACTCTTTTTATTAATGCAATTTATATTTTTTCAAAATAATAATAATAATAATAATAATAATAAGGGTAAATTACAGTCGCCTCTCTTGAAATTTGACATAATTACAAATATCCTTTCGTTGTTTGAAAAATTACAAATACCCTCCCCCCCCCCCCCCCCGAGGTTTGTAATTTTTAACCAAAAGATTGAAATTGACTATTTTGGCCTTAAATTTTTTTATTAAAATGGTAGAAAAATCAGCCAAGGCAAATTGCATTATTGCTTCTTTGTATAAAAAAACTTAAGAAACCTCTCCCTACACATTGTAGTCCAAAAAAATTTAAAACTTAAATAAAAAATAATTCAGTGCATAAGGGCATTTTGGTCAGTTCACCCCGCTAGAAATGGATGGAAATGAGTTATTTGTTAGACGATTACAAATCTTAGGAAGGTATTTGTAATTTCTCAAAAAATAAGGGGGTATTTATAATTTTGTCATACCTCGTAAGAGGTAGTTGTAATTTACCCTAATAATAATGTACTATTTGTTTTCGGGATACTTTGTAACTTTACTTCTTGCCCTCCAATTACACCCCATTAGCACTTTGCACCCTTAAATTAAATTTTTAGCAATTTGCACTTTTTGAAATATAAAAGTCTTGACGACTTGCACCCTAGACCAATTTCTGGCTATATTTCTAGCAGAAAATCCCAAACAAAAAAAAGTAGTTGGGCCAATTTTGTATTTTGGAAAGTATATGGGTTGAATTTGTAATTTATAGACTCACTACATAGAATCTCACTCTTCAAAATCTCCTCCAAGTATTTGCAGATTTCTTCTATTTTGCTTCTGTCTAGGAGCAGCAACAGTTCAGCCTCTTTTTTCTTTTCTTTTCTTTTTTTTTTTTTGAGAAATTTTATTTAAGAAATTGCACTTTTATAAGAATTTAAATGTATATATAAATTGTAGTATTTTTGTATAAATAGTAAGTTTTATTGCATTTTTTTGTTATAATTGTATAAGATATAAATTTACAGCATTTTATAATTTATATAATACTAATTGTATAAATTCTAGTATTTTTATATAAATTCTAATATTTATGAACTTTTGTTCTGATTGTATAAATATAGCATTTTGTATATTTAATACGTGTGTATATATATATATATACACATATATAATAAAGTTTGGCTCAATCGACTTATTTAATTCGTCTCGATCAATCAAAACAATAATTCAGTGACTCAGATAACTTAATTGATTCATTCTCCAATCCAATTTAATTTCAAACATTGTGGGAAAAAGAAGAGTTGGATGACCCCAAAAGGCAAAAAGTGACGTACAGGGGAAATTATTGTTGTTAACAGAATGAAAGTCACTTCAAAAATTTTGAAGTTTTTTTGTTTGAATACAATTTATTTGTTAGCTTAATTAATTAATATACATTAATATATTTATATGCTACACATATATATATGTATATAGTATAGTTTGAGTCAATCGATTTTTCAGTCCGATTCAATCGATCATACCAATGACTCAGTAATTTGTCCGGCTCGATCTCCGATTCGATTTTCAACACATTGATATTTTATAAACTTGAAGGGAGGTTCACTACCAGAAAAAAACCCAATAGCAAAGAAAAGAAATCAGCATCGAACTAATTAGCAAATAATATTTTCGTTGCTAATGAATTCCTTAATATAAGAAATTTACTTGCTAATGAATAACAATGAAAATTTACTTGCTAACAAGTTTCGCAACAAATTATTTAAAATATATATTAAGTAATGTGGATTAGTAACGAAAATTTTACTTGTTAATTAGCTCGAAGCTGATTTTAGCAATAAATTTTTTTGTTGCTATTAAGCTATTTTCTTGTAGTGGTTATAATCATAATATTTAATTTAATAAAAAATTATTTACAATTAAATCAAACATCCTGAAGCGATAATTAAGAAATTAACACATTTTCCAATTTTTGTGCATGAGACGTGTGTGTAATAATTGTACATACACTCAATAAAAACAACATGGAAATGTAGCATTAATGTAA
This sequence comes from Sesamum alatum, assembly GCA_034509735.1. NCBI lineage: Eukaryota > Viridiplantae > Streptophyta > Magnoliopsida > Lamiales > Pedaliaceae > Sesamum > Sesamum alatum. The sequence continues at coordinate 9,209,743 of JACGWO010000002.1, read as the reverse complement.
TAGTAACATATGATGTCAACGTATTTCTTTTCTTTTTTTAAAAAAAAAATTCTTGTTGGATTCAAATTTAACAATAAATAATCATAAAATAAACATGCTACACATCTATACTGTTGTAAAAGTAAATCTTTTGACGTATCAACTTTTGAATGTCCAAATTTACCGTTCAATCATTTTCTTTCCTTAAAAAAATTATTGATCAGAAAAGTAATTTTATTATTTTTTCTCTCATCCCACTACTCCACGTTTCTCTCACATCACTCCACGTTTCTTCTTCTCACTAACTCTTTTTTTTCATTCCTTCACAATTTTTTTTCTTTACATCTCACACATTTGTTTTTTATATGCTCGTGAGGATTGCGTGCAGGGACGACTAGTATTACATAATTTTTTTTTGAATTATACACAAATTACACGATAAATATATTATATTTATTATATTATTAGTTTTTTAAATTTTACTGGACCGAATTCGGAGTAGAATTTTCTGATTTGTTTAATACCCCCTCTCTTTGAGTTATTCATTGCCCTTCTCATCTACAACTCTATCTCTTCTTTCCCCCACCCCGCCCCCCACCCCCTCTCTCTCTATATATATATGTGTGTAGTTCTCAACCCATTGCACAAAGTTATAGACCAGTACGCTAAAACTGTTATTTTAGCTGAAAATTTAGAACCAGAATGATGTCTATGAATCTTGTCGATTCCAGAGTTCAAGGCTGCTCCATTTTCAAGCAACCATGTCTTTCCGACAAACCCTTCATCAAACCTAATTTCCTCAGATTACGAAAGCCCGTTTCGCCGTTCATCGTGTCCGCCATTATTACCGAGGAAGAAGCAAGAATCTTGAAGCCGAAAGACGAACCCACGTCCTTCAATTTCAAAGCTTACGTTGTTGAGAAAGCCAACTACGTGAACAAAGCCTTGGACTACTCGGTTCCGGTCAACAACCCGCCGATCATCCACGAGGCTATGAGGTACTCTTTGTTAGCCGGCGGCAAGAGGGTCCGCCCCATGCTGTGTATCGCCGCCTGCGAGGCTGTGGGCGGCCACCAGTCCGCCGCCACGCCTGCAGCCTGCGCGGTGGAGATGATCCACACCATGTCACTCATCCATGATGATTTGCCCTGTATGGACAACGACGACCTCCGCCGTGGCAAGCCCACTAATCACACCGTGTTTGGCGAGGATGTGGCGGTGCTCGCTGGTAATTAATTCAAAAAAACTTGCTAAAAAATTGGAAACAGACCATCTTATTCTATCTTTGCCGCAGGTGATGCTTTACTGACCTATGCGTTTGAGTTCATGGCCACCGCGACCAGGGGGGTGGCGGCGGAGAGGGTTCTGGCGGCGGTGGGGGAGTTAGCAAAGGCGGTAGGGACGGAGGGGCTGGTGGCGGGGCAAATCGTGGACTTGACTTGCACAGGGAACAACGAAGATGTGGGATTGGATACACTGGAATTCATACACATACACAAAACTGCTGCACTGTTAGAAGCTTCTGTGGTTTTAGGTGCAATCATGGGCGGCGGGAGCGATGAACAAGTGGAGAAACTGAGGATCTTTGCTAGGAAAATCGGGCTGCTTTTTCAGGTGGTGGATGATATATTAGACGTGACCAAGTCGTCGGAGGAACTGGGGAAGACCGCCGGAAAAGATTTGGCGACGGACAAGACGACGTATCCGAAGCTGTTGGGACTGGAGAAGGCGACGGAGTTTGCTGAGAAGTTGAATGAAGAGGCTAAGCAGCAGCTGGCGGATTTCCATCCGGCGAAGGTGGCGCCGCTGGTGGCGTTGGCTGATTACATTGCTCGCCGGCAGAATTAATTTGCTGAGATTTCTGGCCATTAATTCTTGTTTTGTGGAATTTAATGTTTGTTGTTGGTAAATTGTTGTAAGTTTAAGATGCCATGCTGTGTAATAGTATGCAATGAAATAACATTGTATTTTTTGGATATATTTGGCAGCAATTAAATTGGGATCTTTCTTGATTGATACGACTTTAATTGGGATACTCTTTCCTTTCTAGGTTTCATTTTTTCGAATTGAATTTTCTATTTTAAGTCTTGTTACATTCTTTTATTTTAATTATTATATACTTGCAAATGTCTATAAAATTCATGCTATTTATTTTATTTAAAAAAAAATTAATCATGACTTATATATGTTAAAATAAAATAGAAGATGGACAGGAATTAAAATAGAAAATTTGAATCTCTGTTTTTTAATGTGAATTCTATTGGATTTTTTTTTTTTTGTTTTTATAAACATTCATTCATTCATTCAATAAGCCAAAAGTCAAGGGAAATTGGTCCCTTATCACAAAAAATTTCCACGAGGAAAGAACCCTATTGGATTTTGTATTATATTTAATAAATGCCTATTATGTTTATAAATATTACATTATTTATTTGTTTCAAAAAGATATATACACATAACACAAATAAACTAATTAATGATACCGATAGAATAAATATTATTTCCAATATTTATATTGTTTCAAAGAATATATATTATAACTTAGAAACTGTTTAGCATCTAACTGATACACAATATTTATCATCATCTTGCAAAAGATATGCAACTATTTTAGTAACATGGTATTAGTATACGTAGATAATTGCATAATATTTTTTTTTTTATTCAAAGGCATCGTACATCTTTTATTTGATTTAATATATATATGTTATATGTAGAAAATCAAATTATCCATTTAATTTAAAGTAAGATATTATACACGTAGCATATGTATATTAAATGAAATAAAAGATACAATAAAATTTAAAATGCATAATCAATCTGCAATAGTTGGATATTAATAGCTATAGCTTGGACTAAATATGTTTTTCTTTGCATTTGACTATGATTCTAATTCAAGAATTGATTAAACCTAGTTTACTAGATTAGATCAATTGGTCTTATAAGCATAAGCTCATAATTCCTACGTGAGATTTACTATACATTGATGATTGTTATTGTTTGTGATCTAAATCAATAAGTGATATAATTTTGACACTCATAATAATTTATATATATATATAAATACACGTAAAATTTAGAATAAATTACAGCTATCTTTCCTGAGATTTGACATAATTACAAGTACTACCTAGTTGTTTGAAAAATTACAAATACCCCCTTGAGGTTTGTAACCGTCTAACAAATAAACCATTTCCATCAATTTTATGGGTAAACCGACTAAAATGCCCTTATGCAAACTAAATTATTCTTAGAAAATTTTGAATTTTTTTGGACTACAATGCGCAGGGAGAGGTTTCTTGAGTTTTTCACACAGGGGAGCAATAATGCAATTTGTCTCGGTTGATTTTTTCTACAATTTTAACTAAAAATTCAAGGGCAAAATGATCAATTTTCAGGCCTTTAATTAAAAATTACAAACTTCAGGGGGTATTTGTAATTATGCAAAATCTCAGGGGAGGTTGTTGTAATTTACCCTAAATTTTATTGTGAATTAATTGTGATTGTTTATGACTTAAGATTTGTTATAGAACCACGATTGTAGGGAGGGTTGAGACTTTTTTTTGAGTTGGAAGTAATGAACTTTATTAATTGAAATAAAATGATTACAATCAGCCCTGTCGGTATCAATATTAGAGAGAGACAAATACAACAATCATATCAACAATATCACATAAACTAACATCTAGCTATTACAGCAGCAAATAATATCTACTATACAGTAGAAATAACATCATCCCACGCAGGGGATCCGAATCCATAACCTCTAGCATCATGGAGCTTCAACTTCACTAATTGAGGTAGGCCTAATTGGCAAATAAGGGTTAATACTTGAAACTACATACTTCGTCTATTGTGAATTAATTAATAGTTGCGATTGTCTACGATTTCAAATTTTTTATTGAACACAATTATAGTAAGGATTAAGACTTGAAACTACGTAATTCAGCTTGTGATAAATATGGCAAGAATTGTTTAATAGGTTGTAAGAAAATTCATGTCCACGGTGGGGAAAAACGTTTAGACAGGGACAAGAAATGAGGGCAAAATTACTATTTTGTCCCGTGCTTCCTGAAATGACCAATTTAGTCTCAAAATTGAGAATTTTTTATTCTTTTGGTCCTCGTTTGCCGTTAATATTTTTTACGAAAATCATCTAATGGGACCAAATGTGTCGAAAATTTCCAATTTTAGTACTAAATTGGTCATTTCAAGAAGCACATGATCAAAAATATTGACCCCCAATCCTATTGGACCAAAAGTGTAATTTTGCCATAAATGAATTTAATTCATGTCCACATTTCATGTCCGGGACATGAAACGAGTTTTACATAATGTCAATGATGACGGGAAGGGATTTTTGACTGGGAATTTTTAAACATGTTAGTCCAACAAGGTCGAAAATTTGGATTTGAATTTTCCACTTTAAATATTCATCATAACAAAATTAATGTCGTAACCGAATAAAAAAGGATAATTTTCAAGCATAGTATAAGCGACTTTTATGATTATATATTTATAGGGCTAAAGACAATTTACCCTCTTTGTTATTGGAAAAGTGTAATTTACTTCCTTATGAAAAAACAAAGTGCAAAAAACCTTCTTATACTTTTAGAAATGATGCAATTTACCCCCTCAATGCGATTGATGCATTTCACGCGCCATTTTTTATTTTTTAATTTATAAAATTATATTTTTACCCTTATTTTAAAACCGTTAGATCTAATATCTTTTGGATGAATGGTTCAGATCTCACCAATATTATTTATAAATATATTAAAATTTTAATATATTTATATATAATTTTATATACTTTTAAAATTTTATATATGTTTTAATTGTATATATTTATTTATATAAATATACATATATTATATATATGTAGAGAGAGAGAGAGAGAAATTGAGAACGAATGCAGGAGGAGGGGCTGGAAGGCGGCGGTTGGGCTGGTGGTTGGAAGGTGGCGGGCGGCAGTCTGACACAAGGGGTAGGGGTTGCCGGCGCGGCGAGCAAGGGTGGGGGATGGTTTCAGAGACCGCAATTGGGTTGGGGGAAGTTTTCAGATCTGGAGAGGGGGAGGGGTTGCAACGGCGAGTCGTTGGGGGGAGGCTTCGGCCGCGGGTGGGTGGGGGGACAAGGGGTTTCAGTCACGGGGTGGGGGATGTGGGTGGCGGCAAGCGAAGGCGAAGGACAGAGGTTAGGGGAGGCGACGAACGGAGGCTGAGGGAGGCGGCGGCTAGTATATACAGGGTGTATATATATATATATATATATTATATGCAATATCTGGACCATTGATCATATTTAATCATAGCCATCCATTTAAATAAATTTATATTAACCATTGGATCGATTGTAAATTAAATCTAACTGTTCAAAATTTAAGATGTAAAAAATAATGTATTGTTCAAAATGATAAAAATTCGTAGGAGGGCGCGTGTAATACACCCCTAGCCCTAGAGGGGTCAATTATATCATTTCTAAAAATATAAGAGGATTTTTTGCACTTTATTTTTTTACAAGAGGGTAAATTGAACTTTTCCAATAATACAGGGGGTAAATTGTGTTTTGCCCTATATTTATACATTGATATGATCAACGTCTTATAAAATATGGCAATAATGTGTCGTAATCAAATAAAACATAATAGTTTCCAATAATAGTATAAGCCATCTTTTATTATTATATATTCATATGATCAACGCCGTCGTCTTTGAACTTTGATGTTCATAATTTTTAGTCAAGCATCCTTAAAATTTATATACATAGTCAACTTCTTGTGTTCAACAATTAGAGGTTAGACGATTTTGATTAGTACTTGAGTTGTCCAAGTGTTTGATTTGTGTTACACATAATATTATCGTATTCCACTTGATTAAAGTTGAAGATAAGTTTCAATAAACATATTTTTATATTTTGAAATAATAAAGAAATGGGATAATTACAATCTCCTCACCTGAAATTTGGTGCAATTACACATACATCCTTGTGGATCATTACACCTAGTACCCCTAGTTATAAAAGATGTCAAGACTCCCTAATAAAAGTAATCAAGTTACATTTCTACCCATAATATGTGGCTAAAAAAATTAGAAAAGAACATGAAAATTTGAAAGACTAAAAAGACAAAATTGGCACCCCATATATGTAGAAATGAACAGATACCTTAGACTAAGAAAACAAAATTGAAAGAAATATTTTTTGCTATTATTAAAATATAACAAGGGATGTAAATACTATATGTATTTTATCATAGTGATATGTTTGAACTTTGTATGATTGAGTTATCAGAATATATATCTTTTAGAATATTTAGTTAAATTACATAATATAGTGTATATATATAATTTTAGTGTATAAATATGTTCAAAAAAAATAGTTTATATATATGTTAAGAGCTAAGTTTATTTTGACAGATCTAATCTATTTATTAATTAATAATTATTTAATATAATAATACTTTAAATATATTTAATATTAAATATATTACAATATTTACTCTTATGATTTAATTTAATTATAAGAACAAGCTCACATGCATAAGTGTGTGAAATATATGAGGGTAGTTTGATAATATATATATATATATATTTGATCTGTAATTATATAAATCAACCAAGGGCAAAAATGAATTTTCACTCAATTTTTCTGCTGGTGTCAGCAAATTTCGTAAATTTTATTAGTTGAAGCATCCATGTGTTGGATATAAATAAAAGTAAAAATACTAAGTTTAATTTCTCAAATCACATGAAATTTATCTGTAATTACATCAAAATTCAAGGGAGGAGAGTGTAATTATCCGTAAAGGAATTTCCGAAAAATGGGTCTGAATCTCCAAAACAATTCAAAAGTCTGAAGAGGTGAAAGAAAAATATCTAACGCCGTTGCCGGGGATCGAACCCGGGTCACCCGCGTGACAGGCGGGAATACTCACCACTATACTACAACGACCTTGTTGGGAAATGAAGATTTAAGCTTCGTTTTGTCCAATTTCCTTTTCCGTTTTTATTACTAGCCTAGCGATTCTTCAAATGTTGGTCACGTCACACGTGTTAGAAATATGCGTGCAAAAGGATATTGTCTTTATACCACGAAGTTACTACTGATCATCAACGTAGCTTTGGTTAGATGTTGGTACCATCTGGAGATACTGAAGTAATTGTTGGGGTATGCAGAGAAAGTCCAGACATTGACAACAGCGAATATATAATAGTCAAGTAAAGAAACAAAGAACGCCATAAAAATATGAAGAGGGATGGAGATGAAGGCCAATGATGGTGAGTTGAATCAGTCAAATTCGGAATAATTTTCAATGCAGTATGGTATAATAGCGAACAGTATCGCCTAATTCAAGCTGTGATACAAATTATGTGACGAAAGCGCCATAGTTATTTGCAAAGTCAATGATCAAACCATCATCACATCGATTCAAACATCAAGAAACAATTGTTTGACACTACGGATATTTAACGTGCATTCTGATTGACCTTTGAATACATTTAACTCTGTTGATCGATTATAAGCTTACATGACGCATAGAACAATGGGCTGCTAGCCTTCCATAGAGTCTATTTCCTGAGAGGAGCAACCGGACCTTATTAATGAGAAACCAAATCGAAATTCCTTAACTAATCCTCCTAGAATGCTGGATTCATAGGGATATGGAAACTTACTGTAGGCCAGAGGTCCTCAGAATGTCAATAGAGGTTGTTATGGAAATGAAGAACTTCTTTGATCATCAGGCCCTTCATTTCATGTAGAATTCACTTGATTGGTACTGAGAAAGTACTTTGAATCTTGAAAGTGTAGGGGTTCGTTACCCCAGGAAGTCCAGCCTGCTATCATCTCCCTCGAAAACAGTTCAATGCAACGGGCAGGCTTAAACCCTGGTACATAGTCCAGCAGAAACTCTGAGAATGCAAAAGACATAACAATGAATAACCTCGATTTTATAGACTTCGTGACATCAACATAAACAAGACCAAACTGGGGCGGCAATTCAGGATCGGATAAGTAACTGAAATCAAAACACAATATCCTGTGGCTACGTTGGCACAAGAATACCTCCAATTGGGGGTTTCCTTGAATAATCTCCTGGAACACTGATAAAGACTTGATTATCTGGTATATGATTTAGTCTCAGCAGCTGTTCAGAATTCATTTCCTGCATTGATAGTGACTGAAATCAATATCGGACATAGAATAATAGTAGACTGATACCTGATTACTGATCCTCACCTTCCCATGACTAAAACCCAGAAGAAGACACTCGTACGGTCTGTGATGAAAGAGATCCAGTTCACTGATCAGTGAGCCATCTGCTTTCACCTATAAGTAAACTAGGTTGAATTTGAGAAAACCAAGCAACAAGCGATGAAAGCTAATGTATGTGAAAGACAATAATACCTTCAGCCAGTAAAAGGTAGTAGCATACTTGACCCCCCATTTGGGAAATAATTCATTCTCCACAAAGTTCCGCAATTTCTCCCTATTGGTTACCCACAAGGCTACCAGAGCTCCAGCAGTATGGGTAAGCTGCTTTACAGGAAGAGATAAAAAGTACCGATTAGGCAAAGTCCGGTACCTGCAGTTGTGAGGGAAAGGAAATCCAACAAAAGAAACTCAATGAGGTCCAATATTTTTCAAAAGTTAACAGGAACCGTCTCATAATTAAGAATTAATGTTTAATAGAATAATATAAACGAACATACTTCAGTTTCTGATGTGCACTGCTATTCTCCCACGGAGGATCGATCAGTATAAGATTGAACCCACAATCAGACTCGGCTGCCAAAGACCAATAATGAACACTTAATTTAATTTGTAAGAGATATAGGATATATAGCAATATATGCACAGAAGCCAATAACAACTTCTACTTAGTAATTAGCCAGCTTATAAGCTTTCAGACAAACAGAGAACATAATTTTGCATCTCTGAAAAGAAGATTATATGAATAATAAGAGCAAAAATCCTTACCAGGAATCAGGTTGTGAATCTGCCTGAGATCAGACTTCCTCGCGACAAGGAAAACAAAGCATTGGATTATTAGATGCAACATAATTTCAGTGGAGGCATTTATACAAAAAAATGAACTTGTCAATGAAAATTGGAGCCTCTTTCAGCGAGAACTCAAAAGCCCAAATTCTGACAACATAAAGACTAAAGAGCAAACAAAGTATATTCATAAATTTACAATTAAACAACATTAGAAGCTAAATACCTGAAAAGATTTCCAATATCATACCATGTAGAAGCAACTATTCTTGGGTAAAATATACTTGCGGTCCAATAAGTCAGCCTCTATATCATTTCTTCCCTCATTGGCAACGTGATTTTCGAAAAGCGGAACCACTTTTTGACAATACGACTCACCACCTGCAAAATTCAAGGGACATATATGTCCCTATAGATTTAAAAAGAGAAGGACAAACATATTTAATTCACCCATTTCTCTAGTTTACTTCACTCTTCAGAGCAAAACAGACTAACCTGTCTCTTGCATATGCGGATACATATAATAACATTGTCCAGCTCATACATACAAACAATGACACAAAATCCTAAACAACAAAATCTCTGAGCATTTTATGGGTTAACATATAATATAAGTACAACCATGAGATGCTAGCATCCCTTCCTGACTTATATAAACAGAGACATCCACAGCACATAGTCAGCTAAGACCCTCTGTATTGCAGCACAGACATCTGGTCCAAGGAATTATTAAGTCATGACTAAGTAACATCATGAAAGTATCTTTATCAATAGGTCACCATACATCAATCTGATATAACGGAGACAAATATAGATTGACTAACTAAAAGTTCAGACAATGATAGCTCCCTAATCTTATAAAATCACGAATTGGTTTGTGGTGAATTGCCGAATCCTATGCATGCTCTTCATGCTACATATAAAGGTTCATACTTGAAATCAGTCTTTAGAATATCATACACCCTGAAGATCCTAATACAAATTATAACATGTAATGACTACAAATACCAAACACCACAAGTATCAGAGTATAATTGCAAGCTGCAAAGCTATGTACTACCACGAAATATATATCAAAAGACAACCTTTTCTATTATGGACAAAGATGATCTTAATTCTAAATGTCAAAGGGATAGAGATAACCATTACTACTCTGTTTTCATCAATAAAACCTAACCTGCATTTTCAACTGCTGCCTCATCTTCATCAACCTTAAGAACAATCTCATAAAATGGAGCTTGCCAAACGCTCCCTAACTCCACAAAATCAAGCTCATTCTCCCGCACAATCGAACTCCCACCACGCTCCTCCCCATCATCCCTCAAGTTCCTCAAAGTTTCCAATAGTTGACTCGCACCAATCAACGCTTCATGCGCCTTCAACAACGCTACTCTCACCTCCTTACACCACGAAAACAGCAAAGAATTAAGAAAAGAACAAAACCAGAACCACACACAATTCACACCCCGCCGCACACTCACCTGATGACGTCGATCGGCCATTTGTTCCCGCAAGTTGAGAGCTTGGGAATTCTTCTTCTCCTTTTCGCGGCGTTTACGTTTTCCCGAGTTTTTAGTAACATTGTTCTGATTTTCAGTGGAAAAATTCAAAGAGGGGAAGAAGCGGGAGTAGTAAGCTGAAGGAGAAACCCTAAACCTGGTATAACACCGGTTCAGAACCCGAACGGGATCGATGAAAAAAGCATTCGCCTCGTCAAACCGGTGAATGCCCGATTCTAAGAAAGCCGACAGCCGATCGTCCGACTCGGATGCGGCCATTTTCGCCGAGAACGGCTGTCAGCGGGAATTTAGGCAGGCAGGGGAACAAGATGGGTCTTGGGCGGGTCGGACTTAACTCAGCCCAAATGGTAAAATCGGGTCTGAATTGGGTCCACATAATTATGGGCTTTTCAGAGGACCACAGGCAGCCTAGCCCAATAAGAAGAAGGCCGGGTTATAGGTCCATTAACTTTAGTCTAACTCCTTCTCTTCCATCATTGCGATAATTTGTTAAAAACAAAAAAAAAAATCTACAAATAATATTTTTATATAATTAAAATAGGACCATATTCATTTACATATAGTAATTTTGCTAATTTTGGAAAATTTTAATAGTTATGTTTTCCCGCCATTTGGATGATCACATTATCAAATAATTCTAATTCAAGATTCTAAATTATTTTATTTTTATTTTGCCTCGTCAACTTTCAATATTAGTCGAAGTGAATATTAATTTAAACGAATAATACATTCTTGATGATTCGAGACAAAAACAAAAATAAAAAATTCCCATTATTCTTTTAAATAAGCTTAGTCAAACAGAATCGAGGTATATGAATATGCAATTAGAGACGTGTAATTGATTAGACTCCAGAGAACACCTTCAGCCAATATTTCAAACGATAATGTTTGATATATGGCTGCACTATTATTAAGTTAAGGGACTAAAATGAGATATAAAAAAGCTTCTTTCTACTTTTATGTGTTGATCATTACTTAAAAGTGGTCAAGTTTAAAAAATAATTTGAATCCCACAAACAAACAAGGTGCATTTTCTTTCAACATGCATGCATAAATTGCATTATTACTCATCTGTGTAAAAAACTTAAGAAACCTCTCCCTGTGCATTATAGTCCAATTTTTTTAAAAATTAAATAAAAAATAATTCAATGCATAAGGGTATTTTGATCAATTCACTCATAAAAATATATGGAAATGTGTTATTTGTTAGACAGTTACAAATCTAGAGGGTATTTGAAAATTTTCAAATAATGAGAAAGTATTTGTAATTATACAAAACTTAGGGGAGGTAGCTGTAATTTATTCTAAATAATATAAGGCTTTTTTGTGGGATGAGACATATGACAAGCTCTAGAGTCTGTTGACCAAGTAAACTCCTTCATAGAGAAGCAATTAATTCTAGTTTATTTCAAGAAATTTATGCTCTTCCTATTTTTTTTTTTTTTTTATTTTTTCGAACAATTCAGATTAAAGATCCATGCTTACGGTATGGATGAGGTATGGATGAAGTTAGAAGGTCCTGTTCAAATGGTAAAATTAAAATCTCACAATTAAAATATTATGATTGGGATCTAATTAATACGAATACCAACTTAATTTTATTGGAGTTTTTGGTATGTCTTAATTATTTTCTTTAATATATGTTTTGATTGGAATTACTAATATGATTAATTAATATCGAAATATTTCATAAATTATTGATAATAATAATAATAAAAAATCCTTGCTATGAGATTTGAATTGTGCTGAAAATTCAAAACAAGGTCTATTAAGGTGATTTTAGGTGATTGTTGCTTCGAATCAAAAGGGTACCCCTCGATTATCCAAAATGAGATCCTACAAAATACACCAACAATTAGTACCACAGTAGGAAGGCCCGGTTATAATTCACCCAATTGCACGATTTCACATAAAACCACAGATAAAAAATATGAACAAATAGTCTCGGTGAGTCCGTACATAATAAAGTTTTTGACGTCCGGGACCAGGTCATAAAAATCTTAAATTAATAAAACGGATCTAGAACTTATCTGAAAATCATAAATATTTTGCGAGAATGTCATAAGATGACCTTCGTAAGATATCCCCCTTGTCAAAAATCTAGGTGCCTTAGAAAAAAAACACACTAACAAACAAACATGACTACTATACTATCATCTTTTATGCTCTAAATAGTATTTGCTTGTCTATATGCTATAATGCTATGATAAGAAAATTACATACCTTCACACATCAATGTTAGTCATCAAATAATCAAATCCAAGATCGTGATCATATTTGCATGTGATCTTATCAATGTAACACAGTTGATGTTACATTTCAAAACAAGGACATGTCATTAATTGTCTTAGTAGTTGGTCCAAAATTGGAATGGGAAAAAAATAGAGTAGTATGAGATTATATGAATGATGAGCATCCCATCAATTAAAGCAGTCAAAATTAACCCTATCTTGATTAGGTCCCATCTGCTGGGAAAATGATGGGTAACCGAAAATGCTCTTTACATGTACTATTTTATATGATTGATGAAACAAATGCCTTTGTGCTTTCCAATAGTTGGAACCCTGTTCAAATTTAAGGTAATATATGTGATCTTGAGTTGAATTCGATAAAGTTTTTACAGTTTAATAAATCATGAATCAGGTTTGATGATCTTTCTAAAAGCTCCAAATGTTATTGCGAAAACAACACTGAGAAGGTCATTGTTAATCATCCGTTGCTTAAGTCAGTGAATCGTTCGGATGTTCGGTTAGGTGAAAAAGTTATACCTAAAGTATGGAGGACTTGTAGTTATAAGTAGGATAAATTACAACTACCTTCTTTGAAGTTTGACATAATTACAAATACCTCCTTGAGGTTTGTAACCGTATGACAAATAACCCATTTTCATCCATTTTTATGGGTGAACTGACCAAAATGCCCTTATGCAAATTGAATTGTTCTTAAAAAATTTTGAATTTTTTTGGACTATAATACGTAGGGAGAGGTTTCTTAAGTTGTTTACACAGAGGAGCTATAATGCAATTTGCCTCGGTTGATTTTTTTACAAATATAACTAAAAATTCAAGGGCAAAATGGTCAATTTCATGCCTTTGGTTAAAAATTACAAACCTCATGGGGTATTTGTAATTTTTCAAAACAAGTATTGTAATTATGCCAACCTCAGGGGTGGTGGTTGTAATTTACCCTTATAAGTATGATTGGGTTGTACGATCTCATGTAAACCGTTGATGTAGTTTTTGATTGTATAGTTGTTGAGTTCATATATACTCGGGCTTGGACTGAGTTCGGTTCGGCTTAGTAGGGCCCAATAATTTATGCCTTGGTTTACGATCTTTTAAAGTGTAAAAACTGTAATAGAAGACAATTTAATTATTTTACGGTATTGAAATGTAGTCCACACATGAATATATATGATTGAACAAATTAATTATTTTTGTTGCTATGCTTATTTCATAAAACACATAGAGTGATAACTATATAATGATTTAACCATAACAACAACGTTGTTTATTGTCAATTGTTATCATTATCAGTAATAATTGAGAAGATAAGTACCGTAACAAAATTAAAATTATTGCTACTATAATACTATTTTTCATTTACCACTTGAGTATTTGTCAATAATATTTCTTTTGTGAAGTACAATGTCTTTGATCATGTTGAGATTAATTACCAAAAATAAAAGAAGATCATGTTCAAATTTGTTTATGGGCCATAAAAAGCAAATAAATATCCTAAAGTCTATAGTCTATAATTTTATTCCACAATGTCTAGTTTGTGGGGCCCTTTTTTTGGACTAGAATGCATGTTCCATGCAAATTACTCCCCACTACATCTTGATAACAATCCAATTGGCCTGAAGCTTTGTCTTTTTCAACTAATTTGCATCTTTCATGTTTCTTTTAAAAAAATAAAATAAAATTGATAAAACTAACGAATATTTAACGGAAGAATCGGTGTTTAGGTATTCTTAAATTTGAAGAACTAAGTCTAATAAGAATAAAATATGAGGAATTAAATCTAAATAAGTGTCGTGGTTGAAAGACCAAAAGTAATATTTACCCCATTTAAATACATTCAAACTACATAAATTAATTTAATATCTGAAATTTAAATTAATAAATACGTTAAAACGCCATAAAGAAAGAACGGCACAACTTCATAGTTTCAAGAAAAAGAGCAACGAGGCCCCTTAACTCGAGAGGCATCAAGAATATTTTAAAAATTTAGGGGTCATAATATTAATAATAATAATATCATTATTATTTTCTCATTCAAATAAATTTTGTACTAATTGATGTTTTTATGGGGTCAAAATGTAATTAATCGAAATTATAATTATGTTTCTGAAACAGGAGGTGGCGTCAGCAGGTGGAGGGGCGATGGTGTCACAACCCATTGACGAATTTGTCCGGAGGAATCTTCTCCGAAGGAGGGGAGTGTCCCTGATCAGGCACCGTACGAGGTGGGCACCACTCTCTCCTCTCAAAAGTTGCGTAATCCCGCCATTAACACCGCGCCACGTAGTTGGCGTCTCTTGTTAAGCAAGCGCAGTCGCTGTTCGGAGTGAACTCCTAAGTGTGATTAACTGTGAGCCCGCGCTCAGCTTAGCAAAACCCACCACTCAGCAGCCCTTATAAATACGACCACTCTTTCCCTTTTGTCATTCTTGATTGGCATTGATTTCCAATACGGAGAGGGTCTTGGTGAAGTAGGAGCCTTGCACTCTTAATGCTCCAGAAAAGGTCGAAATTTGTCTTCTTTTTGCACAATTTCTTGTTTTTCTTGCTGATTCTGTTTATTTTCGTGGTGGGTTCTTTGTTGTGATGATTGATGTTGATATTTTGATTGATCGTTCTGTTCTTGGTGAAAAGTGATTGGAATTTGTGGGTTATCATCTTTCTGACATGGAACAGGGTTTTTTCGTGACATTCATTGCAATTTCTGTGTGTAATGTGCTTTCTGGTTTCTAAGTATCTGTGGGAAACAATTTTAAGGTTTCTGTTTATGTTCCGTATGATGTTTAGTTCAGGTATGTTTTTCAGTTGAGGTTTTGTGTTGAATAAAGAAATTGGCTGCAATTTGATTGCTTCTTGCCCTGTTTGTTCTATTTATTGGAGATTTTGTGTTATTTTCGTATGCGATGTTGATTCAGTACTTGGTGATTGAGGGGAAAGAGATGAATTTTCCTACTGAGTCCGGATTGTTGTTGAGGCCAAAAATCTTGTTCGATCCGGTCAAGTCTTCTCAAGTCAATGGGATATGTAATTTATGAGGATCACTTTGTGTAGGAAAGCCTTTGCATTTATCCCTTGACGCGTTAATTGTTTACTTGCATGCACATACATATATGTGATCCTGCATCATGGAGTTGTATATGCATGCATGTGATCATGCCTGAATCAACACATATACGCTCGTATAGATGTGCTTTCATCCAAGAATGCCTAAACATAGATCATACATATTTAAGTATGTCTATGTGTGCGTATGTCATGTGAATGTGTATATTACATAGACATGAGTACAGCTGTAATTATCCTTTTGGCTCGAGTAATCATTTGCCAAAATATTTTACGGGGTTACTGCAATTACATGCCGTGAACTTCAAGTAAATTTTATTAGATGTTCTTGTACGAATTACGGTTACCTTCTTATCTCTATCGTCAAAATCTTATGTTAGATTTCCTATGAGACCACCGTAATTTATGCAAGATTGCACAATCCGCTTCGCAGCTTTCTGTTTTATAATTCACATACTAATGTGACAGTATAATTGTCCATCACAATGTCAAATTGCTATATCTTGCACTGATTCCTTGTCATTTGTGAATCACTTTACGAATTGTGATTTATGGTTATTATCTTATTACAATCTTTGACCTTATCTCTTCTATTTACCTTTTCTTTTTGGTTAAAATCTGTATAAAGCTTCAAGTGTTTCATTGCTTCTATCACTAAACATTTCAGATTGACGTTCTCCATTGACTCGGAATCCCATGTGTCCTCTGCCACAGACGCCTCCTCCGGCTGAAATTGGTTTGTATTGGAGCGATGAACAAATCATTTCATTACTGGATGAGTACAAACCAGGATCCCGTCTCCCAAACAATGTGCTAGCAGATTCTAGCCCTTACCAGTATCCACCCTCAAATTTACCAGGTGAGTTTTGAGGTTCATGCCGTTCAAGATTATGTTATTTGGCATCCTGATTAAAGAAATTCTTGACCATGCCCTTAATGTGACCGCGTTCTTGTGATTCTCTATCTTAATGTTTAAGAAATTGAAGTGATTCTCTCCTATCTGATGTCCAAATCTATGGTCATGGTAGGTTGAAGGTTAAATCACCGTTGATTCAGTATAGCCATCTATGATTTTAGATGGTGTAATCGTTTGCATTCATATACTTTGATGTCAAGCTGTTTTTGTTGTCTTAATCTGCAAATATATACTAGGTACACAAGGAAAGGTTGTTTCATCTCTCATGATGGCTGTCTTAACCTTCTAATGTTCTGTTTCTATGTCTGTTGTGAAACTGATGTGGTTCTTATTGTTCAATTCACGGATTACATATTCTTTTAGTGGTTAAACATTTTGTGTAACAAACAGTGCTATGGACCTATACCTGTGCGCCTGTTAAATCATGATATTCCCAGGATCGATAGTAAAATGATAAAAATGGCAAAATGTTTTCGTCAGCTGACTGCGAATGCTGTTCTTGCAGAAGGAATCTGGTACCTTGTTCAGTCAAATGAGAAAAAAGAATGTGTTGATGGATTCTGGAAAGCAAACGGAGAATCTTGTAAGATTTACTCAAACTCTAAGATAACTGGTTGGAGAACAACCTTAGAATACTTTGAAGGCCGAGACCCTCACGGACAAAGAACTGATTGGCTTATGCAAGAGTACAGGATAACACAAAAGGAATTATGTGATAAAGATAAGCCGAAGGTATGTAAGATGAAAATTTGTCGATGTTTCTATTTTTTTCCAAGTCGTTAAGCCAACATGCCAGTGAATTTGCCGGTTTGGTTGGACATTGTGCAGGAATCCAGATCGCTGTGCAGAGTCTTCCTCTGCAGTGGGCACAAAAGTGAGATGCATCCTTATGACTGCGGAACCGTCATTGGATCAACAAAGATTAATCCGGTTGCGTTAATAGACCCTGAAGATAACATTACGTCCCGTCAAGACTCTAAAAGTGATTCTAAGGTGAGCTGAATAGTGATTTTTGCTCCATGTCTTGTTTACTTTCGGTATAGCTGCTCGGGAGAGCTTTAGATCGTGTTATTTCTCTTCTTTCATTCGCTCACGTGCCCAAGTCTTTTGTAGGAGAAGAGGGACAACGAAGCGGCAGTGCTCCCAGTAACGGCCGATACCAGACCAAACTCTTCTCCGGAAGACTTCTCCGAACTAGACTGTATCTTGAGAGGCGACTACCTGGAATTGAATGATCTAGAAGATCCGGAATCACATTCTTCCAGCTCACAGAACTCAAGCTGTCCTAGCAAGTTGTCTGATGAATACTTCGACTCGTCAGCTTTCTTGCGCGACCTTGAGGAAGAGGTGAACAGTTTCATGCCGCGGAATCAATCTAGTTCAAGATACAGTTTCACCGCATCACTCAGAGCAAACGACGTGATTCTGCAGCCTGCCTCTTCCGGTATATCAAGAACTCCTACTTTTCTCTCTTAACACTCTGGTATTCATATCAAGTTAGATCAACAACACTAACAATATAGTCTAAAATCCGTCTTTTATCCATTAAATTTGTTCTAGGATCTGTACCAAGCAACGTGGTCGAGGACCTGGTAACCGGTTCAACGATCCATGAAACTCCGGCAGATATAAGCGTGCAGGAGCACACTACAAAAAGGCAGAATCCAGAGAGCAGAAACGAAGGCGCTTCAAATTCCTCTAGCACGGGAACACCATCGACCAGCAATAAGAACGCTAAGAAGACAGGTGCAGGAAGAATGAAGAAGCTCAAAACGTACTTCTGCTTTACGACTTTCTGAGTAATTACGTTAGTTGGTTCTCAATCTCGTGGCGAAGCAGTCATCATCCCGTCTTGCCCGTTTGATTGAACGAAGAAGCATACAATTCGATACCGATCAAAATGAAAGAAATGGAAGAGTTGTAGTAATGTTAATTTGTTGATACTTAGGGAAGTTCATAGCTGTTTGTGATGAATTTATATACAGAATAGTCTGTACACTAACTACTAGGCACTGAAAATGTAACCTGTTTGTTTGTGTTTTCATTTCTACTTTTTAATTTTTAAAACAGTAATTATTGTGAAAATATGTTTATTTATAACGTAAAATATATTGATTTGACACGATAATTCAATATAAAATAAAATGCAATTCTATTAATTAATTTAAATTTATTAACATTTCAAACAAAAATTTATACAAAATTGAATCGCATTCCTTGCAACTTCTTGGTATTCATATATGCTGCATCACATGTGTTTGTTCTAGACGATTATATATAAAAAGATTTAAAAAATATAATATATGTTAAATAATTATTTATTACACCAAAAAAACTGGGAAACAGCATGAGAAGACATTTTTGTCATAATTGCACATGTTGTGTGAACATGCCTCTTTTTTTCTATGCATGTTCTCACATATTCTATGGATGGCAGCCGCCGAAATGACGGCTGCGATTGACAACGGGACCATACTTGTATCGACGGCCCAGGATGCTCCGTCGTGGCGGGAAAACTCTTGTTTTTCTTGGAGGGAAAATATTCCTTTTTTTTTCTTTTTCTTTTTTTTTCTTCTCTTTTTGACCTTTTCTTCAAATAAAATATAAGCACAAAAACATTTAGGGGCCCACAAATTTAAATTACTCAAAGTAGGTAGAAATAGAAGAGAAATATACGCAAGAATACGTACATACATACGCTTTGATTTGTACGTATAATTGGTGTCGGATGAGACAAACAACACTGATAAAAGAAGCTGGTTGGTACCCCAGGTGGGACCCACTTCTGCTCCCCCCGTTACGCGGTTATCTCTTTTCTTTCCGTACTTCCATCAATTTTACTAAATTATCCTTCTTATATCTTAACCCAACCGTTAATTATTTCAAAGTATTTAGCTTGAACTAATTTTTTTTTTCCTAAAAGGTAATATCTGTAATATATTAATAAAAGTTTTCAACATAATTTTTAGACATTATGAATATCAATGATGTCGAGAGACGGGTGGCTTAGGCTTATGGGACACTCCAATGATTGGACTTAATATTTCATTGTGGAGATATTAGATTCAAAATTCATTGGGAGTGTGCGTGAGTGGGAAAAAACAATGATGTCGAGAGACGACTTTATATGAGAGCCTCTTTTTTTCGCACTATATAATTTTTCGACCACTTATATGGGACATCATATATCTCTAGCAGTCGACATTTAATCATAAGAAACTTACGTATATATTTTGTAGTCTACAAGCAATCGCAAGTTTTGTTTTTATTTTGTTGTGAATGATTATTAGTATTAAATGTATTTTCAATTTTTAATTTATTTTCTTTTTCTTTTGAATGCATAAAATGTTGAGGAAAATGAGCTGCTAAAAATCTTCATCGTGTTAAAGTCTCGTCTGGATATTATACACAAATTTGAGTGTATTATTATTATCATTGTAATTTGAGTATATCTAAAAAAATGTACCTCAAAAGCATAATTTTGATGCATTAATTCAAAAACAAATGTATACCATATCAAATGAAAATAATCATTAAAGGCATGCTCTACTAATCCACCAAGGGCTATTATGTCATTTTACAAACCCCCATGGACCATAGACCAACAAAGTCAAACGTTCAATCCCTCAACTAATGGTACACTCATCGCCTAGTGAATGATTGAAGAGCCTTCACACCACATGGCCGTCTCTCATTGGTCAGTTTCAGGTCTTCGGGATACACAGCTCTCACACAATAAAAAACAGCAGGAAGATAAAAAACACACACACACGCAAAAGAAAAAAAATCCCGGTCACTCTCTCTATCTTCATCTCTCTTTCTCTATCTCCAGACTGTGTTTTCTCTCTCTAAAAGAATCCAAATTTCCCCCCAAATTCCAGCACCCTTTAGCCAGAAGACCCGATTTTTGGATTCACCAATGAGAGATCTTCCGTTCGGGCCTGGTTTCGTAGCCTGAGGCTCCATAATTCAGTTCATTTTCTTGGGTTTTGGTGGAATTCTGGGAAATGCTGGAAGCAGCAGCAGTGAAGAGCAGTGGCGGATTTTCTTCACACTCGTCGCAGTTACTTAGCTGCGGGGAGAGCAGCGAAGAGGAGCTCTCCGTCCTGCCCCGCCACACGAAGGTTGTGGTGACCGGTAATAACCGTACTAAGTCTGTGTTGGTTGGTCTTCAGGGCGTCGTCAAGAAAGCTGTTGGCCTTGGTGGATGGCATTGGCTGGTAATGTGTTGTACAAAAATTGAGTCTTTTTACTTTTTATGACAATGGGTTGGTTTCTTTTTTTTTTTTTTTTTTTTGGGGGGGGGGGGTTTGGGCTAAAGTTGCTAATTTGGGATTTTTAGCACTTTTAAATGTGCAATTTTTAATGATTAAAGCAATGGGTGTTGTGTGAGTGTTTACGGTGAAAGGATTGTGTGTGAATTGCTGAGTTTGGAATGGGATTTTTGTGTTTCAAGATTTTGGTGTTTTTAGTACCATTTGATCATATAAATGGTCAAATTTTGGTGTTTTGATACAGTTTTAGCTGGAAAGAACATGTCTTCTGAGTGGATTTCATTTCTGGTATTGGTATTTAGTGATTTTATTTGATTGCATGTCTTTTTTTTTTTTTCTCATTTTTATGAGTGGATCTGAACTTATGTGTTCACCATAACATCATCGCGGGAGGTTCAGACAATCCTCTTGTGTGTGTGTTTCTTGGACTAAAATTTCCTTTTTGTTGAGTTACTTCAGACACTTCCTGCAAGTACAACTGAATCTTGATTAATCAACTTTGGCTAATTGCTATATTCCCGGAATTCAGTTGAATAAGTTGTCTTTTATGTGATCTGCTGTCAATTTGTTGAAGATTGCTTCCTACTACTTATGCATTGTTTGGATTCTCCTTCCTTCTATTTGATTTATGGTGACTTCAGTGGATGAACTCAGATTTAATTAAATTTATCATTTTATTATATGATAAGATCCTGTTGACCGAAAAATCTTATCAATCCGGGAAATGGTTTTTGATACAAGGCTGACTGATATACAGGTTCTCACAAATGGGATTGAGGTAAAGCTACAAAGAAATGCCTTAAGCGTCATCGAAGCTCCTACGGGGAACGAAGAAGACGACAACCTCGAATTTGAGCATGTGCAGTGGAACAGCTCGGATACGGGTAAGCTTGAGTTTATCCTCCCGGTTCCTTTTCCATAACGATAACGGACGCTCTTTCTGCATATCAAACATTTTGAAGCTGGTTAGATAGTTTTTCACACTCATTTTATGATTCCTCTGTTCTGTTTTTATGAAACCAAGGAAAATTGTTGTGAATGTCATAACTGATGATTCAATAGCGTTCTATTCACGTCTCTTGGGTGAAATGATAATTTGTATTAAATGGGTTATAGTATAATGAGAGAAAGTTGTTGAGGTTGCTACATGGGATTCTTACAAATTTTGGTATTCATATGCTTTATTCTTTTTCCTTTTTGTCCGGTCCACCATGTAATTGATTGTACATTGTAATTGTGATTTCTAGCATTTGATGATGCTCAAAAGTCGCATAGATCGAGGCATCGTATGCACAAGTCATTCGGGTCATCTAACAAGACTCTTAGCCGGTCCCTCTCTGGTGATGACTCACAGTCGAAAGATTCCGTTTCTATGCAGAAAGGGTCTGCGGTGAGGAGCTTTTACTGTTTTTTCTTTCTTTAAAGAACTAAAAGGCAGCACTTATCTTTGTTGCTTGTATTTATCATAACGAAAACGCTTTACTTTAATATGGCGTCTACAGAAGGTGGACCTCAGCAAACTTGAGATGACGGCACTTTGGAGATATTTGCTCCACTTTAACCTTGTGAGTGGCCCTGGATGACTGACATACATTCAAATTTATACAGTTCACGAGGACATAGCAAGCTCATGTAGTATTCTTTTCACTGATCCGATCCTTTGGTGCTTAGGTGGATGCTGTCCCTAATCCTTCTAAGGAGCAACTCATTGATGTCGTCCAGAGGCATTTCGTCTCACAGGTACGCTAATCTTCATGACATGGCATTACATTGATATCAATCATGTGTAACGAGTCAAACAAAAGGGGAAGAGAATCAAATAGACGTACACAAACTTATACATAGTTTGGAGATCAAGTACGACTGAAGGATTACTCATCAACTGTATGTAAGGAGGACATTGCAAAATTATAAATTCACGTCTTGCCTGCAACAAGTTAGACGAAAATGTTAGGCTTCAATTTCAGCGGTGGTTTGTGTAACATCCTAATCTTTTCACAAAACATACGCATTTGTTGATCTAATCATTTTTTCTTTTGGGGTTCGTGCAGCAATTGGATGAGTCGCAGGTCATCGCAGGGTTCGTGCAGGCTGCCAAGAGACTCAAGACGGTTTGCAAATAACGTACGAGAGATCACACAATCTCTTTGTGATTCACTCCTGACTCTAACCAGTTCCCATCTGCTCCGTTACAATCTGTATGTACGTGTATCCTTTGCGACTATCAGTTTGGTCGAGGAGGTGTAGTTGTTATGTAGATATAACGTAAACTGACCGACCAACGACGCAGTCCTAACAGGCCATCCTTGGTCACAACTTTGGCTGAATGTTTTTGTTAACTGTGAGGGACTTTCCTTGAAAATGTATAGTCCTGTTTAACGAATTCTTGAATGATCATTCAACCTGCTGGCGAACATGAGGATTTGTTCCTTTGTAAGTTTAGATATATTTGCATTGTCTCCTAAAAGAAAAAAAGGTATATTTTGTAGGAAAACTTTAACTGAATTAATTTTGGTCGAATCAAAACAATCATAAAATAAGTATCATGGAATTGATTACTTTTATTGAATTATACACTAATCAGACAATAATTGTATTGCACTTGTCTTATAATTTATTTTCTTGCACTTGTCTTATAATTTTGGGATCGTGGGAAAAGAGAAAAGTTGTTAAAGACCTAATTATGATGATAGATTCTTTCTGCCTGAGTCCGGACCAAACATCTTTTGCTGCCTTCTTGCAGTAACACACTACAGAACAAAAGGCTGATTGAGAGGGTCTGAATACCCGGTTGCTTGGAGCATCCGATGTTAGATTTTGATTTCAAAGTTCTTTATTAAATATTTGAAGAATCATTTTTAATGTTACAAATTCTAAAAAGTAATAATAATTCAAAATTTTAGAAGCGTCTAAACGAGTGCTTTTAATTGCTTTGATGTTTTGTGCGTAAATTTGAGATAATTTTTTAGTAGTTTCTTCTTATAATAATGACTCTTACCGTGAGTGTGAGCTTGAGTACTATGGATGTTGATATAGAATTTATTTTGATAATAGTTTCTTATTTATTCATTTCTTTTTTAAAGTAATCATTGATTTGAAAGTATTACTGAATTAATTTTATAATTTAAACGTAAATAGTAAGCAAACAAACACAATGATTATCAAATCACTTCAACAAATTCAAACACCCAAAACACTTCTTGTCCACAAGTACTAAATTTGCGCCGTTATTTACTGAAAAATAATCACTCGTTGAAATCTTGGCCAAAGTAACCCCATTACTAGTGGAATTCATTAGTGGCGTGAGGAAAAGTTAGTTCAAACCTGACTCGATCAAATTTAAATTAATTAGATAGCAAATGTAATATACTTGTCGTGTGATTGATGTATTATTAAAGAAAAGTGATCAATGTATCTTACTTGCTCTGTAATTGATTTGTTCGATCAAACCTGATTCGAACAAAAATTTTTCAGTGGGTAATTTGGCTTTTAACTCTAATTTTTCCCGACTAATTCTTGATTTTGAGACGATATAGCGATTTGATGGGATGTTGCTTTGGACATTAACTAGGGTGGTTGTGGTCCTAAATTATCCATCAATTTTGGACAATTAATGTTGTTTATATGTAGTTAGAGGGCCATAGGTGATGCCTTCAAACTTCTTTTTAGCACGTGGATTCATCAACTCAGTCAATACATTTGAATATAACAAGTTTATTTAATATCCTAATAATTCTAATCAACGAATACGTTCAAATAAAATAAATAAAAGAGAATTGCAATTTTTGTTCTTTAACTTTGTGGGTGGCAATTTTGGTTTTGCACGGATTAATTTTTGTAATTTAATCCTGTAACTTTAAAAATTCGGCAATTTTGATCTCATTTGGGCGAAAGCCCCAAGTTTAAAGTTACGTGCCCAGCACATGCGTTTTTCCAACGAACAAGGATCAAAATTGCCAATGTTTTAAAGTTATAGGACTAAATTGTGAAAATTCGTTTTTTTTAGTCCATTTGTTTATCACTGCCCTCGGCACTCTCTATGCTAAGGACACATTGATTTGTAGGGTTTGAAAATTATATTTTTATGTCTCAATTTTTTTGAATTATAGACTTTATTAATTTGTTTCTCGAAAGGGTAAAAGGTAGGTGAATTTTTAGTAAAAAGTAATATTTTTATATTCTACTTTTTCAACACTATCATCGCCAAACCCCATATCGGGGGCATGTTAATTTGCGAAACTTGAAAAATATATTTTTAAGGCTTTAAGTTTGTCAATTAAAATGCATTATTATTTTATTTTCTCTATGAATAAAATATTGTGGAATTTTCACCAAAAAAATATGATTTTTTATAGTCTATTTGCTCAACACTTTCCTGAACACACCCCATGTTGGGGGCATGTTGGATCTGCAATGCTTGAAAATTTAAATTTTTATGCATCTAATTTTTTCAACACAACCCTCACCAAACTGGAGGCATGTTGATTTATTGAACTTGAAAAATATATTTTTAAGACTCTATTTTTCAACTGTAAACGTTATTATTAATTTATTTTCTTTATGAGGAGTAAAAAAAGTGAACTTTCAGCCAAAAAAAAATATGAGTTTTTTTAGGAAAAAATTGCAATTTTTATCCTTTAATTTAGGGGATGGCAATTTTGTCATGTACAAATTGATTTTCGCATTTTAGTTCTGTAACTTTGAAAATTTGATAATTTTGGTCCCATCTCGCCGAAAAGTCCTAAATTGTCAAGGTCATGTGCCTGACACATCCCTAATTATCAAAATGATCCAAAATTTTAAAGTTATAGGATTAAAGTGCGAAAATCGTATAGGACCAAAATTGTCATACCCTCTAAGTTACAGGACGAGAATTACAATTTTCCTAAAAAATAAACAATAAATTAGTAACCACGACTTAACTGTGAGATCTCAACCTTACTAATCGATTGACGTGTATACACGATGTCGTAAAAATGAAATTTATTGGTTTAAATCTCAATACATACTAATAATGCGCATTAACTCATTCGCCTACTTTGTTAGTTTAGGCTTTATTGCCCATTGATCATCGGATTAAATGTGTTTGAGTGTTTGTTCTCATTCAATAATAATAATAATAATAATAATAATAATAATAATAATAATAATTACTCTTCAAATAATGTTGTACATGCGACGATATCATCATTGTACTGAAGCATATTATGTGATGTGGGTAAAAATCGAATTGATGTAATGAAGGTCTCTTTTTTTCTCCCCTTTGAGAGACGATTACATGTGTATTTATAAGGATTTTTTCCCTGTTGCGACCATCACGTGCAGCCTCTTTTACGAGCACGTCCTAGACTTCTTTTACAGAAATGAGGGATGAACCTTCTTTCTAATTAGATCTCCTGGTAGATTTAGATTGGCTTGTAGATCTTTGCGAATTTCCTCATAGGCTTTCTCTGATTGCTTCATATATCCTTAGTGAGTTCCTTCGTAGGATTCCTGGAGTGACCTGCGGATTTTCGAGGTGGGGGGAGAAGAAACAAGGTCTCCTCATACGAGGCTGCCCTCGTATGAGGCTGTCTTATTCATACATGGAAGCTCCTCCTTTGTTTTCTTATTCTCTTCTAGGAGCGTGGACCCAGATCTTATGCCTTTGTTTTCGAACCTCGTTCTCGTGGATTAAACCTGGATTTTTTAATAGAAAAGATAACAAAGAAAGAAAACGGGTGGAGCTTTATACGAGGGGTTCTTTTATCCCACATCATTATGCAATATGAACTACATAAACAAAATGTAAGAAGGATCAAAATTAATCTAATATTTAGGGATTGTGGCTAATTTGGTTTCAATCTTGATGATGGCAATTTGGGTCATTTTTGGTCCCTCAATTATGCCACTTATCCATTTTTGGTCCCTCATGGTTCCTGCTCATCAAATTTGGTCCCTCAAGTTTAAAGATTTCATCACTTTTGATCCCTCCGTTAAGACTAACGGAATTCTAAAAAAGGAAAAAAAAGGAAAAAAAAAAACACAATTGTGCTTAGAGGATTTGAACTTCGGTCTTGCAAACAACACTAAGAGTCAAACCAATATACCAAGTCTACTTTTCAGCAAATTACCCAAATTTTACTTAGACCACTCTCAAGTAGCATTGTATTAATCACAAATTAGCAATAAGATTCGAAGTTTTTTCTTTTCAAACCCTAGCAGTGTGTGGCGATGAGGGAGCAGCAGCAGCAGCGTTGTCGAAAGCAGCAACAACCGTGACGACGGAGAGGAGATCCATGGTGAGGAAGAAAGATTCACATCCTCAAACCCCAAAATATGGTAAGTTTATGTTGAAATTTGAGATTTTTTTGCTGCAAATTTTGAGATTTTTTTGCTAAAATTTGTAACAGTGGGCTCACAGATGTTTTGGATAAGTAAATTTTGGGTGACTAAATTATCAAGTATTAGATTTGGTCCAGTGGTATAACTATTGTTTTGTTACACAAATGACCCGAGTTCAAATCCTTCCAAGCACAATTGTATTTTGTCTTTCTTTTTTAGAATTCCGTTAGTTTTAACGGAAAACTTAACGGAGGGACCAAAAGTGATGAAATCTTTAAACTTGAATTCAAATCCTTCCAAGCACAATTGTATTTTGTCTTTCTTTTTTAGAATTCCGTTAGTTTTAACGGAAAACTTAACGGAGGGACCAAAAGTGATGAAATCTTTAAACTTGAAGGACCAAATTTGATGAGCAGGAAACATGAGGGACCAAAAGTAGATAAGTGGCATAGTTGAGGGACCAAAAATAATGTTTACCCATGGTAATTTCTTTCTGAAGGAGATTCTATAGTAATAACGGGTACTAGGGGTGGCAATATGAATCGAAATTCAAGATTTCAATTCAACCCATATAATTTTGGGGTACGTTGATTTTAACATTTCTTAATATGGGTTCAGTATAATTTTATCTAAGTACATTTAAATAGATTGTGGATGTTATATGGGTTATTCATATTTGATTCTTGTTTTGGTTCTTTCTCTTTGAAAAAAAACCTGGCTAATGAATCAACAATGAAAAAATGAAAGCAAAGTATACTCAAAGAAAGCCACCTTGACTTACTGTTTTTCCTTCTCATTTACACCATTGTTAAATACACCTATTTTCTGTGTTTGTTTTTCTGTTAGGGATAATTATACTCCCCTTCTTTGAAGTTTGGTGATTACACGTAAATTTTCTGTGGTTTAAAAAATTACATTTAGTATTCCTGATTATAAAAGATGACAAGACCTTCTTACAAAAACAATCAATTTACCTTTCTATCCATAATATGTGGCTAAAAAAACTAAAAAAGAACATGAAAATTTGAAAGACTAAAAAGACAAAATTGATGTCCTATATGTGTAGAAATGAACAGACGCTTTAAACTAAAAAAACAAAATTGCAGGGAATTTTTTCTGCTATTAAAATATCACAAGAGATGTAAATATTATATTTATGTTATTATAGTGATATGTTTTTACGATGGAGTTATCAGAAAATATGTCTTCTAGAATATTTAGTTAAATTACATACTATAGTGTATATATATATATATAGTTTTTTAGTGTAT
This sequence comes from Sesamum alatum, assembly GCA_034509735.1. NCBI lineage: Eukaryota > Viridiplantae > Streptophyta > Magnoliopsida > Lamiales > Pedaliaceae > Sesamum > Sesamum alatum. The sequence goes on along the minus strand of JACGWO010000002.1, from coordinate 9,181,156 downwards.
AAATATGTTCAAAATAAAAATAGTGTATATATATATGTTAAGAGTTAAATTTATTTTGACCGATCTAATTTATTTATTAATTAATAGTTATTCTATATAATAATACTTTAAATATATTAAATATATTACACTATTTACTCTTATAATTTAATTTAAGAACAACTCACATGCATAAGTGTGTGAAATACATAAGGGTAGTTTGATCAAAAGTATATTTATTTGACTTGCAATAAGTCAACCAAGGGCGAAAATAGATTTTCATTCAATTTTTCTGCTGATATCAACAAATTTTGTCAATTTTATGAATTGAAGAATTCATTTTTTGGATGTAAATAAAAGTAAGGGTACTAGACGTAATTTTTCAAAGCACAAGAAATTTGCATGTAATTACATCAAACCTCAAAGGATGGGACCGTAATTATCCCTCTCTTTTATTTGTGTTGCAGTACTTCTCTGGACATGGCCTTTTTGTTTATTAATTATTGGGCCTAAAGAACGTCTTAATTGGAAAAAACACATAAGATGGACCTGAAGAAAGGGTGTGCTGCTAAAAGCTGGCCCAATCTCCATCTCCACAAACATATTAGAATTGTTTCCTAGCCCAATTCATTTCGCTACACGTGTTCAATCACGTGACACTGAGGCTCAATTTGACCTGATTGTTACATAATTGATTCCGAAATAATTTATTTTAAAAATAGCAATTATGAATTTAGATTCATAACTTTATAATTGAATATACAAATGCGAATTGAATATAAATTTTAAAATTAACCCCATAGTTAAGGTCAACGAAGGAATCCAAAAACTATTTTATTAAATATAATGAGTAATTAGATGAAATTATTTTTGACATGATTAAAAAATTATAAAATGTAGCTTTTATCTAAACATTGTTTTGATGGGAATTATTTTTAAAAGTGATTATTAAAAAATTTAAACTAAAGAACACAAGAAATTATGTTCGCACTCGAAACACAAGTTTGATCTACCCAACCACGGGTCCAAAAGAGCCCAAATATACTTATAAATTCAATTGTAAATTAACCACCATCCTCATAAACAGACATATTTCCCAATACTCATAATCTATTTTATTTTGTTCAACTAGCCATTATCATTTATCTAAGGGTAAATTACATCCACCTCCCCTGAGATTTGGTCTTATTACAAATACTTCCTCATTATTTAAAAAATTACAAATACCCTCCCTGAGGTTTATAATTTTTAACCAAAGGCCTAAAATTGACCATTTTGCCCTTAAAATTTTTTATTAAAATTATAGAAAAATCAACCGAGGCAAATTGCATAATTGCTCCTCTGTGTAAAAAATTTAAGAAACCTCTCCCTGCGTATTATAGTCCATAAATTTTTACGAATTGAATAAGAAATAATTCAGTGCATAAGGACATTTTGATCATTTTACTCATAAAAATGGATGAAAATGGGTTATTTATTAGATGATTACAAACCTCATGGAAGTATTTATAATTTCTCAAACAATGAGAAGATATTTGTAATTATGCTAAACCTTAAGAGAAGTAGCTGTAATTTATCCTTCATTTAAACATGCACATATGCAATTTCTAGTATCCCCAAAAGATATATGGATAAGCCTTTTTTTTCCCAATAAATCTTATATATATATATATAAAACAAAAATGAATAATTATAAATGGATGTTGGATTTGTGCGTAGACCCTCATACCTTTGCCTTTTTACCCCTACATTACAATGGGGCTGTTTCAATCGTTACTTTTTCGTATCAACGTATCATTTATTACATTATTCAATACATTTAAATTCAAGTGATGTTTTAACACATCAACAATTTGAATTAACATATTTTTTAAACGAAATAAATAAACAACAAACTACTGTAGAAGTAAATATACACATACTCATGGAACTCGAACTCATAAGATCTCCACCTTACTAATCGAGCAAAATCTCGTTAGCAATCTATTACTATATATTAAGCAACCATTCCTAAACCATAATTGTTTTTCAGGTTCATCGCCACTAATCAGTTTCTTATCCCACTTTAATTATTTTTTATATTGATCTTAACTCATTATTTAATGAGGTTTCTTATATATTTGAGGCTTAAATGCATTTTTCGTTCTGTATTTTTCGCATTTTGGTGTTTTAGTCATTTATTTTTTTAGGGTAGCAAATAGGTCCTGTAATTTTTTTATTTTTTGCGATTTTGGTCCTTTAATCATCGGAGTTTGCAAATGTTACCGAAATTTTTTTAAATTTGCAACTTTTGTTCCCATTGGTCAAATTTCTGCCAGCATGGGACCAACTTTTCATCCTATATCTTTTAAGCGTTTTAATCATTTATCTTTCTAATATAGCAAATAGGTCCTGTAACTGATAATTTTTCGCGATTTTGGTCCATTAAATTGACCAATGGGAATAAAAACTCCAAATTAAAAAAGAAATCCGGCAATATTTGCAAATTCCGGCGACTGAAGGACCAAAATTGCGAAAAATTAAAAAATTACCGGACCTATTTGCTATCCTAAAAAGATAAAGGACTAAAATATCAAAATGCAAAAAGTAGAGGACGAAAATTATATTTAATCTTATATTTGATCGATGAATCATAAGTTGATTAAGGTGGCATAAGTTGTGCTTAAATCTAAGCGACAATTTGGCTGAGTTTATAAACTTTTAAAATGTATTATGAATATTTTGAAATTTAAAAAATATAAGATTTGAGTAAAGTTTAAAAAGATAAGCTTATAATAATGTAATATCATAACAATAGAAAATAATTTAATTTAGTCGTTTTGACATTTGTCTCATGAACATAAATCAGAGTTTTATTTTATTTTTCACGTAGTAAATATCTTAGCAAAATCAATTTATCAAAAGATGGTGCAAATCAGAGCAGGAGGTCCGACCCATCTATCTATTAATATATATATTTGAAAGCGGTCTTTTGACCAAATATTTTAATTTTAACCAAAATTCTAATTTTCTAGAATTTTAAATTTTTTTTATTATATAAAATATTCATAGAGGTCAGGGGTTCGAACCCCTGTGAATTCTTTTTATTATAATATATATTCTTAGAGGTCATGGGTTCGAACCCCTGCAAATTCTTTTATTATAATAAATATTTCTAAAGATCATAGGTTCGAACCCCAATGAATTCTTTTTGTCATAATAAATATTCTTAAAGGTCATGAGTTCGAATCCTTTCGAATTCTTTTTATTATAATAAATATTCCTAGACGTCATGGGTTCGAACCCCTGCAAACTCCTTTTATTATAATAAATATTCCTCGAGGTCATGGGTTCGAATCCCTGATAATTTTTTTAATTTTGATAAATATTCCTAGAGGTCATGTGTTCGAACCCCTGCGAACTCCTTTCATTATAATAAATATTCCTATAGGCTATGAGTTCGAACCCTTGCAAAAAAAATTTATTATAATAAAAATTCATTAGAGATCATGGGTTCAAACCCCTGCGAATTCTTTTTATTATAATAAATATTACTAGAGGTCATGGATTCGAACCCCTGAGAATTTTTTTATTATAATAAATATTTCTAGAAATTGTGGCACGCGTAAAACTAATTCCGGTCATATTTATTATTTTTATTTTATATTATGAGAAAATAAATATTTTTATTTTTTTTCCTGAAAACCCCTATCAAATAAAAAATTATTATGTCGTTCACATTATATCCAAAAAACAACTTTAAAAGATATTGTAAACGCCAACTTGATTTTCAAGTGAAAAATCTAGGCCCATCAAAATTATTCAAAATTACTTTGGTATCATTAATTGTTATAATCATTTAATGATTTGTCACCCATAAAAATTCATCACAAAAATATTAAATTATGAGGAAAAAGATCATCATAGAAATATATAAATTTAGTTGACAAAAGTTATGCACACAACAAATTAAATAATTCAAGATAAATCAAGAAAATATAAATGTCATCCACAAAATTATAAAATCATGAATATCAATAAAATAATAAAAAAGTATACCAAGATAGTTTTTGAATATCAATTATATAATTTTTGAGCGCTTAATAATTTTCTATCATAATTGTATGTCATCCAAATTATAGAATTTTGTTAACTAATCATTGATATAAAATGCTATTTAAAGGTAGTTAAAAAAAAAAGGATCAATTGCATATTCAAAATCATGTGAGTCATACTACCCATTCATTTGTCAATTTAATATATAGTTTCAGTAAAAATTTGATATGGTAAATTTGTATAAATATGTAAATGACGTTATTTTGCATTTGCATAAATAGTGAAATTCTTAAACTGTTTTAATGTTATATATAGCTTTATATTTATAAGACACATAAGTATTTTCTATTTATATTCATTATATATAAAATAAATTTATTTAATATTCATTATATATACAAATTAAATAAACAACTATCTATCTATCTCTTCTATTAATATATATATATATATATATATATATTTAAAGGCGGTCTTTTGACCAAATATTTTAATTTTGATCAAAATTCTAATTTTTTAGAATTTTAAATTTTTTTAATTATACAAAATTTTCTAGAGGTCAGGGGTTCGAACCCCTGTGAATTCGTCTTTATTATAATAAATATTTCTATAGGTTATTGATTCGAATACCTGCAAATTTCTTTTATTATAATAAATATTTATAGAGGTCATAGGTTCGAACTCCAACGAATTCTTTTTATCATAATAAATATTCTTAAAGGTCATGGGTTCGAACCCCTTCGAATTCTTTTTACTATAATAAATATTCTTAGATGTCATGGGTCCGAACCCCTGCGAACTCCTTTTATTATAATAAATATTCTTCGAGGTCATGGGTTCGAACCCCTGAGAATTTTTTTTTATTTTAATAAATATTCCTAGAGGTCATGTATTCGAACCCCTGCGAACTCCTTTTATTATAATAAATATTTCTAAAGGTTATGGGTTCGAACTCTTGCGAATTCTTTTTATTATAATAAAGAATCCTAGAGATCATGGGTTTAAACCCCTGCGAATTCTTTTTATTATAATAAATAATACTAGAGGTAATGGATTCGAACCCCTGAAATTTTTTTTATTATAATAAATATTTCTATAGGTTATTGGTTCGAATACCTGCGAATTTGTTTTATTATAATAAACTAGAATATGTGGCGCGCGTAAAACTAATTCCGGTCATATTTATTATTTTTAATTCATATTATGAGAAAATAAATATTTCTATATATATTTTTTTTTTGAAACACCCTATCAAATAAAAAATTATTCTGTCGTTCACATTATATCCGAAAAATAACTTTATAAAATATTGTAAACGCCAACTTAATTTTCAAGTGAAAAATCTAGACCCATCAAAATTATTTAAAATTACTTTGGTATCATTAATTGTTATAATCATTTAATGATTTGTCACCCATAAAATTTCATCACAAAAATATTAAATTATGAGGAAAAAGATCATCATAGAAATATATAAATTTAGTTGCCAAAAGTTATGCGCACAATAAATTAAATAATTCAAGATAAATCAAGAAAATATAAATATCATCCACAAAATTGTAAAATCATGAATATCAATAAAATAATAAAAAAGTATACCAAGATAGATTTTGAATATCAATTATATAATTTTGAGCGCTTAATAATTTTCTATCATAATTGTATGTCATTCTTTACATAGAGAATTGGTGACAAATGAATTGAAGATCCAAATTATAGAATTTTGTTAACTAATGATTGATATAAGATGCTATTTAAAGGTAGTTAAAAAAAATGTATATTCAAAATCATGTGAGTCATACTACCTATTCATTTGTCAATTTAATATATAGTTTCAGTAAAAATTTGATCTGGTAAACTTGTATAAGTATGTAAATGACTTTATATTGCATTTGCATAAATAGTGAAATTCTTAAATTATTTTCGTGTTATATATAGTTTTATATTAATAAGACACATATAAGTATTTTCTATTTATATTCATTATATATAAAATAAATTTATTTAATATTCATTATGTATACAAATTAAATAAACATATACATATATTTGAGGACATACTTATTGGTATTTATATTATTATTAATCACCTTTGCATCAAAAAATGCAATACAACTTATGGCGTCATCAGTCAATTTGTTCGATATACTTGTATATATTTCTTATGATTGTCAATTTTTACAATTTTTATAACACAAAATTTCTATAATGCACTTTAAAAATATTGTTCATTTGACATTCACTTAATTCAAAAAATCTTATAAAATATAAATTTAACTAGAATTAAATTAAATACGTGCATAGCACAGGTCACACGCTAGTTAATATATATATATTTGAAGGCGGTCTTTGATCAAAACCTTCAATTTTGACGAAAATTTCTAATTTTCTAGAATTTTGAATTTTTTTATTATGATAAATATTCTTAGAGGTTAGGGGTTCGAACCCATGCGAATTCTTTTTATGATAGTAAATATTCCAAGAGGTCATGGGTTCGAACCCCTGCGAATTCTTTTTATTATAATAAATATTTCTAAAGGTTATTGGTTCAAATCCCTGTGAATTCTTTTATTATAATAAATATTTCTAGAGGTCACGGGATCGAACCCCTGCCAATTTTTTTTATAATAATAGATATTCCTAGAGGTCATGGGTTCGAAACCCTTCAAACTATTTTTATGATAATAAACTCTAAACTGTGGCACGCAGTACTTGTGCACATAACTTTTAATAAAACTTTTATTTAATTGAATCTCATAACTTATTCCAGTATTTTAAAATTATCATTGCCTTGCGACTTCACATATAAAAATTGTTTGATAATTTTTTCAAATGCATTAATATCAATACAACATTATACTCAAATTAAATTAAAAATTAAAACTTTATAGAATATTTGTTATATTGACAATGACGATTATAATTACATGCAACACAACTAATAATATGTTATTTTTATTTTGATTAATAATAAACTTAAACAAAATGGGAGTAAAATTAATTTTTGAGTACATGTAATTGCATGGAATTAATTTTCCAAAGAAACTTAATTGAATAGAGTTTGGAAGTTGAAGGGCATTTTTGGTATTACAATAATTTGGTGTACTAGTATACAAACTTTCACTTTGTGTCTATAAAATCCATTCTCTTTATAATAGTATAGATATTCCTAGAGGTGATGGATTCGAACCCCGGCACTGCTTGATTTTTAATATTTTTTTATTAACTTAATTTGCTTTGATAGTTCATGTATATGTGATTTTTTTGTGTTAATAGGATCTTCAAGTCCACAAAAATAAAAAAATAATAATAATAAAATTACTCAAGCAGGTATGAAATTTTTTCTATTGGTTGATTTTTTATTATCTTATTTTGTATTGTAGTTCATGTATATGTAATTTTTGATGTATTAATTCTAGAATTTTGAATTTGAAAAGTTAAAAACTGATCTTTTAACTATAATTATACGTTAAGTTGTTCAATTTTGTTAAGGACAGGGTGTGGGCTAGGACGGGGGGTGGAATTCGAAAGTTTTATCTCAAGCAGGGAAGGGGGTGTTAATCAAGTCCATTTTACAATCATTACCAACATATGCTATGTCATGTTTCCTTCTCCCGTACAAGTTAGTACATGAGTTGGAAGCGGCGGCATCAGAGTTTTGGTGGCACAATCAGGGGGATAGATGTATTCATTGGGTAGGGTGGTATAAGTTATGTCGGCCGAAGGTGAAGGGGGGTTTGGTATTTCGTTCTTTAAGAGAATTTAATGTTGCTCTCTTGGCTAAACAGGGGTGGAGGATTCTAACACGTCCGAATTCTCTCTTGAGTCGTGTGTTAAAAGCAAAATATTTTCAGCATTGCTCATTTTGGGAGGCGACATTGGGAAGGAGACCGTCGTGGACGTGGAGGAGTATGCTTGCAGCCAGGAATTTATTAGAAGAAGGATGTATCAGATTGGCTAGCAATGGGGAAGGGAATGCTGAGAGTTGGGGCTGGAAGATGCAGAAATCAGGGCAGTTCACAGTGAAGAGTGCATACAAGTTGGCAATGGAAATTAAGGAACGGAACGAAGCGTCGACCTCAGCTGCAGAGGGTTGTTTACAGCAGCAGGGTGGGACGCTTTGGGCTGTGATTTGGAGTTCTAAAGCGCCTCCCCGAGTCTGTGTGTTTATGTGGCGTTTGTGCAGGGAAGCGGTGCCAACGTGGGAGAATCTGGCTCGACGGAAACAAGGGATTGATACGGTGTGCAGTGCTTGTGGAGCTGAGGTTGAATCCTGCCGTCATGTGATGTTGGATTGCCCAGTGGCAAGGCAATTATGGGCATTAGCGCCGATACCTTGGAGGTATGTTTCTCACTGGACAGGGGTGGTTCTTGAGTGGGTTGTACATGTGGTTAATCATATTAGTGCTGCTGATAGAGAGCTGTTCTTCCTCATGTGTTGGACAATCTGGAAACTGAGATGCAAAAGAGTAATGGAAGGAAATATGCCGGATAGACTGTCATATTGGCGACAATCGGTGACGTTTCTGCATGGATACCAAAATCTGCGTGCTCAAGTATATACGATTGGTGCCTAGTCTCTTATGCTGTGAGGGTTTATTTGATTTATGTAATCTAGTTCTGTTAGTGTGTTGAGCTTGTGCTTTGTTGATTTTTACACTTTGTGGACTCTGGTTGTAAACTCTGTTTGTTGTTTGTTGGTTTATGTTATAATATCATCGCCTTTAAAATCAAAAAAAAATTATACGTTAAGTTTTGTTGCATGGTTATCTTTCTATTTTTTAAAAAATAATTGTTCATAATAGTAATTTTATTATTTTTAAATCATTTTATAATTGAGTAATAATATATTTATATATATAGTAAGATAAGTTTCTTATAATAAGCTGTTGTTGTTAGTTTTAAAGCTTAAAAATCTTTTGTGATGTTTTTCAATGTCATATTAATGAGCTAATTTCCTATCAATCTTATAATTAGATCTATTTCATCACAAGTATAATTTGCCAGCAAGAAGAATTTAATATTCAATAATGCTAATTGTTTTATTTTAATCAAATTAACCAAAATCAGTTTTCACAAGGTACCTAAAATATAATAATTATACCATACATTTAATTTGTATGTAATATTCATTTTTATGATAACTAGCATTTGTCCAATTATATCATACATTTATTTTGTATGGAAAGTTCATTATTATATAACTAGCATTTGCTCCGTGCGTTGCACTGTGACAAACTTTTTGCATAAAACTAATTCGGCCATATTTATTATTTTTAATTTATATTATGAGAAAAGAAATATTTCTTTATTTTTTCTGAAAAAAACCTATCAAATAAAAATTTCTTCTCTCATTCAAATTATATGCGAACAACAACTCTGAAATATATTGTAAATGCCAACTTTATTTCAAGTGAGATATATTTTTCTCTTATAATATTTTTATAAAAATCTGAACGCATAATTATTCAAAATTACTATGGTGTCATTAATTGTTATAATTATTTAATGATTTGTCACCCATAAAATTTCATCACAAAAATATTAAATTATAAATAAAAAGATCATGATAGAAATATATAAATTTAGTTGACAAAAGTTATGGGCACAACAAATTAAATAATTCAAGATAAATCAAGAAAATATAAATGTCATCCACAAAATTGTAAAAATATTAATATCAATGAAATAACAAAAAAAGTATACTAAGATACATTTTGAATATATCAATTGTATAATTTTGACCGCATAATAATTTTTCTATCATAATCTTACGTCATTCATTACATGCAGGATTAGTGACAAATGAACTGAAGATTCAAATTGTAGAATTTTGTTATTTAATCATAGATATAAGATGCTATTTAAAGGTGGTTAAAAAAAAAAAAAGAGGATCAATTGCATATTCAAAATCACGTGAGTCATATTACCTGTTCATTTGTCAATTTAATATATAATTTCAATAAAAAATTTATATGGTAAATTTGTATAAGTATGTAAATGACTTTATATAGCATTGCATAAATAGTGAAATTCTTAAATTGTTTCTATGTTATATATAGCTTTATATTAATAAGACACATATAAGTATTTTCTATTGATATTCATTATATATAAAATAAATTTATTTAATATTCATTATATATACAAATTCAATACACATCTATTAATATATATATATATATTTGAGAACATACATATTGATATTTATGGCATCATCAGTCAATTTGACGATATCCCTTTGTATACATTTCTTATGATTGTAAATTTTTATAATTTTATAACACAAAAATTCTATAGTGCACTATAATTGGAAAAGAAAACATAATTTTATTTCAAAATATTGTTCATTTGACATTCGCTTATTTGACATTTGCTCCCGAACAGAATTTTCCGTTAATTCTGTGCAAGACTCTGCCAAATGTGAGAAAAAATTTTAACTACCAAATGTGACCAAATTTATAACAATTTTCTGCTAACAATTTAACGGAAAATTCCATTTAGGATCAAATGTGAGAAAAAATGGAAGAAATGACTAAATATAAGACAAATTCAACAAATGAGCCCAAATCAAAAAAGATTCTAAAATATGGGACAAAAAATGTAATGTTCCCTCATTATCGTTAGGTCTAGTTCATTACATCATTTATTCATAATATTTAAATTAAAAAATTATTCAATATATACGAGGTAAATTTTATTTTAGTTCTGGACATTTAATTTTAAATTTAAAATAGTTTTTTTTTAACTTATTTCATATTAATTTTTCTAGTAGGTGATTATTTTATATTACCCTGATAATTTATTTTAAGAAAATCATTTTAGTACGTCTTTCATTTTATATTTCTAGTTGCAATTTGGTCCATATCACATAAATTTAGAAGTAACCATTTTAATTGAAATTTTATCATTGTACAATTATTCAGATAATAACGTGATTAATGACATATTAATATAATTGTTATGAGTTTAATGAACTTCTTGAATTTTACAAATTAAAAAATGTTTGAATAAATAAGTTAGAGAAAGAAAAGTTTAAATAAAAAATAGAGCAAAAATATTTAAATAAAAACTTCTAAACATAGATCAACAATAATAAAATAAATATGTTAGCTAAAATGTTGAAAAATGGAGGTATAATTAAACCCCTTTTTTATTCATCAAGTGTTTTTTTATTTGAAAAGCACAGGAAGTTCATTAAATTTATAAAAGTTATGTTTATATGTCATTGATCAAGTTATTATTTGAGATCTTAAATCATTTTTCAATGATAAATTCTTTTAATTAAAACGGTTATATTTTTCTAAATTTATATGCCAAGGGTCAAATTGTTATTGAAAGTGTAAAGTAAAATATTTTTTGATAAAAGGGAGAAAGTTTTATTAGGGTAGTATGAGAAAATTACTCACCGGAGGAATTAATTTGAAGTAAGTCTGAAAGATATGAACTATTTTAAAGTGGAAATCAAATGTCATGATTTAAAATGAAGTTTTCCCGCCAATGGAACCTAACTTAATAGGCGAAGCTGAGCCCCCGTTATTAAATGATCATGGGTTCAAACCCGACCAAGGTGTAGGTTGTTATTTTACTTTAATAGTAGTTATCTTTATACTTTGATACTAGTTATTGATTAGATGTAGATATTTGATATTGATATTGATAATTAGTATATTGATTGTAGAATTGCCAGTTTTCAATATTATCGTAATAAGCTTATTCCAAAAAAAGAAATACCCATTAAATATATCAATATTTTCAAATCAAATGTATACGTGACAAATACTGCAATTTATTTGAATAGAGTAGACTTTATCTAAATAAAACATCATACAAGCAAGAAAAAATAAATAAATATATGCAAGTTTCAATTACTATACTCTCTAGTAGATACAATGGCAAAAGTTTGCCATATATGACGAATTCCCACTAACTTCTGCAGAATAGTTCCATTGCAAATGATGCCAACAAGTTGAATGGGGAATACGATTTATAAAATTAACAAATATTTATAAAATTCTGTAAAAAAAATAAGAATAAAATTTGGTATAAGTTTTTAGGGTTTAATGTAACTTACTTCCCTCTTATATTAAAAATGAGCAAATTACTTCCCTAGTTATGAATTTTTTTTAGCAATTTACCTCTCTATATTTTTCAAAATGGAGCAATTTACCTTCCTAGATAGAGAGGTAAATTGCTCTATTTCAAAAAACACAGGGAGGTAAATTGATTCATTTTAAAAAAATACAGAGAGGTAAATTGCTATTTTATTTTTTATAAGGGGTAATTTGCTCATTTGTAATATCACAAGGGGGTTGCTTGCATTTTTCCCAAAGTTTTTAGTATAATATAAAGTTCTTCCTAATTTTATAACTTGAAAATCATACGTTAAAAAAAAGAATAAAATTCGATTCATTACTATATCATCCACTACATTCAAACTCGAATACTATTTTAATATATCAATATTTCTAAATCAATAAATATATTCAAAGTAAACAAATAAACAAGACACTGTTATAAAAAATAGACTATATATTCATATTTATGGGACTCGAACTTACAACCTATTGATTACGTCGAGAGAGTGGTGTAGAAAATGAATGGGAGTAGTAGACATCCCACTACTTGTCCCCATCTATGATTCCACTTTCCCCATTTGGTTGGGGATTCTTTAATCCTCCCTCCCTAAGTCGTGTCTTTCACACTAACAACTAATGTCCATAACATTTTGGCTCAGTGTTTAACAACGATGAAGTCGTGTTTGAGCCGTAAGTAGAAGTTGTGAGTTCAAGTTCCACGAATGTGAATGTATAATTTATTTTTTATAACAGTGGCTTATTTACTTTGAATAATATTTATTATTAAGTATTTCAGTTTGAATGTAATGAATGATGTAATAATATCTCGAATAAAAAAAAAAGGTGAGCTGACATTTTAAATGCATCTATAATTATTAGATTTTGGATTCAAATTTTATTAAACGTGTGAGTATCTATCTTGTTTATATAACTAATGTATTTTTCTATTTGTGATAATTAACTACTTATGATCATATATGTCTTGTCATATATGTGTCTGTTTCATGTCGTATTCATTCCCTGGGATGGGAATTTTGCATCATTTTTTCTTTTAAATGTGAAAGCGATGAATTATTATTATTTGGATAAATTGGTTACAATCATCCATTTTAAATATTTATATCTAACAACGACAACTATAACAAATATATACTAATTACCAATATAAGATAATTGTATCTAATCGATACCTACTATTAAAATAGAACAACATCACACTCGTCGGTGGACTTCAAACTTATGACCTTGAATCATGAGCATTAATTTCGTCAATTGAGTCAGGCCTAATTGACGAGATTTTGCATCATTTGCTAGCTAGGAATCCTTGCCTAGCATCACTTGTTTAAAATTCGCCAAAGATATGCCTGACATCACTTGTTCTTTAGATTTTCTGAATATATATATATATATATTTTATGAGTGAAACTTTAACCAACAAAATTCATTCCCCGAATATATTAGTAAGTATTCTACAAAATTTCCTTGGGATTTTTGTGATTCTTGTTTGAGATATCATTCTGACAACAACATATTCTTAAGCTTGGATAAGAGTGTCATGTGGATAAATAGAGAAGAAAGATTAGTTTAAAGGAATAAATAACCGTTTACTTTTGTGGTGTGGGATAAATGGCTAACAGGACAGTCCAATTGAATAAAATACGGGATTACTAATGGAACATCATTTCTTATAGTAAATCATGGGCTTCCGATCCACCCTTATCACGAATCGGATTTTTTTTTGCAAATTTTATTTTATCTTCTACTACATTCAATATACACACGCCATTTGTAAGAAGAACATCATGCATTTTATTTTAAGAAAAAGTTTTATATACGTGACGTATGTATATTAAATGAAGTAAAATATATAGTAGACTTTGCAACAGAAAATTCAACCCCGTATGAAGCCTGGTAATTGGCTCCTAAAAGCAAGCATTTTAGTTGACATTTTTGTAACTCAGGCAAGAAATTAATTCAAGTAGTCTCCTTAGTAGAGCCGTTTGCCATTATTTAATGGAGATGGGAAATAGTGGAGTTTCGAGAATAATTCCATGTGAAAGAAAGAGTTGAAATACATATCAAGAATTCCAACGTGTTCCATTTGGGTAATTCGATTCTTGAGGAAATCTTTGTCCACGAGTTTACATGTTTTGATCCTATGTCTAATTAATTTGAGTGAGTGGGTGTGGATAAATAAACAATGAGTCTTAATAGTTTGTAGGAAGGTAGTATCAAGATTAGGGCTGAAAAAATAATTAAATTATTCAATACTCGATTGATATTGATCGATAAAAATTTGTTTGGGTTTGATTCGTTAAACTTAACAAATCAAACGTGAACAAAAAAAATTTGTTCGCTGAACTTGTGGGCTCGGCTCGAACTCAATTTTATTAATGCAAAAAATAATAGAATATAGGGTAAATTACATTGACACCCCCTTGGGTTAGGCTAACTACACAAACACCTCATGTCTTTTGCGAAATTACAGCTACACCCCCTGAAGGGTGTTAGTGTAATGTTTTTCATGAGGTATTAGTGTAAGTTTTGCCTTTGAATAGGGGGTGTAGTTGTAATACAATTACAACATCAGGGGGTGTAACTGTAATTTCGCAAAAGACAGGGAGTATTTGTGTAATTGAGCCTAATCTCTGGGGGTGTCACTGTAATTTATCCTAGAATATACTTAAAAATATCAAATTACTCGAGCCTGACTCGTGTTTGATTCAATTAAAGCTCGTCTGAGCTCGATTAGAACAATGATCAAACCAAAATACATACACAATTTTTAAAACTCGATAACAATTCAAATAAATTTGAACAATAATGTATTCGACTCGTTAGATTATTTGGTAATAAGAGAGCATAATTAAAATTTTCAAAATATTAATATAAAATGATTCTCAATTCTATCAGTTTAATCTCTCATATGAGATGGTCATTTAACAAAATTTTATTGGGAATTGTAGAGCCTATATTCTACTGTATATTTGATCGACTTCTCCAATGACTAATTTTCAAACTTATTGATTGAGCATAAATTATTACAAAGAATTTATTAAATATTAAATGCTTAATATTTTTTCCCAATTAAATTATATGCTGTAAAATATTTAATCTTATGATAGGGCAAATGAATTTCATCGAAACAATACAGCTCTTCATATTTACTTCTTTTTATTCCTGCCAAAAATTGCTATACATATAAAGAAAAAAATTCATGTGATTTACCAAGTGCTTGAAGAATCAACAAAAGAAGTATATTTTCTTAATTTCTTACTATACTTTTGAAACATAACATATATATATATATATATATATTTCAGTATAAAGATATTTTAATATTCTACCAAAAATGTGTTTTATTTGCTACTTTTTATCAATGAAATTCATCAATAAGGCAACATTAATAAAAGTAAAAAGGAAAAGTATATCTTAGGATGGTTTTGATAATAAAATTAAACCTTTGATTTTGAATTTTGGGTAAATTACATCACTTTTCCTGAGATTTAGCATAATTACAAATATTTCCTCATTGTTTGAAAATTATAAATACCCCATGAGGTTTGTAATTTTTAACCAAATGATTGAAATTGACCATCTTGCCCTTGAATTTTTTATTAAAATTATAAAAAAATCAATTGAGACAAATTGCATTATCGTTACCCTGCATAAAATCTTAAGAAACCTCTCTCTGCGCATTATTATCCAAAAAATAATTTTAAAATTAAATTAAAAAATTCAATACATAAGTACATTTTGATCAATCTAACCATACAATGAATAAAAATAAATTATTTATTAGACGATTTACAAATTTTAGAAGACTATGAGGAATATTTATAATTATTTCAGACTTTATATGGAAGGCAGCTGTATCTTGAATTTTTTCACTCAAAAGAATCTTTACGTAGATTCCAAATACACCAAAATGATTCTCTTACCTCTCTCATCCTCCAATCTTGGAGCAGTATATATACCCCCTCTTCACACCACCGCTCCACCGCCGGAGACTGTCTCTCTCTCTCTAGCCTACATCAATGTCGCTTCGGAGAACACTTTCCAAGCGCCTCTTAGGCGCCACCACCACGCTTCAACAGACACCCATTCCGCCGCCGTCTAAGGCGCCGGCAAGATCTCAATTCTACCGGGACTTCCGTGCCTCGTCCGGCTTCTTCCGCCAGTTCCTCCAGCGCCGTGCTATCAACAACCACTCGTCACCCTCCTTCCTCACACTCCCTGTCGGCGAGAAGCTCAGAGAGAAGCTCAAATCTCTAAACACTTACGATGGCAATCGCCTCCGCCTCGACGGCCTGAGCCCACCACTTCCGCCTCCGCCGACGTCGGCAAGGTTTGGGGTGAGCGTGGCGGATGCTAAAAGAGTCCTGAAGTTTGCGCAACTGGAGAAGATCAGAGAAAGGGTGAGGAACATTCCGGCGAGCACGATTCAGCACGGCGAGTTTGTACGGATCTGCAGCGACGTCTGTGGGAATAGAGAAGCGGGTTTGGAGTTCGCCAAGGCGTTGGATGAATCGGGAAACGTCATTGTTTTGGGTGGCGTTGTTTTCCTCCGTCCAGATCAGGTAATCTTGCCTTAATTTAGACATTAATGATTAATTAAGCAGCTTCTTCGCTTGCCGCGCATGCAATTAAAGAATATTAATTAACACAAATTCGATTTCATAAATCATTATAATCAGCATATGCTTTTTTATTACAAAATAAATAAAATAAGAAAAGGAACAAAAAAGAGGTTGTAGGGAAAGTTGTCACTCTGGTTGAAATTAAATATAATTCCAGAAAACATGGAAGCGTGTTTACATTCTCAAATTCCGCGCTGTTCTGTTCATGAAAATGAGCAGAGAAGCTAAAAACGTGAGAAGGTTCAGAAATGCTGTCCATGCAAAGTTCAAGTGAAGACAACCTTGTACTACACTACACAGTAAAATATCAATTTCAATTAAAACTTTATTTTAAATAAAGTCCATAAATCAGTTTCTTATGTTGCTATGTTAATTTTTAAAAAAATAAAAATAGTTTTTTCTTTCACAATTCACATTTGAAACATCTTTATTCAAATCGGGCTTAGAGGGTGCTTGGTTAAGCTTATTTATAAGATCGTATAAGTTTCAAAAATAAGCGTTTAAAATTTTTGGATAAATAAAATGTTAGAGTGATTGATATAATTATATCATACTCTAATAATAACTGAAAAAATCATCAAGTTTTTAGAATTTAAAATTATACAAATAAATAACTTTGCTTTTGGGGGAACATGGTAAAAGTGAAATACTGATAAAATTATGAGCGGGTTTTGTTTATTGGATATTAAGATTAAATAGCTTATAAGATATTTTAGTTAATTTTTTTTTAAAGAGCTTATGATCTTATAAGCTCTTCAAAAACAAAATTTACCAAACGGTTTTTAAAAGTTTATCAGCTCTTAAATATCTTGTAAGATGTTTTGAAGAGCTTATAAATTCGTCCAACCACCCTCTTAAAACGACATGCAAATTCGGTAATTGCAATAATTTTTTGTTCTTGTCATATAATTGATTACTTTCTGTAAGTCTTACAGATATATGATCTTTTTCGAATTCTTGCCAAAGTGTTTGACGGTAATAATCTTATATGGCAAACATCAATTTTTCTCCACTAAAATTTTGGTGGATGTACAGGTGGCGAAATCAATGGAGAGACTAATATCAGAATCCATAGGTCTGCCGAACGACCCAAGAAGAGAAGAGTTGGGCCGCCTCGAAAACCAAAAGGCCCAAATCGACAAAAAAGCCCAATCTCTCGTTCGTGGGGAACTCTATTGTGGGCTGGGCTTTTTGGCAGTCCAAACATTGGGCTTCATGAGATTAACTTTCTGGGAGCTGAGCTGGGACGTGATGGAGCCCATTTGCTTCTTTGTCACCTCATTTCACTTTGCATTAGCCTATGTTTTCTTCTCGAGGACTTCAACAGAACCCTCATTTGAAGGCTACTTCCACCGCAGGTTCAAAGTCAAGCAAAAAAAGCTTATGAAAATTCATAATTTTGATGTTGAGAGGTATAATCAGCTCTCTCAAGCTTTCTATCCTAAGTATTAGGCAAAAAAGTCGAGAAGACGGGCGCGTTTTTCAGGTCTCCAAGCGAAGAGTTGTATAGGTTTCGATTAAGATACAGAATTTTCGTCATGTAAAGATTGAAACGAGTTTTTGAACAGTTGTATTTTCGTACTGTGAATGAGCAAAACGAAAGCTTGAAAAGTAATTTCCATGACAGCCTTGAAGAGTAAAGTAAATCTTATGTGTATTGTAGAGAAGACAGTTATTGTAAATAAGCTCAATGAGGCCCTATTTATAGAGCTAATTAACAGTATCAACTTCCACTAACCAATTAACCGCTAACACCAATTAACTGTTAGGTTAAGCACAGCTAAACTACTGGCTAATGAAATTGTCATACTATTCTTGAAGAAGTGTACTTATACGTTCATATGCTACTAATTAGAGAAAGTGTCAGTGCCAACAGTGACCCAAAAAATGTGAGTGCGACTTCAGTACATTTACATCCCTCCTCAAGTTGGACTTGGTGGAAGATTCATCAAACCCAACTTGGAGATCATCCTTACGAACATTGGTCTTGTCAAGGTCTTAGTGAACACGTCTACAAGCTGGTCCTTTGAGGAGACATGCTGTGGAGCAAGGAAACCAGCCTTGTACTGATCTTTGACTAGGTGACAATCAATTTCTAAATGCTTTGTTCTTTCGTGGAACATAGGGTTGGCCACGATGTGGAGCATTGCCTGGTTGTCGCGTAACATTGGTATGGGTATGGACATTGACCTGCAAGTTTTGAAGCAAACAGTATGCCCAGATTACTTCACATGTGGTTGAGCCTAAGCTTCTGTACTCCGCCTCGGTTGTTGACCTTGAAATCGTTGTCTGTTTCTTGATTTTTCAAGAAATGATCGACTCTCCTAAGATTAAGCAATATCCTATCAAGGAACGTCTTGTGTCCATACAGGACGCCCAATCAGCATCGCAATACGCCACCAATTTCTGTGAGCTACTGACTGGGAAGAAGAGGCCTTTGCTGGTGGTTCCCTTTAGATACCTGAATACATGTTGCGCTGCATCCCAGTGTTCCTTGCAGGGGGTTTGTACAAATTGATTGAGTTATTGCGCAACATGATAGATGTTCGACCGTGTGAAGCCTAGATACAAAATATGTCCAATAAGTCTTCTATAGGAATCTGGTTGGGTAAGAGCATTACCTGCCTCTGCAACAAACTTGATTCCAATGGGCAAGGGGGTTGTTACAACATTGGCTTGTGTGACCCATGTATCCTTAAGCAGATCCTTGATGTATTTTGTTTGTATTATCGCGATGCCTTCTGTTCCTCGCGTTATTTCCAATCCGAGGAAGTATTTTGTTGCCCCAAGGTCTTTAATGGAAAACAATGTCTAAGTAGGATTTGACTTCTCGGATGGATTCTTCTGACGTTCCTACAATAAGAACATCATCAACGTATACAAGTAGAACTAAAGTTTCAGTGGATGTGAATTTAGTAAACAAGCAATAATCATAGCTTGACTGTTTAAAACCGTAGGCTGCAATCTTGGAAGTGAACTCAGCATTCCATTGCCTTGAGCCTGCTTCAGCCCATAAATGGATTACTTAAGTTTGCACATATGACCCTTGGGGCGCAGTGTATCCTTCTGGTGCTTTCATGTACAGTCCTTCCTCGAGGTAACTGTGTAGGAAGGCGTTGTTGACATCCACATTATGTAAATGCCAGTTTGAGGCAGCTGCTACGGCCAAGAGAATCCTGACTGTAATAGTTTTTGCTACTGGCGAGAAGCTGTCCACATAGTCGATGCCTTCTATTTGGTTGTACCCTTTAGCTACTAATCATGACTTGTGTCTGTTGACCGTTCCATCCGCATTAAACTTTAGTTTACATATTAACTAACTTCCTATAGCTTTCTTATTGGGCAACAAAGGAGTGATTTCCCAAGTTTTGCTTGTCTCCAAAACATTTAGTTCGGACTGCATGGCTTTCTTCTAATTTTCGTGTTTACAAGCTTGAGCATAAATTATTGGTTCATGCAAATTAGTCAAAGAGGCCAGAAACAAACATGTGCAGGGGTATATGCAGGTCACAGATAAAGTGGAATCACTAGAGTTTGCATAACTGCAATCAAAATCTTGTGGCCAAGTAGGTTTAGTTATTACTCTAGTGGATCTCCTTAGTTGTCAATGGGTTGGGGTTCAATTTCAGTGTTTAATTCTTGACTTGTAGTATTTTCGACTTCATTTTCTTCATATGATTCAGGTTCTACTTCACCTAATGAAGTTACTACAGGGCAAGTAATTGGATCTAATTGCCTTCCAGCGTAGGGAAATATCATTTCATGAAATACTACATCTCTAAAGACGAATAGGGTCCGTGTACTTAAATCAAAGATCTTATATCCCTTTTGTCCTAACGCATATCCTACAAGAATACACTTTGCAGCTCTGGCATCAAATTTACATTTGTTTGGGTGTGTGTTACTGGCAAAACATAGACTCCCAAATACTCTCATGTGTTCATAGCTTGGCACTCTTTTATATAAAACTTCAAAGGGTGGTTTCCAATTTAGAGTTGGAATGGACAACCTATTGATTATATAGGTTGTTGTAAGTATAGCTTCAGTCCAAAACATGCTAGGTAAATTGGACTGAAACATCAAAGCTCTTGCTAGTTGGAGTAGGTGTTTATGTTTCCTCTCCACTACACCATTTTGTTGTGGGGTGTAGACACACGTTTTCTGATGAATAATTCCTTTATGCTGTATAAAGTTTTGGCATTCTTTCCCAACGAATTCAGTTCCATTGTCACTTCTAAAGGTTTTAATTCTTTTATTTAACTGTGTAAGCACCATTTTATAGAACTTCTTTAGAATAGACAAAGTTTGTGCTTTATGTTTCATCATAAAGGTCCATGTGCTCCTGCTACAGTCATCAACTAATGTGAGCATATATGTGCAATATGACAAAGAGTGTTGATTGTAAGGCCCCCATATGGCCATGTGCACAAGTTCAAATATCATCAGCTCTAGTTTGACTAGCAGGAAAACTTAAACGATGTTGTTTAGCCAGTGGACAGGTGTCACACATATCCAACTTCGTTTTATTGTATTTCAGGAATTGTAAATGACTGAGTACATGTGAGGAGGTATGTGCCAACCTCTGGTGCCAAAGATTTACATCCTAAGTACTAACAACAAGACTAGTTTCCTTTGTACATTTTACAAAATGATTAATAGTGTTTTCTCTAAAAGAAGCATCATCAAGCACATACAACTTCCCTACCATCCTTCCTACTGCCATAGTTTTGTCATTCCTGTGGTCCTGCAAAGACAATAAGAGGGGTAGAACTTCAATCTAATCTCTAAATTATTGCACAATTTACTGACAGATAGCAAGTTAAATTTTAATGCATGAACATACAACACATTTTCTAGATTCAACTTATTCTGCAGCATTATATCTCCTACTATCCCAAAATTTTGTTTTAAGCCACCAACCAAGTATATATATGTTTTAGATTTGTTAACTTTAGCACGTCGAAACAATGTAAGATGATTGCACATATGTGAGGTCGCCCCATTATCAATAATCCAAGACTTAGCAAGTTTAGGCACAGTATGGACTAAGCACTTACATGCATAGTCATCAAAGTCTCCAAAACTGTCATCACAGGATTCTGCGTCTTTCCTTTCCAGCAGTCTCCTCAACTCCGTTCTAATATACTCCGAGATTGCTTGTTTGTCCACAACATTCTACACAGATGTTGAATCAGTAGTCTGGCTTCCTGTGGTACCAAGGCTTTGCTTGAGGGAGTGGACCCTTTCTTCCTTTGATCTATCATCGCCTTATACCAATCCAAAAACCCGTATATCTCGAAGCATTGGTCCTTCAAATGACCATTCTTGCTGCAGTGGGAGCAAGTTGTGCCTTCTTTTCTTGTGCCATTTTTTTCTTCCACTGAGCCTTGCTAATATTTCTTTGAAATCCTCTGGCCTGCATGGCCATGTTTTGTGGGAAGCCTGCATATGTAGAGGTGACTTCCATCTGCCTTTCGACCCTCAGCACAATGGCATACGCTTTGGTAACGTTGGGTAAGGGCTTCATCATCAGAATTTAGTTTCTGATGTTGTTATAGCAGTCATCCAGACCCATCAAGAACTACATTAGACGATCTCGTTCATACAAGTCTGATACTTCTTAGAAGCGCCACAGATGCAAGAAAGGGTCGCAGACAGACAACTTAGTTCATCCCACAGGGTCTTGAGTTTGCCAAAATAGGATGACACTATCAAATCTCCCTGCTTAGTAGATGCGATCTCTCTTTGTAATTGGTACACCATAGGGCCATTGCTGACCCAATACCGAGCTTCCAACTCTAATCAAAGATCTCTAGTAGTGTCGATGTACTAGAAAGACTGTACAATAACTTTGGATATTGAATTGAGTATCCAAGAAATTACCATTTTGTTTGCCCTTTCCCATTGCTTAAAATCTTCGGTTGATTTGTCCAGTTTGGGGTTTCTGCCATTAATAAACCCCAGCTTCATCTTTTCCTTCAAGGCTATCTTGATTTGCCGGCTCCAAACCAAAAAATTTGTGCCATCGAGTAGATTTGATACCAAGATCGTTCCAGGGGTATCGGCGGCTTGAACCCTTAGAGTATCTGGGTTGATTTCTACTTTCTTCTTTTTTTTCTGTTTGTTTGGTAGGGCTCGTCATGACCAGATCTTGATGCCTTTAGGCTCTATCTACTGATTCTTGGAAGAAGACCGTACCAGAGACCACAAACCTGCTCTAGATACCATGTGAATGAGCAAAAATGGAAGCTTGAAAAGTAATTTCCATGACAGCTTTGAAGAGTAAAGTAAATCTTGTGTGTATTGCAGAGAAGAAAGTAACTTCACATAAGCTCAATGAGGCCCTATTTATCGAGCTAATTAATAGTATCAACTTCCACTAACCAATTAACCGCTAACCTAACCAATTAACTGCTAGGTTAAGCACAGGCTGCACAGCTAAACTACTGGCTAATGAAATCGTCATACTATTCTTGAAGAAGAGTACTTACGCTTTCATATGCTATTGCCTAGAGAAAGTGTCAGTGCCAACAGTGACCCAAAATGTTAGTGCGACTTCAGTACATTTACATGTATGGGTAAGTGTGTCGTATGTTTCATTGTTAATGGTTAAGTAAGTTCACAAAGTTGCGTTAATGAAATTAATGTTTATATTGATTGTTCAAATATCTAATATATTTGTAATTAAAAATAATAATTTAAGACAAAGAAATGAGGAATGCAAAAACCCACAAGAAACTGATAATTTGTGCAGTGCTGTAGAGTGGAGACACTGTGAGATGGAGGGCCCCTCTACCCTTTAGATTTAGACATCTAAAATGTCTTCATCAGGACAGTTATGTATCAACTATTTCATCATACAACCTGCTCAATTATTTCTTAAAATACAATATCTACTCTCACCCCATAATTCAAAATCCAATATAATTGATATAGGATACTAATATAACTCCGTGTTTAAATAAATCTTTTTATAATACGCAATTCATTACATCATTCACGAATAAACAAATAAACTATAAATATAAACATACGCCCACATTCGAGTGACTCGAGATCAACCTAATATACATAACTCCCACTTATTTATGAATATGAATTATATACTTAGACAAGTACAATGTAGTTATTCTATTACAATGTCATTATTATTTCACCTAATTCGCCCTTCTTATTACATGGTATAATTCAGACAATTAATCTAAAAATTTTCAAAATCTCAAAATCTGCATAGACTTGTGAGACAAGTGAATCTGTTGGTGTTTCAACCACTTCACTAGTAAGTGCAATTATTGAGTGGCAACATATGCAGGTAGAGCTGCCTGCATGAACCCTATCTAGTGGGGAAGACTTTGTTAGAGTTGTTCCTTAATCCTTAAAACTTACATCATCAATTATTCCTAATATCTGTAATAGACCAACTACATTATTTAAGTTGTGTTTTCATTTCCAATTTTCAGTTTTCGAAGCAATAATTTAGGTAAAAATATATTCATTTATACATGTTATCATTGAAAAATTATTGATTTGACAACACAATTCAATGTAATACACTTTTATTAATTAATTCAAATATATTTTCATTGTACACGCAAGTTTATATAAAATTGAAAATACATAGTTTCCATTGAAAATGAGAGCACACCGGATCCGGGTGGTGGACCTTTTCCTATGCTAAGGGCCAATTGTTACCACCAGCCCCCATGATTTCTACCAAACGTCCCATGCTTTCTTCAAATTTATAATTAGGTTCTGCATATTTAATTGTTATGATTATCTTAGTTATGAAGTATTTTTATTCATATTTAACGTTATTTTGTTCCTTAAAATTTTGTTTGTTTTATTATGGTAGAACTAATAAGCTTATTTGCTATTGTTCATGTAGGAGGTGTTTGTCATAAAAATTGAGTGTTTGAAAACAAATTGTGAAAAAAAAAAAAATAAAGTTGGACTGTTTGGAAAAATAATATTATATTATAAGTTTAACAATAAATTACGGAAGTTGGTAGGGGTTATTTATAACTTTTGACATAAATTAACTTACTTTAACTAGTTCAAAAATAGAAATTGTAAAACAAAAATACTACTTTCACACGATGAATTGAGAGAGATTTCAAGAATGTCAAAACAAAAATTTGAATTCTGGTTATTATCTATAATTTTAATATATATATATATATATATATATATTGAAAAAAAATCGAACTCTATTTAATTATTTATCAATTATTTTTTCAATTTTTTAAAAATAGAAAAAATAAATCCCGAATTATCATTTTCTGATTTATAAGAAGTAAGGTACCATAATATAGCAATATTAATTTAATTGCTATCTATATATATAATAATATAAAATCATTGAAGCTATCTACCGAAGCGTTATGTATGCACAGATATGGACAGCCTCAATGAGCTCCATTATGCTAAATGAAAATTTACGAATTTTTAGATAAAAAGAAAAAATATATTTGTACTTATCCAAAAGTGAATGGGGTAGTAACTAGTTTGTATTTGATAGAATTTTGTTCCACAATTGCATAATTATTTATAAAGTATTAGATTGTAATAATATTAGTTTAGAATAATTGATTTAGAAGAAGTGATATTAGCATTTAGGTTCATAATTTCATAACTAATTATACACATGCAATTTTCACTAAATTCCAAAATTAACCTTATTATTAAAGTAAATGAAGGATTAAAAAGTTATTCATTAGGCATAATGAGTAATTAGATATAATTGTAATGAGATTAAAAGCTACAAATTATAATTTTTTTTTCACAATGTGATTTTGGTTAAATTTAATCCCAAAAGTCATTATTGAAAAATTTTGGTCAAACGACACAAGAAAAAGTTATACCCGAAATATAGGTTTGACCTGCTCAATCAAGGGTTCAAACGGAAACTTTATATCACTATATTTTTATATTTAATTTGTAATGGGTATGTACTAGCTTAAATTTTTTGTTTAATTTAATATTTTTATTTAAATTAAGTATTTAAATTTTGATAGGGCTAAGCCAACTTTCTGGCTTCGTCACTGTCTACGTACATGCTGTAAATAAAAAGATGGTATCATTTATTTTATTTAATAGAAACTTTTACCCGAGTGACGTGTATCTATTAAATACAACCTAATTTAGATAAAATTATTAAAAAGACATGATAGAAGATGAGCTTAGTAAATAATTTTGAATTTTGAAAGATAATAGTAGATAAGTTTTATAAAATTAACTTATCTTAATCATTAATGAAAATTTTAAAAATATTTAAATTTTCTAATAGATAATCATGAAGTGATTCTCCCTATGATAATTAGATTTTTTTGGATAAACACTAATAATTATAAAAGAAGAATTATTTGTTAATAAATGTAATATTTTTTTATATATACTAATCTATAGTTTTTTCATATTATTACTATTATCTATACACACAATATTTAGATATTGTAGTTTATTATGTATCAAATATTATGGCTATATTATAAGAAACTATAATTATATAACGAATAATCAATTCAGACAATATTTCATATTATTGGATATAATGAACAATAATTGATATTTATATTAATGATATTTTGAATCAAATGAACTTCTATAAATTACAATGATATATATATATATATATATATATATTCAAGAATTAGTAATTGGTTTTAGGTCAGCAAAACACTTGACCTAACCTAACTGCCCCACACCCAATCACAGATTTTCCTTCACTAACATAGATTCTATTACTACTATGTCATAAATTATTTTCTGTACTATAATTTCTTCCATACTCCAAATCTATCCCCCAATTCATGAGAAATTTTAGCTCAAATCCAACTAAAAAAACTAATTACATAACCGTTCAAATTATACTTGCCGTGTAATTAATTAAATCTGATCAAATTATATTTACATAGTTATATATTTTAATTCACAAGTAAATATAAAATATTTTATTAGATGCTTTAAATTATTTGATGAAAAATTCAGAATTTGTGCATATATAACGATTTTTTTTATTTTTTCTTTTTACCATATTCAAACTTGAGATTAGACCAACAAATTTAAATTTCATAATTTTATTTTTTATTTAAAATTAATTAAACATTTGAAAAAAAAAAAAAAAAAAAAAGACCTCTCTCTTGATCGTCGCTATCAACAGCAGTTTGCGGATTTATAGGCAATAATGTGTTAGATGTTGACTACGTGCACAAATTTAGGTTACGCAAAATCTGACACTAACTCCACTGCTTTAACGCTAAATTGGCACAACCAACTCAGTTTAATGTCTCTAATCATTATTAACAAATTACTTATATTTTTTTACAAATCATTTTTTTTTTGTTTATAAATATTTTCTTTAACAAAAGAAAAAGAAAAAAAATTATTGTATCGAATGATGTTGCGTGCGTCTGAATTATTTTATACCTCGTGAAAACTATGAGAGTATAAAATTATCTACAATTTTTTATGCTTTTGACATAAAAAAAATTGGGAAATCACAAGATATATGCATCATTTTAGTCCCTTATTCATGCTTATTTATATAATAGTGATATTTCATGTTTTTTTTTTTTTTTTTTTACCTTAAGATCACACTTTATATGTTGAAAATTTACTTTACCAATTCTAATCTATCGTTCTTTAATAAATAAAGCAAGAAAATTTATTTAATTAGGGTATATCACATCGACGATCCTGAGGTTAACCTTAATTACACAAACATCCCATTATTCTTTTTAAAATTATAGATACGCCCTCAAAGGGAGGTGTTAGTGCAATGTATGTAACGTAATTTTCCCCTTAATAGGGGTGTACTTATAATTACAACTACAATCTCGAAGGGTATACTTGTAATTTTGTAAAAGTAATTAAGCCTGCTTTCTGGAAGTGTCAATGTAATTTATTCAATTAATTAATATCACTGAAAAATTATGACATGAATAGGAATGAATTTAATTAAACTTAGCTATAATATAATTTACACTAATCTCACTATCCCAATATAAATTTACATTATTTGAAAATAATAAAAGCAATTCCCCTACTATAAAGAGAAAAGGGTACCTACTTGGCAAATAATAATTGCAGCATACCTTATTTATATGAACCCTTTCCCCACAAGAGTTATATAATATCCAAATAAGGCTACTTACTTTAGGAAAATAATAATAATAAATTTAATTACACACACCTTTTTAATAATAAATGCAAGTGGGCTATGAGGTATTTGGTAATTTCATCACAAAATAAGACCACTTTCTTACACTACCCTATCCCATGATGGTTTTTATATGCAACAAGTAATCTTTTTATTTGTTTTTTATTTTTTTATTTTTTTATTTTTTGGTAATGTATACTTATTATACCCTTGTTTTGTCTACACATTATATACGTATAGATATGTGAGTGACCTGTTTTTTAGAAGCATTAGGGCTGTTGATTAATCAATGTTTTAATTGGATTATCAAGTGTAATATTTAATTAGATAATTATAAGGCTGATTGATTTCAAATTATTCTAAAGATAGGCAAGTTAGTTATTTCTTCGACAGTCGGTGTACTTTAGAATAAACATTAAGATTTAATTTTAGTTCGATAATTGCATAATTGATTGTATAATAATTTATTTTCAAATGATTGATTTTAAATAAAATTGATTAGGATGTTTGAGTTCATAATTTTATAATTAATTATACAAATGATAGTAATTGAATTTTAAAGCGAACTCCAATAGGTCATTCTTGATGTTAATGAATAAATTAAAAAAATAAATATTTAATAGGCATAATGGATGATCATATGACGATTGTGCTAGGATTAAAAGTTACAAATTATAGTTTTTTTTAATTAAAATGTGTCTTTAATTAAATTTAATCGCAAAAGTAATTTATAGAAGAAGAGCGAAACAACACGAAAATTTGCATTTTTGTAAAATAGGGGTTTTTTCTTTGCATCTACGTTAAAACATAGCCTTTTTTTTTTTTGCATTATCCCAACTTCTATTTGTCCTTAATTAGATTTTACGGAAAATTACAACCAACTTTCATGAGGTTTGACATAATTATAAATACTCTCGTTGCCTGAAAAATTAGCAAGACCCCCTTTCAATATCCATCCAACAATAACTAGCACATTTCGTTAATTTTCGTCCATTTTTTTGTAATGAATTGACTAAAAAATCCTCATGGACTATTAAATAACTTTTCTTTTCTAATGTTTTTATGGACTAGAAGGGGCAAGAAGAAAGTTCACATCGTCAATCTTTTTAGAATTTTTATTTTTTTTAAAAAATAGCAAAGACAAAATTGACATTTTCAAATATTCATACAAAAATTACATAATTTTATAAAAAATCAAGAAATAATAATAATTACACAAACAACGAAAAATATTTATAATTATACCAAACATTACATGGTTGAAATAATTTACCTTAAATCTCATTGCATACTAAAATTATGAGGAAAATATGATAAATCAATTAAAGAAAAAAAAAGTAATTGGCTTGAGAATGATTAAGTGCGTGTATATGTGTGTGTATAGAAATACGTACAAAGATGCCCCATTCCTAATCCTGAATGAAAAAAGAACTCATCTAACTCTACCCACCTCACCAATTCTCACTTACTTTACTTATTTAATACCAGCAAGAATTCAGCATCTGTATTTCCTCTTCTCTCTCTCTCTCTCTCTCTCTCGTGTATACTCTCCCTTGAAACCAAGAAACATTTATACGCGATTGCTTTTTTACAGTGAATTTTGAGAGAAAGAGAGTGTTCAGAACTCGCACCAAACGAGGTGGAAATAGCTGACGTCCTTTGGAAGAATTCTTTGGGAGCTGCAATTCTCATCTTCCTTGTGGAGTTTGAGGGTTTTCAGGTTCTGGGTTTTGTGTACTGCATATAATGCGGGGAGTTTTCAGCGTCTTTTACGGGTCGGAGCCGATTGGGGAAGTGCCGGCGATTTGATGGAAACGAGGTTCTTGTTCACGTTAAACGCTATCGTTTCATGGAGTTGAGGATTCGGCGTAACCGATGTGCCGAGGTTGCTTTGCTCCCGAGATTTGAACTGAATTTTGCTCTCGTTTGTGTCAAGGTAAGGTTTTTTTCGTGTTCTTGTGGCGTTTTGTGACTGGATGGTTGTTTTGAGTGAAGATTGAATGTTATTAATGCTGGAGATGGGGAATTTTTGCTCAGGCTTTTGAACTGTTGCTTCCAGTCTGCATAAGAGTTGCGAATGTTGGGTTGCATTTATTTCTTTATTTTCATTGTTTCTGATGAGTTTTGATGCTGCTGCCAACTGGGGGATTGTTTTTGGAAGGTGGATGTGTATATTTACCACCGCTTTTTCGTATTTGGAAAACTTTCCTTTCTGGTTCTGTCTCCTTTTCCCAAATAGGATTGCCGTTTCCTCACTTTTGTTTGTTTGCTTTTCTAATCCAACTATTTGCTTAATTCACTCATCCATGGCTTCTTTGGTGTTTTCATTCCTCTGAAAGCCGCAAATTATCTCTGAAATTGTGTATGCTATGTCAATGGTGTTTATCATCTTCTTTTCTGGTGGTTTTGGGGTCATCTAGCATGATTGATTAACTTGATGGGCCTCTTTTGAGCTCTAATAAACTTATGGAGTTCACAGTTTACTCCGGAGATTTGGTAAGATCTGCCTAAAAATTTTGCTGAGGTCTTGGGTTTGCTATTACAATTTCCTGTCGGGAAACCCTTCACACTTCACACGCACATAACTCTACTAGTCAGTTTTAGGCTAGGACTGAATAGTTTACATGTTTTTAGATTTTCTGAGAGTCATTATCTCCATTGATCTCTCAGGTTTTACTGGTGTTGCTGATCTTGGAAGCTGCTTTGGCAACAACCAAAGAGTTTCGACTGCAAGTGCAAGTGCTTGAACAGGACAAAGAGAATACCGTGTCACATTCTTGCATTCACGATCAGATTATTGAACAAAGGAAGAGACCTGGTCGGAAAGTGTATTCTGTGTCTGCCCAGGTCTATGCTGAACCTGATGTCTTCAAGTCCCGTCAAAGAAGGGGAAGGGTGTTGCTTGATGTTTCGGAAAGGCCAAAGCGGCATACTGATGCTAAGCAACCCATTAGAATTTATTTAAATTATGATGCTGTAGGCCATTCTTCTGACAGAGACTGCCGGAATGTGGGAGACATTGTAAAGGCGAGTATTTGCAAAAACCATGATTGGTTTTTCTTGTGCTATAAATTCTCATTCTTGGATTAATGTTGGATTCCCTTCTTTTTCTATATTTTCTTTTTTCCAGCTAGGGGAACCTACTGGAGCTTCTTATTCTGGCAAACCTTCTTGTAACCCACAAGGGGATCCTCCAATTTTTGGTGATTGTTGGTATAATTGTACACAAGATGATATAGCTGGAGTGGACAAAAAGCATCGTCTTCGCAAGGTTTTGTTTCTTAATTAATATTATGGCTCTTTGCTACTTTATTGCTTTGATTCTCAATTACTGATATTGCAAATGTACTAACATGCCAACTCTTCTCCAGGCTCTTGAGCAGACAGCAGACTGGTTCAGAAGAGCCTTATCAGTAGAGCCCGTGAGAGGTAATTTGCGGTTGAGTGGATATTCTGCATGCGGACAAGATGGAGGTGTGCAACTTCCTAGGGAATACGTGGAAGGTCTCGTACTTTTAGAGGACTAGTACTCTTAAAGTGATTAGTAGTGTTATCAATTGGTCTGTCTTAAAAGGCTGCCTTTAACAATTACATCTTTCCATCTCTTCAGAAGGCGTTGCTAATGCGGATTTAGTTCTTTTGGTTACTACTAGACCGACAACTGGAAACACTCTGGCTTGGGCTGTGGCGTGCGAACGTGATCAATGGGGTCGTGCTATTGCTGGTATAACTTTTTGTATTGAATGACCTAAACTCTTGTTAGATATTCTACACAGCATTTTTTGCTTCTGGAGGAAGTTCAATTACCGGATTTGTTCTTCTGCAAGCAGGACATGTAAATGTTGCACCTCGTCACTTGACTGCTGAAGCGGAAACTTTACTTTCTGCTACCCTAATTCACGAGGTGAGTTAAAATTAAGTTACATTCTTAGAAAGTAGAGTGGCTTCTTCACTGAAAGTAGTTAATTTTGCTTTCGTAGGTTACGCACGTTCTTGGATTTGATCCCCATGCATTTGCTCATTTTCGAGATGAGAGAAAAAAAAAGGCGAATTCGGGTAAGCTGTCTCATGATGTTCACTGTTACTATTAATCAGGAGATTTATCACTGGATACTGTCACCTGTGTGTTTAAGTGCATAGTCCTCTCTTTTCAACTGAAGAAGTTCGTTACTGATACCCTAGATGCAGAATGCCCACTTGCACTAGTCAAATTTTATTGTATTTGTCTTTTCTTGGTTAGGAGACACTTAGTTGCACTTAAATGCTGTGGGAGCTCATGGAACTATTTTTTAGAGTTTTCATGAGATTTGGTAGTTAACAAGCTGTAGATCTAATATCCCCGATGATGAATATACCATACTGATTGTGATTTCAAAGTGTGAGTTTTCGATCATATAGTTAGATTGCTTGTTGAATAGAATCCATGTACAGTTGTCCCAGAATACTTTTCTCATACCTCCCGAAATTCCAGGAATCAATTTTGAACCCAAGTTTTGTATGCATCATGTTGCATGTATTAAGTTAGGAATTAGAAGAATCTACTCGCCAAGTAGTATAAGGAAAGATGTATATGTAACTACCACCCGAGACTTGAATTGACCTTCACTTGCAGTCATGCAAAATCACAAATCCACCATTTCCTTGGGTCGGGCCTCCACAAGTGCTTACCTGACCACTACCAGTAATCTAAGATTTTTATGGAATGAGCTATACCAGAAATTTTATTGTCTTTGTCCAGTATGGGACTGAAATGATGATGGAAATCAGATTGATTTGCCAATTCATAATTCTGTGACCTTTTTCTTTCTTCTAAGGGGAGACATCCAGCATGGAACCTCATGTTTTCTTAGTTGTTCAGTTATTTCTTTGTGATTTTTATCAGGCAATAAGGAACACCATATGTAACTGCGTAAAAATATGGGAAAGCTGCTCAGCTCTTCATATAATAATTTCACACGGTTACTGTTTGTCTTCATCTATATGTATCTTGATGCAACAATTCATTCGTGAAATCTTTGTAGGTGACAGAACAAGCTATGGATGAAAAACTTGGACGAATGGTAACACGGGTAGTGCTTCCTCGAGTTATCATGCATTCACGCTATCACTATGGGGTAGGGTCACTTTTGTGTAATGTGCTTTTATGCTGGTGAACTTTAGGAATATATATTTTGTAATATTCCTTTCATAACCAAGATATGATGTTAGCGAAAAGAGCTTCACAAACTTTTTTGTTGGCAGGCCTTCTCTGAGAATTTTACTGGTTTGGAGCTTGAAGATGGCGGTGGACGCGGCACATCAGGTTGTTCATTTTATTTTGAATCATATGAGTCACGTGATTTGGCATTTAGCTTTCAGTATGTTTATTAGCTGGTGATGTCATCATTCAATATTTTTTAATTATAGCGTTACATTTATCTAGTAGTTTTCATTTCGTCGGGATTCAGTATTAGGCCCTAATAATGTTTAAATGCTTGACGGCATGGAATGGTCTTGAGACAGTGGAAGGAAATGGCTTGTGGGGGATTGATGTCCAAATGCTAACACTGAATGTTACCTTAGGAATTATATTTCGTGTATGAGTATTAAGCGGTCCCTGTTGCTCATTGGTATATGACTTACTAATTTACCACAGGATCTCATTGGGAGAAACGACTTTTAATGAATGAAATTATGACGGGCTCAGTTGATACAAGATCAGTAGTTTCTAAAATGACACTTGCATTACTTGAGGACAGTGGATGGTACCGGGCTAATTACAGCATGGCAGATCGTCTTGACTGGGGTCGCAGCCAGGGAACTGAGTTTGTCACCTTGCCTTGCAACCGTTGGAAAGGTGCATATCATTGCAACTCGACACAGTTTTCTGGATGTACATATAATAGGGAGGCAGAAGGTTACTGTCCTATTGTAAATTACAGTGGGGATCTTCCCCAGTGGGCTCGCTATTTTCCACAGGCTAATAAAGGTGTGGTCTAGTGTCACCTCTTCAAAATTTAACTCTACCTATTGCATTTATACTTGAATAATTGTTTCTAGATGTTAAAATGATGATTTCTTGCAGAATTTCATATAGTTCTGTCAATCTGGTGTTCTTAATCCACTGAAAACAATAGTATAAAAGTTATGCCTCATGTTTCATAGTCTTTCTCCCTTTCTCTTTCTTCCTGCTGTTAGTTTGACAGGTGTTATTTTTAGGTTGGCGAATGTTTAATGTCATTTAGCACCTGTTTGGATGTCATTGAGCTATGATCTTCTGGGAGGTTGACTTAGACCATATCTTTCACTGCTAATCCAGTTACTACTTGTTTGCCATAATTAATGAAAGTTCTCATTGCAGATTATGCTTAATACTTCTTCCATTTCACTTGTAATGGCCTCCACCAATTAAGCTTAGATTCTAGAAAAAGTTGGCAGCAGGAGCTTTTAAGATTGTTCTATCATAAATCGTGCAGATGCACAGCTGCAAGTCACTTTTGTCTTAAGCTGTTGAATAATGTAATTGACAATAGTTTAGGAAAATGAACATTAATTTTTTCCTATCGTCTCTGGCTTGAAGAATACCAATAAGGAGGCTGCAAATTTGAACTAATGTAAACTCAGGAGAACGATGAAGTCAATACATGCTTCCAAGTCCAGCTGGTCAGCTTATACTTGCTTTGTTGGGTGGAGGTTTGGCATCATTTGCTTAAGTCCTAGGCAATCTGAAAGGATAAGCCAGTTTGAAGTATTATATTCAGGTTTTATGCATTTGTAAAAAGTTCGCTGTGAACATTGAAATTATGAAATCTTTCTACTTGATGTTTCAGGCTGTTGTATATGCCTACATGCCAATCTAAGATTTTATGTTCTTGGGCCTCTAGGTGATGCTGGATCCTTATTTCACTTGAATTATGGGCAGATATATCTTTGCATTCTTGTTGCATCTTTGAAAGTGCTAATCCTAGTACTCTTCCGTGATAGTTCACTTGTATTACTTCATAATTTTTCATGAACAGGCTTACAATAGGTAAACGTCTTACTTTGTTTTTTCTTTCCTCTACAGGTGGTCAGTCATCCTTGGCTGATTATTGCACTTACTTTGTAGCCTACTCTGATGGTTCATGCACGGACACTAACAGTGCTAGGGCACCTGACAGGATGTTGGGTGAAGTGCGGGGAAGTAGTTCAAGGTGAGATTTTCCTTCTGATGTTCTAGTGAATTATGAAGTTGACAAAAACCAAATGATGATTTTTCTTGTATCCTTGAATATAGGTGCATGGCCTCATCGTTGGTGCGTAGTGGGTTTGTAAGGGGTTCAACTACCCAAGGAAATGGTTGTTATCAGCACAGATGTGTAAACAACACACTGGAGGTACAGTTTGGCACATGTGCTTCTTTTTCATCTTAGCCAGCTAATGCTTGTGAGCTGATAGTAGCAAGCATCACCGCCTTTTTCGACATTTGTGCTGCGTCAATTTGAATTCTTTTACAATCATATATTTCATATTTGTATGCATGACATGCGAGCAAAAGAGCAGATTATCATAACTTCTGATGTAATTAGCTGAAACTTTCTGCATCCCCATTGAGTTTAAGCTTCAGACATTAAACAACGCACGCTGATATCTTCAATTCTTATACAAGTATACTGTGGATGTTTTGCTAGGTTGCCGTGGATGGCATCTGGAAAGCGTGTCCTGAAGCTGGTGGACCTGTTAAGTTTCCTGGCTTCAATGGTAATGCAGTTATTTTTTACGGGTTGTGGTCTCGTTAACACAAATAAAATATGCATGTGCATAGAAACACAAATGCCAATGCTAAAAGTTGTATAATTCATTAACATGTGTCTGCCCACTGTAGGTGAACTGATCTGCCCTGCTTACCATGAACTCTGCAATGTAGATCCAGTCCCTGTATCTGGTCAATGTCCTAATTCATGTTATTTTAATGGTGATTGCATTGATGGAAGATGTCACTGCTTTCTGGGATTTGAGGGCCATGATTGTCGCCACCGTGAGTAGCCTACCCTTTCCCATTTAGAGTAATTGCCCATGATGTTGATCTGTTCGCCTGACGCTACTTTCTCTATCATTTACAGGTGCCTGTCCTAACAACTGTGGTGGTCATGGTGAGTGTCTTCAAGATGGTGTTTGTAATTGTGAAAATGGGTACACAGGGATTGACTGCTCCACAGGTAATATAGTCATTCGACGAAGCTTTTCGTTTGTTTCCTTCACTCGCTTATAGAAAGAGACAAGAAATTTGAAATTTTGTTGGTGGTCTTGTCTACAAGCAAGCTGAATACTCACTCACTAAGCTCCAGGTAACGTGCTCATTCTGTTTGGTTATATGCAGCTGTTTGCGACGAACAATGCAGTCTTCACGGTGGGGTCTGTGACAACGGCGTCTGTGAGTTTCGTTGCTCCGACTATGCTGGCTACACATGCCAGAACAGCTCCACTCTTATTCCCAGTCTCTCAGTCTGCAAAGACGTTCTGCAGACCGATATGTCAGGGCAACATTGTGCGCCTAGTGAATTGAGCATCTTACAACAGCTGGAAGAAGTTGTTGTGATGCCCAATTACCACAGGTTGTTCCCCGGAGGTCCTCGCAAGTTTCTAAACTACATCAGAGGCAGAGACTGTGACGGGGCTGCTAAACGTTTAGCCTGTTGGGTGAGTTTAATACAGCTATAAATGAGTAGTCTATGGTTATCAAGAATGTCTTCACCTCTTACTCATTAATCTGTTCAACTGCTCGAACCAGATATCCATCCAAAAATGCGATGAAGATGGTGACAACAGGCTAAGAGTATGCCACTCAGCATGCCAATCATATAACGCAGCGTGTGGGGCATCACTCGATTGCTCAGATCAAACCCTATTCAGCAATGAAGATGAAGGTGAAGGTCTGTGCACCGGTTGGGGCGAACTCAATTCTTGGTTGTGACAGCGTCGGACGGGAAAAACGAGCCGGGCGACAATCCCTCAAGGGATCATGTAAATTATAGGAAGGTTTAGCTGTCGATTTTTCTTCTGTCTTGCAAATTTTTTTCTTCTGGGTAGGTTTTGTAGGAAATGTGGGATGAAATGCGGGTGCATTAGTGTAGAAATTGAGTTCCCAGCCCAAAATTGTTTGAGAAGGATTGGGAGGGAATGATTGTTGAGGTGTGGCTTTCAAAGAAGAAAGTCTCCCATGTAGAGAGAGAGAGAGAGAGAGAATTAAGGGTGTGTGAGTAGAGAGAGAGAGGGAACAAGAGAAGAAATGTAACTCGGCCTAAGGCCCCGTTTAAATGTAATAGTCTTATTTTATAAAAGTGACGAGCTCTATGTTTTCAACAGAATCATTGGATTACACAAAGAAGTATCAAACATTTTATTGTAAAGAGATAATTATATTTACACTTCAAAACATATGATTTGATTACATGTGCCTTCTGGATAATTATATATATACTTGTAAAAAATATCAACATTACATGCATAAATTATCTGTAATTTTTGAAAAATTATAAATACGCCCCTTGAGACTATTAATATCATTATATCAAATATCTTGATTTTTATTGTCACGGCTAATTTGTGTAATTATACAAATTGGAGAAGTAATTTGTATAAATAGGGTGTAAGTGTAATTCTCCCTTTTAAATATCAAACATCGTAATCCTTGGATTCTTTCTCTGGATCTGCACTTTCACGCAAAACCTTTGAGTGGCATATATTATCTATTCTTTCAGTTTTATGTCTGTATATACAAATAGTAATGTTTGTCCTCAACCTTTTGTTTGCATCTCCATTCTTCAAGATTCATGCCAAAACCCTCCACTGCCCCACCTAATTCTTCTGTATGCACTGGTAGTTCTAATTCGAATTGAATTTTGGTCAGACGGGAACTAATTATACGTTAAGAATAATACACTTGTCGAGTAATTTTTGTATAGTTAAACAAAAAGTAACTAAACACGTGTTTAGGGTAGTCGTTTTGGTTTGATTTCAAATTTCCAAGAACAACAGTGAATATGTGTAATATCAAAACACCAACTGATAACAAAAGACGATCCGATTGATAAATTTTTCCATGCACCAACTTCACCTAATCCCACGTCAAAATCGACCAATAAAAATTTATTTTCAAAGAAAAGAAAAAATATATAAGTAATAGGAATTGTTTGTATGAAATTAATAATGCGAGGCATGGAATTTAATTCAGGTTGATGGACAGAATGTGATGAAATAATCAGCAGCAGCACAAGTACATGTGCTCGATAAATCGTCGTACGCATAGCTATACGCCGCCGGGCAAGCATTCTTGAACATCTGCGAATACGGCGTCGGCGAGCACGTGTCGGACGTCGAGTGCTCGCCGGTGCAACAAAACTCCGGCGTGTTGAACGCCGCGCACGCGCTCTTGCACGCCACCACGTTGCCCCCGTCGTCGACGACCTGCAGCTCCTTGGGGCAGTTCGCATTAACATCCGCCACGCATCCAGCAGACTGGCAGTCCCCGGAGCCCCCAGAGGCCCGCACGGAGATCCCCACGTTGTAGCCATCGACCAAACTGACGTCGTAAAAGTCCTTACCCGAATCGGCGCCACCGCTTGCTATGGTGAATTCCACGAGGGAGACGGGAGGGACGCCGCCGCCTGTGCATTTGAGTTTACCACCACAGTCTCCAGTCGTGCAGTTGCCAATTCCCGCATCGTCAAAGTTACAGGCTGTTCGGGCCCAGAAACGGCCCGACCATCCCGGCGGAGCTGGTAGTTGAATGGTGTCCCCGGGGGCCAATGCGAAGCCACCGTCGCCGAGGATGGCTGCGCCATTGCCGGAGAGCGTGCCGGGCCAGACTGTGTAGCTACAGCTGTTTTGGAGAGTGAATACCGTGGCCGACGCATTAATGGCGAATACTCCTGCAAATAATTTATTCAGAAAAAGATCAATTACAAGAAGAGAAATGAGATGAATTCAAGAATTTATTCGTATAGGAATTAAATTTACCTATTAAAAAGAGGAGCAGAAGCAGAAGCAGAAGATGGAGTTGTGGGGTAGCCGCCATGCTCGATCGGTTAAGTGAAGAAGAGTGAGTTTTGATAATTTTTTGTTTTGTTTGGTTAAGATTGAGGAGCTGCTGCCTATTTATAAAGATTGAAGCAATTGCTTTCTCACGCTTTCTTAGTTTCTTGAAATTGGCTTATTTTAATTAATTAATTAATTTTGCAAAAGAGTGAATTTGAGTGACCCACAACAACTGATGTCAGTTGTAGAACATGTGAATGAAATATATATACACAGTATACGTATATTACACTACTCACTGTCATACGTCTTCTCATCGTGTATATAAAATAATATTACATGTTTTAAAATTATTATAAATATTACATTTTCAAAAAAAAAAAAAAAAGAAAGAAAGAAAGAAAAGAAAAGAAAACCAACTTTAAGGTTATCGGCATAATTAAAAAATTAATATCGCGGTATCATAAACCGTTATTTTTGAGTAAGAAAGATTCTTTTTTTTTTTTTTTGTATATTAGTGTAGATATAAATATATACACATGCATATACAAGCACAATCATAGACGTGTTTGTGTGTGTGTGCATGTTGCTGCTTTGAGGACGCCTTAGATCCATCCAGAAGCCCAACTTCTTGTGAACGGAAAATAGTGATATGATCAATGGTGATTTAATAAAAATAGTTTATGTAA
Organism: Sesamum alatum; assembly: GCA_034509735.1. Lineage (NCBI taxonomy): Eukaryota > Viridiplantae > Streptophyta > Magnoliopsida > Lamiales > Pedaliaceae > Sesamum > Sesamum alatum. The sequence goes on along the minus strand of JACGWO010000002.1, from coordinate 9,141,582 downwards.
ATGATGTTGATAATTCTGATTGGTGTATGTAAATGTGGATGATTTGTGTAAAAAATCATAGTTTGAAAATATAGATCCCAATAATTTAAAGAAAGTGCATATATGTTGTGTGTTATTATTACCAGTCACATATATAGTACATATTTGTTGAATAATTAATTTACATAAAAATTTAAACTACGAGGTTGTTAGTGAGTAGCTTGTGGACTCTGCAAATTATTTGAATAGTTCCCATGTGGTGGTTAAACGTATAATTTGTTGGTTGTCAGAGGGCCGGGGTATATATTTATTGCTTGTCGAGAAAATATGCACAAAAACTATAATATAGAAGTTCTAAAATAATAAATCATTAGTTGACGTCTCAAGAACATATAAAAGCACCAACCTTCTCAGTCTCAAAAATTTAGTTGGTTTAATTGAATTTATTGTCCAAACTTGTGACAGTCCAACAATGACAATAAATATAGAATTTTATTTTACTACACACCCAATCGCAAATTATTCAAAAACTCGATCTCAAGAAACGCTAATTATTAAAAAAGAGGTAGAAAAAGAAATTACAACACGACATTACATAAGATGACAAGAGGGACACATTAATGTTTAGGCATGAAAGCACAAATAAATTTGGTCGTGAACATGCCCATTTTGTCCTTTCAAGTTGTCAAGAGGCTACTTTACCTGCCCAGCCAAAAGTGTTCGTTCTTTCTACCCAAGAAAGATTTAACAACTAAGCTTTAGTCATGAAAGCGATGGATGAAACCATTGCTCAATACATCGCCCAACACTGACTGAAAATCTTATCTAAAGTGGGTTTGATCAGATTTGAACCAAATGTAAAACAAGTGTATAATTCAAAAAAAATAATCAATCACATGACACGTATATCACACTTGATTTGCGTAAAAAATTTCCACACAACACTTAATCCTCGTAAGTTGGTATCAAGTCCGTGGTAGCGAAAACTAGTTGGTTGGGACGTTTACAACATAAGGTTTAACTTAGATACCAAGCAAGAATGACAATTCCCTCAGTCACCAAAAGAATGTAAACATCCATTCAATCAACATAAAATTGCAAATTTTGGCACCTGTGCAACTACAAGTGACGCTCAGCAAAGACAAATTCAAGAAAACAAAGAAATTCAAAGTTCACCGCAAGAAGATTCAGAGCAGAAACTATTTCATGACTACCAAAAATATTTAAAACCGGTTTATAGATATCCGGCCATATTTAAATTGTTTTCCTCTGGTATATAGTTTCTTCAGAATTAGTAACAGGTTGTGGTCTGAAGTTGAAACAAGTAGCATAAACCAGGTATACACAAGATAAACCTACATAGACCTTGAACCAAAGGGATGAAAAAAAGGTAAGATAAGTGAATATACCAGTAAACGCAACTACGACTATGCAGTTGGCCACGCATTTGACTGTTGAAAGTTGATTTTCCGTTGATTCATGAGGGAAATGACCGTTTACGATGAAATCAGTAAGCAGCTGATCCTTTAACGCAAATGCATTCATCAACCAAGCCGCAGACGCGTCTTTAGATAAAGGGATTTCCTCAAGAGGGATGCGTCTGACATGCATGTGAACTTCGGAGGGATCCACGCCGAATACATTGTCCAAGAAAGAAGGGCATTGATTCTTGTACGCGATAGTCACATCATAAACTGCCAATAAATGGTTTTAAGAAGTGAATGTTATGAAGCGGAATTATCACGAAATGAAGTGATTGTTTCAAGTGACAACTAGCGGCTAACCACTATGAGAAAACCAGCACAAGTGGTATGTAGATTCTTCTTTTCTTTGTTTATTTGCATAGAGAAGTGAAATATATGCTCCTAGGTGTAGCAGGATCACTTGACATGAATCCTTGAAACAATAAGACTTTTCTTGGAGAGAGGGGCAGGGGCAGGGCCGATTTATTGCAGACATTTAATTAAATGGCAGCAATGTTTACCGTAACAAGAAAATTTAAACGAAGTGATTATGACTATCCTAGTATCAAGGAAACGAATGGTGACAGAATCATAGCTGATGAAGGTTTTCTGCATTAAGATCAAGATTACCAGTAACCTTCTTAAATTAGTGAAAACAATAGGGAAGAAGGAAGAACCTGCATCCAAGGAGCCCCTCAGGATCTCTAAGCTAACATTGAAACCCCTCGTCTTTGGAAGCAGCACATTTTTCAATACTGGCAGTCCATTTTCATTAGCAAACTTCTGGCTTTTTATGCATTTTTGTTCCCTGTAAATAAAGCAAGGAGCTGCATGTCATAATTCAGATGAGAAGTTCATGGTCGTTCTCGGAGCATAAATATTGTTTCTAACAAAAAACACAGTTCTTCCAGTAATTGGCAATCATTTTCTAATGCAATATCTAAAGTACGCAATAATGAATAACCACTAAAATATAAAAAGGAGAAAGAATTTAAGAATGAAAAAGAAAATTTGAAGAAAGATGATTTCCTAATGTCTGAAAAAAAATTGAACGACCTTTAACAGTGAGGAAACAAAGAGGAAAGATGAGAAGTTACGTATAGTCGGTTCCTTCAGGGAAAACAGCAAGCCACAGTGGATCCTCCCAATTGGTAAATGTCGAAAGCATTTGGCGCATTACTGGTTCATCAACTTCCCACTTTCTCTCCACCGGGATGAACTCTAATATGTGAAATCCCCAGCCGAAAATTGGCAGTTTCATCAAACTGCTCTTGAGAATATACTTGATGTATCCCAAGCACCCTTTCCTCAGTGCAAGATTCCACAGATACATCCAATCAACCTCGGTTCTGTGATTGGCAATTATTAAAACACGCTGTTCTACTGGAACTCTGTCACCAGAAAAGATAACTCTAGTTTTGTTTATCTTTTCAAATAAGAATGGCCATAGACCAAGCCATAAGCCAAACAGGAAGGATACAGATTTTCTACTATAATGTACACTAATTAGGCGCAGAACTACAGCAGCCGGGGGTACAAAATACACTAAGACCGTAAATGCTGTTGAAAGATAAACTGCTAAACATAGCAGTCCCCTAAAAAACCTAAAAGGGGTCAGCGGGAAATGCTGTAATCCTTTGGTAGATTGGAGGGGCTGCCTAATATCCATACTCATCTTTAATCTTTGCCCACAACACTGGAGCAAGGCAAAGATCTTCAAGCCGTTCCGTATTTTTTCAGGGGCCAAAGAGCTGGTCAAGATCCATACAAGATGACAGCTTGCGTCTGTGACCAAATCAGCATCATTTGTCATTCTTAAAATTGCAAAATCATCAACATCGCAGTTCATATTTTGAATAGAGAAATTTAATACAAGCTGTCATCTAGATTAACAATCAAGGAAAAAGTACTCCATTTTGCATGTTCAACTAAATTTCAAATTCCTTAAATGTGAATCTCATTCAAGATTAAGAAATAATCCACTGAAGTAGTTGAAAAATGTGAAGTGTTTTCAAAAGTTCGGCTAGAATCTTTCACCACATTTGTGAGTTTACAAAATCTCATCCCCGAGAAAACCAAGCATAACAAAAAGCAGCGAGTATCTTATGCCGACATCAATTCCTATCAGCTTTCTTCATATTAATACATACTCGCTAAAAGAATCTCCTTTCAAGTATGTAAATTGTGGCAGTGTTTAGCATGTAAACCACGGAACTTTCAAAAAACCATATAAAATGTCCTTATCAAGCTCATCTGACAGAGTCAATGGATGGAAACGCCAAGTGCACCATTTCTGCAGGGCAACTACCAGTTCCAGATTTGACCAAACACCAGAGAAAGCCGGCATGGCATCATCAAACATCAGATTTTAAACTTCAAAAGTGCTTTTCCTTCTAAACATCCTCAAATACACTTGGAAATTCTTTGGACTAATTCATGCTACACCAGAGACACCAGCTCCATAACATCTAGCTACCATAAAACAACAAAACAAACCTGCCCAATTTACATATCTAAATCCAGAAACACTCAATACAATCACTATCCATATCCGTTTCATGCTAGTAATTCCTTTCTAAACAAATACATGCAAAATGTCAACGCACTGAATTCTTTTACATAAAAACATCAGGAGATCTCTAGTTCAATACCAACAATTCGAAAAACAAAACGAAAATCTGAAAGGAGAAAAAACAAATCAGAACTAACCAACAACAAAAACGCGGAAGACGGAATGAGAATTTATTTGTTTATCCTTGTTATTTCATCATATTTACCTGATAGAGAAGCTGTGCGGTGTTCCGATGTATCGAGATTGACGAAGCAGATAATCACAAAACTCCAATCGCCAGCCAATATAACAGGAACTTCTCACAACAAAACACAAACCACACACACTATATATGTATTTGTACGCGCGTATGCTCTTGGAATATGCCAATAGAGAAAAAACTCTAGAAGGTTTAGAACCGTATCGAGGAAGGAATCTGGTGTGGCCCCGCCTACCGTTGTAACGTCGAGTAATTTCTGAGTAGCGGAATGTCAATGATCCGAAAACCAATCGCCTGCAGTATTATATATATGGCGACAGTCTACCGGTGCTGGTCGTGAAGTCGTGTTTGACCCTAGACAAGGAAAACGGTATTTTTATGTATATCTTATGAAAATCTATAAGGCTAGATGGATATCTACAATCCTTTCAAATAAAGATAATTATATTTATATCTCTGACTTCTCTATTAATACAAATTATGTATTTTTATTTTTTAAATAATTATATATACACTCATAAAAAATATCAATTTCAATTACATAAATCACTTATATTTTTAGAAAGTTATCAATACATTCTTAAAAAACATCAATATTATTACAAAAAAATATTTTTATTTTTTGACTGCTATGAATAATTTTTATAATTATACAAAAAATAAAAATTATTTGTGTAAACATATTATAAGTACTTATCAAATTATTATTAAAAATATTTTTAATTTATAATTTCTAGTTTTAAAATATCTAAGTTCTAAGTTGATTTAACCCAAATGCTGTAAACATACCCCTAAAAACTTTTTCAGCTTATTAGTAAAAGTACAAATTTCGCTATTGCTTAATTTATAATTTTTTTATAATTTATTCCCACCATAAAAAACAAGTCATTAGAAACACTCCATAAATCCTACTTAATTTTGTGTATTGTCTTATTATTATTAATAACAATAACAATGATGATAATAATAATAATAATAATAATAATAATAATAATAATAATAATAATAATAATAATAATAATAATAATAATAATAATAATAATAATAATAATAATAATAATAATAATAATAATAATAATAAAAAAATGGTAACAACCCTCCTTATATATATGCTCATCCTTAGTTATTTCAAGAAATAAAATAGAGCATTATTGATGATATACGTTGACAAGGAACTAAAAAAAATTATCAATATTTAAAAATCATAGTGTCCTATAAATCAAGAAATATATAAAACAATTCAAGAATTTTTGTACGTAATGTTAACATGATTGGATTAAGCGTACCAGTACTATAAACATCCATTCATCGAGCATAATTCACGGCATTCTCTATATATCTTTTTTTTATTTAAAATAATCTTACTAATTTAAATATAAAAGTGTTATAATCGAAATTTACTCGATATTTCTTTACACATAAGAAAATGGATTGATGACCATCCACACGACTCGAATGAGAAAGTCGTTTTCAAATTCGGATTGTTGCGTATAGGAATCGTAAGTCTGTAATTACTGAGAGGCCAAGAACGTAATTTTGGTATAATAATTTTTAAAATATTTATATTTACACTGCCGAATTTATAATTTATTTATATAAATTATTCTTTTTTTTTTTTTGCATAATTATAAAAGTTATTCATGACAACAAAACAACAGGAATAGTTTATGTGATAATAATAACATTTTTGTGGATGTATACGTAATTTTTCAAAAAAAAAAATATAATTTGTGTAAATAATATCAATATTTCTAATGATTGTTTGTAATTATTCAAGATAAAAAAACAATTTTTGTAAACACATAACGGTTAAGGAGGCGTAAATGTAATTAGCCCAAATTATTGGGGTAGAGTTTTGTGATGTTCCAGACAGAGTGAGTGAACGTTGTAAATGGCGAAGAGCATGGGAACATAGTTTTGCCAGGTGGACTGCAACGAATTTCCTACCTTCCCAACATTTTACTCATCGACCCCTTCAGTTTTACCTTATTCTTCTCCTCCCCCTAAAATCAGATTCTTGCAACCTTCCTCATTCCCTCCTCCGATCGGGCGGCTCAAAGGTTCAATTTCATCTCTCTCTCGTCTCTTTTTTTTTTTTGGTTGTTCTTTCCATTTCTCCTGCCCCGGTTACTTTGGGCTATTTGATTTGGTGTTAGATCGGCTCTAATTCGAGTTATAAGTTGCTTGATGGATTAAAATCTGAAGACCCTTTTGATTGTCTAGGGTTGTTCGGAGTTGGATTACGGATTTTCTGAAATTTAGGCTCATGCGAATTTAATTTAACTTTGTACTCTTGTGATGTTCATTTAACATGATAACTTTATTTTTTGTTTGTTTGTTTGTTGTGTGTTTAATTTGTTGGTTGAATTGAATTTGAATTTCATCTTGTTTGATTATCCAGCGGGTGTTTATCAGGTTTTCTTGTTCCTGTTAGCGTTGGTTGAGTTTTAATTACCAGTTTGTATTATTACAGGTAGTTTGGTAGTCAAAGGTTGAAAGATGGCTAGTGGGTTTGGGGAATCGACGAGCAGGCAGCCCCCAAGCCCCTTTTGCTCAAGCAGTAGTAATAACAATAGTGATGCTGGAAATTTTGAGTGTAATATTTGCTTTGACTTAGCTCAAGACCCAATTGTTACTCTTTGTGGTCATCTCTTCTGCTGGCCCTGCCTGTACAAATGGCTTCACATCCACTCTCATTCCCACGAATGTCCGGTTTGCAAGGCTCTTATTGAAGAGGAGAAGTTGGTCCCTCTATATGGACGCGGAAAGAATTCTACTGACCCTCGCTCTAAGTCGATTCCCGGGATGGAGATTCCGCATCGTCCCACTGGGCAAAGGCCTGAGACAGCTCCTCCTCCCGATCCAAACGCTAATGCTAATGCATTTGCGCAGCAAGGATATGGGTTTATGGGAGGCTTTGGCCCCTTCGGTGGTTTTGCACCTGCAGCTACTGCTAGATTTGGGAACTTTACGTTATCGGCAGCTCTTGGGGGTCTATTCCCGTCATTCTTTAACATTCAAGTGCATGGATTCCCCAATCCGAACTTGTACGGACCAGGTCCTGGCTTTCCATATGGGTATTCGAATACGTTCCATGGTGGACAAGCTCATGCATTCCATCAACGTGGGAATCAGCAACAGCAGGCGGATTCACCTTGAAGTTTCTCTTGTTGGTGATTGGTTTGAGTGTGCTTCTGACTCTAATTTGGAGTTAAGGTAAATCAACATTTAGTGTTTGAACTGCCGACCATTGTCTAAGATCGTATCGGCTCCTTGTATATTTGCTAGAGTATGAGTTTGTGCCAGCTCTCTGTTCTTGTATTCAATTTTCTGATTTAGACAATTTTAGTCGTGATATCAGCTGTAGTTTTACTAATAATTAGCTGTATTGTTACCAGTTTGTTTCAATATGTCTCTTTGTGTCTCTGTTGTGACCGCAAATATCATATCCTTGTACCCTAGGAACAGAGATAGCGTTGGAACTTAGCGGCGAGGTGGAGTATCATTATTTGAGTTGCAGGCCGATGCAATGCATATCAGCTTACGTATATAGGGATTTTATTTTGAGAAATGGAGATATTAGCAAATGGATAATGTACTATAATCTCCTTTGGTTACGAAAGATACTGTTCGTCCATCCCTTCCTCTATAATTATCCCCTTTGTTTATCAGTAGATATCTGTTGGCACATTCAAGTAATTAACCACTCACAGCCACTAAACTGGAACTGTTGCCGTCATCTTTAGGTGATCATATTATTGACAATGTGTCTATTTCCCTCCAATTGCATTTAAGATCACTGAACAGTTCTGAGCAACTCGTATACTTGGACAAAATTACAGTACCTCTATAACTTCAGGTGGTTTGAATCTACCCACCCTCACTATATATATGTAAAATCCTGCTTTACATTGAATTGCTATCTCCGTTTATTGCTTTGGCTGTGTATCCGACTACTTCTGTTATGTAAATCATGGAAAAATATGAACTGAACATGCACTTTTCAATGGTTTTCCATCTTAGGCTGAGTTTGGGGTGCATTTCTTGGCATTGTGCCCACAGGATTTCACTCTATTTGCTTCACCTGTGATATATATTTACCTGCTTGGTTGAAGAATTGAACGATTAGTAGTTGTATCATGTACATGTAATTTTCACTGCCAGAGATCATTGTCATTTCTTATCTCTGTCGTAAGTCTAGTTTACCGCTTCTAAATGCTGATGGTGCTATTGCTATCATAGTCGGTGGGATGGTGATGGGATGCAATAGATTGCGAGAGTGTCTCTCCATTTATAAGTATGATCTTTTGCCTGGTTTGATTTTTCGGTGAGTTGGTTGGTTTTACAATTTATGCTGTTTTTAGTAGATCTTGCAACTGAAGAAATAGTCTACTTCAGCATATAGGTGGGTATGTAGTCAATTCTTCCATCTAACTTCTTACGACAGGTGCAAGATAGTTCTTAAATAACATGATCATACACTTGTTCAGAGTTGTGCTTGTCCTGGAATTTCTGAGAGTAAATGGTAATTGTTTGTGTAAAAACATTCCGAATTGTTGTGGTAATAAGGGACTGTTTTGAGTTGTTAAATTCTACACGATTACGTTAGCATTTTCACTTTTGACATCGTCATATGCAGATTCAACATGTCTTATCATGAAATTCCCCTACAAAAACATTGACTTATTACAATCTTGTTGCTGTTGCATTCTTACAAATGAAATCTGGGAAAGAAGACATTGAATCAAAAGTGTGTTTGTGTGTGTGTGAGGTGAATGTTTTCATGTTTAGCAGTTTCTTTTCATTTGATTTAGGACAGAGTAACATAGTTTAGTGCATTTGTGTTGTTTAATGATGAAGTTGATGGGCACAAGGTATAAAAGCATGTGGGTGGTTGACTTGCAACTCACTCTGTTTTGGGTTCAATGGACTTTGTGCATTTCCCATACCTCATCTTCTACTTTGATTTCATCTCGCCCCCATACCTGTACTCAATTTTGAACCCATCAATGCTCATTTTCAAGATCCCAGAAATTTAAGGTTGATGATGTGATTATTGGTCTAGGGTCTTCCACCAACATTCATTATCATGGGCCATTGTTAAGATCAAGAATGAAACAAAACCTTGAATTTCACTTCTTGATTTATAGTCTATTTACGTAAATCATTCTTAATTTTTGTATAATTACATAAATCACTTCTAACAGTAAAAAAACAAAAATAGTTTGTGCAAAAATATTAATGTTTTTTGGGTTGTAAGGGTGGTCTTTTTAAATATATGTACAAAAAGCTTATATGACAAGATACTAGTTCACTACTATTTGAAAATTGTCAAATTTTGTGAAATCAGACATTAATAAGAATTAGGAGTGAGGAGCAATTAATGAAGTTTGGGAAAGGATCATTATCACCGACTGTAAGACTTCTGATGAAGAGGTTTCAACTTTCAGCTAACCTTGGAATCCAAACTTTTGCCTGAAGATCTTCAATTTGGGGCTCCAAACTGAATCGCGTGCTTCCACTCTACCATTACCTATGATGTATGAACACGGATACGGCATCACGAAAAATTTTAAAAACTTAAAATATAATATGGTATTGACATGACTACATATAATATATTTTTTTAAATATAGATTCTAAGTTTCTCATATAATTGAAATATACAATATAAAAATATTAAGTAGCATGTTTTATATCTATTTTTTTAATCAAAATACATGACTTAAGAAATATATATAATTAATTTATTTTAAAAAGTATGAAATAAAATAATTTTTAATCATCCAAATTAGTTAAATTATCATACTTATCTTTAGACTTTTTAGTAATTTTATCCAAAAATTTTAGTTTGATAGAAGTAAATTATTTTTTTCTTTTTCATTTAGTCCATTTTTTTTTTAAAAAAAGACATCCAATTTTTTTTTAAATTATAAATAAAAATTCTAAACGTGTCGGTCACTCTTCCAAAATATGTTGGATATCGTGTCCCTTTTTTTCTATTTTATTTTTATATTTTCGGACACGCATATACCGTATTCGGCACATGTCTGACACTGAATCAAGTAATTTTTCGAAGTGTTCGTGCATTATAGACCTTCATTCTCTTTTTTTTTTTTTCTCTTTTTTTTCTGTTAAATATGGGATTAAAAAAATTGAAGGCGAATAAAATAAATAATTCATAAAGTATATTAACTCATAAAAGTATTTTTAAATATATATAAAATTATAATTTATAATACAAAATAAAATTTTGACCAGTTCAAGATAAAATTTAAATGAAAATTTATCGGATGAACGTTAAAATCTTTATATGTTTATAATTTTTTAAACGATAAGAAGATATTTATAATTATATCAAATCTAATCAAAACTGCCTACAATTTACCCTATAAATAAACCACTAAAAGAGATTAAATTACATCAATAAAGCAATGACTCTGAAAATGAAATATAACATAACATCCTAGCTAATATATTTGACATGTGACGTGACATATTGAAAAATTTTACCATGATGCCGGCTTTATTTCATTGTACATTAGTTTACGATACAATTATAAATACAGTAAAACCTCTATAAATTAATAATATCGAGATCGTATAATTTAATCAATTTTGAAAAATATTAATTAATTAATAAATTAATAAATTATTAATTTAAAGAAATTTTTTTGATTTAACGAATCTATATGATTTTTCGTGAATAAAATATTAACATTGTATTAACTAAATAAATGATGTTCATTTACAATGTGACTAATTAAATATAATACATCCCCCTAAAAAAATAAAGTTCATTGTAGTACGTAATACTAGTTAAAATTTAATGCAAGTTCACATATAGTAAGGAAATCAACCACTATATAAACAACATCAAAAATTCTTAATTAGTCAATCCAAGTCAAAATTAATCAATCATGACTTCACATATAAAATGTGTCCAAATTTCAACCACGACAAATTAGATAATGTGAGTATAAGAGAGATCACATTGGAATCGAAAAAAAATTATTATTTTAAAAAAATTATTAATTTATCCAGTATTCATCTATAGAGTTTGTGCTGTATTTCAAAATCTTGGAGACAACATCTAAATCATTCCTGGAATACTAAACATTTTTGGTCCCCTCAAATGCCTAATTGCCATTTCCCACTACCTTAAAAGCAAAGAACTTTATTTGCTCTGGCCATGTGGCTCTTCGTCGCCACCTTGCAACTTTAAAAACTTTTCATGTCTTGTTCCCCATCACTATCACCATGCATTTTTGGTCATGTTTTTACCTCTTTTTTCTTCATAATTCTTGATGTAAGAATCAAGAAAATTGAAATTGGGGTCCCACTCGTAAAAAGTAAAATTCTTGTCGAATTAAAATTTAATCTCACCAAATCAATTACATTGTAAATAATATCACACTTATAGTATGATTAATAATTGGAGGATCATAAAATTCCCAAATGTATGAAAAATCACTAACACTCTAACTCCATGCGATCTTATCATCTTATCGTTTATCTGAACAGTATGATTTATCTTAATTATGAATCTCAATATTCGACGTTACTTAATGTGAGTGATTTAAATGGACTACTGTTGTGAATAATTACAATAGCCCATTTGCCATATATGATCCCTGCTTATTCTATTTTATTACCTCTAAACGATCTCACTATCTTAAGTATAAGAAAAATTATTGTTGACGCCTACCCAATATTCTCTGATCGTGTTTTCTTAGACGCATGAGACTATATTGACCAGAGGCACAATCTTTAACGATCAACTTCGTTTTCGACCTCAAATCAATCACATATTCTGTGCATAATTAATTTAGAATAAAATGCAGACACCCCCCAACGTATGGGGTCATTTGCACTCTGCCCCCCATTTTTTTTTTACACTTTTCCGTCCAACCTTTTGATTTTGGTACACTTTGCACTTTCCGGGAATAATAATAGAATATTCTGCTCGCGTGTGTTCACGCGCCTGAGGATGATACAAACACCCCCTAACGTACGGGGTCAGTTGCACTTTGCTCCCCAGCTTTTTTTTTTTTTATAAAAAAAAGGGAAAAATTGAGGAAAATTTTAGAAAAAGGAGGAAAAGTTCCAAAAAATTCAATGCCTCATCTACAGATAAACAACTTCACATTACAAGACAAAATGTAATGTTAGCGCCGACAGAAATACACACATTTGCACTGATGGTGGCACCAAAAGAAATAAACAACTTTTTTTTTTCCTTTTTGGGTTTAATTTTTCCTCTTTTTATACAGAGGAGTGTATTTGGTACTATTGTGAAGCTACACTGTTTTGTGACTTTTTCGTCTGAATTGTTGGAGTTCAATTTCTTCATGTGGGTCGGTAAGTTTTTGTTGTTTCATCATCTGTTTTCTCCCCTGTCTTTCTTATGTTTTAATGATTTTGTGGTGGTGTTGGAGTTTGTTGTTTGTGAATTGAAGGTTAAAGTTCTTTTATTTAGGTACTACACACATGATACAGATTATTTGCTTTCTGGTTGATTTAGGCTTGTAACGTGAAGTTGTTTATGTACAGATGAGGCATTGAATTTTTTTTCATATTTTTAATTAATTTTAATTTTATTTAGAAGGTTGAGGGGCAAATTGCAAACGACTTCATACGTTGGGAGGGAGTGCTTGCATATAATCTTACATTACCTAACCTGAAATCGCCCTCAGGCGCGTGAACACACATGGACGAAATATTCCAATATTATTCCCCGAAAAATGCAAATGCAACAAAATCAAAAGATTGGATAGAGAAATATAAAATAAAAGATTGGATTGCAAAGTGCAAATGACCCCATACATTGGGGGTATCTGCATTTTACTCATTAATTTATGTCCAAGATGAAGACCAAGAACAAGTATGATTCCATTTGGGAAATGGTCGAGTGAGCCATGCTGCCCGGCCACCCTTCCAGCTATGCCTCCATTTTTTAAGTGTTCTAAAAGCGTGTTCTTTAACTTCAAATTCAATCCATCTCCAAATAAAAACTCAACCGATCTCGCATTTCCAAATCTTAGGACACACAAACCACTCCGATGAAGCCTAAACTGCCTCTCTTCTTTCTCTTGCTCACTATCAACACTTCTCTTCTAACACAAAGTGTCCTAACCTCCACAATCCCACAACAGTTTAAACAAGCCCCCAAGTTCTACAATTCCCCCCAATGCCCGAACAATAGTTTTAACGATGATTCGGACAATGACAACAACGACAACAAGAACAACAAAGACGTTGTCTGTTGGAATGAGGCCATCCACGTGGCGATGACCCTTGATGCTGCCTACATTCGGGGCTCGATGGCCGCTGTCGTCTCCATCCTCCAGCACGCCTCCTGCCCGCAGAATGTCTTTTTCCATTTTGTGGCCTCTGCCTCGGCCGATGCGTCCGCCCTGCGCGCTGCCGTCTCCGCCTCTTTCCCGGACCTCAACTTTCAAATATACCCGTTTCGTGATTCCGAGGTGGCGGGGCTAATCTCCACCTCCATCCGCTCTGCCCTCGACTGCCCCCTCAACTACGCCCGGAGCTACCTGGCGGACCTCCTGCCGCCCTGCGTCAGCCGTGTGGTGTATCTGGACTCGGACTTAGTCCTTGTTGACGACATTGCGAAACTTTCAGGCACGCCGATCCCCGAGGACAAAGTCCTGGCGGCGCCGGAGTACTGCAACGCCAATTTCACTTCTTACTTCACCCCCACGTTATGGTCGAACCCTTCGCTCTCCTTGACCTTCGCGAACCGGAGAGCCTGCTATTTCAACACCGGCGTGATGGTGATTGACCTGGACCGGTGGCGGGCCGATGATTACACGAAACAGATCGAGGAATGGATGGAGCTGCAGAAGAGGATGAGGATATACGAGCTGGGGTCTCTGCCGCCATTTCTGCTGGTTTTCGCCGGAAACATAGCGCCGGTGGATCACCGGTGGAATCAGCACGGTCTGGGAGGAGATAACTTTCGCGGGCTTTGCCGGGCCCTGCATCCAGGCCCGGTGAGCCTACTCCATTGGAGTGGGAAAGGGAAGCCATGGGCCCGGCTCGACGCCGGCAGGCCATGCCCGTTGGATGCACTTTGGGCACCTTATGATCTGTTAAAACCTCCATTTTCATTCGATTCTTGAAATTAGTTCACAGATCATTAATTCTTCCCAAAAAAAAAAACGATTTATTTGATTGTTGTTTTTTAAGGTAAGTGTGGGAAGGAAATGTTCGTGGTAACTGTACAGATACAGAAGATAGACATATAAACATATTCGTTAACGGCGCAATGCAGAATCATGATTTCAGTTGATGAAATACGTACATATAATATTGATGAATAGAGCTATATAATTCATAATTTATGTTGTAATAATTAGTACCTAGACCGTCCAAGAATTGGTCGTAATTATAAATTACATTCTAGGATTATCAATAATTAATTAATTAGTGTGTTAATTACAATGCAACAGCTCAACTATGTCGCTACTTATATTTTGTTATATTTATGAGATGATAAATCGTTGAAAGATTCCAATCAGTATTGTTTTGGCAGTGCCAGCGATTTTTGGGTTTCATTCGACTTTATTTCATTTTTATACTATTACATTTTGGGTTTTATTTGTAAATAGCGATCATTTGGTAAGAGCAACCACTAGAAAATCTTATATTTGAATCATCGTCTGACGACTGCACAGTTGGCTAATTTATGATTATGAATACTCCTGTACATGATTTATAATTATGAAAGATATTATTTGGCAAATAAATTTGTCCTTGCCAACAAGTACATAACGACATGGATCTAAATTAACTCATGCCATTCAAATCTTGTTTTAAATGGTTACTCATTTATGATCAGGTATTTCGATGTTAGGCTTGAATGAATTTTTTGTCGCATAAATTTAGTATTTTGGCATTTTTATTCATTACTGCATGCCGCCTTGACACCATTGACAGTGGATCGCCTTTTGATCACTGCTAGCTCACCACGCAAGCTCCACCCGTCATTGTACCGACCACCCTTCAACTCACCACGTGATTTCGTTGTTGCTGTTTAGATTCACTACGACTCCACCCCCTTCACCAGATCTGATCCCTGTTCGTACTAGTCACGCCTCAGCCGTGCACCTCCGCTCAACATCACCGGATGCATCCAAATTAACACCGCCACTGATTACATCACCACCATAGCGTTCAACCTCCGATAAACGTCACCTGGCATCGCCGTCGAAGTGCTGAAGTACGATTTGCTGTTAGTGATGTCGAGGCGGCATGCAACAATGGTGGCGGTGCGGATCGACGATGGTGATCTGAAGGCGGCGGAGCTCTAGCGGCGGCAAGTTGTAGCATTGCTATTGGTGTAAGGATTAGGACTGAAGGAATTTCCCCCCATTTTTTTGGTCAGCAAACTGACGTGGTATTTAATGCTACATCTTTTTTTTTCTTTTGTTATTTATGGTCCAAGTAAAAAAAAAATTGACCAATCAAATGAAGACCCCAATTTAAAATCAACTAGTGATGGGCATGTGACTTATTCTGGCCAATTTTTGAGTTCCTGGCATCACAAGGACTAAAATCACGAAATGCAAAAAAGTTATAGGATCAATTCTCAATGTTAATAACATAAAGAATAGGGTAGATTGCATAACAACCCCTTGCGTTTTAGGAAAATAGCGCAAAATCCCCTGTGATATGTTTATAGGCAAAAAACCCCCGTATTATTTAAAAGGCAGCAAAATACCCCCTCTCCAGTAGATTTTAACAGAGAGTGATTAGCACGCACGGGTGGTGTGAGTTGGTCTCATTTTTGCTGTTT
Organism: Sesamum alatum; assembly: GCA_034509735.1. Classification (NCBI taxonomy): domain Eukaryota; kingdom Viridiplantae; phylum Streptophyta; class Magnoliopsida; order Lamiales; family Pedaliaceae; genus Sesamum; species Sesamum alatum. Next base: position 9,125,551 of record JACGWO010000002.1, on the reverse strand, counting down.
TTATTGTTATATTTAGTCAGCAAATGTCCATTTTGCCCCCTTTGTTAGACATTTAAGTGTTGAAATCTTTTGCCACCTTCACTTTGCAAAGAGCATTATTTTAATAAAATACATAATATTGATTAGTTTAATTTATTATTTAGTTTTAATATATTTTAATAAATTATATTTATTTATGAAATATATTAACTAAAATACCTAATATATATAATTTAAAATTTTAAAAATTAAATTAACAAATCCAACACGAAAACTAATATACTAAAATTCACTTTTTAAATTTAAATTATATTTATTTATAGAATATATTAACTAAATATCGAAATAGTAAAAAAACTAAATAAAATATTTGAAGTTATATTATTTATAAATAATGTTTAGATTAAAATTTTCATGTTTTTAAATATAAAAATTAATAGTTCTTTTATTTTAGATTTTGAATAATTAAATTATTTTTGCTTCATTTTTAAAAAATATTTTTTAAAATTCAAATTTATTTCATATGTATATATTTATATAAAATAAAAAATATTACAAACAATAAAATAAATAAAAAATTAAAAAAAATAGAAAGAAAAGGTCGTCTTCCCCACAAAACCTCTGCCTTCCGACCATGAATCGATCGCCTCCCTTGGGCCGTTCTCGTCTCCCCCAAAGCCTCCGCCTTCTTGGCCATTGATCTGGGCGACCGAGAAGAAATGAGCGACAGAGGTCGCCTCTTTCCGGGGGGGCGACGGCGTTTGCTTGCGCAGCGCAGCGGCGAGGTCTCCTAGAAGTCTGGGCAACCTCGTCGCCGTCCAGAGTCACCGCCGCCCAGAGTGGGCGGCGACGATAATATATATTATATACATATATAACTGTATATATATATATCTAACTATACATATATAAATGTGTAAATATACATATACATATCTGTAACTGTATATATATTTAATATAAAATATATTTTAAAAATAACTTAAAATTTGGACTGTCCATTTTTAACTATTGAAGATCAATGGCTATCTTAATAAGGGTATAACGATCAACTCCTTAAAAAATTTAACGCCGTTAACCCTAACTAACGGAAAGGGAGAGTGTGCTTTATTTTGAAAAGGCTTAAAGACATTTTTGGTTCGGGTTAATTATAATTTTCGTCCTGTAATTATAGGCGTTTGGCGTTTTGGTCCTTTAAGTTTCTAGGGTAGCAAAATAATCCTTTAACTTTTCAGTTAATTGCATTTTCCGTCCTATAATTATAGGTATTTGGCTTTTTGGTCCTTTAAGTTTCTAGGGTAGCAAAATAGTCCTTTAACTTTTCAATTTTCGCGATTTTCGTCCTCTGGTCGCTGGATTTTTTAAAACTTGTCGGAATAATGGCACACGATGAGGTTGATTGTCTTCTTGAGTGATATCACATTCAGGCATTACCCCTTCTTCCGGCGAGTTTAAAAGCCTCACGTGTGAATCGCGTGCCATTATTCCGGCGAGTTTTAAAAAATCCGCGACAAGAGGACGGAAATCGCGAAAATTAAAAAGTTAAAGGACTATTTTGCTACCCTAGAAACTTAAAGGACCAAAACGCCAAATGCCTATAATTACAGGAAGAAAATTACAATTAACCCTTTTTGGTTCTGTAACTATAGACCATTCTCATTTTAGTCCAGTAACTTTCTAGGGTTTCAAAATGGTCCAGTAAGTATTTAATTTTATCAATTTTGGGACATTTCCGGCAAGAAATTGGTCAAATCCAACGGAAAATCGCACATGCCACTCACATGAGCTATGTAAATTGGGGATTAAATACTGATTGGCTATTTAAAGGTGACATGTAATAACCATCTAAAAAAAAAATTTACACATGGACTTTTAATCCATGTCAGTGTTAATGACATGGAATTGGAGGGAAAATAAAATCACCCCTTCCTCTCACATATTTCAGTCGATCGAAGGAGCCCCAAAATCAGAAAAGAAGAACCCTAAAATCGACCCTCTTCCCTCCTCACCTATTTCAGCTCCAATGTCAATTGCTCCAAGCTCGATTGAATGCATATGCGGTAGGCTGGCCGTGATTCGGACCTCTTGGACCAACGAGAATCCCGGCGGCGGTTTCACTTATGCTAGCAGTACAAGGTAAGGTGTCACAATTTTTGGATTTTCGGGGTTGTCTTTAGCTCTATGTAAAAGGCAATACAAGGCAAGAACTTTATTTATTTATTTTTTTTTTGCAGAGAGGAGGGTGTAGGTTCTTTCAATGGGAGGATCCCCCAATGTGTCAAAGGGCAAGGGCCATTATTCCAGGCTTGTTGAGGAGAATTAATGCACTGGAGAGAGATGTTGAAATTGTGACAACGAGGAACAAAAAATACAGAAGAACATTGATGTTGGTTACTGTGATTCTTATGTGTTTGTGGTGGTTGGGTAGGATGAAATGATGTAAGTCTTTTGGTGTAATCCATGTAATGATGTTATGTTATGTAAGTCATTTGGTGTTCATTTTGGATTTGTAACCCATGTAATGATGTTATGTTATGTAAGTCATTTGGTGTTCATTTTGGATTTGTAATCCCTATAAAGTGAAATAGATTGTAGTTTCTTGCAAAATCTGGAAATTTACATTATTGCAATCAAAAGCAGAACACATCACTGTGGAATGAACATAACAAAAACCTGGAGAATGAACATAAAAAAACTGAACAAAACAAAAACCTGGAGAATTAACTATTACTTCATTGCCAAAAGAGCCACAACAATGTGCATTCAAGTTCTACTTGACAATTTGCAATCCCTAGTTACAAGAATAATTTGCAAACATATGCATTCAGCCTATAATTCCTGACAAAATATGTAATCCCAGGTTACAACATTAGTTTAAAAAAACAGTCATGTGTAAGTCATTCAGGACTCTAAACATCTGATGTTTGACTGGACTGACTTAAATCCAAAAATTTCTGTCATCCTTCTCTAACAATGGGGTTGTTTACTCCATAGGATGCTCTACTTGTTGAATAATACACTGGTAAACCATGTGAACCAATCATGGGAGGAGGTACCCTAATTTGTACTCTAGGTTGAATGTAGAGGTGTTGGTTGGACAAGGCTAGTTGTGAATACATGGAAGGACCAAGCACAAACACTGGAACTGCTGGAGGGGGTGGCAGCACTTGCTCTTGTGTGAGGCATGTTTCAGGTGTAACCTCCTCTTGAAGTGGCAGGGGTAGCAACATGTTAGGAAACTGGGCAACATAATAAGTTTGTTAGTAACACAATGAAAGTGTACTAAACATAATATCACACTTGTACTTACTGATTCTGTTGCAGCACTTGCATCATTGCCTTGAACCCTTTCAGGTTCCTTCCTTTTACCAACCTGTTAACACACAAAAATTGACATAAGTGAATTTCACAAAAAGACATCTGAATTAGAAGCTGAATTAACATACTCTCACTACTTCTCTCACTGTTGCATGCACCAGCAAAACACATCAAAGTCGTCAGGGCTACCCTCAATTTCCTTCAATGCAGTTTTTTTGGCTCCATAAGCCTGATTCTTGGAGACATTAACCCTCAATTCATTAATAATTTCAACTCTGAATCCCTTACCACATCTCTTAGGATCTGATTTGAACTTCTGTAAATATCTATCCTTAATCCATTTTGTCTTCACATTTTTCACATAAAAAATCTGGGGGACAACTATGATGGGGATTTAACAGATTGATTTGAAATGTTTCTTCATCTTTCACTTTAATTGCATGCATTTTCCAACCACAATCAGTATCCCCACATTGTGCATAGATCCTTCCTTTGTCATTTTTTATGAATTTCTAAGGCCTTTTTTGTCTTAATTGCATAAGACTGCAATGCCTTCTTAAATTCTGTTTTATTGCTAAATAGCATACCCAGTTCAAATTTGGGTCATATGTTTCTTCAGGGTTAAACACATGGTAAGAAGACCCCTCATCCCAATCTGAGTACCTATGTTCATCCAAATCCCCATCATTATCAACAACATCTTCTTCTGCAACACTATCATCACTACTCTCAGTGTCCTCAACCCTGTCTTTTTCATTGCACTGCAGGTTATCCTCTTCAACCTTATCTGTTACATTGCATTGCTACATGTTTTCCTCTTCCCCAATTTCATAGCCACTATCAACCAAATCCGCATCTCCCTAATTCCCCCCTTTAGCCTCCCTATCCCCCTCATTCCCCCCTTCAGCCCCTTATTCCCATCCTCATCCCCCTCATCATTCCCCCCTTCAGCATCTTCATTCCCATCCTCAGCCCCTTCAACCCCTTCAGCCTCTTCCCCAACTTCATCCCCCACATCTACTTCAACATAAATATGCATCTCTCTTAGTTTTTTTACTTTCATCCACTCAGTCTTTAGGTCCTTGTTATCAATCAACAATTTAAACCCCTTGTTCATAATTATATAAAATCTCCTACCCCTTTCTATTATAAGAGTATCACAAATTGCATTCAGATTTTCAAAACACATCTCCTTGGGCATAATATAATCAAATTTACACAGGCTACCCCTCACATACATGGCTTCAGACACATGCCTAGCCACACCATCATAGTGAATAGCAAGTGTAATAGAATCACTTTGAGGATCTGTAAAGTTAAAAAAAAATGCAACAGTCACAGAATGCAGTAAAAACAAAATGAACAATGCAAAATACAAACATGAAATCACTAATCACTAACCCCACTCAGCAAACAGTAAAAAAATATAAGTGTCAGGACCACATGAAGAAAAAGGACAAACCCAACTCAGCAACAAAACACTAAATAAATACACAAGGGACCACAAATACACTAAAAAACAAAAACACTTACACCCACTATGTCCATCGAATCAATAATTTAACCAAATACATACAAGTTCCAACATAAAAATGTGTACTGTCAGCCATATTGAACTTACGGTATCTCGGTGGGGGCATATCCACATGCCGCGCAGACCTCTTCAACCCCATGTTCCTTCACCAAGCTTCGATTCTCCAGGTTTTCCTTCACCAGCCTTCGAATCTCCAGGCTTTGGGATTTTTTGGTTTCAGAGATTAGAGAGAAATTAGGGATTACGAGTATTGTGTCGATATGATTTGGGAACTAGGTTTCTGCTGCTGAATCACGTGCGAGGGGCGTGATTTTGTTTTCCCTCCAATTCCATGTCACTAACGCTGACATGGATTAAAAGTCCATGTGTAATTTTTTTTAGATGGTTATTACATGTCACCTTTAAATAGCCAATCAGTGTTTAATCCCCAATTTACATAGCTCACGTGAGTGGCATGTGCGATTTTTCGGTGGATTTGACCAATTTCTTGCCGGAAATGTCCCAAAATTGATAAAATTAAATAGTTACTGGACCATTTTGAAACCATAGAAAATTACTGGACTAAAATGAGAATGACCTATAGTTACAGGACCAAAAATGCCTTCAAGCCCAGGGATTTTTTTGGCTATAAAATTACACAAGGGGAAATTTAGCTAAAAAAAAATAAAATACAAGGGGGTTTTATGCAATTTATTCTAAAGAATAAGAATGCAGAAACGCAAAACTTACAGGACCAAATTCATTTAAGCCTTGGGTGTTATTAATGTAATTTCTTTACCTTAAAGTATTGCATATTTCATTAGAAAATTATTAGTTGCATGATTTCATTGTCAATCTTAATTATTCGTACTCTCTTTTTCACCCCACGGAGAAAAAAGAACTTGATTGACGTCTATAATTTGTAAGTATGCTTAATATAGTTGCCCACAATTTGATTTGATCTAAAGTTAACAATTTGATATTGGAAAAAATACAATTTACCCTATGTGATATAGGATATGTGCATAATAACTTCCTATGCAAAAATAAATAGCACAATACTCACCTCAAAGAAGGTGGTGTAATACACCCTCTTCACTTGCAATTTTAGATGATTTTTATAATAAAATATTATTTTATATATAATATATATAGTATAATAATGTATTATATAATATTATATTTACTAAAAAAAGTTATTTGACATATATAATTACATAGAATATATAAATATTTGTTAAAAATATGGATTTTATTAGAAAAAATAAGACCCAAAACCTCCTCCTGTTCCCCCACCCCGCCCCCTTCCCCCATGGCCTCCCACAGCTTCCCCCAATCCTCGTTGGTGTCGCCACACCCCATTTCCCTTTCCCCGTCACCACCCCCTTTCACCGGTCACCATTGCCGTCGCCAGCCCCCCTTTTCCCAGTGTCACCTGCCGCCCCTAGTCAAGAATGTCGGCAATGATTTGCGGAGGACGTGGGGACGACAAGAGGATATCGGCTGGTACGCAGGTGCACAAACGGCAAGTGAACAGAGACTCTTATAGATTGGGGATCGCAATAGTGTTTGTACAGGAACTTCCTTGATGTGTAAAGATGCTATCTGCCAAGTATGCAATCATTCCATAGACGTTTAGGCACGGGGATATAAGGGCGACTACAAGGTGTCATCCTGCCCCCGAGCAGGAGATTGAGGAGCAAAGCAGAGTGCTTTATCCTTGGATATTTGCAAAATTATTTCAATGGAGAGTTTTGTGGAGTGTTGGGAACAACTCCACCAAGTTTTAAAGTTAGACGGTTTCTATTGAGTATGAAACGACGATGATGTTTGGAGTCTATCAGTGTAGTGGCGGGATGACAATTTTAGAATATTGTGAGGGCAATTCCCTACGATGGATGATCGGACGGGGCTGAAATGTTGGATTGTGATGTAGAAGTCGTAGGCTACGCAATGGTTCAAGCGGCATGTGATTTGGATGTCGGACGAGGGAGATGCGAAAAAATTGCACTCCTCGGCCACTTTAATATCTACTATTGGAATAAGGAAAATTTTTGTTAAGCCTATTATAAAGGGGGCATGCAGTGGTGAGCTCCAGCCAGTCCTCCCCGTGCAACAAGGCACTAAATGAGCAATCCCTTGAGGGCATGTGGGGGCCTTCAAGGGTCGGCTCTAGGCAATTCGAAGGGAGTGCTAGAGTCCATGACGGGCGGCGTGGGGCAAGGATGACCCACATTGGGCAAGAAACGAGCCTTTAGGTTCCATGTGAACTGCAGGGTTGCCCCGTGGGCTGCGGGAAATAAGGGGCAACACCTCTAGGCTGAATGAGCGATCGAGGCAAGCACTCCAAGGCTTTGTGAGCTAACTCGTGACATGCACTATTTGATTCTAGCCATGCACAGGGTTTCGCTGGCTAAGATATGTAGTCGTGGGGCGACACCACTGTGGACAAGTTGAGAAGCCATGCCGAAAGGCACGAAGGCATGTTGGGCATGTCGTGTGGGATCTATGCGAGATGTTGACATATCGATTGGGTCGCAGACTTGTGATGTTGTCCTACTCGGGCAAAGCATACGAGACGGCATGGCAAAGACATGCGCCGGTGATGCAACGAGTGAATGCTGGGCATGCAATGGGCATTGTGGGCATAAGAATGGCCCATAGTGCCAAGATGGAGCAAGGATGCCTTGAGCCATTGCAAGATATATCGAAAGGACCCGAGATTGTGGGCGAGATGCATGATGGCAAGCTAGCTAGTTGGGGACAGATATGAAGACTTGCAAGGCGTGTGAGCCGCCACCCTCGGCGAACATGGGCATTTCGGATAGGCGAGTGCACTAGAATGAGGTGCCGCACAGGGATGTGTTCGAATGTCGCGCTGGTGAGCTGCGAGTGTCGGAGACACATGGAGGGAAAATCGTTGAGAATCGAATGGACGAAGGCTGGTCGAATGTTGAGTGTAATCTGTGACGTTGCACAGAAAAAAATAGAATAATCCACTGCGACAAAAAGAGTCTGCCCGTGACACCCAATCACCATCGTAGCCCCCACCTCCTTTCTATCCCCGTCGCTACCCCCTTTTCTTCAGTTTTTGTCGCCACCCCCTTTCTCCAAGTCCCATCGCCGCCCCAACCCCAGTCCCCTTCTCGCCACCCCCCCTTTCCCTAGTATCCATCACCGCACCGCCGTCCCCGCCACCCTCCCATTCCTCCCACTCCCATAGCCGCCCTCCCCCTCCAGTATCGTCGCCGTTGTTGCCCTCCCCTTCCCTTTAGCCCTTCTCTCTCTCTCTCTCTCTCTCTATATATATATATATATATATATATAATTTTTAATTATATATATAAATATATTACACATATTATTTTACTAAATTTTATATAAATATATATAACATAAATGTTCAATTAAATCTATACCATTGATTGAAATTAACTAAAATCTACGCCATTGATTTGCTAATCAAATTTAGACCTTAAATTCAAATAAGATCCAAAGGTTGTTAAATAAGATAAAATTATTTTATAAAATATATATATATATATATATATATATATATATATAAAAGAAAAACGTGTGAAGCTCACACATTCGCGTGAGGGGGGTTTGTGCTTTATTTTGGAAAACAGAAGAGGATAAATTGTTAATTTTTTTTATAAAAGAATAAATTACTCATTTTTAATATCACATGATTAAATTGCATTTAATCCATTTGATATTATAGAGTTGTGAATTTTGCATAAGTCATGATTTCGTGGGAACTGTTATTCGGTTCAATTAATTAGTCCAATGGACTTAAAGTGCAGGCCCGTAGAAGGCGCTAGGCCGAATTCATGCTTACTATTCTCATGCCTTTGGCGATTAAATTCATGCTACACGGTTACACCCGATATTTTGTGTATTTGGCTGCATAAATAAATGTTATATATTTAATCATAAAAAAAATGTTATATATTTGATAAAAAATAAATAAATAAATTTTATATATTTTTAATTTTAATAATAGGGTATGCATCGTGAATTAAATTAATTTAAACCATGGATAACTACATTTTCTTTCTAAATTTTGATGTAATTACACATAAACCTCTGTGATTTAAAAAATTACACAAAATATTCTTAACGTTTGTCTTCGCCTGATAAATAGATTCATATATTAGTCAAAATTCATGAAATTTAATAATATCAACAAATTGATTTTCGATTTCAATTGTTATATCAGCTCCATATTTTTTGGACTGCTTAATTCAGTTATCACTGCTGGAAGCCTCTGCAGTTGTTCGAATGCGTACTTCCCGCTTATCTCACACTCTGAAAGCATATTTGTCTTTCATATTTCATTTTCCTTTTGCACTTGCTTCTCACATGCATTAGTGTGTAAAGATATATAAGTGTAATTCGATCAAAAAAGATTTGTTTAACCTGCAATAAATCAATAATGAATCAATCATGGATTTTGATTCAATTTTTTTGCTCATATTAGTAAATTCCGTGAATTTTAATCAACGAACGAATTTATTGTTCGACGAAAATAAAAATTAAAAATATTAAATATAATTTTTCAAACCATATAAAATTATATATATAAATTCATGAAGTATTCAAGTTGATGGGTTAATATTATTATTTTTTAGAGCAAGTTGATGGGTTAATTGTGAAGAGCAATTCCGTGAAGTATGCTGTGAAGCAATATACGTCATATATCATGAAAGCATATAATATTAACAAAGACATAAAGTTATGATGGCCGAACTGATAAATCCTCTATGCCTAAAATATTATTAGGTCGGTCCTCTTTTCATCGAAATTTCTTTAAAGTTGTCGGAAATATCTAACGTGGCGGACCAAATTTCATATATTTTCGGCGATATTGAAAAAATTTCTGCGAAACAAGGACCAAAATCGTAACAATTAAAATATTATAGGACTTTTTTAGCACCTTAAAAAGATAAAGAAAAAAAATTAAAATGAGAATGAGGTATAATTACAGAATCAAAAATGACTTTAATTCTATAAATGAAAATATTGTCATGCAACGCAACATCAACCCAAAAATATATTCTTCATTCTTTACCTAATCTCTTTTTCCCTCACGCGTCTTCCATTTCATCCTCAACTTCACTTATGATTCATGCCTACCACATGAACACTTCAACCCTTTTAATAATCAAGGTAAATTATCATGGGTTTCAATTAGATTTGTCATAATTATAAATATTTTTTTTATTTTAACGACTGTCTAATAATTAGCTCATTGCGTTAGTTTTTATTATGTTTTCATTCAATTTTGATTATGTTTTCATTCAATTTTGTGATGAACTGACCAAAATGTCCTATTGGACTAGGAATTATAATTTTACCTATGTTTTAATTTTTTTAAATTTTCTTATGGAGTAAGTGGATTGATTTTTTTTTTTCATTTTTAAAAAAAAATCATCCACCTTGTCTGTTTTTTACAATTCTTTTTTAAAAAAATATATACAAGAGGGGCAGAGTTGATAATTCTAGGCCTTCATCCAAGAATAATATAATTTCATCAAACATCAAGAAGAATATTTATAATTTTCAAATAACGAGAAAATATTTATAATTATACCCAATTTTTCGTTGTAAATCATTCTAATAATTAATTTCCTTGAAGAGAATATAGAAATCATTGGAAATTTCCACATCATTCTTTTACAATATTTTTTGCTTAAAACCCGAATTTGAATCTTCTATTAAAATAATGTCGTATTTCACATTCACGGACGTGGGTTGGAACCTTATTAAGACGTTTGGCAAGATCGAACATAATCAGCTATAGGGATCCTGACAGCATATTTGAAACGGATACAATCTTTCCTGACGAGTTTGTGGCGTGTCAACTGTCAATCTTACTTTCTCAATTTATCTATAAAAAATAATTAAATTATATAAATAAAATAATGGGTCCTACATACATAAAGGATCTTTCCCGGAAAAAAAGCAAAAGGAGATAGCTAGACAAGTATCCTTGATAAAATTATTACAGGGAAAATATCAGGCTGTTTAACTAACTTGAGAAATCGAGGAAGCTGCCATGCAATTTCACAGAGCCGCTTCAGAAATTCGGCCCTTCATTTTCCGTAATTTCCACTCCAGATTATTTCTCTATATAAACCCTTTACGCACCTTGATTCTTTCCAACCATTCTTCCAGCAGCAAAATCAATTCATCTGCAATGGCGATTTCCAGCATTGCGAAGCCGGTCAACACCAGGTCTTTCAAGCTCCGCCTCCCCCGCCGCCTTCGCTTCAAGCCAAGCGCCGCCGGCCCTTCACCTGAAACCACCAGCCCTGGCTGTGGAAGCCCCGGCGGAGGGCTTTTAACGCCGAAAACCAGCACCAGCGAAGACGAGTTCCGACAGGTGTTCAGCTTCCTGGACGCCGACAGCGACGGCAAGATTTCTGCCGAAGAACTGGGGGATTATTTTGCTTCCGTCGACGACTCCCTGACGTACGAGGACGCGAAGAGAATCATTAGAGAGTTCTCTAACAGCAGGGACGAGGAGTCTTTGCTGTTGGAATTTGCAGATTTCGTGCGGCTGATGGAACTGCGAGACAGCGACGGCGACGTCGTTCTCCGCCAGGCTTTTGAGGTGTATGAAGTTGACAAGGGCAGCGGATATATCACGCCGGCGGGGCTGAGACAGGTCCTCCACCGCCTGGGGGACGTGAAGTCGCTTCAGGAGTGCAAAGCCATGATTAGGGTTTATGATCTTGATGGGAATGGAGTGCTGGATTTCCATGAGTTCTCTAAGATGATGACTTTAACTTAGTTCTATTGTAATTCTTTAATTCTTGGAATTAATTCTCCAACAATATAATTAAGGTTTCAATTTGTGTCAACAAGAGGTTATTTTTGTTGATTACTAGCCTGCACGCGGTCCTTGCGAGCATATTAAAATAAATCGTAGAATGAGATGAAAAGAAAAAAAAAAGTGAAAGAAAAAACATAAAGGAATGCTTAAATTTAAAAGGTAAATTTGGATATTCAAAACAATAAATTTGTTAGGATTGGAGCAAAAAGGAAACGTGAGAAGAAATAAGTTGATCGAAGAAACAAACGTGGAGTGAGGTGGGAGAAAAAAAAAGTGTAAATGCTTGAATGAACAAGTAAAATTTACAAAATTGATATGACAATAGAAAAAGAAATTTGTAGAAAAAAATAAAAATAAGCTCTAAAAAGAAAAAGAAACAAAAATAAATACTTGAATTAAAAAGATAAATTTGAATATTCAAAAGTATAATTTTTTGAGAGGATGAGCAAAAAAGAAACGTAAGAAAAAAGAGACGTGGAGTGAAGTGAAAGAATATTTTGTTATAAATACTTGAATTAGAGGATACATTTTTAAATTAATATTCAAAAGTTAATATAGCAATATAGTTTTTTTTCTTATATTCTTATAATAATATGAAGGCAAATTTTTACTTTTCGTCCTGTAAGTATAGGGGTGTTACACTTTTTGTCCTTTATCTTTTGAATAAATACATTTAGTTCTGTAACTATTGACATAATACTTTTAATTAGTCCTGTATGTATTTTACTAAAACATATTTAGTCCTGTATGTTTATTAAGTGTGACACATTTAGTCCTTTTATATTGGCGAATGAAATATGTTGTCGGAGTTTTAACGCGTGTTTTCACGCGTTCAAAATAAACACAAATTACACCATTTCATTCATAAGCATTGTCCTAATTTGTCATTCCACCCTAATTTTCCCCAAAGCCCTCCAATTGTGGAAGCTCCAATTTCCTCTAAAATTCCAAAAACCTCTTCAAATGTATGCAAATCTCATGAAATAAAGACAGAGAAGCAATTTGATTATAATTTGTAAGGCACAATTGAAGACAAAGAGAAAACGAAAGCACAATGTAGAAAAAATATTGCGGAGTAGAGACAAAAACACATGCCCACACCACCAGCATCTCCGGCGAGTGAACATCACGCATTTTTTTTCCAACTATTGTCTTTTTTTCTTTGTCACACTTTATAAACATACAGGACTAAATCTGTTTTAGTAAAATATATACAGGACTAAAATTGTTATGTCAATAGTTACATGACTAAATGTATCAAAAGTAATAAAATTACAGGACTCAATATTTTTATTCCAAAAATAAAGGACGAAGAGTGTAACACCCTTATATTTCTAGGACGAAAAGCAAAATTTTGGCTAATATAAATGACAGTGATTTTTGGCTCTAAGTGTACGGTCAAATGCTGTAATACTATAGTGAATTTAATTTCAAAAATAAATTAGTTCTATCATCACATGTCACACCACATTCAGCATATGTTAACACAATGCAATGATTTGACATTAATTCAGAATTTATTTCAACATCTCTATGTTATTTGTTTGATTTTCTTTGGTGAAAATTTTTAAATTGAATAAAATCTAATCATATTTTAATCAATGACATCATAAGCGCTATTATAATTTATCTAGACGTGATTGAACACAATTCAAATTATTATTTTCTTTATATATAGAATTGTTCACTTTGGAAAATAGAATTGTATCCTTTATTTCTATTATGTTCTTTATATATATTTCCTTTCTTGTTTTCATTAAAATCTTTCTTTTTTGCTTTTTTGAGTGAGTTTTTATCTAAAATCCAAGATCCATAAAAAGACACAGCCCCGTCATCTAAATGGGCCGGATCCAAATGGGTCGATTTCAAAATAATTTTAAAATTTATCATAATTACAAATATTTTTTTATTATTTGAAAAATTACAAATACCTCTCAAATTAACAATCGTCTAACAAGCACCCCTTCGTAACAAACCATTGTAGGAGACTACATGTTAGAGGACCATCAATTTCAAACAAGTATTTTAATTTTTTAAATAACGAAAAAGTATTTATAATTATGACAAAACTCGAAAGAGGTCATTGTAATTTATCCTTCAAAATAAAATTTTACTAATCAATTATATGTGCGGATACATGCCGAGTACTCCACACAGTCGTAGGAAACACCTAGTGTTTCTAGTCCTTATCATTGATTTATACATGATTTTTTTTTTTTGCTATAATTATATTCGATTTGGCTCTAATAATCAAGGTTAAGGCAACACTTTGATTACACGACGAGGACTCCAGCTTATTTTACACAAAAATACACTCGGATTACATCTAGTACAATTTTAGAAGTCATCGTCTCAGATTAGTACATTCGAGTAATGACAAACTCCTTTAAATGAATTTAGACGTTCATGCATTGGTAAGTTCTTTGTAAGTTACCGATGATCCCTTGCCCGAGTGGTAAAATTGAGATCCCACAATTAAGAGCTCGTGGGTTCGAGTACTACGAATATAGAAAATTGTTTAATTTATAAGATAATTGTATTATTCCTTTTATTAGTGTTGGTATATGTGAATTTGTTATTATATCATGGATTGAAAAGATGTTATACTGTACACTGAATATTGTAATGACAATTTATCGTTTTAGAAACATTGTTGTAAGTAAAAATACATAAACTACCGTTGGGTAAAAATTGGAAGGAAGACTTGGAATATGATTTTGTTATTTTGTGTAAGAAATGGTACAAGACCGGCCGGAACTATACAAGAATGACTACACAAACCTATCCTGTACTGTCATGTATTTTCCTATAAAAATGGTCATAACACATGAAAACGCCAGCCTATAAATTGACAAGAAAATCATAATCCAGGAAGAAGACAAGACAAGACAAGAAAACTATCTATAATTTGTCACCAGAATTAATGAGGAAAGTTTCCGGTTTTCCTCATGTGGTCCAGGGTCCTCTGCAGCCCGAACCTCACGACTGCCTGATGACCAGCTCGAAACCCGTTTCCATACACCGGAGACGTATCCGTTGCGATCTGCTGTTTAAAGAACTTGCTAAGTTTCGTCTCGAATGGAGATCGTTCCCCCTTCTTTGATGACGTGAAATGGGAGGATGAGGTCGAAGCGCTGTTGCTATCAGACATGGATAGGATCTGAGATTCCAACCACATACTGGCGATGACTTGACAGATACCTTCTTCCACGTCTTGTCTTAAAGTTCGATAACCTTAAACAAAATGGTCGACATGTTATCAGCTGGAAACGAAAACGATATGAGGTAAGTAAATTGTGGCATGGGACGAGAAGGCACCGTTGAGTCGCAGCCAAGCGTGCATCATCTCATGTGCCAATATCGTTCCTGTCAACAATCTGCATGTGTGCAACGGTAAAACCGGTAAGGATGAACTAAGACTAAGATAGATTGAAAAGAAGCAGAAAGTACCTTGGAAGACCATATAAAATGAGGATTGCTGTCACTTCACAATGGCGTGTTAGTTTGTATGGCTCGGTTCTGACTCGGTTTCCAGCTCCGATCCTTGGTCGTCGCAATATCTGGTATCCAGATAGTGAATAAGAGTGTGAAATTAATGTAAAAGTGGATATTATTGAAGACATTGCAACTCGAGACAAGACTACAGTAAAATGATAACAGAAGCCCTTACGGTGCTGACTGTTTGTTCCTCGGAGAGACAAAGGCCTCGAGTTTCAGGCATGTGATGATGCCCCTGGAAAAGAAAAGACAAGTGAATCGAGAGCTTACAAGAAAAGAAGTTGAGTTTCATTTCTTACATGCTTCTCGCCGCCCATGGCGTTATTCAATGCCTGTTTCTCAACCAAGAGCAAAGGAACTTGCTGTGTCAGTTTCATATTTAGTCCTTTAAAGAACTCTTGTATTTCAAGAAAAAGGGGCTGACACTCTTTCGTATCCATGATTGCGGAATCGAGGCACTCCAAGCAGAGCTTTCGACCGTCGTTAAGGGCGGCATATCTTGCGTCCCATGACTGTGACAAGCGAAACATCCAAAGAAAAAAATAGCAGAATCTGTTTAGGTTTTCTTTGCAACGATGAGAGATTTTGTGTAGAGTTGGAGCTGATTTTAGTTCCAAATTACCTCCATTCGCTCACAACTACAGCATCGAGGAGTTCCGTCGTGCTCGTGTCTAGGACAGTATTTCTGGGACCAAAAAGGATGTGCCCTGTATTCAATAAGGCCAGCTGCATTTGTCGGAATCTGTGGTTGGCGAACAAACAGAAATTAAACAATCTCAAAGTAACAGGAAACACGTAAGTTTCAACCAATTACAGAAGCGCTACAATAATATCTTTTTCTAGCGACTCAAAATGCATGCAAATCAGACAATGCTGCTACCACTGTGGAAGAAGATTCGATTAACATACGTATGTAGAATGGTAGTATTCTCATAGTTGGTGTTCAAACTTTAGCTTGTAATGATAAATGATGCGGACAAGTACATACTTTGCTTGAATTCAGACAGAACGAACTGGATAGTCGACGGAATGAGATACTCACAAAGTGTCGGCAGACATCACATTTTGGATGATGATACTCCTTGTAGCAAGTTTTGTGATATGCGTAGCCCCGCGACACGGAAAACTGCAGTACAGAGATGTCAACTTTCATAATTAATAATTAAACACAAAAAGCTATCTAGCATACGTTCACCGACGACTGTACCTCGTAATCAGATATCGGTTGGTTACATCCACGGCATCTAAAACATTCGGGGTGCCAGACAGCACTCATGCAACTCAAAAATCTTCCATGGCCGATCTCCATGTTACAGCCAGCACAGATCCTACCACGGCAAAAGCAAAACAAAAAGAATACAAAGCATTATTTACCAACGCGGGTTTTAGATAAAAAAAAAATGGAAGTTAAAAAGCCAACGGGAAATTGAAACAAATGTTTGGAAGATGATGTTTGGCGCTAAACGGGATTTAACATATAATGCAAATATTTAACCTCAAGAACGATGTACCTGAAGCTTGTAGAATAGGGAAAAGTTATAGGTTGGTAAAGGTTATCGCTTCCGTATCCATCTCCATATCCATTTCCAGTACCGTTGTAATTCGTACTCCACGAAACTGGTTGAGACTCAGCATTCAAGCTCTCCTGAAGAGCCCTAGCAAGTACTTCATCTTCTTCAAATTGTGGCTCCCGACCTATACCACGTTGATGCATATGAAGTTGATCTTTGCTAAAATGGTATATATAGATACAGAAATGATATATGATCCATTGTGGAGGAAAAGAATGTATTGAGCTCGACAAAGACATGGCTTGAACTTAAGACTATTCACTGCAGGCAAATTATTTTACCGATAATAGAGATCCAGCAAGAAGAGCGTATAAGTAACGGAAAATCCAATGTTCGAGTTGTCCCTTATATACACTTATGCAAAGGTCATTCATTTTTCCAAGACTATAGATAATAATGTAAGGGCAGATTGATATATCACTCACCAACTGGAGCTTTTCCTTTCTGATCTGCTTCCGAAAGAGACAATGCAATAGCACAGTCTATATCTTCAGACTCCGCCGATGAATTCTAAACCAATTTACACACATGTATAAGATTTTCGTAAAAAATTCAATAAGCAACGAAGAGAAGTAAACGCATCTTATGCCACCAAGGCACAAATATAATTTGAACCAGAAGCATAAAATGTGAAAGAAATTCCAACTCTATCCATCAGCCCATTTAACTCTGATTAAACTGACACCATTTTGCACAATAACAAGTTGAAATAACCCAGATCTTGGATCTAGCAGTAGCACGTTAAAGTGAATAAAATTGATGTTTTATTTCATAATCTTAATATTATTTTTCCAAGTGAGAGTATATGCTTCAAGAAGATCTATAAAGCCATAAATTAGTTATTTTAGATAACTGTTCTTTGCAGCAAGAGCATAACTATACATAACAAGCGTTAAAATTTAAAGTATACTAGGTTCACGTCTGGCCCGATTGAAATGACAATGATGAAATACGAGAAACCAGGGAATTTGAAGAGCAGGTGGTTCGAGATTAGCATAAGTATTTTGGATATACATTAATAAATTACAAGTGTTCGGGCAAAATTAGTCGTAAGTTTCTTCCTAAATCAATGTGCAACTTTCCATCTCAGATTGAGAACTGAAGCAGCCAATTAGATGATCTGAAGGCAATTCTGTTTCTTCAATCTTGAACTTCATCTAAAAATGGTCAAAATATTTAAAGCTGCCATTTTGGAAAACAGTGTTTATACCCTCAGAATTAAAAATCGGAAATAAATCCATTAGCTAAAAATTCATTTTCAAGAAATCCAAGCTATGCTTCCAAACAAATCATGGATGTATATATAGCCAACCATCAAGATTCAGGAGGAAGATAAAGAAAACAAGAAAGTATCAAACTTGGTCTAAAGAAGTCATCATAAGAATTTGGAATCTTAAAGTCGAAACCAAACAGTTATGATGCCCTTCACTGTGTTGAATGCAAAGATAGCATTGACCTCATGTTAGCAGTCGGTCTCATCTAGAAGAAGGGACAAAAAATAAGCAATGAACACTTACCCATGAAGTAGACTGATGATTGCCCATCGTATCCGCTCTATATCGCCAATCATATCGGCCATCTGTAACTTTATGGTTTGGACGTTTGAAAATTTTGCTAAACCAGCCCATCAGATTAATTGTAATCAGTGTACACTCAGTGAAGCCTTATCTGAAACAAACTACTTAACAAAGCACCAGAAGGACACAGTTAGAATGGTAGCACCAGAAGGATACAGTTGGAACGATGTGAAGAGCGAAGCAGCGAAAGAAAGGATGGACAAACAAAGAGAGAAAGAGATAGAAGCCACTACACTTACAAATCATCTCTTACAATCTAAAGAATGAAACCATTATCTACAGGTTTTCTCTACCCAATTAAGAACCAACTTTATGCCAGAAGAATGTTTACAAGTTTCAATGTACCCCAGGTAATATTCATTATTAAAGCAAATATGCTAACAAGATAACAATAAATCATAAAAAAGTTTAAACTCGGCACCCACATTTTCTTCTTGAAATAAGGTTTTCGACTTACTAGTAATACGACACAGTGAATGTTAATCCATTAGTATCTTGGCTGATCCCACATATACTTTCTACAGAGCAAAATACCCCAATTTCAGTAAAACTAGTTAAACACAGGCTATACAATTACTCATCCTGGAGCATGAGATGAACAAGCTTTCATATCCCAATTTCTCTCGACAATTTGAGCTCACATCCTTTTCTTCTTAGATATTCCAAAACAGATCACACCAATTTGGACCTCGCATAATATACGAAGGATAGAAACGTTCGACGCTTGAACCATTATATCGTCAAAAAATATAAGTAGCATCCCACAAGCCAGAAGCTTCTGTAATTCTGGCTGCAATTTGCAACCTTCTTGGAAATAGCTAGCTGAATGCAGCATAACCCAAAACCAATATGTTCATTCCTCAACCAAATAAAGACGAGGGAAATAAGAATAAGGCTTCAAAGATGCATACAACTCAAATCCAACCGATCAAGCAATCAAGATCCTAAGAGCCCAAATGCTTTAAAAATCCAAACGACACAGAATTGCATAAAACAGAAATACTCCTCTACTCGCCATGATGTATTCAAAAGTGAACATAAACAACACAAATTCAAGAACGATTGATCCAGCTCAATGTAAGCATCAATTCAATATTAACTGAAAACAAATCATACATTGAACTAGTAAGTTACCTCAGAGTAGCCCACATAATCTGCAGAGATGGTGGAAGAAAATGGCACTCAAGATCAGAAAAAAAAGCTAGAATCTTCAAAAAGCAACCTCATTCAGAACACTTTAAAGGATCCTGAACGCACCCTTTTGACGCTTTCAATCCAAACAAGAATCTTCGGAGCAAAAAGGAAAACTTTTTTGCAAGATATAAATCAAGAATCTTTTTGTTCTCTCGATCGCTCGCCTACGCGTAGAAGAAAACCTTAAGTTATAAGAAAACGAAATAGGTAATAAGATAATGAACGCCCCAGAAATTTCTTCATCTTCAAATAGTCCACCAAGAACCCAACATAAATCTTGTGGGGAAAAGTCGTTCTACTGTATGAATACGTCGTAGAATATTCAATATAAATGCAAAATTTTCAAACTTTAATCCCAAAAGCGTTTGACCCAGAAACATTTACTTGCGGGAGGGAGTAAACTACAGTGTCAAATGGGTCCCCTTTTTCTCATGAAGAAAATAGTAAAAGAGATAAAAGGGCGAAGACCAAACTGAAAAAAGATTGTTCCTTTTTCAATCTTTCTTGAATTGCGGAATGTTTTGTGGGGATATGAATGAGTAAAACATCTGAATTGATAGTGCAGCAGTGAATCACGAAAACAGATTGCATGTCGATCATGTGAAATTTGAATCTCTATAAATAATCAATTATTAGATTATCATATAATTTTAAATGGGTATAAATTCATATGATTGGTATCAATTTTGCCAAGAATCATCCTAGAATTAACTGATGATGTCTTTTACCAGGTAGTCTTAGAGGAGACCGAAAGCTGCACATAGTAAAACAAGGTAAGAAAGTTGTCATAAGTTTGGCATAAACTTAGAACTGAGCTGCTGCTATCTCTGTCATTAGGTTTTATGCTCAATTTGGTAAGGTTTGAGTTGACATCAAGAGAGCCCGCGAAAACTTTGATCACCGTCCTATAATAGTTGATGAATAGTCCAATTTTGTAGTAATTATTAAGGATAATTACATTCACATCCCCCAACCCATGGTCTGTTTACACAAATCATCCATATTTTTTAAATAATTACACATACACCCATTAGAGTTGTAAGCATCATTTACACAAATCGCCATATCTTTTAGAAAATTACACTTACGCCCCTCAAAAGTATCGACATTATTACACAAACTATTCCTATTTTTTAACTATCAACGATGGTTTCTATAATTATGCAAAAGGCATGAATAATTTGTGTAAAAAGACTATAGTTTCGAGAGTGTAAATATAATTATTCCAATGTATAATTTTAGGAAAGTGACTTATTACCTAACAAGTTATAATGAACATTTTTCAGTAATTATTAACATTTACTTGGATGGGACTAAATTTTCTATTAAACAAGCTATTGATAGATGAGACGAGGGCAGCAAATGGGCAGCTTTGTTTAGCAATTAGTATGGTCGGCGGCCCCCCACAAGCACAAGAGGTAATTTTGTGGTAGTAAATTGAGTGGATAAGACATTTAATGAGGGAAAAAGATTAAACCAAATGGGTTGTGGTAAAACTAGTGTGATAAGTTCTTCATTCATTATGAGTTATGATTATGCTATAAATCCAACATTCTAAAAGTAGTAATCATGTTCTGATGGATTTATAGCCATACGTGTGATGGGTTATTGAAAAGGATGATGATAGCCTAAGCCTAGTTGTGATAGATGTCTTTACCACATCTTTTTATCTATATTAGCTTTTAGCAGTGGAGGATAAATATGATAATGTATTAACAATTAAAAAATTAATATGAAGTATTTAAAATAAATAAATAATATTTAATGGTATAAATATTTAAGAGTATGATTGATATTGTAAAATTTAATCTTGTGGGTGAAAATTAACTTTTTTGTATATATTAGAATAAATTGGGTTATATATATTAAATGATATATTGAGGTCATGTTTATCGCAATATTTTGTATTAACCCATATTATAGTAGACCTAGGCCATGTTTACTTGATCATATTGTATTAGGTCATATTATAGTAGGTCCATACTATTTGTAATACTTGAGCATACTATTTTATATTATCTTATATTTACTTGGCATTTTTATCTTGGGTTTAATCCGTTCGGACAAATAATCCACCGTTTACTATCTTCCACTGATATGCTGAGGAATGGTGCAATTCCGTCTTTGCCCCTAATAATTATTACAAGTTAAATCAGGTAATAAATGCGAATTTATTACCGCGTTTCCCCTCAAGCCAAATCTGCAACACAATCTTGCATTTACATTGCAAGATTGTGCAATCTTCCATGGTAAATGCACGAGAAAGCGTCGGCCTTCGTGCTCACCACCTTCCCGCCATTAATGAGAGTAGGTTGCTTTTATTTTGGACACTATTCCTTCCATAAATGCATGAGAATATCTCACTTGCATGTGTTCTTGCCGGCGGCTTTTTGGTGTGTATGTAGTTAGGTTAAAATGTGAACCGAACATGGCTTCGGCAAGAAAACCTGGGAGCACTAATGGTTAATTCGAATCCACTCAGATTTGATGGTTATTGAATGCAAATCTTCGAAGGTGTCAAGTGCATGTACTCTCTCTGCTCTCATTACTAAGTGTCCCGTTTGTTCCTATGCAATTGCAGAAGTTCCCGCTTATAAATAGGGCATCTTGGTGAGGTAATTGCAGGCATGCGCCATTTTCATACATCTTCTTATGGTCGTTCAAATCCCTCTCTTCTTGCTCAATTTCTCTCCTCTACTGTGAACATGTGGCCTAATGGGTACTATTACCAACAACAGTTCTTCTACTTCAATCGATGGACCAAAGATATGGAAAAAACCTTTGTTGACAGCTTGGTAGAGCATGCAAGGTCGGGGTTGTTTCGTCCGGGCCGCTCAAACGTGCATGCAGTGATGTGTTCACTCTATGATGTGAACAAGAGGTATGGAACTAAGATCACTTATGAATGGGCACAAAGTAGGGTTCAAAGGCTACAAGAACGTTACCACCTGTTCCGTTGGGTCGTTAACACGGAGGGAGTGATCTGGAACCAACGCCTAGGGTTTCTCACTGCACCAGATCATGTTTGGCGTTCTCTTTGCAGGGTACGTAGTTTGGCTCCCTATAGTTACATATGTGTCGCATTACCAAAATGTTAAGTTAGGGCACATGTTAAAAATATATACGTGACGTAACTTGCTCATAAAATTTTTTTTTTTCAGCAAAACAAACGTGCCAAGTGCTATTGCAATGCTTATGAGGATTTTTGGGAGGAACTGTGCATTTTGTTTGACAGGCCAAACAACGGAGGGGATGAAGATCCAGATGTTCTTCGGGTTGACCTTAACCTACCCGCAGCTCCCGAGGGTTGGGTGGCAGCACCCCCACCCCGCGCGAATGAAGCAGCACGTGGTGAACCTGCGAATGAAGTCGGTGTTGGTGCAGCAGCTGAAATACCACCCATGCTTGAAGTTGCACCTGATGTTGAACCTGATGCAGCAGATCCTGAAGCGGTCCCTATGGGGCCAGTAAACGAAGCAGGACATTCTGAAGCTATAAATGAAGCTCCCCATAATGTTACACACCCCACTAATGCAGTTCCTCATTCACAGGTGTTAATCGTCTCTGACAGTTCCAGCTCCTCTATGTGGCGGGCTCTTGAAGAATATTATGGCAGCGATAGCGATGCTGATTCTGTTCTGCCTCCACCAGGCGTCCCACAGTCCCTGTACAAAAGAGCTAAGGTTGCACATCCCTCCCCACCAAGTGAACGATCCGCAGGAGCTTCAAGCTCTACAGCCGCAAATGCGACTCCACTCAAGAAACACACTTGAATGGTTGTAGGGTGGATGTTAGTTTCATGGAGATGGATCATTATGGGCGTACGTGTTTGTTGCTTGTTTGCCTTTGTGTGCTTTTAGACGTGAACTAGTGGTTAGTTTCACCCGCCTAGGGTTTCGGCTTCTATGTAGGTTAATTCCCGTCATTTTTGATTGTAAAATATTAACGGGAACGTTTATGTATTAGGATAAAAGTCTTTTTATGCTTGAATATTATATGTTTGTGTTGCTCTAATTATGTTTGTGCATGTTTTTTTTTTATATATCATAATATATGATCCTGTGTAATCGAACAACAAGTAACATAATACGAAGTTTTCCAGAAAAAAGAAATTGAATAACCAACATATTACAGTTTTCCAGAAAAAGAAATTGAATAACCAACATATTATAGTGCATGATCATTTATGTATAAAAAATATGTACCAACAAATGCATGGACATGCATTGCTTATGATCATTTATGTATGAGACGTATGTACTAACAAATGCATGGAGATGCATTGCTAATGATAATTTAAATTAGCTTTTAATTTCCAAAACCTTTCAACAGTACATGATAAATATTTATGAAAAATATATAAAAATTCAAATGAATATAAAAATGAGTCTAAAAACCTTTGATATAGGAAAAGTTTTTAATAAATACAGGGAGATGTATCACATCACACTTGCAACTCAGAATTCACTTTTTGGGAGATGCTATATGGACGTAACAAGTACAGAACATCCTCAACCTACCTCCAAATCCTGCAACCTAACCTAACTCCAAAACCCTGCAACATATTTAAAGAAGCACCCCATCCTACACAGCCGCCTTCCTTCATTTTTCGCATTCGACCCTCTTTCCCTCCAAACTCTGCACAATCACGCCATGGCAACAAGCGCCGCGCTTCACCCCAATCCAGGTACTTCTACACACCAGGATGGACGAAGCAACTTGACGAAGCATTCATTGACTCCCTTGCACTAATGGCTGAGAGAGGACACAAACAAATTTCATGGCAACAACCAGACTACGACGGTATTCTCTTCGGTCGGAGGGTGGTTAATAGCTTATCGCGAATCCAGTATGGCCTAGACTACTTCAGGGGCCGGGTTGAACAATTGCGGCTGCGGTACAAAACTTTTTGACCAGATTCTGCGAGATCCAGAATTTTACTGGAACATCGAATACAACCGGGTTCTCGCAAATCTTGATGCTTGGAAACGTCTTTTTCGGGTAACGGGTTCGGTCTAAATTTACGATTTTATTCTTTAAAGGTCAGATTTTTTTATGTGAAAAAAAAATAGGGTTTTATGATATTTTTCTGTTGTTAGGGAAAACACTTTCGCAAAAGGCCTATTGGTGGCGCGGTGAGCCTCACTGGGATAAACTACGTATTATCTTTGAGGACGAGGCTGAAGAGGACACTGAGAGGAACAATCATCCCCCATATGGTGAGGTCCTGGATTTTGAAAGTGCCATCGAAGGGTTGAGTGGTCTGGAACCGGAATTGCTGCATGTTAAAAGAACCGCGGACAAAGGGCAGTGCTCTCATTCTAAGGGTCGTGATGGAAAGGGCAAAGAGGTTGTAGTGGTAGACCTTTATTCGGAAGAGGATGGTGATGATTGAATGGCTTAATGTCGCAGGCTTGAAATCTTTTGTTGGAAAATGAATGTTGGTGTTCTGAGATTGGAACTGTAGTTGTTTGTGTTTAGACGTCTTTGCTGTTGAAGTCCAAGTTCAAATATTTAGGCGTATTTTGATGTTGTTATATTTAGGATTCCAAACTTGATGCCTATATTTTGTTGTGTATTGTATGCTGATCCTGCGAAATGTATTATTATTTTCGTCTAAGTTTTTCTGTTTGTGCCATCAACGTTTAAGAAGAAGCAGCATTTCTGGAACCGGATAAAATAGATAAAAAAAATTGATAAAAGAAGAACTCTACTTTTCAGGCAATTACCAAAAAAATAGATAAAAAAATGAACATCATTGCCACCTGAAAATTTTTTCACATCGGGAACCGGATAGGAACTTTCCATCTGGATTAAGGCAATAAAAGGTATCAGCTAATCAACGGTGCAGATCGTTCCATCGATCACCAGTGGGTCCCGGTTAAATCACTTTAAGAGGGCAGAGGGGCCTGGGCATTTATTACAATTTATGGTTGCGTGCTTTATCTCTCTGAAGACGAGGGGACGTGTACCAAACCCTTGCATGCTACCTCCATGGGGAATGGAAACGTCTTTTGTGTGTATCAGCACATCAAACACCGCACCACAATGATTACCTTGTTGAATGGTGTGAGGGCTCTTCGTATCCGGTGCAGCGAGTTAAATGAGGATGTGTGGGCTGCCTCTTCGTCTTCTCCAGGAGTCATACGAGGCAATACACAGGTGCACAGCAACCTTAAAAGAGAGAGAGAGGAATCCGGTTCCTTCTATTCTATTACTCCTTCTCCTACTCCTTCTCTTTTCTGGTCGGCCAAAGGGGTTGTTCCTTCTCTTTTCTGAAAGGCACTACAATCCTTTGAATAGAAGATGGCAAACAAACGACGGGCCCCTCCGCAGTCCAAGTTTTTCTACACACCAAAGTGGACGAAGCGGCATGATGTTGCATTCATCGAGGCATTGGCCTGGAAGGGGGAACGTGGCCATAAACAACGGTCTTTGGAATTTTTGGACTATGATGCCATCTCATTCGCGAGGGGCGTTGTAAACCGCATTTCAAGTGTTATGTTCGGGCTTAACTTCTGCGTGGACCAGTTGGAAATATTGCGTAAGCGTTTCAACACGTTTGCTCAGATACTTGGGGATCCCGATTTTAGTTGGAATGTAGAGACAAACAGGGTAGTTGGGCGACGCGAGGCGTGGGAGAAGCTTTTCGAGGTATTATATTCGTAATTTTTGTGGTTCATTTTTTATATTCTTTTTAACGTCGCAATCCCGATATTCCTTAAACGACAACAGGGCAATCCTTTTGCAAAGGCATACTGGTGGCGTGGAGAGGGTCAGTGGGAGCTCTTGCGAAAAATCTTCAAAGATGAAGGACATAGGTCATACGAGGCAGACATTCTAAGGGGTCCGTCTAAGGTTGCCAAATATGGACCACCAGGTGAGGATGCGGACTGGATTTTCCTTGGGGAAATGGTGAAGGAGGAAAAGCATGGGGATGTTTGATGTACACTTTTTAATGCCCTTTTTGTAACTGCTGGTTTGGATATTAAAGCCTTTTTGTTTAGCTTATGTTGGTAAAGTTATGCTGTGTTTTTTTTTTTGAGTTTCTGCGTTGTGTGGGGCTTTGCCATGCCTTACATGTAGTGAAAGAAGGGAGGGTGGTAATGGTTGTTTGTCAGTGACCCAGAATTTGTCAGTGATCCAGAAGGGTGCTTGCCATGCCTTACATGCATTTTTTTTTACACTCCATTCGAGAACAATATCATCAAACACAATATCGTCTATTGCAAAATATGCATAACATAGATTAGAAATCAAACCATATAAATCCAAAGTGCAATTCGTACAGCAAAATTTAGTTTCATTACAGAAAACAAAAATACAACATGAACATCTAGCAAGGTTCATATTAGTCCATCTAGCATAAGACGTATCTATTTCTCCCTTGATTCTTGAGGCAGTGAGAAAAACAGCTCCATGTGTTTTGGGTTGTTGACAAGACGGGTAACAACAACCAGTTGTTGGTTTTCATCAAAATCTGTGAGTTCTCGTACAGCAGCCAATACATTAGCACGGAGTTCTGAATCACCGATTCACCCTCCAGTACCCTCGTAAGCTTCCCCATACGCGTATTCGCCGAATCACAGAATGTCGACACCATGTTCACTAACTGCGGCAACTCTAAAAGTGGATTTTCAAGCCTTCGCTTCCTCGACGATCCACCTGTGCGTTTTGTTGCAGAAGATTCATTGCCAGTTGGATCAACGGTCATATTGTACGACGGATGTGTGTCATCGTCTAACCCGGCAAACCCTGTGTCTGGATTCCAATCTCCCGTAGGACCATTATCTTCCTCATCTAAATCCACAGCAGGCTGCCATATCTCCGTCTCCTCCCGGTGATAATCAGTCCCACCCTCATCATTAGCACGATCCTTACCAAATATCTCCCTCCAGGCAGGAAAGTGTGGGAATGACTTGTAACGCATTGTCTTTGCATTTGGGTCAATCTACACACAGTTTGTAGAGCGAACCAAGGGCAACATAATAAATTCACAAGCATCCAAACAAGTGTAAAAAAACAGGATCCAAGTAAGTGTCTGTTTCGGCGTACCTTAACGTAAGTGTCCCATACGTCCTTATCATTCTCATCCACCGTGACCATGCACTTGCTCTCATCCCATCCGAATCCGCTTTTTGACATCATCCCAACAAGCGTAGAATATTGTCTTTCCCAAACCTGAATCTTGGATGTAATGTGGGGTTCGGCCTTCAAATCACAATTCGGCACAGCACGTGCTAAGTATGCTTCCAATTGGCTTAGATATCCATTGCGGAAACCATTGTCACATTTCCACCCGCTAGCAACGATAGATTTCAATGCATTAACGAGCGCCTCTTCCTCACGTGCCGACCACGTACGTCTTGATGCTCCTTTCTCTTTATTTGAAGGCCGTCTTCTTCGGCTACACCCTTCATCATCAGGGAAACTCATATTGCCTTCTATTTGGGTAACCTGAAAGAGAAAGCTTCGAATTAGTTAATCGAAATTTAGATCATACAGTTACTGTTGTACTGTACATTGCACTAAACCCCATCCTTCAATGCAGAAATCAAACAATGGAATAATGAGGATGTGTGGGCAATTATATTCCAATTGGACACAATAAGCACAAATAACTATCACCAATTGTTGTGTTAGAAAACAAACATAAAAAAAATATCCAGTACAAGCTCATAATACAAGTCCATAAGAAATTTTGAGGGCCTCTTTAAACCAAAACAGATTTGTTTGTGAATCAGCCACGTTGTTGCCATTCTCTGTACATCGTACTGGCCAGCTCATCCCTCCAAGCTGACCAGGCTGGGTTAGGATCTATCGTGGACACGACCTCCACATTTTGGTCGCCATGAACATCCCGTATTTCGGGTATCTCGTGCTCAAATGGATCGTTCGACATTTCAGATCGTATGAAGTTATGCAGCAGGCAACAAGCTAGTATAATCCTGTTTTGAATCTTGATTGGATAAAACGAAGGGCTCCTCAAGATACCCCATCGTACTTTCAAAAGGCCAAAGGTTCGCTCAATAACATTCCTAGCGGATGAATGCCTCAAATTAAACAACTCTTCGCGGGTTTGAGGCCCACCAGTGCCACGATCCCACTCGCGCAAGTGATACCGTACCCCTCTATACGGTGTCAAGAATCCATCAGCATTGGTATAACCATTATCACATAAGTAGTAATTCCCTGCGATATGAATACGTTAATTCCCGTATATGGTACATAATTATCAATCTCAGCATGGCAAGTACATGTTGTAAATGACAATATAACAGAGGGATACCATTGGGCACTCTCAATCCATTGGGTCTGATCACTGCATCTCGCAGGACACGACTGTCCGCAGCGCTACCTTCCCATCCAGTTAGAACATAAATGAATTGCATGTCAGGATTGCAAACACCAAGAACGTTGACTGCTATATGGCCTTTCCTCGTTCGATACCATCCCTTATCTTGCTCAGCGACGCGCACATCAATGAATGTTCCATCTAATGCACCAAGACATCCCTGTATCGGTTGAGAGTTGTTTCATTTTAGATAGAAACACAATAATTTAGAAGTCATACACAATATAAACATCAGTGGATTAATTACCTTAAACCACTTCCACCGTGTGTCGGTGCTGTCCGCAGCTATAGGCGTAGGCCGTGCAAGTAGAATTTGATGCAACATGATGACCGCATTCAGTACTACATGGAAGTGCTTGCTTACAGTACGGCCAGACCTTAAAAAGTCATGCTTGACTACACAATTTTTCTTGTGATGCGATATTATGCTAAGGAACATGGCCACTTGTTCGGTATCGTAACAAACTTCGTGTCAGATAGACCCCCTCTATGTTGTAGTAAATAACATAGACGACCAAACGTGTTACGGTCCATACGAAGGTTCCTAAGGCATGTCACATCATTCAACTCAACCAACTGACTAAGGTGTCTAACTTGTTCGGGGATTCTAGAATTCATTGTGTACCGCCCTGCCGTAATGCGACGTTGCGAAAGAGTTCTAGCTTTCAAATAAGCTAGGACATACACAAATAATGCTACAGCGACAGCAACGTCGGACATAATCTGTTGGACGGCGATCAAAGCATAGATTCTGCGTAGTCTCGCCATCTATACAAACACAGATCTACTTACATATCTACTCGTAAACTTACTACATGTATTATGCTAAGCTTGTACCGTTCAGTTCAAAATAACAGCATATACAAATATAAAACGCCAATACAATGAAACATTCAACCTTATTTGGTGGGATACTAACAAATACTTGTTAATTTCGTGGATCTGTGGTAAAAAAATGAAAATATTATTATATCGAGTATCACATTTTTAGGGCATTCTCAATTATCCAAGGGTTTGGGTTCACAAAACAATAACTCAAAAAACTAGAGTAGAAATGAAGCACAAAATACATGTTGTTATGAAACATAGAAAATGGACACACTGGGATAAACAAACAAGAAACAAAAGACCCTCCATTGCATCACCTGGACCCAAAATACAACTTGGAAGGGGATGCTATATTGTTCCTCCTTCACGCTTGTGCACAAGAAATAAAACCAACCTGGAACAAAGTCTTGCGTATTTGAAGCTGAGTGACAACAAGACAAGAGGCGATGTGAAGCAGCAGAGGAAGATAGAATACACCTCGTATCCCCACCTTCAAACAAGAAAACTGGAGAGAATGCCTTCAACTTGAAAAGCTGCTAATGGAGCTCTTGTTGGTAGTTCAAAATATTTGGGTAATAAATGCCCACCTAACATAATCTGACACAATAAATGGCTCATTAATTATGGGTGTAATTTTACATCTCATTGAGGTCATATAAGAGAATTCCCGTGCACATATGAGGGGCAAACGAGTCAAAATATTTTAATCTAAATTGCTGTGGGGTCCACATATTGTTAATATGTGCCCCCCAGCCCATATTATAGTAGGGGAAATTACAGAGGTTAGTACAGGGCCGAGTAAATAGTACCGGGCCAGCTATGTGGAAAGTAAACAACTGACTAGGCCATATTAGCCTAGATATCCAGGCTAATACGACCTAGTAAACATGGCCCTATATTATATATAGCACTTTTCTATATTACATTATCTCATCATGTGTTTACTTTGTATAATTATATAGGAAATAATCCGAAAGCATAAATAATATGCAATTTACTATCGTCCACTGTAATCCATATTGTGGTTGCAATTACCTTTTTGCCCGTCGTATTAAATTACCATCAAATTGATCATGTGAGGTAATAAATGCGGATTTAATGCCAGTAGTTTATTCCCCATGCTTTAGTTTTATAGAAAGAACAAAATAACACAGAATTTTTCAACTGTTCAAAAGGAAACACAGAGGCAAAGTAAGACCACCAAGCGAAAAGAGATATACTCGAAATGTCTAAATCAACATATCATTTAAAAATACATATACAAATACATACTTCTATAAAGATTAATCCCTCACATTCATTCATTTTCTCTTGATAATCTAAACACTTGTCTTCATCAGACAAAAAGAATCGATCGTCGTTGAAAGAGTCAAAATTACACCACAGTGAATAATTTTTCGCCTCTGTCCGTTCCAGAGTACATGCTTCACCATCTCAGAAAAAGTAAAAAGCAACAGATTGAATCTTCCATTGACAAATGCCAACAAGAAAAGCTCAAAATGAAAAAGGGAAACCAAAAATTGGAACTTCAAAACACACCGGCAAGCAGAATATAAAGACAGGAAACTTCTGAGATGACCCACCATTGTAGAACCTAATTAATGGACAAGTGGGCTCCCACTAATCTTCCCAAAAACACAAACAAACATCCCAATTGCCAAGAAATTAAAAGTCATAACAAATCATCATATATAAATACACACCAGCAATAGTTGAGGGGGAAGACAATTGAGAGTTCTACCTGCGTTGCTACGTGGGCCACAAGGGAAAGTTCGAGCACAAATTCTTGGAATTCGAGTTTCGACCTGATGATTCCGAGCTAATGAAGGAAGATGATAACAACTGACCGGAGTCGGACCGCGTGGGGAGGCAGGAGATGGAGATTGTGATGGGGAATGAGCATATTTCTTTCACCTGCACCACAGCCTTCAAGAAGCTGCAAGAATCAAAACGAAGCATTAATTTCCACCTAACCTGAAAAAAATATTTAATACTACATTTAAGACATTATGTAATTAAATAGTAAAATGGGGTCACTAAGGTAATTTTGGATACTCATACGAGGGGCTCATAAGGCAAAAAATTTTAGTACAAATTGTTGTGGGGCCCACATATTGTTAATATGTACCCTGAATCTAGATTGGAGTATGGGGTTTTGTGGGGGTTAATAGCGGGCCGTCGAATTTATAGCGGGCCAACCATATTGCAAGTAAACACCGGGCAAGGCCATATTAACCCAGATATATGGGCTAATACAATGCAGTAAATATGGCCTGATGATATTGTGGTAACAAGAGTAGTGCATTTATTTCCTTCTCATTCCTAATTTTCATGGTTTGTAGAGGCCGTTGAAAATGTATAGTGATTAAAATACCCTCTAACATATTTAATTTTATAAAGAAATTATCATTTCTTTAAATTCTCTAACAACAATATTCTTATTTTTCTTTTTAAGGTAAATTTCATTAATATAAAATAATGTACAACCTGTTGGCCAGAAAGCATGTATCTATTGCCAATTTACTATGCTATCCTCCAAATTCTATAGGCAGTCATAACTTCAATTGAATTAGGTCTTAATTTGTTAACAATTTCATGTGTATCTGTTCAACAACCAATGAAGCTATGGTATTTGAATCCATCGCCATATGTTGAAAAGTTCTAAAGTTCCCTTCTTGCCAAATAAGATAGACCAAGAGCGCAAGCAATGCACGATTTGCAACATTAACCAAATACCCATCCCTCCACTTTCCAGCAGCCCAAAGTGCCCCTTGGGATCAGTTTTTCATTGGCCATCTCCACCTAATCGATTATCTGAACACAAGCAACAACAATTGAGCAGCGAGAAAATAAGTGGTTATGTGACTCAACCACATGTTCCATGCACAAGCTGCAGAGGAGTCGACCTGCTGCAACCAAGGCATGTCTAGTGTCGGTAGTCATTGTTGAATAGCCATCCACAAGATAAAGGTATTTAGCGAAATTCACAGTGTTCCACCCAAGAGAGAAACCCAAAGTATTGGTTGTGATCGTGGCCAGAGCAAGCGCAAGGCTTGTGAAGCTGAGTATCTGCTTGAAGTACTTCTCCATGTAATGCCATCTCTAATACCTTCATTTTCCATCTAACTTCTTGTAGCAATTCCGGTAACGAATTAGACCAGTTCCAGCATCCATTTTGAATAACAGCTAAAAGCTTGGAGAATTCATCCAAGCTCGTCACAAGAGGACGTGACATGGATACATGTGTTGCAGAACACCGAGAGGGTGTCACGGGTCTTTCCATAGCCATATGTGCTCACCTTTCGATATTGCACTGTTGGTATTATGCATTCTTGGAGCTTGAGTATCTTTTCTCCACCCCCACAACCCTCTAGTCTTCGAGACCATCCAAATTGGCTCCTCCTTCAATTTATAGTTCCGGGCACGTTGCATCCATATGGAACTCCTATCATTGCTCATAATATCCCAAAGCTGCTAGCAAATCAAAGCTTTATTCAATCCGAGATAGAGGTGAGTCCCAAGCCTCCCGCATCAATAGGCTTGCACACTTGCTCCCAAGCGACCTTGGCCGAGCCTGTATCACCCCCTCTAGTTCAAAGGAAACACCTCACCTTTTGCTCATGTGATCCGTAACACTTTTGGAAAGAAGGAACATAGACGCCCAATAGGTGTTTAAAGGGTAGAAGCACCAATTTAATGAGTTGAAGTCTCCCAGCATATGGAAGTGATTTAAGTTCCAAACATTTATCATCTGATCAATTTTCTCCCACAATAGCCTACGATCAGCAATCTTTAGCCTTGACGCCACAAGGTACTCCCAAATGTTTAAATGAGAGTCTGCCTATCAGATACCCCATAATTCCTTGCAGGGCATCAGCAAGCCCCTTAGCAGCCTTAGAGATAATGATATGAATCTTGCCTGCATTCACCGTCAACCTTGAAGCTTGGGAGAACGCCTAGGAAGCATGTTTTATAATAATAACTGAGGCCTCTATAGCCTTGCAAAAAAGAAAAAAAAAAGTCATAAGCAAAAGATAACATAAACAAGTTAATATCCTTACACTGCCAATGGCACCGAAACCCTGCCATAAGTGTAATATGTTGCTTGGAGATTGCATGCAAGAGTTCCATGACCAAAACAAATAAGTAGGGGAAAAGGGGGTCCCACTGCCGAAGCCCTCGTGCATCCAGGAAAAAACCATGAGGTTGTCCATCCAATAAAATGGAGAACGACATTGTTGTCACACATTGCATGATCTACTGAATGATAACTGGTGGGAAAGCCATAAGCTCCAAGACTGTCTGAAGGAACTCCCACTCAACTGTACCATATGCTTTCCGTAAGTCAATTTGCATAACACATCTTGGAGCAAGCCGACATTGATTATAACCACATTGGAGCTCTTGTGCTAAGAGCACATTGTCACTAATTTTCCGTCCTATTATGAAAGCATTATGACTACCATCTACAAGTGAACCCATGATTAGTTGTAATCTATTCACCAGCATCTTAGAGATAATCTTATAGATCACGTTACAACAAGCAATCGGGCGAAAATCAGCTGCAGTTTGAGGGTGCTTTACCTTCGGAATCAGGGCTAAAAATGTCAAGTTGACTTGCTTGAGCAAACATCCATTCTAAAAAAAAAAAAAAAACTGCGTTACTGCTGCAGTAACTTCCCTCCCTACGACGCTCCATGCCTTTTTAAAAAAACAAGCCGAGAACCCTTTGGGCTAGAGCTTTGTCATCATCAATAGAAAATAAGGCTTGTTTGATCTCTGCCGTGGTAACAACAAATTAGCAGCCTGCTCGGCCAAGACTCTCCCAGTGAGATACTGTTGGTATGGACTCAAATCGGTCGGTTGTCTTCCCCTTGTTCCTCCCATTAATTCAGTGTATCATCTCATTCTATTCATGCACATTTAGAACTTAAAAAAGTATTTAGAAGAAAGAGTCTGACCAATTATTTATTTATTTTTTCTTTCATATAACTAAGAACTAATAATAATAATTCAAATTATGGACATTTATCGAGCGTGCTTCAATAACTAGTATTATTTATTAAATGTGATAGTCTTTTGGGTAATTAATTGTGATTGATAAAATGTATGTGTTGACTAAAATACCTAAAATATATTTATTCTTTTCAGTCTCTTTTATCATCACTTGATCTTATCAATAGTTTTCTATTCAAGCACATTTAAAGTTAAAATAATTTAATAGTTTTGATAAGTTATTCATTTTATCACCATTACCTTTTACTAAATTAATAAAATGCAATAAAATTTAGATTATACCCATACATCTAGTATCGCTAGTATTTATACATTATTATTAGGACCATGTAACAAGAATTATTTAAAATTGTTAATAATTATGTTTATTAAGTGACAAATTCACGTTTATGTTACTACGATTGATAATTAATTACATATGTGTAGTGGAAATTAAATTTCTAGTCAATACTAACAATTCAAGCACGTTGTTGTATCCTTGTCAAATATTATTCTGATAACACCCTAAAATATCGTTGATTTTTCTCGGAGTCTTAATAAATTACTCAACTCTTATATATTATATACATGTTTCTTACTGAAACTATAAATCAAACTTGAAAAATTACTCACAATATGATGATATGAACAATAGGTCTAAATTTTTATAAATTAAAGGTTTCAAATTCGAGTTCAGCAAAACTATTATATTTAATCTATTTCAATATTTTTTTTTTCCATTAAATGTATATGTCTGACTTTATAGATTTTCTCTTGGAATATGGAGCCTATTTCAATATTACATTCAGAACAATGATTGCGACTCTAGAGGCAAAATTATATTTTATAATGTTTACAGGTACTTTAGTAGAAATAGTTTATGTATGACCTTTTATTGTAACCAACTCGCAACAATTTTAGTAAAAATCAATTTTAAGCGATCATCTTAACTACGTCAGTCTCGTGTTTTACAGTTATCTTTCTTTTACATATTTGGTGCACACATGTAAAAATCGACTAAACACATTCCTTAAAAATGGTTGTTTGTGACACCATTACATAATTTTTTTTTGTTGTGTCAATAATTTTCTTAAGTTGATTTCTTTCTGTTTTTTAAAAAAAAAACATATGATATATTGGTGTATATACTATATTTAATTTATAATATATTTAAAATATAAAGATTATTTATTATATCCATAGATGAACGATGTATTACGACGACTAATATTTAAAAGGGTAAATTACGTCTACCTCCCCCTGAAGTTTGTAATTTTTAACCAAAGGCCTGAAATTGATCATTTTGCCCTTAAATTTGTTATTAAAACTGTAAGAAAATCACTCGAGGTAAATTGCATTATTTCTCCTCTGTGTAAAAAACATAAGAAACATCTCCCTATGTATTGTAGTCCAAAAAATTTTAAAAAATTAAATAAAAAATAATTCAGTGTATAAGGGCATTTTAGTCAGTTTACCTATAAAAATGGATGGAAATGGGTTATTTGTTGGACGGTTACAAACCTTATGGTGATATTTATAATTTCTCAAATAATAAGGAGGTATTTATAATTATATCAAATCTCAGAAGAGGTAGTTGTAATTTACCCTATTTAAAAAGAAAAAGAAGAAAAGAAGAAGAAAAGAAAAAAAAAAAAAAAAAAAAAAAAAAAAAAAAACACAAGTAGAAGGATGGGTTCTTGGCGGGCCTGGAGTGCTGCCATTATTGGGAGAAGAGTAGGCCCAAAGCAATAATCCCAGACACTTTCAATTGACAGGTAGCAATAGCATCATCATCATCATCATCATCTAATATATATGTGTGTGTGTGAAAATAAATACAATTTCTGCAGATTTTTAATTACTATGACAATGATGATGAAGAATGATCAGTCAGTCTGATTGAATTATAATTTTGTCACTATGCTTTTGTCCATCAATCTGCACTCTCCAAAACCCATTATTTCTTTTTTTTTAACACATATCTTATTATTATTTTTATCAGGTAAAATTCTATCAGACTTCGTCAAAAACTTTTAAGTAATTCGTCCATAGTATTAGCAAGCACGCTTTTTTTTTTTTTAATACAAACTAGTTGTCATAGCACGCTGATTCTGTATTTATATACCGCTTTAAATATATTATAAATAAAAGTAAAATATATAAACTAAAGCATCAAATTTTAAAAAAATAAAAGAAGAAGGAAAGAAAGAAAAAATTAATTTATCAATTAATATAAAATTTGAAAAGTTGAATAAAGTAGTTATTATATCAGTTGAAAGTTATTTTTGGCATTACAAAAAAATAGTGGGACTGTGTCATTAACCACCATTTATGAGTAAAAAATGGATTTTTTTATAATAGCATAGATAAACATATATATATATATATATATGACTACTTTATTGATTTACACATTTCATAATTTGATAATTTGATAAATGTATCAAAATATTTGAAAAAATTGAATTGAAGTAATGAAATTTGAATATAAATTTACAACAAATAAAAAAAGGGATAATTATTACACTCCCTAATTTATGGACTGTTTACATAATTCATCTCTACTTTCTAGATAATTACACATAGACTCACCAGAAATGTTAATATCATTTACACAAATCATGCTTGCTTTTCAAAAAATTACACTTACAACCCCTTAAAATGTCAAAATTATTACACAAACTACCTCTATTTTTTTGGCTATTCGAAATAGTTTATGTAATTATACAAAAAGAATGGATAATTTGTATAAACAAACCATAAATTATGGAGTTTAACTGCAATTACCCCTAAAAGATATATAATTGGGAGTAGATTAATGTAGAAAGAAATATTAAACATTAAAAGAAGTGATAAATAGGTAGGGGCAGAGAGAGATGAGACCACCACATTAAATACCTCATATGGCGCGAATTAATTGCTTGGGAACATATTTTCCACTCGCCACCCAATTACATTTAGACCACACGATCGTCATCACCATCATCATCATCATCATCATACTTGGACCAACGTACCAAAGCACTACATACGAATTATTACAACCATATCTCACATGTGTAGTTTTAATCTCATTAATATCCCTTCAATAAACCTTTTGCTCTTAGTTTCTTTATCAAGTTTGATGAAAGTTGGTAGTGAAAAAATGTACATGGTCAACGCCCAACACATCATCAACATAATTACATTTATTATCTATACTCTATGCTAAGGTAAATTTATACTTTTAGTCCCATAGAATATATAAGATGTTCAACACTTTTAATTTTCTACTTTATAAGATATTCAAATCGATCTCAAAATTGGAAAAATTTGATCAATGCATTGAGTTCTATGCTTTACGAGATTTTCAAAATAGTCAAAAAATTGAAAAAACTCGACACATTTAGTCCTATAAATCCCGTAAAGCAGAGAACTAAATGTGTCAAGTTTTCTCAATTTGGATTATTGATGACTGATTAAATATAATTTTCGTCCTGTATCTTTATATTTTGGTATTTTAGTCCTTTATCTTTCTAGGGTAGCAAATAAGTCTTATAATTTTTTAATTTTTCACGATTTTGGTCCTTCAGTTGCTGGAGTTTGCAAATATTGCTTGAATTTTTTTAAGGCTTAAATGCATTTTTGGTCCCGTAACTTAGGTTATTTGGCATTTTCGTCCTTTAACTTTCTAGAGTAGCATTTTGGTCCTGTATTTTTTACTTTTTGCAATTTTAGTCCTTTTTTTGGCCAAAATTCACCCTTCTCGTCGATGGAGGTGAACTCCGGCGAACAAAAGGATTGAAATTGCGAAAATTAAAAAGATGTAGGATCAAAATGCTACCCTAGAAAGTTAAAGGACGAAAACGCCAAATGACCTAAGTTACGGGACCAAAAATGCAATTAATCCTCTTTTTTTAATTTGAGGCTTTTGTTCCCATTGATCAATTTAATGGACCGAAATTGCAAAAAATTATAAGTTACAGGACCTATTTGCTACACTAGAAAGATAAAGGACTAAAATGTCAAAATATAAAAGATATAGGACGAAAATTTGGTTCCATGCTGGCAATAATTTCACAAATGGGAACAAAAGCCCCAAATTAAAAAAAAAAAAATCCGGTAACATTTGCAAACTCCGGTGATTGAAGGGCCAAAATCGCTAAAAATTAAAAAGTTACAGGTTCTATTTGCTCACCTAAAAAGATAAAGGACTAAAACACCAAAATACAAAAGATGCAGGACGAAAATGCATTTAAGCCTATTGATGACTAAATGTATCGAGTTTTCGCAATTTTGAGATCATTTTGGAAATTCCGCAAAGTAGATGACTAAATGTGTTGAACCCCCTATCTTATGGTACTAAAAGTATAATTTGCCCTATACTAATAAAAAAAAAATGTTCTTTATCACCCACAACTGACGATTTTTGACACCGCAACATCAAGTTTTAAAATATCAACTATATTCTTAAATATTTATACCAATATAATATACCAATATATGTATTAAAAAGGCCGACATTATTTTTTAATCGATTAGACTATCATGTTTATCCTCCACTTTAATTTACAGTCATCACTTTCTTCTCTTTCAATTGTATAATGATTTTGGATTTTAGAAGTATCTATTAAATTATATGTACACAAATATTACGTATCACGATAATCATATACTAACAAGAATGAGATATTGGTGGTTTGTGAGGCAGGTGGTGGTGTTTGTTTTGGTAGTCCCCCACCCACACCCCCCACTGCTCATCATTCACAATTTATGAGTATTCACCATTTTATCTCTCCATCTCTACCTTTTCATTCTCCACAACACAACACTGTGGTCCCTTTTCAGGTTTCCCTTCTCTTTCTCATGCTATTTTTAATAATAATACTTATAATATGATGGTAAAAAAAAAAAAAAAAAAAAGATATAGCACTGCACTTTAATTTCACGGTTAATTTCTTTTTTTCAGATTTTACCTGTTAAGGTTTAGATGAGGAGTTTGACCTGAACCCCTACCAGGTTATTATAATCGTGACAAAATCATTAGAAACGGGCCTAATTTATTCACTACTAGAAAACAAAGCATATATTATGAAAAATATTGCAACGAAATGAATTCCGTAACTAATGAGATGGACTAACAATGGATATTCTGTAGCCAATTAGGTATTAAAATTATCCAAAAAAAATTAGGTACATAAGCAACAAAATGGCTACAAATTCTGTAAATCTGTAGCTAATGAGATGGACTAACAATGGATATTCCGTATCAAATTATGTATTAAAAATATCCAAAGAAATGAGGTACATACGCAACGACTTAGCTACAAAGTTTTGCGTAGCGAATAAGTTTGAAAAAAAAAGTACATAATATTTTAATTTACAAAGTAAACTACGGAATTATCGTAGTTTTGAAAACGAAAATTACTACGAAGTCTCATTTGCAATGGAAACACAAAAGGGCTATGAAATTTTCATCAAGATAGTAACAAAAACAGCTACGGAACTTCTATTTCTATAGGGACGACATTGTTAGGAATTGTGGTAGAAAAATTGTTACATAATTTTCGTAGCCATGGCATTGGAGGTTAATTACTACAAAATTTCCACTTCCATTGCGTCAATAATGGCTACAGATTTTCTGTTATTATATGTAACACCCCGTCCCACATTAATTATGAACTATTAAGATAAACAATATATAAACATTCACCAGAAAACTCAAGTGCATCAATTATATATCTCTTTTCACCAAGTTGTTCATAACTGAACTTTGGGATGCACTCGGGTGGGTTTGAAGGCAATTCTCACATCCAACAGGCTCGCAGGCGCGCGGCGTGACAAATTGTATCAGAGTCGATCACCAAGCAAAGTCGGGAACTAAGTGTTATGTGGACAAGGCGTGTGGGAGTGAGACCAGAACGTGGCACTAATGTATATAACAATAGAAACTCCATAGTTAAGATTATAAAAATTATTAAATATTCGCAACGGATATTTCATCATTACTGCAACAAAATTAACTAAAGAACATACATATATTATATACCTACAGAAAGGGCTACAGAAATTCGTAACCATGAAATAGCTACAGAAATTAAAATAACTGTAGCCAAAATTAGCTACAGAGGTATAGGTTTCGAAAATAGCTACAACCATTTTTGTAGCTATAGATACTGATATATGAGCATTTGTTACGGGTAGACTGAAGCGAATGTCTTGTTTTTTGGTAGTGATGGTTCAAAAATGTTATTTCCCCTACTTTGCACGTTACTTATTTGTTTATTAACAAGGTCCAATAATATACATTATTATAAATTGGTATTAATTGTGTTAAAACACACACACTATGTGTACATCATTTATGTCACACGTATATTCAAGAAAAAAAATAGTACACAATAGGAAATTTAATACTATTTTACTATAAAAGATTCAGACTGATTTTAACAGACAATCTCACCTAGCGAAATGCATATTTCTTAATTCGTAGAGGGTAAAAAACAAAATAATGAAAAAAATAATAATTAGGGCTAGTAGTTAATATTGTTGTCTCCAATTACATGAATCAAGAAATAAATGGTAAAGCAAAGTTTTGGTTTCGATGGATCAACGTCTCTGAAAGTTTGTCTGTGAGCGTTGCTCCTAAAGGTACATTTGTAATAATCACTACTTGTTTTAGTACATTGTACTAGTGTTACATATGAACTTGCAATCATAGAATGATGACCTTTTTTCACTGTCCGAATATATATAGCACAGAGCAAATTCTAAGTAAAGGTGGGAATTCTTGTCAAAGAAATTATACAAACTCACTCTCCTCTCTCTCTCTGTAGATCATGTATTCCTTGAGACAAAGATCATCATAATGTCTATTAATTCATCAGGGCAACAATGTCAGTCTGTTTTCTTATATTATCGTAAAGGACAAAATCATATTCTTATGGTTTATATGTAAGCAATCACAATTGAGTGAAGGCTTTGTTTATGTTGTCAGTGGCAATTTTTTTTCCCAAAGAAGTGAGTTAGAAACGTATTGATTGCATATCGTATATGTCGTCTTTGAATTTCCACCTGGAATTAAACAAGAAAGTTCTTCTGTGAATTTTTTAATTAATTTGCTGCAGGTAGACTAGAAGAAAGATGGGTTTGATTGTATTTTTTAGTCATGTAATTAATACCCCGTTGGTTTGCATTTTAGTCCTGTGATTTGTTAGGATCGTAAAATAATCAAAATTCGGCGGATAGTGATCTCATAATTCTGACCAACTTTGAAAATTCGGAATAATTTTGTTCTAAAATCTTAAAATTTTAAAAAGATGGAAGAACCATTTTTAAATCCTAACAAATTATACAAGACTTAAAATGCCAAGTCATTATAATTACAAGACTAAAAATGTGAGACTCGCCTGCAAGAAATTTATCCTTGTGGAAATACTTTGTTTGTCAAGAATTTATATTTTCTTCGAGAATAGTATCAATAACCAGATTAGCTTTTTTTTTCCCCATTAAAGCATGATTGTGCTACCCCTTTTTATTATTATCATTATTATTAGGGTAAATTACATTAACACCTCTAGAGATTATGTCAAAATAACAAACACCCCTTATTTTTTGTAAAATTATAATTACATCTCCTAGGGATGTTAGTGTAATGCTTTCAGAGGGTGTTGTTTAGATTTTGTCTCTAATAAAAGGTGTAGTTGTAATTACAACTATAACCTCAAAAAATGTATTCAATTGAGATGGGGGTTTGGCTGACCGCTACCTATTCAGCATAATTGTGCTATCCTTATCACTTGTAAGCGTGTCATATGTAGTAATAAAACTTCTTCTTTGCAAAACCCTACCTTATGAATTAAAGCTCAACATCTCATCTCATCTCATCTCATCCTTGCACATGAGAACACCTTTTTATGGGACATAAAAATTATATTTATATATATATACATAGTACTACTACTTAAAATTATTGGACACCCTTAAAACCTTTGGAGGCCACTAAGGTCACTAGGCTAAAGAAACAAATATGTGCAATTGTTCCTAACTAAGTTTTTCTAAATTAAGTATACGGACAGAAGTACTTAAACTTATTTTTAAGGATGCAAGAATGTTTTCTTTTCTGTTATACATAACTTTCACTACCTCAACTTTTCTTGGTTAAGTTAATAAAAATAATTTTGAAAAGCAAGCTAGCGTACAAAATGATAAGCTTGTAGTTAATATTATATATAAAAGTTTGGTGAAAGTGAAGTGAGGGAGTGAAGAGGAAGAGAGCGACCCTTCTTTTTTCTCATCTCTCCTTTCATTATCCCTTCTCCCTGCTGGCTTTCTATTGTCTGATCCCTAAGATTCCATGAAGCTGCAGATTTCAACCAAAAAGATCAACACATGATGATCATCATCACTTCATTTCTAGCTTAATTATTGCAGTAGTACTACGAGGTTTAATTCTTTTGACAGGTATACTTAGGAAGATTATATTAAACCCGAAATTTCCAGAAGAAAGATCGGTGTTAGTGTAATTTGGTCTTGAATTTACATCCCTTTTCTCTTTTAATGATGTTGTGGTGTGTGTTCTTTGTGCCGGCAGATTCATTTCAAGATTCTGAGTTGAAGACCTAAGAATTAGGACAAGAATTTTGAGTTCTTTGGCCTCAAGATTTTGGTTTTCTTGCACAAATTCTATGTCCCAAAGCTTCCATCAAGGAATCTACAACTTTCCAGGTACACATGAAAGAGCAAAACAACAAGGGGAGTGGATGATAAGAGAGCAAGGCGGCGGGTTTGAGGCGTTGCCCCAACAAGCTGATTTAACGGGGCAGCCAGTACCGGTGTACGACACCGGTGGTATGCTGACCGAGATTGTCAACTTGCCGTGGCGAAAAGCTAGCACCGATGTTTTGGTTGATCAGATCCAATCAAGTTACCGGTGGCCTCAAAAACAGCAGCTGTCAGCAGCTGTAGTAAATGAGGCTGCTGCAGATGAGGTGAGTGTGTGTGTGTGTGTGTTTCAGAACAACAGAAGCTGGAGAAATTATTGTAAACATGTATATATACAGCATGTAAGCATGAAATTCTTCATGCAGTAATCTTGATTTCATCTCATCATTGTTTTCTTGCAGCTTCCTTTGATCAACCCACAAATTACTGCTTCTTCTTCTTACCTTCACAAGTTAGTTCCCAGCTCATCGGACTCCTCGAACCTTCAAGGGTTTCACTTGATTAGTCCTGTCCCAGAATCCAACATGGAGCCCCAATTATCTCAGTTCACTTGGATTCCAGGTAGCAGCAGCCGAGACATCGACGATGCAAGAACTGGGAGGGTCTTGGAGGGACAAGGTCTTTCGTTGTCGCTGTCTTCTTTAAGAAACCTTGAAGCTGCCAAATTCGAGAAAATAGCTGCGGCAAATGGTGAATTATTCTTTCCAGGTCAAGGAATTGGGGCTTCATGTAATAATCCCTATGGATCGAAGGATTTCGCAACGAATCAGCTAATGTTTAACCCTCCAAGACTAGCATCATCATCATCATCCTCATCAGGTCATCATGGTAATCATCAGGTTCATTTTGGGTATGTTGAATCTGCAAGAAGCACGAATTTCCTCAGGAATTCGCGGTACTTGAGGGCTGCACAGGAACTTCTGGAAGAATTCTGCTGCGTGGGAAGAGGGCAATTGAAGAATCAGAAATTCAAGAATCAAGATAGAAACCCTAATTCAGCCCCGGATAGTGGTGGGGCTACTGCACCTGGCCCATCTTCCTCAAAAGACCATCACCATCCCTTGTCTCCTGCCGAAAGAACTGACCACCAGAGGAGAAAAATTAAGCTACTCGCCATGCTTGATGAGGTCCCTCTCTCTCTCCTCTCTCCTCTCTCTCTCTCTCTGCATATATACATTTTTGTACAGTACATAGACATGGACGGCTGCTGATATGATTTCGAACCAAACATGGCCACTTTCGTTTGATCAAACTTAGAATAATATTAGGAGGGGTCATTAATTATTACAAGTGATATACTAAATTAAGGCCATTGTAGTAAGTGAACTTTTGGACATGTTCTTTACCATATGACAGGCTACGTTTTGGGGTACATGTCGAGAGAAGAACGACATGCCTCCATTATAGGTTGTAGCTCAGAATTTAAGTAATATACCGCGCCTGCTGCTTTTCATACAGTACTAATTAATGGTATTTAATTAAATCAAACTTTGTGCTAATCA
Source organism: Sesamum alatum (assembly GCA_034509735.1). Classification (NCBI taxonomy): domain Eukaryota; kingdom Viridiplantae; phylum Streptophyta; class Magnoliopsida; order Lamiales; family Pedaliaceae; genus Sesamum; species Sesamum alatum. The sequence goes on along the minus strand of JACGWO010000002.1, from coordinate 9,080,677 downwards.
GGGAAATTATTCTTAGTCCGTGTTTGTCCAAATGGGACCATTTCTTTTTTGTTTCTGTGTCTTAATCTTGATTTTAGAGCTCTCATTAGACAATGCGTGTAGTGGCAAATTATTGGGAGAAGACATCTGAATTCATTACAGTTCAGGCTTTTGTTAAAAGTAGGAAATTAAAGGGTCCTCATCAAAACACGTTTAGAGTACTAATTTGAGGGTTTAATTAATTATTGGCACTGATCATCATCTCTCTTTCTGTGTGTTTGTGTATATAAATATATATAAAAGTACTGTGTGCGTGTGTGTGTTGTTGTTGTCTAAGATGAATTGCTATACACTGAATATCATTTGTTTTCTCTTCACATGCAATCAATGCATAATAAAGCCAATGTCACAACTTTATTTGGACATTCCTTCTGCCGGAAAAGTTTGACATTTTGCGGATTTTTAGGCATCTGCTAAACCACTGTGGACTCCTCCTGCTGCTCATCATATGTGTGTTCCATCAACTTAAATGAATATATTAATTAAGCCCTTTTTCTTGTATCATATTAATCTACGATTAAACTTTTTGGTATCAATCATCGACGATCAATATATAGATTATTTCACAATATTGTTACGATAATGTGATCATATACTCATGACTATAAAATCATGAATTCGAACTCCTAGGATGTTATTCTACTTTAATAGTAATTGTTGATGAGACATAATTATTTGACATTGATGATCAGTATATATTCAGGTGGAGACGAGATACTTGAGATACTGTGAGCAAATGGGGGCAATGGTGCATTCGTTCGACTCGATAGTAGGGCAAGGGGCGGCGGGAGTGTACACGGGGCTAGCGCACAAGGCGATGTCGCGACACTTCAGGTGCATGAAGGATGCAATAATAGGTGAGGTGAAGGTGAGCTGCGAGGCGTTGGGGGAGAAAGATGTGAGTGTAGGGAGTGGATTGACGAAAGGGGAAACGCCGAGGCTGAGGGTGCTTGAGCAAAAGTATAGGCAGCAAAAAGCCCTTCAACATATGGGAATGCTGGACCCTGAATCCTGGCGGCCCCAGCGGGGATTGCCCGACCGCTCTGTTAACATCTTGAGATCCTGGCTTTTTGAGCATTTTCTCCATCCGTATATTGCTCTCTCTCTCTCTCTCTCTCTCTCTCATGCACATACTCACACACCACATATATAGAAAGTGCAAAATTCCTGCTAGGTTAATAATGGAGGGATTTAAACACATTTTCGGTTATGTAACTATATCCATTCTTGTTTTAGTTTTTCATTTTTTTAGGATTTCAAAAAGTTCATATAGCTTTTTAATTGTCACGATTTTAGTTCTCATTTTGTCGAAATTTCTCCAAAGTTATTGGAATTGTCTGACGTGGCAGCCCAAATTTTAAACATTTTCGATGACGTTGAAGAAATTCCGGCAAAATGATGACCAAAATCGTGACAATCAAAATGCTATAGGACCTTTTTAAAACCCTAAAAAGATAAAGGATTAATATAAGAATGGAGTATAATTACAGAACCAAAAATGCCTTTAATCCTAATGGGAGCACCAGAAAGATTTCTAGCATATAGCAAATACTGGGGTTGGTTTGTTTCTACTTTTAAGGTTGTTTTTTTAGTTCAAAGATAGAGAAAGAAAGACAGAAATGGGCGAAATCACATTTTTAGTTCTACAGGGAGCTCAACACTTTTAGTTCTCTATTCTACGGATTTTTTTTTAGTTTTGGGATCCTTTTGAAAATTCTGTGAAGCGGAGGACTAAATATGTCGAGTCGTATCCTATGGGACTAAAAGTGTGATTTTCGTTATAGAAATGAATATGTGTGTGTGCGTTTTAATCCTCAGTGTGTTTAATTTAGTATTTTGTACGGTATAAGAAAAATAAATTTTTAACATACTTAATTGTGAATTTCGTAAAGATATAGACAAATTAACATTTGGCATTGGCTGATATATTAAGGGTTTTGTTGGGTTTATTTTCTGACTATTTGAAAGATAGTGAAAAAACATAATTACTAACTGTAAATTTTCTTTCAGGGACAAAATCATATATGTATAGGACAATCATTAGAAACGATCAAAATTATTTAACAACGGAATATACATAGATAATTGTGATTGTTTCTTTTATTTTGTCTGTGCCCAATATATACAAACTTTAAGGAAAAAGTAAAAGAAAAGATGAGTTAGCAGCAGTACGAACAAGGAATGTGTTTATCCTATAAATGTACTGATTAAAGCTGAAGGTATTATGAAAAGAATCTGATTTGCAGGGGGTATACGTACAATTATTGATCACTGATCATCATGCAAGCATTAATTATAGACATTAATTATTAATAATGGTGCATGTATGTTAATTAAATTCTTGTTAAATGTAGTGTAAGAGAAATTAATTTATTAAGTAGAAGATTGGTATTAATAATTTGGGTGTGGGTGCAGATATCCGAGTGAAGCGGACAAACATTTGCTGTCTCGGCAGACTGGTTTATCCAAAAACCAGGTACTCATTATATTTTCTGCTCTCAAATTTATGTCTCTATATCTGTTCGAAAGGGATCTTTCATTCTCTCACTTTGGTTTTCGTGTTTTTTTTTTTTTTTTACAATTTTTACTTATATATATATATATATATGTGTGTGTGATGGATGGAAGGATTAAGGGAAGGGAATTCAAATAGTTTCGTGTCAAAAGAATTATCCATCACTATTTTATAAAATATATAGGTCTCCTTTATATTATTAAGTTGTATAAGTAGTTCAATATGTTTAATTAAAGTGTTTATTTTGCATTATGGGAACCTGTTTCAACTTAAATGGCCTATGTAAAGGTAGTATAAAGATCGTTTCAGCTCAAACAATTTAAGTCAGTATAATTAATATATAATTTTTTTTTATTCTATCACTTAAATAACTCATATCCTAAAGTAAACAGGGTCATATAATTTAAAGAGTTGATGAAGTGTCCCGAATGATTTGACGTATGAAATTATCCAAATAAATATTTGTTATAAGAGATTTGATGAAATCCCTACATTAAAATGCATATTCCATCCAAACATGTTATTTTCCAAACAATTATTTTGATTATGAACTCTTATTACAATATTAGCAGTGACTTGAATATACTACATAAAATTCTAGTCTTCATACCTGTCTACACCTCATAAAGGACGTTTGATTTTTATTTTTATTTTTCAGTGCATTGTTAATCAGATGGCTTTTATGGACTATTATTTAAATTTAATGAGACCAGAAACACTACTAATTCCTTCTTGTCATTAAACATAATGCATAATATATATGTAAAAAATTAATTAAGTGGGTCATATATAGAAGAAAACTAAATTAATTAGGTAGCCTGCCACTAAAATTTCATTCTGTGCTTAATCAATATGTGATGTTTTTACTTTTAGGATGGGATTTTCTTTTCTTTTTTTAAACAAAAAATCCAATCTCTCTTTTAATTGTTATAAGATTTCATGTTTAACGATTTCGATCGGTACTTTTTGGGGGAAAAAAATACAAAACTTAATTTTTAATAAAATCAAATATGTTATTTTTTTATGAGACTAGGATTAAGAATTATGACTTTTTCATCATAGTTCATTATCATGATTAAAAATAAAAAATCGTATTAAATCTTAATTAACTGCATACAGTTATGCAACATCTATTAGCCGTTATTTCTATAGGTGATGACAAATATTAATTAATTTTTTTCATAACTAAATTAAACCATGATAAATATTGATTAATCGTAGTCAAAACTAAAATATTCGCATTAATTGCTTGTAGTAGAAAATTTTGATTTACCCTTATTCTTAAATTAATTTATAATGGACGGAATAATCTTATTTTGTTTATCGTGTGAGAGTAAACAAAAATTTAGTTCCAGGTGTCATAATAACCTCATTGAATCACAGAAATTAATTCCACATTGTCCCCCCTCAATCCTCATCAGCATTATACATATATGCAGGTTTACTTACTCATAGATATTATCATTCAGACACTCTCATATACATATATACATGTAGTAATTAATATATATATATATATACGTGTGTAGAGAGAGAGAGAGAGTGCAAAAGAAAACAAAAATACCAGACAAATTAAATGAAATCTGCAGACTGACGATGTGTAATAATTTAGTTTGAGACATTCACTATATATGTGTATGTATGTATATATGATGACTGATGAGTTGCATGAAGTCCTGCAGGTTTGATGACTGCATTAAATTATGAATGAACTGAACTCAATGTTGCAGACCAATTTATTTATTTATTTATTTTTTATTATTATTATTATTATTGTTATTATTATTATTATATATGTACCACTCTCCATGCAGGTATCCAATTGGTTCATAAATGCTAGGGTTCGCCTCTGGAAGCCCATGGTGGAACAAATGTACCAGCAGGAGTTTCAAGATGATCAAGAGGTACAACCCTCACCTGCTGCACGACAAGAAGAAGAAGGTAAGACCAATGCACCTAAACCACCCAATAATATTCTCAATGCAGCAGAAAAGGAGGCCGGGCCTTCAGAGACCACAACATTCAATCAGGTGGGCGGCGGCGCCACCACCTCCGCCGCGTGCTATGGTGTGCTGGCCACTGAGTACCGACGGTTCATGGAAAATCCCCAGGTGGGCCCGGGCTCGGGTTCGGGTTCGGATCCTTTTGATTTGGTTGGTGTTGGGGCGCAGGGCGGAGGGGAAGTGTCGCTTACGTTGGGACTCAGGAATTCGGACAACGTGCCCAGAATGGGACAACTCTCAATTAGAGACTTTGAAGCTTATTAATATTCATTAATTAATAAAAAACATTATAATTAAACATGAGAATTGAGTAATGTATGCGAGGTTAATTATATATAATTATTTCTGCTATAAATGTAATTAAGTGCGTGTAATTATTGGTACATATATACATAGGTGGAGGAGACAATAATTTGTTGTTATGGTGAATGCAAGAATGATTTGGGACTTTACATTTTCTTATGTTGTATGTGATGTGGGGTATATTTTGTAAAGTTCGTATTAAAATCTCTCTGCGATATAATTACAATTTTTGGATGAATTTTTTGAATCCATTTAATTAATTTAAGATTTTTATGATTCGGTATCGATCGATGCATCCTAAATTCTAATATGTATTTATTTACTGTGATCATTCGATTCTTTTTTTGGTGTTTGTGGTTCATGGAAGATCGTACGCAATTGGGACAAATTTATAAATAATCGTCCTCCATGCAGTAGGTATAACTTTTGCTACCCTATCATTCTTACGACTATCTATTATATTTTTCTAATGACTTACCAGACTTAAGCATCGAAAGATTATGATTAGGCCCTTCCTACTGTGCTTCTGACGATGATTTATTTTGTAAATTGACAACTGAGAAAATTAAATCGCATTTTACTCTTTGAGACTAGCAATCGCTCATATTAAATTTTAAAGACTCTGTTATGAGTTTTCAACTTAAATAAATTTTTGGTTCTGTAAGTTTGGCACTTTGGCATTTTTATCCTTTATCTTTTTAGGATTGCAAAAGTCCTAAACTTTTTGACATTTTGTGATTTTGGTCCTTCCAATGCCGAATTTTGCAAAAGTTGCCAGAAGATATCATGTCCGCCTCACGTGGTTCATTTAAATTGGGTCTTTTGATCGGATTGGTTCACTTTTTTCCAATATGGATGAAAAATTAAAAAAAATAAAATGAGGTGGCACATGATTTATTCCGACAACTTTTGTAAAATCCGTCACCGGAAGGACCAAATTTGCAAAATATCAAAAAGTTACAGGACTCTTTTACAATCCCTAGAAAGATAAAGGATAAAAATGCCAAAATCGCGAGGGGCACATGATTTATTCCGGCAACTTTTGAAAAATCCGGCACCGAAAGGACCAAAATCGTGAAATATCAAAAAATTACAGGACTCTTTTGCAACCCTAGAAAGATAAATGATAAAAATGTCAAAATACTATAATTACAGGACGAAAAATTTATTAAAGCCTGAGTTTTCGATTCAATAATCACTAGAAAAAAAAATAACATTTTACCTAATTGACTAATTGCCTGATTAAAAGTAAATAGTCATAGTAAATAATCATTCACCATGGCTACACAACAATTATTTGATCGTAATTTTTGCAAGGACGACTAAAACATTTCTCGTATAATTACTTCAATTATTTTATTGAATAAATATGGAGGGTATATTGGTTAATTTCACATTTTCGAGCACACGCCGTAAGCTCGTGCGCTCCCTTTACCCCACCACTCTGGCTCTGAAAGAATAGAATAGAAAACCTCCGCCAATGGCAATGGCAATGGTAATGGCCGCCTCTCCTTTTCTCCGTCAAAGCCCATCTCATTAAAATTCGCCGCACCCAAATTCCCGGTGACTTCGCGGCGATGAACATCATCGGAACTGGTCGCCGGGAATGGACCATTGTTAGGGTTGCTCTGCAGGAAGTCTCCTAGAAAATTATCATCAATTTTTGCGATGCTAAGGTGCTCCAAACATTCAATTACTGTTGGTTTATTTTGATTATGGGCTAAATTTATTTTGACCCATGTGATATGGAAAAAATATAAAAAATTCCCATGTGAAAATTTTAATACCAAAAATTATCTCTATATTACGAACAATGAATCACACTACCTCTTGATTAATCTAAACAATATTTTTAGGAACAATGACTAAAATGCCCTCACATTTAAAATTGTATATTTATATAATATATTATATAACTTTTAATTAAATATATTTATAAATTATAATATATCCATAATATATAAAATTAATTTTTATACTTTGTAAAATAAAATTATTATTAAAACAATCCCACCCCCTCCCCCCTTCTCCCTTCCCCCACCCCTCGCAGAGGGGGGCGACGCGGCGTCGCCCAGATCTGGTCTGGGCGACCACAGTGGTGAGGAGGGCGCGGCGCCGCCGCCTTGCCCCTCTCTCTCTCTCTCTCTCTCTCTTTCTTTAAAGAATTGTTTCTTTAATATTAAAAGAAGGGTTAATTACACTCACCTCCCATGCTACTATGGGAATATACAAATTCCCCTCACTTACTATGAAAATTATAAATTGCGCCCTCTAGCTAACAGGTGTTAGTCAAATTTAATAATATATACTTAAATGACCATTTTACCCTCATTTATAAAAGTAAAATAATTCAATAAAATTAATAATAGAAGTATTTTTTTATTTTCTTTATTTGAAATAAAAAGAAGGACAAATTTTTTTTTATGAATAATTTAAAAATATACTTATGTCTCATTTTTCTTGGAATTGTAACGTATAAAACTTTAAGAATTAAAATACACTAAAATTGACTTGTTTAAATTTTTATTTGGCATAGTAAAATTAGCAATAATAATAGAATTTGCCTCAATATTTTTAACATTTGAATAATATAAACTCTATTTTATTACTTGCTATAAAATAATATAATTTCAATAAATTTTGCAAGCTTTGATGATTATTAGGAATAGAAATTAATGTCACACCCTACACATACACAATATTTGATTTAAAAAATGTTATAAAATATAAACTAAAAGTTACGAGTATACACCCTTATTAACTTTAAAAATAACAAATTATCCCTTAAGGGTATTTAAGTCATAGAAAATAGAGTTATTCAGGTTGAGGGTATTATAAAAAGTTTAGACCAATTTTTTTTATGACATCGACGTAATCCATTACGGAAGGGGCAATTTGTAAAGTGGATATATTTGGAAGGAAAATTTACGTAATTTTCATAGTAAAAGAAGGGAATTTGTATATTCCTATAGTAGTAGGGGAGGTCAGTGTAATTAACCTTAAAAGAATATTATATTAAAAATATATAATATAATTATATATTTATATAAAATAATATTTTATTATTAATATATATATATATATAAATTATTATAGGATTTGTTAAATTATATATATTATATACTATATGTAATATAAGAAGAGAGAAGGGCAAATTTCCAAAAAACGCACTTTTTTACATATCCAAGCGCAGTCAACGCGCATGCATAATAAAACCTGGCCACAGGGAGTTTTTTGAACTTTGTTTTATAATATAGAGGGTATAAATGATATTTTAATTTTTACAGGGAGTTTTTTGAACATTCCCTATATCACATGGGAATCCTTGTATCTTTTCCTTTGATTATATTGTTAGAGTATAAAAAATACATATCACTCACAAAGGAGAGGAGGATGAGAACTCACAAATATACTTATAAACCTTTCTCTCTTTTTTTTGCTACAAATGACTCCAACATATAGGGTATTTATACTTACACAAATACACCCTTCAAACTCTTCTAATAAATAAGTTCATCAAAAATTAAAAAGACATACATCCATTACATTAATTCCTATGCATGAATTATATTAATTTATCTAAATATGAAGAAACACATTCATGTATTTTATCCAAATACATGAATAGCATATTCTAGACTTATGTATCTAGTTTATAATTCAACACTCCCCCTTAAACTAGATTCATCACTCCAAGTGAAAAACACAATTTCTTGAAAACATCAAACTTCAAAGCCTTCGTAAAGATATCCGCAATTTGATCTTGTGACTTCACGTACTCAAGCTTCACTTCCTTCTTTGATATGCATTCTCGAATAAAATGATACTTCGTATCAATATGCTTGCTCCTATCATGAAATACCGGATTCTTGGCTAATGCTATAGCCGACTTGTTATCCACGTAAATCCCTGTCGGATTCTTTTGTTGAAAATTAAGTTCTCTCAGCAAACCTCTCAACCAAATAGCATGACAAACACAAGAAGTAGCTGCAACGTACTCCGCTTCGCATGTAGAAAGAGTCACGATAGGTTGCTTTTTCGAATTCCACGTAAATACCGAATTTCCCATAAAGTACACGAATCCGGTTGTACTTTTCCGACTATCAACATTACCTGCCCAATCACTATCACAATAGCCAACAAGCTCAAAATTTTGAGAAGATTTATAGAAAATTCCATGATCAATTGTGTTTTGAATATATCGAAGTATTCTTTTGGCAACTTTCAAATGAGATGTAGTAGAAGCTTCCATGTGACGATTCACAAGTCCAACACCAAAAAGAATATTCGGCTTTGTATAAGTTAAGTACCTCAAACTTCCAACAAGACTTTTAAAATATGTGGAATTAATTTTCTTACCATCTTGATGTGAAGATAATTTGATTCCACATTCCACCGGGATGCTTACTGGCATGCAATTTTCCATTTCAAATTTCTTGAAAATTTCCTTGGCATATCCTTCTTGAGAGATAATATTCCGTCATCTCATTGTTTTACTTCAATGCCAAGATAATAGGACATTAAGCCAATGTCCGTCATCTCAAACTCCTTTGCCATAGCTCTCTTAAAATCATCAAACATTTTCGGATTGTTTCCTGTAAAGATCAAGTCGTCCACATATAAACAAACAAATAGCATATCACCTTTTGAGTTCTTCTTCACATAAAGAGCATGTTCATGTGGACCTTTGTTTTGAAAATAGATCTATTCGACTATTCCAAGCACGAGGGGCTTGTTTCAAAGCATAGAGAGTCCTTTTCAATTTCAACACTTTGTCTTCTTGGCCTTTCACCACATAGCCTGGGGGTTGATCAACATAGACTTCTTTCTCCAAAAATCCGTTCAAGAAAGCGGATTTTACATCCAATTGGTGAATTTTCCAACCGTTTTGAGCTGCAAGAGAAATAACCAACCGAATTGTTTCAAAACGAGCAACTGGTGCAAATACCTCGTCGTAATCAATTCTGGCTTTTTGCTTATACCCTTTTGCCATAAATATTGCTTTGTATTTTTCTATCTCGCCTTTAGCATTTCTTTTAATCTTGTACACCCATCTTACGCCAAAAAGTTCGGTAATGATTCAAGCTCCCATGAATCATTCTTTTGAATTGCTTTAATTTCTTCATCCATGGCATACCTCCACTTCTCATCACGAGCGGCATCATCAAAATCGACAAGTTCAGTTTCCGCAAATAAGCAAAATTGAGTAAAGCCACTCAAATTTGTTACCTCTTCCGTGACATCATATAATTCACGTAGACTCCTGAATCCTCGAGGGCCTTCACTTGAGCTTGCCTCATCAGTTTGAATATTTTGTGGCGGCGGAGTTGATGGCGGTGTAATGGGTTGTACCATGTCTTCTTCATCATCATCAACGAATGGATTATAATGATCATTTTTGTTTTGATCATTCCATTCCCAAACGCCTTCTTCGTCAAATTCGACATCACAACTTATCACAAATTTTCCGCTGCTCGGATTGTACAACTTGTACCCTTTCGAACTTTGGTAATAACCAATGAACACATACCTTGCACTTTTATCATCAAGTTTTATTCTTTTCTGATCCGGAACATGTGTATAGGCAATACTACCAAATATCCGCAAGTGGGTTATAGTTGGTTTATACCCACTCCAAGCTTTTTGAGGTGTTTTTCCATGAACACTTTTGGTGTGACTTCGGTTCATCAAATAAACTGCATAAGAGACAGCTTCAGCCCAATATTTCTTCGGCATACTCCTCGTCATGTTGAGAATGGTTCGGTTCTTCCACTCAGCTACTCCATTTTGTTGAGGTGAATATGGAGTTGTCATGGGACGATGAATCCCATTTTGTTCACAAAAAGCCTTGAATTCATTTGATGTGAATTCACCTCCTCTATCGGACCGAAGAGCTTAATACGATAGCCACTTTGGTTCTCCACCATCGCCTTGAACCTTTTAAAGGTCCCAAACACCTCCGATTTCTCCTTCAAAAAATACACCCAAGTCTTCCGAGAATAATCATCAATGAATAGTACAAAATAACTATTTTTACCCAGTGAACATGGTGTAATAGGTCCACAAACATCGGAGTGAATTAGCTCCAACGGGTGTTGAGCTCTTGTCATTGATTCCTTCGGAAAGCTCTTTCTTGGTTGTTTACCATAAAGACATCCTTCACAAAGTTGATTAGGATGGTTTATGGGAGGCAATCCTTTCACCATTCTTCCTTTGCTCATCATTTTGAGACCATCAAAGTTCAAATGTCCAAACCTCAAATGCCATAGCCACGATTGTTCCTTGAAACATGACGTCAAACACATAGGGACGTCACTTTGAATGTTTAGCAAAAATATTCTATTTCTCATCATGGGAACTTTGGCCAATAATCTGCCGTTTTCATCTTTCATCGTCAAGCTTTTGTCTTTCAAGGGTATATTGTAATTTTTCTCCAAGAGTTGTCCCAAACTCAAAATATTACTCTTCATGGCAGGAACATAAAAGACATTGGAGATAAATTGATGGCTTCCATCTTTTGAACGAATCAAAATTGTACCTTTCCCTTTGACTTGAACCTTGGAAGAATCTCCAAAAGTTATATTGCCGTCAATTGATTCATTGAGATATACAAATAGATCCTTCTTGCCACATATATGACTGCTTGCGCCAGAGTCAAGATACCACCGACTGTCTTTCTCATCTTGATTATTTTTGTATGCAAGAAGCAAGGTGGGATCCATTTCTTCTTTAACATCGGTTTCCACAAGATTACTTGTCTCTTTCACATTTGAACATTCCCAAGCGTAATGACCAAATTGATGATAATTAAAACACTCAATGTTTGACTTGTCATACCGTGATTGATTTGGTTTATATACACCTCTCCAACTTCTGCCTCGTCCACGACCTCTTCCTTGATCTGTATTTTGGACGGAATAATTACTTTATTTGTCACTTGATGAATAATTATTCTGTCCTCGTCCGCCTCTTCCACATCCTCGGTTTTGTCCTTGACCACGAAATCCTCCACGTCCTCTTCCTCTTTGGGACGTACTTTGATTTGTTTCTTTAATAGATAGCTTTGCTTTCAAAGCTTGTTCCTCCGATTCTTGAGTTGGTTTCTTCAACCTTTCTTCATGAGCTTGCAACGATCCGGCAAGCTCATCAACAGTCATGGTGTCCAAATCCTTGGACTTTTCGATGGCAACAACAACATAATTAAATTTTGGATCCAAAGATCTCAAATTTTTTTCGACAATCCGATCATCCTTCATATCCTCTCCATATCTCTTCATTTGATTTATAATAGCCAAAACTCTTGACATATAATCCGAAATAGTTTCGGAATCCTTCATGTGAAGAGATTCAAACTCACCTCTTAATGTTTGGAGGCGTACTATCTTCACTTTGTCGACACCTTGAAAAAAAGCTTCAAGAATTTCCCATGCATCCTTGGAGGTCGTTGCCGCAGTAACTTTCTCGAACATCTTTTCATCTAAACCTTGATGAATAAGTGTGAGTGCCTTTTGATCTTTTTTCTTTGCGTCGTTTCCTTCAGCACCTTTTTCCACAGAGTCCCATACTTCATAGGCTCCAAGCAACGCTTTCATCCTTATACACCAATTATCATAATTTTCTTTGGTGATGGTCGGAACTACGAATGGTGTTCCGTTCGTCATTTTTCTTCAAGCTTGATCTCCAAACAAATTGACTATTGATACCACTTTGTTAGAATATAAAAAACATATATCACTCACGAAGGAGAGGAGGATGAGAACTCACAAATATAGTTATAAACTTTTCTCTCTTTTTTTGGTCTACAAATGACTCCAACATATGGGGTATTTATACTTACACAAATACACCCTTCAAACTCTCCTAATAAATAAGTTCATCAAAAACTAAAAGACATACATGCATTACATTAATTCCTATGCATGTAATTATATTAATTCATCTGAATATGAAGAAACACATTCATGTATTTTATCCAAATACATGAATAGCATATTCTAGACTTATATATCTAGTTTACAATTCAACATATATGATGTTTGCTTCGCGTTTATTTGTTGGTTTATCGATAACTCTGCAATTAACTTCGCCCAGAGGTATATGAATAATCAAATAGGTGTAAATTATCTGAATTTGTATAATAGGAGCAAATTATTAATTCATTCACAATTTGAGTGGAAGCTTCCTGTGAATGCTTGGAATTAGGAGATTTAACAAGTTTGTTTGTAGCAATGAACCTGAAGACTTACTAACTAGTACACTTGGTTTAACACTAGGTTGAGTAAGATGAGATGGAACAAAGTCGATGCTCGCCAGAGCTTGCCATCTTCTGATCTTATAGCTTGTTGTGAATGGCCTGCACTTTCGTAAGCGACATATCTTACATTGTTTGCATTTTGTTTCTCTCGTTCTTAGCCTTTCAAATTAAACTCAGTGATGATTGCTTCAGGACTACCTTCAAGCAACCCTCTATGGTTGCGGTATGTTAATACTCCACTTGTGACTTTAGGCTACGAGAGTAGCTCTGATGTATTTGTGAAGGCACATGGTGGCTGGCTTTCTGGGCAGGCATGAGCAATTTCCCTTGGCATTGCCCGGCCTTGTTGAAAGTAAGGGACAACCATGGATCACCATTGAAACAGGAAGGTCTCTCTCCCAACCCGGGATGCAAGGGTAGTCGAGAGGAAGAAGGCTGGGCTAAGGAAAGAAAGAAAGCGCCCTCAGTACTCAAAACGTTGAGGTTAAAATTTATAAATATACACGAGCAGATACCATATATCTGATCTGAAGTTTGTGATTTTATTGAACTACAAGCAGGGACTTCATTGTCTACCGTTTTGGCTTTGGTTTCTCAGGATTTTGACATGAAATCATCCCCAGAAAGCGCCCTCAGTACTCAACAACTTGTATAAAATAGTTGTTTGGGCAGGTAGTTTCTTCTCAAAAGCTCATGAATATCAGGGAAATGAAAAAAAATCAAGATACTAAGATAGGATAGAATTGGTTGGTTAATTTCTTCTGCTGTTGTATGAAGTGGAAGCCATTAAAGTTGAATGTTGATTAGGCAATTGACATCTTCCTACAATCTACTTCGTCTCACTGAATGTTTATGCACTTTCACTCTGCGTCTTTCATGAATACTGCAAATTGCTGTGTCATTTGCTACAAAGTTCTAGATTTTTTATGTAATTGCAAATATGTGATTCTTTTGGTAAAATCTTTTAATAAATAGATTACATAATTCTGTGCATCTAGTGTGTATATGTCAAAATTGAATAGAAGATGTATTCAGGCAGTGTTAGCATCCAGGCCAAGAATTTTGGGCACAAGGAAACAGAAGAACTGGCAGGCACAATCCTTTTGTTAACAATTATAACGTCAGAAAATGTATGTTTGGAATTAACAAACAAACCAACGAAGAATAACCATAAATTGAACAACCACAGTAGAAAAATGGAAGCTGAAAACATAGCATATTAAATATTATTTACACCTTTCTGACTTGACTAAATGAGGACTTCGTTTTTAAATTTGACTTTTTTTTAGTATGTACTGTAGACTTATATAATTCTATTTCTTTGACTTATAGCCAGCAAAATTATACAAGCTGAAGCATCTTTCAAAAGTGGAAGTTGCAACCAGTGTTCCCAGTGAATGTACTTTTGTACTGGTATAGCTCATTAAGCATTATATATCCTAAGTAGATTTTAGCTCATTAATCTTTATATATCCTTACTAGATTTCTAGATTTCTTTTCTTAAAGATTTAGTTTTAGAATAGCTTATCGGACACATGTTTTTGATTAAATTGGTGTTGATCCTGTTCATAAAGGGTTTCGACAACCTTAGAAGCCAGAGTGTAGCCCCGCCTCAGTGGACTATGCGCAATATTGATGACAGGTAAGCTAATTGTCCTGGTTATGCCAATCTAGCCATTATTTGGAAATGACTTGGGACTCTTTCTCTTCTATGAATGACGGTTTCCTTTTTGTTGGTTGTAGGAACGAACTCTGCTTTGCATATTAAACATCTGCAAGGATATGTTAGGTCGTCCGCCTAAAGTTGTTGGCATAGATGTCGTGGAGATGGCTCTTTGGGCAAAGGTGGTGATATGATTCAGTTTGCTTCTTCCTTCATGCATCACTTTATTAACAATAGTTAACAAGAAATATTCTTTATTACGTGCTTCTGCTAGTTATAGTCATTGAACTGGGAGGCTGCTGTTTTGGCCTAGAGTTATACTTCTGTTCCTTTTGATATTCAAAGCAAGAATACTGATTATTCCTTGGCGAGTGATCACTATGTTATTTTCTTCATCAAGTTTCCTTATAAATATCACTAGGAGGTTCTGTATTTATGAATGAATCTTTCCATGATGGTTGATCAATGTACTTAAAGCAAAGAAGATTCGGATAGATGTTTTCTTCCTCACGAGACAACAACTTGTGGTCCAAAGAATCTGTTTAAGTTATCTTTTTCCAGATTATATGCATCAAATTAAACTAGTTCTCCCCTAAATAATCATCTGCGTAATTAAATTTGGGTTCATGACTTTGATTGATCAGTTTTGTTATATTCTCCACTGTTAATTTTTTAAACTCAGAGTCTATAAATATCTTTCACAGGAAAATACACCAGCAGTTGCTAAGCAACAAGGAACCCTTCAAGATGGGCCGGTTATGGCTGCAGTTGTAGAAGACGACATGAAAGTGACAGTTGAAAGAGAATTGGTATCTCAGGCAGAGGAAGGGGACATGGAGGCTCTTTTAGGCACGTATGTACTTTAGTTTTAAATGTAAACTTACTCCCTTGTGCTGAATTTGTAGCATCCACTCAAACGGTTCATGAATTGTACTTGTAATGCAGTTAAAAGGTAAAAAATGAAGAGAATCTTACCAAAAGACAAATTATTAAGAGGAACTTTGAGCTGTTAGTAGAGAGAAGTTCAGACACAGAATTTTCACAGGCATGAGGGTTGTAAACGCATGTAAGCTCGTTATCTGCAGTAGCTTAAGAGAAGGGGTGCTTAAAGATAAATGAATTTGAGGAATGCTAGTCTAGGTTGAATGATAGAAGGTTGGTTTTGGATGAAGTATATTAAGTTTGGAATCACTTGGAGAAAATTGAGAATGCTGTCATCTATACCTGTGGAGATATAAATTCAATTTCCGTCTGAAGCTTTGGATGTGATTACTGATTCCGGCGGTAAAATGGATTGTTACTTTTAACAAAAGGATGGGGTTTTAAAGATTTCATGCAATAGTAATATGGAAAACCAAGGAAGAATCAGAGTGTTCTACAGATTCCACATTGAAAAGCTTGACCTTTTAATTAGGTTGCATCATGCATGAATAAAGTTATTTGGTGCTTTACACGAGTTCTCGACAGTTAAAATCATGCCCTCTTGGGTTAATGTTATAGAGTTCAAAGCTTTTTTATTCCATAAGCAGTGGCTTGTCATTCAGATTTTGTAGAAATTACTAATGAATCATACTACAGCAGGCCCCAAAAATAAGTCGCATTTTACTTGGCAGGAGATACACTGGTGCTCTCATTTCTTATCATATAGCTTTAAACTATGAAAATTGGACAAGTTTCAACAAATTCTTTTTGAAATAAATCCAGTTTCCAATATTGAGCTCGTCATCCTGTCCAATATATTCTATATATGCACACATGTGGGACTAAATAAATGTATGTTTGACCCTTCATTTAATATTTACCCCAAAAGGAAGCTAAAAAGTTCACTGAATTAACCTGTACGAGTTTTAATCATTAATGCTGATCTATCTGCATTTGTGAACCTCCTGAGTTAGAGAATTTTGTGACTTCATCTCTCTGTGGAAAATACTTGCTTTCTAATTCCCCTACTTGAAGCTTCTCAGGCATGAACTTGAAGAGTTATCCTCATGGCGGATATAACTCTCTTTGAAGCAGATTTCTGGAATTAACATGTATTTTACTTGGCTCATTTCTCTTAGAATAAAGAGAAGTAGAATCTGAGTGTAAGATAAGTACTGCTTAAAACTAGCCAGCATCTGTGCGCTAGACCTGAAGAGATGGAAAAGTAATAGTATACTTTTGGTTGCCTGACTCTTGACATGCAACCTGCGAACCTTATCTTCCTGCGAGTTGGATTGTTTCCTTAATTTTGATAGATAGTGTGGATAGATTAGTCAATGAAAACAGAATAGCATCCCCCATATTTATCATTTATGAGCCACCATGGTGCATAGTGGGATAATTCATTTAAGGTTCCCACCCTTACTGGAGTTCTGCGATTTATAAATAAAAGGTGAAGTTATTCCGCTACTTACCTCCAGAGAATTGTATGGAGTCAGTAGACACTGCTACTTTGATGTTTTTACTCCCCTTTTATTGATTATGCTATTGTGAGATAGCTCACTATCTCCTTATGCTTTGTCACCATGTCCTTTTGGTTTTTTGAATCCATAGCTAATGCTATGAAAATTGCTGGCGTGTAGTTATGTCATGGGCATTGGTGAAGCAGAGACATTTTCTGAGAGGTTGAAGCGAGAGCTTCAGGCTTTAGAAGCAGCAAATGTGCATGCAATTTTGGAGAATGAGCCTTTAATAAATGAGGTAACTTTTTGAGTATCAATATGATGGGTGTTGTAGTCCATCTAGGCATTTGTTCTATTTCCTGTACTTCCCCTGGACAATCATTTTTGTGCCTGAAGAAGATTCTCTCCCCTTCCACCCTCTTCATTGTACTTTTGTTTCAAAATAATTGCATGAGGTGCTGCAAGCCTGCAGGGCTGGTTAGTTGTGTCCTCATTCCTTCTGTCATTCAGTCTCTGCAGCTGTGCATTTAAGTCCCAGGAGTAGCATCTTGGCATGTCGGTGAGATGCTGTAGATTTATTTATGTATTAATCTATCTTTTCTCTGTTTGCAGGTATTACGGGGGCTTGATGCAGCCACTTACTGTGTGGAGGACATGGATGAATGGTTAAACATTTTCAATGTAAAACTACGCCATATGAGAGAAGACATAGAATCGGTATAGATCTCTAAAAATCCTAATATGGTTTGGAAAAATGATTTTGGTGATTTGAGAAATATACATCGTGTTGCTTGGTGCTGCACCTGTCTATGTCTAATTCCAATATTTGATCGATGAAGCACATTGAACCAAATCCAACCTCATCCAAGTGTTTGTTACTTTGTTTCAAATTATTTTGATAAATTTACTTCAAGAAACATCTTCTGGCAACCTGGAATTGGGTTTGCTTCTAGTTTGCTAACATGCTACTATATGCTTTTGCGCTGTGCAGATTGAAACGCGAAATAACAAGCTGGAAATGCAGTCAGTAAACAACAAATCATTAATTGAGGAAAATGATAAACTTCTTGAAAAATTACACATCCCGTCTGAGGTATTTCCACATAGCTTCTTTCTTTATGTGAAATGACATTTTACTTAATAATGTTAGATGTTGCTTTCTTTGTAATGGACTTTTTCCTCTTACAATAGTTCCTACCCTTGGGACGTTTGATTTTTGATTTGTTATTTTCCTTTTGAATGCAGTACGCAGCATGTCTTACAGGGGGTTCATTTGATGAGGCTCACATGCTTCAAAATATAGAAGCATGTGAGTGGCTAGCCAATGCTTTACAAAACCTTGAAGTTCCCAAGTTGGATCGCTGCTATGCAAACATGAGAGCTGTATGTAGAGTTTGTGGCTTGCTTCTGTTACCTTTATCATCAAGATTAGTTGCAACATCGTTAATTTGAAAACTATATTACTACACAGTCGATCTAGAGTTCCAAGATTGGTTTATGAGGGTGCTAAAAGGCCATAGATTTTAGAATCTTATGATTGTATAGTTTGGGGTTAGTTTTTATTCCGAAAGGTGAATTGCCTGGAAACAGAAGATTCATCGTTGGTAAGCTGGTTGTTTTGGAGAAATTCGGATCATTTCTCTTACTATCATTGGTGGAACTCACAGGTCAGAGAGAAGCGGACAGAACTTGACAAGTTAAAAAACACATTTGTCAAAAGAGCATCCGAGTTCCTAAGGAACTATTTTGCTAGTTTGGTGGATTTTATGATAAGTGATAAGAGTTATTTCTCTCAGGTATTGCTAGAGACACATGGTGATTATCAATTACTAATATATTCAGGTTATGTAAATATTTTGCTGATTACTTGGTTTATGACAGCGTGGACAACTGCAAAGGCCTGATCATGCTGATTTGAGGTACAAGTGCAGGACATATGCTCGATGCAATGTTAGCGGTTGGTGTCATAGCTTATTCTTGTGTTCTTATTTCTCGTACAGTTTTTTTCCTTCTTCCTTTTCCTTTTGGTATTTGCAGAGTCTAGATAAGAATTGCTTGGGCCCATTAAGGAAAGCTTACTGCAGCTCTCTGAATTTGCTGTTACGCCGGGAGGTCAGGAAACAGATCTTCTGTTTGATGGCCTTGCAGTATCTTGTCTCTGTTGTTTTCACGTTTACAACTAGAGTTGCATGTTGTCTAGGAAGGTTGCATAAATTGATTTGCATGTTTCTATGTTAGAAGATTATGGAGAGTAAAGTTTGCTTGTGTATCATCAGAATATTATGCATGACTACATATGATTTTTTCCCTAGATATATTATCAATAATAGGTTTTTAATAGATGTAATATTAGGAAAACTAGGGACCTCTGAAGCACCCTGTGTTATTGTTCTGAATGCAGCTCCACTGGTCCTAAATAAATGTGTTCTTTATCTCCACAAACTAGATTTACTGCTCTACTTGAGCCTGAGGAGATTTTTCATATGTAGTAAAACTTTGGGGTCGCTGCCAGTGGGCCATTTTTCGGAACATGACTATAAGATACAAATCTGAACTTTTTGTTTTCTGATTTGATCTTGTGCATGAATGTCTGTATCAGTCCTTTTATTTATAGATGCTTTCATCCTGCACATTGATGTCTGCTTGCAAGCTTGAAAATTGTTTCCAATTTCTATGCCAGGCTCGTGAGTTTGCTAATGAACTCCGTGCAAGTACAAAAGCATCAAGGAATCCAACCGTGTGGCTTGATGGTTCAACTGGCTCGAATCAAAGTGCAAGTAGTGCAGATACTTCCACCGTTTCTGAGGCATATGAGAAAATGCTCACCATTTATATTCCACTCCTTGTGGATGAGGTTATAATTAGGCTTTGAAAGTCTATATCTCTGCTTTTTCTTTATCTGTCTTCCCTTACTATAGACAAGCTTCTTATCTATTGCTAATAAACCACAGAGTTCTTTCTTTGCACACTGCATGTGCTTTGAAGTTCCAGCTCTTGTTCCGCCTGGAGGTCTTGCCAATGGCAACAAAACAGTACCCATTGATGATGATGATTTGGGCATCATGGACATTGATGACAATGATAAAGCTGGTATTTCAGAGTTTTTCACCTTTTGCTTTAGCCCATTCGTGATAGTCATCCCTCTCCTGCACTTTTGTAGGTGAAAAAACTGCAGACCTGCAGGCATTAAATGAGTCGCTTCATGATTTGCTTGATGGAATCCAGGTAACAATGATTTGTAATCTGCAACTTTATTTCTTTGATTCAGCTCAAGTTCTCTATTTTCGATGGATTAGGTGAAGAGGTTAAAGGTGGATTAGGTTGCCAGAACTTCCAACACGAACCAATACACTCAAGAACAGACTTTATTAAAGGAACCCTTCAAAGATCACAGTCCATCCAATATTGTATCATAACCCCTTAGGAAATAATGCTGTGCAGGATCATATATTGCACTGCAGTTCTTTTAGCCACAGCTTCAGTTATACTTCTGGCCTTGTTCTCACCACTACCCCACAGAAAACCCCACAAAACTCCCCACCTAGCCTTGTCCTTCTACATTCAACAACCTCAAGTGGGCGGCTCCGCCATGCACTCTGCAGCTCCGCCCAAAGCCGGGGCCTTGATCTTCCACCGAACGCTCACCGAGGGGCCTGAGAACACGTCCCGGGTGGTCGGAAAGGCGCAGGGCTTCATAATCCCAGTTGAAAGTTTTGCTTATTCGGCCTTCAATATCATTTACCTTACATTTCATACTCACGAGTATTCAGGCAGTGTTAGCATCCAGGCCAAGAATTTTGGGCACAAGGAAACAGAAGAACTGGCTGTAGTGGGTGGGACAGGGTCCTTTTCGTTTGCTCGTGGCCTTGCCGTCTTTGCAGAGACAAATAAACAAACACCTAATCTGGATGCAACTTATCTCATAAAGTTGCACCTCAAGTTCCCTAATAGATCCCAAACAATTCCAGGATGAGGTGAAATATTAATTTGGCTGAGAGCTACTTCTTTCTTGATACTACTCTTTTGAGATCAATTTTTCTTTCATCTTCTTTTATTGCGTGTAATATTGTGGGTGAAGATCAACCACATGACTTGAAATCCATAAACCTTAAATAACAACTTTCATGAATATTGTATTTGTCAAGTGACAACTTTTCATGACTTATAATATGATGTAGTTGGTAAAACCAAATAAAGGAAAAAAGAATTATTGGTATATTATCAAAGTTTTGGCATTTTTTATTAATCAATGCCTAAAGGTTCGTTTGGTTCAAATTGGAGGGAAGGGGAAGGAGAAAGGGAAAGGGGAGGGCGAGGGGAAGGGAGAGGAGTTGGGAAAGAATAATAATATTTTTTTTAAATTGTTTGGTATGATTGGAAGGGAAGTACATCTCAAATATTTTCACTTGTTTGGCACGAGAAAAATAGATTGAAAATAAAAGGCTAATTTTGTAATTTTACTGTTTAATCATTTCTCTACATTTTGTATTAAAAAATAAACAAGTTAATATTATACTAATATAATTTTAGCATATTAAAGATTTAAAAACTTTATTAATAAAAATATATATCAAATAAGAACAATAATATTTCTTATTAATATAAATATTTATCAAAACAAATTTTATTCATTTATTCTAAATTATTTAGTTTAAATAAAATAAAAATTAATATCAACGCCTTTAAATAAAGAATTCAAATCCAAATTCATAAAGTTATATACGGTATTATCAGCAGGAAGAAGAAAAGAATTGGAGGGAAGTGTATATATATATATATATATACGAACAATAGAGTAAATAAAAATAAAATAGTAATTTTTTTGTCTTTCTGGCCTTAACTTTCACTTTTCCGCCCAATTTCGACTGAAAATGAAATTAGATTATGGAAGAGATTTCATATATATCCAGTTTTACATCACTTCCATATCTTTCCCTGAACCAAACGCTAAACATTTTTTTATACATCCCTTTTATTTTCACTTTTCCTCTCAATCATACATACCTTCAAATAGAAAAATAATGGATTTAGCAACAACATTGAAAATTAGATACCGTATCAAATCTTTTAGCTGGGTTTTAGGATGTCTTTATTTTCCTCAATCTTTTTCTTTCAAGACTGGGGAGAGATGGCTTGTGATAAGACAACTCCTTGAATGCTATTGCACAAATTTCGTGGTATTTGTGGAACGTTTAAAATGAATTATTACTAATGTCTGAAAATGGCGCATCGAGAGACATGGTTATATGTCCGAAAATCCAGAAATTACAATTAGAAGAACTAAGAATAATTGGACAAATTGAGCTACCGATATTACGTTATTTTTTCGTGATAATTATATCTACAAATTTGTTTATCTATTCTATTTACTTAAACCACTTATATTTTATAAAAATTTTCATATATATCCACGAGAAACATCAATATTATTTACAAAATTATTCATATTTTTTGAGAAATTACACACACAACCTAGAAACCTTAATATCATTACACAAACTACCTCCACTTCTTGACTAAGGGTGATTTCTGAATAAGAATCATATAAAGTATAGATCAGGTGTAAATGTCAGTTGCCTCATTTATCTACTTTTTAATCCTTAAATAGAGGTTATCGACATAAACCAAATTATGTTTTTCTTAAAGAATTCTAAACCAAATTATTTAGGAGGATTTCATAATTTCCTGAAATTTTGCGGTGTTAAATGGAACTCCATCGGCGCGAGGGGAAATATGAAAAGTTGAAAACAAAGGTAAAAATTAAAAAAACAAAAGCAATAAATTACATCAACATTCCTTATATTTAAATCTAATTACACAAATATCCTATATCATTGTAAATTATAGGTATGTACATGTAACTTAGAGAATGTGAGTGTAAAATTCTGCTACCTATTACTTATAATCACAATTATAACTTTTAGGGGTATATTTATAATAAACTTAAGTTTGGTGGTATCAATGTAATTTATTCTTAAAACAATTCAATTTACTTTTTACATTTTTCTTTTTTAACTATCAAGAACGAGAGAGAGAGAGAGAGAGAGAGAGGGGTTGAAAATTATTTACCGTAGTCTCATGCTTTCACCTGAAGTTTTTATATACTGGAAAGGACTTGAAAAGACTTGAAAGAGGGAACAAAAGACCCAACCAAGTTATTTCCTCTTCAGAGCTCACAGAAGAATGGCGAAGTCCAGCGCCGACGATGAGGATCTGCGCCGGGCCTGCCAGGCGGCGATCGAGGACACCAAGCAAGATGTCGTAATGTCGATCAGGGTGGCCAAGAGCCGTGGGATCTGGAGCAAAGCCGGCAAATTGGGACGCGGTCATATGGCCAAGCCTCGTGTTCTCGCCATTTCGAGTAAGACAGTTCAACTCTTTTCTATGCTTTTGGGGCTGGTAAGAGATGATTGCGTCTACTTTGCAGTTTGAAGTTTGATCAATAGGTTAATTACCGCTTGAACGTAACTGAATTGTGAAGTTAAATCTAGGAATTGATTTTTGAATTTCGGATGTTAATTAGCTTGCTGCTCTAGCGGGGGTCGACTTAATTGGCACATATATACTAATTGATTGCTCCGTTCAGCGTGCTCTAGTTTTGGTAGACTAAGCTCGCACAGGTTCTGGATGTGAAATTTGAAATTTTTGACCAAGCATGCTTTGCGAATACTAGTCCTTATTTGAAGCGACCTTATTCTTTTGAACTTTAGTTTGAGTGGCTAACTTGAGAGGAGCATTGCGAGAATAGGTTGTGGTCAGTGGAAGCCTGACTTATACACTAGATTTATGTTAACTTGAAGACTTGATTTGAGTTTTTTCTGTTGTTTAATTGGCCTCAAAGATGGCAATTAAATATCAACCTTGATATATTTGCTTGAAGGTTTCTGAGATGTAACTGGGTTTTAAAATAAGGATACTTTACCTTAGTCTTATCTTTTACACAAGCAAAGATATTCTGGATTTGTGTCTAGCGCGCACATAGAATTTTCTGTTTAAGAAATAATAAACAGCATTAGTATGGTGTGGGGTTTACTAGTGGCCACTCGCCATATTTAAATTTATGTTCGCGCGCACACACACACACACACACACATTTACACCATAGTATGTGTTTGCTTTCATATTGGCTTGACAATCATGGGAAGACTTGATGAAATTTGTTTAGAGAAGGTGAAAGCCTGGGTGATGGAGAAACATTTTGATGCTTCCCTTCTGTTCTTTAGCATTGTAAATGTTCGCAGGAGTAAATAGAATGAGTTGAAAACCTTATTGCTGCTAACAGCTCCGGAAAACTCATACTTTTTCTGCAACCCCCTAAACATAATAAGGATTGCTTGAAAGGTAAAAAAGAAGTGAGTACTTGTTATGGGTGAAAAACTGTTTAACGCCATCAGACCAATCCTTTGATTTTGATGAATTGTCAGAAAACTTCACCTTTTATCTTTGTTTTGATTGTGTCCCATACAAATAGTTGAAACGAAGCAACTGTATTGATATAACTGTATCAGTATTCCGTACCAATTAATTTGTGAATCTAGAATGAACATAATATTCGTCACTTTATGTTCAACTTATTGATGGACCAATTACATCACATGATTGCTTGCAGCAAAGGCAAAAGGTCAACAGACTAAAGCTTTCCTTCATGTCTTAAAATATTCCAGTGGAGGTGTTCTTGAAGTAAGTATCTAATATCATGTTAAGCTTCATTCCTCTGAAAAATTTCTACTTTTTAGATCAATGCTTGGTATGTTCTTGATATATCATTGAGAATGAGTACATATATAGGCACATAATGTGCCTGCCATCTTACTCTGAGAAAAATTCCTAGTTTCATAGGCTGTAGATGGAAAGTTTTAGTTCTTAATGCAGGCACAATCCTTTTGTTAACAATTATAACGTCAGAAAATGTATGTTTGGAATTAACAAACAAACAAACGAGAATAACCATAAATTGAACAACCACAGTAGAAAAATGGAAGCTGAAAACATAGCATATTGAATATTATTCACACCTTTCTGACTTGACTAAAATGAGGACTTCTTTTTTAAATTTGACTTTTTTTTAGTATGTACTGTAGACTTATATAATTTTATTTCTTTGACTTATAGCCAGCAAAATTATACAAGCTGAAGCATCTTTCGAAAGTGGAAGTTGCAACCAGTGATCCCAGTGGATGTACTTTTGTACTGGTATAGCTCATTAAGCATTATATATCCTAAGTAGATTTTAGCTCATTAATCTTTATATATCCTTACTAGATTTCTTTTCTTAAAGATTTAGTTTTAGAATAGCTTATCGGACACATGTTTTTGATTAAATTGGTGTTGATCCTGTTCATAAAGGGTTTCGACAACCTTAGAAGCCAGAGTGTAGCCCCGCCTCAGTGGACTATGCGCAATATTGATGACAGGTAAGCTAATTGTCCTGGTTATGCCAATCTAGCCATTATTTGGAAATGACTTGGGACTCTTTCTCTTCTATGAATGACGGTTTCGCTTTTGTTGGTCGTAGGAATCGAACTCTGCTTTGCATATTAAACATCTGCAAGGATATGTTAGGTCGTCTGCCTAAAGTTGTTGGCATAGATGTCGTGGAGATGGCTCTTTGGGCAAAGGTGGTGATATGATTCAGTTTGCTTCTTCCTTCATGCATCACTTTATTAACAATAGTTAACAAGAAATATTCTTTATTATGTGCTTCTGCTAGTTATAGTCATTTAACTGGGAGGTCGCTGTTTTGGCCTAGAGTTATACTTCTGTTCCTTTTTATATTCAAAGCAAGAATACTGATTATTCCTTGGTGAGTGATCACTATGTTATTTTCTTCATCAAGTTTCCTTATAAATATCAGTAGGAGGTTCTGTATTTATGAATGAATCTTTCCTTGACGGTTGATCAATGTACTTAAAGCAAAGAAGATTCAGATAGATGTTTTTTCCTCACGAGACAACAACTTGTGGTCCAAAGAATCTGTTTAAGTTATCTGTTTCCAGATTATATGCATCAAATTAAACTAGTTCCCTCCTAAATAATCATCTGCGTAATTAAATTTGGGTTCATGACTTTGATTGGTCAGTTTTGTTATATTCTCCACTGTTAATTTTTTAAAGCAGAGTCTATAAATATCTTTCACAGGAAAATACACCAGCAGTTGCTAAGCAACAAGGAACCCTTCAAGATGGGCCGGTTATGGCTGCAGTTGTAGAAGACGACATGAAAGTGACAGTTGAAAGAGAATTGGTATCTCAGGCAGAGGAAGAGGACATGGAGGCTCTTTTAGGCACGTATGTACTTTAGTTTTAAATGTAAACTTACACCCTTGTGCTGAATTCGTAGCATCCAGTTAAACGGTTCATGAATTGTACTTGTAATGCAGTTAAAAGGTAAAAAATGAAGAGAATCTTACCAAAAGACAATTTATTAAGAGGAACTTTGAGCTGTTAGTAGAGAGAATTTCAGACACAGAATTTTCACAGGCATGAGGTTGTAAAAGCATGTAAGCTCGTTATCTGCAGTAGCTTAAGAGAAGGGGTGCTTAAAGATAAATGAATTTGAGGAATGCTAGTCTAGGTTGAATGATAGAAGGTGGGTTATGTATGAAGTATATTAAGTTTGGAATCACTAGGAGAAAATAGAGAATGCTGTCATCTATACCTGTGGAGATATAAATTCAATTTCCTTCTGAAGCTTTGGATGTAATTACTGATTCCGGCGGTAAAATGGATTGTTACTTTTAACAAAAGGATGGGGGTTTAAAGATTTCATGCAAAAGTAATATGGAAAACCAAGGAAGAATCAGAGTGTTCTACAGATTCCACATTGAAAAGTTTGACCTTTTAATTAGGTTGCATCATGCATGAAGAAAGTTATTTGGTGCTTTACTTGAGTTCTCGACAGTTAAAATCATGCCCTCTTGGGTTGAATGTTATAGAGTTCAAAGCTTTTTTATTCCATAAGCAGTGGGTTGTCATTCAGATTTTTCTAGATATTACTAATGAATCATACTACAGCAGGCCCCAAAAATAAGTCGCATTTTACTTGGCAGGAGTTTTAAATGAGAGTTGAATGTTAAGAATATGCATAGATACACAGGTGCTCTCATTTCTTATCCTATAGCTTTAAACTATGAAAATTGGACAAGTTTCAACAAATTCTTTTTGAAATAAATCCAGTTTCCAATATTGAGCTCATCATCCTGTCCACTATATTCTATATATGCACACATGTGGGACTAAATAAATGTATGCTTGACCCTTCATTTAATATTTACCCCAAAGGGAAGCTAAAAAGGTCACTGAATTAACCTGTACGAGTTTTAATCATTAATGCTGATTTATCTGCATTTGTGAACCTCCTGAGTTGATAATTTCGTGACTTCATCTCTCTGTGGAAAATACTTGCTTTCTAATTCCTCTACTTGAAGCTTCTCAGGCGTGAACCTGAAGAGTTATCCTCATTGCGGATATAACTCTCTTTGAAGCAGATTTCTGGAATTAACATGTATTTTACTTGGCTCATTTCTCTTAAAATTAAGAAAAGTAGAATCTGAGTGTAAGATAAGTACTGCTTAAAACTAGCCAGCATCTGAGCGCTAAACCTGAAGAGATGAAAAAGTAATAGTATACTTTTGGTTGCCTGACTCTTGACTTGGTGATGCCTGCGAGTTGGATTGTTTCCTTAATTTTGATAGATAGTGGGGATAGATTAGTCAGTGAAAATAGAATAGCATCCCCCATATTATCATTTATGAGCCAGCATGGTGCATAGTGGGTTAATTCATTTAAGGTTCCCACCCTTACTGGAGTTCTGCGATTTAAAATAAAAGGTGAAGTTATTCCGCTACTTACCTGCAGAGAATTGTATGGAGTCAGTAGACACTGCTACTTTGATCTTTTTACCTCCCCTTTTGTTGATTATGCTATTGTGAGATAGCTTACCATCTCCTTATGGTTTGTCACCATGTCCTTTTGGTCTTTTGAACCCATAGCTAATGCTATGAGATTTGCTGGCGTGCAGTTATGTCATGGGCATTGGTGAAGCAGAGGCATTTTCTGAGAGGTTGAAGCGAGAGCTTCAGGCTTTAGAAGCAGCAAATGTGCATGCAATTTTGGAGAATGAGCCTTTAATAAATGAGGTAACTTTTTGAGTATCAATATGATGGGTGTTGTAGTCCATCTAGGCGTTTGTTCTATTTCGTGTACTTCCCCGGGACAATCATTTTTGCGCCTGAAGAAGATCCTCTCCCCCTTCCACCCTCTTCATTGTACTTTTGTTTCAAAATAATTGCATGAAGGTGCTGCAAGCCTGCAAGGCTGGTTAGTTGTGTCCTCATTCCTTCTGTCATTCAGTCTCTACAGCTGTGCATTTAAGTCCCAGGAGTAGCATCTTGGCATGTCGGTGAGATGCTGTAGATTTATTTATATATTAATCTATCTTTTCTCTGTTTGCAGGTATTACAGGGGCTTGATGCAGCCACTAACTGTGTGGAGGACATGGATGAATGGTTAAACATTTTCAATGTAAAACTACGCCATATGAGAGAAGACATAGAATCGGTATAGATCTCTAAAAATCCTAATATAGTTTGGAAAAATGATTTTTGGTGATTTGAGGAATATACATCGTGTTGCTTGGTGCTGCACCTGTCTATGTCTAATTCCAATATTTGATCGATGAAGCACAGTGAACCAAATCCAACCTCATCCATGTGTTTGTTACTTTGTTTAAATTATTTTGATAAACTTACTTCAAGAAACATCTTCTGGCAACCTGGAATTGGGTTTCCTTCTAGTTTGCTAACATGCTACTATATGCTTTTGCGCTGTGCAGATTGAAATGCGAAATAACAAGCTGGAAATGCAGTCGGTAAACAACAAATCGTTAATTGAGGAACTTGATAAACTTCTTGAAAAATTACGCATCCCGTCTGAGGTATTTCCACATAGCTTCTTTCTTTATGTGAAATGACATTTTACTTAATAATGTTAGATGTTGCGTTCTTTGAAATGGACTTTTTCCTCTTACAATAGTTCCTCCCCTTGGGACGTTTGATTTTTGATTTGTTATTTTCCGTTTGAATGCAGTACGCAGCATGTCTTACAGGGGGTTCATTTGATGAGGCTCGCATGCTTCAAAATATAGAAGCATGTGAGTGGCTGGCCAATGCTTTACAAAACCTTGAAGTTCCCAAGTTGGATCGTTGCTATGCAAACATGAGAGCTGTATGTAGAGTTTGTGGCTTGCTTCTGTTACCTTTATCATCAAGATTAGTTGCAACATCGTTAATTTGAAAACTATATTACTACACAGTCGATCTATAGTTCCGAGATTGGTTTATGAGGGTGCTAAAAGGCCATAGATTTTAGAATCTTATGATTTTATAGTTTGGGGTTAGTTTTTATTCCAAAAGGTGAACTGCCTGGAAACAGAAGGATTCATAGTTGGTAAGCTGGGTGTTTTGAATAAATTTCGGATAGTTTCTCTTACTATCATTGGTGGAACTCACAGGTCAGAGAGAAGCGGGCAGAACTTGACAAATTAAGAAACACATTTGTCAAAAGAGCATCCGAGTTCCTAAGGAACTATTTTGCGAGTTTGGTGGATTTTATGATAAGCGATAAGAGTTATTTCTCTCAGGTATTGCTAGAGACACTTGGTGATTATCAATTGCTAATATATTCAGGTTATGTAAATATTTTGCTGATTACTTGGTTTATGACAGCGTGGACAACTGAAAAGGCCTGATCATGCTGATTTGAGGTACAAGTGCAGGACATATGCTCGCCTCTTGCAACACCTGAAGGTACGATGAAGAGTTTTATCTGCAATATTAGCGGTTGATGTCATAAGCTTATTCTTGTGTTCATTATTTCTCATACAGTTTTTTTCCTTCTTCCTTTTCCTTTGGGTATTTGCAGAGTCTAGATAAGAATTGCTTGGGCCCATTAAGGAAAGCTTACTGCAGCTCTCTGAATTTGCTGTTACGCCGGGAGGTCAGGAAACATATCTTCTGTTTGATGGCCTTGCAGTATCTTGTCTCTGTTGTTTTCACGTTTACAACGAGAGTTGCATGTTGTCTAGGAAGGTTGCGTAAATTGATTTGCATGTTTCTATGTTAGAAGATTATGGAGAGTAAAGTTCGCTTGTGTATTATCAGAATATTATGCATGACTACATATGATTTTTTCCCTAGATATATTATCAATAATAGGTTTTTAATAGATGTAATATTAGGAAAACTAAGGACCTCTGACGCACCCTGTGTTATTGTTCTGAATGCAGCTCCACTGGTCCTAAATAAATGTGTTCTTTATCTCCGCAAACTAGATTTACTGCTCTACTTGAGCCTGAGGAGATTTTTCATATGTCGTAAAATTTTGGGGTCGCTGCCAGTGGGGCCATTATTTCGGAACATGACTATAAGATACAAATCCGAACTTTCTGTTTTCTGATTTGATCTTGTGCATGAATGTTTGTATCAGTCCTTTTATTTATAAATGCTTTCATCCTGCACATTGATGTCTACTTGCAAGCTTGAAAATTGTTTCCAATTTCTATGCCAGGCTCGTGAGTTTGCTAATGAACTCCGTGCAAGTACAAAAGCATCAAGGAATCCAACTGTGTGGCTTGATGGTTCAACTGGCTCGAATCAAAGTGCAAGTAGTGCAGATACTTCCACCGTTTCTGAGGCATATGCGAAAATGCTCACCATTTTTATTCCACTCCTTGTGGATGAGGTTATAATTAGGCTTTGAAAGTCTATATCTCTGCTTTTTCTTTCTCTGTCTTCCCTTACTATAGACAAGCTTCTTATTCTATTGCTAATAAACCACAGAGTTCTTTCTTTGCACACTTCATGTGCTTTGAAGTTCCAGCTCTTGTTCCGCCTGGAGGTCTTGCCAATGGCAACAAAACAGTACCCATTGATGATGATAATGATGATGATTTGGGCATCATGGACATTGATGACAATGATAAAGCTGGTATTTCAGAGTTTTTCACCTTTTGCTTTAGCCCATTGTGTGATAGTCATACCTCTCCTGCAATTTTGTAGGTGAAAAAACTGCAGACCTGCAGGCATTAAATGAGTCGCTTCATGATTTGCTTGATGGAATCCAGGTAACAATGATTTGTAATCTGCAACTTTATTTCTTTGATTCAGCTCAAGTTCTCTGTTTTCGATGGATAATCTTCTTTCTGACTGCTTCCCTTTTTCCGTTGAGTTTTTAGGAAGATTTCTATGCTGTGGTGGACTGGGCATACAAGATTGATCCACTGCGTTGTATATCCATGCATGGTATTACGGAACGCTATATTTCTGGTCAAAAAGCTGATGCAGCTGGATTTGTGCGTCTTTTGCTTGATGACCTTGAAAACAGAATTTCTACACAATTCAGTCGTGTAAGTTATAATCCTCTAGTAAGGTTAACTTTATTCCTGCATAGAAAAGGGATCCATTAGTTCTGAATACCTGTGTATGATTTTTCAAATGAACACTGATGAATATGTCAACCAATCCTCGGAGAGCTGGAAGCCACTGACCTTGAACTGAAAAGAACCAAGTATCTAACTAATTTCTATCTGTACTGAGATGTTCAAACAGAATTAAGAGCTTCCCCTCAGCTGTTGGAAAAGAAGCGAAGCTATCCTATCTAACAAGTAGGATAACCCGGTTGCTTTCTGAGCCATTTGCTTAGGAATATGAAATTGTACCTTTGCTTGTCTATAACAGGAAGGTCTGATAAATATTTGGAGACCATTTAAAGGAATGCTAGGAAATATGTGGAAAGATATAAGAAATAAGAACAACAAATACCACTGTATGCAACTCTTTGTATTGAGCAACGATTTTCATGCGCATAATACATATTTCGTATTTCAGTTTGTGGATGAAGCCTGCCACCAGATCGAAAGAAATGAGCGAAATGTTCGGCAGGTGGGAGTCTTGTCATATATACCCAGGTAATCTCAACTTTATTGATACTGTTTCTTGACTGCCATTCTTCTGATTGGCATATCCTCTCCCTCCCCCATGGTTTTTTCCATTTTATTTTATTTTCACTGGTCGAGAACCAAACTATGACTCCTGTTCCTGTCAATTGTGCATCACATTGCTTTGTTTTGTTTGATAAATCAACAACATGAAATTTCTAATTTCTCCTAAATCGTCTAAAAATTATATGTTCCTAAAGTTTGTTTCAAGAACTTTATCTGTTACTGCATGTTTAGTGCCTGTAGCTTTTTTCTGTCACACATGAACTTATTTGGTTTAGCTTTTGTTTAGATTTGCTACTCTTGCAACCCGCATGGAACAGTACATACAGGGACAGTCGAGGGATTTGGTTGATCAGGCTTACACAAAGTTTGTGAGTGGTCCCATAAAATTGTTTTCTTAACATATTGTGCACGTTAAAATGCTTTTCCTAGATGTGGTATAGTAATGTGATATAATAGTTTATAATGTTCATTTCGTTTCTTTAAGTGCATGGTGATGCTCAACGCAGTCTGAGATACTCTTCTGTCTTTGAAATTTACCTGGTTTACCCGTTCTATTTGGTGGCAATAATCTATCAAAATGTAATGTGAAATAGAAGATCACCCTGGTTTCTAATAGTATATGAACAGAAACAATTTAAATTTATTCATGTCATGTTTATAGTTGAATGATGCAAATATGGGAATTCTTTCAAGAACAAAATAGAAACGTTGCCTTTCTCCTCCATTTCACAGACCAAATCAAGTAAAGATAAAAATAAAAAATAAAAAATAAAAATAAAAATGAATGCTTTCAAACAGGATTGGCTTGTAAAAGTCGTGGTCCCATGAGACATGCTCATGCATGATATTATCAGCAGTTGTATCCAAGAGAATCTGAATAAGAGTTACTTTCCATGATTGCCTATCGAAACTATTCTGGGAGCTTATATGTTCCCTCTGAGGAAAAAAGGAGGAATGATGGATATGAAATTATTTTCTCTTCAAACCTTTAATCATGCTCATGAGATATCACTTTCATGCTGGAGTAGCCTCCAAGAAGCTCATGTAATCTAATAGTGTTGATTAACGTATTTTCATCATAGAATTTCTTTTCCTAGGTTACGAATGGTTTGGACTTCTCTCTGATATTTGAAATAATTTGGCAGGTGACTGTAATGTTTGTGACATTAGACAAAATTGCTCAAGCAGATCCAAAATATGCTGATATTTTGCTTTTAGAAAATTATGCAGCTTTTCAGAACAGGTATCATCAACTTAGAGTGCACCGCACTCATGTATCATGTGATATATGTTATTTATTTGTTTATATTGGTTTATACTTCTTAAAATTTCTATTTGTGGCTTCTACTGCTTTGGAACTATTATATTCACAAGCTGGTTGGAATTTGCAGTCTGTATGACCTGGCCAATGTTGTTCCCACTTTAGCAAAATTTTATCACCAAGCAAGTGAATCTTATGAACAAGCTTGCACGCGCTTTATAAGCACAATTATATACTATGTAAGTTATTCTTTTTCAGATATAACAATTGTAGCATTGTTCCTCGCTTTCTTGCATTATCCATCAAGCTTTCTTTTTTTACCTGAAAAAAGTATGTACCTTGGGGATTATGGAGGGCCAATAACTGTTTATTAACTTGAAAACTGTAATATAAGTGGAGTGTAGTAAGCTGATGTCCAACTTTACAACTTGGTCTGGCTCGAGTGCAACATTGATGCTTCAAGATTGATGACGGAGTCACAGAATGGTACAAGAGATCAGGAAGAAAAATTAATAAACCAAGCATTATTTCCCTTGCAAAATGCGGACTGTAGTGTTCTAGTCCAAAGTCCAAACATGTGGATAAGAGCATTTATCATGGCTAAGTAATCCCGCAATATGTCCTTCTAGGTTATTCAAGAGTTTTCTTGCATTACCAAACGATCCCAGTTAGATCATAAATCTTCTTAGTCGTTTCTTGCTGGATGAAGATGAGTTTATGTGCAAAATATAATGATATCTCTAGTCCTTCTCTCTGAGTTGAATGTTTATCTTTAGTGTAAGTGCGTTCAGCATTGAGTGAGAACTGAAAACCCAAGAGAATTGCAAAACAAAGGATACTACCTAATTATAAGAGCCGCCTGCAACCCATTCACCTGGATTCCCTTTTGGACATCAATTAACATTGTTAAGCTTTCCAATTGGATGCATTTCTTGTTATAAATTTATTACTGATTCTATTTTGTAGAATCTGTTTATTGACATTATTTCTTAAATGCAGCAATTTGAACGACTTTTCCAGTTTGCTCGCAGAATAGAGGATTTAATGTACACAATCACACCAGAAGAGGTCAGTCTGTGAAGCACGTGTCTAATTAATTTAACCGCTCCTAAGCTTTAAGAATCTTCTATTTTTTGCTCCCTAATGTGTTATTCTCTTTATGAAATTTGGGATAGGATCCATTTAACAGTAATAAAATGAATCCTTTGTGTTGCCCTAACTAGTGGTTACATAGGCGAGATTGCATTTCAGTTTGGGTTTATAACTCAAGTGAAGTGGTTCTAACTTTTAACTCAATCGATGCTGACATCAATGTTCAATGATGTATTTTAATTGACAGTTATAACTCTCAATTGAACTGGTTTAAATGCATAGAAGCTTAAGTTCTAACTTCTACCTCATGCCATGCTGACCAGTGTTCCATTTTTCTTTTCAAGTGTTTAACTGAAGTGATCTGAGACTAAAAAAGTATATATAAATTTCAGATCCCATTCCAGCTTGGATTGTCGAAAATGGATCTGCGCAAGGTTGTAAAATCAAGTCTATCCGGGGTATGACAATATACTAACCTTGAGATTGGGCATCTTCTTTTGATCGATATATGCTGAAAAATATCTTTCACTTTTTTAGGTTGACAAGTCTATCAGTGCAATGTATAAGAGATTGCAGAAGAATTTGACCTCAGAGGAACTGTTGCCTTCATTATGGGACAAGTGCAAGGTATTCGACTTAAAACTGTACCTGATGAACAAAGAATATTCTGTTTCTTATCCAAATAAACATTTCGTTCATAGTGAACCAGAATAATCTTCTCGAACATCTACTGACTGATGGTATCTAAACTAATGGCAGAAGGAGTTTCTTGACAAGTATGACAGCTTTGCCCAACTCGTTGCTAAAATTTATCCGACCGAGACCATCCCTGCTGTCTCAGAAATGAGAGAACTGTTGGCATCCATGTGAAGGAGCAGCCAAGTCTTGTAAAGTTCACTAGTTTTTTATTGTAACAGTGCCTGTTGTCTTAATATTCTTTTGTTCTTGTTTTCATGGGTCTTCCGGTTTGATATTTTGATGAACCACCTTAGCTGAGTGTAGACGCTTAGCATCTGCGAGCTTTCGTGTTGAGTTTCATTAGCAGTCGTACTGCAGAAGAAAAATTTTACACCATGGGAAGTCAGATCTGTCTGTTGTAGTAAACTGCATCTTCTGATTGTTGGTTAATGGCTAGTGTATATCAATTCATTTTAGACGTACCATTTCTCTCTCTCTCTCTCTCTCTCTCTCTCACACACACACACTCACACACACTCACACACACACAACACACACACTAGACACGTGCATCGTTTGGAATGTTTGGAATGCGTCTAGTCATATTACTTTTTCTTTTTGACATATTACTGATATATTATTTCATTGAGAATTAGTGCTATGACAAGACTTGTCTGTCTTACAACTCCAGTGAGGAAATAAATGATTCTTTTACTGTCCACTTCTTAAAAATCAATGAAATACCTCTTTTATTTTCGTGGTGTCACTTACAGTTTCAAATACTATCATACAAAGCATTTCTGCAAATTATACAAATCAAAGAACAAAAAATCCCTTCATCAAACTGATGGAGGCTCTGATCTTTAACCTAAATTCTCCCTTGCTTCACTAACTGCAGAAGTCTTAATGGAAAGACAGTCTACCGTGTAGCCTCAGTGTGGGCAAAAGTTATTCTAGAGAAAACGAACAGCGAAGCAGACGAGAGGAATACAGCTCCAGCAAAACAAGCAAGATCCATACTGTTAACCACCGGTATGGTCTTGAATTTCTCCAACACTTGTACTTGAAGAATCATTATGACAGCTTGCCCGATTTTCGACTTTGCTTGGATAGCAGATTCCATCCCTATCCATGATGGGAGTTTCTGAAACAAGATGATCTAGTAATTTAATAACAAGTTCTATATAATTTCCAGAACAAGAATCAGTATAGCCACTAATACTTCATCTGTACCTCTAGATTGAAGTTCCTGGACAATGCTGAACCTGAATGTTGTGATCCTTTGCCTTTCAGATTTTGTTGTCCCACAAACATCACATGTAGGGCAACTCCGAAGATAAGCATTGCTGTTCCCACCAGGAACATATCTGTCGGAAAATTTGTAGTGTTAAAAACTAATGCAAGAAAATTTATCAGATGATCAGAATGGATACAGGAAGAAGGAAGAAAAGGGATCATACCAATAGCTTCAATTAACAGAAGTAATACATGTCCTTGCTCTGACATTTGTGAAATTGCATGAAAATATTGCAAGTATGACTCCACTACCAGAACACATCCCTGCAAGAACAGCTTTTGGATTAAAAAAGCAAAGAAATTATAGCCGTTATTTGTAATTTCTCAAACAACGAGGACGGTTATATTGTAATAGTTACCTCAACAAAGCAGAATGCTGAACCAACCAAAGATCCTGCAGTTGCAAGCAATGTAAAGAATCTGCAATCAATTATAGCCTGCAATGGCACAGATTTTTCATCCATCATGCATCTTAATCAGCAGATCACATGAATTAAACAGCAAAGAACCTTAACATTTTCAAAACTTCATACATCAAGATCAGCAAATGAATTCAAGATTTTTGATACTTACCTTTTCAACAAGCATCTGAATATTCCATCTCCACGGCCTTTCTTTTCTAATGAACTTCATCAAACTAGACATCAAATTAGCAACACATCCTAACAGGAATCCCAAATCCACTCCTTTATCCGTCTTCGGCTCCGACACAATCATGCATCCCGAAACACAGCCGGCCGCCTTCACCGCCACCGGTTTCCTCTCATCGCCGTTTCCCGTGCCAGTGGGATTGTTGGAGCTCAGCCCTGCTTTGTTCAGACACATGATCAGTGTTCTAGGCCTGGAGAGCATTGCTGAAGTTGAGAAAACTTCATGGGACAGGCCAATTAGGCCTGTAGGCCTAGACATTCTCAGGATTCTTGCAGCAGCCAGAGCCATTATCAAAATTCCAGTTCTTGATTTCAAGAATTGTCCTGAAAGATTTGGTGTTGTGGTGGTGGGATTTTGACGTTGATTATAAATAGATGGTGCATGTAATTGATGGAAGATTCGTGGCATATTAGCTGAAATTGTCTGTACGTGAGCTCACTTTTTGGCCTTTTTTGCTTACTTTTTCTTGGAGGGTTGGTTTGGTTTCTTGATTATTGAATATTCAGACAATTCTCATGTGGGAATTTGATTTCCTCAGCCGACGTGTGGGTCCAGGAGCATTGAGATCCGGACACGTGGATTTCTGGAATATTATTGGTCACGGACTCCTGTTGGGCTGGTCATAGGTGAAATAGAATTTGGAGAAGTGAGGAAACGATGCTGATTCTTTGCTGGTACCACACGTCTTATATTCAACGTTCTAAATTGTTTCTATTTCATATGTTAATTATGATTATATAAAAATTTAAATTTGTTTGGATTTATGTTCATATAGTATGATTATACACAGAGATTAGTGCAAGTATATTAAAAATACTTGATTTAATCATACATACATTTATATATTATACAAGGGTTAAAAGCAGACACCCTATAACCTTTGAATCGTTTTACACTTTATCTCCCAATCATTTGTTTTTTACAAGCCACCTTCCAAATTTTGTTTTTTATAGCACTTAGTCTTTTTTTTTTTTCCATTTTAGGCAAATCTAATTTGGAATATTTCCTCGTGCGAGATACAAGCGCACTTGGTTGTTTTTTAAAGGATATTTAAGTAATTTTTCCCTCATTCTCTCTCAAATTAACTGATAAATAGAAAAACCTCAAATTTCTTGCTCTAACTGATAAATATAAGTTTGGGGCTTTTCTATATATCAATTAGTTTGGGGGGAATGAGGGGGAAAGTGCTTAAATATCCTTTAAAAAGCAGCCAAGTGCGCGTGCATCCCTCGCCAGGGAATATTTTTAATTAGATTCGTCTGAAATTAAAAAAAAAAAAAGTTAAGTGCTAAAAAAAAAACAAAGTAAAACTCAAAGCAAGGGAAATTCTAATTTGAAAGTGATATAATCCAATTATAAGGTAAATTAAATATACTTGTCTAGTAATGTGATGGTGTACAGATTAATGAAAATAACCAATTACGTAACAAATATGTCATATTTATTATTTGATTGGTTATATACAATCAAACTTAATCAGGGTAAGAATTTGTCGAGAAATTAATGTTTTGAGTTACAATCAAGCAACCTTCTTTGCAGATATTTGCAGGACATATTTTGTAGGAAATTTTGAAAAAGAAACGCGAACCACATTCCTTGCAGATATTTCTTGTCTGCAGCCAAACATGCCTAAAATATTTAACAGCTTGTCCGAGAATTGCGCATGAATAATGTTTTGGTCGGAATTCCAACTCTATTCTTGTCGCAGGCGACCAACCCATAATTTTTTTTTTTCTTTTTTAAATTTCGGGTAAATTATAATTATCTCTCTTGATGTTTGTCATAATTATGGATACCTTCTCATTGTTTTAAAAATTATAAATATTTTTGAGATATATAATTTTCAACCAAAAACTTGAAATGTTCTATTTTGCCCTTGATTTTTTTTTAATTTGTAGAAAAATCAGTGGAGGCAAATTACATTATTGCTCCTCTATGTAAAAAATGTAAAATCTCTCTCAGTGCATTTTTGTCCAAAAAAAAAATTAGAAAAATTTAAAAATTATTCAATTTGCATAAGTGCATTTTGATCAATTCACACATAAAAATGGATGGAAATAGGTTATTTGTTACGATTATAAACCTCAAGGGGTATTTGTAATTTTTAAAACGACGAGGGGATATTCGTAATTAGAGCCAACCTTGGAGGTCCATAAATTCACCCTAAAAATTGGTTAGTTATTTCAAAATTTTAATAACTTTTAATAATTTCACAATTATAATTTATTTATTTCTCCCAGCCCACTAACGCTTTTTCTCACAAACTTCCATATTTTTAATAAATTCATAATTATAATTTATTTTCACTATTCACCTCATTCATCGTTTCCTTCTTTCTGCTCCGCTCATCATGTTATTTTATTTTCACATTTTATTTTCTATTTATATTTATATCATAGTTTTTTTTTTTTATATGCTCGCTGACCGGTTGTCAAGACCGTCAAATATAATTTTTGATTCTAAAACCGTAGCAGTCGTGGAATCAGGTTGAATCCCAAGGAAACTATAAATTATTTTCTCAGTCTAATCGTGGTAACCAAAAGGGGGGTTTGTGAAATAAATTAACTTCTAATTAATATAAACTAAATAGAAAGCAAAAGTAAATAACTAAAAGAGATCAATAGAGAGACATTCCCGACCAAGCATTCAACCTTGAAATCCATTAGGATAGCCGTAATAAATTTTCGTTT
This sequence comes from Sesamum alatum, assembly GCA_034509735.1. Classification (NCBI taxonomy): domain Eukaryota; kingdom Viridiplantae; phylum Streptophyta; class Magnoliopsida; order Lamiales; family Pedaliaceae; genus Sesamum; species Sesamum alatum. The sequence continues at coordinate 9,040,848 of JACGWO010000002.1, read as the reverse complement.
TCCTGTTGTAATTGATTTGACTCAAGCATCTAAATCAAAACTTATTATATCAAGACTGGGACGATAGCGTTTCATATCAATTCAATAATAGCATTTGCATCAATGAAAACAATTGAACTTAGATCAAACAACTGAGGTAGTTGCAATTATATATCCTAATTTTTTCGTCCCTACAAATAAATCATGCAAAACACATAATTAATTTGCTTATTATTCATACCAATCATTCATAACAATTACGGTTACTGAACTCATGGATAACAATAGAACAATTAAAATTAAATCAAATTGTCATATTTATCAATAATAATCATTTCATAAACAGTAAATCATTACTCGGCGAAACCAGATAAATAAAAGCCTCAAAACATAACAATTGGGTTCGATGTTTCTCCCAAATCAGAATAGAGAATCAGCTACACATCATGTGTGTAGAAAAGCCTAAAATCCTATAGAAAGCATAAAGTAAAAGAAAGGGGAAGAAGAGATGATCTAAACTAAGAGGGCGATCAAATATGAAATTTGATGCATGATCTTTAGTCGTAAGATCCCTTTTATAGCACAAGAAATGTGGTCTTCTTGCCTTCCAACTTGCAGTCTAGAAAAGATAATAATTCACAATCAAAATCTTTCCAAATCTTCTTTTTGCTCGCGCAGACTTGGGTATCGAATAGGGCGTGATCACGCCTTAATGACTGCTTAAGTCTGATTTGTGTTCAACTTCACTTGATTATTTTCCAGCTTTATTTGGAGCTTTTTCACTCTATTTCCTTCACAACTGGTAAAAAGCAATTATTCACTCAAGGGATGCATAATTCAATTATCATTGCAGAAAATTAGTTTTAAAACACCCCAAATAAGCATGCATTTTAGTGATAAAACACATCCTATCACTCCGGAAAGGGGCCTTCGTCAAAGAGACCCACTTTCCCCATACTTGTTTCTCTTCTGTGTAGAAGCGCTTAGTGCTCTTGTGAGGAAGGCGGAGAACGAGGCCAGCTCTAAGGGGTGGCGGTAGCCGCAATGCTCCATGGGTGTCTCACCTCCTCTTCGCAAACGATAGATTGATTTTCTACCAAGCCACCGAGGGGGCGTTGAGCTGCATTCATCGGATCTTGGAGTAGCAAGAACGCGCATCTGGTCTAAAAATTAACCTTGAGAAATCAGCCATCATTTTCAGCAAGAATGTGGATCAGGCTACACGGTTGGATCTTATGCGAGGGCTAGGGGTCGAAGTGGTGGAGAAACATTCGAAGTACCTTAGGCTTCCGTCAATAGTAGGTTGACCGAAGAGCGAGATGTGCGAGGGTATCAAGGAGAGAATCTGGGGCAAGATGCAAGGCTGGGCATTGAAACAACTATCCCAAGCAGGGTGGTCGATTCTTATCATGGCAGTGCTACAGGCCCTTCCTACCTACACAATGAGTTGTTCCAATTGTCGAACACATTTCTTCGAGAGATTGAGGGGATGTTCGCAAAGTTCCTTTTGAGCTGTTGAGGAGAGGCCAAAACATATTAGATTCCTGGAGCAGAATGTGCAACAACAAGGACGAAGGTGGCCTAGGCTTCCGAAGTCTGGGGGAGTACAATGAAGTGCTGCTCACCAAGCAAGCTTGGCAGGTCGCGACGCAGTCGGACACTCTCGCTGCTGCAGGCCCGGGACTTAATCGTGGTTGGTTTTAGATGGCGAATTGACAATGGAAATAGGGCTATAGTTACAGGGATGCCATGGCTCTCAAGGCCACACACTCTCCAGCTAATCTTCAGCCTGAGATCAATGCCGGGGGATTCTAAAGTGGCCGCACTACTAAAAGGCAAAGAATGGGATGCAGATCAGATCACCTCGGAGTTCCATCCGCTTGACACTGAATGTATTCTCTCCATGCCGCTGCCTACAGGGGACAACCGAGACACGATTATCTGGCACTATGAAAAAATTGGGAAGTTCTCCGTACGCAGTGCGTACAATCTTGCATGCGGACTTTTAGAACGAGCAAGCTCAGGGCACTCTGGGCATGGATCGTCCTTCATTTGGCGAACCAAGCTCCCTCCGAAGGTTCAACTGTTCGCATGGTGGTCTAGCACAAATGCGCTACCTACAATCAACAACTTGCAGAGAAGGCGTATGGAGGTGGAAGATGGATGCCCGCTATGCGGGGCGGCTAACAAGGATGTGCTACATGCTTTGCTCCTCTGTGCCCCAGCCAAACTGGTTTAGGCGGTGTCCGACTTGCCGTGGTCCACAATTGAGTCCAGAACCACAAGCCCGGAGGACTGGTTTAGAAGTGTTTCGCCGGACCTGGATAGTTCTGAGTATGCTATGTTCCTCCTTTTATTCTGGAGCCTTTGGTTCTGTCGAAATAGGAAGGCGTTTAAGGGGGGGCCCGTGCATGCACATGAGGTGGTGGGAATGGCTCAGAGGCAGTGGTGGACTATTACTGAAAGGCCGCCGGATGAACCTGGCTGAAGTGAGGTTCCTTGAATTCCATCGAAAAATTTTTGTCCGAATGAAATTTGGTCAAACCAAATCAATCATACAACAAGTGTGGTACACTTGTTATGTGATTAATCACTTTTTTGAACTGTACACCAATCACACGACAAGTATATTGCACTTATCATATAATTAATTCAAATTTAATGAAACCAAATACGGACTAGAATTTCGTGATCCCATCTTGCATTCGGTTTTGCTAACTTTAACGTATTGAACACTGCACTTAGGTGCCCTTTGCTTGAATTTATTGCTGCACTGAGACCTTTGGTTACTTTGATCAATAAGATGCTTTTTTTCTCGAAAAGAAAAAAAACACACACACACCATAACTCGCGAGGATGGCGTGCAGCTACTAACAGTTCAATCAAATTTGAAGAGACAATTTCACTGTTAGTGTTAAATGTAATTAAGAAATCTTAATTAGAATTATAAAAGATAGTTTACAATAATCGTTCTACTACTTTTTACAAATTGGAAAAAAAATAAATTTCAATCTTTCCACTCCCTCTCTTGTTTGCTCCTCCTCCCCAAAATCGCCGCAAAGATTCAAGCTTTTCTCACTCCTCCACCTCCGCCGGCACCTCCTCAATTTTTCTGTCCTTCTGATCTCCTCAATTTAGAATTGCACCAATTGGTAAAAACTCTTGTATGGCGTCTCCGCTCCCCAATTTCCTTCCATTGAAAAGATAATCTTACGATCTGAAGAAATGATTATATGGGTCAATCCCATTTTGAGCTCGAGCCCATCATATTTTACCCAAACCCCATCAAAATTACCAGTAAAGAATCATTCTTGTTTCGCCAATTCTACTGTTTCAGCGAGCCATACACCCAGAAGAAGGTAACTTTGTGATTCTGCTTTTCTAAGTACAGACTTGATGGTAAATTCTGTTCATGTAATCTTTTTTTTCCCCTTTTTTTCTAATTTCAGGTGTGATTTTTATGACTTGCATAAAGAGCTGGTGCCATATGCTGAGGCCTGGTCATGGCAAAATGCCATTGTTGAAGAGAAGAAAGCATTGAGTGAAAAGAATGAAGATTTAGCCGATTCTTTGATTGTTCTTCAACACCATCCTGTTTACACGTTGGGCGCTGGGAGTTCAGAAGGATACTTGAATTTTGATGTGAAGAATCCCCATGTTGATTTGTATCGAACCGAACGGGGCGGTGAAGTTACTTATCATGGCCCTGGTCAGGTATATCTTTGCAGCAGTTCATTGATGTATTGCTTATGATATTTATTTTAGATTGGCTGAGGAATCCTGTTATTGATTAGTCTAATGTTGATGTTATGGGCATAAGGGCATCTGAATTTAAACATTTATTGGAACTTGAAAGTAGCGAAAGGAAACGTAATTTGATTAAGGTGGAAGATGTATTGATTAGATGAATGTGGAAAACTTGGTCAGAAGATATGGATGCTAATATAAGTTATAGTGTTTGATTTTGCCTTAGCTTCGCTTTGTTGTTGTATTGTAGCTAGTCATGTACCCTATCATCAACCTTCGGTATCAAAAGATGGATCTTCATTGGTACCTGAGATCACTTGAAGAGGTGGTTATTCGTGCACTTTCCTCGGCATTTGCAATCGAAGCTTCGCGTATTGAGGGCTTAACCGGTGTTTGGGTAGGTATGCCTTGTAATCTGACTTTCTGTCTAAAATGGTAAATGCCGACTTGCTTGAGAACAAACGATTTTTTGAGTTTAACTTCTGATAACTTTTGAGAGAATGAAGCATCTGAGCTGTTTCTGTTTTAACTTGATTTTAAATGCGCCATACTGGTTGAAAACTGCACGAATGAAGGGGTCCAGTCCTCTTTTCCTGAGAACTCCGAGAAATATAATTCCGTGATTCAAGCCCAAAAAGTTATGTCTGAGAGAGTGAGCGAAGTTGTGATAGAAAATTAATTAATCGTCTAAATTGGTAAGAGAAGTAAATATAAAATGAAAGCGCAGTTTCTACTTTGGTGTTGGAAAGTGTTTCATGTCTCTATATTGACTCTGATTAGCTCAGTGATGCTTCTTTAGGCAACAATGTTACTTTGAGTTTATGTTTTCCAGCTCTTTTCTGTTGTTAACATATGGCCGACAATCCCACTGATTGAAAATATATAAAGAGTCTGTATGGATTTTGAATCCACGAAAACTTTTGATTGAATGCAGATCCGAATAAGTTCCCAGGTCCTATGATGATCAAATGGTTATATCATTTCAGTTGTTTTGAGACGTGACTATTTACTGAAGGTCTAGTGAATTGTTTATCAGAAGGTCCTATAATCCAAAACGGAAATGCCTAATGCAAATCTTAAACGATATCGTATTTTCAGTTGATCCCATTTTAAATTTCTGTATAAAATGTATTATGTGGAGAAGGTTTACCCCTGGAGTTTCCGGTTGACTATGATTTTAAATATTTCATCGGGGATATGTGGTGTTGAATGTTGTTGAATATATGGAGGTCGACATTAACATATGGCAGAGACTTTCTTCTCTATTTTGTATTTGCTCTGATTGTTTATAAATCTTTTAACATCTTGATTCCCTTCAGGTAACCAGAAACTAGCAGCCATCGGTATAAAAGTATCGAGATGGATAACATATCATGGCTTGGCATTGAATGTCACCACCGACAGGACGCCCTTTCAGCACATAGTCCCATGCGGGATCCGGGATCGTCAAGTTGGAACCGTAAAGGGTCTGCTAAACGAAGAAGTTCTGTCCAAAGGGTGCAGAGAAGACAATCATCTTGCTGATGATCAAGAACTGATCGATATTGCTCATAAATCACTGATCACAGAGTTCTGTGAAGTTTTCCAAGTTGACCTCGGAATAAATCTATACGACGAAGGAGTTTGGAAGAAATCATCATCCGCCACGTCGAAGAGCTAACACAACGTCCCAAGTTAGGAGCTCGACGTACAGAAATAAACCTTTGCCAGTTCTCAGCATCCCGAATTTACAGTACACATTCCTTCAGAATTCTTGAAGACCTTGAACTCAAAGTTGTTTGATGTTGGAGTTTTTAACATGATTTCAGCTCAAATTACACTCACAAATCCTCTACGAGTAAAATTGGTGGAACTCGGATCCATGACGACAGGACAACACAATCACAATCATTGTTCAGACATGATATCCACATATGGTTTTGATCTTGAAAATATCTGGCTGTGCAAGAACGTTTCGTTTTTTCCAGTTCCAATTGTCGTCCTGCATTGGATAGGGTATCTCCAAAAATGCTCAAACTTTCATCATGGGATTGGGACAAAAGATGTATGTATCCCTATCAGCATTTGCTTTACCTCTACTTTCTACCTTCAAAATAAACAAACCCTATCCCAATTGATGGGCAATGATAATTGTTAACCATAAATAACCTTTAAAAGAGAGAAAAAAAAAAAAAAAGAAGCTGAATTTATCCTTGACAAATAAGGAAACGATTGAACATGAATGATATTTGTGCATTTTTATCCTGTCGAGTCCTACCTGATTTGCCGATGAGGTTTAGCTCAGTTGGTGAAGTTGAGGCCACATGATTTTAGAAATTATGGGTTTGAACCCCCTGCATGGGATGATGTTGTTGCTATTGTATAGTAGGTATTATTTATAACTGTAATAGTTAGGTGCTATTTATGTGATATTGTTGATTTGATTGTTGTAATTATCTCTATTCAATGTTGATATTCGACAGAACTGCTTGTAATCTCTTTATTTCAATTAATAAAAATCCATCACTTCCAATAAAAAAAATCCTACTTGATTTGACCCAATCATTTACGGACACAAAATTTAAGCATATGAAGTAGTATATGTGCTGATACATATGATGTTTTAAGAATAAAAATGAGATGTGACACTTCCGAGGTTATTGACTTTCAAATTTCAATCCTTTTATTATTTAAACTAATTTGAGTATTGGAAGATTTTATTTAAAAAAGTTGTGTTCTCATCTCAAATCTGTACCATCTTCCCAAATCGTTTTTCATCAACGATCTCGATCTAAATTAATGGGATTTCAATGAAAAATGAATATGGGTGATTGGTTCCATTCAAGATGCATTTCTTTGAAATATTGCATATTGAAACCTATGCAGCTAAAAGGAAAACAAGAGTTTCTGCACTAAGTTAAGGTTGTTTAGTAATCACTAATCAATCAAGAAAATAATCGAAAAATCTTATTTAGCCCGAAACAACTCCAAGAAAAGAATCAAGAACTATGATTTGCATAACAACCGAAAGACAACGAGTAACCAACAAAACAAGAGAGGCTTTAGTGGCGTCGTGATTTTTTGAAAGATAAAATGGTCAAATTCTTATTAAGATTATTGTTCTTGTAATCTCAAATTTCGAAATTCTTTTTTTTTCTTTACGTTTTCAACTCGACTTGATTTGATGGTTTTGCACTTCAAAAGCAAGCCTGCTATTCAGACGAGCATCAAAAGATAGATATTTTGCTGAAATTCGTCCATAAATGACATATCCAATATTAGAAAAATGTATCAATTTTGTAAAATAGAAAAATCTTTTTTCTTTTTTCTTAAAAAAGAAAAAGGGTCGAGTCTTGTCCCCATCCACAAAGTGGGGTGATTCGACCTCCCAAAAACGGATCAGGGCAGCCCAACCCAAAGTCCGAAGAGGTTTCTGATCGGGTCGGGTGCATCCCCTCCGACCACTATGGACCCGAGTAACATAGATGGTCATAGTGTTCGTGGACTAAGACCGTACGTAATAAAGTAGTGGAGGGAATCTCATCCTTTTAGCATACTGCCAATTAAAAAAATCTCTCACACACACACATATATATATATATATATATATAATTTTCCTCTGTACTTGCAGTTTTGTCCTACGTAGTAAGAAGGGGGTCAGTGCATCTGACTGTGTAATAATAATGCAATAAAGAAATGTGGTACTCAATTATTGTTTGTCGCAAACTAGTTAAGAGAAAATTCTAACTTGAACCTGACTTGATCAAATGTGAATCAATTATATGATAAGTGCAATACATTCGTTGTATGATTGGTGTACATTATATGAAAAGTGGCCAATCATATAACAAGTGTATCATACTTGCTCTATAATTGATTTGATTCGGACATCAGAATAAGAATTTTCACTAATTAAGTACGTAAAATAAGACTTCAACCACAATTGTTTTACAAATGAACCATCTTTAATCTTAATTTGTCGTTTTTTTTTGTTTTGAATATGGATAATTATACCATTTTTTTTAAAGTTTATTTAAGTATGGCCTAAAAAAATTTATTTGATTTGTGTCAGCAATAAGTTAATTGAAGATAAATATTAATTTTTATTTAATTTTTTGATTCGATGAATTTCGATAAATGGAGAGATCAATTTATTAGAGGAAATATTTTCTAATGATATGAGGCTGATAAGTAAATATAGAATAAATGAAAGGACTAGAAGGTCCTCGTGGGGAATAGGATATTGTCGACCAAAGTTCTATATACTTGATTTGGATAGTAGGATGCAGGTTAGGGCACTGAATTTTACATATGATCAATCTCCATGTGATCCGTTCAAGTATAACCAAAGTATTAGATATACACCAATGAAATCTGATAAATAAGTATAAGATCATAAGTTCGAATTTCATAAATTGTATAGATGATTTATTTCATTTTATATGAATTTATTTTAATTTATTATTTCATGTAGTTTTATTGATATTTATGATTACGATACCCAAGGTAAAATGAATTGGCCAAAGAGTCCCAACCTAATTAAGGTAAAAACAACGAACTCATAGACACAACGCTTAAAGAGCAAAACACCACCTCCAGCCCAATTGAAACTTTCTAGCAAAATCAAGTTAGTTAACCCACTTGCAACCCGCAGTGGTGTAACTAGCTCAACTAACACATCAACTACACTTCTCACTTTGAATGACAAATCTACCCAGAGATATGTACGTCAGTAGGAATAAGCATATCTGTTGAAATTTTGAGATAAAACAGGTTGGTTTCCAACAGGTAACTGATGCCCCTAAATTAGGTCATTTTCCTATTGATGTGGCAGATTCTATTCCTGCTTGCGTAGGACGTAGTTGACGTGACATACAGTTGGATCAATATTATCCGATGAAATTGACTTACCAAAAATTTTAGAAGTATCTAGATCATGATCAACCTTTTCCTCAATCTTTTTATCCAACTCCATAAATAACGGTTTAGGTATGTCAATAGAGGTACTTCTCAACTTATTTACTCACACGCATTTTTCACTCGTTTTCAACTCACTTAACACACTAATTTGTAAAGCAACTCATTTCCATAGCACCCCACATGTTACTCGTGAATTTTTCTTCATTTAGCCTACTGCATTTAACACATTTTCTATGTTTCTTGCTTTACTTTTTTGTGTCGAGAATATTATTAATTTCAGTATCAAAGTGTTAATATTTCCCCTAAAAATTTTAAGATTGTCAAACAGTCTTTGATATTTATGGTGTTGCTGGACTCCAAAAACATTAGAGCATATTGATGTATTGAAGAATTTCTTGATAGTGATGAGCACACTCAAATAAGTGTACATAATTAATTAAAATTTTAAAATTAATTATTATTTTTAAAAACATATTTTGATCGAATGAAGTAAAAATATCTATAAAGAAAAAAAGAGAAGGAATTTATAAGAAGTTAAAAATCCATGGGGTAACCTCCAAACGATTTGAGTTTAAAATTTTTTATGAAAAATTTTGTGTTCGAACTTAAGTATGCATAAATGTATCGGGTGTGTGTCTTTAAAAAAAAAAAGAAAAAAAAATAGAGAGAAGAAACAGAAATACTCACCTATCATATCCACCAAGATCGACTAAGATAAATGCTACTTATAAAAAATATTATGTGAAGATAACATACTTGAAAAGAGAACCATATTTATGTATATATTGCAATACATATACTCTTTTTATAAATATTCCTCCATGTGAAATTTGTGGCCCACTTGCTATAATTTCATGCTTTGCAACAAGAGAAATCACGCAGTACTAGTTGCTTTTTCGTTTTCTAGCGACAATTTTAACATTATAATTCAATAATATGTCATTATTTATTAATATTATCTTGTTGGAATAATTATAAAAATAACTAGATTAAGTAATGTACTGTTTTATTTTTATAAATACAAGGCATTAGAAGGACACCTACTATTTCAACGATAATATGATTACTAATATTATCTTTTAATAAAAGGTTAATAAATTACAACGAGATCTCATGAGGTTTATCGTAATTATAAATAATTTTTTGTTGCTTGAAAATTTACAAATACTCCTAAAATTATGAGAACCCATTATAGAGGGGTATTTGTTAGACGTCTGTTAATTACAGAGAGTATCTGTAACTTTTTAAAAAATGAAGGGTATTTATTATGAAAAATCTCAAGGGAGGTCGTTGTAATTTATCCTTAAGAATAATTAGATGAGGTATCAACGATGCATATTTTAAAATTTAATACATTAAAACCTAAAAATATGTCCATATAAATTTATAAAAAAAAATTGACTTTCAATAATATTATTTTCTTATATTATATTTTTAAATATTTGAAAAATGTTAAATTGGATCCGTCGGATCAAATCAAATGGCCTCTCAATTTGGGACCAATCTTGAATCCAACAATTTTTCGATGGGTTTGAATCTCGAATTTTAACAAATTCGATCCATGTCTGTTCTGTTGTCATTATACTATTATATTAAGGGAGAATACCTTTTTTGGTGTCTCTCCCAAATTTGATCTGTCAATCTTTTTTATTATTTTTATTATTTTATTAATTTATTTCTATGTTCTCAACTTCTCATTTTTCTCTATCCTCTCAACTTCTCATTTTCTTTATTCTCAACTTCCAAATCCTTTCTCCCATTTTTCTTTTTCATATTCTTTTATATTTTTTTAATATCTTATTTTATTTAACTAACATATTTTTAAAATAATAATTATTTTTAAAATCTTAAATTAATTTTGCACACATATTTGAGTGTGCAACGTGTACTAGTTCCTATAAGAAATTTTGTGAAAAAGAATAGAGAGTTTACAGAACAAATGAATGCCATGCCACATTTTAATGCTATTGCTAAAGATGAAGCGTGTTGGGAAGCTGAACAAAGAACAACAAAATATTGCGGGGTGTAAACGCAAGTTCTCTTCGTCTGGTGGTGAAGGTTCTTCTACTGCATCTGTGCAACCAAAGAAGTCAACACAAATTGGTCAGATCAAGTTGTTCTTTAAAAAAGAATCTAATGAAGTAACACAACAAACAAGGAAAAATGAAGCTAAAGTAATTGATGAAGCGAAGAAGAAGTTGAAGGATAATGCCATTCAAAAATTTGATAGGTGGATGTATGATGTCGGCATCCTGTTCAATATTGTTAATTATGACAGTCGTGGACAAGCAATCGAAGCCATTGGACAGGATGGCTCTGGTATGAAGTCTCCTTCTTACTATGAAGTTTGGGTGAAATATTTGAAAAAGGAGTTGGAGAATACGAACAATGTACTGAAATCCTGGGAGGCTGGTCAAGCAAAATATGGTTGTTCACTGATGCAGATGGGTGGACCGATAGAAAACATCGATCTTTGATTAATTTCTTGGTTAATAGCCTTAAAGGAACCAAGTTTGTTGAGTCTGTTGATGCATCGTCTTATTCTCACATGGGTGAGAAATTATTTGAGTTGCTTGATAAATTTGTGCAAAAGGTTGGAGAAAAGAATATGATTCAAGTCGTCACAGACAACGCAAGTGCAAATATTTTGGCCGGTAAGATTCTTGTTCTTACGGGCTTACTGCTTGATTAACTTTTTTTAGTTTTATTTTGTTATACTTATTTTAATTTTATATTACTTCAATTACATGATCATTTTAGAAGCAAAATATCTGCACTTGTTTTGGAGCCCTTGTGCAGCTCACTGCATTGATTTGATGTCTTCAAGCTTCCAAATCTGAGGCAGACATATGGCCGAGCTGTGATGATTAATGGCTATATCTACAATAGGGGACCACTCTTGTATATGTTGAGGAGTTCATTTCCGCTTGGAAAAACTCGTTTTGTTTCTAACATTGAAGCGATTCCATATTGAAAAACCGAACTTGAAAAAGATGTTCACTTCCAAAATGTGGACAAAGAGCAAGTACGCAAAAGATGCTCAAGGAAAGCTTGTGGCAAGCATTATATTGATGCATTCTTTCTGAAATTATGTTGCTTATTTAAACTTCATTTGTTCTTTGAGCTCTGTTTAGTTTCATTTTTCAGTTGTTTCTAAGACAGTGAGAAAACAAAACCAAACATAACATTATCCAAAACACCTATACTGGGTGTTTTGTTCCATTCCCCCATGCATACATATATTTACCTACAAATAAACAAATATTATTATATACATATATACATTTAAAAAAATATATAAAAGAGACATGATTTGACAATGAACAGTATTTTTTGTCTCTCAATATACAACACAATACATAAAATTTTTTTAAATATTACTATATACATATATAAAAATATATAAAAGAGAAATGATTTGACTATGAACAGTGTTTTTTGTCTTCAAATATACAACACAATATATACAATATATTTTTCATACAATTTAAAATAAATTTCAAAAATAAATCCAAACATACACCATATCTCTAACACATTTTTATTTATCTTTATTTTTCTCTTTTTATCTCCACAAAATAAAACAAAACGTTAAAAACGAAACCAAACACAAGGTAAGTTTGCCAAGGCCACGTGCATCAAAGTGGTGTCGTTTTGGACGGTAGCGTATATTTGAGGTGAGTGGTCGGAACCCGGAAAGTAAATCAACAGTTTGACCTCTTTGGTCTTTGACTCGGACCATTGGTCCGCGGCGGATTTCCGTCCAATTTTTTTATGTTTTTTTTGTTGGTTATTAATATAATAATTTCCGTCCAGATTTAAATCTGGAAAATTCGACGGAAAATGAACAGTACACGTCCCGTTAATAACAGCCGCACTAATATTCAGATTTCCTTTTTTTTTTTTTGGGTCAATGTTAGGCAAGATTTTGACGTTTAAATTTATTATTTTAGATACTTAATTTTGTATTCCACATTATATGTATATAAACTATTTTATTAATTGTATACATTTAAAATTCGTCGTGATACGAAATAAAACTAAATGTAGCTATTCATACCATAAGGTTTCACTTATATTTAATATTAATAATTTTATTTACTTTTTAGTATATTAAAATTATGATGGGCACATATGTCACAAAAAGTAAATATTGAGTAAGATGTGTTTTTGGGTCAATTATTTCTTTTTATAATTATAAAAAAAAAAGTTTTTGGGTCAATTAAATCTTAGGGTAACTTATAGTACGTACCTCAAGTCATTGCGGAACAAAAGTCATGTATAGACCAAGATATTTTAATGTCTAGAGAGTTAAAAACAAAAAAAAAGTTATAAAGTTAACATCAAATATATATTTGAAAATTCCACCAATTACTAATTTCACGTTATTTTATCCGATTAGTATTAAGTGAAAGAGAAGTTATAATATTTTAAGGATGCTTGTTATAAGATCCATTTTCAACCAATAAATTATTTTTATGTTTTATTTTTATTGAAATACATAGAGTTAATTAATATTTATTAAGGAACATACTGCAAGTAGAATTTCGTGACTTCATATAAGGTTATGGACCAAGCGATTAAGCTAACATTTTTGGTCGTAGAATTACCCCTCTATTGACAAATATTTCTCAACTTTTGGTCAATTCAAGGTTGTATGAAATTTCCTAAATAAAAAAAAAAAGGTTGTATGAAATTTCAATACTAGACTCTTAAGAGTTTAGAGCAATGGAAAACGTGGTAAAGAAAATATTAAAATGTACGATAAAACATATATTCTTATAGTATGTAAGTTCAAAAATTTTATTATAAACTAAAAATATTTTTTTATTACATTTCATATATTCTAGTTATGAGTGCAAAATATTATTTTTAAATATAGAAATACATGAAATTGAATTTGTAATAAAAAAAATATTTGGCCACGTTTAAAGTCTCTCTACACTCACAAATGACAGCTAGTGACATTGCTGGGCCAATTTTTAAATATAACAATTATACACGTAATTAGATAATTTTAAAAATTAATTCTATTTTTTTTTTTCAAAATTACTCTATATCATTTTAACATCAGTACACCAACTTTGTTATTGTGTCGATAATATTTTAAATTTTTTTAAAATATAATTTGTTGGTTTACATATTTTATTTTATTTTTTATAAAATATTTTAAAATATAAAAGAATTATTTATTATATGCGTGCAAAAATAACGTGATAATAAGAAAGAAAACTAGTGAGGGGGTTGCAAGGAAAGTGGAAGTGTAGTGGACAATGAATTCAACTATATATTCAAGCACACCTTTCACGATTATTATTTTTCTTTTTTCTTTTTGGATATATGTTTTTTTGCAGTAGACGGACACGGTTCAATAGATAAATAAAATTTCAAAGGCCTACCAGTTTTGATGGGCCACCTTTTCCCACTCAGAATTCATTATTGAGATCAGTCGTCACATTTATCATTTGTTGGCACTCATCTCCCCACTGTCTATTTATATATATATTTATTCAATTCAATTCAATTCAATTCAGATATCTTCCATCATCATCATCATCAACTTTTTTTGCAAACAAAAATTCACAGTTCGAAGCTCAGCAATGGCGGCTTCCTCTTCTCTGTCATCTTTCCCTGCTTTGCAGTTTCAATCTTCTTCCCAGAAACTATCGACAAGATTACCAGCTTCTTCCAAGCGTTGCAGAGGGCGTTCGCTCTCTGCGCAGCCCTGCATCACAGCCACCATATCGGAGAAACCATACGTTTCTCAACAACCAGGGCCGCCGCTGACGGCGGCCGTGGCGGTGCCGCCAGAGAAACCTTCCAAGTTACCAGTGAGGAAAGTCCCCGGAGACCATGGGCTTCCTTTGATCGGACCATGGAAAGACAGACAAGATTACTTCTACAACCAGGGCAGAGATGAGTTTTTCAAATCAAGAATCCAGAAATACCAGTCGACTGTCTTTAGAACAAATATGCCTCCCGGTCCCTTCATTTCCTTCAACCCGAAGGTCATCGTTCTGCTCGACGGCAAGAGCTTTCCGGCCCTTTTCGACACGGATAAAGTTGAAAAGAAGGACCTTTTCACCGGAACTTACATGCCCTCCACCGATCTCACCGGCGGCTACAGAACCCTCTCCTTTCTCGACCCGTCGGAGCCCAACCACGCCAAGCTCAAGAAACTCATGTTCTTCTTGCTCTCGCATCGGCGGGATCATGTGATTCCCGAGTTCCACAACAGCTACACGGAGCTGTTCGAGAGTATGGAGACGGAATTAGCCACTAAAGGGAAAGCTGGCTTCAGCTCCGCCAATGATCAAGCCGCCTTCAATTTCTTGGCCCGATCGTTCTACGGTGCCGACCCCAAGGACACCAGGCTTGGATCAGACGGGCCGAAGCTTGTCGGAAAATGGGTTTTGTTTCACCTGCATCCCTTGCTCATACTGGGTCTGCCGAGACCCATAGAAGATGGCATTCTCCATACATTTTCACTGCCGCCGTTCTTGATCAAGAAGGATTATCAGAGATTGTACGACTTCTTTTACCAGAACTCAACCCCTGTCCTTGATCAAGCTGAAAAGCTTGGGATTTCTCGCGACGAGGCTTGCCATAATCTCGTCTTCGCCACTTGCTTCAACTCCTTCGGCGGCCTGAAGATCTTCTTCCCCAACATGATCAAATGGGTCGGCCGCGCCGGAGTCAAGCTCCACACCGAACTCGCCCAAGAAATCCGGTCCGCGATCAAATCCAACGGCGGGAATGTCACCATGGCTGCGATGGAAAACATGCCCTTGATGAAATCAGTAGTTTACGAGGCTCTCCGCATCGAACCACCGGTCCCGTCGCAGTACGCCAAAGCCAAGCGCGATTTCGTGATTGAATCCCACGACGCCGCGTTTCAGATCAAGGAGGGCGAAATGCTTTTCGGGTTCCAGCCGTTCGCAACCAAAGACCCGAAAATATTCGACCGGGCTGAGGAATTTGTTCCGACCCGCTTCGTCGGCGAAGAAGGCGAGAAGCTTCTAAAGCATGTACTCTGGTCGAACGGGCCGGAAAACGCGACCCCCACAGTCAACAACAAGCAGTGCGCCGGCAAGGATTTCGTGGTGCTGGCGTCGAGGTTGCTGCTTGTGGAGCTTTTCCGTCGCTACGACTCGTTTGATATTGAGGTCGCAGCGTCGCCGTTAGGCGCCTCCGTCACTATAACGTCGCTAAAACGAGCCAGTTTCTAAACCTTTGATACAGTACTGGTTTTCGTCTATCTGGTTATTATTATTATTATTATAATACGGCGGCGGCTGATCAATCTGGGTTTTTCCCGGCGGGGAAGCTGTCGGGCAGACGGAAAACAGGGGCCGTTAGAGTCAATTCAACACTTTGATTTGATTTGACTACAAGTAGATTGTGCTATGACTGAAAGGTTACGTAGTAGGGGACGGGGTTGTACATTGCGCTGTTTGAGTTGTGCGTTGTTTCCTCCACCTCCACCTCAATCTTTTTTTTTTTCCTAGAATTTTGTCTCCGAAGTATATTTGTATTTGTAATATTCCGCTTCAAGTAAATGATATTTCATATTTTTTATAATAAATAATTTTAAATGAACTTATATTTTTTCATAATTTTCGTAAGGGTAAATATCACTTTTGATTCCTCAATTATATCACTTATTCGGATTTAGTCCTTCACGTTTTCCCCGCTCATCAAATTTAATCCTTCACGTTTTAATATTCCATTAAATTTGGTCCCCACCATTAAAAATTCCATTAAAATTAACGAATTTGTCAAAAGAACATCATCTAAGTGTTTGAATTCAAACTCACTTTTATTGAAAAGAAAGTGGTCATATCACATGGTCCTTAACAAATTTTTAAGGACAATGATCAAATTTGATGAAAATTTTCAAACGCAAGGGACTAAGTCTAACGACAAAAAGTAATATTTAGGGTAAAATACTTTTTTGGTCCTGTAACACTAGGGATATTATTTGTTTTGGTCTCACAACTTAGGTATGTGGCTGTTTAGTCCCATAAAACACGTTTTCAGTTTTTTTGATCCCAAAATATCATGTGCCTTGCACATGGAACATGACATTTTGGTACCAAAAAAACTGAAAAACGTGATATTTTGGGACCAAAAAAATGAAAAACATTTTTTATTGGACTAAAACAGTCACCTACTTAATTGTGATACCAAAATAAATAATGTCATAATCTTACGTGACCAAAAAAGTATTTTACTATTTTCGTGATATTACAAATGTGACTAAGAAAGATTATTAATTTCGTGCAAACCACTGTGACTAATAGGAGATTGAATTACAACTAGATTCTTTCAAGAATCTTCAACAATTTTCATGGATCATGTGGAGAGAGAAAGAAAAAATAATTAAATTGAAACGGTTGGGTCGCGCTAAATTAATTATATTTAAATCAAATACAAGCTAGTACATATATTTATAAGAATATTCATCAATATCGAAAGCATACAAATCCAAGATCTAATCACTATTTTTAATGAAATTATATATATATATATATAAAAAGGCACTATTTTGATGCCCTTTATGGACAGTTTTATGCTAGTGGTCTACGTGTAACGTACCATGTGCAAAACTACACTTTAAAAATATAGATTTGAACAGCAACCAAATCTTTTTTGTAATGAAATTATTAACTTTTAAAGTAATAATTATAATATGTTGCGATAGATTTTAGAAATTTATAAAAGTACAGTTGGACGCGGATAACAATATTATCATTAATAAGAATTTTGAGATTTTACACAAAATAATAGAGGATTGGACACCTCAATGCCTGAAAAAATGGAGAAAAATAATTCAGACAATCATACACGTAGGAAAAAAAAGGGCAAATTTATTTATTAAATGTAGAAAAAAATAAAAATTTTAAAATTGGTGTTATTCTACACCAATTTTAAATTTAGGCTAAAACGGGGTTACAACACCCGTCTTTAGAAAAGACGGGTGTTATAAACCCGTCTCATGGGTGTGTGTCAGGCTCGCATTGATTTTTATTTTTTTTTGTTTTTTTTTTAAATTAATTATGTATTAAGTATTAATTAAAATCTTAAATAATAATTAAGTTTAATTATATAATTAAAATTAAAATTAATTAATTATTATTTTAAAATTTTATATTATTATTCATAATATGTTAATTATTTTTTGTAAATAAATATAATTAAGTTTTGAATAATTAATAAATATATTTATGAATTAAATATGACTTATAATATTATATTGTGTAAAAAATAAAAAATATTATAAATTAGTGATGATTATAAATTATAATAGTGACCACTAGTCTCATATGTATGTCGTTGGTATTAGTGTCGAAGTCTTTTTTTTTTTTCATCAATCGGTTCTGTTGGTTCATTTATTTTTTAAACTACAATTAATAACTATATTATCTCATTTTTAAATAGTTGTCGAGGTCTTTTTGTTTTCTTAAAAAATTGATAAACATAGTTGTTAATCAACATAGTTTAAATTTGATTATCAAATTTGATAATATTGTGTCAGACATTATCAAATTTGATAATATTGTGTCAAACATTATCAAATTTGATAATCAAATTTAAACTATGTTGATTAACAACTATGTTTATCAAATTTTTAAGAAAACAAAAAGACCTCGACACCAATACCAACGACATACATATGAGACTGGTGGTCACTATTATAATTTATAATCATCACTAATTTATAATATTTTTTATTTTTTACACAATATAATATTATAAGTCATATTTAATTAATAAATATATTTATTAATTATTCAAAACTTAATTATATTTATTTAGAAAAAATAATTAACATATTATAAATAATAATTTAAAATTTTAAAATAATAATTAATTAATATTAATTTTAATTATATAATTAAATTTAATTATTATTTAAGATTTTAATTAATACTTAATACATAATTTACAACACCCATGACGGGTTTACAACACCCGTCTTTTTTAAAGACGGGTGTTGTAACCCCATTTTAGCCCAAATTTAAAATTGATGTAGAATAATACCAATTTTAAAATTTTTATTTTTTTTACATTTAATAAATAAATTTACCAAAAAAAAGCTCTTACCTTTAAATTGATAAACAAAACATGAATTATGATGTGTGGGTATTTTATGAATGTCGTATCAAAACTTATCCTTAAATATATCTATGATTTTTAAACAAGTTCTTTGAATTCGTTTTTACAATTTAAGGTCTTTATGACAAGTCTCAATACAATTCGAAACTCTAATATGTATGGACTCATTGTGACCGTCGTAACATTTTGATGTTTGTGGTTCATGTGAAATTGTACAGTTAGAGGAAATCTATCAATAACCGCACGTCCTCTCCATGCTGCATGTACAACTCTTGCTAGTAGCATTCCTACGACATTTGCTCATCTTTCTTACAATTTACTTCACTTAAGTATCGACAGACTATAATTAAAAAATTTTCAATGTGATTTTGATAGTGATTTATTTTTTAGGCTTTACGAACTAAGAGATTCGAACCATAACTTGTTTGTTGTGTTTAGTAATCTCCAATAATCACTCAAAAATACCTTAATTCCTAACGTCAAAACGACAAATTATTACATGGGTCGAGGAAAGAGTTTGATTTATGATTTTGTGGGCTTCCATCAATTGATGAGGTTTGGACCGGGATTGAAATACCCAAAGGCTCTTTTCTTGTCTTTTTTCTTTCTAATACCTATTAATATCCGACCTAATAAAGTCTATTTGTCAACGAGCCTATTTGTCTTTTTTTTTTTTTTTTTAATTAAAAGTGATGAATTTTATCAATAAAAAATAAAGTAATTACATTCAGTCCTATCGCCTATCAATATCGTATAGAGATTATTACTAACAATCAAATCAATAATGTCACATAAACTAACACCTAACTATTACATCAACAAATCATACCTACTATATAGTAGAAATAATTTCAACCCAGTTAGGAGTTCGAACTCATGACCCCTATTTGTCAAAGAGCCCATTTGTCAATCTGGTGAGTTTTAAATAATCATTTATTTTATTTTTTCTTTATCTTATTTACTTAAAAAATTATAACAAAAATTTGAATTTATGCACACGCATCCGACATGTTTCGATTTCTAATTAATAAGTGAAACTCGATTAATTACGGACATAAAAGTATTTTTCAAGCCATGTAAAATTAACATTTCTCATTTTTCATATTATTATTATTTGATGTGGGTTGAGGTAGGTCTAGGACAACGGTCGTAGGTCAAGCCTTGCCTCAAATCAACTGGTAGTCTTTACTGGACCTCGGGGTCTGCACAGGGAGCCAATGAGCTAGGCTCGAGCCCAGCGTGAACACTCCGACGCTCAAGTCAGATATGAGGTGACGTTAGGTAATGACAATTGGAGAAATAAATGCTAGAATAATGATCCCCTATAACTACAAAAAAGGGGTTTTTTTTTTTTTTTTTTTTTAATTTCACGCACGCACCCACTCACACATGCTCCCAATAGGTTTTGAACCCAATATGTCCACAATGAAATATTGAGTCCCAAATCATTTGGGTGTCCTCTAAGGGACGAAAAAGGGGCTATTTATACCTTCTCATGAATCCTACGGAAGGTCTTACCATGGCCCTCATGATGTTGCCACATGTCGTCGATCCCCTCTTTTAGGAGTCCTTTTGTACTTCCTGGGCCCCAGACGGGCCCAAAATCAGCCTGGAGTGACCTTTCAGATATGAATGGACTCATTACATCAGGACCCGATAACAGATTAAGAATCAGGCCCACATCATTATTTTCATATTTTCTGTACACGATTCATCGAACAATTTTGTAAAACAACTGGAACCCATGATGCTCGTTTATGAAAATGTTGATGCCCTCGTGAAAATCATTACTAGGAAAGCAATGAAGAAGATAGATTCCGTGGAGAACATATTAATTGCTATTTGCTGCTGCGACTTTAATAATTCTTATTAATTAATAAACGTGGTTCCTGATGATTCGCGTTTTAACACTAATCTAAGTAAAAGTAGAGAGAGAGGAAAAAAAAAAAAAAAAATTATATTCCCCCAACATGCACCAAATATTTAAACATTACAGATGCATTAATTCTATTCGACCTTCCTGTCTTGATAAATAAAAAATAATTGATTACATTATAAAGTACATTATATATAATACACAATTTTATCAAATACATAGTTAATTTATAACGAATAAAATAATAAACTAGAAACTACATTATAAGTAAACCAACGTCCACATACTTAAGATAGAAAATCAAAACTTTTGACTGATGAAGAACAAATTCAATGATTTTTCACCTGCAATAAGTTAATTGGGGGTAAATATGGATTTTTACTAAAATTTTTTTTTGTTAATATCAGTTAATTCGATGAATTTTGACTAATAAAGGAATTCATTTGTTAGACGAAAACAAACATCAAGAGTACTAAATAATTTTTTTTAAATCATAGAGAATTTACATATAATTATACCAAATTTCGTGAGAGGATTGTGTAATTATCCAATCTGAATATTGATGCAAAGACCTTATATAATTATTGGCAAATACTCAACTTCACTAACACGAGTATTTAAAACTCTAATTTAATAGGGAATAAAGTCTAACTCAAATTGTAAAAGATACGATCTGCATTTTGAATTGGAATCAATCCTTCTAATAGTTAATTAATTACTGATAACTAAATGATCATGCTTATAATTTTTTGATTGACAATTATTGATTGTTGTTCATCAAAATTGTAGTTACATAATTATTAGGTAAAAATATCAATTCATACTTCAATATATATTTTTACAATAATGATTAATTCTCTTTGAACTATGAAATTACTCATTAACCATCACTACATATCAAATTAATAACACAATTTCATGTTGACATTAGAATTAACACCGGATTGAATATTTTAATTTAGTGGTTAAGATGTTTAATGAACAACTTCGAGATTATGATTCAAGTCCTAACGCCGCGACATGTGAGTATTAGTTTCACTTTATATAAAATTTATTATAATTTATTTTATTTATTTATATTTATATTAATGTATTATTTAATTTATTAATATATTAATATAATTATATTAATAGCTAGTGGTTAAAAGAAAAAATCAGAATTGAGACGAGAAAAACATTGCACTACAATTAAAGCACTTGGGGAGCATATCTTTACTGCTCAACCCCTCCACTACACGGGTGTAATACACTTATCGTATGATCGATATATAATTTAAAGAAGCGATCAGTCACACGACAAATGTATCGTAACTGCTATGATTAATTTAGTTCGGTTAAATCTATTTCCTCGCACTTAATCTATTTCACACAGAGAGACATGCAGAAAGTAGTTCTAAAGGGCAGCAAAAGCATCATCAGCCCATCGTATACGAGCAACCGAAGTCTTCTTATCTTCGGCGGCGTTGGAAGCAAATGGCGAGCTAAGAAGAGCTTGGACGGCGGACTTCACCTTGTTGACACGCTTCCGATGGCGAATGCGGCGGAGCACCACCGCTTTGTCCAGTGTCCCGGTGGCGTGGGCCGGCTTCAGATACAAGTGGCTGGTGACGTCCAGAGCAGGGTTTTCGTCCTCTTCCTCTGAGTTCGTGTTGGGCTGCTTCTGGGGGAGTAGAGAACACATCGTTGCGCGTTTTGCGATATAGAATTGGGGATCAGATTAATGTAGGATTCGTGAGGGTTGAGGGTTTGTTTATATGCTGGATTTGGAGATAAAATTGGAATATTTTATGTAATAAAAAATAGGTCTGAGTTGGTCGGTGGTTAGATTCTGTTTATGTGTGTGTGTGTGGGAAATTAATTAATTTCCTAAGTTGGATGCGGTTGCACTCTGACAAAGTCGGTTTCAGTGTCCTAATGTTGAAAATATAAAAAAGAATTAAATTTATTTTCTAATTTTTTAGCAGTCTTTTAAATGCTTTTTAGAATTTTAGAGAGGCACAATTAAAGCTCTATAAGTCTAGTTTCAAATGATTCAAGTTTCAAGTCTATTGAAAATCTTTGCAAAAAGTTATGATTATTTTATCAAGGACTGTCAAAAAGAGAGAATGATGGTTAGGCCTATAAAAAGGTATTGTAATATGATGTTATTCAAGTGAATAGAGAGACACAATTTAGAGTACAAAATTTCTAAGATGAACTCCTCTTCTCTTCCTTCAAAAGTTCAGTTATACAATTGAATCCACCATAGATTCCAAAATTTAATTAGTGTAATTATTCAATTGTTTTCTTCTATGGTTTTTATTTGAGGGGAAATTTTTTTACGCAAGTATGAGCGAATCAAATCAATCACACAACATGTGATAGATTAATTTTTTTAATTGTACATCAAACACACGATAAATGTATTATATTTGCCATACAAATATTGATTTAAGTCTGATCAAATTCGATATGAATTAGAATTTCTCACACTAGAATAAAAATCAATATTAGCCATATTTTTTAATAACTATGGCTAAAAACTATGGTTAATAACTATTATTAACTACGGTTAAATAAAAATCAATGCAAAAACTAGTTTTTTCACTATGAAAAACTTATTTTTCACGGCTTTTAGCTGTGGTAAACACATTCGCCATGACTTTTAGCCATAACAAATGTTTTAGTCACCCTCGCATAAATCACGGCCGACAATCGTTTCATGGATATAGTCAATAACTATTCGCTATGATTATTTAGTATTAATCATGATAATTAACCATGGTGAAATATCATATTTTTTGTAGTGTCATCTGATGGGGCGAAATGCTTGTGTAGGAAATGGATAATGAAGGGTCTCTCGTTTGGAAAAGGAAAGGAAGATGATTTTAGGGAAATGAATTAGGTTCAGCTAATTAATTTAATTTTCAACAGAAAGTTCTCATTATATTAACGTATCAATTATTAATTTCATATATTTTTAAATAACTATTATATTAGAATTTTTTAATTTATATATTGCCAGGTAAGATTCATGTGATTCATATCGGAGTCCAATAATATCACAACGGCCAAATAATCTTCAATGAGTCTGATAAGTATATAATCTGTCATGATTTGATGCCTATAAATGTCTTATTATAAGGATTAATTACTCTTAATCATGTGGATTCAGTATATTTTCAGAAAATACATCTTGAAAGGAGTAAAGGTTGGTGAATTGAAGCCAAGAATGGCATTTGGAGGCATTCAAGGGGACAAGTAGAAAAGAGAGACAGATTCAAAGTTTCCACTAAGTGTGCCCACGCTTAACGCTGCAGTCAATTTAAGAGAAAAAAGAAAGCTGCGGATTTTATTGAAGGGAGAAGGAATGAATGATGAACACACTCTTGAAGATCCGAAATTCATCCTTTAGATTGCTAGGAATTAGGTTGTTAACATGTTTATTAACAATCATGTATCTATCCCTTTTCTTGTCTAGGTTCGTGAGGTGCTAATAGTATAAATAGGAGGCACCTCACAACCTACAAACTATCTCTTTTTTTACGTTGAATCTTAAGTTTAATACAATATTCTACTTCTTCTATCTTCTTCTACTTTTATTTACGTTGCCCAATTGCTAATTGAATTCCACTTTTTAGTGTGTTCTTCCATTAGCATGTTAGGCTAAGCTCTTAATTTTTCAGTTAAAGTACGGTAAATGCTTGATTCTTGGAACGTTGTGAGATCTAATAGTACTTAATTCTTTTATTAAAATCCGTATTCATATTATTCTCTGCGCTCTTTCTACAAACTTCTGATTTTTGAATAATATGATCGGTTGTTCATTATCACGATAGCTTGTTTAGCTAATTGAACTTACAAATCCGTAATTGTTTGTCTAGTTCAATAATTGGTAGCAACATTTCATGATTGATCGTGTCAAAGTGGTTAATTATGTTTTGGTGAATGCATGATCTAATTTAAATGAAACCTCGTAGGAATTCATTGGTTAGGATCAGGCCCTTCTAACTCTTAATGTTGTTAATAAATTAAACCTCGAGGACGTTCCCGGGGTTGTTTATTGATTAGAGATCTAGCCAACGAACGTTCCTTGGCTAACGAAAAGGTAAGGAAGGGTGAGGTTGTTAGGTCGTACCAATGACCATAACTGATCTACGCATTTCAATAATTGTTATATTTGCATCAATGATCAACGGGAAGAATCAAGCATAAACCCACTTTAACCGGAAAACCTTCTCATCTATTACTCTTCCCCTTTTAATTGTTTTCTTTTAAAAGCTAAAAATCTGAATCCACCCCCCCCCCCCCCTTTTATTTATTTTAAGAAATCAACTTATCGCCGATCCCTGTGGATTCGACCCTACTTGCCGCTTTCGCAAGAAAGTAATTGTAGGAATTATTTTTGGTGGTTTCGACACCCATCAGAGTCCAATATTATTGTTGTTTTTGTTATCTTCTTCTTATTCTTCTTCTTCTTCTACTATGGTCTATGCGGTCCACATAAACATAAAATCAAATCTGAATGTTAAAATGCTGTCTTATTTTTACTAGCCCAAGACTAACCCAACCCATACTTAACCCGCTAATTGCGGTGCGGTTTAGATTGGACCGATTGGTTGGGGCAGACCAACGATTTTTTTGAACACCCCTAGTATAATGTATCATCCTTGTTGTTCCTTGAGTCATGCTGTTGGGACTTGTTTTTGGGTCTACCATATTAATATACATAAATGGGCTACGGACCTAATACTTTGCTCATAGGTCAGTAGGATCAAGTCTGATGAAATGATTGGTATGTCCCGCCTCCTTATCTTTGGGCTTGAGGAAGAATGTTCGAAGGGGTATAACAAGTGTGGGACAAAACTCAAATTTATGATCTTACATGTCGAGAAGGATTTTTCTTTAATGTAAATTTAAAATACGAAATTGTGTAGAACATGCCAGGTCAACAATAATATAATTTTTTTTATTTATTTATATTTTTTTTAAAAAAATTATATTATTGTTGACCTGGCATGTTCTACACAATTTCGTATTTTTTCGTATCTTTTCGTTTTAGTCATGGAGGGGCTCCATGCGCTGCTGAAAAGAAAGACCACAGATCCGCGCTTCAAGTTCCACTGGCATTGCACCGAGCTCGACCTTTGCCACCTTAGTTTTGCCGATGATCTTTTATTATTTTGTGAGGGTCACCCTCAGTCAGTAGCTGTTCTCAGAGAGGGGCTGGAGGAATTTCACGCTCTTTCAGGCCTGGGGATGAATCTGGCCGAGAGCCAACTATTTATATCTAAGGCTGCCGCTCCGGTATCGGTGGCCATCGAAGCAGCGGCTAGAATTTCTACCTATGCACTACCTATTCGCTACCTTGGCGTTCCGTTGCTTCATTCCCGACTGTGAATAGAGGACTGCCGCCCTCTTATCTTGCGGGTGGAGGAGAAGATCAACGCATGGGGTGCCATCACCCTATCCTTCGTAGGCCGAGTTCAACTTATTAAGTTGGTCCTCATTGCGATGTGTCAGTACTGGGCTTCGATTTTCATCTTGCCGAAGAGTGTCATCCGGCTACTCGAGTCGAAAATTCGTAGTTTGTTGTGGCATGGAAATGGGGAGAGAGGCGTGGCGAAGGTCTCGTGGGATCAAGTTACGAAAGATAAATCATGCGGGGGATTGGGTATCCCATCGTTAAGCAAGCTGAATATTGCTCTTATCGGCCGCCTGCTGTGGGATGTAGCAACTCGGAATGAGACCTCCATCTGGGTGCGATGGGTTTATATATTTCGGCTTCGTAACTCTTCGGTATGGTCTGATGTTAAGCAAAATGGGTCATGGGGCTGGCATAAATTATTGAAGCAACGTGAGATACTACGACCAGGATACAGATTTACGGTCGGAGGAGGGGAGACGTTTCGGCTGTGGCTTGATCCCTGGCATCCGATGGGGGTGTTGCTGCACCAATTCCCCCAAGGTCCACGGTTGACAGGTCTCCCATCCACCGCTCTGCTCGAGGAGGTGCTGGAGCATGGAGGTGGAATATCAACCCTCGTCTGGATTTTGTGCATCCGATTCTCGCACAACTGCCGATCCCTCAAGAGGGTCGTGATCGCATCGTTGGGACTCCAAGTCGGGACGCTACAGCACCAGAGAGGGTCTCATCTTACTGCAAGGGCATAGAGAAGTGGTGCATTGGCATATCCTTATCAAGGGCCCGCTCAAAATACCACGAAATATGTTTATACTTTGGCTTGCAATTCAACACCGTTTGAGCACCAGGGCATTGTATAGGATTTGGCATATAGCATGGGTTGATGCAGGCTAGGAACTTGGGCATTGTATTCTATACTGTACAACTATACCTTTTATCTTTTAATGAAATTTACCTTC
Organism: Sesamum alatum; assembly: GCA_034509735.1. Lineage (NCBI taxonomy): Eukaryota > Viridiplantae > Streptophyta > Magnoliopsida > Lamiales > Pedaliaceae > Sesamum > Sesamum alatum. Next base: position 9,013,865 of record JACGWO010000002.1, on the reverse strand, counting down.
CTCCAAAAAATAATAATATAAATTTTGATGATTACGTAAACATAATTCAAATAATTTGATATTCTTACACGCACTCCATTAAAAAGAGAGAGAGTACTCGGTCCAAAATGTGAAGTGCTAGTCTTGGGCCTCATGACCCAAAGTCAGGACCACAAGTATCTGTGAATTGGGTAAACCCAAAATCTGCGCTTCCCTAAAACTGGGTTTACTTACGTCTACTCCACAGTTTTACTGGATGTTAAATTTTTCGGGTGAATTACACTTTTGATCCCTATATTTATGATAAAAAAATAAATTTAATCCTAAATATTTTGAGACATGATTTAGTTCCTATTTTTTTGCAATATATTGTGATTTTGGTCAATTATTAAAATTAAGATAAAACTGAAAAAACACAAGTATATCTGGGAACACGATCGTGTTCTTTGGGAGATCTCACCGACAACAGCAAAAATATAACTTACCCTTAAATTTCTTACATTATAATCTCTAAAAATACAATTGAGAGTGAACATTACACATTAAAAAATTCTACATGAATCTCACATAAACGGAAAAAATCAGGACGCACTAAGAACAAATCTAGCTAGGAATACGTGGAGTATTAGAAAGACGTGGCAAATTCTTGAAATGCCTAGGAACTTGTGTTGTACCGACCGACCATGTTGTCAACTTGTTCTTAGTCGTAAGTTAAGGAAGATTGTTGTTACGTATGCTGCTGATCCCAAACAAATAAATAAGAAAACAAAGGGAGTAACAATAATGGGTTTTTCCAATGGACAAACATTTGATGTCAATTTTGGACCTCCCACCTGTTGGATTATTATGGAAGCTCCAATAACCTAGGTTTTTGAGCCCTTTTCTTCCCTATTTCCATTTCTTATAAAGTAAAAGCATTGTGGTTTGCAATTCATATAAAGATGAAATGTAATTTCAGGTAATTATTAGGCCTTTTTACATGAATTTGGCTAAAGGGAACATTCCAAAACTTGAAAGAATAATCATAACTAGTTCAAGAAAATTTACTTTTTGCGTATACTCATGCATAGGAAAGATTACAATTTTAATCATCTAAATATAGGGTGATATTTTTGGTTCTATATGTACGAATATGTTTTTGTAATCTAGTTCTTCAAGTTTTTGAATTGAGGACAATGCTGACAATTCGATTGAAAAATTACATATGCTATGCATGTGACACGTTAATTTGGGAATTTTCAGCTACAATTGTCCTCAAATTGTCATTTTTTTTTTATTGCAGGACTAGGCCATCCCGATGGGAGCTGAACTCTATGTAGTACGCAGGTAGTAGAGACTCATCAACACATGTTTTTTAATAGTTCATTCTCCACGGCACAAGTAAGAAGTTTTCAAAGAGAAGTCAAGTTCTACCAACAACCTCATTCTTTACAATATATTGCACTCTATCGACTATGGAGAATAGCTTGGTAGGATCTGTACTCGGAGGGAGCTAATCCCGTGTACTCTAATTTATATTTATGACATTTACCTTTTTTTCAGAAACAGAATATATATCACCCCGTATGTACTTATAAGATTAAAATTGTTATTTTTCCAAATAATAATAATCATGGTGATTAAATTGAATTTTAAATAAGTAATTAATACATAAGTTAGACAACATTATCGTACTGTGATTGCATGCAAACAATAGGCGTAGGTTTCTTGCCAAGGGAGTAGGGAATAGTGGTGGCGACGTCTAAGGTATTTCGGAGTTCCACATAATGAGTAAGGGTAGAAATATGTTAGTAAATCGTTGTTTAGCAGCCGGACTAACAATTTGTATTGTCTGTAACGTTTTGTCTACAACAATATTGTTGAAGTCGCATTTCGTTTTCTTGCTTCTTTTAATCCCAAGAATTGTGTTTTTTAGTAGACATCAAGTGGATAACTTGACTTTGCTTGAATGCAATTGGTGTGAACCACACGAGTGTCCCTCCCTCTAATTAATAAAAGTCAATTTCACTCCAAGTTCTATTTAATTTTCATTATTAATTTCAGGCAAAATTATATTTTAGTCCTATAACTTTAGTTCGTTAATATTTTTTGTCCTATAACTTACTTCGTTTACACACTTAGTCCAACATATCTTATATTTGATTCTTTTTTTTGACAAATTTAGTCATAGATTGACGAATTTGGTTCTGACAACATATAGTTACAGGACAGAAAAAGAGATCTAGTCCAATGTGAACAGGATCATAATTGTCAATACAGGACTAAATTTGCCAAAAAAAGAGACCAAATGAGATGTTCAACACTAAATTCGCCAAAAAAATGACGAAATGTATAAATAGAATAAGTTACATGATAAAAAGTGCTAACAACCTATAGTTATGGACCAAAAATATAATTTTGCCTAATTTAATAATATTTGCGAGATTAATTATCGGACTATATGAAACAAATCCAGGCTGTTTTTGACATGTATTTTGAAAATTTAATTTTGGCAAATATTAGTTATACATTTTGGAATATTCTACTTTTGAAAAAAAAAAAAAAAAGAATTGACCCAGCTGTTATTCAAATTGTCAATATTATTTTTAGACTTGTAATTAAATATGGTCATAAAGATGTCCAATAGCCTATATGAAATCACTTTTAATCTATGAATGCTTTTGTATTGTCCAAAACACAATAATTTACATTTTGTAAAATTCAATTTTATAATAACTGTTGACTAACTACAATTTATAAAACTAATTATGGTAAATTATTTTTGTTGATCAATTATGGTAAAACTTAATATTTCAAAAGATGGGCCAAAGTCACCCTATATTCTTATTTTCTCTTGCTCTATTCCATGGCGGAGAATACGAACTCTTTTGGCAAGTGTCATGTAATTTTAAGAAACTCACACATTAAAGACAAGTATGGCCGTAATTTGCTAAAATGGTCGACAAAATACACTCAAAATACAGGACAAAATTGTAAAAATCGATTCGTGGGGACTAAAATTACCACCCATATACTTAGAGAACTAAAATTGTAATGTTCCCATGGCGAGATAAATTTGTACACGCATTGTCTTAATTAGTTCCGTATAAAGATTCTAATTATATTGTTTATTTACATAAAGATTCCACATTATAAATTAATACTGATAATTGTCAATGCTCTCCCCTCCAAAAAAAAGTCAATATACTTAGAAAAATTAGATTATTAGAACAAATTGCTAAATGTTGAGTGGCCTAGTTACACTTTGTTAATTACACAAACATTATTATTCTATACCACAACTTGTACTCAATGTGGCATATCATGCGTCCCAACATCTCTACTAGGAACAAGCAACTCCGGTGGACTACGTACATTAGACTTCAAATAAAATTATATACAAACTGTAAATTTATATATATATATATATAAAAGAAAAAAAAATATGTGAATTGCATAATTCGTACAATGTTAAGGATAATTATACCACATCCCTTGTGATAGTGCTAGGAAATTAGGATAGGAGAAATTATCGAAATACCCTCGAGCTGTAAATAAATTCACGATTATGTCATAGCGGTTATTAGGAGAAGTTATAGAAGTAGTGGGGTGATGCCAAATTACCAAGGCGCCTCTAGCAGTTAAATCTAGGCCGTTGGATTGACAGCAGTTGAAGGACGATATTGTACTTTCACTCCATGTAATTTACTATAAATAGGGGATAAAATCCTTTGTAAAGGTCTCTCATATTCATTTTTTATACAAATTACTTTTCTTACTTTTGGAAGAGTTTATAAGAGTTATTTGCCTCGCGACGTCATTTCAAGTCGTTGTGCTTAGATCAACAACCTCCTGAAATCTTACACCATCACCTTGAGATTTAGTATAATTACACGTAGATTTTATGTAGTTTGAGAAATTACGTCTAGTATCTTGATGTTCGTTAACCTCCGACAAATAATTTTTTTCTCTTAGAGTATATTTGGTTGGAGAGAAAAATGGAAGTATAGGAGAAGTGGAAGTAAAAGAGGATGTATAAGAAAAAGTTTAGTGTTTGTTTTGGAGGAATAGATGGAAGGGAAGTAAAACTGGATGTATATGGAATCCCTCCGGAGTCCAATTTCATTTCCGTCCGAAATTGGGCGGAAAAGTGGAAGTATAAGGCTAAAAGACCAAAAAATATATATTTTATTTTTATTTACTCTATTGCCCATATATATATATATATTTCCCTTTAATTCTTTTCTCATTCCCGCTGATAATACCGTGCATAATCACCAGAGAAAAGAAAACCAAATCTTTGGAAAAACTAGTACGTCGAAGTCAACAATCCGATAAACATACTTTTCATTTACAATTTTTCAGAATTTTTTATTACTAATTTGCTACTAATTTTTATTGAATAATCCTTTTTCTTCTTCCCACTGCCGGCACTTGTAATTTTTATTTTATTTAAATTAAATAATTTAGAATAAATAAATAATATTCGTTTTGATTAATATTTTTATTAATAAAAATATTATTGTTCTTGTTTGATATATATTTTTATTAATAAGGTTTTTAAATATTTGATACTAGTATAATATTAACTTGTTTATTTTCTAAAATGAAGAGAAAGGGTTAAACTGTAAAATTACAAAAATTAATATTTTCTTCTCAATCTATTTTTCTCGTACCAAACAAGGGAAAGTATTTGAGATTTACTCCCCTTCCAATCATACCAAACAATTTGAAGGAAAACTATTATTCTTTTCCCCCCCTTCCCCCTTTCCCTCCCCCTCCCCCTTTCACTTCCCCTTTCCTCTCATTTGAACCAAACGAACCCTTAGTAAAATTTACAAAATTTGCTGACATTAACTAAAGGTTGAATGGAAATTCATATTCACTCCGATTGACTTATAGACTTATTGTATAGGTCAAACAAATATAATCTAATCGAACTATCATGTTAGGGTAAATGTGTATATCTTTACATGCATTAGTTGTGAAGATGTATGAAAGCAGTTTGATCCGAAAAAATTTATTTGACCTGCAATAATTCAGTAATAAGTCAATTGGAAATAGATATGAATTTTTATTTATTATTATTTTTTTGCTGATATCTGCCAGTTTCATGAAGTTGTTAGACAAAAATAAAAGATTAAGATCATTAAATGTAATTTTTCAAATCAGACGGGGTCCATGTGTAATTAATTGAGGGGATAAAAATTGTGCCCCGGTCTTTGTTTGAAGAACTATGGCTTAAATGCATTTTTCGTCCTGTATCTTTTGCATTTTGATATTTTAGTCCTTTACTTTCTAAGTTAGCAAATAGGTCCTGTAATTTTCAATTTTTTCGCGATTTTGGTCATTTAATCACAAGAATTTGCAAATGTTACCGGATTTTTTTTAAAATTTAGGGATTTTGTTCCCACTGGTCAAATTATTGCCAGCATGACAGCAAATTTCGTCCTATATCTTTTACATTTTGGTATTTTAGTCCTTTATTTTTTTAGTGTAGCAAATAGGTCATGTAACTTATAATTTTTCGCGATTTTGGTCCATTAAATTGACCAATGGGAACAAAAGCCCCTAACTTAAAAAAAAAATAATTCTGACAATATTTGCAAACTCCAACGACTGAAAGACTAAAATCACAAAAAATTAAAAAATTACAGGATTTATTTGCTATCTAGAAAATTAAATAACTAAAATACCAAAATGCAGAAAATACATGATGAAAATTATATTTAGTCCGAAGAGCTATATATGTGCTTGGGAGTGTGCCGAATAATTCCCATTTATTTAGGTGGAATGGAACATTCTAAACCAATTATGGAAAAAGGTGAATATATACTTAATATATACATATCCTTAAAAATTAGTGTTAAGAAATGAAAAGACCATACATATCAAACTACCATTACCTCAAAAATCTCTTACACGGAACAACTTCCTACCCCACTTCTCCTTACACATGTCCTTCACTCTCAACACTCTCCCGCGTCTGCTACCCCTACAAAATCTCTCCTCTTCTCTCCTCTTCTCTCCCGCCCACTTCTCTCTCTCTCTCTCTCTCTCCATCTTCTCTCATCAGGGTTTCTCTGAATTCTCTTCATCTTCTTGCAAATTCAGTCATCTTCCTCACTTCTTGATCTTTCTTTTAGTTTATCCTCGACAGTTTGACAGACTCGTTTGTTTTTGTTTCTTGGATTAATTGATTGGTATGTTAGAAGACCAGATAGGGCCAACGATGTTTGCAGAAGCCAACAATCATATATCATCCAAGAAAGGCTACATGGTTCACTCCGATCCCAACATTTCGTCGTCCTCCGCCGCCTCCAGCGACGCCGACGACTTCGGGAATAGGAACAGCAGCTTCTCCGGCTATGACCCCAACCGCCTCAGCGGTGATGGCTCCCCCATGATGATGTCTCCCTGGAACCAAAGCTCGCCCTTTGCTAAGTCGCCGTGGAATTTCTCAGAAACCGTCCCACAGAACGTCCCTCAAAGTGGCCTCATCGGCTCCCTCGTCCGCGAGGAGGGCCATATTTACTCCCTCGCCGCCAAGAACGACCTCCTCTACACCGGCTCCGACAGCAAGAACATCCGGGTCTGGAAGGACATGCAGGAATTCTCCGCCTTCAAATCCAACAGCGGCCTCGTCAAGGCCATTATCATCTCCGGCGACAAGATTTTCACCGGCCATCAGGACGGCAAGGTTCGTGTTTGGAAGATCAATCCCAAGAATCCCAGCGTCCATAAACGTGTCGGCACTATGCCCTCGTTTTTCGACATATTCAAAGCTTCTATCAGGCCGAGGAACTACGTGGAGGTCAAAAGCAAACGGACAGCGTTGTGGATCAAGCACACGGACGCCATTTCTTGCCTGAGCATGAACCAAGAAAAAGGGCTCCTTTATTCCGCTTCATGGGACAGAACTTTCAAGGTATGGAAGGTGGAGAATTCGAAATGTATGGAATCCGTCAAGGCCCACGACGACGCTGTCAACTCCGTCGTGTCGAGCATCGACGGGATAGTCTACACCGGCTCCGCCGACGGCACTGTTAAAGTCTGGAAGAGGGAACATAAGGGCAAAGTCATCAGGCACAACCTAACGCAGACGCTCCTCAGCCAGGAGTGCGCCGTCACGGCATTGGCCGTCAACAACGCGGGTTCAGTTCTGTACTGCGGGTCGTCGGACGGGCTAGTGAATTTCTGGGAGTTAGAGAAGCAGTTCTCCCACGGCGGCGTGCTGAAGGGCCACAAGCTGGCGGTGCTCTGCCTGGCCGCGGCGGGGAATTTGGTGTTCAGTGGCTCAGCTGATAAGACAATATGCGTGTGGAGGAAGGACGGCGCGGTGCATACTTGCCTCTCGGTGTTGTCAGGGCACACGGGGCCGGTGAAGTGCCTGGCGGTGGAGGAGGACGATGGGTCGTCTGCCGGCGGCGAGAAGAAATGGGTGGTTTTATAGCGGGAGTCTTGATAAATCAGTGAAAGTGTGGAGCGTGTCGGAGACGGCGCCGGAATTGCACCACAAAGATTATAACTGGGATTCAGTACCACCTCCGAAGTATTAATCTAAGACTGTAATGAGTTTCAGTTTAATTCACATTAATCTTGGTAAGTGTTTGATCCATGGTTTGAGGATTGAGAAGATGTTTCTTTTTTTTTTTGGGTTTATTTTCAATTTGATGGAAGAAGAGTAAGAAGATCAGTGGCATATTGTAAATTATGATCAGTTAATTATGTGGGATAAGGGAAGATCAATGAGTGCAATCATGATTGATCAGTTGCATATAACAATAATTTGTTTTCTTGATTAGACTAATTATTTTAATATATTTCCTATCTCTCATCTTAATTTCTTATTTTACTCATGTTGTCAATTGCTGACATATTGTCGAATTTGGTTAAGCTACCTTTTTATTTAAATAATTGTTTGGTTTACTTGGATTATCTATCCTAATAATTTTATGAACAAGATTTTTTGTTTATCTCTAAATATTAGTACTATTTACAAATTTTACACTAATAGTTATTGATATTTACATTGTAAAAATGATTGTTATGACAATACTAGGAAGAAACCTTACAATTTAAAAATCATGGTAAATTAATATAATTAACTATAGTTAAATAAATCAATTTAAAACTTAAAATTTGATTATGATTGATCAATGTTTGCTATGGTATTAATTCAATAATTTTTAATAATTAGAGGACTCCGGTAATTGAAGTTATCTAACTCGCCGGATGTTGTACGTTAACGAAATTGGGACTTTTTAAATTGGGATTTTGCTGATCAAGCATCCAATCAGCTCCTAACCACGTAAGCGATGATTAAAGTGCATTTTATATCCTATATGTTAGGAGTGACATTTTAAAAACTGCAGTTACAAAAGGCTGACAATTAAACATCCATAATTTACTCATTTGTGCAATTTTAGGACTTTTTTTTTCTCCATGTCATCAGCTTATACATTGTTTTCATTTGATAAATGTCTTGTAGAAATAATGTCAATTTGATCAATTTGTATCAGTATAAGCTAATAACACATAAAAAAATCAAAGATAAGTACCAAAATATATAATATGGTAATATGATAACAATGTTTGGAATAAAGATTATACATAAAATAATGGAAAGTTCTTCACATTCTCACATTACAAAAAAGAGACCAAAATATTATTCACAAACAACGGAAACATGTTCACAAAAACAAACATCATCGTAAACTGCAGTTATTAAAATGTCACCCCCTAACATACATGGCATAAAAAGTAATTTAATCACCGCTTACGTGGTTGGTGGGGCTGATTGGATGCTTTATCAGCAAAAATCCCAAATTTAAAACTCTAATTTTGTCCACTTCAGCCATTTTTGACAAATTATAATAAAACTCCAATGATCGGAATCATTTAATTACTAAAAAATATTAAATTATGGATTACAATTCACCACCTCCAAAATTAGAGTTCTTAAATTTTTACCCCAAATATATAGGAAATGCAATTAGCCAATTTTTTCTCAAACATTGTGCCAATAACATTATGATTTTTGGAGTGAATCAACTTAATTCTTGAAATGAAATTTTCTTCGGGCATGGTATTAATATTTGGGTGAATCATCAAGACATGGTATAAATTAAGAAACATGCCTACCTACATCACACCACTTCATGAATTGTATGACTTACCAGTACTGACATGCATAGCATCTTCTTACACTAATTCTTTCAATTATTACAATATATATATAAGGGTTAATTATGCTTAAACCCCCTCTAAAAATATAAAATTACATTTTACCCCAAAGAAATTTCAAAATTATACTTACACCCTTTTCGAAAATTCTTTATTTACACATAATTCCCTTTCGTGAGCATTTGGACAGAGAATGTTTACGTCAACAAAAGAGATTACATAGACTTTCAATTTTACCACTCATTTAACATTCTTATGTATATTTTTGTACTTATAAGGGGATAAATGTAATATATATATATAGAGAGAGTGAGGTTCATATTATCACGTTTTTTTCCTTATAAGTACAAAATTATTACATCGCGATATTAAATGAAGGGTAAAATTGAAAATATATATAATTTTTTTTGCTAACGTCAACATTCTTCATGAAAATCCTACCGAAAGGGGGTTGGATGTAAATAGTAAATTTTTGGAAGGGGTGTAAGTACAATTTTAAAACTTTTTTGGAAGAAAATATAATTTTACATTTTTAGAGGGAGTTTAAGTATAATTATCCCTATATATAAATGTATCCATGTCTCCCGAAATCTCTACAAGTAGCATAAGTCATACATATTTCCTCTAAAATATTTTTGTACGCACTGTAGCTGTGTGTTCCAGTAAGTGCTACAGATTATATATATAATAAATCATATTAAATAAATTTCATATTTTGAAACAAGACACGTAAGATGGTGTACCATTTCAAATTGCTAGATGCATTTAAATAAATAATGTTTCGGATTTGATTTGACGCGATCTAAATAAATAATTAATTAATAATAAGTATAATTAATAAAATTTATCGTTTTCAACTGAAAAAACAAGTGTAATTATACTAATCTAGTAACTCCTCATTTTTATTTTATTGCATAAAAGTATTTATAATTACCTATATATTTTTTATTATTATTTTAGACAGACAGCGTATGAAGTCAAGGGTTGGTGTATGAAAATTCCTTATCCTACATCTTAATTCATAGTTAATTTATCGTCTCAATAAATGTAAGGAAACATCAAACCCGACAAAGATATGTTATTCAGATGTGAGCAAAAGTTCAACATCTTCTGGTCATAAATTGATGTTATTATATCTTATGTTTTATACATATTAAAATATTAAATTCAAGTTATTTATCTATTTAAAATAATATTGTATACGTGTATCATGTATACAATATAATAAGCATTTTTTATCCTTTAAACTCTGAAGGGGTGGCAATCTCATGATATTCAAATATGGATGTGGTAGATTTACTCCATTCATTATCGGTTGAATTTTATTTAATTTTGTTGGTACTTGATCATATGAGGCTCACGTCATTAGAAAAAATTTCACTATTGATTACGAATTTATTGATTACGGGGCTAAAAATTATGGCAAATAATTATTATTAATTATGATTAAATAAAAATTGTTGCAAAAACCTAAATTATCCACCATGAAAATTCTTTTTGTTATGGTTATGAGCCATAGCAAATATTTTTGCCATGGCAAATGTTTTAGCCACATTCGCAAATACCACGGCTAATAACCGTTGTATGACCGTAGTGAATGACTATTCACTACGGCTATTTATTTTTAATCATGATAATTAGCGCTGGTTAAATGTTAATTTTTTTCTAGTGCATGACTAAAAGTTGGGGTTTTGCCATTTTAGAGGGAAAATTCACATGCATTTTGTATGTGAATCCTGAAATTGCTACTCATCATACTTATAACACTAATACTGTCACAATCTCTTAATTTGTAGGACTAAAATTTTGATTTATTTGGCTGGTAAAATTTCAATTTGAAGTACTATAAGTATTGAGGTCATGTTTATTTTCCTGGATTGGGTTAGATAAGCAGCCTAATCCAATAAAAAAATGGGTGTTTACTTGGTATGATTGGGGTCCTTATAAAGAAGTCCGGGTCTAATTACTATTTAGGAGTAATTACACTGTCCTTCTGTGAGTTTGATGTAATTATGTATAGACTTCTTGTGATTTGAAAATTTACATCTAGTATTCCTTAGGTTTGCTTTCGTATAACAAATAGGTATTTCTGTTAGTCAAAATTCACCAAATTTGTTGATATTAACACAAAATTGGATGAAAATTTATATTAACCCCCGATTGACTTATTATTAACTTATTGTAGGTCAAACAAATCTTTTTAGAACCAAATTACCCTTATATATTTTCAAAAATTAATGCATGTTATGGGCATCTCTTCACCATTACAGCGTAATTTAATCAGAAAAGACTTGTTTGACCTGCAATAAGTCAATAATAAGTCAATCAAGGGTAAATATCGATTATCATTTAGTTTTTTTTGTTAATATCAATAAATTCAAATTTTAACTAACAGGTAGACCTATTTATTAGACAGAAATAAACTTCAGGTACTAGATTCAATTTTCAACAATCTCAGAGGAAAAACGATGTCATTATTATTACTATTTAGGTTGAATAACTCAACCCACCAAGTAAAATGCGTTAAGTTATCCGCCATAGGAGCCCAATCGGATAAGGACTTCCATCTTTTCCAAATTTTAGCATGACAACTTACCCACCTACCCTCAGTTGCTCCCCATGTACATTAATGAGCTAAAATAAATTTGTCATATCGATATTTGAATATTCTGAAAATACCACCCCAAGTTATAGGACCAAAAACTACATTTTACTTAAAATAGAATACCAATTTCAAATGTAGAATGTGAAGTGCATAAAAGTTGAGTTTGTGCATTATAAGGATTATTGACCATTTCTATTAATCCAACAATACACTTCTGACCTTTTCCATGAAAGAGCTCCTGCCATTATTAGTTAAAACTGCTCGTGCTTGCCACCAACTTCGCCCAGTTGCAAAGTAGTAAGCCCTTTAATCAGACAGATCCAACATAAAATATAATCAACCTTATCCGCAACTCTGGTCTGAAAATAGAGCAGTTATCCATTCAAGCTGATATTTGAGGCACAAAAATCATATGCAATCACATACATTGTTCTAATATCACTCACTCACAAGAATGACTTCAAAACTGAAAAATGGTTGATATTTAATACTCCTTATCTACATCTGGCTTCTAACAATGGACTAACTGCTATCCTACTGGGCAATGAAGTAAGAAGAAGACAGTGAGAAGTAAATACAACTACTGCTGCATCCTGTCATGAGAAGACAGGGGAGTAACTGGGCTTGCTCCTTCCAGCATTTTAACTACCTAAAATTAAGAACCAAATTCACTTGTAAACTTTCCTGTGTATAAGAAGGCTAAAAGGAAATCGATAAGTTCAGATGAATAAATGAGAAACGAACGAGATAAAACCGTTAATTCTATTATGCTTAAGTAAATACTAAGAACAAGACCTTTGACATGGGCGGTCTTAAGTCAGGATCTTGCTGTAGGCACAATGAGGCAGCACATCCCATTGCGTGAAGCTCGTAGGGTAAAACTCGGAGTTGGTTTGATGCCAAGTGAGGGTCCAGCAATTGATGGTTGTAAGCCAAGATATGTAGTGGTTCCATTGCAGCCAAAGAATGGATATGATCTAGCAAAATTTGGTGTCCTGAGCAGCACTGCAAGTCATGGGCTCGTTGGCCGGTGATTAGCTCTAGTAGTACCAGGCCAAATGCATATATATCAACTTTCTCAGTCATTTTCCCACCACTGAAATATTCTGGTGCAAGATACCTAAGGGCATAAAAGAAAGATCAATGAAATGATACCAGAGAAATATGCACTTTAATCACATAAAATATCAAAGTTTCTTGCATATATTGAATTGAAAATAGTCTTCCTAGCTTGATTCTCGGATTCAATTAAACAACAAGAAGTAGATGGTCATATAAGAAGCCCACTAATATACTAGGAAACCTGCAGTTTACCCTGGAGTTCCAACTTGGTTACTATCACAGAACTCCCACTCACTGTGCAATCTTGCCAGTCCGAAATCAGCAACCTGATATAAAAGAACATATATAGTAATTGCTAAAGATAAAATGTCAAGTCAGACTTAATACTGGATTGTTTCTTAATGGACAATATCAGATCGGACATGTACATCTAAAGATCCATTAATCTGATTTGACTTGCACTGATTCTCTCAATATCTGGATAAGTAACATTGAATACATTCTGTTTACTCACTCGGAATTTCTTACTGAGGTATAGAAAACCGACAGAATTTTACCAGAGGTTCGAAATCATGAGTTAAGAGGATGTTGTTTGGCCGCAAGTTTCTGTGAACTATACATCCCACTCTGCAATCTTCATGAAGATACCGTAATCCTCTTGCGGTCCCGATAGCTATCTTTAAACGTGCTTGCCAATCAAGAACTGGCTTTTCATTTCCTGCACCTAAAGGTATGAAACAAATTTCAAATCGCTGAGAGGTGCTGCAATCAGTGGTTGAATGTGCAGATTGTGTGGCATGTCCAATATAAATCGTCAAGTAAACAGAAGATACCATGTAAATGGACGTCCAAGGAGCGATTACATATGTATTCATACACCAATAATCTCTTCGTCCTCTCAATGCAATAGCCAATAAGCAAGACTACATTTCTATGCTGAGCACAACTCAGTACGCGAACTTCCCTGTGGAAATCAGCATCTCTGTGAGGGCCAGCAAACTTCAGTTGTTTCACTGCAATGACCAACCCATTCCTCAGAATCCCTCTGTGAACCAAACAAAACCCACCTTCTGCCACAAAATTTTTGTCTGAGAAACCATCTGTAGCTTCCTCTAGTTCTCTGTAATGAAACTGCTTTGGGGGTTTCCCAAATGCTGGAGCCTTGGATTTACAAAGTGTACATAAAGGAGGAGGCAGCGAGGAAGTTTTACCTAAAGAGACAGCTTCCCGAATGCTAGAGTTAGACACACAATCACCATCAGATTTTTTATTCAATTCACTTCCTCCTACTGGTTCATCATCCCTATATTGGACCAAATCATACATTTCAGTTCTGGCAAAGGCAAATGAAGTTCTAGAGATGTTATTGTGGTTTCCACTTCCTGGACCATTCTCATTATCGGCGTGATTTCTTTGATTCCTAAAAGTTTCTGATTCTGGGGTTCCTGAAAAATACATTCTTCTTGCCCTTGGATGGTCTGGTGTGTCAAGTCTACTAGGCAGGCTCTTACCCCTACTTAATCCTTCATAAAGGGGATTTTCTTCATACACAACATAGATACAAGAGCCTGTGTCAGGACTTGATAATGAATTTTCGCCTGAGGTTCTTGTGTAGGAAGTATTGGGATCCTCAGGGCTGCTGACAGGGGTGGTATGCTTCATTATGTGGGTGTGGATCTTATTGCTGTCCTTAGTAGGCGATGAAGCAGCTGAATAAAAGGGTGTTTGAAGATCATTTGAGTTTGCTAGATTGAGCCGAAGAACTTTTGGATGGGCACCTTTCATGACTACAATATTGCAGTGCAGTTCATTCATGCAATGCTTTATCTCTCGCTTCAGTTTCCTGTCTTATGGGAATAACACCAATAACACGTTATTGGTTAATTCAAACTTAAATCGCACAAATGTAAAGACTTATTTCGACACTGCCATAAAGACCACAGGACAAAAACAGTACTATTTAATTGTACCCAGATTTTTTAACTTAGCGCAAAGTGAAAACCAGTCTGTAAATATATCTAACATGATATCTCTGAGGACTCAAGTATATCAGGTAGAGGTATACATAAACATATATGTGAGTGTTTACTTGTCCAATATGACCCAATTGGCTGCATTGCTCTTTGCTTCAGCAGCAACGGCACCTGCAGACATGGCTGACACAACCTTGATCCACACTCTGACCTACAAAATCAACAACCATAACTGACTTTCAGATATACAACTCATTGTCCTTTTTGCTAACTACAGTCAGCAAGTATAATAAGCTCATTTTCAGCAGCCAAGATTAAAACCTACAAACAGATGGAAAAGTTACAATAATATGCAGTTAAAATGGAATCTAAGAGCCACATGTGGCCTGCACTCCATCAGGCAATGGCCACAAAATTAGATAAGATAACCATTAACTCCATGCAAAATATAATGAACCAAAACGAAGAAGTAATTAGGTAACCATAACTAAAATAAAACTGCAGGTTTTTTCATAATTAAATATAAACACAGGTTATAATTCGTTAATAAAAGCAGAAGCAACCATGAGTTCCTGAAGACAGTAGCTATGGGTTCCCTAAAGTATTATATATTCTTATTGGTAGAATTGATATAAAGAGACTCACAAAAGCTGATTACACATGCGACAAGAGATTTCACAATTCCTTGGGAACTGAATTATGCATTATCAATCATAAGCTTTTTCAAGGCACATCTCAATTAACCTTATCATAATGAGCAGACGGCCAAATTCAACATCTTTACAAGCTGAAAACCTTCCAAAATCTCCCATACTGAATCAAATTCCATAAAAACAGTATATGCTCAGATTTATTCATCATTTCCTTTAACTTCACTTGATAATCCAGTTAACCACAGCAATCCAACTTCCGTCTTGGTAAATGCAGTAAATTTAAATTACTAAGCATACCCAAAAAAAAATTAGAAAATTGATGCAAGTAACAATACACTAATTCAGTACCTGTATTCGGTCCTGAACTTGAAGAACCATCTGAGAGCAAGACTCAGAGATCTGACAAATTCGATCCGGCAGCTTAGCCGGATCGAAGCTCCGACAGTTCCCTTTCAATCGAGGAAATCCCCAAAATCTCCTCCCGCCTGCTTTTCAGACGAACGTACACATTAAACAAAGCTTGCTGTAACAATATATTATCTCGAAGACTCGACTACAAGCAGTAAAAGCAACAAACTATTTATCCACTTCAAAAAGAAAAACTCATGTCTCAACGAAATTCAGCTTCGGAGCTTGAGCAAATATACCAGTTTTGTTGTCAGAGAAGATGGCGAGGAGCGTAATGCAGTCGCCGGGGCAGGCCGCATGGGTGAGAGCCCAAGCCAATGCGGCCTTGGAGATGACCTTCTCCGCTTTCACGGCCACGACCACTTTCTCCGCCGCGCCGCCGCCGTGCGGAATTGTTGCTTCTGATTTTGGCGGGAACATCAGGGTGACGTCAGTTTCGTCGGTAAACGTGCGAAAATGGGAGGAACCGCAGAAGGACGGAGAGTTTGGAACTAGACTTCCATAATTGCATATTATATATATATATATATATACTTATAAAATTGAAATTGCAGTAACTTTCAAATCATTCACCCACACAGTCCGGTAACTTTAGAAGTTCCTTTTTATATTCCAGTTCAAGACATTAATAATTGACAAGAATCCCATCAACGCTGGGATGATAATCTACTGAAATTAAAATTATTTGTATACTGTAATAATAATGGGTTGTTTAGATTTAATTTATGGTGATATTGCATTATTGTTCAACATATGATTGTTGTAATTATCTCTATTAAAGATTAATAGTTAATAGTCTAGATTTTATTTGATCTAGACTGGGCACGATAGCGTTCCATATCTCATCAATAATAGCATTTGCATCAATGAAAACAGTTGAATCTAGATCAAATAACTGAGATAACTGCAATTATCTAACCTAGTGTTCTCGTCCCTACAAATAAATCATGCAAAGCACATAATAAATTTGCTCGCTACTCATACCACTCATTCATGACAATTACGGATCACTGAACTCATGGATAGCAATAGAATAATTAATATTGAATCGAATTGTCAGATCTATCAATAATAACCATTCCGTTAACAATAAATCAAGACGAGAAATACTTGGCGAAATCAGATAAATTCAAGATCTCAAAACATAAGAATAGGGTTTAACGTTTCCCTTGAATCGGAATAGAAAAACTAGCTACTAAACATGTTCATAGCTAAGCAAAATATTCTAGATGAAAGCATGAATTCAGAGACAGAGAGAGAACAACGATGATCAAAAGATGATTTTTCTCTGTCTTCTAGTCTCCTTTTTATAGTTGAGAGTCCTCTTCCTATGCAACTTAAGAGTCTTCTTTTCGTGCCAACTCTAAAGTCCTCTTTTGTGCCAACTTCTAAACCCGCGCAGATCTGGATGTCGGATAAGGCGTGATCACGCCTTAGAGGTTGTTCAAGTCTGCTGGCTCAAAACTGTTCTTTTCTTCCCGTGCAGATTCGGGTGTTGGACAGGGCGTGATCACACCCCTGATGCTTGTTCAAGTCTGCATATTGTTGTTTTGTACTTTGATCACTTTTCTGTCTTTATTTGGGCTTTTTAACTCATTTTCTTCACAACGAGTGAATTTCGATTCTTCATTCAAAATTACATAACTCGATAAAAAATGTAAAGGAAACATTTAAAAACCATACGAGTTAAGCATGCATATGAGAGATGAAATGCACCTTATCAAATTCCCCCACACCAAAACCATGCTTGTCCTCAAGCACTCTTGATTCAAGAAGCATGGATTATCCACGTAACCATACCCAAATTTCCCTTTATGTTAGTCACGTGTATCCCTTAATCAACATGTCTTCACAGTTTAAGAAGAGATAACAATATTGAGAATAAACACTAATGGTATTTATACACAAGCACGTATCCCATTGTAATCGATTTAGTTTTATTAATAATATTTATCGCTTTCACTTAAAATAATAATAATAAATAATAATAATAATAATAATAATAATAATAATAATAATAATAATTGACAAGATACGTAAATGCCACTTCAATTAAATAATAATATCCAAATTGGTACCCATGTAATATTAATTATAAACGAAAAGTTTGAATAATTTATAAATTTTAAAATCTCATTTTTTTAGTGGCACGCGAAACAAATTTATAAAATTTAAAAATTAAAACAAACAATATCTTATGTTAAGAAACTTTGATTTTGTCGCACATGGAATCATTTGGCTTTGTTTGTGATAATTAGATTATATGCTCATCCCAATCTCTCCTTATATAGGAGGTTGATGATGTTGATGCGTGTTCTATAATTAATTAATAATTATTATTACAGTCGATTAAATATTATTGTTAAATTCAGATCTTATTAAAACTTATAAAAAGTTGACAATAATAAGCTCAAAATTAGACCAATCTAATTTTGGTAATAATCTATGGGCCTAAACATGTGGAAAGGTGGCATATCCTTGGATTTTGTTCTCTCATCTCATGCATACGCCGAAAATGACACTGAGAAAGTAGGAAGTAGTTCGTTCATGTATGAAAATTTCACACATGAAAGAGACGCATGGGACTGGATGGACGGACGAGATTTCCTGAAAATGATGCCTTATAACTGATGACTGGTGTGGATTTTGCGATGATGATGATGAACTAAAATCAAACATCAGCACTTTTTGCTGTCGGGGATGCACCTGAATATCACCATGACAATGTTGTTGTCATCACAGGTCATATAAAACTGGTATGTCGTTGGAAATTGGAATTATTATTATTATTATTATTATTATTATTATTATTATTATTCAATCAGTGCAATCATTCCTAGTGCTTTATATTCAATAAAAATAATTATATTTACACCCCCTAACTTATAATCTATTTATATAAATTATTCATATCTTTTGCATAATTATAAAAATCATCCTTGATAGTCAAAAAATAAGGTCCTTTGTGTAATAATGTCGATACTTTTGAGGGGTGTAAGTATAATTTTTAAAAAAATAGGGGTGGTTTGTGTAAATAATGCTTATATTTTTTAGTGGGTGTATGTGTAATTATTCAAAAGACAGTGATGATTTGTGTAAACAGACCATAGGTTAAAGGGTGTAAATGTAATATCCCTATTCACTAATACCAATCATTTTTAATTGACTGGATGGCCTTAGAATATCGGTGTAATATTTTATAACATTTTCATGTCACACGTTAATAAACAATTGATGTATGTTTTTTTAAAAAATTAAAATATGTAATTAAATTAAATTATAAATTAAAATTGGAGCTGCCTATGATAAACGTTTACGCCTGATATCAGGATTTGACACGGAAGTGTGATCGAAAATCTTTACTCAGTTTTAATTTAATTTTTTTAATTGACAAAAAATTGAATGGGGCTTAAGAGCAATGTGGTGTTGTTTGGGCCCAATAAGTAGTGGGCCTTTCTTGATGCAAAAATGTAGAAGATAATGTTCATAATGGGTTGAACAGTCTTTTCTCATAGAAGCCCAGAAATTAGAGCCTATTGGGCCCAGCTACATTCAATCATAGAGTTCAAATCTTGCTCCACTTCTCTCAATTAATTTCAAGATTCAAGACTCTGTTTTTGAATCTCTCTCTAATTGGCGGAATTGCTGACGAAAATGACGATATTTCACTTCTTCAATTGCGCAATTCTGACGTTTGGCCCTCACGCCGTTTACTACTCCGCCACCCCATTGTAAGCTTAAAATTTTCGTGTTTTTTTTTGCCTTTTTGTGGTGTATTTTACTTTTTTTGCTCTTAGTTCTGTGATATTATTAATCAGATATCTTTGAATTAAGGACCCTTTTACTGTCATTGCTGAAATTTTTTCCATGGAAGTTTATTTTGGGACATTATATGTTCCCTGATTATATGTTTGATGTTTCTATGTCTTGGTGCCGTCAAGTTCCCTGATTTTATGGGATGGTTGTGTTTAGATTGTCAATGTGTTTAAAATTAATGTAATTAACTGAGTGGGTTTTGGAGTAACATGAATGATTCTTGATATTGGGCTTCAAGCCAATCGAATGGAATTGTTTGGACACTGGGGTACCTGCAATCTTTGATCAATCTGTAAAGTAACTATCTTTACTTTGTTCTTCAGTTTCATAAGTTTGATGCTTCTAGTCCGGAAGCTGTCGATACTCGATAATGGTTGATCATGGGGGAAACACCTGCTTGCGTATAGTTGATGTCGATTCAAATGCAATGTGTTATTATAAATGTAGAAAAAATCGGGTTTTTCTTTATGTGTTGACAGGTTTTACTGAATGTTCTAGTGGGCTTGTTAAATTTTTTGATAAATTATGTTGGAATCAGTGATTGGTCTATTACGTTGACTAGCTTTCTTGAACAGATCCGAGTATGACACAATTGGTACTTCGATTAAAGCAGCTGTTGTTTATCTCGTGACAGCATTCATTAGTAAAGGCTGTTGATTGTGATCATGATGATTGAATTGTCTGCATTTGATGTTTCTTCTTTATTGCCATGAACTCTTATTCGTTGCCTTTCTTTTGCAGCTTGTTTGTCTTGCAACATTTCTTAAGGTATCCGAAAGTGACAGTTTTGATCCATATCAGGTATTCCTTTTATAGATTTTTTTGAAGCCTCTGTTTTATCATATTTGTAGTGATTCGCTTGGACATGGACGGTGACTTTTGCAATCGTGTGCCCACGTGTTGTGAAAGATTATGATTTCGTGTTTTCTACCTAATTAATTGGTTTTTCTAATTGTTAGAGTGATGGTCTCGATATGGTTTTTGTCTAACTGTCGATACTTGGTGTGCAGAGGGAGACGTTTAGTTGTTTACTAAAATGTTAATGTTCGGATCACATGAAATAATCATATGAGAACTATTTAAATCTGCCTTATCTTTTTCCGTGACTACATGTTCAAGTGATGATTTGGTTTCTTTTCATTTTCACGAAACACTAATTTATTCAAAATTCTAAAGTACTTCTATTTTCATTCTCTTCCAGGAATTGATGAAAGCTTTAATCGGGTTCATAGATGTAGGCGGACTTTATTTTGCCTTGACACAGTTAACTCACAGGAATATTTCACAAAGTCACAAATTCCAAGCTGTTGGACTTGGTGAGTTGTTCTTCATTCTTTTTCTCAGTCATCTTTATTTTTTCAAATTCTTCTTCCTACTTCTATCAACCCGGCATTTTCTTCCCTTTGAAAACTTAAGGTTCCGTGATCATTCTTGGCGGGTTGGGCCTTTGCCGATGCTGTCCTCCATAGGTTGGCACCACTTTGGGTGGGTGCTAGAGGCTTAGAATTCACTTGGGACTACATTTTACAGGGCCTTGAAGCAAATGCTAATTTGGTATGAATCCTCGACTAAATTGAGCACGTTCGTACTTTATCTTACCAGACATGCCACATTTGACATTTTTTTTCAAACATATAGTGCTAGTCTTTATGAAGTCTGCTTCTGCACGATAATGATGAGACCGTCATTTGCTTATCCTTGCAATATATTTGGCTCATTATATTTCAGGTGTTGAGTATATCACTTGCTGCATTAGGCTCTTTAATGTGACTCGGGAAAAACGAGCCCAAGACCTTGATTCCTATTATATACACATGTGCCGGGATTGTGGCAACAATGCCATCAATCACAAGGTGCAGTTGCCACCACACTTTGAGATGTATGTTCACTTTTTCATTTTTGAAAATTTAACGTGGTCGAAATGAACCTCATGCAGTTATCTGAAACGGGGCCTGGGATGGCACTTCCCGAAGGTTGTAGGATTCGAGCTTTTCACTTCTTTGGCAACGGCTTTCATCAGCTGGCAGCTATTTGCTGCCTGTCAGAAACCATCTAATTGAGGGATGATGATCTTGACCAGGAGACTAGGAAGGAGAAGTGGATCTAACAGCGTAGGAATTTTAGGCTGTTGTTGTAGAATTTCTCACAAGTTTCTCAAAAACATTCAACCACTACATTTGTTTCCTCCAGGATAACATTCAGATAAGTTGATAATTATAACATATACATAATAATTTCACTTCTAGTTACTTTGCATGGATTGTGGCATAGATTATGACAGCATCACTGGATTCTCCAAAAGTTGTATCCATGATTTCAAAGGTGCATTCGTCTCCTTTCTTGATGGCGTTTGATGAACAAAACTCCTGCCAACCTTCAGTCATTGCTGGGCGTCCACACTGACTGGCTGTGTCTTTATAAAACTTGAGCTTCACCGGCCATTCCCTCCTGTCCGAGCCTGGAATTCTCAGAATTGCACTTTCTTTCTTGTGCCCTTTTGTGTTCGGCTGTTATGTCGGGGATATACAGATGTACGTTGACCTTTTAATTTTCAAAAAAGCATCCTTTAATCTACTCATTTCTGTGTTAAGGTGGTCAGCTCATGAACCTCATCGTTTTTGCAGTTATCTGGAAGACTGAAACGGGGTTTTAGGATTTGAGGTTTTAACTTCTTGTTGGTAAAGGTTTCGTTAGCTGACAGCTATTTGATGCCTGCCAGAGACCATCTAATTGAGGGACCATGATTTTAGCATGGTGATTGTTTGAAAAAGATGATGATTTAGCAGCAGTTTTCGCCATAAGAAACAAGTTTCAGTTCACCAATTTTAGGCTGCCATTGTAGAATTCTGACAAGTTCCTCAAAAACATTCAGCCACTACATGTGTTTCGTCCAGAAAACATTTACATAAGTTGATAGTCATAACATATGAACAACTACCTTGCTCAAACTAGTTATGAACTTCTTGATTAAGTACACATTGTCTTCTAGTTACTTAGCATGGACTGTTACAATGATTATGACAACATCATTGGATTTTCCAAAATCAGTATCCATGATTTCAAAGGTGCATTCGTCTCTTTTCTTGATGTTGTTTGATGAACAAAATTCTTGCCAACCTTTGGTCATTGCAAGGCGGCCCTTTTGCCCTTGGCTATGGTCCTTATAGAATTTGAGCTTCACCGGCCATTCCCTCCGGCTGGAACCTCGAATTCTGAGAATTGCACTTTCTTTGTTGTGGATACCATTTGGCCTCCAAATCGCCACAGGAAGGTACTGTCATTAAGAAATATCATCCTCTTTATGTAATGAAAATTATCCTAAATTTTATAACAATGAAAGAGCACATACTAAGTGAGGAAGCCCAGAAAGATAATCACTCGCGCTATGAGCCGCTATGGTCTTTCTGAAGGAAAGAATCCGACGACGGTGAGATGAGTTAGTCCCATGTTCAACCAGCTGTTTTTCATCTAGATTGTCCGAAATAAACCATAGCTAATCAATTAGCAAATCTTGACAAATTTATTGGATTAATAATCTATTATGGAAAATACAAAGATACCATTTCGAGGCACTATGGAATTCACTGGAAATGTTTTCTCGCAAGCAGACAGGCCGAACAACGTAGCACTGAAACGCATGTTGTCGGAATGCTCAAAAACAATGAAGTCCCCGACGCTCAGCTCATGGCCCTGGACAAAACTGTTCCAGGAGCCGCCATGGAAATAAAATTTCTCCCCACATTTTCCAACTTCAATTTTCCAGGTTCCTAGCTGGGTCGTCACCGCTGCTTCTACTGAAAATTCTCCGTTTACATTTGCACAGAAAGCTGGCGGCAACCACTGTGAAAAGAGAAGAAATGAAACTCAAATGTATTATGAATGATCTGATAAGAGACGGCAGAAGACGTACCAATTTAGACTTGAAACCCGGCAACAACACTTTGAAGAACTTCATTGAAGAATTCATACAGACACACATACCGGGGTGGGGGTATTTATAAGCAAATGAAAATGATGGAAAATGATCCATGCATTCACATAATTTGGTACCTCGTATTGATTCAAGGAACCCGAGAAATCTATGACACTGAAAAGTTGAAAACACAGGAATGCTTTAATGAACACTCTTGTGAAAGTTTGCTGTAGAAGAGCCACAGACAACCTATGCACCATATCCATGTTTCAAGCACAGGGAATCTTCTGTTCATACTGTATTCAGAACACATGAAAGAGCATGCTGAGTTTTTCTGAAATATCACTGAAAATCATGCAAACTTATCCATTGAATCCCATTAGAATCAGGGCAAGAATAATACAGACAAAGAGAAGAGAGTTGATTGAGTAGACGTTAGGTAAAATAGCTGCAAAATAAAAGATGCATGTAAAGTAATATCACGCAGTTGGCGTATTATTTGGGAAATTTAAATAAATAATACAGAAAAAATAAAAATTTAGCAAAATAGGGTTGAAATTCCCATTTAAAAATATGGGTGAAACCGGCGTCTGACACCCCGGTTTCTGTCCCTTAACTTCCCTCCCCCCAATAGAAGAGTATGCATGTAACACATGTATTTGCACGCACAAGTGTGCATGCAAATGCAAATACATGTGTGCATTTGCATGCACAACACCATATATATATATATATATATATATATATATATATATATATAATTATTTTTAATTATTAATTAATAAAAAAATAAATTTTAAATTTATATTGAAATATTGAATATTGAATATTTATATTCATTTGTCTATAAAAAATTAACAAAGTATTATGTGATTTTATCGAAGTCACGACGTTAATCATTTTTCTTAAAATAATTATTATCAAAATATATTTTTAATTAAAAATATTAATTTTAATTTAATGATAATATTATTATTAATATTAATTTTTAAATTTTAATTTAATGATATTGCGTGACTTCACTTGAAGTAATATGGTGTCATATGTGTGCATGCATGGACATATATATATATAATTAAAAATATATTTTGATAATAATAATTTTAACAAAAATGATTGATTTTGTTACTTCGATAAAGTCACATAATACTTTGTAAATTTTTTATACACAAATGAATATAAATATTAAATATTCAATATTAACTTAAAATTTATTTTTTATTATTAATAATTAAAAAATAATTTATATATATATATATATGTGTGCATGCACACATATGACACCATATTACTTCAAGTAAAGTCACGCAATATCATTGTTGTCAATTTTTTGTACATAATATTAATAATATTATCATTAAATTAAAATTAATATTTTTAATTAAAAATATATTTTGATAATAATTATTTTAAAAAAAATGTTTGACATCGTTACTTCGATAAAATCACATAATACTTTATTAATTTTTTATACACAAATGAATATAAATATTAAATATTCAATATTAACTGAAAATTTATTTTTTTATTAATTAATAATTAAAAATAATTTATATATATATATGTGTGTGCATGCAAATGCACATATGTATTTGCATTTGCATGCACACTTGTGTCTGACACCCCGGCTTCTGTGCCATTAATTTTTTTTTTTGTTTTTCGCACAGAAACTGGGGTGTCAGATCCCGATTTCATCCATATTTTTAAATGGGGAATTTCAATCCTATTTTGTTAAATTTTTATTTTTTCTGTATTATTTATTTAAATTTTCCGTATTTGCTCTAGTCCACGTGAAGAAACTCCAGCCACCAACGCCTTTTGATGAACTTTAATTATTCACTGATCCTAACAAGATTGGGATAAACTGTAATTAAATGCTGGATATGCTTGAATTTAATGAGTCAGATGATTTGTTAGCATATCAAGCCAAGGTTGTTAGCAGGGGATATAAAGAACTTTACATGATTTTTTCTTTCATTTTTATCATACAGTTTGGAACTTTACTTGAATCCTGAAAGGCCCTTCTGGGAATTCTTGGTTTTTTGTGTGATGAAAATGGATGCAATTCTGAGTCTTGAACAACTCTCTTTGGGAACTGCAGTTGCAGTAGTTGCTGTCGGAGTGTTAACTCTGTGGTTCATCAGCAGATATGTGAATTGTCTTAAGCAGACATCCTCCGGCCTCCCTCTTCCTCCTGGTACTTTTCTTCGACCCTTTTTATGTTCTTACATCTTGGGCCATTTCTCTGTCTCTTTGTGTGTTTGTTGTATGTGTGGATCAAGGTAAGGGAAATATCCAAGAACCCTGGATTTTAGCAGTCTAAGTGTTTGTAAAATTGGTTGTTTGAAAAAAATGAGGGGGAACATTTTGGATTAGCACATCACCACAAAAAAAATTCATAAAAAATTCGGAGAGTACAAGAAAAAAAGAAACATAATTTAGAGATGTTTGTTGATTATGTTCAAGTGACCTGTAACCTTGATTTAGAGCTTACCAGCAGAAATCTGTGGTTGTGATAAGTCAATTGTATATGCTATCGTCGATGATCACAAATGGTGATAAACAAACAAGATGTTTTATATTTGTTGATGGGATAAGAAATGGTGGATTGGTTGCAGTGATACCGGGGCTACCGGTGATTGGAAATCTGCTGCAATTGAAGGAGAAGAAACCTTACAAGACTTTCACCAAATGGGCTGAGGAATACGGTCCTATCTATTCGATTAGGACCGGCTCTAAGACACTTGTTGTTCTCAACTCCAACGATGTCGCTAAGGAGGTGAGTGCAACATGCCTTGCTGTTTGTCTTCTTGTTGGTAACAAAATGATCTGTTCTTACATGTAATAGTTGTTCTGGCTTTGTATAGGCTATGGTGACAAGATTCTCGTCAATCTCAACAAGAAAGCTATCGAATGCAATAAAGATTCTTACTTGTGATAAAAACATCGTTGCCCTGACTGATTATGGTGAATTTCATAAGACAGTTAAAAGGAATATCCTCACCAGTACTTTGGGACCAAATGCTCAGGTATAAACATTTCACCCAAAGGTTGTCTCTATATAACAATCATCATAAACATCCTAAAACATGTGATTTCTCTACTTTGTTTATTTGTCAGAAACGGCACCGTGTTCATAGGAATACCCTGATCGACAACGTTTCAAAACAACTGGAAGCTTATCAGAAAGAGGATCCATTTGGAGCTGTAAATCTCAGGAACATATTCCAGCCTGAGCTTTTCGGTTTGTCACTGAAACAGGTATTAGCCCCCGTTAACGTTTCTCTTATTACTTGAACTAAACAACTGCGAATAACGGAAACCTTATGTTGTTTCCAGGTTCTTGGAAATGATATGGATTCTGTGTACGTCGAGGAACTTGGGACTACTTTGTCAAAGGATGAGATGATACAAATTTTGGTGATCGACCCCATGAAAGGCGCCATTGACGTGGACTGGAGGGATTTCTTCCCATATTTGAAATGGATTCCTAACAAAAGCTTCGAGAACAATATTCAACTAATGTATTTTCGTAGGCAAGCTGTGATGACTGCGCTCATTAACGAACAAAAAGAACGAATTTCTCGTGGGGAGGTACGTACACTTTCCTGTATTTGAAATTTCTTTTGATTTTGTAAGAGTTAATTCACTGATGTCAGAGCATTTCACAAGATAATCTTGTTTTTCCTCAAGCAGGAAGTGGATTGTTACCTGGACTACTTGCTATCAGAAGCAAAAACATTGTCTGAACAACAAGTGCTAATGCTGCTATGGGAAGCCATAATCGAATCATCAGACACAACTTTGGTGACAACAGAATGGGCCATGTATGAACTTGCTAAAGATCAAGAACGACAGGTCGATGCACGTTCATGTAATTTACACGCACATCAATTCTTTGGAATGTTCTCATTTGCAACATGATTTACTTTTTTTGCATTAGGATTGTCTCTATCGTGAAATTCTTCGTGTTTGTGGAGATGAAAAGATCACGGAGGAAAAGTTAAACGAACTTCCCTACTTATCTGCCGTTTTCCATGAAACTCTGAGAAAGCATAGTCCTGCTCCTATCGTTCCTCTACGATATGTTCATGAAGATACACAACTAGGAGGGTATCATATTCCAGCAGGAACCGAGGTAATCACATTGTGTCTTGCACTAGACAGTACTTACAATTTCATCATTCATCAGGAAACTGGAATGCTAATCATGGCTGATTTTAGCAGATTGCTATAAATATCTTCGGATGCAACATGGACAAGAATGTCTGGGACGGTCCTGAGAGGTGGAAGCCCGAGAGGTTTCTTGACCGAAAAAATGATGCAATGGATCTGCACAAGACCATGGCTTTTGGAGGTGGGAAGAGGCTGTGTGCAGGTGCTCTCCAAGCAATGCTGATATCTTGCACGATGATCGGGCGACTGGTGCAAGACTTCGAGTGGAGACTGAAGGACGACGAAGAAGAAAACATCGATACACTCGGGCTCACAACTCATAAACTCCATCCTTTGCAGGCAATTCTGAAGCCAAGAAATTGAGCAAGGTGTAATTTTCTTTGGAGATACTAAGGTGTAGTTCATTTGTCTGGTTAGGGAGTTGAACCTTTTGTTAGAACCTGAGCTGTAGTATCTTTGTCTTGCATGGAAAGTTTATGTATCAATGCATTGGATGTTTGTAGTATTCTGATACAATGTATGTCTTGCAATGAACGAATTTATGAAACTACATGATAAAACATGAGAGAAAATCAGACATTTCATCTTGAGATTTTCAGTTTCTGAACTTGATTTTTTACGAAATTGATCTAAATAATTTAGGATAAATTTCATTTTTGGTCAAATATATTTGGCCCAATTCAATTTTAGTCCCATTCATTACAAAAATCTCAATTTTAGGATGATATCTTTCGATTTATCTCAATTTTGGTCCCAGCGTAAAAAAATTGACGAAAAACGTTAACTGCCGTTAAAAGGAGGCATGTGCTTCTCACATGATGTGTACTTGGGGGAAAATAAATAAATGAAATGACAGAAAAGGGGGGAAAATAAAAAATTAGGGCTCAACCATCATTTTCACTCTTCCAAAGACACCCAAATTCCGCTTTCATTTCTGAAAAAATGGAGTCAACAAGTAATTCGACTTCTACAATTAGAATTCTCATGTGTTATTGTATAAATAAAGCATTTTTAAGAACCTCATGGACGAGCGCCAACCGGGAAGAAGATTTTATGGTTATGATAATATTGCTAGAGGGTGTGCTTTTTTTGTGGGAAGACCCACCAATGTGCATAAGGGCGAAGAAAATCATATATTGCCTTGCAAGTTGAACAAAATGAAAGAAGAGATATCCGAAATAGAGGAAGAAATTGACTGTCTTGGAATAGAGAAAATAGTGGATGAACCCTAATTTTTTTATTTTCCCCCCATTTTCTATCATTCCATGTATTTATTTTCCCCCAAATACGGGAGTGTTTGCGCTGACTTCGGAAAAATGCTTTTCAGCTTCTGGATACACAAAAGCACTTTTGAAGTGTTTGGGATACTAACTTCTGTTTTTAAAACTGCTACAAAAAGCACTTTTAAGCCAAAAGCTGGAAGCACATTCGGGGGTACTTCTAGCTGCTTTGGCTTTTTTGTAAATAAAATTGCTCATCTAGAGTAGATGTTAGAGTTTTCAAATAAATTGAATAATGTATCACTAACAAAATTTATAATTTCATATATTTAATATTTTAATTTTTTTATAATTTATTTTCTGTGTTATATGATATTATTTTTTAAATCATAGAAAAATATAAATTAAATTGCTATGATTAATTAAAAAAAAATATTTTTTTGTCAATCGTGCAAGTTCATTTATCATGCATGAATGAATAATTGTAGTGAGTGAATAATATGGATAGTGCGGAAAATTGTGTATTACGTAGTCGAGGCAAGAGTCAGACTCTTTATCTTTAAGACAATTATTGCCCCGCTCTGGTGCTCACGTAATCGGCAATTTGTCTCCCAAGATACAATGACTTTATATCTCAAAGTAGCAGCACTGCAAACTTTGAGAAACGGCTAACCAAACGATATTTTGAAACTCTCTTGCTAAACTCTATTTGCACAATGCTTTGTATGCTTAAGAATGCTATGGATGAGTTGAATGCCTATCATCCATTTCTAACATCCATTAAAAATGTTAAATGAAATGAAATGAGAGGGCTTATTTATAGGAATTGGAAAGGTGTTTCAAATGGATATGTCCGATCAGAAAAGATGCCTTTGAAAGGTTATGACCTTTCATCCGAACGGATGCATCATTTCACCCAAAGGACATACTATTTCACTCAAATGGACGCATCATTTCATCCAAATGACATACCATTTCACACAAATGGACGCATCATTTCATCCAAAGGGTTTCACCCAATGGACACATCATTTCAACCAAAGGATACACCCATTAGGTTGATCAGACACGACCGGATGATGATTGGGGCCCATCAACCATCATCTACGTGTCACGAGCTGTCATAAGTTATCACGAGCTTGTTATGCGTCGGACATTGTAACCAATCACTTGTCACGATTTATCCTTTAATTTATCATTCACCATTTTCCAACAATAATTATATTACATAAAGGGAATATTATTGAATTAAACATCCAATTTTTCTATTAGTACTGAATATTTTAATAATATAAATGGTAATCGCTTTGTAAAAAGTTAAATATGAGATATATTAATTGGAATAAAATTTATTATTTTTTGAGAAAATATAATAATTATAATAAAGGGATAAGTGTAAATATGAAGCAAAAATACCATCTTTTTAATACATGGGGACAAATCGATCTTTAATCAATTAAACTTGTTTTAGAAGTGTTTTTTCTCCAAATACTACCCAATTTAGCTTTTATCTGTTTTTCATTTTTTTTTACAAACACTACCCATTTTTAATTCTGCTACAACTTCTAAATTTTTCTATGCAAATCACTTATTTAAAAGTAGAAGCTCCCGCAAACACTCCATACGTATCATGTGAGAGGCACATGCCTTTTTTTAATAACAGTCAACATTTTCCGTCAAATTTTCGACATTGAGACCAAAATTGAGACAAATCAAAAGATATTGTCCTGAAATTGAAATTTATTTATTGGATAAAACCAAAATTGAACTGAACCTAATATATGGGACAAAAATTAAGATATACTCAATAATATACAACGCTAAGAGTGTAAGATATTAAATGTTAGGGATGCATTGACCGTATACATACATAAATTAATAAATAAAAACAAAATATATGATAAAATTAAGATATAAACATTGATAAAACATTTTAAATAAGTAGAGTGGCCAGTGTTTAATATGGGTTCATCTGTTGGAAAAAACCCATTGACCACAAGTCGAGCAGAGCTGCATTTGGATGGATTTGATTATTTTTTAAAAAAAATAGAAAAATGATTTCAAATTATTTTCTATCAAAAGATTTTAAAATTCATTATTATTGTACAAAGTAAAATCTCTATACATTAATAAGGTCAGACCACGTAATTTTATTAATTTAAACATGTATTAATTAATCGATAAATTAATAATTTATTAATTTAAAGAGATTTTTTCTCATTGGATGAACCTATGGTTATTAGAGAGAGGCGAGTTACAATATCAGATACACTCAAGCGATTATTTGAGTACTTTTCGGCTAACTTAAAAAATAGAAAGGGATACCAAGTGACACAAACTTGAAAAATATTCAGAGATAGAGAAGGTTCTTTATGAGTGGTTTCTCCAACAAAAAAAAAAAAAAAAACGTGTAGACATATTCTGAGAGTTAGTTTTGGAGAAAACAAGAGACACGATGAAACTTCTATACCCTCAACAACCTCCTGAGCCGCATAAATTTTCTCAAGGTTGGCTTGAGAAGTTCAAGCTAAGACATGAATGGTATCAAGCCATTTCGTTGCTTTGGAGAGAGTAGTTCTATTGACATAGATGACATGGAGAACAAATTGATGGCTATAAGGACAAAAATAACGAGTATCCTAATCCTGTTTTTACTATGGATTAAACTAGTTTGTTTTACAAACAAGCTGACCACTCTCTTGCAATGAAACAACTTGAAGGAAGAAAACAAATCAAAGAAAGGCTTATAATTGTTATTTGTTACATGAGGACGGCTCTGGAAAAATTCATTTATGGGTTATTGGAAAAAATCACAACAATAAAATATTTTACTAAGTTGCCCTTATTATATTTATAATTTTATAGAATTATTAATTTATACTATTGAAGGGACCATAAATTTATATAAGGATCTTCCAAAAAATTATTATCTTATTAATTTATCAAAATTATTAATTTAGACCTTAGGTCCAAATCGAAAATGAAAAAAATTATTATTTTAAATAAGTTATTAATTTATCGAGTATTAATTTATAAAGGTTCTACTGTTATTCAAACTTAAAGTTAAATAATTTGAAATCCCATCGAATTTAGATTTATTTAGACAAAATTAAATAATTTATTATTAGGAATTTGTAGCGGGCAGGAGGGGTAGGGCAGTATTGGGTCTATCTCATACCGAGCGAGTCCTTGGTCCACCCCAATTCGTCTTATACTCGTTTCATTGCCATCCTACCTGTAACATTGTACATGTTGAGTCTAAATTAACTTTTTTTTTTTCTATACTATTATATAAAAGAAATTTATTTTTTACTCATAAATAGCAGTTAATGACATCGCTGCACCATTTTTTTGTAATGCCAAATATAACCCTCAATTGATATGATAACTACTTTATTCAACTTTTCAAATCTTATATTAATCGATAAATAGTTTTTTTTCTTTCCTTCTTTTTTTTTAATGTGATGTGGTAGT
Source organism: Sesamum alatum (assembly GCA_034509735.1). Lineage (NCBI taxonomy): Eukaryota > Viridiplantae > Streptophyta > Magnoliopsida > Lamiales > Pedaliaceae > Sesamum > Sesamum alatum. The sequence continues at coordinate 8,981,421 of JACGWO010000002.1, read as the reverse complement.
TTATATATTTTACTCTTATATATAATATATTTTAAAGCGTAAAAAAATATTTATTATATACTCACAGAAACGGCATGTCAAGACGGCTACTATATATCTATACTATTATAAAAGAGAACTCTATTGTCGTACCAATTTTAAAATTGCCAAATTTACCCTTTAATTCATTCAATCTTTTTACAAAAATTGGTCATAATAGTAATTTAAAAAATTTTCAATAAACCCATCTTTAAAATTAATATTTTCTCTCTCCCCTCAACTCACCCCACTTCTCACAAACCCTCTCTTCCCACGTTTCTTTTTTCCACCCACCACATACCACACACCACTCCTCTTTCTTTTGCAATCTCATATGTGTAAGTAACCATTTCTTCTTTCATGCTTTTAGTTTCTGAAAGTTAGAATATCATTTGAGTAACTTAGTAGATTATTTTGACTAATACTAGAATTCTTTATGCACGTATGCCGGGGAATGCGATTTTGCCCAAGTCGCTGATTGCTATACCTATAGAGATCAGGTGAATTCGTTTATCCTGTATTCTTTTTTCCATGTTACTTGGTGATTTTGATCGTTAGAAATTAGTGCTTTTGTTTATCTTTTTTGGAATTAGATAGCAGGTAATATGATTATCATAGTGCAATACTTTCAATTGAGCTCTATTAATATTATATTGTGCTTTCAATTAAAACCAGAAGTTTTGAGCAAGTCTTCATTATATCCTTATCCGATGTTTCTTCGGAATTAAATAGTTGATAATATAATTATCATGGTGTAACACTTCACCTTTCATGCACTCGGTGATTTTTGCTTTTACTTTGCAATCTCCTAGCAAATCAGTGTTATCAACTTGCTCAAGAGAGGTTTTGATGATTTTTGTTTATTTACAAACTTTATTTGGCCCCAAATTTCATTTTGTCTTAGTGATTTGAAATTATTAGGATTAAGGTTCATTAACCTCCATGTAACCATATATACAAGAAGCATACGCCTCCATGTAAGTATTTTTTTGTGAAAACAGTAGAAGAAAGTGCTTCGTACAAATTTAGGGTTAGGGTATATTTCTCCACTAAATTTACCAAATCTTTTAGATTCTTAGTATTTTGATTTTGACTATTGATGAATGAGGTTGTTGTTGAACGAAATTTTCTTTTTGAAAATTTGAATTTCTACAGGAAAATTTAGAGGAAAAAGAAAGAAAAAAGTCTGAAGATGACTAATGAATAATTCGTGTGCATGTGACTAAAATCCTTTTAAGATAAAAATGAAAATGACAATAATTGATGCACATATATTATTTTTCGGATTTAGTTAAATGAAGAGATATGACTTCTTTTTTATTTTTTTAAAGTATAATGCGGTGTGTATTGTGATATTTGGGTTTGAACCAAAACAGTATTTTTGAGTTTTTTAAAGTTCCATTGAATTCCAAATTTGAAAGAATTATTGTGTTTTTCGATTTTCTGTTTGACTTACCTTTGTTGTGAATATTTTCTACTTCTGTATATATCTATTATTTAGTTGGTGCCAAGTTACATAAATTTGGATATCTGATTCATACTTACGTGGTATGCGCGCAAGTATAGAAATAAATATTTCAGTTAATGTTTTATGATTGCAACATAGAATTGTACTATATAGTTGATATTCTTCTATTCTTTTCTTTTGAAACTTTTTACTATTTTCATTGTTTTATATTACAAGGGCAAAATTACACTTTTAGCCCATAGTGGGTTGAGAAAAGTAAATAAGTTGTAATGTGGTTAATAAAATTAATTGAATTACTGTTATAATTTTTTTTTATTAAGAAATGGAATGAATTAAAGTGTACGAAAAAAAAGGAGTTTTTTTTTTTTTTTTTATAATACTGCCAAAATTTGTTTTTGAACACCAAAAAGTATTAAGTTATATGTTTGTTGAGTTTGAAATTTTCAAAACAATGGGAATAGCTTGATCTTTGCTTAAGTTCTATTTATTTGTTTACCATCTCAAAATTGATCAAAGGATTAATTTTATCAAAATATATGGAGAGTGAGATTAATGTCATAATTTGTCAACTTTTTCAGTGGAGTGTGAGTTGATTAGCAGAAGTACAGGTTGAAACTAGCTTTCTTCGAGTTTTTCTGAAGTTTCATTGAGTTCCAGGTCCGAAATGGTTATTATCTTTTTCTCTGCTTTACATGCCTTTGCTAGGGGGATATTTTCCTTTTCTTTTCTTTTTAAATTCAGGGATTTATACTACTATTATATATATTATCCATTATTTAATTGGTATCAAGTTACATACTATCCAATTCATATTTTACGTGATATACTATTCAAGTATAGAGGTAAATATCCCTGTAAATGCTTAAAATCTGGTTCACAAGTAGAAAATAGGGAAATAACACAATCAATGCACGACATACAAGTTGCATCTGCTGAAGCTAACGTAGAAGAGAAGACATCGAATTCATGAGAGAGACAGAAGGCAAGCAATGAGTTCTGGAAAGCGAAAAAATTGTCTTACAAGAAAGCATCAATAGGCCATGTTTTATTAATAGTAGAGATTTATAATTTTTATAATTTTGATATTGTTGGTAGAAATTAGTATAAAGTATACTAATTATTTCATATGTTCTCTATTTTCTTAAATTTTTCATTTTGGTTTAGATATTTCGATTCATAGGGAAAAATATCCTATTTGAATTAGTCAATAAAAATATAAGTGAATTTTGACAAAAAAAAGAATGTGTAATTTGAATAGTTGAATTATTAATTTAATAGTTTTATCTAAATATCCCATTTTAATGTGATTTAGTAGTGCTGCTTTGAAAACTAGCAACATCTACACATTCCATACATTAGCTTAATTTTCTAAATTTAAAATTATAAATAACTATCAAATTTTGTTATGAAATAATTTTGTTAGTTACCTAAGTATGAATAAATAAAATAATCATAAATAATTAATATTAAAATAAATAAGAGATGGAAAAATAATATCTTGAATCAAGAAAACTGAGATGAGATATGGGAGGACAATATTAAACAAATAAATAGGTTAGTGCAAAACAAGAAAAGGAAAAAAAAAGTGATAAAGAAAAAAATTAATTTGAAATTATCTTTTTAAATAGTGGTAATTTTATCGATATTAGAGTTATGTCGCACACTCGATGTTGTGTTAAAACATTTAATTCATGTTTTCATAAATAAATAAAATGAATATAATATTAAAATATAATCGAGAGATTAAAGAAAGTTTAAGAGAAAAAAATAACTTACAAATGACTGAGATAAAAATATATAATTTTGAAAGAGAAAATTTGAAGTGAGAGAAAGAAAAACAATAAAATTGATATACTAAAGTAATTGAGACACACTGATTAATATATTTTAATATTTATTATTATTTTTATTTGCTCACGCATCGTGTTTACGAAATAATGAGTGGCTGGAGCCTGGAGCAGTTAGCAGTTGCTTCGTGATTAAGGTGAACATTGTTCCACGTTCATTGCATTTGGTCACTCCCTCACACGCACACAAATTAAATTTCTAATGGTCGACTTCACCTCATGTTGAATATTATTAGTTTCCTGTACTATTAATTTTATTTTCGTCCAACATATATGTTGATATTTGAAATTTTTTGACTAACAAAATTTGAAATTGTAATTATTATATACAACATGTTTGATTTTGATTTAAGTAAATTTTATCGAGTTACATACTTTTATAATGAAGTAAATCGCTAATTTAATTGGACAACAAAATTAATTGGGATTCACTTCAAGAGGAATATAGCACGCGATGTGATGCTAATTGACGACCCTTTATCTTGTTTTAGTCCTTAATATATGACTCATACGTTTATTTTCGTTAATTTGATTGTTGTAGTGTATTCGATTGGGGCGATTCCGACATTTTTTATGTTGTGTCGATCTCAAATTATTTCAATATAGACGAGATTGAGACTCTTTTGAAATTGATGTCTCCACGTTGATAAGTTAACACTTTGGAGTTTGTTTGGTTTTCTTATATATAAATATTTTCGTATTTTTTGAAAAAAAACTTATCTTATCCAATCGAACTAAGTTCAAAGCAGGAAGGTTGATTTTGATCCATTAATACAGTTTGAGGTCACAACTTCAATCTTCAATTAAAATGAGAATCGACCTAAAATTATGGACTTTTTAGAATATTCTCGACTCCATCCAATAATTAAGTTAAAAGAAATATAAAATAATAAAGAATTATTCTCAAATGGAGAGTAAAAAAAAAAAAGATTCAAATATATATATATATATATTTATACTATTATATAAAAAAACCCATTTTTTATTCACAAATGGCGGTTAATGATACCACAACTTTTTTATAATGCAGAAAATAACCCTGAACTGATATGATAACTACTTTATTCAACTTTTCAAATTTATATTAAATTGATAAATTATTTTTTTCTTTCTTCTTTTTTAAACATAATGTATTAGTTTTATATATTTTACTCTTATTTATAATATATATAAAAATATAAATATAAATAATTATTTAATATATACACGCAGAAATGATGTGTTACGACGGAATTATATGTTAAAATATAGTCATTATTTCCACATTTGCGTCATAGTCGGGTTAATCTCTAGAGAAATTTAATTCGACTGGAAACTACAAGAATCCTAACGCTTTTTGTTAAAACTACATTTAAATAATGAGAATATTTTGATTTTTGATATTTTCATCCATTCAGAGTCTCAGAGCCACGTCAAAATTATATATTATATACATAATGAAGCTGATTATTTAATTACTACTCAGTGTGGGTAAAATTATTTAATTTTCAGAAAAGACAGCACAGCTGAAGTATGACTCAATATCTGACCGTAGCGACTATGTAAGCTCTTGCGTCACTACACCATGCAGATCTATACTATAATGTTCAAAAATAAATATTTAATTACCAAGTTGTCAAAATATAAAAATAAAAGAAAAAGTGAAAAACGAGCATGCCCGCTATTTTGCTAGCAAAGTCCATATATATATCTATATATATATATATATACACGGTGGCGAAGTCAGAACATCAACTTAACTATGTTAAAATTTAATTAATAATTTTGGTGAATAAAAATATTAAATTCATAAAAAGAATTAAATTACTATATAATCATTATAAATTAAATAAATACAATGATATAAATACAATTACTTCTTATAGCTATTATCCAAATGAGGGACGGGTTAAAATTTATAAGTAAAAAATTTTGCGATCTCTTAATAATAAATTTATCTATTATTTAAAAATAAAAACTTACATCTACATAATCATAAATTTCAAAAAAAAAAAAATCATAATCAACTTTTATATCTAAGCTTGTTTATTTGTCTTGAGAGGCTTGAATAAAAAGTTACCAAATAAAATAATAAACAACTAATTTAAAAATTTGAATAATGAACATTAAAAAATCAACATAAACAATAAAATTCTTCCGATCAGTTTGTACATTCTTTTGGGCTCTAAAAAAATAATTAATCTAAAGAAACTAAAATTAATTTTATCTAATAAATTAAACAGAATTACAAAACTATCAAAAGAAACAAATTGATCGAAAATCAAAATATATAAATTGAAAAACAATAATAGATAACATAAAAGCAAGAGGAATTTTGGAAAATATTTATAACATGATATTAAAAAAAATCATAAGATAGCAATCTTTTCTTCTTGGTTAAGTGAAAATCGTATGGTTCTAACTAATTAAGAGAAACTAAAAATGGGGATGTCAAAAAAAATTATTTTGAAACAAGTTAATTTGAATTTTTATTATTAATTTTTTTAATAGATAAGACAAGTTTAAACCTAAAACTTGATAGGCTAATAGATCTACACCGGAACCAAGCCCTGTCGGCCGCTAGAGCTCGACGGGGCCTGACTCCGCTATATGTATATATGGTCAAAACCCAAACATCCAACCATTTATTATTAAAGTAAATAACAGTGAATTTCTTTAAAATTTATTTAATTTAATATTATTTTGACAAATAACTCATTTACAATGGATCACTATGGAGTATTTGATAAATGAATATTAATTTAAAAATTATTTTTAATTTTTAAATAATAAAAATATTTATAATTATGATAAATTTTAGGAGAATTCGTTGTAAATTTACCCATAAGATTATCTTCTTAAAATTAAACCAAAAAGAAAAAAAAGGAAGGATAAGTTGTGGACTTGTCGTTCCTTCTAGAGGGAGCGTCAAACAGCAAGGGACATTTACGTCATTTCATTGCAAATTCCAAAAGTTTTAGGTGTGAAAGCAATGAGAGGAGGAAAATAATACAACAGCCAGTAGGAAGTGGGGAGGAAGGAACATCAACTCACGTCTTCTCTGGCTCTCTTAGTCAACCAAACTCAAAACTCTATAATGCCCCCGTCTTTGCTTCTGAATTACCAGTGCAGGTAGACTATTTTATGTTTTCATTTTTTAATTTTTTGAAACAGTAAGAAAAATAAAAATATATTTATTTATTTGTATTCTCATTATAAATATATTGATTTGAAGTAATAAAATAATATTAGATAAAATTTTATTAATTAATTTAAACATATTCTTATTTTACATAAAAAATTATATAAAATTGAAAATTCATATTTTCTCTGAAAAAAGGTTTTACAATAACAATTTATTAAATTTTAAAGCTAATTTGAATTTTAAGGGATATGTATTTGAAAGATGAATTTTGAGTAAGGATTTCGAATAATTTGACATTTAAAAATCCACCTATAATTAATAAAATATAATTTGAAAATAGAGTTGAAGTTTCGTTATTAAACTTTAATTTCATTAAAAGAATTAAAAATGGGATCATTAATTAAAAACATTAGAAAAGATGTTTAAATTTAGGTAAAATCATGAAAATACTTTTTTTGACTTAACCAAAAAAAAATGGCTTTTTTGTAATAACACACGAAAGCAAGGGCATGCTTCTTACAACTGGCCCACTCTCTTTTATTAAACCCCTACTCTCTCCCAACTGTCTGAAAATTTCCCCTTCCCGAATTCCCTGCCGGCCGTCCTGCGCCATTTTCCCCCTCCATTCTCTGGGGAAGCTCCGCCCTATCGCCGCCGCGAGGGTTCTGCTTTTCCTCACTTCTTACTCCCAACCGCCCTGAACCTCCACCATACCCACTGATCTGACACAACTTTTCAATTCCCCCTTTAGTCTTCCGATTCATCACTGGTCTTCTCAATTACGATGGCCTTATTTGCTTTCTAGAGCTCTTGCTCATCTCACAGCTCACCACAAACCCCGAAATTTTCATTTACTTCTTGATCAGCCTCTTACAATTTGCCGTTATGGCGATTCGATTCACCGTCACCTACTCGGCCACCGTGGCCTCAAACCTTGCCGCCTCCTCCGCCGCATCCGGGAAATGCGCTGCCTCGCGATTCTTTCACGAGTGCGCCACGAGATCACGAATTTTCCACCACCCGCCAACGCAGAAACCTGACTCCAGTTACTCCGATTTCCGCCGCCCCGTAGCGGGCCCTGATCGCGTCGACCGGAAGCCGTCGATACATTCGATTCTGGCCGATGAAATTACCGGCGGAAGTAACCAATCTCCGGTAGTTTTGGGATTAATTTCTTTGATGAAGCCGTCAATGGGGGCTTCTTCCAACGTGTGCGCTTTGGGAATTTCACCCCTGAAGGTGTCTCCGATCGTTTCCTTGTTGTCCGGTTCTAAGTGGCTACCTTGTAACGAGCCCACGATCACGGAGGTGGATAGAGGAGGGACAGTTGCTAGTAGCAGATGCGACAGTATGAGCAAAGGAACACGCAAGAGTGGTAATGGTACCGGTAGTGAAAGTAAGTGTTCGGAAGCATTGGCGATGGCTAAGAGTGGTGGTGCGACGAGCAGCGTGAAGGTTTTGCCACAGAGCACTGCTGGTGGTAGTAGTAGTAATAGTTGGCTTTTGAAATTGATGAACCGTTGCTTCAGCTCTGAGGATGTGAAGGCGGCTTTCACCGCTTTCAGTGTTAGCATTATGTTCAAATCTACTTTGGCTGAGCCGAGGTCGATTCCTTCCACGTCTATGTACCCTACACTTGACGTTGGCGATAGAATTCTAGCTGAGAAGGTATGTATCTATTAAGCTGAGATTTTAGTTGTATTGATGTATCATTATTAGGATTTATAGGGTTTGATTTGGATATTAGAATCAATTCTTGAATTTGAATGTTGGTGGTGAGGCTTGTTGATGGATATATAATCCATCTCATTGATACGCCGGAAACTAAAGGTGGACAATCATTTAACTGAAGTATTGAATACAGTTTCTCTTGTATTGCCAGAGTTTTGGATGTTGATCAGAGTAACGCAGTAGTTTGATCAAGATGCTTGTGCCCGGAAAAGTAAATCAATTTTGGGGTGCATTATTGTGAGATTTTTAAATATCAATTCACATCTTCTCCTTGTATGAAGACCTACTCAGCTTTTTCACACATTCTGAACCTATATTTGAGTTTATTGTGATGCTTTCAATATATTGCAATTGAGAAAGCCTTTAGATGTTGTGGCAGATATAATCCTATAATGTTATTTCAGTTATCATTTCTAATAATGAGAGAACAAAATCATGACATAACTTCTAGTTTTAAGATAAGCGTAGCTTATTCCCTCGGAATGGATTCACTCATCTTGTTATGTCCAATTTCTCTTAAAAAATGTGTGCTGATGGATGGTCCAGATGTAAAAATATTTTTGTTTAATATTTGAACTAGTTTTCTTTGAAATTCAGATGATGAAATGCCATCAATAGTGTGTAATTTACATGCTAGATCTTTTGGGTGGTTTCTCCAGGTTTCTTATATTTTCAGGAAGCCTGAAGTCTCGGACATTGTCATTTTCAAGGCTCCTTCAATTCTTCAGGTATCTTTGGATTTGTTCAGAGCATCATTGGCAGAATATTCACTCTGATGTTTTACACCATATCATGGAGTTAAAATGTAAAAGTTGGTTTGTCACTGGCTTTGCAGGAAGTTGGATTTAGTCCATCTGATGTGTTTATCAAACGAGTTGTAGCTACAGCTGGTGACTACGTTGAGGTAAGAACATTTAAGTGGTTATTGCAAATCTTCCATCACATTGTCTAACTTTATCCCTTGCGCAGGTTCGTGATGGAAAATTGATGGTCAATGGTATAGCTCAAGATGAGGATTTCATTTTGGAGCCACTTGAATATGAAATGGATCCTGTGGTAATGCTTTGTGCCTGTTCTCCAGTTTAGGATTTCATCGTGCATTGATCATCATATATAATTGGCAGAAATCTTACTCATTATTTCTCTTCTTTTACAGCTTGTACCGGAAGGCTATGTGTTCGTGTTGGGGGACAACAGAAATAACAGTTTTGACTCTCATAACTGGTAATCAATATGCTGCTTATGATTTATCATTGCCAACATTTTATCAATTCTTCATGTTGGTCAGGAGGAACTAATTTGTCTCTCTGCTTCTTAATGCCTGATCTAACTCCTGCATGACAAATCTTGTATGATAAAATTAATAGAATGAAGAATCGTGTGAAATAAGTGGAAATGTTTATAACTATGCTTGCATTTCATTAACAAAGTATACTGGAACTCCGTAGATTCTGAGTCAGAATTGTCGCATTTTACAGGGGTCCGCTGCCTATCGAGAATATCATCGGGAGATCAGTCTTCCGGTATTGGCCTCCTTCAAAAGTATCTGACACTCTGTACAGCACATCCCAGCAGAGGACTGCTGTTGTATTTTCATGAAGCTACGCCTCCTGGATTCTGCAGAAATGGTTTCACATCAATTCTTTAATCCATTTGATATCTTTTGACAAATCTCTTTGCTGCCCTTCTCAGCTTATGGGCACCTGTGATTGATCACTAGTTTCCTTTTACCCTGATGTACTCAAAAGTGTTAATTACGACCGATCATGGGATCCTTCACCATCCCGTGTCCACTGCCAGTAGCCAAAATTTGGCTCGTTTTCCATTCTTCGTATCATCATTCAACTTTCATTCAGCGAGATTTATGAATCAAAAGGATCCAATCTGTTGATCCACCATGACCTCCTCTGGCTTGTGCTTTTCTGTTACTCTCCAAGCCACATACTCAGACGCACGTGTCGTGCCAATGGGTATCCAAATGTTCACAAAGATGGAGGTTTCAACTGTTGCAAGCTGCTTCATGCAGCGGAAATTGGGCGCAGGCGCGACCGGTTTCGATCATAGGAGGCGGATGCTCCCGGGAGGAACCACGGAGAGTAGTCCGGTGAAACTGGTCTCGTGCAGCAGCTGATTTTTATGCCTGAATTGCTTTTGTAAAAGGTGTACATCAGTACAAGACCTGTAATGTATGTGTTATTCTGGAAAAAAGAATGACGATGCGCTTTTATTCCATTATTTAGAGCAAATACTACTCAGAAAATCCAAATATTATTAACATCTTAATCTTATAAAGTCATTTATTTCTTTTTTTTTTTTATAATAAAAGTCATTTAAGTACTTTATAAGTAAGAAAAAATCGTATTTTTGGTCACATAGAATTAAGGAGGTGTTGCAATTTTTGCTGCATTTTATGGGATTAATATTTCTTGTCCTATAGGATTACATATTGCAAATGTGATTTCAAAATTTAACAAATTTGATCCTATTAAATTAATGCATGAGATCACATCCGCAACGTTTTTTAATTTTGTATGACAAAAGAATATTAACCTGTAAAGGACTAGACCAAAAGAGCAATCCCCTATTCTATATGATTAAAAACACAATTTGGTCTTATATGCGTATATGAATTACTATTATAAATACAATGATTAATAAACTAATTAACACGAATGTGAATTACTATAACTTTGAGTTAGATTAATTCAGGTCAATATTTGCCAATTGATTTTTAAATAGAGATAAATATATTTTGACGCAATATTGAAAAACAGCCAAGTTACCTAACTAAGCTTTTTTGCTCCTTCTGGTACACGAATGCCAAATCACCGCCTCTGAAGCCCATTACTGTCAATTCCACTGAAATCGCCGACCACCCGCCACGCCCACCCCCACCCCACCGCCGCCGGGGAAATTATTGGACTACTGTTCACTCATTTATTGTTGATCCATCATCATTTTAGATATTGTGTATTAACATTGCGATGCTCGGCCGAAATTTTACGCCATTTTTGCTGGTGATTGTCCAATTCGTTTCGTTGATACGCTCATCAATCGTCCCACCGCCACCCGCCTTCAACCTCTCCCACTATCTCTATCCCAAAGTCACCACCTCCGTTGAATCGGGCATTCCTTCTCAACCGCCGAGTTTTTTGCAGGTTAGTTTGAAATCTTGAGAATCAAAATGTTCATTAATTATTCCTTTCTGCTTACGATTACTTGCTTTGCTCTTTCCCGAGTTTATGTTGCTTTTCGAATGAGAAGAGCTTCAAACGGTGGTGATAGGCGCGAGTTTCTGATCAGGATTTTTTTTTTTTGCTGTTCTTTTTCGGCTCTTGATGTTAAAGAAATAAGTTGATCGGTTACTGTGCACCGGCTGAGTAAGTTGAGAGCAAACGACAAACTAGTTGCTTTTCAACTAAGGCTAGGAGTATGATTGAAGTTTATCCAATGACTGTTATCTGTATCTTTCTTTGATTATTTTGCGGATTTAATTTAGGGTGTGGTGGATGCGATCGCCAATAAGGAGAAATGGGTATTGGAAGACATTCGGGTTTCAGAGTTGGATGTAAAGAAAGCTAATTACAGGTCAGTGCAAAGATATGAGGTTCAAGTTCGTGTTGGGAAGGCTCAAATTGTTCTTAAGATGTATGAGGAAGTATCAGAATGGAAGAAAATGGGGGCACTAAGGAAAAATGGGACATCAAATTTTGAAGCTTTGGCTAGGAAAATTGGTTCTGAGGCTGTAATTGATAGTTTTAAAATTGAAGGCCCTTTTGAATTGCGGGTTGCTGGAAATGATGATCAGCTTTCGCTGATGTTGCCGGTATGCTTTTCTTCTCTATTGATTGTTTTATGATCTTTTTTGATCTTTTTATATGCTAATTTCGGGAGCTTTTACTTTTTCATGTAGATTAGTTGACTTGTGTGTTCAAGTGCAGTGTGGTCTTAGGTAAGACGAAAAAAAGTGTTTGGAGGAATATAATCTGGTTTATTACAATTGAGGATATACTAGAAACAGGGAACAAAACATGGATGTGAAACACTTGGGCTAGAAAAATATATTTAATATATGTCAAAGTTTTTGAGATATTGGGGACAATTTTTTATTACCAGATACAGGGGATGGAAAGAAAACCTTTATAACTTAAAAAGAACTATCTCTTTGGTTTTGTGTATGTTCAATATATGTAATATAATGGTGGTACTTGGCTGAGAGCGACTTTTCTTGGCTGAATGTGTCAGTTAAACACTTCGTACTCTGGTTTGAGGCGGATATCTGTCGGTGAAGGGATCACTGTAGAAGTGAAAGGTGCTGAAGAAATTTCCATATTTCATCCTTCTGATTATCATCAACTTCCATATGGTGCTTTCACTAAGATGAAGGGGAATGAGGTTGGATCTATTTGGCCTGCCTTATGCACAGCACTACTGCCTGTACGTATTCTGGGGTCCGCATCGGTGGTTGCTTACAGAGATCGAAGACCTGCTGCACTTATTGTGGCTGTTTTTTCCTCCAGAGATGCAATTAAATTATTGCCTGATAAGTGCTATGTCGGGTCACATTATGTGAAACCGAGGCATCTCCTTAGTCCTTTAAGCACTAGAATAGGCTTGCTGAATAGAATATTGAGGGGGTTCCTAAATGAGAGTGGCAACACAAATGCTGCTTTGGGATCTCTGAAGGCAAGAGAAAGAGGTTCAATCATAGTTCGCTTTCAGTTGGAAATGGAAAGAGACATCAGAAGCAATGATACTTACTGGAGCACGTTAGCTGAGTGGAGAACAAGGCCTACTATTGAACGTGTGTGGTTTGAAGTAGTGGCAAGAATTGAAGGTCAGGTTCTGAAGCCTCTAGTCATCAAGAAAGTTAGACCATTAATTGGAACAGATTCATTTGCTTGGAGTAGTTTAGTATCAAATCTTTCCTTCACAAAGTTTCCTCCTGCCCTTCTCCCTCCTAAGGCACTGACACTGGGTGTGAAATGGTAGGAGAATTTCCTCGACTTCTTTAAATAGCTCAACATTAATCATTTGCAGTCTAGCAATTTTTCTTCCTCTGTAGAACAATTTGCGCATGTAGGCGTAATGATCTGCTCAACAGATCGTTACTTGGATTTGTAAATTAACAGTGAAGTAATGTAAAGGTTTCTCATTCCCATCGGTAGATATAACCTTTTTTCCTTACCTGCAGTTGTTAACATACATGTAAAAGAAGTGGTTCTATTTTACAATTCTTTCCTCAACATAATCCGTGCAACCACTATCTACTTGCACTACTTGCTTCACTTGTATCTTCTTGTACTTAAACCAAGATGCACATAGTAAATAGAAGCCAAAATTCACCATACTTAGGCTTGCAAGTAACCAATAGAAGTACTCCAGCTTGTCCCTGTTCAAATTGTTACTAGCCAGCCATCCTCCACTCACCTTGTTCACCACATTCACTGCCACCGTGCTGGTGTAGTAGCCAAATGCAAGCGAGCACCAGCAGATGGAGATGCAGAGAGACTTCATGCCTGATGAGCTCTCAGAATAGAAGAAATCCAACAGCCCGACCAATGTAAATATATCAGCTACTCCAAATATAGCATATTGGATGCCTATCCAGAATACACTTATTGGCAGTGGTCCTGGTGAGTCCACCATATCGTGCTTTATAGCTACATTTTTTCTGTGTTTTTCGATGATTCCACTCACTGCCATGGAAATGGCTGAAAGAACGAGTCCCACTCCAATCCGTTGGAGCTGTGTGATTCCAGTTGGGATTCTAGTGAACTTTCGTGCCAAGGGGACGAAAATCTGGTCATACATGGGGATTAGTATGAACATGAATAGCATCGGGATCACTGGAATGGAGGATGCTGGCATCTCGAAGTTTCCTATCTTTCTGTTTGTTGTTGTGCTTTGCTGGATGGAAAATGTCTGGAGCTGAGCCATACAGGTGTTCATGAAAACAGTGCTAAGTATTATTGGGAGCATTCGGATTATGATTTTTGTTTCTTCAACTTGTGTGACGGTACACATCTTCCAGGATCCACAACTAGTTGATGATGTTGTGTCTTCTGATCGTCTTGTGATTGCTGCGTGATCTAAAAACCTGCAAAGATTTTCTCTGGCCTTGAATTTGGGCTGTAAGTTAATTTTATATCTGAATAGAATTTCCACAGATTCCAAATTTTTGTGTTCGAATTTGGTTATTAGACGCAAGACAACGTACCTGAATTGGTCAGTCCATTCAAGAATCTCATTTTTTTCCAGCTTCTTTTGTCATGAACTTGATGCAAACTCTTCTGCCTTATCTGGCAGCGGTACATTCCTGTTTCTAATGGCTGCTACAAGTACCTGTTACAACAGGGTAATCAGATTTCCTGCTTGAAAAAGTTTTTCTATCTCCAAAGATTATGTTGTGTGACTTTGTACCTGTAGAATTCGAGTCACAGGGCTTCCTGTGGGGGCATTATTCCGATAAACTGAATGCCCCATACTCAGAAACAGAAGAGCTATTGCTATAGCTATAGAACACATACCAAATGCCCAATCCCATCCCTGGGTGGTATTTATCCAGACTATAAACGTTACACCGAGTATTGCTCCAATGTTGACGAAAAACATGTACCAGTTGAAGTAGCTCGACAGAGAAGCAGCCTCCTCGGGGTCCCTCTCGTCAAATTGATCAGCACCAAGAGCAGGCAGAGCTGCCTTTGCCCCACCACTTCCAAGTGCAACGAGGTAAAGACTCATGAATAACATTGCTTCTTGACTGCTAGTAGCAGACTGACATTGATTCATTTTGCTCGGGGCTGCATCTTTGCAAGGAAACGGTCGTAGCTGTTTCAAATGTGCTTGTACTGCTAGAAGAGCGTACCCCTGAAGATACATGCTTTTGCTTAATCAGGCATTTACCCAGTAAGGTACAATTATTTGCTTTATCTATTAGTTGCTGTTAATATGTTATCTGATGATCATGCTATAATTTTTGAAGCCTTGAATCTTATCATTGGGGTTCCTATATGGTCCTATTAACCAAGGTTTTTTTCTGTGTAATTGTATTTCAGAAAGGTTTTTCCATTCATCTGCTACGTGCTATTGTGTGTATAATAACAGAACTGATGCTCATCTTTGGTCCGTGAGCTATTACCATGTACCAAGTCATGATTTGGGATTTGCGTAGATGGTTTTAATACACAGGGGCATGCACTGTAATGATAATTAGCAGAACTAATTCATCGCGATGTGCTCTGTAAAATCTAGTACTTTAATTAAGTCGATCACAAGTTATAAACAGTTTCCCAAGTCCTAACAGCACAAAAATCCTGCTAACCTTCATTTGGACAATACTTTGACAATATACTAAGTTGAAGATAACAAGAATATAGAAGAAGAAAGATCCATGATTAAGATCTAAAAACAGCATAATCACATACCATCACTTGTAAGCCTCCAAAGACAACACAAGTCTTGAACCTTGACAGATAAGTGTCTGAGATAAATCCCCCAAACAGTGATAGCAGAAAAGCCGTCCCCATGTAGTTTGTGAGCGCAGTTGCTGATTTTGTCAAGCTGAAGTTCATGTACCCATGAAAGTAAGAGAATAAACTAACTGCATTTGAAGCAAAAGACAGAGTCTCCACGGCTGCCATAACTGCATCATCAAGATAACCAAACCTCAGAAGCCAAACAAACACTATATTGTTCACTTTTGAAAAGAATAATAGATAACTATAGTTTAACGGTTACCAAACACGAATGTTGTAGCTCTACGTCCCCCTTTCTTTGCTTGCTGTTTAGGCTGAATACTGAGGTTTCTGAAAAGTCCCTGAACATGAATTGCATAGACAAGATTAAGTTCAAGAAGCTAAGATGGGAATTTTAGAAAATTTTGTACAACCAGGAGTGAAAGAGTGTTGGATTCTAGGAACAAGAATGGAAGTTGAGCATCTGGCATGACTTCTTTCATGCACATGCATTTTCGATGCTAAGTTAACTTGCTTACCATTTTAGTGCTTGCTTTGTGCTGTAATGATCAACTCTATTCTTTCGATTGAGGTCAATGGCACTTTGAAGATGCTAGCCTAATTTGAATTGAGCTTATATATAGATCAATTCTCTGAAGCATGAAATGCAACCAATGGAAACGAGGTACTTAGGCATCTATCTCTACGAATGAAAAATAAATAGAGTCCTAGTTAAGAGAGTGCTGGGGAGGGGGGGACCTCTTATTTGTGTCATAGGGTTGTAGCATTTCTCGGCCCCTCATACTGTATATGATTTCGTTCAATTCTTTGACATGTAACATTATCATTTTGCATATCAAACAGCTGAGCTCAGACTCCACACAGCCTCATCCATGAATTACTCTTGCATTGTGGCTTGCATTTGATAAATGTTGAAAACAATAAACAGTCAAAACACCCAATACACATGTTCAAAGAATACACAACGTTTCATATAACCGAGGAGTCATCACTAGGCCCCGATAACTGCATATGTGACTTCATTCCGTTCCAGATATAAGGTAAGTGCAATTAACTCTTTGTTTTGTAAGAATAGGCCCATAATGTTTTCCAGTCCAAGAAGCAGCTAGAAATTCATACTAGGAAGCTTCAAGTTATTTCATAAGATGCTTACTCTCTATGCTGTACCCAGGAAAGGTTTTACAGTTCTACTGAAAGATTTATGTCGTTTTTCTACTTGATTAATGATCCCTGAGAACTGCTTTTACAGCATATATTTTTCTCCTGATGCTGCATATTCATAGGGGCAAATAAAGGGGAAGCATAGCCTGAATCCTTTATTTTGTCAGCTTCTCTCCTTTTTTTTCCACTAACCATGAGATTATAATCCTAAAGGAAATGAAGTTGGATCTGAGTAAGCATGAACAAACTTTGACTATTGATTACTATTTGCGTCAATTACATTAACACCATATGAGGTTAGGTTCAAATAAACAAATACTCTATTCTTTTTCAAAATTAAAAATACCACCTTTGAGGTTTTAGTTGTAATTACAATTGCATCTCCTGTTTAGAGATAAAAATTTACACAAACACACCTAAGTAATATTACACTAAGGGTGTACCTGTAAAGATAGGGGGTGTTTGTGTATTTTGATATAAACTCAACAGGTAATTTATTTTCTCTTTCAATTGAGATTTTATGAGTTGAAATAGCTTTTCTAAAGTCGGGTTTGTCGATGATGTATTCTATCAAGTTAAGAATGATCTTCAACTTTCAACCGTTGGATGGTTACTAATTACTTGCGATTTTACGTGCAAGTGATCTTAAAAGGATCACAATATGTAAGCCATGATAATAAATAAAATAATCCAAAAAACACAACCCAGAAAATCAGCACTACTCGACATGGTATTATTGTAATTAGTTAGACTAATTTGATCATGGTATCCAATTTTTGGTCACCGGGTCTTTAAGAAGACCTCAATACGACCGAAAGTGATAGTCGTTGTTCGGATTAAAGCTTCCAACATTAGTGATAAGCACAAAATTGTCACAAAAACGTTAATAAACTCAAATTACGACAAGTAGAGTTTTGTCACTTGTCAATGTGCGCCACTGCTATTTTACGCGTTACGGGCAATAATTAGGGTCCACTAAGCAATTATCGGACGCCCAATGGAATTTGCTCTATGTGCATGCATCATTCAAATTGCATTCTTAACGTATCAAGCAACATTTTTTTCATATGAACTGCCGGCAATGCATCATCCACTTGGGTCGTCGAGTAATTCGAACTTTTTTATGTTTGATTTAGGGTTTAATGTAATTTACCTTCTTGTGATATTGCAAATGAATAAATTATTTCATATAAACAAAAATAGTAATTTACCTTCCTGTGTTCTTTAGGTAAATTGATTCATTTTAAAAACACAGGGAAGTAAATTGCTATTTTATTTTTTATAGAGAGGCAATTTGCTCATTTACAATATCACAGGGGGTTGCTTGCATTGCTCCCGTTTGATTTATACCATCAATTTTTTTTATTTTTTGTTTTTGATCTGGTAACAAACATGCATTCAAAAAACAGTGTTTACCAAGGGTGGGCACCCGTGGTCACAAAATACATTATTCGGGAGCAGTGCCGGGGGAATAGGGCCAGTCCAGTTTGCACCCTATGCTCATTTGGCAACCCCGTATGTAAACGTATTACATAAGCATGGGATTTTCCTAAACATCCAGTTCTTTCTATGTTCCCAGAAGCTCCTGATAACTGTTACATCAAACATTGCAGCAACGATCGATTTCTTATTCTTCACCTTTGATCCACTTTATTGCAACCGCTGAGGCGGACTTGAATATGGCGAGTTCAACATTGCGTTCATCCATTTTCTCAGTTGCAATTCTGATGGCTCGAAGCTCGGCAATTGTGGCATCATAGGCGGAAACATTGTGGGCTTCCAGGACAGTCACACCTCCATTATGTTCACGGGCGACAAGTGCAGCAAAGCAAAGATTTTCTTTACAAGCAACATCAGTGTTCATTTTAGTCCAACCTTCAGGAGGCGGGTGCTATTGACAGTTGGTTTGTGGCGCCGTCTTTTTCATCTCCAGTGCATTGTGAGTGCTCAGCAGCTTCCGTTGCAATGGTTTCAACAATTTTAGGTGGTGATGCAATCCTTTTTTCATGCATAATCTTGTTCCTTGTTCTCCAGACGACCTCGAGAGTGATAGCCGAAGTTGTGATGAATTCTCGTTGGGTCTCCCAATCTTGGAACGTGTCACACTTCTTGTCCGAAATATGTAGAAACTATTCTCTAATTGACAAGTGTGACCATCGAAATAGTTTCACTTGCCATTAGAGAGCATCCACAACTGCTCCGCAAAGGGGAAATGCATGAATAAGTGTGAAGCGTCCTCAACTTGAAAATCACAGAATGGACAATTAGTATCTTGGATTTGAAAATTTTGGAGAAGTAGTTGGGAGCACATCAAGCAGTACTCTCCAAATGAAGAGTTTTGATTTGTTGTGGAGGTCAAGGTTCCAAACTCGTTTCCCAATTAGGCCATCCTCGAGATCATGGTCGTGTCACTCTCTTTGATAGTGAAATAGGCTATTTTAGTTGAGATTTTCCTGACTTGAAGAGTGCCCAAAATAGTAGTGGGGGTTCCATTAAGCTTCAAATTTGAATTTTTCGGATTTCCTAAACAGTATCTGGCAAGAACATCTGAGCAAGGAGGTCCACTTTCCATTGACAACATTGTTGATCGATCAAGTTTTGCCACCTTGGTTAGCCAGTTCGGGTTCGGTCTCGAGGTTACTGTCATTTGTTGGACGAATCCTTGGATAGATGGAATCCAAGGATCAGTCCAAATTTGGAGTGATGATTGCACTGAGATGGAGAAGTATGCACCTTGTTTGATGATCTTCATTGACTTGATAACATCTTGCCAAATCCACGATGCACCATGGGCCATGTAGATTAGAAAACAAGTTTGAGTTATTTTTCAGGTATTTGGAAACAAGAATAGAGCACCACATTTTATCAGTTTTTAGAGCAATATTCCATGCAATCTTAGCAACAAGAGCTTTATTGAAATTAGCAAATTTTCTGAAGCTAAGCCGCCGACATTTTTTGGTTGGCATGAGGATCTCCACGACTTTAGTGTCAGGGCTCTATTGTTTCCTTCTGTCCACTTTGTTTACCACCAGAATCTCATAGTAATTGCATCTAGTTTATTACAAATCTTCTTTGGGATCAGTCGACATTAGGTACAACGGCAATGATTGGGCAACTGATCTAATGAACACCATTTTCTC
The DNA here is from genome assembly GCA_034509735.1 of Sesamum alatum. Lineage (NCBI taxonomy): Eukaryota > Viridiplantae > Streptophyta > Magnoliopsida > Lamiales > Pedaliaceae > Sesamum > Sesamum alatum. The sequence continues at coordinate 8,961,454 of JACGWO010000002.1, read as the reverse complement.
TGCTTTGGACAAGTTCTTTGCTTTCCACAGTGAGAGTTTGATCGTCATTTTCTCCACCAGTTCTCCAAACACTTGGCTTCTTGAGGAGGGTTTGCAGAATGGAAATCCAAGATGCTTGGCTTGGTGGTTACATTCAGTCATTCAAGGATGCCAAGAATGATTCTTCTACTTCTGTTAGGAACGTTTCAGCTGAAATGAACAAATGATTTTTAGGTGTTGATTTTATGGCTGGACCAATTCTCGAATTTGGCCAAACATTCTCGAACGGCATTAGCATCCCTCTCATCTGCCCTGCAAAAAGTTGTGAGATCATCAGATAGAACAAGTGTGAGATAGTAGGAGCATTTCTGGACACTTTTATTCCTTTAATGTTTCCATTACATTCCTCGTTCAAAAAGAGTCAGGAAAGTACTTCAGCCAGGATAATAAAAAGATAGGGAGAGAGAGGGTCGTCGTGTCTAATTCCTCTTGTTGGCTTAAAAAACCTGAAGGGGATGCAGTTGATGAGGACTAAGAAGCTCTGAGAGGATATACATTGAGAAATCCATGCAACCATTTCATTACAAAATCCAAGGTGTTCGAGGAGTTTAATCAGTGCCTGCCATTCAACACAATCATAGGCTTTAGTGAGATCAATTTTAATTGCCATGAAACCTTTCTTACATTTCTTTTGGTGCAAGTAATGTATGAGCTCATGTGATATGATTGAGTTCTCATTGATGGTTCTTCATGGGACAAAGGCCTTTGAAATGGTGAGATGATTTGATTGAGAACTGGTTTATTTCTATCTGCCAAGAGTTTGGAGATAATTTTGTAAGTTGTGTTACATAGGCTGATGGGTCGGAATTGGTCCACAGTGGCAGCCTTTAGGCTCTTAGGAATGAGTGTGATATGTGTGGTTCATGATAGGAAGGATTTAGCGAGTATTGGAGAAATAGAGTGTGGCTTTGGTGACTTGTTCTCCCATAATGTGCCAATATTTTTTGTAGAAAAAAGGTGCGAATCCATCAGGACCTAGGCTTTTGAGGGATGCCATCCCGAACACAACATCTTTAATCTCCTTTGGTGAGGGGATTCTCCGAAATTCCTAGTTTTCACATTCTGAAACTAGACACGACATCAAATCTTGGAGAAAAACAGTGGTGGTAGTGTGGCGTTGAGTGATTTCTGAAGAGAAAAGTGAGCAAAATAATGGGTGAATCCGTTACCAAATTGTTCCCACTCCGTGATTGATTCGCCTTGTCTAGTTTGGATTGAATAGATGAAGTTGGATTTGGATTGTAGGATGGCAGTGAGGTGGAAGAATCTCGTGTTGGCAACACCGACCTCCTACTATTTTTGTTTGGCCTTTTGTCTCTATTTTGTTTTCAATCGTTTGAATTGCTCATCCATCTCGCATTGGAGGTTCAACTCAATTTTCAGATTTTTCATGCTTTGATTCATTCGTTGCGCCTATTCTATTTTCTCCTTTAGCACCGTGAGTCTGTCCTGGCACCATCCACACGTACTCTTATTCCATTGTCTCAGGTTTCCTCTTAGAGTTCTAAGGAGATTATGGAGTTGAGCACATGGATCACCTGCAAAAGATTGTAAGCAAGTGTCAGCAACAACCGTTTCACAAGAGAAACCACGACACCACATCTCCTCAAAAAAGAATGGTCTCGGTCGATTTGCGGTGTTTGGGTGTGTATCAAGTAGTAATAGACAATGGTCCGACTAAATAGCAGGTAGGTGGAATATAATGGATTTGGGATAGAGCAAGCACCACTCTGCATTGCCAACACCCCTATCAATTCTAGATTGGATGTTAGCACTACCGGGCCGTTTATTATTCTAAGTGAACTTATTCCCCGAAAATCCAAGGTCAAGCAGACTACATGCATCAAGCACATCTCCCAGACTATTCCTAGAAGTGGAAGCAAAGGGTCTTCTTTCCTTTTTTCCTCTTGAGACAAAATAGCGTTAAAATCACCCATGACCAGCCATGGTCCATCAAAATGGGATGAGAGATCATTTAAAGACTGCCAAAAAATAGGTTTCAAAATAGATATAGCTGGACAATGAATTCCTGTAAATTGCCAAGGCCTTGGATCAACATTAAGGAAAATAAGTGTAGAAATTGGCCAAGAATTCGTAGCAACAACATTAACATTCAAACAAGGATACCATGCGTGGCAGATGCCTCCAGCTTTGTTTACAGCAGGTACAAATTCAAAAGCAGACAGATTACAATTTTGCAAAAGGGAAGAGATCTTATCAATTTGAGCTTTTTAATTTCACAAAAGAACAGGATGTTGGGCTTGTGTGTTTTTAAAAGGTCGTAGCGTTCTCCTTGCCACCGGCCGGGCCAATTCACTGCAATTCCAAGATAGAATCTTCATTGTATCACTCATGTAGCCCCTCGACAAGAAAACTGGATATCATGGTTTCATTCATCAATTCAGTCTGGGTGCAGCCTGGGTTCTTTTTCATCTTGTTGCTTTGAGTGCCTCTTTTTGGGGCTTTGCCTTTGTTTCTCGCCATCTCTTGCATTTTGATAATTTTCCTTTCCTTTTGGACAGTGGTCTTCTCTTTGACAAGTTTGCTCTCGACCATAACAGGAATTGAGGTGGTGGGGTGTTTTCAGTTATGATTTTTGGAAGGAGGGGGTTGTATGTTTGGTTCATTTGAGGCTGGTCCGTTCAGAAAAATTTGTAAGTGATGGCCTTTTTGCATATTTTATTTTGGTTTGTAGTGGGTTGTTTGGTGTGACAGGTATTTTTGGTGGGTATATTTCTTTTTCGGTTGAAATTGTATTTCCCTAGGAGCCCAAACGTGGTTTGGTTAATTGGGGGTTGCGTTGGACGATGGTTGAGGTTGGGCTATGGGCTGGCAAGTCATTGTGAGGTAAGTCAGTTAGTAGGGAACGGGGCCAACGGTATTGGGCCACAAGATTGGGTTGAGCTTCTGTGGGTGGGTCGGCTTCATCCTGAGGCCAACTACTTGGGCTGAAAAGGGTGAGTGGGCGGGAGGGCTGCAAATATTTTTCTACTTCTTTGAATTGATTTAGATTTGGTGGCAGCATCTTTTTAGGTTCATTTATTTCCCTCATAACCCATTTTGGGCAAAGATTTCCATTCTGAATATATGAAGGTAGATCAACAGTGGGGATGGTGGGATTTTTTTTCGGAAGCATGTCCGACTGGTCAAGGTGGGTAATCAAGGGGACTCGACTCATTTTTTCTCTACTCGTGTTTGACGAAGGGGAGAATGGCGCTGGTTCATTGCCAGAGACTTTTGATTTTAAATGGAGATGAAGGGGTTTTAGATAAGCTAGTTTTCCACTTTAAGCCTCGGGCCAAATCGGTAAAGGGGGGAATTGCCTACAGGTGGGGGTTGGTTTTCCATGTTTGTGGGTAGGTCAGGGCATGAGGATTGTTTATGGCCGATAACACCACGCACAGGACAGTAATCGCCTAATCTTTTGTACCTGAGCTCGATGATCGACCTTTTGCTTCCCTGCCCCTTTAACGATGAAGTGATCTGTCAGTGGTTTGTTTATGGCTGCTTTGATTCTGATTCGAAGGGCTTTCCTCCACCTTTGATTTTTTGTTTCAAGGTTAGTTGTGGCGTTTCCAAAATTTTCAACGGTTTTTCGATTGATAAGCACTACTGGTAACCTAATGGCTTGTACCCAGATGTGGATTCTTGTGAGGTCAACGTCGTTGAGGGCTTCCTCGGGTAGCCACGGTTTGGATACAACAAGATTTTCCTGGAACGAACACGAGCTTTGGCTCCAAATTTGGGGACGATCTATTTCATTGAGGAATACTGGGGTATTGTGTTGATATGGGTTTTAGGTGGGAGTTTCCAAGCTTTTGATAAAGTGGTTTTAATGGCGTTGGTATTTAAGGCTTTATCACTGAGTACATTGGCAATGATAGGAAATTTGGTAGAATGATTGGGTTCATCTTAGGGGGTTGTTTCATCATCTGAAAATTCAAGTTGTAGGGTTCTGTCAAAGAGATTATTGACTGGTTCAATGTCTTCCATTGACAGTGGGGCTGGTAGGTGGTTGGTTTGGAGTAAATGAGGATTTGGAGTAAACGAGGGTGGGGAGATTATAGAGATGGTTGGTGAGAGTTGGAAAATGGATGGGATGGGATATGGACCACGGAGGGAAAACAAGTGATTGATGTCGGCGTCCCGACGAGATTTCAGGGGAAGGAATAACCTTCAGTTCCACGGGGAAGTTCTACTCCTAAAGAGAACGACTTTTTTCAGTTTCCGTTTTATACCATCAAGTTGATAATTAATTTTCACAATGAGTTGGAATTGCATAATTCAAGATTTAAGTCACCTTTAGGATCGGCAAAAATTATTTGACGCTTCAAGAATTAGTTATTTTTATTCGAGTCATGTTGATTCCAACTCGACACAATGGGGTCGTTACCTAGGTAGATCGTTCGGTCCGGTCTGATCTATGCAATCTACTGTATGTACTTGTTCATATCGTATTCATATGATTGGTCCAAGTGAATCTCGACTAAAACTACAATAGCCCCAGGATCATATTGTTACCATTTATCCCCAAACAGACATTTCTAGTTCAGGAGTGTGATTGGGGTCCACTTAGAAAAGCCTCGTTACGAGATTATCAAAATCTGATTTATCTTACAAATAAAAAAGATACGCAATCTATTAATTGGTATTCTCGATTTACTTCACATTGCCTTTTATTAATTTACTACTACCAACCTTTATATTTTTAAAATGGGAAATTTTTGTTAATGCTCGAATTCCACTAATGTGTGAGCCATTTTCTATTTCATAGTAACACAACTTAGTCATAAATGCTAAAATAGTTGAGGCATTGTTTGAAAAAAAAAAAATACAATGCTTTTTCAGAAGTGTTTAAATTTAGAAAAAAAAAAATGGATAAGTGATTAAAATGTAAAAATTGAGAGTATTCTGAAATAATAATTATAAATAAAAAATAGTAGAAGCAGAAGTATTTAGTATGACTTATTATCAACTTATTTGTAGAATTATCTAACTATGTACTGCGCCAGGTGGGTAGATTTTTGTAGTATACAAGAATTAGTTAAGTAAAAAAAGTCATAGAAAAGTTTAACTATTTTACAAATATGCCTTAAGCTGTACTAAGCGCATTCTTACCAACTCACGTATTTTTAACTTAGTTTAAGAAAAGTATAAGTACAAATTGTATTTTTATACACCGTCATTTAACTTAAATTATACTATAATTCGAAAATTTAAACGTTTGCAAACACCCCTCAACCAAGGTGAGACGATAAAATCGTCAACAAACACTCGAACACTCCAACAATTTTATATCAACAAAAACATAAACAAAAGCACTAAATCATTGTGAAAAAAATGTATTAATTTATTTCACCACCACACACACATTACATAATTACCACAACACATCATGAACTCTACTTCCAATCATATTTCTTCACCAAATTCCCCTTACTCTCTCTAAAGTAGAAACCATCACTCTTTGCATACCAAAAGCACAATCCTCCCCCATAATCCCCTCGCTTATATGAATCATACACAGAAACAGATTGATTCTTTGTGCCCCAACCAAATTTGCAAAGGGATATTATGTTTACGCCAAGATTTTCGGAATACGTCCACCCGTAGTTTTGGTTGGCATTGAGCGTGTGATAGCCCAGATCACTGAAGTTGTCTCGACAATGGAACGTCAACCCACCCGTAGTTCTGGTTGGCATTGAGCGTGTGATAGCCCAGATCACTGAAGTTGTCTCGACAATGGAACGTCAACGGAGGGGAGGGGAGTCGGCTCGACAATGGAACGTCAACGGAGGGGAGGGGAGTCGGGCGGGAGGCTGTCGAAGATCTTGATTTCGTATTTTGGTGCAATCGAGGCCGCGCTGATCTTTTGGACAAGGATGATTGATACCATGAGAAACTTCACTAAACTTGTGAGGTTCATCGTATTGTTATTTGTCGTTGGGGTTGATAAGGACATGATGTATGATGTTATGAGCGTATTAAGGATGTTTGTGTGTTGTTCTTTTTATAGTTGTTGTTTAGGTATTCGTGTTATCGAATTATGTAATATTCTTTGTTTTTTATAATTGAATTATGTAATATTCTTTTGTGTGTGTGTGTATGGTTAATGTTGTCATACTTGGTTGGATTTTGGGATTAATTACTGATAGAGAGGCAATAAAGGTTGAGAAAATCTACCTTGCAAGATTTTCTATTAGGGTGATTACAATTATTTCTCTTGAAGTTTGGTGTATATAATTATAGACATCTCTAATTTTTTTTCAAAAATTACAAATACTTTCCCTTTAAATTTATAATCGTCTAACAAATAACTCATTTTTATTTATTTTTATGGATAAACTGACCAAAATGTCCTTATGCAAATTGAATTTATTTTGAATTTTTTGGACTAAAATGCGTTGGGAGAGGTTTCTTACGTTTTTTTAGATATAGGAGCAATAATATAGTTAATCTCGACTGATTTTTCTATAATTTGAAAAAAAATAAATCAAGGGCAAAATGGACAATTTCAGACTTTTGATTAAAAATTACAAACTTCAGAGGGGTAGTTGTAATTTTTGAAAAAAATAAAAAAATGTTAGATTTTAATATTTTTATTATACTTGACAAAAATATGAAAATCAATATGTATGAAGGGAATGATGATAATTATAAATATTGGTAAGGTAATAAACATTAAATTAATAAAATTTAATGATCTTTTTTTCTTTAGGACATTTGGTCCGCATCAAGCATGTCAAAGATGGTGCTGAAAATTTTCCACTTTTGATTATGTGTAAAATGCAATTTATCCTCTGTGATTAAAAAAAAAATCCCTATAAATAAAATTAGCAAAATGCCCCTTCTGTATTGAAAATTGAAGCAAAAAAAAAATAAAAAATTCTTATCTAAATCATTGATATGGTGTAATTTGATTCATTTCTCAAAATATATGAGAGCGTAATTGACTTTTTTTGTTCATTTTTCATATCTTGGAAAGTAAAAATTGGATTTAACCCCTTTAATTACCAGATAAAACCTCCGATGGAAACTTCCGCCACATCAAATATAAAAATGATAGTTGAATTTTTCCATAGAAGTATTTCTTTTTTATGTTTGGATAAGAAAATAAAAACAAAACATAAAAACGTTAAATCATCGTTTATGTCGAGGGATCCTTATAAGGGCCTCAAATAAACGATCACCCAGACAAATGTGAGGTACAAGAATGTCCGGAAAAAGAAAGCTCTTAAAGAGAAGAGGGGAAGCCCTTGAATAAAAATGAATATAAAGTGACCTCGACATTCTCGAAATCACTGTGAATAATGATTATAACGACATAGTGACACATGAGGCCTAGAGTGCATGGTCTCTAAAAGTGGAAGACCTCATATGCCTAGAGCGCATAGCCTCTAAAAATGGAAGACCTCGTATGAAGAAAATCTGATAGCAAATTGTAGTATTTTCAAATTAAATCTTAACCGCTCAAATCATTATTACAAAGATTCCTGTCAAATCTTACGAAAATCGGATTAACTTGCAGAACTAGGAGGTGATGGTAATACGAGATAACCCAATACATGCACGCTTATCTAAAAGCCTAGGGAAGAGGAAAAAACTGAATCATTTATTTTACTTGGATGGTTCGAATTCTCACAACATGAATCGTAAATGAAAAGAATTTATTTATTGCATCATCAGAACATAATATAATCAACAGGACATAACAAAACAACTTCACTGTCAGTCATATTTCTTATCAAATTTCTTTTCGGAATTCTTAAAGCAGAAACCATCGCTCTGTGCTAACCAAAAGCACAAGCACCACCTGTGCCGGCAGATCCGGCACCCGCACCACCTGCGCCGGATCAGCAACCCGGACCATCCACTACCGCACCGACGGTCGATTCGGCCGTCCATGGGCTGCCCCACCACCACCGGCCCCACCACTTCCACCACCATCCGCGCGCCAATACATCACACTCGCTGATACGAGGTAATACGACTATTGTTTTTAATTTTTTTTTTTGTAATTTAAATTAATATTTTTATGACATACTAATTATTCTGTAATTTCAGTCGTGATCGAAAGATCCACGAGTGCATGTACGCGATCGTGCGAGGACACTATCCCCACCCTTGGGGCTGTTTGCGCCAGGTGCCGCTAGAGCACCAGCATTTTTGGTTCGAGAGCTTGAAGGTAACATGAATTAATTTTATTTTTTAAATATTTTAACAGTCTAAGTTAAAAAATATTATATATATATATATATATTTTTTTTTTAATACAGATGACGTACTGGTGGGACGCCGACGACGAGTCGATGTTCAAGATCTTCCATGTCTGGGTGGGGAAGTTCTTGAGGAAGAAGTTCGTCCTCGCCAAACAGTCGCTGCAGAAGCCTCTATGGCTGGCGAATGAGGCGTGGCGGCAGCTCCTCTTGTACTGGGCTTCCCCGGAGTTCCAGAAGGAGTGCGAGAAGAACAAGGCGAACCGGAACGCCAACCCAGCCGCATCCACTACTGTGTACCGCGGGGGATCTATCCCCGTCGGTATGCATAAGCGGAAAATGGTAAGTTATCTAATGCTATTTCAATTATTTATTACTATTAAATTAAAATTGTAATAACTGTTTGCCATTTCTTTTTACAGGAGGAGCAGCTCGGCCGGCCAGTGAAGCAGATGGAGTTATTCTCCAAATGCTACAAGAAGAAGACCGACGGCGGTTGGAGCGGGTCGAGGGCAGCAGAGGTGGCGGTAAGTTGTAATTAATATATTCTACAGTATTTTTTTAAATATTTTAAAATTTTCTAATTTATTGTAATAATTTTTGCAGGAGATATTCCAGAAGATGATGGAGGATCATCAGTCTCAGGCCTCGGAGGATCCTGCTTCCGAATCAGAGGCCTCGGTGGCGCAGCAGACCGAGCAGCAGATGTGGCTGAGCTGCGTCGGGGGCAAGAACAAGGGCCGGGTATTTGGTCTTGGTTTTGAGGCCCTGGCGCTCAGCCAAGCCGTTACCTCGCCATCGCCATCGCCACCGCCACCGCCAGCGCCCGAGCCAGAGCTAGCGCCTCCGTCAAACATGGAGGGTCGGTTGGGCCGCCTCGAGGAGATGATGGCGGACCTGATGGGCATGGTCAAGGACATGCAGACCAGTCGCTCCGGCGCCGGCCCGTCACGGCCTCCTAGAGATATCTACGAGATGGACGAGGCCGATGGGGACGAAGAGTAAATTATGTATTTTTTTCTTTTGTAATCAAATCGGATAATATTCGTATTTAATATAATTTTTATTTCTAAATTATGCATTTTTTTATATTTAAATATTAATTATGTAATCAAAATATTATTATTAATTTAAATGATAAAAACTATTAATATAAAAATAAATAAATCATAAATTAGGAACGGTACTTTAGACAGCCCGTATTCACAACCTACCGTTCTCTCATCTTTGACTTTTTCAAGAGAATTACCGTTCCCAATGCCGATGACAAAAACCATTCCAACTCTACACGTGAACCGTTCCTAAAAGACGGAACCTACCATGTCTAATTATATTCCAAAATGAATCCTTTCGTGGTTAGGCTTTCGTTCTAAAGACAATACCAAAAACCCGTTCAAAACGTCATTCCAACGTTTGAGTGCAAATACCGTTCCTAATGGTCGCGACAAAATATATTCCAGCTACCGGTCCTAATCTCTACAATATACCGTTCCATTATGTATTTCAGAAACCATGCTAAATTCTATCTACAACATAATCAGATTGTTCCAAACAAAGTTCTAACCACCGTTCCTAATTGCGCGATTTATTTTCGATTTTACCGTTCCTACTGTTTATAAGTGTTCCAAATGAAAAAAAATCAAAATTATACATACAAAGGTAATTAGGAACGGTACAACCACATAGTGCCAAACACCGTTCCCAAGTAGGAACGGTAATCTCGTCACCGTTCCTAATAATTAGGATCGCCTCTTATTGCCACGAATAGCCTCCCGTTCCTGAACCGTTCCTAATTGCAATCCAAAAAGTTCAAATTAATTATTTACCGTTCCAAATAATAAAAAAACCGTTCCTGTTACCGTCTCAATCACCGCTTTTTTTTTTGTAGTGGTTTTCTATGGCTTTGATCCTTGCTTTTGAGTTTTCTATAAATGTAAATTAATTCAAATGTACTCAATGCAATAGGAGAACGTTTACTATTTTTTTATTGTGAATATATTCTTTTTCTTTCCCAATTTACTATCAAATATATTGAGATTAATTGTTCGAGTCTGGTTGGTATTATAAATATATTGAGATTAATTCGTATGGATGAGTGTTTTGAGGGAGAGAGATTTAGATATGCCTTATTGGAATTGAAGAGATTAGTGTATAGGGAGATGAATACAAATGCCATCAAATTCCTCTTTTTAGAGGTTTTTCTTAACATCTCTAAAGCTTTTTTGCCTACATATATGTATATTTTTGCTTTTTTTGTTTATTTTCCTGAATCAAGAATTGGGGTTTTTGATAGAATTCGAGAATCAATTAGAACATTGCTTTAGAGATGTGATTCTTAACAATTGAATTTCTTTCATATGTTTTTTTTTTCTTCTCTTAACTTTCTTTGTTAATTTAGGTATTGCTTTCTATGTGTGTGTATATATATATATATATATAGTTGAGCATGTTTCATTGGTTTTTTATGAAAGCAGATTAGGAGTAAGAAAAAATACTCCTGCCGTTGGAAAAGGAAGTCGTTTTGGCTAAAGGGGTTTCTTATGTTGGCTATGGGCATAACTTTGGAGCTCAAAGAGTTAGTCAATTTTCAGGCAAAAGCCTTTTTCTATGAGTTTATTAACAATCCATAATAATATAACTTTGAAATTTTTTTGCGTTTGTTTTCATATGGGTTGGAGTTATTATGTTGCATATGAGAATGGATAAATCAAATATATGTTCTTTACGTGAAAATCCAGAGTTTCCTTTGGTGTTGCTTTCTTTTACAATTTTGATGGTTTTTCCGAACATGTTGATTTTGGATAGGTGTTAAAAGTTTAATTGGTTTGTGATGTCCCAATATTTAAACATCACTGTCTTTTTTTATTTTCTAGTTCATGCCTCTATTCTTTCTTATCCACTATCTGCTTGGCGTCAACTGAAGGCATGAGAATTCAAATATCAATGCATTTATTTTCTTCTTTTTTTCTTCTTCTGACATTCATTTTATGAATAAAGTACTAAATTTCTCTCTTTGAATTGCAAATTATGTAGACTTTTGTAATTGGGATCCTCAAACACCAAGATCGATAGGAAACTGATGTACATCCATATCTGTATAATCTTTTCTCTTAATTTTTTAGTGTTTTTAGTATGTGTAGTTTTGTTGTTCATCAATATTTTCTTAATTATCCGAATCTTTTATATAGTTATTGATTTTTCTTTTATATTACGAGTTACTTATTCATCTAATTCCGTGGCTTCCAATGGTATAAAAGTTGTGTCCATTCAAATTAAAAGACTTTTGAACTTATTTAAATTTAAAATTTAAAATTTTATGATCGCAGAGACCGCATGCAATAGCGACTAATATATAAATAAAAAAAGAAAAAAAAAGTGTGTGCAGGTTGGGGTGGGGAGTTTAAACTTTAGGGATAATTACATTTACATCCCCTGACCTATATTCTATTTACATAAACCACCTCTACCCCTGCCTTTTATATAATTATAGAAATCACCATTGATAGTCAAAAAATAGGGGTAATTTGTGTAATAATATCGATACTTTTGAGGGGTGTAAGTGTAATTTTTTAAAAAGATAGGGATGATTTGTGTAGATGATGCTTACATTCTAGTGGGTGTATATGTAATTATTCAAAAAGCAGGGATAATTTGTGTATACAAACTATAGATTATGGGGTGTAAATGTAATTATCCCTAAACTTTAAAGCGCGAAAAAGAGTGAAGAAACCAAAAAATTGTGTAAGATGTGGACAGATCTGATGTCTTTGTTGGTACCTAATACATCATTACAATTATATATAGGGTAAATTACAATGACACTCCTTGAGGTTAGATCAAAATACACAAACTCCCCCTATTTTTTGCAAAATTACAGCTACACTCCCTGAAGTTATAATTGTATTACAACTAGACCCCCTATTCAAAGGCAAAGTTTACAGTAATACCCTTGAAAAATATTACGCTAATACCCCTCAAAGGGTGTAACTGTAATTATGCAAAAGACATGGAGTGTTTGTGTAATTGAACCTAACTTCAAGGTGTGTCAATGTAATTTACCTTATATATATAGGGTGCAACAAACTTTGTAGAGAAGAAACATATCATTTTTGTCAAGTTGATTATACATAATTATTGATTAAAGATATAATCACACTAATTACTACAGTCTTATTTATCATATTAATTTTGTTTTAACTCAGGCTGATTAATTAAAATATTAAGATATCCGAGATGACCTCTTATTTAACCGATGATTAAAATTAAAAAAAAATCAATTTCATTGATAATCAAATTAAATTCAAATATAATTATTAAAATCTAAATAAAGGAATACAAATAAAATTAAATAATAACTATTCGGCTTATAAAAAAATTCAAACACATTTAAATAGTGACATGGCCCGAATAAAATCTCTAATTACACAAGCATTCTCTATTTTTTTGTAAAATTATAAGTACATTCTTTAAAATCATAATTATAAATATGCCCTCAGCAGCATAATTTACACAAACAATCTTTGGTGTATATACACTAATATATTTTAAGAAATATATCTGTAATTTTATAATATAAAATATTTATTTAATTAGTCATGAACTAAAAAAGTAATGACGTGTTCGACTGGATTCAATTCCTTGGCACCTGATTGGTTGTATAGTACGACCAAAAACGTGTTAAAACCCATGATGTAGTGATTAGTGATGTGCCAATTGTGACAATTACTTGACCAACTTTTGGTCGTAAACCTTAAAATAGCATATGCCCCAATTTTACACGTGAAGAGGATGTCAACAGTTTGAAGTTTTTCAACTCCTAAACATTCGCATCTTCAAATAATTAATCCAAAATTATGAATAATTAATTTTTAATATCAAATTATAATAAACTAATGAAAGCGATTAACTACTACTCTTACTCGACAAACATCATTTATTTTATCGCGTAATTTATCATAAATGAAACCCCGTCGAAGTTTCCGGAAACGACGTCGTAACGTACTCCCTCACCTCCCTCGCTATCACGTTCCTCATCGCATCCCAGAACCCCACCGGGAAACTCTCCGCTCGCCTCTCCGCCACCCCAGCGCCGCCGCCCATCCCCGGCGGCGCTAACGACAACGCGGTCATCGGATCATACTCATCAAAATCACTAGACGCCGAGGCCGTATTCTCTCCACCATTCTTCGAACCTTCCTCAGTCCTCTGCTTCTGCTGTAGTTGCAACTGATATCTCCTCTTCAGAGTGGAATTCCAGTGGTTTTTGACGGCATTGTCAGTGCGGCCGGGGAGCAGCCGCGCAATGGTGGCCCATCTATTGCCGTACCTCTCGTGCGCGGCCAAGATGGTTTCGTCCTCCGCCGCGGAGAAGGGGCGGTGCTGCACATTGGGGCTGAGCTGGTTGCACCACCGCAGCCTACAAGATTTCCCGGACCGACCCTTTATATATTTACTTATCAAGGACCAGTTCCGGGCCCCGTAGCGCTCCACCAATCGGGTCAGGATCTTGTCCTCCTCCGCGCTCCATGGACCTTTAATCCTCTCGCACTTGTCCCCGCTGCGCGGCGTTTTGCCTCCGGACAAGGACGATGAGCCCGACGAGGAGTCCGAGGAAGACGAACTCACCGACGAAGATCTATTAAATAAGTCCATACTTCAATTAATGAGTAACTAAGCGTTAATTTTCTTCGAACAGAAGAGTTCTTTCGAGTGCAAGTGAGGGTGAGTAATTTGAGTGAGAAGAGGTATGTATATCTCTTTATATAGAGAGTGCGACGGAGAAATAGATAAAGGGAATATATATATATATATATAGAGAGAGAGAGAGAGAGAGGCTAGAGAGAGAGAGTAATGTAGAGGGTGCATGCATTTTAGGGCAATGGTTGGTTCTTGGAAACTGCTTTGTGTAAAGTTGGTGGGGGGTGGGGTGGGGTGGAGGGTTTGTCTTTTTTTTTTTTTTTTTTATCTATTTTAAATTTTTAAGAAATAATTACACCGTCCTTTCATAAACTTTGGTGTAATTACATATAAATCTCAAATTATTTAAAAAATTACATATACTACTCTTAAGATTTGCTTCGGTCTAATAAATATGTTCTCCTTTTAATCAAAATTCACTAAATTGATATTAAAAAAAAAAAAAGATTTGTTTGATCATAAGAAAATGTATAAAGATAATTTAATTATAAAAAAATTTATTTGACGAGTGATAAATCAATTGACGGGTAAATATGAATATTTACTCTTTTTTTTATTATTACTATTGGGGCATTTGGTAAATTTTAACTAATTGATAAACTATTTATTAGATCAGAGCAAACATCAAAGGTATTAAAAATAATTTTTCAAATCAAATAAAAATGATATGTAATTATACCAAATCTCAAGAAAGGGCGACGTATTTATCCCTTTTTTTTTTTAAATAGTGATCAAAGTTAATTCCCAACTCTTTTGAAACTCGAAATCGTGATATATCTTTCACATAAATAAGGAGAAGGATTTGTATTAGTTAATGTCATATGTATTATTTTTTAATGGTACAATTGAGGCTATTTTTTTTAAGATAAGTACCAATTACAATCGATTAATGAAATCGCATTAAAATTATGTAAAATTACATTTATGCTCCTTATATAACCTATATATAGTTTGTTTATGCAAATCACCATGCCATTTGCATAATTACACAAATAACTCATGACAACTAAAAAGGTAGTTTGTGTAATGATGTTGGCATTTTTTAGTGTGTATGTGCAATTTTTTAAAAAATAAGAATGATTTGTGTAAATAATATTGACATTTTTTGTAGATATATGCGCAATTTTTTTAAAAATAAGGGTGATTTTGTTGATTTGTGTAGGTTCAGCACTTTTGGTCCACAGAAAATAAAAGTGTTGCATTTTTGGTCCCGTCTCTGTTAAATGTGTTAAATGATAGATATATGGAATACCACTTTTGATCATTCAAATGTGGGTTTTATGGCTTAAAATCATTATTCGTCTTTGGAGGGAATTGGATCAAAATTTTCAGCCATTCTAGAGGGAATTTCTTGTAAGGATTATTATTGCACTCCTTTTGTTGCAGTTGTATGTATTTTAATAGCTTGATTTAGTTAAATTTATGTAATTTCTAATCTGCAATTTTATAATGATATAATTAAAATGAAATATTATATTATGTGATTGCAAAATTAAAATAAAATCACCGCAATTAAAAGTAAAAGACAACTTATTGCATTGATAGAAAAATATCTACTATTTGCAATATGTTTAGTCATATTTTTTTTCCATGCCAACTATTCATAGATATGCAATTTACATAAAAAAAAATGCCAATGTTTGCAAAAAAAACTGCAGATTTGCCTAAAAAATCAATTACATCCAAAAACTGCAGATTTGCCTAATACAGTTAGTCATTTTTTGCTTTTAATTACAGTGATTTTATTTTAATTTTGCAATCACATAATATAATATTTCATTCTAATTATATCATTACAAAATTGCAGATTCAAAATTACATAAATTTAGCTAATCAAACTATTGAAAAACCTACAACCAACAACGGAGTGCAATAATAATCCCTCCAAGAAATTCCCTTCAAAATGGCTAAAAAAATTCGATCCAATCCCCTCCAAAGCCAAATAGTGGTTTTAAGCCATAAAAATTATCTTTGAATGATCAAAAGTGATTTTTCATCCATCATTTAACACATTTAACAGAGACAGAACAAAAAATGCAACATTTTGATTCCTATAAGATCAAAAGTGCTGAGCCCGTAAACAATAAGACCAAAAATACAACAACCTATATTCTATGGGACTTAAAATGCAATTTTCTCCAAATCGGGTTACGAACCATTATTGATTAGGAAACACTGATTTGTGCGATTAAGCAACTTAATCCATTGAACCAATTAATTTGGGAAAGATGGCGTGCGGCTGTCCAGATTCAAAGTTCCAATGATTAGATGAGGTTAGGGGCATGCATATATATTTTTCAGATGTTGTCCTCTGTCCGTACAACAACTGGACATTTGATGTTTTGAACATTCAGATAACATATGTGGTCAGGAGGACAGCAGATTAATAAATGATGGAGGGTTCAATTCATCTTATCCTACGGCTACGGATTCTTTGAACTTATTAAGATAGGCAGTTGGAATCCTGGCTTTTCTCTGTGTTTTTCACAACTATGGTATGCTTCGTACCCCCTGCAATAATTGTTGTACAATTCCTTTTCTTATCAATCTTCATTTAGCCTTTGGATTTTTTATTGTAATGGGAAATTCTTTTCGGTTCCAATTGGATGTACCAAAATCAACATTCAACAAAAATGTGTTACGACGGATTCCGCTCAATGTATATTCTCGTGTTATTTAAATAATTCCACTTACACTCATTAGAATTATCTACGTCATTTACATAAAGTACTTCTGCTTTTTAAAAATTATACATACAGCTTTTTGAAAATGTTAACGTCATTATATAAATTACCTTTATTTTTTTGGTGTAAGGGGTGATTTTTGTAATTATCCAAAAGACATGAATGGTTTGTGTAAACAGACCATCGGTCAGGGGTATAAATGTAATTGTCCCTTAATATTTTATAAGTTCAAAAAATATTTTGGAAGCTTATATAAGATGTTTAATTTTAAATTTGAAGTAAAAATTTGAAATATTTTGACAAAATTGGATAAAATGAACTTATGATATTTTAGTTATGCGGATTTTATAATTAATATGATTAGTATTAAATGAACTCGTTAAATTTTTTTGAAATAAGTTAGGAGCTACTTATATTTCTTAAAAGGAACTTAACGATTTATAGGGAGTGATTAATTCTGAGATAAATCTCATCTAAAATATCATGAAGTTTTTTTTTTTTTTTTTGTCCACATGTATTGGGTGTTGTACGAAGTATTTGAAATACGGGGAAAAAATACCATTCAAGTGAGATTTCCAAAGGGGTTGCAAATATGTGTTTATTTGTAATAATTTATTCAACAAACATTTAGACACACATTCAAAAATCATTTCCATCTAATCTTGATTTTTTGTTTTTTGCGGTCCGTGGTTTATTACATCACTCAATATATATAAATTCAAACACTGATTCAATATATCGATAATTCAAATCAACGAATACCTTCAAATGAAACAAAAAGAACAATAAACTACTATAGAGATAGGCATACACTCACATTCGTGGAATTCGAACAACCTTTTAATTGTGAGATATCAACTTACCAATCAAGTAATACCCGTTAGCTTCTTATCTCATTTTCTCTCATTGAAATTAGACGAAATCATAGACAATCACAACCCTCATATCCTAGTTATGATAAATTTTATACTCTTATTCATAAAAATGTACTAAGCATCCTATAGTATCATATAAATTATTAAATATTTCATAAAATATTTTTAAAATTTATAAATTCACGCAAATTAAACACTCTTAATATTAAGGGTTAAATACAGTTACCACCCCTAAAGTATCCACCCCACATCAACTACCCCTTAAAGTATTAAAATCTTCAAAAAACCCCTCTGACCTTCTAACTCCTTTACTTTTTAAGTTCAAAAAGTCCATTTTGCCCTTACTAAAAATTGCTTTATGAAAAAAATATTAAAGGGATTTCTAAAATACCAAAATCACATTTGTCGAAACTCTATCTAATTCTGTTTCACTCGTTGATCGAGCTCTGTTTATTTTTATATAAAATACTTGGAGCTCATTTTATTTTAATTTCACTTGTTTGTCAAACCAAATTAAAAATAAATTTATACCTGCATATATATATATATTTATTTAAATAAATATACAATTAATAAATTCGAAAGAGCTGATGAATTAATAAAAAAATATTCAATTAATATATATTTATAATATATATGATAATTATATGCATGTATAAATTTATTTTTCACTTGCATTGTTTGACAAATAAGTGAAACCAAATAAAATAACCTCCAAATACTTTAGAATCATAAAAAAAAAAAAAAGAGCTCGATGAATCAATAAAACTAGAATTTAGACAAAATTTCGCCAAAAAGTGGTTTTGGTATTTTAAATTTTTTTAATTTTTTTAGAAAGCAAATTTTACTAAGGGTAAAATGGATATTTTAAATTTAAAATTTGAATGAATTAGAAGGTCAGAGGGGTTTTTGAAGGTTTTAATACTTTAAAGGAATAATTAATGTAGAATGGATACTTCAGAAATAGTAACTGTATTTAACCCTAATATTAAACACATGAGAATAAACGAAGAGAGAGAGAGAGAGAGAGAGAGAGAGAGAGAGAGTGAGTTTACCATCACAGTCAATGATCGTAAACGCGAGTTCAAAACAAAAGCGCACACACGCACACACGAAATCAAGGATTCGTAGAAAGTAGAAAGCGTCAAGTGGGCGCCACCGCTTTTTGACTACTTTTGCTGACTTACCGATGTGGGAAGGGGGAGCCCACAGCACAGCCGAATCAGAATGGCTTCAGTCTCCAGTCGAGAATCAAACGGCTTAGCTGAGGCAGCAGCCGTATAAAAAAGAGCCGCATTTAAAAGGTGAGCATTTTGGGGTGCATAAATTAACCAGTTTGAGGATGACTTCAACGGCTTCCACGTATTCCGGGCCCCACACCCAGCCTGGAAGAATTTCACGTGATTTAAGTTTGAACACCCTCACCCATTGATTGACTTTTCAGCCATCACACACCACCAGGCCCCACTCGCAGTTATGGCCCTCGGCTGAAACTTAATGGTATTATTAGCATAACAAAAAATTAATATTATTGTGTAAGTAATTATATTTTATGAGTAAAAATGAATATTTTTTTATATTAGTATAAATAAACTTAAGGGATAACTACACCCCTCCTGATTTTGGTGCAATTATACGTAAATTTTATGTAGTTTGAAAAAGTACATCTAGTACTCTTGAGGTTTATTTTTATCTAACAAATAGATCTCTCCGTTAGTCAAAATTCATTAAATTGGTTGGTATTAGCAAAAAAATGAATGAAAGTCGATATTTACTGTCGATTGACTTATTACTAACTTATTGTAAGTCAAAAAAATCTTTTTATGAGCAAACTACCCTTATATATCTTCACATGTTAATGCATAAGAGGTATATCTTTGCCGCTATAAGGATAGTTTAGTCATAAAAAATTTATTTAGCATGCAATAAGTAATTAATAAGTCAATCGAGAGGGTAAATATCGATTTTTATTAAGTTTTTTTTGTTAATATCAAATCTTTATCCTTATTTTAATTCTTTTTTTATATTTAAAGAAAAATATTAAAAACCAAATGAGGTGGAGGAAAAAATTATAAAAAAAAATATCCACTAAGTTTTTAAAAAAATTCATAAAATTTTAAAAATAAAATAAAATTATAATTCATAACCCACGAATGCATTTTGATCGTTTCGCCACAAGAGAAATGAAAAAAAAAATCTAACCAAAATTAACGAACTAAATTAGTAATCATTCATTAATATTAAAAGATTATTCATAATTTTTCAAATAACAAAAAAAATATTTATGATTGACTCAAACATTGTAAAAATTCATTCTAATTTATTCTAAACTTGTGAGTAGTAGCGAGTGATGATCCAAAGATAATAACAATCGAAATTTGAAAAAAGGAGCAGATATAAATGGAGAATTTGGAGTTTAGTGAAACAGAAACAAGAAGCAGTTGATTACATTACAGCTGTCAGCTGACCATTCCACCGACCGCCACTGTCTACATCCACCTTGTACTAAAACCAACATTACATTCTTTTCAGTAAGTCCACACTACAAAAATTTGGAATAGTGGTGCTACTATTTTACACCGAAATTTTTAACCGAGTTCAAATATTCAAAAAAATAAATGTAAGTTAAATCAAAATATAATTGCATTAAACTGAATAATAACAAAAAATAATAAATTAATGAAAAATCGAAAACCACTGTTTCAACGTTTCTTTTATCCTATTATATAGTTTCCGGACCAATCAAGTTTATAGTCCCGGTAATCATGATTATGCTTCCCTCCAAGCAAATATTCCCTTTTTTTTTTTTTAATTTTTTTCTGTGTACTTTTAAGAAAAGTGCTAATATATATATAGGTAAATTATATCTACTTTCTTGAAGTTTGACATAATTACAAATACTCCTTTATTGTTTGAAAAATTACAAATTCCCCCCAGAGGTTTGTAACTGTCTAACAAATAACCCATTTCTATCAATTTCTATGGTTAAACTGATCAAAATGCCCTTATGCACTAAATTATTTTTATTTAATTTTTAATTTTTTTTGGACTACAATGTATAGGGAGGGGTTTCTTAAATTTTTTAAACAGATGAGCAATAATGCAATTTGATTTGGTCGATTTTTCTATAATTTTAATAAAAAAATTCAAGGGCAAAGTGGTTAATTTTAAGTATTTGGTTAAAAATTACAAACTTCAGGAGGGTATTTATAAATTTTCAAACAACAAAAAGGTATTTATAATTATACCAAAACTCAGGAGAGGTAGATATAATTTACCCTATATATATATTTATATAAAATTTGGTTTACGATGAAAACAAAGAAACAATTGAGTGTGGAGTGTGTAAAGATATGGTTGTAGTTGCAAGCCAATTGCGAGTTTCCGCGTGGAGAGGTTGTGCTTTTCGTCCACAACAACCAGAATTGGTTAGGGTTGTTCAAACTTTTATGAATTTTGAGGAAGAAAACTGTGTGTGTGTGTGTGTGTGGCAGAGCCAGTCATTAATTGAGCACACGGGTTTCAACTTGGAAAGTATCTTACTGATCCGGGTCCGAGTTGCGTTTGAAAAGTGAGAAAAGAGACTATCGTTGAATTTGTTTGGTGGTCCCAACCTAAGACCTCCAATATTCAAGTTAGATAGTTGGGTGGTCACAAACAAGTTTGAGGGCCAAACTTCATTTTATCTTCGTCTATTTTATCGAAATAATTAAGAAGTTCTTTGTGTTATGAAAATAGACGAAATCCTCTTGTATTTTGAACAATTCAGCAATAAACCTCCATTTTGTTAGCAATTGATGGAGTGTATAATGCGTGCGCGAGTGGTGTGCTTGGTGGGGTGTTTATGACGTTTTGGGCCTTATTTTTTACTAAAATGCCCCTATATTGTGTCTAAAATTGCTGTAGTCAAAACTATTTGTTTTAACCTTATATTTAGTGCTTTTCTTTTGCATTTTCAGCCCTTCTAAAAATATAATTTTTTGGTCTTAACTATATTTATTTTAAATATCAAAATACCAATATATTAATAAACTAATTTAAATTATTATTTAATTAAAATACATTTTAATAAATTATTTTATTTATTGTGAATAATTTTAATAAATTATATTATTTATTGTAAATAATATTTAAAATTAAATTACTATTATATATTTACAATGAACATTTTAATACTTATTATTATGATAATTAAATTTAAATCAAGTTTCTTATTTTTTTTTAAAAAATTAAAACTTAATTTTGTTAGTTTTATTTTAATTAAATCTTAATTAAAAAATTTAAAATTTTAAAATTGGGGGGGGAGGGGGGGGGGGGGGGGGACGACGGTGTCGCGGCCCTCGCCCCGAAGGGCGATGGCGCCCTTGGCGTCGCCATCGCCACCGAATCTAGGCGACGGCATCGCATTGCCCGAATCTGGGCAATGCGACGCTGCCCAGATTGGGGGGCGACGACGTTGCCCCTCTCTACCGAGGCGGCGTCGCCGTCGCCTCCCACTGCAGGTGGCCGGGTGTGGGGGGAGGGGGAGTAGGTGGCGGTGGCGGGAATGAGGCGGTAGGCGGCGGCAGGGGTGGGGAGATGGGGTAGGCGGGGTTGGGGGGTAAGGTTTAATTTTTTTTATCAAATTTATATTAAATAATAATTATTTAATTTTTATAATTTGCATATAATATAAATTTATAAATTTGTTAAATCTGGACCTTCTAATTTTTAGATCAACAGTTAAAATGGATTGATCAAATTCAACGATTTTTATTCATTCAAAAAAGATCCAACGACCATCAAAATAAGGAATAATATATAATATGTAAGGGCATAATTGTCACTTTTTTAAAAAAATTAACGACGTTAGTTATATTTGATGGAGTAGGGCGATGAGCTACATTAAAGAAAATAAAAGGGGGTTTTTAGCCTATTTTGTAAAACATAAAGGGGTTTTTTGCTGAGTTTTCAAAACATAGGGGATTTTATGCTATTTAGCCTAGTTTGAGATCAGAAAGCGATGGCAGAATAATAATGTAGAAGTAGTAAAAATGACTCGTGTTACCCGAAATAGTGTTGGGTATTTTTAGGGTCGAATAACCGTATTTGTGTGGATCCACATAGTGTGATTCAGAACTTTAAAGTACAAAATTGATCAATGTTGTGATCATGGGTGGCAGGGTCAGGTGAGTGGGTTGAACCCAACCTGGACCTAGACACACGGATCCTATCCCTATGATGATTTTGGCTCTAGGAGAGTATTTTGGTCTTCTCAATATTTGATCTAATATATCTCCATCACTTACCTATAAAGTTTTATCTAACTTAAAAAGGCATCTCGTATTCAATAGCGAAAATGTATATTCTAGCATAATTTCCAATCAAGTTTTACCTTTTGTATAAGGACATTAAGCTACATTATATGCGTGTTATTTTACTCTTAATAATAGATGTATTTTATATGGCAAATTAGAATTTAAAATGCTATCGAAATATACACATATGTAAGTGATGTACATAAAAATGGCTGGTCAAAAAAAGGCTCAGATGGTCCAAAAGAAAAAAATCGATCGCACAAGTCCAAGGAATGCAAGGTATAAAGTACCCCCAAGGGGGCTCATTTTGTACCTCCAGGCCCAAGGAATGACCGGATCAGGGTCCACCGATGGAAGTCAAGACCAGGCCTAACCAGGCCCCCCTAGAAAGAAGGCCCAGGGAAGGAAGGCTCACAGAAGGGAGGCCCACAGAAGGGGGTCTAACTTAGCTATCCTTATCCGAACAAGGATCTTGCAACCATCTCCTCCGAATATGGGGGGAGGTCCACAACCGCCTCCCTGAAAATCTGTGAAGGCATCCAAGATTCCTGTCAACTACCTCCTACTTGTCAGGAGGCCTTGTCCCCCAGGTATCAAGGAAGGTCGGGTGACTGACCCTCCAAGAGTCCAAGGCCACGAAGAGTCTTTCCCGCTCAAGAAAACTCCTCTATAAATACTAGCTCCCTTGGCTGGTAAGGAAGGACAAGTTGACTACCCTCTCAAGCTCAATAACGCTTTTCTATTCTCTAAGTTCTCGAATTACTCTCTACACTCATACTACTCATTTTTATGCTCACTTCACCCGAATTCTCATTATTTCTCATTACTTTCAAGCTTATTTTTTTTCCATAACTGCTTACTAACTTGAGCGTCGGAGTGCTAACGCTCTTTTTGCAGGCGACGTAGGAGGAAGTGAGCGCGTGCACTACACCAATTGCGCGAGGGACATTTTGCTCCTTTTTTAAACTTTCCGGGAGGTAACTAGTCTTTTATTTTTCATAAGGGGGTTGTTTGCCTCTTTCTCTTATCGTAGGTAGGTGAATTGCAATTTACCCAATCAAAATATTTACTATAATTTTTAACAATAGTTAATAATTTTTGCTCATCGTGGTTAATTAGTATTCATTATAATTTTCTACTTTTAACCATAATAATTAATTATATGAAGATAGATAGCCATTTTCTTGATAGGAAAAAAGTACATTGGTAACATGTCATTATTATATTTGGGCCTATTAATGGCCAGACAATATTCAGACCCATGCCATTGTTAATACCGAGATCTGGATACAATATTATTTTGTTAAGCCTAGACCCAAATTCAAACCCAAACTCATACTCATTTAAATAATTATTATGGGTATGAGTGCGGTCTAAATCCTGAAATACTCGTGGGTATGAATCTTGATAGGGTAAAATTAATATTCCTAAATGTAGATTTATTCGTTAACTTATAATTATTGAATTTATAAACTTTTAATAAATCAATCGGTTATATTTCCCTGACATCTAAAAGTTTTAGAATTAATTACACTTAAACCCCCTCTGAAAATGTAAAATTACAGTTTCCCCCAAAGAAGTTTAAAATTACAGTTACACCCCTTTCGAAAATTCTCTGTTTACACGTGACCCCCTTTTGTGAGAGTTTAGACATAAAATATTTACATCAGCAAAAGAAATTATATAAATTTTCATTTTTTCCCCTCATTTAACATTTTTATGTATATTTTTGTACTTATGAGAGAATAAATATAATCTATATATCGAGAGTGAGGTTAACATTATTACATTTTTTGCCTTATAAGTACAAAATTATTACATTGGGATGTTAAATGAAGGATAAAATAAAAAACTTATGAAATTTTTTTTGCTAACGTCAGTATTTTTCGTCAAAATCCTACCGAAAGAGGATCAAGTGTAAACGGTGAATTTTCAGAAGGGATGTAAGTATAATTTTAAAACTTTTTTAGGAGAAAGTATAATTTCACATTTTTAGAGCGGGTCTAAGTGTAATTAACCCAAAATTTTATGAGTCTGGATGTGAATAGGGTATTACTCACCCATTAATATGTCATTATTATATTTAAATGTGAAGATACTAAATGCATGGTAGAGGGAATATTGAGAATTCCAGGAATCAGTTGATTGACATTGAAATCAATGAATGAAATCTTTGCTTGACACTGTTATCCAATTGGTTGGCAGCAGCTCTTTGTTAATTCTTTGAGGAAGGTTCCACTTGATCTCCATTAGAATCTGCTCTAGTCTTAGAATGATTATCCAGACAAGCACCAGACCAAAAGGCTGGACAAAATCTTGCACTTACACCTCATTTTTGTTTCTGTATCTTCCGAGATACAGTAATAAATTAGTAAGCAGACGCCCTACCTTATCCGGAGTCAAGTTGCACACTGAATCGGGTCGACTCAAAATCGGCATGGACCAGTCCAAAAAAGTCCGACTCAAGATCGACCCATTATTGTTTATGATTAATTCTAGAGTGGTCGTAGATGATAATTTAAATTCAGGTCCAACTCATGATCCAGAGTCATGCTAACTTAATAATGTAGAGATCATTTCATACTTCCTAGTATATAAAATTAATGGAGGAAAATTTTAACAAAGGTCAAGAAAGTCATTTCTATAAAAAGACAATGCAGCGGGTACTAACCACAATTGACTCCAATTCAAGAAGACAATGCAGCAGTTATTAAGCGTAATTGGCTCCAATAAAAAAAGGCTAGAGGCCATTCCAGGTTCGAAAAGACAATGCAGATGTTACATGGTGCAATTCAAGTCTCCAACGGAGCAACAACGAATGATCAGGTTTTCTGATCAGTATATAAGCTCTATCAGGAATAAAAGAGAACGAGGAGAAAAAGAAAAAGAAACATGAGCATTATTTTTGTATTACCATTATTCTGAAAATGATCTAGTTATAAACGATAGGGCTAACCAATTCCGAATCATTTTCATATCTTATTTCTAGTTTCTAATTTTTTGTTGTAGCATCAAGAACGATCTATAAAATCAAAACGTAATGATATCAAGGTGTATGATCTGATTGCAATTTACCCTTTATTTCTCGCATGTTATTTCTTTTTTCGAGTGGGCCAAATTCAATGCATAGCAGCAAAAGAAGAAAGGATCTCTATACCCCTTTTCCAGGAAACATCACGGATGACATATACTGACAATGGCATGGCTAGTCAAAAGAGAGTATTTTCAAAATTTCACATCATTCTTCATTTTAATCAATAATTTGTTAAATTCTCCGTGATTATCTAAGGGAAGTTAATCTTTT
Organism: Sesamum alatum; assembly: GCA_034509735.1. NCBI lineage: Eukaryota > Viridiplantae > Streptophyta > Magnoliopsida > Lamiales > Pedaliaceae > Sesamum > Sesamum alatum. Next base: position 8,935,342 of record JACGWO010000002.1, on the reverse strand, counting down.
TCTTTTTAATAAAAGTGATTATTACATTAATGTCAAAAAATTAAATACTAATTGAGTCGATCAATATATCAATGATATAAAATATAATAAAATAAATTATAATAAAAACTCATATTAAATGAGATAAATAATTAAATATTTAATGAAATTTAAATCTACGATCCTGAATACTAAAACATAAATGGTTAAGGAAGCTAACTTTAGTGGTGCTAATTGCACATAATCCACTATTGCCAAATGTTGGAATTTGAGGAATGTTAAAACTATGGGCCTGACAAGTTCTTATATTGTGTTTACTTTTTTTTAGCATGGCTCGCACTTAATCAAGAGAGCCCATGACTGTTGTTGATTGTTGGATGATTGAAATCAGCCCCCCCTCAAATTAACTTATCCCCATCGGCCACATGTCATGACAAAATTTACATATCCAAGTTTGACCTCAACTTTATTTAATTCCTTACGGTTTTGCCCTTATAAAACTCCTCAATTACAGAGATTTTATTTTGACCAAATTGTGTATTTATCCCTCCATTATTGATGTTCCTCCTTCTCTTCAGTTTGCTCATTTGAAAACCAGAGGAGGATGTAGCTTTGATGATAAAGTCAGAAGTGCGCAAGCCGCAGGATTCCAAGCAGCCATTGTCTATGACGACGAAAATGGTCCCTTGGTTGCAAGTATGTCTTTTTCATGCAGCCAGCTTTCTGTAAAATTTCTGAGATACAGTGCTATTGTGCAATATAATTTTTATACATAACGCCTTTGGGAGGAAATATTAGAACGCATGATTCAAAAGTTCATAAATGCAAGTCGAGTATTGATTAAGTCTATCTTTCTTACCCCTCAGAAGTGTTTAATATTGATCTAGTCCCTCTCAGATTATGTTATCTCCTATCTTTTCAAAATGCTTGCTATTGCTGAATGTTTATTGTTGCTTTTGAATCCTTACATAGAATTCTTCATATTTGAATATTCAATGAATCTAGAAAATGTGCTATGAGCATTGGTGAGTGCTAGTATAATTTGCGTTAGCATGACCTGGCATAAACTCTGAATGCCTCGTGCCCAAATCTCCTACTTCTCTTATTTCTTTACTGGTATGGAACACAAGGAAGAAATATGAGGGAGCTCCGGCCGAGTGCAACATTAGGAAGCTTCAAAAAATTGGAGCTGAAGAAAAGGGTCTTATGAGTGTTGGTCCAACACTCAATATGTCTTTTCAAGCTTTTTTGTCAAGAGTAAAAGCATGGATTCACTCAAAAATACACTATTTAGGTACACAAAAGTCAAGGTTAATCATGCATAAATCCTACTTGTGCAAAAGCAAGTAAACAAAATACTAAATAATCCTACTTGCTTTTATCACACTTTTAATCATATTTTAGTCAATCCTTGCCTAATCCATACCCAACAAGTAAAGATGGCCTTAGTGTTCTAATCAGTTTAGTGCTAGGCCTGTTTCTTTGTGTTTTTTTAGCTTTTAATTTTTGAAATAGTAGTTAAACTGAAAATATATTTATTTATATATATTCTGATCATAAATATATTAATTTGACATCATAATTTAATATAAAAGATAATCTCATTAACTAATTCAAATATATTCTCATTTCGTATGAAATTTATAGAAAATTAAAAATATATATTGATGTGAGATGAAATAGCTCGTTCTTGAGTATAGCTTTGGACTTGAGCAGGGTGGATCCCGATTCCTACAGATCGGGAATGGGGACCTGTAAAAAAGAAGCGTTAGCACTCAAACGCTCAAGGTAGTAAACAATGAGGAGTAAATAAACTTGAAAAATAATAAAATAATAATGAGAAATTGTATAGAGGAATAACGTGGACATGAAGTGTGCTTAGTCAGAGTTTGAGAATAATTCGTGAGCTTAAGAGTGCATAAAAGCGTTATTGAATCAATGAAAGAGGTTGGTATTTATAGAGGGGATTCCTTGAGTAAGATGGACTCTTGATGGTCTGGGCTCTCGAAGGGTCAATTGTCGGGCTCCTCCGAGTCCTGTGGAGGAAGACCTTTTGAAAGATAGGAGGTGGTTGAGAGGATCTCGTGTGGATAAAGATACAGACAAATAATCCTTATTTGGGCTCTTCAGCAGGGTCAGACCTCCCTTTCTGGGCCTTCTGTCATGGGGCTTATTGAGCCCCTGCTTCTCTCCTGGGTCTTTGTCCGAATTCTCCTGGGGGCTGTTATAAAATGGTCCATGTTTCCTTAAGACCTAAAGCCCATCCTGGATGGCTTGACCCATAAGTTCTCAGCCCAGTCTCCTTACCCGCTTCGAGCCGACATCCTTAGGGTTTTATAAATTAGGTGCCTCTTCTTTTCTTCTTTTGATTAGCACCTCCTCCCTAACCCTAAAATCGCCGCCTCATCTTTCTTGCCTCGTGCTCTTCAATCGCCGCCTCGTGCTCCTCTTCTCCATGGGTCTTGCCAGCACCGCCTTGCTTCCCCTATCTCCGACCGCCATGTTTCTCCCTCCTTCTCACTATTTATACCGCTGGCGATTCTACCCGAAGTAGCACACACTTTTGGAATCCCCCTTCCTCCCTACTACTGTTCTTTGTGAACAAGCCTTGCTAATTGCTTTGTGGTTGTGGTGCCTCTTTGGTTCTTGGGTTCAAAGCAACCGGTGGCTTGCCGGGGTTTGGGGCTTGGGCTCCTCCCACCATTCGGATCGGGGCAATCTGAGCCCCCTTGAAATTCTTCTCTTCATCTCTTTCATTTACTTATTACGTATCATATATTAATGTGCATGAAAGATGCAATGGAATTGGAATAGAAGATCCATCTCGCCAACCCAAGACATGAACGTCCTACAAGATCATGGAAGGGATCTTCCCGTTTCAAGTCACGTCAACAACCTTTCAACTTACGCAATGAGAATAATTTTCTCGTCCAGCTATTTCTTACTAAAGTTAAGGGTCGGATGCACTCAACCTGTCTGATGAAAGTACAAACAGAGAACAAAACAGGAAATAAAATTGGAAGATTGTGTGCAAGAATTCAAGGTGATCAATTGGTGGAGATGTGGACTCGGCAAGTACACATGTATGTTGGTTTATGTCATTTTCTGACCCGCCTGCAATCATTATCTAAGTTTGTAGGGGGCTTATTTGTGAAAATATGGGCGTCTTAGTAATTAACGTCTAGTCAACATTCATGAATTAAGCCATTACTAAAATAAATATGATTTTTGTTGTGTTTATTATCATTGTAATTAACAAGTAAAAATCGTAACGAATATTAATTAGTTATTATTATTATTATTATTATTATTATTATTATTATTATTATTATTATTATTATTATCATTGAATAATTATTAGTTATTATTTTTGCTGGTAAAGTCAAAATATTAATCATAACTAAAATCATGTTTTGACCGTAGCTAAAATTATGACAAATATTAATTAACCGTGGTTAAATAAGTTTTTGTATTACTTTTGTTTGATAGTTATAGATAGTATTAATTTACGATGATTTTTTAAAACCATAATTGTTTATAATGTGAGAAATAATCCTTTTTTGTTAGTGTATCAAACTTAGGTTAAATATGCTATATTTTTTCTTCAAAAATTTTAGAGTAAATTGCAACTTACCTACATGTGATACGCGAAATAGGCAAACAACCCCATTGTGAGAAAAAAACTTCAATTTACCTTCCTCAATTTAAAAAATATGCACAATACCCCCTTCACACGAGTGGGGCCTTGCACACGCGAATTTCTCCCTTTTTATTTATTTCACAATTATTGGATCTTATTTAATTTAAATTGATGGTTCATATTTTATCTCAATTATCTACAATCCATATTAAATCTTAGCTAAACCTGTCACTAATATTTTATTTTTCAAATCAATGGTTCATATTTACTTTCATATAATTTATATCTAACATTTACAAAAAAGTAAATTACAGCTACTTCTCCTTAAGTTTGGCATAATTATAAATACCCCTTATTATTTAAAAAATTACAAATACCCTCATGAGGTTTTGTAACCGTCTAATAAATAACCCCATTTTTATTCATTTTTATGGGTGAACTGATCAAAATGCTCTTATGCACTGAATTATTTTTTATTTAATTCTTAAATTTTTTTGGACTACAATGTCGAGAGAGAGGTTTTTTTTAAGTTTTTTTTACACAGAGGATCAATAATGTAATTTTCGGCTGATGATTCTACAATATTAGTAAAAAGTTCAAGGGCAAAATGGTCAATTTCAGATCTTTGGTTAAAAATTACAAATATCAAGGACTTGTAATTTTTCAAACAGCGAGAGATATTTGTAGTTATACCAAACCTTAGGGGTGGCTGTAATGTAACCTTTACAAAATATAAAAAATACAAATAATAGAAAAGAAAAAGAAAACACCTATGATCTTCTCAACCTCCCCCCTTCGCCTCCGCCTGTTCCTCCGCTTTGCTTCCCTGTCTCTCCACACCACCTCACCTCCACTTGCCTCTCTGCCTCCGCCTCCCTCCCCTACACTGTAGGCTATGCGACCTGCCCACGCGGCCCGCTTGCGCCGCCATCCCTTTTCCCCCTCCCCAACTTGCGCCGCCACCCCCTTACCCTTTCCCTACCACCTCCCTCTTCCCCTTCCCCCTTCCAGATTAACCTCCCCACCCCACACTATCCGCCAGCGGCTCCATCCTTCTTCCCTTTCCTCCGTTTATATTGTTTGTGTATTTATTTATTTATTTATTAATATTATATGTATATATTGTATATATATATGTATATTTTATTTATTCATTGTATAAATATATGGATATATTGAGTTGTTGATCCAACTCAAATGGATATAAGCTATGGATCTGTATATCAAATATAGATGGTTGATCTAAATCAGAAAATATGTAAATCATCAATTTGTTTATTAAATACGACCCATTGTTTTTTTTTTTTTTTTTTTTTTGGTCATAGTTATTTGCCTATTTCATGTAACACATATAACTATATAAGTATATTGCAATTTGCCAAAAAAAGAAAAATTATGTTATATTGATTCTTTTGTCTTGTTCATTTGCTACTATCTATGGTCTTCACTCTTGATTAGTCATAAGGTTGTAACTTGTAATTGCCCTGGTCGGGGACTATCTAAGAGTACTTCGATTTTGATAATGGATATGGATTGTGAATGTGTTAATTTTTTATTTTTTCCTAATTTTAGTAAAAGATTGAACAGAATTATATCCTGAAATTGCGGATAAGCTGATGATATACTACATTTCTCATCTATGACTGCAAAGTATGTTGAGATCCTTCCGTCATAATAATAAAAGGCCCCCTCCCTTGCCCTTTGCGTCCACTGCGAAATCGAAGTAATCCAACTTATTATTTAAGTAGTCGCATCTCCTAGCTGAACACTTGGTCTTAGAGATAAAAACCAAGTCGGGGTGACGGAGCCGGATGAGGTCTCCAAGGATTCGAATTGTCCAAGGGGACCCCAACCCCTGACAGTTCCAGAGTAAGAGATTCATGGTGATCGGAGGGGTTGCTGCACACCCTCCGCCGCAATGTCATCGGAGTCCTCATCCCTGAGTTGTCTGCGTTTGTCCATGCGTTTTGTCCCATCAAGAATCTCGACGGCATTCCTACTCGGCCCTCGTTTCCCCAAAATTGGCCACACCTCACCTCTAGCCTGTCGTCCTCTTCTCCATCGGCCACCGCGTGTGCCCCGGGCTCACGCCATGAACTGAACTGGGACTGGAACCTATGTGTTCTCCGAACCTGGGACCATATCAATCAGCCTGTCGGGTCCGTGCTCGACCTCTTGTCCCACCTGGCGAACCTGACCCCTCTCATTACCGCCGTCAATGGTGCCCTCAAGTCTGTGCTCGCTCCCAAGTCCTGGTGCAGTCTCAGGTATGAAGGATTCCGAATCAGTAACTTCCGTGTCCCCTGCATGTCGCCAATCAGACTCCCGTCCTAGCCAGACCCATTACATGCCAAACTACCCCCTGCTCCATCGCCCTAGGTTCTGCCCTGTCTGAATTCCTTGGTGTGTCGGCCTTGGCGGTGTTCGCATGGTCATCCAATGCCCCTGTGTCCGCTACAAACACCCCGAATATGTCCGTGTCGCATCCGCCCCGGGAGCACGGGGGAGAATGAGAAGTAGGGGCTCGACCCGTAGGAGGGGTGACTCGGCAAAAAACCCCCTGTTGGGATCGGGGCTCGGAGCCACGCCCCATACGGTGTTGTCGTGCCTGGGTCCACGAAACCCTCCTCAAAGCATACCTCACACTGCTTACTCACGTGTCCCAGCCGTCCACACAGATAATAGAAATTGGGTAGCCGCTCATATGTGAAAGTAACCACTAGCTCATCCCCGGAAGGAAGTCGAAGCTTTAGAGCCCGCTTCAGAGGTTGATTGACGTCCAGAGCCACCCTAATTTGAAGAAAAGAACCCCATGACTGACTGTTGTCGTCCAGTTCCAGTTCTTTGAAGCGCCCCAAACGGTTCCCCAAAAGTGTAGCAATACCTATGTTCATTCGGCTCAGCGGAAGGTCGTGCACTTGAACGTAAAAGTCACACCATTTGAGATCGACCTGTATGGGGTTCTTGTTGGGCCCAATGCTGTTGAGAATCAGGATATTGCGTTCGAAACTCCACGAGCATCCCACCACAGCCCGGTCTCTGTCAATCACATGCTTGAAAGGGAAAAGAACCCGTCCCTCGGGTAGCTGCTCGATATCAACCCCTTTCACCGGATTAAGCATCCCCTTGACCGATCTATTGAGCCCCTCGAAGTGGTAAGGTTTATTAGATAGCAGCCGACCCACTAGACATAAGCGAGATTGTTCAAGATCCAAATCCTTTCAGGCACAACCACCCCCGTCTCTTCATCCTCCGTGAGCTTAAGGCCCCTCTTCAATTATCCTAGAACTGTCTCCATGCCCCCAGCCAAAACTGTAACCAAAGAGATATTCACTGTGATGGAGCCGTCGACAGACTTGGGATGTCCCCATACTACTGCACCCGAGTCCACCCTACGGAGAAAAAAAACCTATGAGCAAGAAGAAAGAAAAACAAGAACCCTGGAGAAAAAAAAAAAAAAAACAAACAAAACAAATCAAACCCTAAACCTAGAGACCCTATGAGTAGCCAAAAGAGACGGCTAGAGGGCCTTCGCCGAAAAAGAAAGGTAGACACACACGGCCAAAGATCAAGAATACGTAGAAGAAAACACAAAACAGGGAAAGATAGATCGAAACGTAAGAGGGTATGATTTATAAGGAGAACACGTCGGTATCGAGCCGGTCATGGCTAAAACCATCCTTCAGTAGAGCCGCAGACCGGGCATGGAATGGCCACAACGAAGCCTCACCAAGAAATTCTACCTACGCAAGCGAGCCACCGCCGATCAAAGACGCCAACGCTGTGGGGTGGTGCCAGGACTCTCTAGAGAAGAGAGAACAAAACTCTCACAGGGAGAGAACTCCTATTGATTTTGTCAGTTTCGTATGATAATTAGTGAGTAGTAAAGTTGATTTATGTTTTTTATAAGACAATTATGGACCAATTTTCAACAAAAACAAAGTATAATTACACACACATATATATTTTTTGCTAAATTAAAAAAAAAACAATAACAAGTATATTTATTTTTGTATATATTCTTCAATGTGTATATTTTAGACATCAGAAGCAAAATTTTTATGTATACAATATCCAAATTAAATAACCATGCAAATAATAATTTATATTTCAGAAGCCGGGACATATAATTTATGTTCATTTACGAGAAAAACCGAAGCCATTGGCGAGGGCGTGGACGGTCGGATTGAACGCAAGGCGGCCCACGATCCCCTGCTTGTACGGCAGGAACGTTTTCTTCTTCAGATCCTCTGAAACCGCTCGGTTCACAGTGTAATGCAGCTCGTGAGCAGAAACCGGTCCTCTTCTTCTCGAACCGGACCCTGGACTCTCGATTGCCCTGAAGCTCGAGTGCCTGGCTGCCACCGTGTACTTCTTCAGAGGGTCTTTGTCGGCGGCGCGTCCCTCCGACGCGCTCCGGAACAGGAAGAAGTCCTTTAACCTCCATTTCTTCTGGCCTTTCGTCGACGCCGACAGAGCTGAACAGAAATTTGCTGGTGCTGAAGAATTCTCTGCGTTATGCTGTTGCTCTTTCTCTCTATCTTCTTCCCATGGATATTGGCCGTCCCTGAGCGGAGAAAGCGACCGCGCCGCCCTTCGGCTCGACGATTTAGACAGAGCACTCACTCCTCTTTCTCTTCCTCTATGAGGCCCCGCCGCCTCCTTCGCGGCGTTTTCAGCTGCAATAGCAAAAGGGTCTCTTTCTTCACTCTTGTGCCGCGGCGAGAAGGCGCCCTGGACTATTTTCCTCGTCTGCGAGATCGGTTTCCGGGGAGACGTCAAAATACTTTCACTAACCCCGGCCGCCTGAGGAAGTTGCATCCGCGGCGGTGGCGTCAGGGGCTTAATCACGCCGCCATCAAAGAGCTCCTCCGCAGACAGGGAGGCTCTTTCCCGATCTTGGCTCACATCAAACGCAAAATCATCTCCATTGTTAACCCTGACAGGCGATTTCGGGGTGCCCGGCTTTTCTTCCCAGTCAAACGGCACGGCGGAAGCCACCCCGCGTCCGTCCTCATTGCCAGCCGCGAAAAAATCATCCAAATCGTCAGGAAATTGAGAGAGCTGAGAAGGGCTCGTCGGGGCACTGAAATAGTATTCCCGGAAGCGTTTCGGCGAAGACTTTCCACTGTTGAAATCAAATTCCAGGTTTTCCGAAGGTATCATAACTTCCATTTTTCTCCAGGTTTTTGATGTGATTATAGCTGTGAAGAAGAGAGAAAATAAAGAGGGAAGGAAGAGAGAAGAGAGTGATGAGGAAATTTGAGACAGGAGCCGCCTTTTATTACAGTAATTTGATCACATTTGTCGCTTTTACGATGATGTTCAATTTGCATGAAAAAACAAGAAACTGGTGACCCACAAATGTACTATGAACACTTTAAACTTGGAGTGAAAGGTTAGATTTACATAAACATGCGTATATTATCAGCAGTGATTAACACTAATTAATTTATGGACACATGTTCATTAGTGTTATACTAAAGCAAGAGTAAGTCAAGGTATGTGGGTTGGAATTTCAACCGTGGATTGAATTTTGAGGAGTTGCATGGGGTATGACAGTGAAAGAAAGACCCAAAAGGGTTATTTTATTATATATAAATTGAAATAAATATCTTTATGCCACATAGATAATATGCGTTCCGCATAGTTTGTATAGTTTATAAGTCCAAGAAACTCATTCTCATTAATGAATTGTGTATTTACGTATATCCCCTGATCATTCCTACCTTTTGAAAAATTATATATACACCCACTAGAAATATCAACATTATTTATATAAATCACTCATGTTATTTAAAACATTATATAAATACTCCAAAAAAGGATTAAATGCATTTTTGATCCTGTAACTTAGGCTATTTGCATTTTCGTTCTTTAACCTAGTATTTTAGTCTTGTATCTTTTAAATTTTCGCAATTTCAATCCTTTTATTCAGCGGAGTTCACTTCCACCGATGAGAAGCGTGAACTCCGGCAAAAAAAAGGATTGAAATCGCAAAAACAAAAAAAAAATGCAGGACCGAAATGCTACTCTAAAAAGTTAAATGACAAAAATATTGACATAAATGGGCCAATAGTAACAAAAACTCCAATTTTAAAATGTCACGTGAGATGCACATGCATTTTTCCGGCGAGAAGGGTGAATTCCGGCTAAAAAAAGATTAAAATTACAAAAATTAAAAAGATACGAGACCAAAATGCTACCCCAAAAAGTTAAAGGATAAAAATGTCAAATGACCTAAGTTATGGGACCAAGAATGCATTTAAGCCCTCCGAAAAACTTCAACATTATTACATAAACTATCCCTATTTTTTAGTATCAAAGATGATTTTTATAATTACACAAAAAAATATGAATAATTTATATACATAAATCATAAATTTGTGGATGTAAATGTAATAATCCCAAATTTTAATGCTATCTAAAGCCAAAATACACAATACCTTTGGCTGAAGCCTCACAGGTTTGGGTCGAAATGTGGGGGGTGCATATCAGATTACTTAGTAAAACATATCACATTTGTAAATATAAAATAAAAAATTAAAATAGAATATCTAAATGAAATAAATATTGGGACAAATTGCATAATACCCCTATGTATTTTCAAAAGTCAGCTAAAAACTCCCTTGTATTTTCAAAATAGGTAAAAAAAAACCCTGTGTTTTGTAAAACCATGCACACTAGCCCCTCACCGTTAATTAAAGTTAACGGCGTTAATTTTTTTGCTAAAAGACCGTTATACCCTTATACATTTATATTTTTTTTTTAGTAACCGTTGGATCTTTTTGAATTGAATTAAAGCCGTAGGATCTAATCAATATATATCAACCGTTAGATCTTAAATTTATAAAAAATCAAAGGTTTAGATTTAATCTATTTTGTTATATTATATAAAAATAAATTATTTTAAAAAATAAAATATTTTATATTAAAACCCCCGAACCCATCCACCCACCCCCTCCCCCCTCGCCGGCCCACCCCAATCCCCGCCACCAGAGGGGGCGACGTCGCCCCCAGATGTGCCTTGGCGCCGCGGCCGCCGTCGCCCAGCCTTATGTGGGCGACCGCCGACAGCGGTCGCTCGGAGCTCGTCTAGGCGACCGCCGTCACGGTCGCCCATGGATGGGTGTCCTGGGCGACGATGATGGTTGTCGTCGCCGTCGCCTATATTTTTTTTATTTTTTTTATAAATTAATTTTTTCAAAAATTAAAGAATTTTTTTTATATTTATATAAAAAATCGAATTTTAAATATTATTTAATGTATAATTTACTTAAATATATTTAATCTAAATAAATTTGAATTATTTAATAATATTTTATTATTATAGTTAATTAATATTCATATTCATAAAAATAATTAAAATGTGCTAAAATTCATATAATGAACATTTTAATTTAAAAAATATTTTTAGTTTAAATATAATATTTTAGTATTGTAAAATATCTTAATTAATATATTAAATATATATAATTTATTAAAATATATTTAGGTTAGATAGTAATTTAAATTAATCAATAATATCAATTTATTAAAATATAGTTAAATGACAAAAGAAAGACGGCAAAATAGACATTTGTACCAATAAAATAACCCTAAAAAAGGTCAAATATGAAACCCACTCGCATAGTGGGCGAGTTTTAGACACTCTCCGTTAGTTTCTAACGGAGAGGGGCTTTTTTGCATGATTTTACAAAACACAGGAGGTTTTTTGCCTATTTTCAAAACACAGTGAAGTTTTTAGCTGACTTTTGAAAACACATGGAGTAATATGCAATTTATCCTAAATATTGGTATAACAAGTAGGTCACGTTCATTCATAATCATAAATATAATAAAATAAATATCAAAGAATTCGAATATAATATCCAAAAATACGACAAATAGAAGGTGGGAAGCAAAAGATTTGCTAGAAGGTAGAAAATTCAATATTAGCCTAACATAATCCAGATGCATAATATGTACGCAACTATCTGTATATTTTGCTGCATAAAAGTCAGGCAAGCAAATAGGCCATCCTTTTTCCCAACTAGCCGTCATGACATGCTATCTTTGTACGTGTGCATATAATAAATAATTTTTTATATTTTAAAATATATTATAAATGAGAATATTAATTGAGTAGTTAAGTTAATACAAAACTTGAAAAATTACAGAAGTTATTTTGGGTAACTTTTAATCACAAAAAATTTAGACAACGGTATCAAAACCACTACTTTGTGTCTATAGTAGCTCTTTTTTTTTTTTTTTTTTTTTTTTTTTATAATAGTATCGATATATTGCTAAAGTAGAAGAAATAATTAAAAACTATTTGCTTTTATCGTATTATTACTTTCAAAATCACTTTTTATTATAATTTTTACACATTAATTAATCATCATGTAGAGTGTAAACTTAACCTAAGGCATTCAATTAAAGTCAAAGAAATATCAATCGGTCAATTGCTATAGATTAAACTAATTAGACAGGAATAATTGTAAATTGATGCAATCAATTGGTTGGTATTTACTTTGTTTTTGGAACATTAATTACTTAGGTGATATAATTTGCAGGGCTTCCCAACTGGCGCATGCCTTGTTCTCTTGCTTCCTGACATTATATAATTACGTTTTATAATAATAATTTTGAGTCAAAAAGTATTGCAAAAATAAGTCGTAATTTAATTCTTAATAATACTAATTATACATGACGGAGACAAAATAACCTGGTTAGGGCTCTTAAAATTAGTTTTTTTTTTCTTTTTTAAATTTGTTTGAGGATCATGAAATTTCAACTATAAACTGTAATGGCGGAATTGATTCATCGATGTTATAAGAATTTATCGACACAAATTTAATTAACGAAAAAAAAAGTTATTTTTTTTACAAAATATATTAGTTATTCTAAATTAAAGAAAGATACAAATGATATATTCTTGCTTATCGGAATAAAAATGTATGCAATAATCACTCATACAGGAGTGTTACTAAAATAATTGAACCACCTCGACCGATTGCCGTAACTCAAGTCACACCACAATTAGCAGGATAATAAGGTTGGTTGGATTGGTTTTGGTTTTTTTTTTTTTTTTTTATAAGGGAAGCGATGAATTTTATTAATCTAAAGTAAAGTGATTACATTCAGTCCTGTCGGCTATCAATATCGAACGAAGACAATTACAAAAAATTAAATCAATAATATCACATAAACTAACACCTAGCTATTACAACAGCAAATCATACCTACTATACAATAAAAATAACATCAATCCACGCAGGGATTCAAACCCATGACCTCTAGGATCATGGGGCCTCAGTTTCGCCAACTAAGCTAGGCGGGTTGGTTTTAGTCTTAAAGACCTTATTTCGATAATCGAATTCGATTTTATATTTTGTAGATCACCATATTTTGATAATTGATTTCGATTTTATATTTTGTAGACCACATAAACCGCGTCCGACTGCATTATTGTCCATCAACAAAAAATGAATCCGCAAACTGTAGGAGCTAAGGCCCAATCAGTTGTATTATTTAGGCCCAATCTATGCATTACATCAGTCTGGGCTCTGGTCCAAATCTTCTGAAAGCTTGGGCTACCAGTCTATGAGATCTGTGTGTTCACATTTTATGACCCAATGAATGTTTCATATGTTGTTTAGCCTTCTTTTATCTCTTTTTTTTTTTTTTCTTTTAAATGTAATTGATGTTATTTTTACCAAAACTCGTTAGAACATTGTTCAATCTGATCACCACAGTTTCACCAATAATTAAATCAAATTACTTTGAATCAAGCCAACCAATGCCAGTTTGCCAATCTATATAATTTACCCACGAAGGAGTCAGCTCTATATTCTCAATGAAATTTAAATTCGTAACATTTAAATTAAAAATTAGTGAGGTAATCATTAGTCCATCATGGCTTAGGTTTTCTTGACCATGGGACAGAGTTGAATTCTGCATCACCTTTGTGTGGATTTTGCATGAAATACACCCATCTAATCTTGCCATGTTACTATTCCATTGCCCTCATCTAGAGGTGGCCAACGAGTCACGCCGGCTTGCGAAGGCTCGATTTTGAGTTCGACTCGAGCTCAAGACGAGCCAACTCGAGCTCAATTGTCTTTGTTCATTAAGTTCGTGAACGGCTCACGAGCTTTTTCTTTTCTTTCAAAAAGAATTATATATATATATATATTTTATTTTTTTTGAATTTTTATATGTTTAATTTCATATTCAATACTTTATCAATTTCATACTCAAAATTGACCATATATAATAAACTATGGTATTGGTACTTTTATTTATACATTTAACCTTTATAATTTATATAAAAATAAACTTAACCAACAATTTAGTAAATTTTAATATTTTTTTAAATAAACTATTATAATTTATAATAATATAATTTTATTAAAAAATTAAATCAATAATTAAAAAATATACTAAAAAATATACCAATAATTACGAGCTCGAGCTCGAAGAGCTTGAAGTCAGCTTGGCTGAATTTAGCTCGAGCTCGCATCTTGGGGGGAAAAGAAAGATTTGATTTAAATACAGGACTATATGGTCTCTTCTATCAACATATTCTTAAATTGTTCTTTCCAAGCTTGCATTTGCAAGAACATTAGAGAGAGTTTAAAATTTAAAACCAACCAGACAACTGGTACTATGTTTTCCTCAGATAAACTTGTAATGAAAGTTAACTTGGAAAATACAGTATGTATATATGCACTCTTTCAAAAATGAATCAAAAGAATGAAGTGTTTACATCCCACAAACACCCCTTTAAGAAACATTTCAGGCAGGCTAAAAATCTTACAATCAGAAAAGACTATACAAATTTTCCAATATATCTATATCTGTGTACTGGAGAATCCAACCTCAACAACTGCTAAAATCTCAACAGGACTAAGCTTGGGCTGACCTTATTCATGTCTGGAAAAGGTATCTGAAGCGAAACTCGTAAGGCATTATGTGAAGAGACTGTAAGAGAGGTTCGTCTTCCGTGTTCTCGATGCATTTCATTGCTTCTTTTCCAAGTTCAGATGGTAGTTGAAGGCATATCCAATCCAGCAACGACTCGTAGTCCTTAGCAAAGTCTAGGAGATACCAGTCCAGTAATTTCGGTATTGCTATAACTTTGTTAACGGTTGAAATGCCAACTGCTGCTTGTAAGTAGTCTCTTTTAGCCATTTCCAGCTCGTTTTCAACTTGAGATGCGGTGTAGACACGCACCTTTAATGCGACAGCAATCAAGGCGCATATTCAGGTTATAGGAATAAATGGTATAAATAAATCTCGTCTCTAACAGCTCACTTTTGAATAGGCGAATGTGGTATTAAGATGGACTTGTAATGAATTCACACCGAGCAATAACTTACAGCAGGGGAGGACCAGCTTCCGCAAGAGAGAGCAAATGTTACCAACGGTTCAGATAATTCCAAACCAAGCATTCCACGTGTCATCTTCTCGTCGTATTTTTTACCTTTCGAGAAAGTCTGAGGAAAACAAACGAATAGGATTAGTTAGTTATAGGCAAACCCTATCAACCCGACAAGCGAAAGCAGAAAGTGGCAAGAATATTAACAAAAGTCGAGCTGTAAGTTCAGTTGCCTTACATATTTTGAGTGATAAGGCAGTCTCAATATGAAATGCTCGATGGTTATTGGATTTAGAACGTGCCCGCCAACATTTACTGTTGCCTGAGAAACAGGTGTGAAAATAAGTCACTAGATGAAATATGTATCATTATACACGATAATTAGTTCTTGAGCACAAACGCTTTGACTTGTTCGTAAATTAAAAGTTTTCTGATCGAAATACATAAAAAGTTTTTGCTTTATAGAAGACTATCCATTCTAGATCACACAACACATTCAGCTTTAAATGGATAAAAAGGACTAAATAAACATTACCTTCTGCATCAGTTCAACTACCATTTCAGGGCTATCAGGAATGCCATACGCAATAAATGCCTGAAGGAAGTTAATCGTTACTCATCAGTTCTTGGAGCTTAACCATCCAACGATCAAAACAAAAATTAAGTATCATGCAATGCACATTTTGTAAAGGGATGATTCTTAATGCAAGTTAATAACGACGAATTTTGCTAATGATGAGCTACTTTCGAGTGGATTAGGAAAAAAACAGGGATTATTCTCAGTTTCATACATTCATCATGCACGAATTGTAAATGTTAATCCAAAAGGCAAGCTTTTCTTGATGGCTTAGGCCCTTCAGATCAGCTGTTGCAAGTCTTTGGAGGAGAAGCCTGAAAAGGAAGAAGATGACCTGTGATATATGCACCAAGATCGTACAAAATTGCCACCAGAACAACGAAACTTAGTAACTTACTTTAGTCTCTGAACCAGGAATACAGATATTGTTGTTCGGTTCAGGTTGATGGAAGAAGCTTCAATGGAAACTAAATGCTTATACGGACCAATGTTTCTCTTCCCAAACTTCGAACACAAATCGTAAGGATCATTACACTCTGCATATGCTAAACTATCTAAAGAATGTAGCACCGGCACTGCAGGTAAAGTTTCAGTGGTACTGCTATTCCTCTTGGAACTCATTCTCAAAAATATTTTCATTAAGCATGTAAGAATACTTTCGGAAATTTTGTTTGGACTGTCATCTAATGGTGATATTGCCTCCCGCTTGACAGGATTCCTCTCTTCTGAACTCTCATGGTCCATCACTCGGCTTTCGAACTGAAAAAATTCCAAAAGAAAATTAAATTTAGTTCGTTTTATATTTCATTATGCAGCGATAAAGATAAGTGAAACACACACCGGCAATTTCTGAGGATCCAAGTGCCTCTCGCCTGAAGTGCATCCAATAGGAGACTTTTTAACTCGAGTTCTCATTGGTTGTACTTTTGAATTGAGCAATCTTTTGTTCGTTAGTGAATTATGGCTCGACTGGTTCTCACTTCCTCTCCGTTCATCTGAATCACATTGAAGGTATAAGATCTTTCTTACTAACATGTTTGCGAAGAAAATATGGAATTCTTAGACGAAAAGTGTGATGTGAATCTAATTCACTTTGAATCACCTGAAAGAGAAGGTAAAGTATTCCATATGATTGCTGTAGAATTTGCCTCAGTATGAAGCGACGAATTGAATTGCTTTGTCTTCAGATATTTAATCTTAAGAGGGTCACATAAATCAGCTGAATTATCCATGTTCTTCTTGGAGGATGAAATGTAGACAGCTTCTTGATATAATCCTTGCCTGAAATGCACTACTTTTTCTTCAAGCCGAACAACTTCTTCTTCCAGCACAGCTACTTCAGCTAGAAGCTCTAACGTCTACACATATCACTTGAAAATTAGCGAAACAATGATAAATCGCTCTGAAGTTGATAAAACGTAAACGAGATCAGTTCCTTTACTTAAAACTTTCATCAATAAAATCCACCATCCTCTAATTCTTGGAAGTTGATAAATACTAATGAAAACAGATAAGGGACTTGAGGCTGACATGAGGCGGGAGATAAGGCGGCAAACGAGGAAGAGATCCCAACGGTCTAGTAAAGGCCCTTTCCAAAGCTCTATGAACATTTTCCTCATGTCTGAGTCTCTTCTTCAGCATATCAACCTGCGTCATCAGGCTTATAGAAGTAAATCGACAAACATGAAACAGAGAAAACTTAACAAAGAACAACAGTAAGAAATGCATAGCCCACATCTTGTTGCAATGCCATCTTTCTATCTCTAACTGAGCCTTGACGGCTTGTACTCGGTTTCTCAGCATCCATTATCCAGCTACTCTGCATTTCCACCATGTTCTCCTTCAAGTAATAATCATAAATAGTACAAACGAATCAGCCTCCACAAGAAAGGAATCACACATGATACAAAAAGATAAAGCTCACTTGCACTCAGGCTCACCCTTATTACAAAGACAAAAAAAAAAAGCAAAGAAAAATCTAAGAATCAATCCGAATAAGGGGCCAATAGAAAGCTACTACTGAAGGTTTATAAGCAGACAAAAACACAATTTGCAGAAACCAAGAACACAAAAAACATCCCAATTCAAATCATTTTTCTCCTCTATCAATCTCTTATGTCAATTAAATCAAAAACCCATCAAAATTCCCATCAAAGATTGTACTCAAACACCATACCAATAACTTAACACAAAGTTGATTAATACGAACAGATAAAAGTAATCAGTGCTCCATTACTTGTTCATGCTTCAAGTGAGCCTTCATAGACTGCAAACTCCCCCGGGCTTTCGTGTTCATCTTTCTTCAATCCCCAAATCATTACATAGAATGAATGATCCCTGCCACTGCCACTGCCACTGCCACACCATTGCAAATGACATAAACAAGAATCTAACTTTAATATCATTACTATTGATAATCACTGTAATAAATGATAGTAATGAAGAGGGGGGAATAAGAAGAGACCTTCACTCATTGGAGACGGTTGAATTTGAATGAATTTCTTGAAGCCCACCTCAAAAAAGACAGTTAACAAACTACTACTACAAACGTTGTTTCAGCCAAGGTTAATGCTCTCTCCTATCAACACCAATCGTTATCACCCTCTCCACCTATGTACTCTCATGCATCCATTCATTCCCAAAGAATCATCTTTTTTACAAACATACGAGTCTGTGTACAACGCCAGAATTTAAATGAGCCCATGTCTGAGGTTGTATGAACTTAGAGAGAGAGAGAGAGAGAGAGAGAGAGGGTGCAGAATTGTATGTGTTCGTCTAGAAGGGAGAATTCAAATGCTAGATTCCCAGTTTTGATTTTATCTCAAAAGGGAATTTTAGGCAAGAGTTTAACAAAAAAATTTAGTTCAAATCGAGTTTGATGTACTCAATTAATTACATAAGAAAAAAAATTATATTAGAAAAAGAGTTTGAGAGCGATGGAGAGAGTGATTAATAAATAGGGATAATTACACTCTCCTCGTCTAAAGTTTAGTGTAATTACATGTAGACTCCCTATAAATTAAAAAATTATATTTAGTACCCCTAATTATAAAATATGTTAAGACCCATAACAAAAGTAATAAATTTATCTTTGCACCTATAATAAGTGGCTAAAAAAAACTTAAAAGAAACATGAAAAATTAAAAAATTAAAAATACGAAATTGCCCAATATGTATATAAATGAATTGAAATGAACATACGCCTTAGACTAAATAGACAAAACTATAGGGAATATTTTTTGCTATTATTAACATATCACAAGAAATGTAAATACTATATTTATTTTATCACAGTGACATTGAGTTATCATAATATGTATTCTAGAATGTTTAGTTAAATTACATAACATAGTATATATATAGTTTTATAGTGTATATATATGTTAAGAACTAAATTTATTTTTATCGATCTAATTTTTTTTTTATTGATAATTATGATATAATAATACTTTAAAAGCAGCAATTTATTGAATATATTTCACTATTTACTCTTATATTTTAATTTAATTATATATAAGTACAAACTCACATGCATAAGTGCGTGAAATGTATAAGAATAGTTTGATCAACAAAATATTTATTTGACCTACAATAAGTCAATCAAGGGCAAAAATGAATTTTCGTTCAACTTTTTGCTAATGTCAGCAAATTTTGTCAATTTATTAATTGAAGTATCTATTTGTTGGATGAAAATAAAAGTAAGGGTATTAGGTATAATTTATCAAACTATAGGGGTCTACATGTAATTACACCAAACCTCGAGGAAAGGAGTGTAATTATCCCTAATAAATAAAAACTGATTTATCTAACATAATAACAATCTAAAAATCTTGTGAAATTTCAGCATATAAGTTTCTGACTTATAAAAAAGTGATGATACAGGAATTAGTATATGGAATGAATTTAATTCTTTAGCATATTTTATGAAAAAACACAACTCATTTTATTTGAGCTACTATTTTCATAATAATAATAATAATAATAATAATAATAATAATAATAATAATAATAATAATAAAATAAATAAATAAATAAATAAATAAATAAAAATAAATTAATGAAATTATTTTATTTTTAGAAAAAACAGATGTGTTTGGTTAGTGTGGTGGATGCAAAAAGCTGCTTACATCACATGGTTGCCAACTAAAGAAGTTTGAGAGCTTGAGCAGGAAAATCAATTACAAACCAAACACATCCCATTTTAATGCTTGGAATTTTCCACTTGTCATAATGATGCTTCTTTTTTTTTCCTTAATTTAATTAAAAGCCAAAAACCAATTGCCTTCTCCCATTCACATGGTGATCCTCTCCATCTCTAGTATTTCATTACAACTTTAAAAATAATTTAAAGAAAAGAGGGACATTATTCATAGTTCGATATCAATTATATTTATGAGTAATTAATAAAAAAGATATATTTATATAAAATTTTCATATCCCGTTTAAACTTTTTCTGGATCAACATTATTCAATCAAAATTGTAGTTACATTATAACATGAGTACAAGTGATCGGTAAATTCATCGTGCTCTTAATTTCTAAAACATATGATATTTATATCATGTAAATTCGTGTATAAAATTGATGCTGATGGGATACATTTGACTCAGCACTAAGGACCAAAATACCCCCTTCCAAAAAAGAAAAAAAGAAAAGGTAAAATATGCCAACTAGGATTAAGATCTACGTGTTTTTCACCTGGGTCGAGGCGCGATCCAATTCCACCCGACTTGGGAACCCGAAATTTAAGGTATTCGATGACTTTGTACTTGAAAATTCAGGATGATGACACGTGAATCCGTACAAGTACGAACATTTGATCCTATAAGTACCCCAATTATTTTGGATAACAATACGTCATTTATTACTTTCACACGAGTTTATGATCTTTTGAACTGACTTAAAGGCCGAGGGTCTTTATTGGGGATTACCCAATGAACCTAATGATCTTCTTTCTTCACAGATCTCAAATCATTCGATCCGAACTATCTTAAAAACGATCTTGATCTCCAACTCGAATTAAACGTATTTTATTATATTCAGTCAATACAATATCTATCATAGTTTATACTCTTTCCGCCTGCTTAATTATTCAAGTTATTGAGTGGTAGAAAGGAAAAAAATACATAGATATGGAGGGAGAATAGGTATAAGGAGGATGGGCGGCGGTGACACACAGGCTGATGACGGTAGTAGACGTATTCTAAATTAAATGGAGTTTCCCACTTACAACCACGTCGTCACAATATCGAATCATTGAATCTTATGCTTAATATTTATTAATAAATAGAAAATAAATTAGATTTTAAAAGAAGTTGCATGTAACTCAATCAGTTTGGTTATGGGTCATTTTTCTGCTTATGATTATTTGTAATAATCAATTACAAAATAATATATTTGCAATCATTTAATTTATAATATTGAGTTTGATTACAAATTTGCAGTATATATTTATTAAATAGGATGAATTATTTCCTATACTAAATATTATGATGTCTTAAAAATTATAATGAATCAATATTATTAATTACGATCAAAAAAATCAACGTGAAAATTAAATTTTACCTTGAAAATTAAATTTTATCATGATTAATTAATATTTAATATAATTTTAGTTGCGGCAAAAGTATTTATTGTGATTTTTAACTACAATCAAAATTTTGACCATAGTTTTTGGCGATAATTAATATGTTGACTTTACCTGTTGAATAATTATCACACGCAGTCATTGTCAGTTATAATATGTTAACGGTTTTTTATTTTAATCATAATAATTATTTTTTGTAAAATGTCATATATATATATATATATGGATTAAAGTTTTGTTTCCAACAAATGTTTCGAGTTTATAAATGTTAGAAACTTTTCGAAAATATTTTGGAAACGCTATAGAAAAATCGTAAAATTAAAGAAACATACATAATAGTCATAGAAAAATTTAAAATATTACATTTCTTTTTTTTAATTCAAATATATGTAGTTTAATTTTGTATCATTTAGCCAATTAATATTATTTTTATGTAGTATAATTATGTATTAGGAATTATTAATTGATGTAGTTGCTATTGAATCTAAATAATAATATAATATTTATGTCTAACTATGTATTATAAAATATCTATATTATGTTGATACTTATACATATAACATTACTAATTTAACTTAATATTAAATTTTTTATCATTAAATGAAATACTTATATAACAAAAGAATTTATATATTTGTAGCTAAAAGTATGAAATAAAAATTTCGCTGAAAAATTAAAAAAAATAAATTTTTTTTGAGGAAACTCAGAGATTTCGAAGAAAAATTAAGAAAAATAAAGTATTTCGAAGGAAACTAAATAATTTCGAAACTACCATGTATTTTTGTTTCAGTAACATCGAAAAGGGAAACGTTTCCATATTTCGATGAAAATGCATGAAAATTTTAAACCATATATATATATATATATATATATATATATACTTTTTTTTTCTAGTGATTAGACAATTGTGTATGAAAATCTTAAATATGATCCTCTACCCTAATTGACGTCCATGTCTGGAATAATTGGCAGTAGATATGGATTAGATCAAAGTGACCCCATTATTTATTATAATTGACAATTAAGTCAAGACATCACTATCTACGTGCATGGCCAGATTAACAATTAATTAGTAATTATTTATTATAATAGGGACGTATTTAAAACTCCAACAACTTATTTATATCAAGATAATTTATCTATTCACATATATCAAATATTTAATTAATAAACAACCTAGCTAGTTCCAATCAAAATACAAATATTTTCTATTTCTATAATAGTGATGATAACTAATTTTTATATATTATCGCTTGATAGTTGTTATTCTTTATTATACATGTAGGGTGAGTTACAATGACCACATCGAGTTTTGTTATAATTATAGATACTCCCTTATTCTTTTAAAAATTATAAATATTCCCTTAAGATTTGTAACCATCTAATAAATAACTTATTTTCACTCATTTTCATGTGTAAAGTGACTAATATGCCCTTATGCAAATAGAGTTATTTTTTAAAAATTTGTGAATATTTTGGACTAAAATGCGCATGATAGGTTTTTTATATTTTTTACATAGAGGAGCAATAATATAATTTTCCTCGACTGATTTTGCTATAATTTTTTTTAAAAAAAAATCAAGGGCAAAATGAGCAATTTTAGGCATTTGGTTAAAATTTACAAACCTCATGGGATATTTATAATTTTTAAAAAAACGAAAAAGTATCTGTAATTATGATAAATTTCAGAAAAGATCATTGTCCAATTATATAACATATTTAATCACTTCATTCAAAAATTAAACATTTGTGTAGAGTGAATATTGTCGAAGAAGACATAAAGGACAACAAATTAACAAATGTTGATCATGTTGCTAAATCATGGACTAAATAGAAATACTATGTTTGGTTTCGTTTTTTTTCCATCTCTAAGATGGATCAAAAATAGAACCAAACATGGGGTCACTTGCCGTCCCTTAGCCAAGAGTGTCGACGGTGATTTGCAGAGGACGTGTGGGCGGCACATAGGTGCACAAACGGCAAGTGAGTAGAGACTCTTACCGATTGGGGCTTGCAATACTATTCGAATGGGAGCTTTCTTGATGTGTGAGGATGCTATCCGCCAAGTATGAAGTCATCCATGGACGTTTCGACACGGAGATATAAGGGCGATTATCGGGCGCCATCCTGCGCGCGTGCAGGAGATTGATGGGCGAAGCAGAATGCTTTATCTTTGAAGATTTGCAAAACTGTTTCAATGGTGTGTTCCATGGAGTGTTGGGACACAACTCCACCAAGTTTTAGAGTTAGACGGTCCCGATTGAGTAGGAAATGATGACGATGTTTGGAGTCTGTCAATGTAGTGATGGGACGGCTATTTTAGAATATTGCGAGGAAAATTCCCCAAAGATGGATTATCGGATGGGGCTGAAACTCTAGATTTGTTATGTAGAAGTCGTACGCTACGCAACGGTTCAAGCAGCATGTGATTTGGACGTCGGATGAGGGAGATGCAAAAAAGGTGCGCTCCTCGGCCACTTTAATGTCTACTGCTGGAATAAGGGAAAATATTTTTCAGCCTATTATAAGGGGGCATGTAGTGTTGAGCTCTAGCCAGCCCTCCCCGTGCTGCAAGACACTAAATGAACAATCCCTTAGGGGCATGTGGGGGTCTTCAAGGGCCGACTCTAAGCAACTCGAAGGGAGTGCTAGAGTCCCCGGATCGGATGAGAACCGGACGGGCGGCGTGGGGCTAGGATAGCCCACGTAGTGGTCCAAAGAGCCAAGAGGTCCCGTATTATCCGCAAGGTTGGTCCGCGGGGTGCGGGAAATCTGGGGCAACACCTCTAGGCTAATGAGCGATCGAGGCAAGAACTCCAAGGCTTCGTGAACTAACTTGTGACATGCGTTATTAGGTTCTAGCCATGCACAGGCGTCCGTTGGCTAAGATACGCGGTCGTGGGGCAACACCACGTTGTGGGCAAGTTGAGAAGCCATGCCTAAAGGGAAGAAGGCATGTTGGGCATGCCGTGTGAGGCCAATGCGAGATGTTGGCATATCGATCGGGCCTCGGACTTGTGATGTTGTCCTACTCGAGCGAGGCATAGAAAACGGGCATGGCGAAGACATGTGTTGATGGTGCACCGAGTGAACGTTTGGTATGCGATGGGCATTGTGGGCGTAAGAATGACCCATAGCGCCGAGAAGAAGTGAGGATGCTCCAAGCCATTGCGAGATGTATCGAAAGACCCGATATTGCGGGCGAGATGCATGATGGCAAGCTAACTAGTTGGGGCCGGACATGAAAACACGCAATTCGTGCGAGCCGCGAGCCTCGACGAACATGGGCATTTCGGATATGAAAGCGCACTGGCACGAGGTGCCGCACAGGGATGCGTTCGAATGTCGCGCTGGTGAGATGCGAGTATCGAAGACACATGGACAACAAACCGTGAAGACTTGAATGGACGGAGGTTGAGTGTGACCTGAGACGCCGCATGGGCGAAAAAGAATTATTCCGCTGCGACAAAAGAGTCAGTCCGTGACACATGGCTTACTTCCAAAACACCTTCACTCGGTGTTTTGGGAGGTTTTGGTCCAATCCCCCATATAATAATATATTATCTAATTTAATCCACATACAAATAAATAATATTACTATATACATATATACATTTATAAAAACATATAAAAGAGACATGATTTGACAATGAACAGTATTTTTTGTTTCCCAATATACGACGCAACACATACAATACATTTTTTACATAATTTAAAATTAACTTCAAAAACAAACCGAAACATACACCCTATTTTTAAAACACGCTTATTTATCTTTGTTTTCTCTCTCTATCAAATCACTCCAAAAACAAAACCATACACAATAAAAAATTTCATCATATTTTCTCTCTAAGTGAAAATATGGGTAAATTACACTTTTAGTCTCTATACTTAGGGCCAAATTGATTTTGATTCCTAAATATTTTGAGACACGATTTTAGTCCTTAATCTTTTCAAATTACGATTTTGGTCTACTGTCATGAGCGAAATTGAGCAACTTTTGCACAGCCAGGCCGTGTTCTGAAATATACAATTTTAATATTTTAACCACGATTTTAATGATTGGACCAAAATTATAATATTTTAAGAGTTTAGGGACTAAAATCGTGTCTCAAAATATTTGGGGATCAAAATTGATTTTGACACTAAATAAGCTAGGTGCCAAAAGTGTAATTTACCCTGGAAATATTACACTATCAATCTCGAGAAAAAAAAAAATTACAATAAGTTTGAATATTTCTTAATTCTTGACAAGGAGGATCTGATCATTTAATGACTGATTTCCATATCAGCCAACCATATACATATATATATATATATTATGACTTGATTGATTGACGGTGCATGTTGCATTTCATTATCCCAAGGCCCTCCAAATCAGTATTCAATATATCTTGTTATTAAGTTGTTGTCAACGCAGTTAATTAAGATAATTATACTGTCCTTTTTAAAATTTGGGAAAATTACACGTAAAATTTTTATGTTATGAAAAATTATATTTAGTATTTTTAAGGTTTATTTCCATCTAAAAGATAAAATTTTCTATTAGTCAAAACTTATCGAATTTATTAATATTAATAAAAAAAATTAAATAAAAATCCATATTGATGGTGCCAAAAGTAATATTCCATCAAACTATCATACCAATAATTCTGCTCCATAATTTTGCTGTTAAAATTCCTCTCCCAAAATAATCCCATTTTTACAATAAATCATCATCTATTTATACTAGAAGGTGGGGCGGTGTAAAGACGATTCAGCCACCCAACTGACCATCAATTATCCATGCAACCGCCGGGGGCAACTCGGTAAATGCACCTAACCCACTAATTACACTAACTTATTGGGCATAACCACTGGGGGTAGTTTGGTAATTTCATAATCTTCTTTTGGAAATTACATCTTGATCCCTTGGTTAAATTCCTGCACCATCACATATGTATATTCGATTGACTTAGTACTTATTGCAGGTCAAACAAAATTAAAAAAAATTCCATATTCGTAACAAGTTTAGAAAACAGGTTTTATGTTCTCAGCGCTTATATATCTACTCTTTTTCTTCTTTCTTTTTTAGCATTGTAAATAACTGTAATAAGGAAAAAGGTGAAATTATTATTACATAATGATGATAATTAAGGTAATAATGATGTATAAGTGAAGTGTCATTTCGGTAGATATCATGATAAAATTCTATCAAGAAAATTAGGTAGTTTATACTATTCAAATTTAACCGAACTAGTATCATTTTAGACAGGCAAAATATGATAAGCTCAACTTGCCCTTTTATTGCTCTTTATCTTAAATGGCTATTTCTGTTTTATTATATATCTATTAATCTATACTATTATAAAGGGAAGGGGTTTATAGATTCAAAGTGGTAGTTTTGATACCACTACACCAAATTATTATAATACCACAAATGCCCTTCAACTTCCCAATCATATTGAATTAATTACTCAATCAAGTTTTAAAAAAATTAATTCCATGCAATTAATGTACTCAAAAAAAAAATATAAATTTACTCGCATTTTGTTTAAGCTTATTGTTGATTGAAATAGAACTAACATGTATTGGGAAAATTTTCAATTTTTAATTTAATTTGAGTAAAATATTTATTGATAATTAACGTATTAGAAAAAGTTATCGGATAGTTTTTGTATGTGAGATTGTAAGACAATAAAAAGTTTTAATATACAAGAACAAATTATGAGCTTTAATAAAATAAAAATATTATTAAAAAATATGCGCGCAGGTACTGCGTGCCACGGTGTCTAGTATATATATATTTGAAGGCGGTCTTTTGACCAAATATTTCAATTTTGGATCAAAATTCTAATTTTCTAAAATTTTGAATTTTTTTTATTATACAAAATAATCCTAGAGGTCAGGGGTTCGAACCCCTGTGAGTTCTTTTTATTATAATAAATATTTCTAGAGGTCATGGGTTCGAACCCCAACGAATTCTTTTTATCATAATAAATATTTTTAAAGGTCATGGGTTCGAACCCCTTCGAATTCTTTTTATTATAATAAATATTCCTAGACGTCATGGGTTCGAACCCCTGCGAACTCCTTTTTATTATAATAAATATTCCTAGAGGTTATGGGTTCGAATCCCTGCGAACTCCTTTTATTATAATACATATTTTTAAAGGTTATGAGTTCGAACCCTCGCGAATTCTTTTTATTATAATAAAAATTCCTAGAGATCATTGGTTCAAACCCCTACAAATTCTTTTTATTATATTAAATATTACTAGAGGTCATGGATTCGAACCCTTGAGAATTTTTTTTTTTTTATAATAAGTATTTCTATAGGTTATTGGTTCGAATACCTGCGAATTCGTTTTATTATAATAAACTAGAAACTGTGGCACGCATAAAATTAATTTCGGTCATATTTATTATTTTTAATTTATATTATGAGAAAAGAAATATTTTTATTTTTTTTTCTGAAAAATCCTATCAAATAAAAAATTATTCTGTCGTTCACATTATATCCGAAAAACAACTTTAAAAGATATTGCAAACGCAAACTTGATTTTCAAGTGAAAAATCTAGACCCATCAAAATTATTCAAAATTACTTTGGTATCATTAATTGTTATAATCATTTAATGATTTGTCACCCATAAAATTTCATCACAAAAATATTAAATTATGAGGAAAAAGATCATCATAGAAATATATAAATTTAGTTGACAAAAGTTATGCGCACAACAAATTAAATAATTCAAGATAAATCAAGAAAATATAAATATCATCCACAACATTTTAAAATCATGAATATCAATAAAATAATAAAAAAGTATACCAAGATACATTTTGAATATCAATTATATAATTTTGAGCGCTTAATAATTTTCTATCATAATTGTATGTCATTCTTTACATAGAGGATTGGTAACAAATGAATTTAAGATCCAAATTATAGAATTTTGTTAACTAATCATTGATATAAGATGCTATTTAAAGATAGTTAAAAAAATGTATATTCAAAATCATGTGAGTCATACTACCTATTCATTTGTCAATTTGATATACAGTTTCAGTAAAAAATTTGATATGGTAAATTTGTATAAGTATGTAGTGAAATTCTTAAATTGTTTTCATGTTATATATAGCTTTATATTAATAAGACACATATAAGTATTTTCTATTTATATTCATTATATATAAAATAAATTTATTTAATATTCATTATATATACAAAATTAATAAACATATATATATATATATATTTGGGGACATACTTATTGGTATTTATGTTATTATTAATCACCTTTGCATTAAAAAATGCAATACAACTTATGGCGTCATCAATCAATTTGTTCGATATCCCTTTGTATATATTTCTTATGATTCTAAATTTTTACAATTTTTATAACACAAAATTCCTATAATGCACTTTAAAAATATTGTTCATTTGACATTCACTTAATTCAAAAAATCTTATAAAATATAATTTTAACTAAAATTAAATTAAATCTGTGCATAGCACGGGTCACACGCTAGTAAATTATTATAACAAAGTATACACGTATATTTTTTGTGATTTGAAAATTTACATTTAATATTCTTGATGTTTGTTTTCGTTCAACAAATAGATCACCCCATTAGGCAAAATTTACGAAATTTATTGATATTAACAAAAGAATTGAATGTAATTTCATATTTACCCAATTGACGAATTGCATATCAAACAATTTTTTTTATTATCAAACTACTCTTATACATCTTCACACATGTTAATGGATGTAAGGAGGTACATCTTCACCCTTATAAGGATAGTTAGAAAATATTTGTTTGATATGCACTAAGTAAATTGGGGGTAAATATGAGTTTTCATTCAAACTTTTTTGCTAATATTAGCAAATTGCGTGAACGTTGACTAACGTGGGATCTATTTGTTGGATGAAAATAAAATTCAGGAATACTAGATGTAACTTCCTAAACCACAAGAAATTTTACGTGTAATTACACCAAATTTCAGAGGAGGCATGTGTAATTATTAAAAAAAAAAAAGAACAAAAAAGAAGAAACCCGGATTAGGAAAAAAGAACAAAAAAAATAGAGATTAGTTGTAGAGGGTTATGAGTTGATGGCTACAGACCACCCAGCTGATCTTGTCTGCTAATAGACAGAATCCCTTGCTACTAAATTATCACTATACATGCATCAGAATTCAGACACCACTTTGATCCCATTACTCCAACTTTTTAAACAAAACAAGTAGCAAATTTTAATGTAAAACAAAGGCAATCTAAGGAGCTTTGTTGGAAAACCTAGAAATGAGACAAGAAACAGAGGAAGAATAAACTATAAAGGAGCTTTTAAGATATAGACAAGTCATTGTCTGCTAGTATCTTGGATTTGGTTTCCGCCAGCTTTCAGTTACCAAAATGGTCCTCACTTCCTCCTCAAAACAACCTTCTTTTAAGTGACATTTTGTGGCTGTTATGTACTTGTCTTATATGTGTCGTCGAAATAAATAAGCATATCTGAATCGGGCTTAAGTCGAATAAAATAAATGTTAACACAAAGAGAATCCGATGAAGGAAATCGGTAATAAGCGAAAGAGACGACGACCATGTATAAATAAACGCAGCTTGGATATTCTGTTGTGTTGTAAACACACGTCACGTGTATAAAATTTTTACAATAAATGGCATGAGACAAACAAATGAAATTATTGAGCACTTCAAAGCGTTGAGACAAAATGAAGGAACTTTGGCAGGTGCTAACATCTGGACAATGAAGAGTTGAACATAAACTCCATTCTCTGAGTCATGATTTTCCTACATCCTCGTTCCAACCACAGATAGTCCCCTGATTTATTGCCATCTTAACGGGCAAGAACTTTGTTGTTTTAGAGGTTTCAACTATGAGAGAGCATCACAATCTTTAGACTGAAAATGCACAATTATCAGTTGTGGACCTTATTTCCCACCTAAGAACAAATGACCAACCTGAAGGAAATAGCATTTTTCATCCTATAATTTAAAGTTTTTATACTTTTGATCTCATTGGTTTCGGAGATTCTCACTTTTAATCTCATAATTTTAAAAAAATAGTACTTTTGATCCCATAACACCGTTCCATTAAATATTTAACGAAAATAGCCACGTGGCCATTAAGTTTTCAGAGCTGACTATGTGGTGTTTTCTGTTAAATATCTAACAGAAATGTATTGTAGGATCAAAACTGCTACTTTTCTAAAGTTACGGGACCACAAGTGAAAATCCCATAACCTATGGGACCAAAAGCGTAAAGGTCCTACGTTATGGGATGAAAAGTACTATTTCCCTGACCAACGTGTTTATTAACTAAGGTTCTAGGCTAAGACAGAACTCACAGATGTATAAAAGGGTACCTGAAGATGCAAGGGTTCTGGACAACCTGCATGATTACCATTGCCAAGAAGCAAACAGAACAAAACTGAAGGCTGAATCAGAAGCTGTAGCTACAAATTCCTCAATGGATAAGAAATCAGGGCAAAACCATATAAAACAAACAAGCATGTCGAGCACAGCATCGTTGGAAGATCATTTATTCCAATCAAGAAGTTCTGTGTCAAATTCCACACTTCGAAACAAATGTTCGCTGGATTTCCTAGAGAGCTACCTAATTAGGTCAAAATTCAGTTCCGCTCCACATTTAGTGTGGATCATTCATTTTTTTTTGTTTTTTTATACACCCAAGCACACAACGGAGATGTGAAGCATGTGATGTGGTGCTCCAGATTCAGCAAACGTTCTTCTTCTCTTTGGGCGGTGCTTCAGCTTACTTGTTGTTGGTGGGTCCCGTAGACGGGATAAGCCCCATATGCAGCAGCAGCTGCAGCGTACATGCTCGGGTCATGAGGTGGTGGCATAGCATATCCATAGCCATCAAAGAAAGGGCCCCCATAGTATGCCCCGGTCCATTGATTTCCATAATCAGTTCTTGACTGCAAAATAGAGCAAAGAATAAGTAAAGCAGCACTTATGTGAGAGAGCATATGTTTTACAACTGCAAGAGTATATAAGGGAAATTCTGGCCCCGTTCATCAAAACCAAGCCAGTTACATGACGACTAAATTACACTTGTTATATAACTAGTTGGGTCTGGCTTGAGCAAGAATTTACTGTTAACTTCCTTGGTATTACTATTTCGATGGCTTTAATCAGCCTAGAGTTCGTGTGGAAGAGTCTGACAACTAATTTAGCACACAAGTTATCTTGAAAAGAACTTTCAACTTCTTCATTTTATGATTATGATCAAATATTAATCCAAATGAAGTTCATTAAGATAATGTTTGTCCAAAGAAAACTGAGTAACAAAATGATATTTGCAAAGTTTAGCTCAGGTTCATAAACATATGTACACAGAGGCAATACTAAGAGAGCAATACTAAGAGAGAAGTGATGAGAAGGTGAATAGACAAGTGCCTGTTTGTTTGCCGGATTACGTCCCCAAGAAAGACGCACAGTTTGCTTTCCAATTATTGTACCACTCAAGTGCTGCAAGGCCTCCTCAGCATCATTTCTGTCAAAATGTGTTCAGGTTCATCGCATTGTAGCTAAACTAGCAAAGCAAAGCAAAACTTGGAATATACATTTAAGGCAAATGAGGGCTATTTTAACTAGTGGATTACCTGTTAGCAAATTGAACAAAACCACATCCTTTTCCAACTGGTATTTTGACTGATACTATTTCACCATATTGTGAGAAGGGCTGCCTGAGATCTTCATCAGTAACGTTAGGGTCGAGTCCTCCAACAAAAATCTAAAAGAAATAATAGGTCAGCCAAAAGATTTCTAGAAGTATGAAGAAGAAAAGTAAAATGGATTGAATAACAAACTGTTGTGTTCACAGAATCTCCATCAGCCTGCGAACCCTGGGCCGAGACACCATTTGCGTATCCACCTATTAAAACAATATAACAGAAATTAAAAATGGACATACCAACATATAAATAGCTACTGTACCCACAATCCCCACTCTCAACCAATTAAAAAAAAAATTAACTATCCCCAGCACATGGTAGCACACCAGTCATTGATTAGTACAATTAGCAAGAAACAAGATTGCCTTGGCACTTTGTTTAGTAAACTTAATCTTTAAAGGTTATGCTTGCAAGAATTAATCATTACAGGTAAACACAGAGAAACAGCTGGAAACTTTCACACAAGTACATCATTACCCAATATTCAAATATAGAACAAGTGGCATACATGTGGAGATCCTTTTTCTCCTTTCCTCCTATGAGCAAAGGAAATTTTGACTGGAATCCTACACTAAGAGAGTAATCTCCTCCTATCATTCTCTTTTCTTGTTCTTTGATCCCCTTGGGAATCTTGAGCTGTTGATTTACCACATTATCCTTCTTTTACTTTCTTCCAAGAACCAACTGGGTTATATAGTATGTGTGTGTGTATATATACACACACATGAGCAGTGAACATTTGACTCTATGCCTTAAAATGAATCTATAAAAATTGGATTTTATGTAGTTATCAATCCCTGATATAAATCCACAGAGGCAATTAACACAGCAAGCTAAGCCAAGAGTATAGTTCACTTTTCAGAGAATTGGCAGGTACCTTGTGATGAGTATTGTTGCTGATAACCAGATGACTTCCTTGGTGTTGCTGCACCAATGCGCATGGGCCTACTTGAACAATAAACACCATTCATTTCAGTCATAGCCTGTGATCTTTCATTATCATCCCCAAACCTAACGAAACCGTAGCCTTTTGAACGGCCAGTATTGGCGTCAATGACAACCTTAGCAGCTTTAACAGAGGGATATTTACTAGCAAAAGTTTCATGCAATAAGGTATCAGTAACATCTGCAGCTAAATCTCCTACAAAGATAGAAAGATCAGAACCATTATTTGAACGTTTATCACCCATGCTAAATGCAGCCCAATTCAAACGGAAAAGTTGATCAGTGTTAGGCATTGCAAGGCAAGAATAAGATTGCAGAACTTTCTCAGCAGCAGCATGTGTAAAGAATTCCACAAATCCATATCCCTCAGAAAAACCGGTTTGCTTATTGCGAATAACCTTTATGGAGGAAACCTGCACCAGCATCTTTTATATCAAAGTGAGAAAATCAAAGTGACAGCTGATTTAAAACAGAAATAACAGAACAAAAATGCAGACACTAGAATTAGAAAGTTTAAATATTTCCTTATCCAACTCTTTAATACATTAATCAGTATAAATGCTAACTAATCCAAAGGAGGTCAAATAATCTCACAAAAACCTGTGCTGACTAAGAAATTGTATCAACCAAGAAGCTGTCAAAACAATCTTGTCCCACAAACATCCATAACTGCATCAATCTAATGTAAGGATTATAGGGCTTAACATCATTAAAGCTGCTACTCAACAAAGGGGACTCTGCACTGATATACATTACCCCAGAGAGGTATATAGGAGAGACACATCCAAAATTAAACCGCTTAAAGCTAGTAATACCAACAAGCTCTGTAGATTAAATTGCAACAGTTAATGCTAAAAGAGAACTATTTTGGTAGCTAAAGATGCTAACTTTTACCTAAACCTTATCGTTGATGGTATTATTGTGTTTCCAATACTGTTAATCAATAACCAACATTATAACACAGCAAAAACAGAAGTTACCACTGTAGTTGTTTCATTTTTTAACTTTGAAAATAAACCACAATGCAGATCATGTACAGACATAGTGTGTATGGTAATAGCGTTCTTATCCTGATTCTGACAAAACAATGTGGCTGTCTTATAAGTAATCAATGACAAAGCTAAACCACCCACTTCTCCAACAAATTAAAAACGCCAGCTTTATTCCAACTTCTACTTCATAAACCATCATATTCACCCTATCCAATTAAATTAATCAAATATTAAAAATCAACGGCGAAAATCCATTAACAGAACACAGCCCTTTAACGAAATATATACATGTAAAGAAAATAAGACATTCACAAATATACCTCTCCAGTGGAAGCGAAGCAGCTGCGGAGATAATCCTCGTCCATCCAATTATGGAGGTCACCAACCCAGATCGTGCGGTTCTCCCCATTGGATCCTCCTCCATTGGTGGTCTGCTGCTGCTGCTGCTGCGGAGGCGGAGGAGGCGGGGGGAGTGGCGGGTGGTGGTGAAGGTGGTGGTGATAAGGCATGTAGTGCGGCGCGTAATGCGGCGTGGGCATCATCCCATGCTGCATTACCATGGGGTACTGCATCGCGACCCATTGCTGGCCTGGAACCGCCGCCACAACCTGAGGCGGCGCCACCACCTTGTTATTGGCATTACCACTCTCATTATTATTATTGTTATTGTCCTTAGAGCTGCTCTGTTGAGATTCCGAACCGTTATTCGTTTGCATCTTCAAGAAATTAATCCCAAAATCAGAAATCGGAGTGCTGTAATTAATGGATTTGGGGTAATTGATAATTCTAAGAGATAAAATACAGATAGATAGATAGATATTAGGGGAAGGGGTGTGTGTGTTTGTGTGTGTGTGTGTGTGTGTTTGTATAGGTGAATCTGATGAGTTTCTGAGAGAGAGAAGGGGTGTGTGGAGGCTGAATGAGAGGATTTGAGGTTTTCATGGGAAGCCCTGAGATGACGCATAACTTCTCACAGCCGTTGGATACTTGAAACCACCCTCCCATCTCAGCCCTTGATTTCACATACCCAATTATGTTTGGATTCGGTCCGGGAGATAGGAATTTATGTTTTACTTTTTCGGGTAATTTTACAAAAAGGGTAATTCAAATTTCATTTTCCTTACGGGTAAAAAACAATTTTTTTGTTTTAATTTTTATTTTTGTGCCTATTTCAGCAAATTTAAGGAGGGTAGAATTATTATGGGTTTCTTCAGTGTTCGGAAATGAAAGAAACCTGGGATTTTTGTACTTCCGAAGTGACATTTACTAACTCTGAATTTGGTACAAAATTGATTCCTCATGTAAGACTTGTTCACCCATAAATGGCCAAATGGGAATGTACCAAGGTAAATATGAGGTTTTTTCAATTACATGATATTTTCTCTCTTTTTTGTTTTTCTTTCTTGAGACCTAGCGACTTTGTTTGAAAGAAAATACTGGGGTCCAATATATTGGGATATCGAGGGATTAAGAAAAATTGTAGATTTTGAATTGGTTTAGGAAGATACAAATAGTTAAAAAAAGTGTTTGAAATCATCACTACAAGATTGAGAGACAAGATATGCTGATTAATATCGAAGAGAGATTAAATATGAGGCAGGTGGAAAGTTTTTGTAGGTATCCTCCTAGTCGGAGGGCAGGAACGAGAAAGCTAAAGCAATATGGGTGTTACGCGCGTGCGAATGGAACCCATTGTTGTTATGCTTTAAAGTAGACCAAAGACCTTCTGTTGCGACCCTTTCTTGTTATGTCTGTGGAAAGAAATCTTAAGATTGGGTAAGGAAAGAAAGTTGAGTCTGAAATATAGTGGTCCATATGAAATTACAGAGAGGTTTGGACTGCGTGTTGATTAGCATCATCAACAGAATCGTCACAGATAAATGGTGTGTTCCATGGAATTCACTAGTCGTAGGTTTGGATATCTTGTGTACGCTTAATTAGGTTCGAATTCAGAAGTGAAAGTTTGGGAGCTGCAAAATTATACTTATACATTGGGTTCACATTCACACTAATTAACTGAGGGGGGCCATTATAAATAAAAAGAAATAAAATTTATGTATAATTTTAAAAGAGTTACAAAACTTGGGGGTCAATATATACATATATATATATATTTTATTTTTTTTTAAATTACAAAATTTTTTGGGGGAGGGGGTAGCCTTCGGTTTATTTAACAATATAATATCAAAATAAAAAAATATAATAAAATGAATACTAATATATATATATATATACATAAATGGTGCAAGTCAAACTGAAGGAGTTCGACTTCCCTATTTTTTCTTTTTTATTTAATTTTTTTTAATAAAGTTGAAGTCGAACTCACATATTTTATGCCTGTTTTAATTAGATGAGTTCGACTTCTATTTTTTTTTTTAATTTTAATAATATTTTACGGGAATATATATATAACAATTTTAATTTTAACTATTAATTTAAAAATTACACCAAAAAGTTTATATTTACAGGAAAAAAATTATATTTACACAAGAAAAAACTTAAAAATTAATTTATTGAAAAAAATACAATCAACTATTACAAATATTATTATCTTCTACGACCCCTCACTGACGCATCAACTTGTCTTGAATGACCCCCCTTTGTCGGTACTATTGTCTTTCCCCCATTTGTGCCCAATCTATCTCGTTATGAATACGTGATGTTTGGCTTCTACCAGGACGAATGATGCCACGCAGAGTAGTGTCATGGACCAACTCAAATTCTAGATCATTCCAATTCCGCCATCAAAGGATGAAAAGACTTAGAATATGTTCTCCTCTAAGCTATTAAATCGTAATAATCATTAACCATTGATGCGGTATTAATTTTATATGCAACGCATGCCTTTTGAGCATGCGAGCACGGAATGTCGAATTGACTCAATTTGCCACATAAACATTCTCGTGTGGCAATTTTGACGACGTAAGTGTTGAATCCAAGTCCAATTTGACGCTTTGTTATAACCGAGGCAGACTGTTGATGCTGGTTGTATCTCGTCACAGCATGTTCAACACTTTTTTCGAACCAATGTTTGAACAATTTGTATGCAAAGTTTGTCCACAGTTGGTTGTTGCTTAACATGACATTACTCTTCGACATCCTCTCACGAAAATAGTGGATTGAACGAGCAAATGTTATTTCCACTATTGCAGTCATAGGCAAGCGCGCGGGCCCCTTTCAAAACTCCATTGATGCTCTCTGACGTGTTGGTTGTGAGAATTCCACACCCCCATCCGCCGTCGTGAGAAACTGTCCATTTTTTCTTTTCAATCCGGTCTAAGTACACAAACGCTTCTAACTTTTGCGCCTTTATCTCGTCCATGGTTCGATTGAACTTTCTGATTTGATATTTAGAACCAGCTCTCCAACAAAGATCTTTCAATTCCAAATTTTTATAACAACTGTTGAAATTAGAACATACGTGCCTCAAGCAATATCTGTGCACTCCCTGGGGTGGCAC
The DNA here is from genome assembly GCA_034509735.1 of Sesamum alatum. Taxonomy (NCBI): domain Eukaryota; kingdom Viridiplantae; phylum Streptophyta; class Magnoliopsida; order Lamiales; family Pedaliaceae; genus Sesamum; species Sesamum alatum. The sequence goes on along the minus strand of JACGWO010000002.1, from coordinate 8,898,094 downwards.
AAAGTCTGGAATTGCATTTGCTGCTCGAATGAGACCGGCATGACGGTCAGAAATAAGGTACATCCCAAACTGTCCTCTTATAATATGTTTGCTCAACATTTGAGGAAACCAGGTCCAAGATAATTCGGATTCTTCATCCACAATAGCAAATGCAAGAGGAACTACCTGTTAATTCCCATCCATGGCAGCTGCAATCAATATTTTGTGCTTGTACTTTATGTATAAGTGTGTTCCATCTACATTGATGATATTGCGGCAGAATTGGAACCCTTCGATACACGATTTGAATGCCCAGAAGACGTATTTTTATCACATATGCATTGTTTGACCGCTGAAAGTATTTATGCTCCCATTCAACAATCGTCCCTTCATTATACTTTTGGAGAGCTCCCATGTAACTTGGTAGCTTTCGACCTGAACTCTCTCATGTGCCATAAACAGTTTCACGAGCCATCTTCAAACTACACCATGCCTTTTGGTATGGTATGTCAAACCCTAAATGGTTCTTCACAGTTTGTATGACATGCTTGATTCCATATGAGGAGTCGCATTTTACCTACCCCAATAGCAAAGAAGCAACATACCTTCTGTCTACACCACATATTTTGTTATTTCCTAATGCCCCTTTCTCGATTTTATTATTTTCGAATCACCTATCTACACCATATATCTGAATAGGAAAAAAACAAAAGATCAATACACTCTCTAGTAAGATAGTGATAGACGACTATACAATATTGATACGTACCTGAGGTTGTATGTTTCCAGACAACTTTCTATTTTTTTGGGCACTCTCAACTACCACATACTCACGCGGTGCATGTCGCATCGAGTGATCTTTCACCGCTCCTATTAAATGATCTTTATTTTTGAAAATCATCCCCACATCAAGTCTGCTTCATTAGCATCATAATAGTTCGCATACTTTGAAGACGGAACATCAATGGAGTCAGTAGGTATCTCCGAGGAATGTACGATCAAATAATGGTATAGAACGATAAAATATTTCCTCATTACTGTTATTTGGCATCAACAGATCACCATTTCGCGATCTGCGAACAAAAAGTGGACGGTCCATTGGTAAGTGACCTACCTTGAGCTTCAGTTGCAAGTGTTTCAGCCATGACATTTATGTCAACCTCGTTCTTAGGGTCCTCGGGTGAGTATCGAGAATTCAATTTGGTTCATAATTATGGTATGAAAAATTGGCGAAACTATCTGCTTCAAGATCTTCTTCATGTTCTTCTGCAGGGTCTTCTTCTAGCACTGGCTCGTCATAGCTCCGTGATTGGGTTGCCCCCTGTATTGAATTCTAATGTTTTCTAGGCCTTGTGTAACAACAACCACGTCAGATGTCGAATCCTCTGCGCCATAATTTGAAGCACTCACAAAAAAATCACCACCAGACGGGTCAACACAGAAATCACCACTAGAAGGGCTAGCGCAAAAATCACCACCAGAAGGGCCAACATCGGAATAGATCATGTTTGTAACATGCTTTCTTATCCTCCGACGGAGAATGTGCTCGAACAGTAAGCAACTCCAAAAGATAATGCTCCGTCCACTTCCCACAGACAAAGGAGAAGTAGTAGCAAAATGTCTACAAGTTCATTTAGAGGTGATGATACCGTTGGAGCATATATAGATGGTCCATCCACAATGCACACGCCTCAACATGTTTGTCAAGATTGCGACGTGCCTCAACCGCCCCAACAAACTGATTAGTTTGATTCAGCTCCATACATGCCAAGTTAACAAGCTTATTATGGACAGGTTGATCTTGGCCTTGACCTTGGCACGAGTCAAACTTATATACCAAAGTATAACGTCTCACCAATTCTATTTCCATCATTTGGTGCATATTATGATTATGAGGAGTCTAGTTCTGCAACATCATCAAGTTGGTTGCATATAAATGCTGATAATGTGGAAGATGAACCAATACAAAATGTGGGTGAAGAAATAAGAAGACCTCGGCGCCAACAGCACCGACGCACTTGTGGGATGGGTGATCATTTTTAGGAATTGTAATTATTCTAATTATTATTTTGGATTCCATTTTTTGGTTTAAATATAATTTTTTTGATGTAACTATAATCTTTTTTGGGTTAAATGCATTTTTAGTCCTGTAACTTAGGTCATTTGGCGTTTCATCCTTTAACTTTTTAGGGTAGCATTTTGGTCTTGTATATTTTTAATTTTTTCGATTTTGGTCCTTTCAGTCACCGGAGTGCACCTCCACCGGCGAGAACGGTGAACTCCGGCAAAAAAAAAAAGACCAAAATCATGAAAATTAAAAAGATATAGGACCAAAATGCTACCCTAAAAAGTTAATGGACAAAATACTGGCAGAAATGAGTCAATAAGAACAAAAGCCCCAATTTTAAAGTATCACGTGAGAGGCACATGCATTTTTTCGGCGAATAATGGTGAACTCCAGTGAAAAAAAAGACTAAAATAACGAAAATTAAAGAGATGAAGGACCAAAATGCTACTCTAAAATGTTAAAGGACGAAAACCCCAAATAACCTGAGTTATAGGACCAAAAATGTATTTAACCCATTTTTTTTATGTAAATATAAATTTTTTGATGTAATTTTAAATTATTAGTTAAAATAGAAATTGTTATATATAATTTATGTAAAATATTATTTAAATTTTAAAAAAAAAGAAGTCTAATTAAAAATAAAAAAAATAAAATATGAAGTCGAACTCAGAGAGTTCGACTTCAATTTTATTTAAAAGGAAAAAAAGAAAAAATGTTGAAGTTGAACTCCTTGAGTTCGACTTGCACCATTTTTGTTAATATATATTTTAGTATTATTATTATTATTATTATTATTTGATATTATATTATTAAATAAACCCCCTTCGATCTGTCCTTCCACCTAATGTCGAACATTGTTTGGTAGAAACGAAGTCCTGATAAAAAATTTCATAAAGAGAAAGTCATTAGAAAAAATATAATTTTTTTCTGCTACGGTTAATTAATGTGGTAAAAATAAATCATGGCGAATACAAATTAATCATGATTTTCCAATAGTCATTAATTATTATTTCTGCAAGTGTGACCAAAACATTAGTTATGACCAAAACCATGACAAATATTTTGACTATGGCTAAACACCATAGCAAATATTGATTAACTATGGTAAAAATTTAATTTTTTGCATCGTTTTTATTTAATCATGGTCATTTATAGTGTAGAGAAAAGTTTTTTTTTTTTGTAGCGAGTGAAGTTTTAAATTTTAAGTTTTTTTTATTATTATTTTTTAATTTTTTGATACCATGAGGATTAGAGATAATCTTTATAACTTGAAAATTATTAAAAAGATCGTAGTTGAAATTTATTCAAATTGAGAGAGACATAATACATTTAATTACAAAGAACATCTTCGTAATATAACAGATAGTATATGTTGCAAAAAAATCGAACTGGGTTTGTTTCGATTGTTACTTTTCATAGATAAAAAATAATATTGTTTGGTCTATATATTATTCGATCTCAGAATTTATATTTTGACCTTGCATTTTCTTCGGAATTAAGCGTTTTGAAAGATGGCAATTATTTTATATTTTCAAAATTATATATACAATTTAAGCATATAAAGGTTAATTAATATATACGAGATAATTACACTTTTAATCCCCAAACTTTGCCACTTATTCACTTTTGGTCCTCCAACATAGACCCATTACATTATTGGTCCTCAAACATCCATTTTTTTCACGATTTCCGCCCCTGCCGTTAACCTTCCATCCAAGTTGACGAAAGGACTCACGTGAGAGTCACGTGAAGTGGAGAAATCTGAAAAATAACAGTCAAAACCCCCAATTTTACACTAGGGGTCATACAACTAGAGAGATTTCATCTTATAAACCTTAAATGCACTTAAAATGCATTTAAAATGTCAACAAAAATCTACAATTAAATAATACATCATCAAACAACTATAATTTTTAATATCATAATACAAATAAAAAAATCAAATATAATTGATATAATTTTCAGCCTCTCGGTGTATTTTGCAATCAACTTCTCTAGTTTCTTCTTCTTTTTTCTTGTTGATTCCTTCTCTTTTTCCAATTCTTTTTCATTGGCCTTGTACCTTTGACTTTATTTTCAAATTGTTGATTTTTCTCAACAAATTGGGAATTATCGTTTTCAATCTCTCACACATTTCATCATCCCTAAATTTGAAAAATCCACACTATCCGAGCTTCTGAAATCACTTCATTTAAATCATCACCTCAGCTTCAAATATTAAAAAAAAAACTACATTTATTTACTGAATTAATCAATAAACCTTAACCCATAATTTGGAAAGCATGATAGCTTCTACCCGAATTTCGAGGAGTCCATGATGTCATTAACGGAAGCTTAAAACCACAATAGCAAAATATAGTTGCTGCATTTTCGTGAGAATATGAGGTGTTGCTGCTTGTGCTCATTTTGGAGCTTTTGTTGCCTTTTGAGAGGAAAAAATGATGTCAAAGTGTATGAAACTGAGTATAGTAGTATTGAGAAGAAATAAATAGGGAAGACCTTCAATTTGGAGGGAAAAATCTGTTAGTTTCCCTCCATTCTCCGCCTCACGTGACTCACACGTGAGTCTCTTCCGTCAACTTTAACGGAAGGTTAACGGCAGGGATGAAAATTGTGAAAAAAAAGGAATGTTTGAGGACCAAGAATGTAATGGGCCTATATTGAAGGATCAAAAGCAAATAAGTGACAAAGTTTGTGGACCAAAAGTGTAACTATCCCAATATATACTTTCCTTTTAGTCAATACAACCTAATTAAATCATTGGTTAGTTAAGATTTCTTTCATTTAATAAATAAAGATAATAAAAAAGGTTAAATACATTTTACACCTAAAGTATGCCACCCTCATCAATTACCCCCTAAATTTCATAAACCTTCACTTACCCCCCTTTCTTTGAGATAATCATTTAAATTAAATGAAAATGGACAAAAATACCATTGACTGTTAGTAATATGATAAATATACTTTAATGCCCTCTATAGTAAAATATATCAATCAATCTAACTTAAAATTTTATTCAATTACGGTATTTATAAATTAATATTGGATTAGTATAAATTAATTAACTACAAATAAGTATTTCAAATTTGAGTGTATAAATAGTCGTACTGATTTAGTAAAAGTTTATAACTTCAATAATTTTTAATTGACGAGTAAAATTGCATTTTTGCATATTAAAATTTTACCCACCGATACCCATACTCACATGTATCTTTGGGTACAGGCTCTACCATATCCAAACAAATTATTTCAATAGGTAATTTGTCCGAGTCTGGATCTAATGTAAAAATATTATGTACGAGTTCGGATAAGAACTATCAAAATAGATCTGGATCTTGGAATTACCGACCAATTGACAGGCCCTAACATGTTGTACCTAGGATTATGTTAAAGAGTGAAATAGAGTTACTACTTAAAAAAAAATAAAATCATAACCCCCAAATTACTTCACTTGACATTTGGGCGCTAAAACAGTAAGCTCGGCAACACTTGCAATATTTTTATCTTTAAAATTACATCTAGTGTAATGCACAAACACAAATTTATAATTTTTTTTAATCCAAAATTACTAGCATTGATCTTATCAATATGTGAAGATCAATATCAATTAATTTATTAAAATCATAAGTGCATAAAATTTGAAGTCAAATTGATTGATTTATTTTACTATAGAGGGCATTAAAGTGAATATATCATATTATTAAGTAGTCAAGGGTATTTTTGTTCATTTTCATTTAATTTAAAGGAATATCACAAAGATAAAGGGTTTCACTTATTATGAAGTTTAAGGAGATAATTGATGAGGATGACATAATTTAGGGGTGTAAAATGTATTTAACCCTAATAAAAATTTAAATTATACACAGTCATCGAGTGAGCTTCAATTTCAACTTATGAGTAAAGTGCATTAAGTAAATATTCGCATCTTGATAGACCTTCATTCACCAGATCTTTGCTGTATTCTGCTACACATGAACCAACTCATGATTTCTTTGAAACTAATACCACAGTTGTCATAACTATGTAAGTTATGTAAGAACAGAACATCAGATAAATGTACATTCACTTTAAAATATAATAAAATTTACACACCTCCAATTTTAATTGATATAAAACATAGCACAACTAGGAAAATAATACTAGAACCAGATATATAAAATCCTAATCAAACAGTACTAGTACTCAAGGCATCAACATAGTACTTATTTCATGCATACGACATATCTAACATAATTACACGCAGTTTTAGGTTTTTATCACGAGAAATTCTAGTTTAAATTGGATTTGATCGGACATAAACTATATGATAAGTGTAATTGGTGGAAGTAGCCAATTACATGACAAGTGTATCACGTTTACATTGTGATTGATTTAGTTCGACCAAACTTAATTAGAGTAAGAATTTTCCGTTCATCACATGATAGAGATGTGCTCTAGGCTTCAGGCCCCGAGCTTGACGGTCCATTACCATGCCCGACTCCGGGGCTGTGGCCTGGCGTCGTGGGGGCAAAATCTGTGGCTTTTATTTCTTGGTCTTTACCATCAACTATTGCCTTACTACGTGAAATTTCGTCCAAGAACTTATCGTCTGAGATCCGATTCACGACAAGCATGCTTCTCCCTGCAATCTTGACCACTGCATTAATCAGACAATACTTCTTGCAACCGGTACTCTTCTCCATTTTCATTAGTCTTTCCTCCGTGGGGATAATCCCGTACGAGAAAACGAGTAAAATGAGAACGGAATAAGTGCAAACGTTGAGCTTGGCTCTAGCCATTCTAGCTATATGATCAATTCACAAGTATTTCTTGGTAGATAGGAGGTGTTTTGTGATGTGGGGTTGTGGTTTTTGTAGTTAGTATTTATAGAGTAGAGGGAAAGAGATGGTGCATTTACCATAAGGCCTTAGACAGTTACAGTAAAAGGTTGCAAGAAGTCGTAGATTCTCTGAATGTGCCCTTAACAATCACATCTTAGAATTAAGGCTTCATGGTACTTGGAAATACCCTTAAGTAACATAGTCAACTTGTGCTAGGTACACCTGTAATATCAGTACTGTCGGCATCTTTTCCTAATTAAGTATGTTTCCTCTGTAATTTTCACGTTGTTTGACAACGATTTCCTCTACTTTTGGACACACTTTTTCAAAGGCTACAACAAGAATAATGAGCCGATATTGTACAGCCACTGCTGCCAGTTGTTGAGAGATGAACAGGACTTATTCGGTACAAATCCAACTTTGGAAATTTCTCTCTAATTTCTTGTTTACAGATTGTGATTTTGCCTGCTAAAATGCATCTAATACGACTACGTAATTACTAGTAAACTATCTTTCTTGGGTGCTGAGAGCGTTGGGAAGTGGGGTTAATAGCATTTTACTCTTCTGAAACGGATTAAATGTATTTTTTGTCTTGTAACTTAAGTTATTTGACATTTTTATTTTTTAATTTTTTAGAATAGTATTTTGATCCCGCATCTTTTTAGTTTTCATGATTTTGGTCCTTTTTTTCATTGAAAATCACTTCCGCCATCGAAAAAGTGTGAACTCTGCACACAAAAAAAAGAACTGAAATTTCAAAAATTAAAAAGATGTAGGATAAAAAAGTTACCCTAAAAAAGGACAAAAATTTGGGGCAAAAAATGAGCCAATAGGAACAGTAGCTCTAATTTTAAAAAGTCGTGTGAGATGCACATGTATTTTCCCGACGAGAATGATGAACTTCGAAGGAAAAAATGACTGAAAATCGCAAATATTATAAAGATGTAAGGCCAGAATACTACCCTAGAGAGTTCAAAGACGAGAACGCCAAATAACCTAAATTATGGGGAAAAAAAAATACATTTAAACCCCTATGAAACGATAATTAGTAGGCAAAAAAACCTCCCTAAATAGAAAAAATGGCAGTCCGCCCCTTTGAACTTAATTTTAATAATAAGCTCATATATACCTCCATATTCATTTTTAGCTCGATTAATTTGTTAAGACAAAATTGTCCTTACATATATATTTGAAGATTGATTATTTGAGCACAAATGAAAAAGGTATTTCAATATTGAATTGAATATAATTTTTGTCCTCTATTTTTGTATTTTGGTATTTTAGTTCTTTATCTTTCTAGGGTAGCAAATAGGTCTTGTAATTTTTTAGTTTTTCGCTATTTTGGTCCTTCAATCGCCGGAGTTTGCAAATATTGTTGATTTTTTTTTTTTTAATTTGGGGCTTTTGTTCCTATTGGTCAATTTAATGGACCAAAATCGCAAAAAATTATAAGTTGTAGGACCTATTTGCTATACTAGAAACACTACAAGAAAATATAATACTAATGACAAAATATCAAATGATAATTTTAAAGTTGTCACTGAAAATATATATTAAGTGACAATATTTTTTATCTTGTCACTATATAATTATTAGTGACAAGAATTATGTATAAAATTGTCACTAAATACAATTAGTGACTCATGTATAGTGACAACTTAGTGACAAAACAATATAGTGACAACAATTATTTTTTGTCACTAGGTTGTCACTATATATGAGTCACTAACTGTATTTAGTGACAACTTTGTGCACATTTTTTTGTCACTAATAACAATTTTTACAAAATAATAGCAATTATTAAAATCATAAAAGTCATTATTGTGACAAAATAAATATTCTTGTCACTAAATATATATAACTAGTGACAATATTAAAATTGTCACTTGATTTTTTTGTCGCTAATCTTTTATTTTCTTGTAGTGAAAGATAAATGACTAAAATGCTAAAATATAAAAGATATAAGACAAAAAATTTGGTTCCATGCTGACAAGAATTTGACCAATGGGAACAAAATCCCCAAATTAAAAAAAATTCCAGTAACATTTGCAACCTCCGGTGATTGAAGGACCAAAATTACGAAAAATTAAAAAGTTACAGGACCTATTTGTAATCCTAGAAAAATAAAGGACTAAAATACCAAAATACAAATGATACAGGACGAAAAATGCATTTAAGCCTTCAATATTTATGCTTTTATAGTAGTAAGTGGGAGCAAAACATACATTACATACATGTAAAAATTAATTGTATCTTGTTAAAAGCTTAGGAGTCGAGTTGCATTTTTTAGGGGCAAAATGCATCCAGTTCCCTATGTTATGCGAAAATGGCAATTTACCCCCTTATGTTTTTTAAAAAAAAACAAAATACCTCCTTATATTAAGGGGTGTCATTCACGCGCTGGGGTGCGATTTTGCTTCAATTTTAGCTATAAAATGACTTTTATGTCCCTAATAATCAACCATTAGATCTTATGTTATATATATATCAACAGTTGAGATTTAACAAATTAATCAATGGTCAAGATTTTCCCTTACTTAGATCAATGGTTCATATTGATGTATCCAATCAATGGCTTATATCAATTTGAATTAAATCGACGGCTCAAATTTATACAAATTGTAAAAATAAATTTAAAATATATAAAAAATTATTTTCTAATAAATATATATATATATGAAATACACATATAATATTAATAAAAATATAATAATAAAAAATTCGAGGGAGGGGGAGGGGACCGCCACCATCTTCCGGGAAGGGGTAGGAGAAGGCGGTACGACGAGGCTGTGGAAGGGAAGAGAGGCCGACGGTGGCTGGGTAGGGGGAGGGGGGCGATGGCGGCTGGGGAGGGGGAAAGGAAGAGGCGCGGTTGGGGAGGGGGAGGGGAAGAGGCGCGACTGCAAAGGGGAGGGGAAGGGGCGCGGTTGCGAAGGGGAAGGGGGCGATGGGCACGACAGCGAAGAGGGAGGGCGGCGACGGGCACGACTGGGAAGAGGGAGGGCGGCGATGGGCGCGGCTACGAAGGGGAAGGGGGCAACAACAGTGGGGAGGGGAGGGGTGCTGCCGGTTGGAGAAGAAAGATATAGATACATATATTATATATATTTATCATAAATATATATATATTATACATCGTATATATACATATATTTTTAAAAATATATTTTGAATTTTGTTTAATAAATTACATATATAATGAAATCTAGACCATTGAGTGCCTCAGATAAAATCCAACGGTTGTAAATAAAAGTACAAATAAAAAAAATTTAAAAAAAAAGAGATTGAGGGCGTGTATCACTCAACTCGCGTGAGGGGGGTATTTTGCCTATTTCTTTAAAACACAAGGGGGTAAATTGAGAATTTAATTTTCACAATGGAGTAAACTGCCATTTTCGCATAATACAGGAGAGTAAATTGCATTTTGCCCCACTTTATAGGATATTTTTGGCTCATTAAAGTTTTTACGGGGGCAGTTGTATTTAACTTACTTGTCATGTATTTAGGCACTCTTCTTAAATTATATAATAATTACATAATAAGTGCATTAATTCACTTGTCATATAATTTAGGATGAATTACAATGACCTCCCTAACGTTTGATATAATTACGAATACCCCTCCACTTTTTCAAAAATTATAAATTCCTCTATGATTTTTAGGGTAAATTACATCTACCTCCCCTGAGGTTTGGCATAATTACAAATATTCCCCTGTTGTTTGAAAAATTACAAATACCCCCCTGAGGTTTGTAATTTTTAACCAAAGGGCTAAACTTGACAATTTTGCCCTTGAATTTTTTTATTAAAATTATAGAAAAATCGGTCAAGGCAAATTGCATTATTGTTCCTCTGTGTAAAAAACTTAAGAAATCTCTCCCTACACATTATAGTCCAAAAAAAATTTAAGAATTAAATAAAAATAATTTAGTGTATAAGGACATTTTGGTCAGTTCATCCATAAAAATTAATAGAAATGGGTTATCTGTTAGACGGTTACAAACCTCAGGGGGGTATTTGTAATTTTTCAAACAACGAGAGGGTATTTATAATTATACCAAACCTCAGGGGAGGTAGATGTAATTTACCCATGATTTTTATAACTGTATAACAAATAACCCATTTTCATCCATTTTTATGGGTGAACTAACCAAAATGCCCTTATGTAAATTGAATTACTTTTTACTATATTTTTAAAAATTTTGAATTTTTCTTTGGAATAAAATGCGCATGGAGAGCTAGTTTCTTACGTAATCTACAAAGATGAGCAATAATGTAATTTGTCTCGACTGATTTTTTTATAATTTTAAAAAAATAAATTAAGGGCAAAATTGACAATTCCAAACCTTTGGTTAAAAATCATAAATCTCAACAGAGTATTTGTAATTTTTGAAAAAACAAGAAAAAAAAATCTTCATTATATCAAATTTTACGAAAAGTCATTGTAATTGACCCCTATAATTTATTTAACTCGTGATGGGACTCAATTCAAACTAAAATTTCTCATCAGGGACTTAATAGTACCTACAACATAGGTTTTTCGGATTCAAGAAAGTCATGTTGAGGAACAATATTCCAGCCTTGGTGAAGGACAAGGATGTTTTTTTTCCTGGTTGGCTCCCAATGTCGGGGAAGTTGGATCTCACCACTCACATTGATTAGCACTGTTGAAGATCACAACTGGGCAGCTTTAATTTGCTGCTCTACTTCCACATATAGACTTGACAATCGTGGGCAATTATGTAGCCTGTTGAAACTAAAGATAGCACTATATACCCTCACACAATCCCCTCCTTCAATATTGGTTAAGGGTATCTTCAAGATTCTTACAAAATCTCGAAACTCTTTCCTACAACAAAAGTTGCCACTACTTTTGCGAATATTTTTTGAATCAAAATCAATGAACTTTATTAATGGAAGTAAAGTGATTATAATCAATTCTGTTGAATATTAATTGAACAGAGATAATTACAATAATCATATCCTGGTTAACAATATCAAATAAATTAAACCGAAATAACACCTTACTATTACAGTATACAAATAACACCTACTATATAGTATTAACATCATCCCACACTGGGGTTCGAACATGATCTTTAAAATTGTGGGGTCTCAACTTTGCCAATTGATCTAGAGGCCTCATCGGCAATATCCTTGTGAATTAATGACAAGTTCTTAAGAAAAAAAAAATGAAGGTGATATTCGACCTTTTTTTGCTTGGTGATTGGTTCAAATTGATGTATTCGTTCGATAAAATTTCGGGGCAGGAGATTACAAGTTTCTAGAATAAGAATTAATGCTAAATTTTATGAACTTCTTTAGAAAAATATGGTGTATATTCATGCAATTTATTTGTAGAATTTGAACGATCTCCTTTAATTTTAACTATATTAGTAATAAAATTTCATTATTAATATTTTATAAGTTCGATGATCTTACTTTCTATAAGCACTTTACGAATCTACTATAAATTCTATAATTTTTAAAAATAAAATAATATCATCTTTAAAAATTTTAAATATCTAATTAAAAGTAGGAACTTATCATTTCTTTTTTTTTTTCTTGGAAAAAAAAAAGCAATAGCTAAGCCCTTTTTCTCCGTATCCGTGAGAAGAAATGACAAGGACGGAAATAGGGATCGACGGTAGAGAGAGTCTCCAAACAATTTGTAAAGCAGAAATTAGGGCCAGATGCATGCATGATTCACCATTAATAGTGGGAGAAAGATTTAATGAATGATGAAAACCTAACTCCCTTTATATTTTCTTTGACCTATAAATTTCTTGGTACTAGTGGCAAGTGGCTTAATATGCCCCTTTTGTCTATCTCTATCACACACATTATAAGGTTTATGCTAAGAAACCAAATTCAAGTGAAGAGTATATGAATCGAACATCAATTCTCTATATTTCAAGATGATTTACAAGATTTCAGTTCAAGCCTTTAAATAATCAAAGCTACAACACCTAAAACTATCCTTAACAGAACAACTGATATGCAGTTAATAAACTTCTCTTAAACTAATAAAACAAGAATCTGTTACACCCTAACTTTACACTCTAAACCTAACGCAGGAAATATAAGAAGTGCTATATACAACAAAAGTGCTAAACAACGTAACACCTCAATCACGTTTTTGACTGCATTGACCAAGTGCTAAGTTGCCTGCAGTGTCGCATTTCTCAATAGTGCGATTTCTACTTTTAGGTGTACTGCCAATTTTAGCAACCCCTCTGCAAGTTAGACTTGGGTCTAACGAGACCAAGCCTAACTTGCCAATTATCCTTGCAAACTGAGGTCCTGTTAAGGTTTTTGTGAACATGTTTTCCACTTGCCATTTTGATGCCATATATGTCGGATGAATGAGACCTTCCTTGTACTTGTTCCTCACAACGTAGCAATCTATCTCGAGGTGTTTCGTCCTCTCATGGAAATCTGGATTCTCAGTAATGTGTAGTGCAACTTTATTATCGCAGTAGAATGGGATTGGCCTCTTTATCGGTAGTATAAGATCCTCCTTAAATAGGTGATCCAGATTAGCTCACACACTGTTGACCCCATACTCCGATATTCCGCCTCTGCCGTTGATTTGGACACCGTGCTCTGCTTCTTAGTTCTCCATGAAACTGGTGTCGGTCCTAGGAAGATACAATACCCAATCAACGACTTCCTTGTATCCGTGCAAGTGCCCCAATCTGCATCACTAAATGCTGTTAGTGTAAGGGAGTTATTGTAAGGAAAATACAAACCCGTGGACGCACAGCCCTTCAGATATTTCACTAGATGCACTGATGCATCCCAATGCCCTTTGCATGGCTTCTGCAAGTGTTGCCTCAACTGTTGCGCAGCATGAGCCACATCAGGTTTGGTAAATCCCAGATATAAGATCCTCCCAATAAATCTGCGATACCAGGTAGGATCTGAGATAGGCTCCCCTGATTCTGAACTGAGCTTGATCCCAGCTAGCAAGGGTGTTCTGGAGGTCTTCCCTTTGGTGAATCACATGTCATGAACCAAGTTTAGAATAAATTTCCGCTGTGCCACCACCATTCCCTCCAAGGATCTGGCTATCTCCACTCCTAGGAAGTACTTTGCAACCCCCAAATCCTTAATTGTAAAAGCATGGTCCAAGTTGTCCTTTACCTCCTGAATTTGATTTTCTGTTGGTGCTGTCAGCAGTATGTCATCGACATACACAATCAAAATCACTAATCCCGTATTTGAATCCTTTATGAAGAGGCAATGGTCATGTTGTGATTGTAGGAAACCAAATTTTTCCATCTTCTCCGTAAATGCTTGGTTCCATTGCCTCGAAGCCTGCTTCAGCTCGTATAAGGATTTTTCAAGCTTGCAAACGTGTCCTGCTGGCACTAAATATCCCTCGGGTGCCTCTATGTAGATGTCCTCGTCAAGTGTTCCGTGTAAGAACGCGTTGTTCATGTCTATTTGGTGCAATGGCCACCCTTTTGATGCCACCATGGCCAGCACCAGCCTGACTGTCACTGGCTTCGCTACTGGGGCGAAGCAATATGTATAGTCGATTCCCTCGACTTGATTGTAGCCTTTTGCTACAAGCCGTGCTTTGTCCTATCAACAGTCTCATCTGCCTTCAACTTCAGCTTGTATATCCATTTGCAGCCTATACACCTTTTATTTGAAGGCAACTCTGTGAGCTTCCATGTTCCATTTCTCTCAAGGGCTGCTATATCTTCCCTTATGGCCTCCTCCCATTCTCTTTTTCCTCGAGCTTCCAGGTAATTCCTGGGTTCCTGCAATGAAGGAATAGAAGCCACAAAGCAAGCATGTTCTCGAGAAATAGATGCAACCTTAAGTAAAGAATCAGTGTTGGAAGCATGACATACAAAATCCCTAAATCTGGCAGGTCTCACAATCTGTCTGCTGGATCTCCTAATAAGTTGTACAGGTGGTTCTGTCATCTGTTCTGACCCCTCATTTCTATCTATGTCACTTTGATTTTCATGGTCATTGAAACAGGTAAGGGGCATGCAGTCTGATCAGTCACAGTTCCCTCATAAGGAAATATTTCTTCTTGAAACCTAACATCTCTAGACATAATTATTTGTTCAGTGTGCATATTGAACAACTTGTATCCCTTCTGTCCATGTCCATATCCCAACATCACACACTTATGTGTACGTTCATCAAATTTAGTTTTATTTGGTGCTACATTAGTGGCATAACAGAGACTTCCAAAAGTTCTAAGGTGGGAAATATCAGGTTGTTTCTGGTGGAGCACCTCATAAGGGGTTTTCCACTTCAACACAGATGTGGGTAGTCGATTTATAAGATATGTTGCAGTTAACAAAGTCTCAGTCCAGAATTTTCTTGGCATGCCTGCCTAAAACATTAGTGCCCTTGCTATTTGCAATAGGTGCTGATGCTTCCTTTCAACAACCTCGTTTTGCTGGGGTGTATGTGTGCATGTTTTCTGATGGTTGATGCCTTTTTGGTGAAATAAACATTGTCATTCACAACCAGTGAACTCAGTTCCATTATCAATCCTGACAGTTTTGACCTTGGCATTAAACTAGTTCCTAATCATTTCCATAAAGATCTTAGCTTTTCAACTGTTTGAGACTTATGCCTCGTCATATAAGTCCACGTATTTCTACTATAGTCATCAATAATAGTCAGCATCAATGTTTTGAAACCCAAACCGGACCGCCCGAACTGCCAACCGGACTGCAAAATGGGCCGGGTAAGGGGCAAAAATCGAAGGGATCACAAAACCGTCTTTTTTAGAGAGAATCGGATGACCCGGCGGTTCAACCGCCGAACCGTTCGAACTGTTGTTGGGTCACGCGAACCGGGCGGGTTGCAGAGTAGTATAAATTGGTGAAGACAATCACTAATTTTTCTAAATTTCTCTCCCAAACTAAACGTTATTCTGCAGCAGCTGTTTCTCTCTTTCTCTTCTCTGATTTCTCTCTTCCTCACATTCTCTCTTCCTCAACGGCGGCAACAACACAGGTAATGTAAAATCTCTCTTCCCTCTCTTCTTCCTTGTTGTAACTTAGAAGTAATAATTGTAGTTTGAACTTTGATACTTTGGTAAATGTATATGAATCTGATACGGTTTCACGGCAGCTCTGCTGATTCACTGAACATGATGAAAATTATGAAATTACAAATTAGTTTGTGCAATTAGACATTTGGGCTTTGGCTAATTTGATTAGGTTGCTGAGTGCTGAACATGATGATACATGATGAATGAAAATTATGAAATTACAAATTAGTTTATGCAATTAGACATTTGGGCTTTGGCTAATTTGATCAGGTTGCTGAGTGTTGAACATGATGATACATGATGAGCTCTATACATCGTACAAATTAATTCACGGTTTGTGAGTCTGTGAGACTGTGACTTTGTGTCTAATTTATGCAATTAGACATTTGGCTAATTAGCTTTGTGTTTTTACTTTTTAGAGCTTTGATGTTTGAATAGACATTTGGCTAACTTGAAACTTACAAGTAAGGTTGATAGTCTTCAAATTAGGAGAGTTCTTGAAGTGTTTCTTGGCTTCTTCAATTAGTGATTTAAATACCTCTTGGCTCATGTTCTAATATATTAGTAGATTTTATCCTATTATAGTATTATTAGTTAAATTGGTAAATAATTTAATGATTCACTTAGTTAAATTTATGTTTCTTGAACTTGATTCTTTTTTATTAAATTTTAGATTTGATTCTTCTTTATTACTGTAGAACCAAAATGTCTTTTACGGGACAAAACACGGATAGTAGTTCGACTCCCATCTCTACTCTATCACAAAGGGGCAAAACAGATATAACATGAAATCATATTGTTGAAAGAGTTATTGATGGAAAGAAAACAATTTGTTGCATGTATTGTGGTAAGGTGTCAATGGGTGGTGGTATAAATAGAATGAAACAACATCTTGCAGGGAGGAAAGGTGAGATTAGAGTATGTCCTAAAGTGCCTCCGGATGTGAGACATCAGATGGAGCAATCTTTAAAGGAGATTGTTGAAAAGAAGAAAGAAAGTCCTGAAAACTACATCATTAATAATCCCTATGGTTCTCATGCGATAGAAAGGGATTACATTGCTGAATGTGATGAAATTGAAGAAATAGAAAGGCAAGAAAGAAGGGAAAAAAGTGCACAACCAAGTGTAGGAAAAGGAAAGGCACATGTTGGCCACAAGCAATTAAGCAAAGTTGGTGACTATTTTGCTCCAAGGACTAACCCAGGATCTCAACCTACCATCAAAAGCATCCTTGCAGGTAAGGAAGCAGTTAAGAAAGCTCACATGGAAATAGCGAAATTCTTCTATGATACGTGTATTCTATTAATGCTTGCAACTCTAGATACTTTCAACGTATGTTTGATGTTGCAACTGCAATAGGGCCAGGGTTGAAGTTTCCCACTTATCATGAACTTCGGCTTCCTCTCTTAAAGGATGCCAAAAAGGAAGTTCAATTGTGGGTTGATCACATTAGGAGTATTTGGGCACAATCTGGATGCACAATTATGGGTGATGGTTGGACTGATAATAATGATCGAACAATGATCAATTTTCTTATATATTGTCCTCGTGGAACCACTTTTTGGAAATCTGTTGATTCTTCTGATATTGTGAAAGATGCACAAGCACTTTTTAACTCATTTCAGGAAGTTAATAAATGGGTTGGTCCAACTAATGTGGTACATATGGTCACCGACAATGGAGCTAACTATGTTGCGGCGGGAAAGAAGGTACAAGATCATTATAAATCTATTAGTTGGTCTCCTTGTGCTGTACATTGCTTGAATTTTATTATGAAGGATATAGCAAAATTAGATCATGTTGCTGAAACTGTGAGTAAAGCATCTCAAGTGACTAGGTTTGTGTACAATCATATATATTGGTTGTCTTGGTTGAGAAAAAGAAAGGATTGGACAGAAATACTTTGTCTAAGTGAGATGAGGTTTGTTACTACTTTTACTGCACTACATAATGTTTACCATCACATGCATGATTTGAAAGCTTTAGTCACTTGTAAAGAGTTTGTCGATTCAAGACTTGCAAGAGAGAGGAAGACAAATAAGTTATTGCAGTTGTGTTGGACAATAAGTTTTGGAATGATTGTTTGATTATTGTAAAGATCATGGAGCCTTTGATGCGCCTTTTAAAAATTGTTGATGGGGATAAAAAGCCTTCGATAGGATACGTGTATGAAGGGATGTATCGAGCACGCAAGGGAATTAAGAACCTTTTCAATTACAAAAAAAGGTTGTACAAGCCGTATACATCCATCATCAAGAGTCGTTGGGATAGGCAGTTAAGGAAAGACATACATGCTGCAGCTTATTGGTTTAATCCGGATTTTCAATATGATCAAGCATCATTTTGCCAAAAACCAGAGGTCATGAATGGTGTTTTAGAAGTAATCACCACCAAAGGAATAGGTAGCAAGTCAGAGTTGTTACATGAGATTAGATTGTTCCGAGATCGATTAGAGAGTTTTGGATAAGAACTTGCATTTGAGACTAGCAAGAATACTCAGCTTGGTAATTTATCTTTTTTTGACTCTATCAAAGTTAATTATTTCTTTTCATTTTTCTTTTCTTGATTGTTTATAATTGCTTTTTTTTTTCACATGGATGAATAGTGGAAACTGTTTGGCGCAAGTGCACCGAATCTTCAACAATGGGCAATTCGAATTCTCGGCCAAACAAGTACCTCATCAGGATGTGACAGAAACTGGAGTGTTATTGAACGCATACACACCAAAAAGAGGAATATGTTGGAGCATCAAAGGCTAAATGATTTGGTTTATGTTCACTATAACTTGAAGTTGAAAGATAGGTAACAATTATATCATTACTTTTTTTTTTTATGTTGTTTCTTCTTTTGTTATATATTTGCCAAATTGATATTCTAACTTTATAAAAATTTTAGGTGGTTTATGAAAGCTGAAAGTTATGATCCTATCGATTATAAAAGTATTGATAAAATCGATTTTTGGATTGTGGATGATGAGGAAGAGCCATTTTTCAATTATGAAGACATTGACAATATGCTCTATGAACAATTAGATCCTTCAAGAATGGAAAGGCAACTTCGTCATCGTCGAGAAGGTTTGCATGTATTATATATGAGAAAATGAGTGTTAAAGTATGAAAAATATTTTAACATTGATATATAATACTCATTTATTATATAAATGTAGATGGTGCTGATTGTATTGAAGATATTGAGGATGTAGAGGACCTGGAGATTGATGATGATATAGATTTTTCAGCATATGACCAGTTTAATCTCGATGATAACTTGCACGATGTCTCTGTTGGAGTTGGAGAGGGTGGTAGCAATTCTGGTGGCGTCAATTTTGAAGATGATACATGGTTCAGAAGTGCTTAAGAAAATGTATTTGTGACTTTAGAATTTTATGTGCAATTTGGGGACAATGTTGATGTTGGACGTTTATTAGCTTTTGGATAATTAGAATAGTAATTGTATTACTATTAACTGTTAAGTCATTGATGCTGGACGTTTATTAGGTTTTGGATGTTTTGGAAATTCTATTTTAGTTTGGCTTGACTTCTATTATTGGATTGAATTGATGGGACTTGTATTTTGTGCTACAACTTGTTGTATTAGAGTTAAAATATTAGATCTCTATTTTATGTTATTTTATTATAGACATATTTTATTAAAGATATTAATTGCAAAGAGGAAAATGCTTAAAAGATATATTCTTAAGTATATTCATATTATTTAATATTTAAAGTTAATTTTTATATATTTTCTAATTATTTATGACATATATATGACGTCACCGATTGGACCACGGTTGAACCAACGGTTGAACCAGTGACCCGTAACCCACTGAATTTTCCGGTTTGATGAACGGTCCGGGTTTTAAAATATTGGCAGCATGAATTGGCAATTTGAAATAGACCGTTCTTTGTAAGGTCCCCACACATCCACATGAATAAGATCAAAAATAGCAGATGAGCACGTATCACTCAAGGGGAAATTCATTCTTTGTTGCTTAGCCAAAGGGCAAATATCATAGAAGCTCAAATCAGTTTTATTCATATTTCTGAAAACAGGGAAGTGTTTCATTACATCAATTGTTGTATGTCCTAATCTCCTATGCCATACATCCTTGCTAGTCTTAACAGAAAGCATACAAGATAAAGGTTCTTTTATTCTGGATATTTCTTCTATAGTATTGATGGTGAAGGAGCTCTTGTTCAGCACATAAAACTTCCCTAATTTTCTCCCTATAGATACAACCTTCTTAGTCCGAAGGTCCTGCAAAAACCAACCATCATTCGAAAAAGATATACTAATGGGGTTATCAGCACATAGTTTCTCAATAGAGAGCAAATTATAGTTGAAAGAGGGAACGGACAGAACATCTGTGAGTTTGATGTTATTTTCAAGAATCATGCTTCCTTTATGAGTTACATTTCTTTTTCTTCCATCAAGTAGTTTCACATAGACAGGGGATGTAAAGCATTTCCAGAATTTAAAATCAGATAAGGATGCACACATGTGGACCGAAGCACCACTGTCAATAATCCAATAGTCATTATTTAATGCAAGTTTATGTGTTTGATTAAGTGCAGTACCTGCGAAGTCTTCATAGTCCACCATGTTTGTGTGCTCAGCATCCTTCTACTCTCGTATTACCTTTAATATTTCTGCCCTTAATGCATCCAAGCGTCCTGCCTCTTCTTCTTTTGCTTCAATAACTCATTTGCAGCTCTCCTTGGTGTGCCCTTGTTCTTCTTTCTTTGATCCAGTAGAGCTTTGTACCAGTCTGGGTACCCATTCAACTTAAAACAGGTGTCCCGAGTGTGGCCTACTCGGTCACAGTGATCACAGAACAAGGATCTCTTGTCTGGGGTTTCCTTCTTCCTTTGTCCCTGACCATAGTCCCCTTGCCTAGATCCCTATTGTAGTCTTGCATTCATAACTGCTTCTTGAGTATTCCCAGCCCGCACCTCTCGCTGTTTTTCGATGCGAGTGAACATGAAGTAGGCCTTGGCTACCGTCGGCAAAGGGTCCATCAATAGGACCTAGTTGTTCACGTGGTCATATGCATCACTGAGGCCCATCATGAATTGAATTAACTGGGTCGATGCGTCCCTTTCAGCCAAGATTTGGCTAGCCCCATAGGAGCAGGTTGGGAGTGGCGATATACATGCTAGTTCGTCCCATAATTTCTTCATCTTGGTGAAGTAAACTGAAACCGCCATATCCCCTTAGTGCGACGAAGCTATTTCCCTCTGAATTTGGTAAATAAGTGGTCCGTTGCTTTCCCCAAATCTAGATTCTAGATCGACCCACAGATTTCTCGCGGTTGTGGTGTAGAGGAATGCTTCGGCAATGTCCTTGGAGATGGCATTTAAGAGCCAAGACACCATCATGGAGTCCACCCTCTCCCATTGTTCGATTTCTGTCTTGCCCTCTGTAGGGCGCTCACAGGAGCCATCAATGAAGCCCATTTGACATTTGGCCTTCAGTGCAAAGTGGATAGATTTGCTCCATCCCAAGTAGTTGCTTCCATCTAGAACCACCGAGAGGAGAGTCATGCCTGGGTGGTCTCCAATCTACAGTCGTAGTGTCTCATTAGTGACTTGATTCTTTTGGTCTGCCATCGCTATTTTCTTTCTTGGTTCAGAGGGTCAATTTTGAAGAAAATGGGAAAGGGAAAAAAAAAAACCTAGCCAAAATCTACGAAGAAGATGAAGGAATATTAGAAGCCTTTAAGAATAGTGGCTCTAGATACCATGCTAAGAAACCAAATTCAAGTGAAGAGTATATTAACCGAGCATCAATTCTCTATATTTCAAGATGATTCACAAGATCTCAATTCAAGCCTTTAAATAAGCGAAGCTACAACACCTAAAAATATCCCTAACAGAACAACTGATATGCAGTTAATAAACTGCTCTTAAACTAATAAAACAAGAATATGTTACACCATAACTTTACACTCTAAACCTAACGCAGGAAAGATAAGAAGTGCTATATACAACGAAAGTGCTAAACAACTTAACACCTCAATCATGTTTTTTACTACATTGACCAAGTGTTAAGCTGCCTGGAGTGTTGCATTTCTCAATAATGCGATTTCTACTGTTAGGTGTCCTGCCAATTTTAGCAATTTATCGCAAAAATGGAAAAACGTGACACG
Organism: Sesamum alatum; assembly: GCA_034509735.1. Taxonomy (NCBI): domain Eukaryota; kingdom Viridiplantae; phylum Streptophyta; class Magnoliopsida; order Lamiales; family Pedaliaceae; genus Sesamum; species Sesamum alatum. Next base: position 8,876,049 of record JACGWO010000002.1, on the reverse strand, counting down.
GTCTTAAGATATTAAATATTATATATTGTTTTAAGTTGGGATGTCATTTAATATGGTATCAGAATCAGACTAAACAAGAGGTATTCAGTTCGAATCTCATTGCCATCTATTTATAAAAAAAATATTTAATGATGGGAGCGTGTTAAGATATTAAATGATTCTTCTCTTTAATTTTGGTTAATGGTTAATTTCATAAATGTAAACTAAGCTATTCTCCATATTCTAAAGATAGAAAAACTACATCTAATGATGATTGATTAAAATGTACAAGTAATTTTTATCGGATTTGCTCAATTATAAGTCTAGCAACAACCATTGGTTCCCCTCGAGATGCGCTGGAATCTCCTCGGTGTCCCATTCTTGCCAAACATGGTACACCAGTGACACCAAGATAGCTCGATCTGTTGGTGTTCACTAGATGTCTTTCTCTTCATTTCCTAGCTGCCCACTGAATGCCCTGTTGCCGTTGTCTGCAAGGCCAATTCCACTTAACTAATCTTTGAATATGTCTAATCACTCAAGTAACATATGGGCACTCAAAGAATAGGTGAGAATGTGTCCCCTCTCTAATGAATAGATTATTTTTTTTTATCATATTGTCGTTTGACGCATGCGAATTTAGATAATTAGTAAAAAATAGTCTGATAGGATTTGGTGGGCTATTTCGACGTGCTTTTAGGTACTGCTAAGTGCTAACTACTTGATGTATATAGATATCATCATATGATAAAATACACAAGAAATTGTTTGATATTCAATAATTTTGTTTATATCGTAAGGAAATTGTCATTTAGCTATGAAATTATTTTGAAAAGTTATTAAAATTAGTCATCAAACACATAAATTTTCTGTAGTTAGTGAGACCTTATTGTCGAAGGCAATATTTTAAGAATTGGTTTGGACCAGCCGTAACAATCAAGAACCTGCCATATGTCTGACCAGTTCATAAGTATAAACTCGTTTACATAAGAATCGGTTTGAATTCATCAAAATCGATCAAACCTGGAGAAAACTAATCTGACTAGTAACCAATCAACTCAAATTAAAAAAAAAAACAGTGAAATTTTGAAATTGAAAAATGAGCAAAATGTTTTTTTTAATCCCGTTAAACAGGGTCAGACTCGTTTTTGGTACCATTATTTATCTAAGCGTAGATTTTGGTTCCATTAAACTCAAATTCAGGCTTATGTAGTCCCAATAAATCATGTGCAGAGCACATGACTTATTAACTCCATTTGTGGCCGTTAACTCCTCCATTTTGGAGGGAAAAGTCATGTGCATATGCCAAAAAGGAGAAAATTGTTATATATTAGGGCTCAATTCACCCCAATTCCATTACCCTTTGTTTCTTTCATTTCTTCACTTTTTGCTCTTCATTTCTTCTCTTCTCTTCTCTTCCTCACTTCATTCACCATTTTTCTCTCTTATTATTATTTTTTATTTTGTAGTATAATAAGTTGCTAAAAAATGCCATCTTCCTCCTCATATACACAAACAAGATGTTTTTGCTATTGTTGGATACAAGATCGGATGAGGACCTCATGGACAAATCAAAATCCGGGAAGAAGATTCAACACTTGTGTCAACTCTATGACCCCAAATGGACGCAATTATTTTGAATGGGAAGATGGCCCTGTGTGTGAACGAGCCAAGATTGTGATTCCAGGTTTACTATGCAAGATGAATCAGTTAGAGGATGATGTAAAAGCAAAAGAAAAAGCCTTGAAGAAAAAAGATGGAAGAAATTGAAATGTTGAAGATGAAGAAGAACAAAATTTTGTTGGTTTTTATTATTTCTTGGATTGCCTTTTTTTTTTTTTTTTTCACGGTTTATGTCTTGATTAGGCCCTAGTGAATGTATGCACTTCCCTATTTAATGTATGCATTTCCATGCTTAATGTATGTAATGTTAATATGTATGAATTTTCCTGCCAAAACATAAGTGACCAAAACGAAGCAAAATCACTACCCTGTGACAAAACAGAATCGACAAAATATATCCATTGCAAAGCATAATTCGGCTTCAAAAGTAACAATTTTAGCCACAACACATGCAGTAAACAATTTTCCTACTTTGTCACTAGCTAAAAGGGACTTCCAAAACAAAATGTGTCCCATCAAAAGACATCATCTACCAAAAGCCACAATTTGTGAGGTGGCCAAAAAGAATACAACATGTATTCTTTTCCACTACAAAAAATCTGATTGTGCACCAAATAGAATCCAACCAAACAAAAGCCAACCTATACAAAACCATTCAGCACCAAACAAAAGCCAACCTATAAAAAAACCATATCCTTTTTTTGTCTATATTTTGCTCTTCCCCTTATCATTAGATTGTGCATTCTGAGATGTCATTACACTGTGCAAGTTTGATAAAGTGACATACTTTTTACCATCCTTCATAATGATATCTCCACGTTTGTATGACACGTTAGTTCCTGTCAAATTTGTGTTGTGGCTACTTAGATACAAATCAAAATAATAACAACACGATATAAACTGAATGTGAAATTAGTTAACCTGTTGGGGCGAGAAACAAAAGCAGAAGGATGTCCAACCATAGGTGGTGGTGCCCTAATATTAACCCTTCCATGCATGAATTCTGGTGGTGCTGGTACTAATGTAAAAAAAGCATGTGGTTTTGGATTAGCATCATGAAAATGCATTGTCTATGGTATGGTTTCCTTAAAATAAAAAATGGTACTTGGTTAGAATATAAAATACATTATGTAAAGACACATATTGTCACAAGATGAAACTTACTTGATGTTGCTAAATTTCAGTTAAACTTGCACCAGCAACAACAGGAATCTGATCAGCAACAGGGGGTTCATCCTCCTCATTAAAGATAGTTTTTTTGACTGGTTTCCTTCAATTTCTTTCTCGTCCAAACACTCCAGATCTACACTTCCCTTTACTCCATAGGGCCTCTCACATGATCCTGTACAAGACAGGAGGTAGGAGAGAAGTGAATGATTGCATCTTTCTCAGGTCAGAAAGAGGATTCACTGAGAGAGCAGGAAGATAAAAAAGAGCATAAGATATTCGATTATAACGAGAGAGAGTACCAAGACTATCTAGAGGGAATTGTTTGGAGTTTGCAGTTTGAACAATAAGGGACTTAGATGGAGAACGAAGAGAAGAAATAAGTGAAAAATAACCTATTCTTCGATGCACCAAAGTAAGCAACCCCCTATCAATGAGAAAAAAATTGGAATATTAGAATCTTACATCAATTCCAGAAATCAGAATATTAACAACTGACATAAACTTCTGGTTCAGGTTGACTGATTGCTTCTGGTTGGCTAATTGGGGGCAATCCTCATTCTTAACCAACTCATCCTGTTGTACAGTTGCTGCTACATGTTGTTCAACTTCTGCAGGCTAACCAATTTCTTCATCTAGAGGGAATTCTTTAACAAATTTCTTCCATTTGCAACCTTTGTGATGTGGCCAACTTCATGACAGAATTTGCATATCCTCTTTCCTCATTGCCTTGGCATTCTGTCAGTTTCTTTCACATGTTTCTTGCCCTTTCGAACCCCATCCGGCTCCAATCTCCTTGCTCTTGCGGGTCTCCCCTTTTTCCTCCCAAAATTTGGAGGCACGGATGGAATGTAACCAGTTTTTGCCATATTTATACTCCATCAAGGGGCATCACTGTTGGTGCGTATACCTTGCAAAAAGTGTCAACATGGTAAAACTCATGAACAAAATCATCCGGATCCATGACTTGGAAAGATATTGCACTGAAGACATGGTTGCAAGGGATCTCCGTCAACTCCCATGATCTACAAGAACATGTCTTTTCATGCAAATCAACTGTGTATCTTACACCATCAAAATACTGTATCTCATAATGTGTGTCCGACTTCACTGGGATACAATCAGATGCTTTAGCCAAATTCTTGCCCACAATCTTTTTTATCTTTGGGCACAATTGTTTGCCTTCCCAAAGTCTCTCAGCCCTGTCCCTAAGTTGCTGCATTGTGGTCATGATAAACTCTATGATCCACTCCAACATTGTTAATACAAACTTCTCTCTTGCTTCAAGGATACAACTATTGAATTATTCACGCAAGCTGTTGAGCAGAATGTCACATTTTGGGTAGGTACTGAAATGACTTTTTGACCACTGTGATGCCGGCTTGTCTTGCAACCACTCAAAACATCTAACATTCAAATCAGCTATGTCCTGCACTGTTTTCTGAAACTAGCTGACTGTTGTAGTTTTTGCTGCAAACCATAAAGGCTTCTTGTACCCTAATCCTTTGAATCATGCAGTCTTCATATTCCCATGGAGATGTCTCACACACAATCGATTTTGTACACCTGGAAGGACCTTTTCAAATGCTGGTAGGAGGCCCTTTTGTTTGTCTGAAATGAATGTATAGGCATTATCCCTTATAATGTTCAAATCTTCTTTCAAAAGTGTTAAAAAACCATTCCCAATTGTCTTTGTTTTCACTCAAGACTACCACATATGCAAGTGGGAATTGGTTATTGCTTGGGTCCACACCTACTGTTGATAGTAGGACACCTCTATGCGGGCCTTTACAGCCATCGACACCAATGAAAGGCCTGCAACCACTTAGGAACCCCTTCTTTAAAGCTGTAAAGCACACATAGAGCCTTTTGAATTTCTCTTGCTAGTAGCATCAACATCATCTAACTTCAGGATGATTGTGGAGTCAGGATTCTTGTTTCTCAATGCCCTAGTATAGTCCCACAATCTTGAATACTGATCAGCATCATCCCCCTGTATTTCTCGCAGACATCTCCTTTTTGTTTCGTACGCCTGTTCCCTAGACACATGGCACCTAAATTGTCTTATTATATCCTGTTTGAAGCCTTTGACATTTCTGTTGGGATCATATCTAAAAGCCTCCATATACCTTTGTGCTAGCCAATTGAGCCTCACATTCTTCACATTGAAACTGGCACCACAATTATGAACATGATCATACTCCCAAATCTGAAAGCCTATTTCATCTCGTATCTCCAATGCATTAATATGCCAAGAACATCCATTGTCTTTACATCTTGCATAAACTCTCCGTTTGTCATTTTTTGTTATTACGAGATTCCTTCTTGTCATTATGGCATGAGAATAGACAGTCTCCCGAAATTCCTTTTTATGATTGAATTCATGCCCAATGAAAATCTGGGATCGAAAGTGTCTTCAGGAACAAAAACGGGGCCCCTCGCATCGTTATCATCATCGTTGTTTTTTTGGCTATTAAATTCATCCCCACTATCATCTTCAGTATTATCATCACTGACAAACCTCATCTCATCCTCATGATCATCTTGTAGAAAACCAGCCTACTTTGCATCCTTGTCGATGTTAGCATCAAAGCACTCATCATAATCAACGATGTCCTCACCATCATACAAATCATCTTCAGAATCAGCAACCCATTCTGCATTTTCTATCATATCCTGATTTTCCCTATCCCAATCAACCCAATCAGCCCCTTCACCATCCCCACCCTCTTCTATTACCACACTCTTCCCTTTATCTTTGTACGGTGCACAAGTTCTTCTTCACCCTCAACCTGCATATTTTCTTCTTCACCCTCACCCTCAATTTCAGCAACAGTTTTTGGGTCTCTAACTACATCAAGGTATATCCTAACCTCCCTCCCATGGCCATCTACGAGTTGAAAAATGTCTATTTCAAGTGTGAGTGCTCTAAATTTTTGCAACAAAGCAATTCTGAAGTAATTTTTCCTACCTAAATAGCCCAACTCTTCGCAACACTTGTCAAGTATAAGCATTGGAAAGGTTCCCTTAGCAATAAAGTCGAAGACACTTTCCCTACCCCCTCTATATTCAACAGCTGGATGGAATACTAATTGACCCCCATGATGAATTCTTAAACTAATAAGAAAGTCATATTCACCTGAAAATATAAATAATAGCAAAAGTCAAGCATCCACACACACACACACCAAAAAAAAAAAAAAAGTGAAACAGAGCCCCAACAATGAGCTTCCCCACCTTCACCAACAGTGAGCTTCCCTATCCTTTTTGATTTATTCAGCATGTTCCCTCAACACCCAACAAACATAAACACTGTAACGGGACCAAATTGCATATGGGAACATACAAAGCGAACGGGACCACAAAAATCAAGCATAAAAAATTCTATAAAATGGTCCTTTAAACATTAAACAACAAGTGTCTTCATCATCCTCAAAGCCACATAACAAAAAAAAAAAAAATTCCCCCAAATCACGATTTCAAGAAACCTCATACATCACAAAAGCACTAACTGAAAAACCACACCCACTTCATTCTAACACCAACTACGAAATCAACATCACTAACCTAACAAAAAGCGAAGCTTAAAGAAATTTTTAAGAAGAAAGAACTCACCATAATCAGGGACGCCTGCGACGCCAACCAAGACTGTCGAAGGATGGGCATCAGTTCCATTTCTTCCAACCAACCCAAAATCCGACGTCCTTGCTATTGGTAACTTTTCAACAAAAATTTTGGTTGATTTCTTCTAAAATTAGGGTGTTCAGTTAGGGTTTTGGAGGAATTCTTCTATGTCTGAAATGGGGCTTTTTGGGGCTTCAATCGCATTTTTTGGTTCTTCAGATGAGGGTCAAGTGAGGCACATGGCCTAACGTTCGTTAATGTCTGTTTATCGGACATTAACGGAATCAATAAGTCATGTGCGACCAAATAACCCTGAATTTAAGTTTAATGGAACCAAAACCTACACTTGGATAAATAATGGTACCAAAAACGAGTCCGGCCCTGTTTAACAGGACTAAAAAAAATATTTTGCCCTTGAAAAATAGTAAGAAAGGAGAGGGAAATAAGGTCTCTCTTTTGCAGTTGCTCCTTCTTCCTTGAACTCGAAGTCTTTCCACTGATTCCAACTTTAAATCCAAATTTTCAAGATCAAAAAGACCAAGACAAGAAGGTTCTTCAACTCCACCGTAGGCATAATCCTTCTACTGTCGTCTTCCTTTTCTCTGTTTCTTCTTCTCTTTTCCTATTTTCTCCAAAATCATATACCATTTTGCCCCTTTTCTCCACTCTCCAATCGACCATTGCCATGCCTTTTTGTAATGTTACTATTGTTTTTTCCAACCGTAGCTCCGTTGTTGTTGCTGTTTTCAAGAGGTAAAATGCAATTAACCCCATGTATTTCTAGAAATATTTAAAATACTCCATATGAAAAATAAAACACTAAAAAATCCTCATGTGATCTCCAAAATAGGGCAAAACACCCCCTCCATGCATTAGGTGCACCACACGTGCTTTTTTTAATTTTTTTATTTTGTAATTATAAAATACCATTTTTACCCTTATTTATACACCATTAGATCTGATCTCTTATAAATGAACGGTTCAGATCTTGTCAACATTATAAAGTACATTTTTAAATTAAATATGTTTATATCTATATATATATTTAAATATAATTTATAAATCTTTAAATATTATAGATATTTATATATAAATAGATATTATATTGTATTTATATATAAATATATATTATATAATATATGTATACATATAGAGAATGAGAGGGAGAAGATGTTGGTTGTTGCCGCAACAGCGCCAGGGAGTGCAGGAGGCAGACGGCGTGGAGGAGGGGAGGGGGCGGCGCGCAGAGGAGGCGATGGGAGAGAGAGGGACTAGCACGCAGAGGAGGGGGGCGGCGTGCGCTGCGAGGAAGACGGCGACGGCGGTGAGAGGGCGTCAGTGGGGTGGGGGGAGGTGGTGGTGATGGGAAGAAGAAACCTTTTTTAAAATATATTTTAATATATTTAAATATTTTATTTATATCTAATTAATAAAAATATAATAAATATTTGTATATTGAATTTGGACCGTTAGTTTAAATTAAGTGAAATCTGGACCATTGAATTGTGTATTAAATCTGGACCTTTGATACAAATCTAATGCAATCTAACCGTTTGTTTTCTTTTAAATTTCAACCGATAGATGTATAACAAGCACGCTCTAATGATTCACAAATAAAGATGTAAATTAATTTATTGGCAAAATTGAACCCCAAGTCACATGAAGGACGCTCGTGATGCACCGTCAGGTCCAAGGGGGTGTTTTGCCCTATTTTGAAGATCACATAGGGCTTTTTTAGTGTTTCGCTTTTACAAGGGGTATTTTAAACATTTGTAAAAACACAGAGGGGGTAAATCGCATTTACCCTGTTTTCAAGTTTCAACAGCAATAGTTGAAACTTGAATGAAACAGAGCAATAATGGCAGCGACATAGTTGCTTCTACTCTTGATTATTATTGTTAATGATTTTTAATTACTGCACTTTTATAGAAATTTTAATTGTATGATTGATGAATATCGGGGTCCAACAACACCACAAAGGTCGAAGGATTTTCAAGAGAATCCTAAGATAAAGAGGGACTAACTTGCAAAGAGGAATTAGCACTCCGATGCTCAAATTAATAATATTCTTACTAAATAAAATAAAAGAGAAACTCGAATATTGATGAGAATAATGGCTGATTATGGTAGTGACGTGAAGAATCGTGCGTAATGAGAAAACAACTTTAAAATTGAGAGAGAGTGTAAATTACAAGATGGAAAGATGTTACCAAAATGACTGCATAAAGAGTCCATCTATACGCGACCGTGGGGCAAGATTTGGAGGGTCGTTGCGGAGTTCCATGCTCCATTTGAAATCTACTTGTGTTGGCTATCACACTGAAGAATCCGTTCGATATTTGGATTCATATTGACAGAGATATGGCCTTTGTACCGAATCTTGCCAAGTCTACCTGTGCTTTCGGGAGTCTCTTACTTGCTGTTAAAAATCTGATTATAGTCGGATTCGTAGGTGTTTGTTGAAGATTTCTTACTATGGTGTGTCCCCACTTGTCCGCTACCTGTGTGACGTGTTGTCCTTATTGTATGCCGACTTGACTTGCTGGAATGGAGTTTCTTCCTAGACTTGCCAAGTTAGTAAAGATAATGTTGTTTTATGGGCTAAAGCGGAGCTAGTCAAGTTTTACCTGTTGGGCCACTTCCTTGAGCTTTTAAGGTAAATATTTGAGAGCGCATCAATAATAAATTATATGTATTTATTGATATATAATGTATTAATATATTATGTGTATATTTATATTATATATATATATATATTAGAGTTCGAATCAACTGAACTTTTAAATTTGATCTTTTCTATCGAACTAGTGACCTATATGCGGCCGATTCGATATTTGATTCGATTTTGTAAACATTGGTTGAAGGCTGTCTCCTGGAGCAATAAGCTCAAATATTACTCTTTGTTATGCAGTCGTCTGGTGGTGGGCTTAGGGGGCCCAATTCTTGAGCCCCATCCTTAATCATTTATGGTGATCTAGTTTGAATTTTTGCAACAATTAGTGGGTAGTTTCATTAGTATTTTTTTTTTATAAAAGAAGTAATTATATAATTATAATAATATCTTTATATAATTTAATAATTAAACAATAGATTGGTTCGATAAATATATATGATGCCCCAAAATATTTTATGGACTTTAAGCCAAAAAGCACATTCACAACCAGCCCAGCTAGCCATCAGTTGGTTGGCCCATCAGTAGGAAAGGTACAACACACATAAGCGTACTTGTTGTTTTCACTGAATTGACAGACCCAAAAAACGAGCCTATTCCAGTTGGACACGTCATTATACAACTGAACGAACATATCCTATGACTTACTAACACATCAAGACACTTCATACTCAAAGATCTTAGTCACACACATAAGGATTGAACGAGAATTAAGTTGATAATTTTACTGGTAACAACTTTTCGAAAAAATAGGTAGACATAGCATGACTCGGTCAAACAGGTATATCTCTCGATATTTATCTGAATCTCAAATGGATTCTTCTGGATGATAGCCACGTCAAAGGGCTTTCCACAGGTATATGACACTCAACAACCAACTTCCAGATTTGGCTTCATAAACGGCTTAAAATTGACCCCATGTGCAGTCATTTGGGATCAAGCTTTGGTAACAACACTATCTCTTCGGTAATTATACATTCTCACATTCGTTTTTACTATTTACTAGCTAGTTTGAGCTAACTTCTACACGAATTCTTCACTCATGCGAATTATCCTTCACCATTCTTCACAAATCACCGTTATTCTCACATTATTTACACGTTTTCTTTCATTTTGCATTTTACTGACTTAAGCATCAGAGTATTAACCCATTCTTGTAGGTTAATCCCCCAAATCTTTGGATTCTCTTGAAGGTACTTTGAAATTTGTAGTACCTTTGGACCCAGGTATGCATCAATATCAATATAACAAATAATCATGAAATAAATTATATAAAATAAGACAAATAGCTATATGTTCAATGGGACTTGAATAATTTCATTTTAAGTATTTAAGAAACTTGAAGTGTGTATATTTTTCAAATGAAAGCGATGGGCTATTATTTTTTGAATAAATCTATTACGATCATTCATGTTAAATATTTATACTTAACAATAACAACTAGAACAATTATATACTAATCACTAATATCATATAACTAAATCTAATCAACACCTACTATTAAAGTATAATAATATTCCACACGTTGGTAGGGTTCAAAACCATGAATTTAACGTTATGGGGTCTCAATTTTGACAATGGAGTTAGACCTCATTAGCAATTTGAAGTTTGTGCATTAGAAACTAAGTAAATTTTGATTAAGAGAGAATGAAAAGAAGATTTCCAATAAATCTTTTGAATTGCTCAATATATTTGTTAAAACACGGTCAAATAATCTGATCAATACTCATTCTAATTTTATGTTAATTGATATATGAGTCTTTCTTTTTAATATATATAAATTGGTTGTGAAAGTATTAATGGTGTTGCTCATATAGTTTCAATATGATATAGACCCTACTATTAATATATTCACATTATTTGATATTTTTATATTCGATTCATATAAAAGAAATGTAAAGTTATTTATTTTTGTTCTCTTTTATGAAAAAATAAAAAAATAGGTTGAATTAAATTCGTTGTGACTATCGCAACAAAGGGAACCAAGCTGTCACAAAATATAGGGAAAAATACAAGCAAATCTCCTGTGATATTGCAAATATGCAAATTACTCCTATAAAAAAAAATATTACCCAATTTTGAAAAATTAATTGCTAATCCGAAAATGTATAGTCCTTTTTATGGCATAAAATAGCAATACGAAGAATAAGAGGGGTTGATTCTTAAATTTGCATCCCACCAAAAGATTCCCCAAGACCAATTAAAAGTGCATGGATTCAACTCATAACCAACCTCGGAAAACTCGAAACCAAAATCCAGCAGTCCCAGAACCGCACGCTTGGCGCTACTTCGGGAAACCTAAATACAAAACAAACAAACAAACAAAATTTCAAATCAAATATGAAAGTAGAAAAAACCCAGAAAACAGAATGAACCCATCTCCGAAAATCTTTAAAAAGTGTAGAAATTCATTCATAGGAAGGAGAGTGGAGAGTGGAGAGTGGTGGGGTGGGGTGGGATCGCAGTTCTATAAAAAATGGGTCGTTGAAGACAATTCCCAGAGATATTTACATCGGTATCGGTGATGATTTATCCTCCTTCTGATTTCTCTTCATCCTTCGGACAGGTAACCTATTGTTTCTCCGCTCCAGTCTTTGTGTAGATTTGTGTTTGAAATGCAATGTAAGATTCATCAGTTGTATTTTCATGCAATTCTAAAGAGGGGTTGGGAGTTTAGTGTCGTATTGTGGGATGAAATATTTATATTGTAAACCTAATTTGGGTTATTTTTATATCTTGGTTTTTCTTAGTCATCACTTACACTGATTCTCTGCCTTCTTGAATAAAGGTCTGTGGTTGTTCTTGATCTTACTTTCCCTTGATGGATTTTCTGCTCCATTGTTATTTGCTTTTTCGATGGAATTTTCATATGTTTCTATCTTTTTATGACAACTTGGAAGCTATAGCGGTTCTTGTCTGAAAACAAGTACATATGTAAGAGTGTATCTGAATTTCCTTGTGACATATTTCTGGGGGAAGAATTGTGTAATAAGGGATAACACCGTATTCTGACAGTTAGGTGAATTTGCTTTCTTTATGTTAAAAGTAGTCCAGGTATGATCGCTCCGGTCTCATTCTTGTTGGTTATGTTGTCATTTAAGTGTGTTTACAGGATTCAAGTGTGCTGGTCTTGGTTGTTTCGTGCAAAGCAAAGACCCCTGCAATTTCTGAATTAGGAGAAGTGAGAAATATTTTCAAGATTGCTCAGTGGGTTCTGACAAATAGAATATTGGATTACTAGATATTCCGAATATGGAGACAGTCAGGACTATTTTCACTCACACGTACCCGTATCCGCATGAGCATTCACGGCATGCAGTTATTGCTGTTATTCTAGGCTGCGTATTTTTCATATCATCAGATAATATGCACACTCTTGTTCTGAAGCTGGATAGCAATGTTAAGTGGTGGTCGATGTACGCCTGTTTGCTTGGGTTCTTCTATTTCTTTTCTTCTCCGTTTATAGGGAAAACAATCACACCAAGTTATTCTAACTTCAGTCGGTGGTAAGCCCTGTTTCTTTAATTGATTTATTTCTGTTGCATCCACGGAACTCTTTTATAAACGGCATCTTCGACTTGCAGGTATGTCGCCTGGATATTGGTGGCTGCACTATATCATCTTCCCAGTTTTCAGTCAATGGGAGTTGATATGAGGATGAACCTTTCTTTATTTTTAACGATATTCCTATCTTCTGTCTTGTTTCTTCTTGTTTTCCATTTTGTATTCATCGGCCTCTGGTACATTGGCCTTGTCGCTCGCGTGGCTGGGAGGAGACCTGCGATCCTGACGATTCTTCAAAATTGTGCTGTAAGTCCTGAGAACACATCCTGAGTTAAACCCATCGTTCTTGTTTCTTATGTTCTGGCATTACTGTTGTGTAGGTTATAAGTATAGCATGTTGTGTATTTTATAGTCACTGTGGCAACCTTGCTATTATAAGAGAAAAGACGTTGGAAAGGAGGAACTGGAGCTGGTTTCCACGGTGGAACAAGGACGAAAACTTTTCATGGCTTGCAAAATTTGTTCGCGTGTATGAGTTCAAAGATCAAGTTTGCAAATCCTGGTTTGCTCCGGTTGGTTCTGCTAGCGATTATCCCTTTTTGTCCAAATGGGTCATTTACGGCGAGGTGTGATTTTCAGATGTTGTAATGTTTTTGTTACTGATACTGCGAATGATCTTAAGCTGACGTTGTGTGTTTGTATTATGCATTTTAAGTTGACTTGTAGCGGTGGCTCATGTGAGGAATCGCCTGATGAGATTTCACCTATATATTCGTTATGGGCCACTTTTATAGGCCTCTACATTGCCAATTATGTCGTGGAAAGATCGACAGGGTGAGAGTTAATTGATCCTCAGCTCTTATACTCTGTAAATGTCGTTTTTTGCTCAATCTGCTGTGTTCGCTGAAAACTACATTCAACAGATGGGCTCTTACTCACCCTGTGTCACAAAATGAATCCGAGAGGTTGAAGAAAAAGCAAATGAGGCCCGAATTCTTGGATATGGTTCCTTGGTACTCAGGGTACTTCTCTCTCTCCCTCCCTCTCTCTCTCTCTCTCTCTCTCCCTCTCTCTCTCACTCTTAGACGCACACACACTCACACAGACATGAGCACATAGCAATATCTTTCTTAGCAAGATGGATAGCATCGATCATTATATTCTCGCGGCATAATGTAGGACATCTGCTGATTTATTCAAGACAGTTTTTGACCTGATGGTATCGGTAACTCTTTTCGTTGGACGTTTTGACATGCGCATGATGCAGGTATGTTTATTGTTCTCTTCTCATTCTCACAATTCTCTGTCTACTTGATTTCTATCTATGGTGAGGGTAAAGTTTGTTCTGTTCCCTCTTATGTGAGAATCTAATGGAGGCGAAACAGTTGTAAGAATGTGTTTCAGACATTTTCTATTCTATTAAAAACATCTTCTTTTTGCTGAGTATCACTAGTTTTCATCATCATTCCATATTGACTTCGGTGAAATCCTGCGTTTTATGCCATTGGTTTATTTTTAGGCTGCAATGAGCAGGGTCGAGGATGGAGCTAAGCAAGACGATCTTCTGTACGACCAGTTTAGCGAACGTGATGAACTGTGGTTTGACTTTATGGCTGATACTGGCGATGGAGGAAATTCTTCCTATAGTGTGGCACGGCTTCTTGCTCAGCCTTTACTTCGGGTTCGGAACAAAGACTCTCTGATTACACTGCCACGTGCTAACTTACTCCTAATTGGGGGCGATCTTGCGTAAGCTCAACCACTTCTCTTTCTACCTTGGTCTTCTCTTGGCTTTTGGTTTACGGATCAAGCAAAAGCCTTATCTTCTTTCAGGTATCCTAATCCATCTTCATATAACTACGAGAGCCGTCTTTTTCGTCCCTTTGAATATGCTCTTCAGCCTCCCATCTGGTATAACGAGGAGCATGTTGCTGTAAATAAACCGGAATTGCCTCCTGGGGTTCCGACACTCAAGCAGTATGACGGCCCCCAGTGCTTCCTCATTCCGGGAAATCATGGTTAGTTTTGGTTCTTGGTCTCACCATCTAGTTTCAAGTGTTTATTGCTCTATAGGACCTTAGTGTTTGCAACATAAGTTGATGTTGTTACCTGGTTAACAGATTGGTTTGATGGGCTTCAGACATTTATGCGGTATATATGTCACAAGAGCTGGTTGGGTGGATGGTTTATGCCCCAAAAGAAAAGCTATTTTGCCCTTCAACTGCCTAAGGGATGGTGGGTCTTTGGTCTTGATCTTGCTCTCCATTGTGATATTGATGACTACCAATTCAAGTTCTTCTCTGAATTGATTAAGGATAAGGTATAATTCCTTATATTTTGGATACATTTCTAGCAATTATGAGTGATGTTTGTTCTGAGGCCCCATTTGTCTTGATATTGCTCAGTTCGTTCGTAGTTCGTTCGGCTGCATGTGGATGTAATATTTAAGTGGTCTATTTTTTATATGATTGTTCAACTGGCTTTCTGGATTTGTTCAAGTGATCAATGGGCCAGGGGCTAAATGGTTCGTGGGGGACACTGGGGTAGCATTGGGCTGCCAGTTGAGACTTCATCGTTCTGTTCCCACTTGGGTGTCCTATCACGGGCAGACTGGAGGTTGTCTGCGTGTGATTGGGATCGCCATGCACCTATGCATGACGGTCACGATGTCAGTGAAGGGCATTATAAAGCGAACATAGGCTAAGACAATGAAATTGATATGCATGTCATTGTCCTTTTTCCTGATTTTCAGCAAAGGTGAATATTTATTATAATGTATTCTTCTTTTCAGGTTGGCGACTATGATTCTGTGATCATCATGACTCACGAACCTAGTTGGCTTCTTGATTGGTACTGGAACATGGTAACGGGAAAGAACATCTCACACCTGATCCGTGACCATTTAAACGGGAGGTGTAAGGTCCGAATAGCTGGAGACTTGCACCATTACATGCGTCATTCTTTCGTTCCATTGGAGAAGCCTGTGTATGTGCAGCATTTGCTCGTTAACGGTTGTGGCGGGGCGTTTTTGCATCCAACTCACGTTTTTAGAAATTTCAAGTATTTGTACGGGACACCTTACGACAGCAAGGCATCTTATCCATCGTTCCACGACTCAAGCAGGGTATGTAAACTGTATTATGATTTCACTATTTGCCGATGTAAACCTCCTTTCTAATCCTATTTCTTGCTGCTTTTTCTTTAATAATTTGGTTGCAGATTGCTCTTGGAAATATACTTAAGTTCCGAAAGAAAAATTGGCAGTTTGATTTCATAGGCGGCATTATATATTTCATCCTGGCCTTTTCCGTGTTTCCGCAGGTAACTTTTGGCCAATGTATTGCTCTCGATGATTTGTAATGTGATTGGAACAGATTTAAGACATCTAATTACCATTTCTCTAAAAGTAGAAGCTCTTGCAAACACTCTTTTGATTTAAGTATACGAAAAGATGATTAATTTCTTACCCTTCTCTTCTAGTGTAAGCTAGATCACATCTTACAGGACGATACGTTCAG
Source organism: Sesamum alatum (assembly GCA_034509735.1). NCBI lineage: Eukaryota > Viridiplantae > Streptophyta > Magnoliopsida > Lamiales > Pedaliaceae > Sesamum > Sesamum alatum. The sequence goes on along the minus strand of JACGWO010000002.1, from coordinate 8,859,963 downwards.
TGGTAACGTAAAGACCTTCTTCGCCACAATATGGGATATTTTCATCTACATGCTCGGACACTCGTATGTGTCTCCTGCCGCTGTTTTCTTTCTGTTAGTTGCCGCCATCACCTTTGTGCCTTCAAAAGTCTCTCGCAAGAGAAAAGTACTAATTGGCGTCCTCCATGTTTCTGCACACCTCTCTGCTGCATTGATCCTAATGCTGCTCTTGGAATTGGGCATCGACACATGCATCAGGCACAAATTGTTGGCAACTTCAGGTCAGAATCATGACCGTTCCTTTCTGCGATAAAACACAGGTATCGTTGAGCATCATAACTGTTCAACTTTTTTCGCAGGTTACCACACGCTGTATGAATGGTATCGATCAGTGGAGAGCGAGCATTTTCCTGACCGAACAGGCCTTCGTGCACGAATTGAGCAATGGACATTCGGCCTTTATCCAGCATGCATTAAGTATCTTATGTCTGCATTTGATGTCCCTGAGGTGAGAATGTTCCATGGTCATGTTCTTCTTCTTCCTGCAGTTTTCTTTTCGTCTGAGCTCCAGGATTACAATGTTTCAGGTCATGGCTGTGACAAGGAATAATATCTGCAAGAATGGGATGGATTCAATCTCCCGAGGTGGGGCCGTGATATACTATGCTTCCGTCTTCCTTTATTTCTGGGTTTTCTCGACTCCCATTGTATCGTTGGTTTTCGGAAGCTATCTTTATATCTGCATCAATTGGCTTCACATACACTTTGATGAAGCCTTCTCGTCGCTCCGCATTGCTAACTACAAATCATTTACACGGTTCCACATAACCAGCAAAGGTGATCTTGAAGTTTTCACCCTTGCAGTAGATAAGGTAAGAAAATATTGCTGTATAAATGGATAGATGATGAAATCTTTTAATCTGATTACATAAGTGGATGGTTCTGATTTCTGAGCAGGAGGGCCTGTTTTTCTGGCTTTGAGCAATCTCTCTTTACCATGTTCGATACTTCTCCTTTTCTGTATCGAAATCTAATGTCCAGACATAGGATTAGCAAGCGTTCAGAGTGTCGTTCCTATCTGTTACCAGTTCATTCATATGCATTTTTGCAGGTTCCAAAGGCATGGACGTTGGATCCCGGTTGGGAGGGTGAGTCGAAACTGCCACAAAGCCATAGCTACAGAAGAAAATTTCCGAGCAAATGGCGGTCTGTTTCACCTCAGCAGGATCCTGTGAGCACGGTTAGGATTGTTGACCACTTTGTTGTTGAACAAACAGTAAAACCTGAAGATGCATCAGTTAATAGGGCAGTAGCTCATTGATCAGTATGGTTTCGGACAGCAGTTAGCAAAATACAGAACGAACGTGTTCAAAGTATTCGTAATATCTATCTGTGTAAGTCCTGGTCTCAATACTCCACTCCTGTTTGCTCTGCAACAGTCTTTTTTCTCCACCCTATTCATTGCATTGAAAATCTTTCATGCTTCAACTCTTCTGGGCCATTAATTCGCAGTGGAGGATTTTCATGCAGAAAGAGTCGTGCCACAATTGTAAGATGAGATTCAAGCTCCTGTTCTATGTGTCAATTAGCGGCGATGCAGTCGATCAACGGAAACTCAGACGGACGCAGACAAGTTTGCCAGTGCAGTAATCTCCACCTGGTCCAAGACTGAAAACAAGATAAAAAAATAAATAAATATTTTACAGAAAGATAGTGAGTCTAGATCCGACACCATCAGATAGCAAAGAGAAGACGATGAGACCTCAGCGTTGAGGGGAGACCAGAGTAGCATCATTAGTATCACGACTTTTAAGTTCAATAATTTCCAGTAGTACAAGGAAGAGAACAGGAGACTCAACAAAGAATGATAGACCTTACCAAGTTGGCATTCATCGATCAAACGGTTTCAGAAGGTGAAAGTGTTATAGAAGTATCTATGTATTCATTGGAACAGAAGAGAAGGCATGTTGTGGAATGGCATAATACACTACAGCTGCTTCATATATATGCAAACGTGTCAGTTTTCTATCAGCGGGTTTCTGAAAAGAGTAGCAAAATATGATTTTTCATAAAGGTATCAATAGTAAACAACAAACAAAATTAGTTATATACATGCAAATGACCAGCAACAAGAAAAATAAATGCAATAGCTAAATGATGATAAGGAATATCAGTCGGCCGTAAACTTTGTGTTTGTGGATGGAATCCCCCAAGAAGAGTTAGAACAGCAGTTCCTGCTCCTTAGGAGATCCCAAATAACTCTTCTTTGTCTCACTGATTTGAGCTCAAGAGATTTAAAACTTTATGGTCACTCACCATCTGGAAGGAAGGTGCTATCTGGGTAACATGTGTTCGTTCACAATATGATCAGCCGCACTATCTGCCCCAGAAAACGGAATGCTTTTGTTGCTTCTCTTAAGCATTTGTTTTTCTCATCCCTAGACCAGTGCTGCAAAACAATTACAAGAAACAAGTCGATGCAAGCATTAGACAACGCATCCCACAAGCATCGGAGATCACAAATGGGTGGCTCGTGTTTACCTCTCCAAGTGCATTAAGCTTCTCACGGACCCCTCTCAACAACTCTTCTGCATCTCCCTCCCATCTGTAGAACTCCAGTTCTCTTCCTTCTAATAACTTTCTTGTGACCTAGTCAATACCAATTTAAACTAAAACAAGAACCCGAAACAATTATAAATATGCACATGAGCATAATATGTAAGCCTGATGCCAAAAAAAGTTTGTGGATAGAAACTTTTCCATCTGAAAGCAATCAGACCTATATCTAAGCATAAGAATTTTGATCAGAACCACAAGGACAAGTTAGGAAAGCATTAACTTGTAATTACAGATTGCAAATCCTATATAGCAGGCAGAAGAAAATCTTGGCCGACGATTTTTTACTAGAATACAGAAATTTGTGCTAGTATACAAATCAAGAAGAGACTGTTTTCCATATCCTACAATCTCATATTCAGCTGTCCAAACAGCTTCAAAATTCCAAATATGTTACTGCTATTGAGAAGCAAAATACTACAAGCTAACATGATTCACTGTGAGAATAGATATCCATCACATTTAAAATAAGAAAACCATCAGTACATCAGAACGAAGACAAGAACGCAGAGTACCTGTTTAGCGATGACCTGCCCGCCGGCTATGTGTGAGAAATAAATATTGTAGAAGTGGCAGAGAAACAACGGAGGACTCTTCTCAGCAAGCTCCTTCAAGTATTGCACGTATGTAATTCCAGGACTGCTAGGCTCTGGAATCACATTACCTTGCTCACCTAACCATTTTAAATCCCTGGAAATGCAGTCTGACCTCTCTAATCCCGTCTTTCTAAAGTAAACATCTGAAATCAAAACATAGTACAGTACAGATGAATGCCCATAATAAGAAAAGATTAGAACTTCATGTTTCGGAAATGAATTCATTAACAATTCTCCAAGTTCCAAGTTGTGATTTCACAATTGAACAAAATGATAGTCATAAAATTGAGAACAATCGATTGATTGACAAGGAAAGAAGTAAAAGAAAAGGGGGGAAGAACTTTACAGGAAACATCAGTGGACTCATCAACAATGCGTTCAACTGTACTGAAAACCAGCTCGCTGTCGACCAGATACTTCAAAAACCCCTCCATGCTAGGCTGCCATGTTTCGCCATCGTTATTTTCATCAGAATTATCCTCTTGCCCACCCTCACTTCCCGTTTCTTCCTCCTCGCTCTTACCATCAACAGCAGAATTATTTTTCTCTTTGCTTTGCCACTGTTTCTCAGTTTCATTGCCACAAACCTCATCTCCTCAGTAATACCCTTTTTCTCACCCGGGTACTGCTTTCTGTACCTCCGTCGCTGCCGCTTCACCGGCGGCGGCGCCTGCCCATTTCCCACCGTTCTGGGCGCTTGCCCTTCTTCCCCTTCTGCATATTCTTCACTGGAACTATACTCCTCCTCTGTTTCGTATTCACTCTCTGTTTCTGATACGAACGTGGGAGAGCTGAATCTTGTACACTGCAACAAAATTGGATTTCCGCCGAGTCCGCCATTCCCTGAAATCTTCCTACTGTTAATTGAGTTTGTGAAGAGAAGAGGATGACAAGGGGATTGTACGTTTGAAATTTTGAAGAAATTCAAAGAAGCTGAGGGGTTACTCGTTGTTGCAGGAATAGAGAGGTACGCCATTTTCGCCGTACTTGCCGATTTTACTCCATTAATATATATTTGTTTCAAGTGAAAGGTGGGAAAGATTGGGCTGGACCGAAACAGTCAGCACAGCAGGGTTATATAAGGCTAAGATAATGGGCCGAGCAAAGAGTACTGGGCTAAGTAAGTCCAATCACAGAATTGGGCTAAACCGTAACTAGGATTTTGTGCAGTAGGCCCAGCCACTCGTCTATATCTATACTAATATATAAAGAAAACACCGTTTTCACTCACAAAAGACAGTTACTTACCTCACGACATCAATTTTTTTTTATGCCAATAATACCCATAAATTAATTTCTTTTCTTTCTTTATTTCTTTCTCTCTTCCTTTTTTTCTTTTGAAGTGTGTTATAATATATTTTAAAGTATGAAATATTATTTATTATATACACGCAGAAACGACATGCCACACCGACTTGTATGTCGAAAGTCAATTATTTCAAAATGGAAACAAATGATAGTCATAATTGTACATATATATTTAAAATATTTATATTTAAATTTATATATTTCTTTAAATTTTAACGTTGATTGAAATCAAACAAAATCTGCACCATTGATCCACTAGGCAAATATATACTTTAAACTCAAATCAGACCCAAAAGTTATTAAATGAAATTATAAATGTAATTTTGTCTAAAAATTAAAAAAAAAATCTAAGAAAAAGCACTTCCAATACATAAAATCACATGAGGAAAGTAATTGCTCTATTTTCAAAAGGATAAAAGATAAATTGCTGTTTTTTTCTTTCTCTCCGTATAGAGGTAATTTACTCAATTGCAATATCAGGGTTAAATTGCATTAGCCCAAAAGGCTTTACTATGCGCTGGAAAGGTATTCATCTCATCTTCTGCCATGTTTTTATATCCTGTGAAAAAAATATTTACATACAACATTTGAATAAAGTTACATATAAAGGGCAACCACTATCCCTCATGAGCCCTATTCTAAATCTGCAAATGATGTTGAATGCTAAACAAATACCACGAAACTCTTCTACACATGTTCATTCTTTGGTAAGCTGCGGAACTATGGATGCCAAGACTTTGCCAGAACAATCATTCAACCAGTCTAGCAGAAAAGTCTCTAAACATATTCTCCTACCTCACCAAGTACAGGCTTCTTCATCTGCCGAGTGAGCGAAAAGTATGGTTCCATTATCACCATAATCCTTTGACTGCATACATTTAGCAATGCTAAGAACTTCGGGCAGAGAAGCTGAAGCAACACTCCTTGTGGCATTGCTAAGAACTTCGGGCAGAGAAGCTGAAGCAACACTCCTTGTGGCGCATTTATAAAACGGATGTCTCAGAACCCAAACTGGAGCATCAAGGCTTCAACATCATTAATAATGTTATACTGGGAGCATGATGCTATCTACTTATGTACAGAATCTTCTCAGGTATAATGTGACTTCAGCTTTTGCAAAAACTCTAAAGTATCTTTATAGGATGGATCAGCTCTGCTTAAAGGCTTGCAAGAATTTACATGGTCTGTGGAGTCCAGTACCTGTGTTAGAACAGCAAAAATGAATTCAGTCTTTTAACCCGCAAAAGAAGCCTATCTCACCTATTATCAAGAACTAGTCTTCAAATCAAGCCAAAGTTTTGCAAGTCATCTATCATTAAGTTTTCACACCTGGCCACCAAAATGCCATGAGATTTAGGCTTCACACTGTACTATTATAGTAGGATTATATCATTTTCTGGTTATAATTCATAAGTTTTGGAGCGGTGTTTTTCACCTTCACATTTCTGCTTCCTAAAGACCCATGGCGATAATTAGATACTCTGATGCTTTGTACTGCATAACTAGCACCATGTCTACCGAAGAACACAATGCAACATTCAGTTTCAGATGCATTTCTATATATGGTGTGATCTTTAGATACAACTATGCTCATACATTTTCATCTATCCATCAGATGCCTCAACCCAAAGCCAATACATCTACAAAAAGCCTCCTACTGACACAAGTTTCATACATTTATAACTCATTTTTTAGCAGATGCTTGTGACAAGTTAGAGAACAAAATATGAAAAACCATATCAAGCGATGCTAGCCACTGGATACTGGAATACGGTAGTTCTGTACAACCAAGTACATTTAACCTAGAAAAGAAAGCTAATTCCAGACTACCATATTCAGAACTTACAACAAGTTCACCAAATCCAGGATATGCTGATTCCATAGGTACAATCTCCATGCGGAACGCCCAGCCTCCATAACCTTCTACAATTGGGGTTACCTTCGTCTGTCAAAAGCGAACACATGTCAAACTGACAAAGTGGAAACTTCAGCTGAAAATTAGAAATAATGTCTGTAATTACCTCACAAAAACTGAGGACATCAATCAACTTTTTCTTGTAACGTTGGCGGATGAAATCATTTAGCTCCACTAACCTAGGTGATCCACTTCTCAACTCTCCTATCTGCCAATAGTAGATAAAATTACATAAACACAAACTCTAGTTGACATCTTAAAATTGTTCAAGAACAGACTAAACTCCAATGACATATAAGGAGAAAAGACTGGGGCGTCTCAAATACTAACAGTGGGTGCAGGACGTAAGACAAGACCCATACGCCAAGGCATGTCTGCCAGCTTGCTGCCAAAATGTGGACAGCTATAGAAAATCTGAAATACAGAAGTGTTGTTATGTATATACTTACAAAACATAGACAAGTTAGGACATGCATAACTTGGATTATTCTGAGAAAACATACAATTCCCACTGTATTGTTAACAAAATTATCTTTGTTTTCTGCCTTTGCTTGATACAACATCTGCTTGACAACCAGGCCTCCCATGCTGCAGAAGAAATGCTATTATGTGTTAATATAATCAAAGCAAGCTGACGCCATGCAAATCAGAAAGTCTTATATATAGAGCAAACAGAGAAATTCCTTGTGTGAGAGTTGCAGCTAAATAACAGGTTCCATACACATGGCAGAGTTGGAGATTTGTCCATCATAAAAATCAAACTGCTCGTTTAAGGAGGTTTCAAATCTCAGAACTTTAACATTTTATCAGAAGCATGCTTTACTACAACAAGTACATTGTCCCAAAGTCATTGAAGTTTTCTAACATCGAAAAGCAAACACTTTTTCTTGTTTTGTTTGGAGGGGAAGGTGGAAAACAGTACTGGTAGTAATATCTATACCCGATTCCTTGATGCTCCATGAGTTCTTTTAGACCAGTAGGTTTTTCTTTAATTCATCTTCATAGCTGCAGAAGTCCACAGATCTAGGTAACACAGATCAAGTTTATGTAACTACTTTGCCTGCTAGAGGCCAAGGACACGTTTGTTTCATTTCTCTAAACATGGAAACTCACTACCACAAATACCATTGCAAGATATTTTTCGGTAAACATAAGCAAGAAGCTACATGTGCACAACAAATCAAAATTTCAATTTCCACTAAATGTGCAGAGTTAAAAAGATGCAGTCTTACCTATGTGTTACAAATACAACTGGTCGATCCCCAATGCCTGCAGCAACAAGTTTGTTCAACAGCATGGAGCTCGCTTCCTGCATGCGCAAAGAAATAAGAAGGAAACCATCTAAAAGACCATATAGCATCACGGGAAATATAAGTTAAACAAAAGAACTGCAAGAATAAGCAGTGAAGCCTCCAGTAAGAAATAGAAGAACTGCAAAAGATAGAAATATGCCTCAAAACAAAAACCACTTTAAACACTTTAAACAAAAAAAGTTAGGAAGAGAGAAGAAAATTCAAAAGTTCTACATTATGTACAAACAAGAAATGTTCCAAGAGATATTTCTGACTCAGTGTTGTCTTAGATTGTGAATAGTTAGTGATACAACACAAACCACATATCCTTACATTGCACGCCTAACTTTGTTGGTGCTAGTACCAATTTGGTGCAAAAGTAGTTAATAATTGAAACTTTAAAAGCTAGGAAAAGAGAATTGGCTACTGATAGAGGTCTCCCAAGGTGGGTCCAGTATGAGATGATCAATCACTCGGACAAGGAAGAGGACATTAAACTCCATAAATAACTCACGATGAACTTCTAATAGGTAATAATTGAACACCCGCAAAGATGTGAGATATGACTGATTGTTTAGAAACATATACAAACCTGAAGAGGTAGACTGGCTCCCGACCACTGTGTAAGATTTGTCTGCACTTTGCAATAGCTTGGGTGTTAGATATTAGAAAAGGTCTGATAAATCCACTCAGAAACGTCTCACTAAGACTCAAAACTTAGTGATTCAATGTTCTGATAAACCTGAACTCAGTGTTAGACTAAAAGATTCTGAATCAACAACCTTATATTTGAGACTAAACAAGCGAGCATGAGGAAAGTCAGCTGCAAGCCATTCTCCAGGCCAAAATGTTCCTTGTTTTCCAGCTTCTTCGTCAATCTTCTCAACAAGGCCAGACTTAGTTGATGACTTGTCCTCAGATAATCGCCAAGTTTTGAAGGGGCCTCCACGGAGGCCGTGGACAAAAACAACATCCAATGGAGGCACCTCCACATTCAAGAAGCTTTCCGATCCAGAAGTAGAAGCAGGCGGAGGATTGTCATTCTCCAAAGTTCTCGAATACAGCGTAGTATCTCCCTCAGCAGAATCACTATCGACAGGTGAATTAACAGATTCCTGATCTGTGCACTTCCAATGGGGCAATTCAGGATTAATTAGAAATAGCATGTCAGCATAGTGAGGGCAATGTTGTTTTCTGTTCGAAGACCTACTGTCAGGATCACCATCATTTTCAGACTTCCAACTAGCTGGATCACTACAAAATGCATTTAATAGTGTTGCCCTGGCATAACTTTGAATTTTAAGATCATTGCAACCAGGAATTTGTCCTCTAGCACATTCCTCAAGCCATTTACACCAAGATTTGTCTGCCACAATTGCTTTCTGGACTTCTGGAAGGACAGAAAGAACAGTGAGAAGACGCGCTGCATGCCTCCGAATGTGAGCAGTAGCTGGAACTCGCAAATTGGAAGGGTCATAACTATCAACTACAGAAGGATCACTAGGAGAAGATGGGACCCTCCCTTGTGCCTCCAGAGCTCGTGATGCGTCATATGCTTCAATTGCAGCTAGCTGCTCGTAATCATCTTCCAGCAAGAGGCGCCTAAGTAAACACAATACTCCATAGTCAGCTATTTTTTGTTGACATAAAGGATCTTCAGCGCATATGTCTGTCAGTGCCTTGATGCCTTTTAGAGTGGCCAGTGCAGAATCAGCAGCAGTAATCTTTGGTGGTTTGTCCTTCTTAAGATTTTTAAATGATCCTGCAAAGGGTTCAAGGGAGAGAAGATCAGCTAGTGGAAATGTATCTGCACTCTCAGTGGCTGTCCCCAGTTGTGCTCCTGCTAAATTAACAACAGCACTTGCCAACTGATTCGCAGTCTGGGTTGCAGAAACAACATTTGCCAGATCAATTTGTGTCTGCCAAAAAAGAAGTTGTCATGAAATCATGGGAAACGACCAAAAGAAATTACTGAATAAGATTTCAGAACTAAATTATTAAAAGGCCACATAACTTTACTTCCACCTAACTGACCTTTACTTTGTCACTCGTAACCTGAGCACTTCCTTTTGCTAAAGTTGCCTTCCTGGAGCTCAGCGTATCCGTTAGTAAGATAGTCAGCCATCCTTGAGAGATCGGAACAGAGGATGGCCCATAATCTTCAAGAATGTGAGAAAGAATATTTATGGCTGATGAACGGATTGTGTCAGAGGAGACTTTTCCAAATACCCAAGAAAGTAGAATGGGGGACCATTTTTGACTCTCTTCAAGAGACATGTGCAGTTCCCTTGAACTGATTAGTTCTAAAGCTTTTGCCAATGCTTCCTGGATAGGTTTATGCTTCACCGTTTGTCTAGCTGCTTCTCTCATGGAAGGAAGACCTTTATCCATAACAACTTCCTGAGCTTCAGGGCTTCTTTCAATAGAAACCAATAATGCAGACAAAGCCACTTGCGCCAAAGGTATGTCCTGATTTTTGCTAGCTTGAGAAATAGTAGAAAGAAGACTAGAACTCCAATCTGAAACAGAATCATTTAAAGGTAGATCTCGGTCCTCCAAAAGCAACTGAGCCAGCCAACTCCCATGCCATTTTACTGATCTCTCAGGTGCCATCAATGCACTCATAACTGCATGCCCATCCCGATCCAGTTCTCGAATATGTGCCCGATTGACTTCAGAAGCCATAGCCCAATTAGCTAATGCCCATGCAGCAAATGGAACCGCCACATGTTCACAATTCAAATCATCCCAAAGGCCAGGAACTACAGAGGCATACAAATTTGCTTGTGTTGGTGAACTTTCATTCATTTTGTTGAGCAATTGATTCTTCGGCTCATTTTTTAGTATCCCCGAGTTATAGGAATCAGAATGGTCCACTTCGGCAAACCCACCAGTTCCTGATAACCCCAAAACCGTGGTACCTCCAAGAACCTTCATTCCAATACCCTTCATTCCTTTTCCACCATCATCATCATCTTCATCTCCATGTTGCTCATCCCAGTGCATGCCACCCTCTTCAATTACTTCGATAGCAGCTGCAATATCTCTGATATCAGCATTCTTTGGTAGCAACGGCTTTGACGATAATTTCTCTACACTGTCACAGTTGGAAGTGACAACATCCATAATTGCTGCAACAAGCATGCTCTTGCCTTTATCGGGAACACCAAATGAACTACGTTTGGCTTGCTGCTCCCACAGACATACAGTATATCAACATCAAAGAAACTATAATGCATCGTCATAATAATTACTAAAACAACTCATAGTATCCCCACCATTACCACAGAGGACAGATATCCCCTCATTTCCAAAACAAGTATAATAGAAAAGAAAACAGTAAATACATATAACTTATGAGAACAACTAATGCAACCACATAACTGAAATGACACATATTTAAAAGATTCTTGCATGATGCCTCGAGAACAAAAAGGAAATCAGTGGTCCTCTCCATTTTGAAGTTTCACAAAATTTAAGTTCCTGAAGCTTCAATGTTCATGCAAAATTACATCACATCAAAACCAATCAAAGAACCACTATTCTATCGAAATGCTTGTCCGACAGTGCCTAAAATATGTCACAAAACCATTCATATGAAGAATCATCTGACGCCCGAACAAATAAGGATAATATACAGAAATTTGAAAATAAAAGCTACTCACCTTCTTTGTTGACGGAGGGTGAGCAGAGAAAATAAACCTCAACAAATTCGGAACAGCTTGAGGCCTCCCGAAAACAGCCTCGCACACATTGGGATCAGCAATTAAGTACGCCAATGCCCTAGCAGATTCAGCCTGGGTTCCATTGCCGTCCTTCGGCACCGCCACAGTTTCCAACAACCAGTCAACGACCGCACCGCCGCCCGCGCCAACAATGGCCGCCCTCCGGCTATCGCTGGCGGCCACAATGTCAGCCAACAATGCTGCAACCCGCAGCTCGAACCCCGCCCTAACTTCGTGGTTCGCCGACGACATCACTGACCTCAGTGACTGCCATAAAACGGTTGCCGCGACGCCGGTCTGCTTCATCTTATTCACAATCTTGTTAATAGATTCATTTGATTTCTCGATAGCTGTTTCGACTTCCGAATAAAATGTTTTCGTTTTTGCACGGTACTCGGGAACTGGATCGTCCTTGGAGGGCGAGATGGTGTAGGCGGCGAGGAGGGCGGCGGCAGAGACGGCGGCGACTAGCGAGGCCTTGGAGAGAAAGGGGGAGGGGGTGGGAAGAGAGGCAGGATGGTAATTTTGGTGGACGGCGGGCGGGGGAGGGGCATTTTGAGAATTCTTGAGATGTACAAGCGGTTCGGAGGAAGTATCGGGATTCCGAGAGGAGGGAGAAGAGAGGGCGCGGCGGAGGAGGGGGAGGCGGATGCAGCGGCGCGATAATCTGTACAATCGTAGCATAATTTTCTTGGCCTGTTCTTCGCTCTTTCTTTCTGTCTTTTTCTTTTATATGCTATGGCGCCGGAGGGAGGGGGGCATTTCGGGAAGTTCGGTGATAGAAAGACGGTTGGAGAAGAAAACTGTTTGATTTTCTTCTACGTAGTCGCGTTTGTAGAAGATGCGAATATACCTTTAATGCGCGATTTCTCGCGGGCTCACCGTGGGAATTGATAAACGAGAATAATAGCTGTAAGAAAATAATAATAATTAGTGCGTACTGCTCACTCATATGAGTGTCCATAATTAAATTAATTTTTAAAAAATAATTTATATTTTTAATAATATATTTTTATTGAAAAAATTAAAAATATTAAAATAAAAAATTATAAAGAAATTAAAAATAGTGTAAATTGAGAAGACTGGCCACTTTGGTATTTAGAAAAGTGATTTGGAGGTTTAGAAGAGGAAGAGGGTGGGAAGTTAGTTAATAAATTAATTAATTAAATTAAATATTAAAAATATATATAAATTAGCATATCACAAAAAGTGAGACACCAAATAGGTGCTCTCACTTAATAATAAGGTATAGATAGATAATAAGGGTGAATTATACAATGACCTCTTATGAGGTTGGTATAATTATGAATACCCTATCGTTGTTAAAAAAATTATAAATATCCGCTTGAGGTTTGTAATTTTTAATTAAGGGCCTGAATTAATCCATTTTGCTCTTGATTTTTCTTAAATTATAAAAAATTAGTCGAGGCAAATTACATTATTGCTCCTCTGTGTAAAAAATGTAAGAAACATCTCCCTGCGCATTTTGAAACAACGAGGGGGTAGTCATAAATAAGTCAAACCTCAAGAAAGGTCATTGTAATTCACCCTAATAATAATAATAGCAGTAATTTGCTACTACTGTATCATTTTTCTTTCGGACAATTACACCGCTCTCCCTTTATATTTGGTATAACTAGTCAGTGTAGCACGCCGTCCCTGTGTGCATATAATAAATAATATTTCATGATATAAAATATATTATAACATACTTCGAAAAAAAAAAAAAAAAGAGGGAAAGAAATAAAGAAAGAAAAGAACTAACTTAGGGGGTATTATTGGCATAACAAAAAATTGGTGTCACGGTGTAAGTAACCGTCTTTTTGTGAGTGAAAATGGTGTTTTCTTTGTATATTAGTATAGATTATACGTAGTTCCCTTGTAGTTCAAAAAAATTACATTTGGTACCTTTAATATTTATTTCTGTCTAACAAATCTTAGTCAAAATTCACCATATTTGTTGATAATAACAAAAAAAACCTTGATGAAAATCCATATATACCTTCGATTGACTTATTACTGACTTATTTCAGGTCAAACAAATATTTTTATGATCAAACTACCCTTATTACATCTTCATGTATTAATGCATGTGAGAAGATATACCTTCACACTTTTAAGGGTAATTTAGCCAAAAAAAAATATTTGTTTGACCTGAAATAAGTCAGTATTGAGTCAATCGAAGGTAAATATCGATTTTCATCCAGCTTTTTTGTTCATATCAATATATTTGATGAACTTTGACTAATAGAGGATCTATTGGTTAGACAGAAACAAATCATAAGGGTACTAAATGTAATTTTTCAAATCACATAGAATTTACGTATAATTATAATAAACATCAGAGGGCGGTGTAATTATCCCTTTTTCTTTTATTGATACTGTTGTTTCATTTTATTTACACTAACAATCGAAATACACTCGGTTCATGCAAATAATTAAAAATATTATTACACTTTTTTAATTAAATAAATTTAAAATGTATGATTGATTAAAGTTGATAAAATAAATTAATTTTAAATGTACATAATATAAAATAATTGATGTAACTAATGGATAAAAAGCTAGTTATTTGTACATGAAATAAAATTAAATAAAGTATTTTAATGAATTTATATTTTGCGTACCAAAAATAGTTACTCTTAGGGCTTGAATCGTTAGGTACGTAGATGTATTCTCCAGACATTGTGGTACACTCAATATTTGTATTCAAATTTAAACCTTTATAACAAAAATAATTGTTAGAACATTTTATGCAATAATACTTCCATGTATTTTATTTGTATTTGTGAGTAACGAAAAAATATCAAAAATAAAATAAAATAATATGGTTAGAAAAATAGAGAAGAAAAAAACCAAGAAAGCATAAAAGGAAGGATAAAAAGGAACACTTAGAAATTATCTTTGATGCCGCCTTAGATCCATTGGGCCAGCCCAAGAGCTAGGAGTGGGCCTTCAGGCAAGGCAACCCAGCAAGCCAAAGTCATCAAGCCCAAAACCGTAAGGTTTTTTCTACATAAGCCCAATTCTATACACTAACCTGGCAGGCCCACGAAAAAGGTTCGTACAGCAAACCTAGTCATCTAACAACAAGGATTCCATGTCACACAGGTCGCCAACACATGGAGCCACGTCATATTAAAAAATCTCACCAAATTCCCAGTAGATTGGTTGGAATCCGGGTCTTTCGCAGTAGGAAACTACTTTTTCGAGAAACATAGCAGATATGGCAAGATTGACTCAAACGACATATCTCCTCCGATTCTCGCACGGTTTGTTGGGTTGAGAAGCTAACTTCTCAAGGTTTCCAATGGTATATGGCACTCAACCTAATTCCTCCAAAATCGGGTTCATCACCAGCTAATAAAGGCTCAGTATGCAGTCATTTCAGGGGATAGACATACAAGTATCAGGTAACACTATACTCTCTTGGCACTCCACTGCACACGAGTTTTATCTTCTTTGCAGCTATTTTCAGCATACTTTTTGCACATTTCAACACTACGCAATATTAGTTTACCATTATTCTCACTTATTTCAAGTTTTCCCATTTATTTTATCAGTAGAACATTACTGGTTTAAGCATCAAAGTTTTTACCTCTCTCTGCAGGTTAGTCTCCTCTACAATCTTGGAATTTTCTTGAAGGTCCCTCAGTATTTTGTGGTGCTTATAGACTCCAGTACGCATCAATCTTTATAAACGTAGGCACGGTTTAAGAAAAGAAGTGCACATTAGACATATTAATGTGGGTAGTGTAATATCAATATTGTGGGTCTTGTATGATTTAAATTACGAACGGACTTTCTCTTTAGAATTACCTTGCATCACAAAACAAATATGACTTTCACAAGCGGATCTGACCACCTTTTCGATCCAACAATTCTTCGTCTGTCAAGAGAAGACAACTAGTATCTTCCCTAACATCCACAGTCTAAATTCCCGAAGTGATTTGATGGTTCACCACTAGACAACTGACAGTATTTTGGAGTGTGGATATTCTATATGATGTATATGATTGATAGAATATATGTCTCAATTGATTTTGTGAATTCCCTATTTATAGTGAAATTATATAGACTTGTAACATCCTTTAAACTCTCTTTTTTATTGTATTATCATAAGATATCTCAATTCATATCTATCTCATTAAATGATGTTAAGATGAATCCAATCATATAGTTATTTCTGAGTGTGGATTAATACTCAAACAATATTGTAAAATCCCACGCTTACAAATAGTATGGATATTAGAGCTTTTCTAATTTTGGCTTCCCTTTTCTTTGTGCTAAGTGTATGTGATCTAAATTCTACCCAATTTATTGTACTATTGTTCTTGCATATGGTTCATTCATACTCTTCTATTATTAGATGGAATTTTGAATTTAAAAGGTTCCTATTTAGTTTGTAATTTTATTAGTAGTTTTAGAAGAAAAAAAAACTAATGAGTTAAATTGAATTCGGATTAACTGTATCCCCAAAAAAGAATTCACTGAATTTTCATTCTATCTGGATATTTCTAGGGCTTGTTTAGTTCGTGTGATAGGATTGGGTGTGATATGACTTGGTGTGATAGAAAATTGAATAATAATTAATCATATCTTATATTATATATATATTGTTTGGTTTGAAATATTTATGTTAGTATATATGGCATATATATTGCATTTTAATATTGAAATTATAACATATGCCCTTTCATTTTCTCTCCATTAATGTTGAGGTTAGTGGTGTTGGTGGATGTGTACGGCCATAATATTTGTAATATTTCTTCTTTATTATATCATCCCACTACTACACCATATTCATACCACTTTATAGCCACTTTCTAGCCATTTGACCCCACTATCTCTTGTAACCTATAATATTATTGTCCACTAATTCACATTAAAATAGTGGATGATTTCTACACCTATAAACGAGGCATCATTCTACCTTGTTCAAATACATGCACATATACAATATTTCAACATGCAATTTTCCTATAAGAGAGAATTATACTAGTTGAAGGAATGTGTTCTTTTTTGTGGAGCTTTGGACTCTACAACTTGTCCAGAGTATGTTAGAGTCATATGACGTTGTCGGGTTGTTGTATCCTGGAGGGGACAAGTCAAGAGTGAAACTGTTGGACCAGTGATAATTTCTTACTGCAGTTGACTTGAATCTCCTTAAAGAGAGCGAGATATCCGCGCCTAAGCCTGAAGATATTTTTGTATATTTTTCAATTGTAATCGTTATTTCTATAACATATTACATACATGATATCCTATGTGATAATAATATAGTATTTGGTTGAAGGGATTATGAAGTTTGATTAATTGTAAAAAGACTATTAAGGGTGTCATCTTTTAAGTTATTTACATTTTTTATATTATACCTTGTGAATGCTTACAAAAAATAAAAAATAAAAACCTCTAAATTATTTATTGAAATACAATTGCTTAATATAAAATCAATTTTTGAATATTTTCTTTTTTCTATATTTATAT
This sequence comes from Sesamum alatum, assembly GCA_034509735.1. Taxonomy (NCBI): domain Eukaryota; kingdom Viridiplantae; phylum Streptophyta; class Magnoliopsida; order Lamiales; family Pedaliaceae; genus Sesamum; species Sesamum alatum. Next base: position 8,843,045 of record JACGWO010000002.1, on the reverse strand, counting down.
GAAGTAGAGTTTCAAAATCCTTATTCAATTTAATTAATTACTTAAATTCAAATATTTTTCAAAATTAGCAAAAAAGAAGAAAGTGCCATTTTTCATAATATTTTGTTATTTAATTATTATAATTTGGGATACATTTCTTTAATCATGCAAGTAATTCTCAAAATACAAACATGGCAAAGTTTAAAAAGTCAAAAGCGTTTTTTAAATTTTACATGTATTTAAATAGTTGTCTATTTTTTCGCACCTTAATATCGTCTTTATGAATAACAAATTGATGCGTAATTTGATTTTATCTACCATTCAAATCTTTTCTTGTAAAATTTGATTTGATATGTAAAATCTTTTCATTGTTAAATAGGATTTAATATGATTTCACATGCACTTTGATGTTGTCAAGTCACCATTTTTTATTTTTATATAAAGAGTTTCAGACTCATACTGCAAACATAAAATTGAAAGTATTTGAGTTATACCGTCACCTACAAAGAAAATTATCTAAAATGGCGAATCGGAGGATTGAGCAATACCAAGAGATTTTTTTCTACAATACCGAGTGGACGAAGAGTATGGACAAAGAATTTATTTGGTTAGGAATCCTAGTAGCCATAACATATCTAACTAGTGCTTATCTTTGCCTACGTCTCCTTCTATTATTGTCATTCCTTAATAGGCATAATATTAAATTAAAAAACACTACATTCATGCATAATCTCTTCTAAGACCATGTATATCTCGATTTTTTTTTTTTAAAGTTCCATTCCAATGAAAATCTGGCATATAGGATGTAAAAGGTAACTAGGACAGTCCCAACATTATTTTGCAAATATACGAGATAAAAGTACAGATTACAGGAAATAAGAATACCAACCCCCATCAGAACCTGAGAGTTAAATGGCTTCTAATTCAAACAAACTAGAGATACAATGTTTATATATTTCTATTAGTCAGAATCATAGCATTCAATTTCAAGTGATTCTACATAGAAGCTTTATTTCCATCATTTATAAAACTCTTTCTAACAAAGGATTCAAATACAAGTAAAAAACACACATATGTCTACATTTACCATCACTTTTTTTTTTCATAATTAGAACCTGACATACATGTAGATAAATAGTCACACTCAACTTCAAAAACTCCTCATTTAATTTGATTATCTGATTTTGCAAAACCAACAGCAACATATTTATATATGTACACACATGAAAGGGAAAAGAAAAAAATGGTGGGCCGAGACTATATGTAAGTTTTGGTTATGCAGATGAAATACACTACAACAGAACTAATTTGAATACAGTCTAATAATAGCAAATCACCAGAGTTTAAAATTCAACAGTACCCAAGGGAAACCTCCGTATTTCGTGAAGATGACAAATTACAATTGTTGAACACCCAGAAACAAGTGGAAAAAGTATACACCCAGAAACCAGAAGCACCTATTAAAAATATACAATTGTCGAAGTAAATTTCAGAAACACCCAGCTAAAATATACTTTATAGCAAAGCATAGAATTGTTGGGGGAACAACCAGAAACTCCAAAAAATATATCAGACATTATCTATAAAATAGAAACCAACATTTTTAAATAGCAAATCAGTAATTTAAACCTTAGAGAAACCTAATTAAGTAGTGGTAGGGTTGATAAGTAGAAACTTACAATTGTATACAATCTTGTTGCCCTTCCTCACCAGCAGCCAAAAGAACCTTGCCGAGAAACAAGACAATGCGTTCGTAGGGTATATTTTGAATAAATTTCAGCGTCGTTTTTGTGGAAATGATTCGAATAGGAAAAAATGTGATTTCTATATTTCTGTTGAAGTTATGTTGGCAGAAGAAACAAAAGAGAAAAAAGGGCGAAAGAAGTGCAAAGTGGAGACGGGGGAAAGAGAGAATGTATGGAAGGGTAAATGTGGGGAAAAACAAATAATACTAGCTTATAGTAATTAGTGTGATTGTGGATCCTAGGGGGTGGGTGTGATCCATTCTCCCTCAAATCTGATAAATAAGACATGACCCGGTGTTAATGTGGGGCTCTAATATTACTAAACAAATGTGTAATTAAGCATAGTAAGATTATTTATCATGCCTAATTACACGAACCAAACGAAATCCTAGTATTCTTAAGAGTAATATTCTTAGAATCACTTTTATTATGCCCTTCAATAACATATGAAATTATCATTGAAAATGCTAGAAACAATGAGATACTTCATATGAAATGTCACATTAAAATAAAAGAAAATTCAAACCACAGCTAAAGAATTCTCAATTAAAAAAGAGAGAGAGCTTCACTAGTCTTGTAAAATTGATGTTATAGTCTCAAATGTGAATACAAAGATTTGGGTCGGCCTCAAGAGTTAATTATATATTTGATCCCACACTATGGGTCACATTGCAAATTTAGTCTTATTGTAAAAAACCTTAGTGGACAAATTACAAATTTATTCTCATTGAAAAAAAACGTTAGTGTGACCGGGGTGAAAGGAGATAGACTGGCAGATTTGGTTTCCGTGGAAAAGAAATAATTGTAATATTAATTCCAAATTATAGGGTCATTTATAAGTTTCGTCTCATACTTTTGAAAATAACTAATTCAAAAAGGGGTGCAGCAGATGCGCATAGAATCGGCTGATGTTGCAATTGTGCTCGACAATTATGATGAGCAATTCCACACGATTTCTTGAGACATGCTTGGGAGGTGGTTGGCACTATCTACCTGACAATTGCTAACCACTTGGCGCTGATTCGAACGCTTAATTGACTTATAATAAAGGTACAACATGAGTACCAGATAAATGGACTTGGTTATCTCAAAAACAGGCCCAAATCACCAATCCAGCCCAAAAACCCTCATATTAAACCTATGGAGTTGGGTTTTGTGACCCGTCCTAACAACACGAAATCTGGACAACGGATTATGACAGTCCAGACATTGAGACAATGCCACGTGGACTACGCAAGTGGGCATACTTGACCCTATAAATACTCCAATTCCATCGTATTTATAAGACTCATTTATTACATTCTACCACATTTATTTCTCCAAATCGCATATCTATCATCTCGATTTAGACTGACTTAAGTATCGAAGGATTTTCATCGGGGACAATCCCAGCTAGCCTGACGTATTTTCTCTTATCAGATATCACGTACCATCTGGGAGATCACTTGGAGACCACAACTGGTGAACTTCAAGGTATCGTATATTACAACCCGAATCAGCTTATTTTTCTAGCGCATTTGTTATCCATGATTTCTAATAATATCTGTCTTTAACTTGAATTATCTCTTTCTTCCTATCAGCATATACGAGGGGCCTTCATAAAAAGAATCATTAGTATTCCTCAATTAATTCCCTGAATTTTAGTCATTCATCTTGACTAATTTTAAAGTTTTGATTATGCCCTATCATCTCTAATTGCAATTGTAAATGATTCAATTTAACAACATGTGCACCTAAAACCGAGATCTCAATTGTTGCAGTTTCCTCCATTTCGTGTCGAGTTGGAAAGGCATAAGTGGAGTTGGTGAAACAACAACATTTTGTCTTGTATCTTTCTTGTTGTACCCACTACCAGCATGGAAAATTCTAACGCTGCGTTTGAAAATCCATGTTATATAGAAATGGAATGTTCACATTATTATTATTCTTTTTCTCCATTTTCCTTAGTCATCGTGTCATGTTATCTCCACGTGCATTTAATAAATATTTTTTCGTAATTTACAAGTGCATTATAAAAAAAATATATAAAAACCATACATTACATTTTTTTTAGAAAAGAAAAAAAAAGAGAAATCAATTTAAGGATATTATTGAAACAACAAAAACATCGGTATAAGAATGTCATAAACTGTCATTTGTGATTTAAAGTATCTTTCTCTTTATATGAATATAGATTATTTAAATTCAAGTGAACTCAATTGCAACTAAAATCCATTCTTAAGAAATAAAAGAAAACCAATTTAAAAGTATTATTGACATAACAAAAATACTGTCACATTTTGCATATTGGAATGTGGATGTGGACTTAACGAATTTGATTTCCTCTATCGTTATTGACATAACAAAAACATTTATCACACTTTTCATAACGGAATGTGGACATGGACTTAACGAATTTGATTTCCTCTATTGTCGACGTAAGGACTTTGTTGATTAATACTTTGTAAACAGTTTATGGTTCTGGAAATTACTCCGGTAACATATCAAAGGCAACTAACTAAACTTTCTTAAAATCAAAAAACACAAGCAGGAACAAATTGCCAGATAACAAGATCCATTTCTTATTTTCTTGTACAAATATATAGGAATCGGTTTTCCAACCGAAATTCAAGAACCATGGCACAACGGAAACTCACTGACAATAGCATTCGGGAAATTCTAACTCAGAGCAAGTTTGGTCGGATTTGAATCAATTATATAACAAGTGCAATACATTTATCATGAAATTAGTACATAATTTAGATAAGGCGTGTTCTATAATTGGTTTGATTCAATCGGACCAAATTTGAATAAGAATTTTCATTTAGCATTCTAGGCACAGTTGATGAACTCAGCACAGCGTTTGATGAGCCTGTCTGAATTTTCAGAAGTGGGATCCATGATGTGAAAAACATGGTCCTCCCCTTCTGTCTCGACGAACTCTGCTTTTCCCTCCCATTTGCTCTTCACTACAAACTGGTAATAAAGTCTTCCTCTTTCCCTCAAAACATCATTCCCAGCAACACAAACAAGAATCCTCCGACACGCCAGGCCCGCAAGACTCGGGGCTCCGCTCACAAACGGGTTGATCAACGGGTCATCGCACCCAAGATCCGACGGGCAGACGAATAGCCACCACTTGTCAACCACCGCTTTGAACACCGGGTTCTCAGCCTCCACTCCGATGGGTTGTTCGCCCCAGAAGTATGGATGTATCATTAGAATGCCAGCGATCTTGAGTTCTCCCAATTCCGGGTCCGGTAACCCGGCTCGGATTGCCATGTGGTGTGAGATGTTAGCACCAGCGCTATCCCCTGCTAAGAAAACCTTATTAAAATCCGCGAATTCCCTTAGCCAAATTTCAGTGCCGGCTCCGTTTCTCATGTGAGAACCGACCCATTTAAGAGCTGCCCAAGAATCATCGTACGCTGCCGGAAGGGGGTTTTCCGGGGCCCGTCGGTAGTCGACTGAAACCAGGAGGACTTGGGCCTCCTTTACTAGAATGTTGAGCATTTCATGGTACTTGGGGTCAGCGGTTGAAGATATGCAGAATGCTCCGCCGTGGAAGTAGACGACCAAAGGGAGTTTCCTGTGGTTGTGGGCGGCGGCGTCGGGGTGGTAGAGGCGAGCGGAGACGCCGGTTTCCGGGAGGAAAACGACGTCTTTTGAGGAAACTCCGGTTTTCGGGTCGAGAGCTGGTGGTGCTATTTCTGTGCCGACGAGTCTCTCTACAGTTCCATCTTCGTAGACTCTCAAGTATGGTGGGACATCGTGAAGGACGGGTTTTGAATAGGTTGTCTCCATTAATGTTTCTGTCTGTGTGTGTGTTGTGTGAAGAGAGATTGGCAAGAATGGTGGAGAAGTTTGAAACCGAAGTAGAAAAGACTTGCCCATATATAGACAGGCCGATCGATTTTTCTATTACAAAATTTATTTTGTCTTTTATTTTATTTAGGGATAATTATACTCCCTTCCCGTGAAATTTAATGTAATTATGCGTAAATTCTCTGTAGTTTGAGAAATTACATATATTATCCTGATGTTTGCTTCTGTCTAACAAATAGATCCCTCCGTTAGTCAAAATTCACCGAATTTGTTGATATTAGCAAAAAAATTGAATTAAAGGTGAGATTTGTCATCGATTGACTTATTACTGACTTATTGTAGGTCAAACGAATCTTTTTATGACCAAACTACCCTTATACATCGTCACACATTAATGCATGAGATGACGTATATTTTCATCGTTTAAAGAGTATTTTAGTTATAAAAGATTTGTTTGGTCGGCATTAGGTCATTAATCAGTCAATCGAGAGTAAATATCGATTTTATTCAATTTTCTTGTTAATATCAATAAATTCGATGAATTTTAAGTAACGGAGGGACCTATTTGTTAGACAAAAGCAAACTTCATGGGTACTAAATGTAATTTTTCAAACCACAAGGGGTCTACGTGTAATTACACCAAACCTCAGGGGAGGGGAGTGCAATTATCCCTTTTATTTAAAATAGGGTAAATTACAGCCACTTTCTATGAGGTTTGGCATGATTACAAATATTCCCTTTTTGTTTCAAAAATTACAAATACCTCCCCAATATTTGTAAATTTAAAAGTCTGAAATTAACCATTTTGCCATTGAATTTTTTTTTAAATTATAGAAAAATCAATCGAGGTAAATTACATTATTGATCCCCTATGTAAAAAACTTAAGAAATCTCTCCCTGTGCATTGTAGTCCAAAAAATTTTTAAAAATTAAATAAAAGTTAATTTTGTGCATAAGGATTGTTTGGTCAGTTCACCCATAAAAATGGATGAAAATGAGTTATTTGTTATACAGTTACAAACCTCAGGGGTATTTGTAATTTTTAAACAATGATAGGGTATTTGTAATTATGTCAAACTTTAAGGGAAGTAACTGTAATTTACCCTTTAAAATATACATGTCATGTATCTATGAATGAAATATATAATGTATACACGTTATATAGATTAAAAAAAATTGAATAAAATACATGATGTCATCTTTATATACATGAGGTGAATATTAAATGAAATAGAATTTTGGATTTTCTTTGTCTTCCTACGCTCATACAAGTGACAACAATAATATTTCTTGTTGAGCATTATTTCTTTGTCTTAATTATTTTTCTAAAAATAGTTTATTGAAAATATCAGCATCCAATTATTAAAAAAATTACAAATATTTCAGTCCGATCGATGTTTTATGAACAAGTTAGAAGTTAAGAATTTGAGCTACACAAGACGTGTCATTTTCCTCACTCATGTTAATTTATTAATCGAATCGATGTATTATCATAAAAAATTTATTAAAAAATATATTTATTAAATCTAACCACAATCAATCAATCAAAACGCATACTAAAATCATGAAGCATATGGACAAAATTTTCTCAAATTAATTATCTAAGTCGATGAGATATTTTGACTAAATGGATATTTACTTTAAGAAATGATAAATAGATTATAAAATATAATTAAACATATAAAAAAAAAGAAAAATCAGAAACAATTTATATAATCACTTATGCAGTGAAGATCGTTTGAATAAAGAAATCCAATATGATCAATTCGAAAACGATGGTCCAAAGAATTGACAATAAACATATGTACGCTGGCCCACCAACAGAAGCGCTTGAAGATTAAAAAAAGTTCTCACATATATTATTTTATTACATTAATATTTTAATAAATTAAATAATCTATCAATTCGATTAAAATAATTATAAAATATATTATAATAAATTCACATAAAATAAAAATAAAAAAATAAAAAAAATACATGCACTTTAAGTGGAATTTGAACAGTCATTTCGAATTTATCCATGAAACATCAATTTTAATTATTAAAAAAAATATCATTGATAATTGAAATTAAGGTGGGCATAATCACTTATTGAGTGGATTGATCAGTTAGTCAATGGAATTATTATAATCTTATTTTTTATTATAATCTTATTTTTTCAACGATAATATGGGTATTAAAAAATTGAGGATTGGCGTAGATGGCATGGTGCTCTGCACTCGACGCTCCAATAAAAAATGAACCCTAATTAAACCTATCTTTCTATGGTCAAAATTTGGGGCCTAATCACTTTAATTGTTTTCTTTATCTAAAGTAAATGGTTATGATGGTGATGTGGATGTGGACGCTGATAATTCACTATACTATTGGGAATAATTTATTATTTTTTAAGAATTGACTCCACCAAATATAAGATATAACAACATTTTAAAATAATATATCTGATCTGATTTTATTTTAGTTTTTTGTTCTTTTTGGTTTTAGTGGTTTGTTTTTATTTTGAAATTTTCTTGTTCATTGCACAGTCAGTCAAATAAATAAGGAAGGATTATATTTACACTTTTTAATCTATAACTTATTCATATAAATTACTTTTATGTTTTTGTGTAATTATAGAAAGGGTAAATAGCAGACACCCCAACGTATGGGGTTGATTGCACTTTGCCCCCAAGTCATTTTTTTTTATTAAATACCACCGAACTTTTTTAATTTTTGCACTTTACCCTGTTTTTGTATTTTTCGACCAAACTTCCGACTGAGTGGATTCCACGCGCCTAGGGCCAATAAGTTGATGGGTAAATGGGTAATCTCACCCCCTTTCTCACCCAAGTGTGTTGCATATAACTCAATTCCTAATTTCACCCCCCTTGTTGCCCTAATTTCTAAATCTAAAGAGTTGAGAAGAGGAGAAGAGAGAAACTAAGCAAAATGGAAGCAACTTGCTACTGTGGCTGTCGAGTTTTGAAGAAAACATCATGGACCGATCTCAATCCAGGCCGAATGGAAGCAATTTCATGGAGAAAATTCTACTTACTTGAATGTATCACAAATCGCATTTAATGGAAGCAACTTGCGACTGTGGCCATCGAGCTTTGAGAAAACATCAGGGACCGACCCCAATCCAGGCCGAATGGAAGCAATTTCTGGAGAAAATTCTACTTACCTTGAATGTATCACAAATCACAATTCTGCTTAATTTCTCTCTTCTCCTCTTCTCAACTCTTTAGTTTTAAAAATTAGGGCAACAAAGGGGGTGAAATTGGGGATTGGGTTATATGCAGCACTCTTGGGCAGGAAAGGGGGTGAAATTGCCCATTTACCCATCAACTTATTGGCCCTAGGCGCGTGGAATCCACTCAACCAGAATTTTGGTCGGAAAATGCAAAAAAAAGGGTAAAGTGCAAAAATTAGAAAGGTTGGGTGATATTTAGTAAAAAAAAAAAATGGTTGGGGGGCAAAGTGCAATCGACCCCATACATTGGGGGGTGTCTACTATTTACCCTTATAGAAAATACCCCTAACAACTAAAAATTTGTGGTAATTTGTGTAATGATGTTTACGTTTTTTTGGGTATATATGTAATTTTTTAAAAAGGAATAGTGGTTTGTGTCAATAATATTGACGCTTTTGGTAAGTGTTGTGTAATTTTTTAAAAAATAAAATTAATTTATATATATATACTATAGATTAAGATATATAAATAGAATTATCCCAATAAATAACGTAGGCCATCAATCAAAACTGGAACTTTCAATAGCTTCCTCAAAATAGACTTTGGTAGAAAAAAATAAAAAAAAATATACAACACACTATTCTTGAAATCTCGTTCTCAAAAAAGATTACAACATTAGAAGAGACTTTCCCTCATTATTTCATTTTCATGTATTTAAGGAAAAATTTCAAACAAGTGTATATATACAAACTATAATATATAAAAGGATTAAATGCAATTTATTTATGTATGATATAGAAAATGAGAAAAAAAAAACAACTATGAAAAAAATTAATAAATGATCCCCTTTGTTTTGGAAAATATAGCAAATTACTCCCCTAACAATGCTTGGTAATTCATTATTTTTTTTTTACGGGTTGTTTTTACTCATTTTCTATATCATAAAAGGTAAATTTGCATTTTATCCCAAAAGGTTATAAAATCATCCATGTGTTTTTACCATTTTACCACTCTTTGTCCATGACCAAGAATCAGCCGGAGATTTCGGCAGGGGAGGCAGCAACAAGGCCTTCCGGCAAAGCCCGAACGGCCAGCCTTCACAATGAACAAGATCCTTGATGATCGCCCTTCTTCCCGTCCCGACATCCTGGAAGTCGAGCCTGTCCACGCTCGAGCTTCGCGACAGACCTGTCATGGCACTGGCAACGTCGAAAGCATCGAAGCTCCTATCGCTCGAGCATCGCGGCAAACGGCTCCTGGCCGTGTAATATTCCTCTCTGTCCTCACCACCATTGTTCCGAGCTATGGAAACGCCCGGTGGTCGATCAGGCAGAGCCCACTTCGAGCTACCTGTTGCAATGTTGGACGACTTCCGTTTTTTTTTCGACTCCTTGTACTTGCCTATGATCGCCGAAACAAACACCTGATCAAGGAAACAAATGTCTGGATTTTTCACATGATGTAATTTTATTACCAGCGTAAGTTAATTTATCGTCTGTAGAAACTTCTGGTGACGGGTTTTACCTCTTCTTGTTCGTCGAAATCGCTGACGGGCTCTTCTGTTTCTTCTGGATTTGAATCAGGCACTTCACCTGGGAAAGAACGGCAATTGGAGAAAGCATTCCTGAGTGATGAAGGCAGGAATTTGCATCCTTTTTGTGGCTTTTCTTGGTAAAAAATGCTCATAATGGGAAGGAATTCTTGGAAAGGTGGTGGGTGAAAATCTGTTTGGTGTAGTTTGTGTAGGTGAAGAGACATAGGAAACAAGTATTTATTTGTACTTTGTGACTATTTCAAATCCTCTTTTGACAGTGGCTTCTCATCCTATGTTCTTTATGCCATTTTGTCTTTGGGGTGAAGATTAAGTTAAAAGTTGATAAGAATGTTCGCCAGATGGAGAATGACTCTTATTTTTGTTGTTGTCTAAATTAAGGGAACTTAACCGATACAGTTAAAATCGCAATGAAAGCTTTACGTGACATTTGCTGATTATTGAGTATTGTAAGTCTCTTACCGTCAAACCTATAATAGGTTCGTGTAAAGTGGTAAGCTGTACATTTTCAATGAAGTTTCAACTCGTGATCGTTTGAGTAAAAATCTAGTGATTTAATCGACAGACCACTGGATTGAAAATTGGTTGGTGGGAGATTTTAATCAAAATAAATTTGATTGAATTCACGTTCCAAAAAGTGATCAATCACAACGTCTTAATGTGTTGGTCCTAAACGTGTAATAACAATCTCAAACATACCAAAATTTGCTAATTGTAATGTGTCCTTTTATGTAAGACTAGGATGCAATAAGAAAACACATAAGCAATCAATGTTCTCACCTCTTACTATACTGTAAATAGGAGTATAAGGGCAGCCTCTGAAATGGCACCTAACTTAGACAAAGTTTATGAAAATGATGCTATGCCTAAATTAAGTACAAGGGAACAATCATCACTTGTCCCATTACAACATTTTCATCATCGGACTGTTCAACTAGAAAGCAACGAAAATTTTTATTTTAACCCATCAAATCAGTCATACTACAAGAATTATTACATTTCTCGATTTTGTTGATATTTTTAAACTGTACATCAATTACCATGCAACATAACATAGTAACAAGCCGGTCCTCTTTCCGTGCAAAGCTTTGGACAGCAAGTCCTTTATTTCTTTAGCGCTTGTCACCCCTCAAGGCTACAACAATTCTACTACCAAGAACACAAAACAGGAAAGACAAAGTTGTTTGTATAACTGGTCCATTAGGACACAACTTTAAGGAGTGTAAATGTACTCCAAGTGAGTCAGACATGAGAACTTTCCGAAGCTGTTGAGATGTAAGAGAAACACAAAAGCAAAGCCCGGCAGTAGCAGAAACGGGCACGTATAGATTTCATCAGCGGTTCAAGCATCGTATCAAGAACTCAACTCTTTATTAGTGTCTTTGGTTTCGGTACAGAAGGAGGAGCGCGTTGCAAGAAAGTAGCAGCACGGGCATACTCAAGGGCGGCAATGGCAGAATTTATCCCAGCCATGAGTGCCTCAGGAGCTACTGATATATCCTTCACTTCTTCAAACACACTCCACTTAGGCTTTTCTTCTGCAGAACTCATCTTTATACACATAATATAGCCGATTGTCAAAAAATCAAGACCTTCCGCTGCTCAATGGCGATCATCGGTATTCCAGCAACCATTTTCCCCAATACTTCAACGACGCCAGAATTTATGAGAACATATAGTCTAAGATCATGCACGTCGTCACCAAGGATTACAAACTTCTTTAGCCCGATCGAAATTCCTATCAAGCTTGTTTCTGAGACATGAAAATTGGTATTCTTAGCAACAAAATGCTTATGTTCAAGCAATGAAATGTCCCCTCTTCACCAAGACTGCAATAAAACATTCTTTCTTCATAATGAAACTATTGATGGATTCAGAAAGCAATGAGGTTTGAGTTAAGAATCTACTGAAAACTGAACCAATCTCAATTCTCAACCACTGATATCTAATAGTTGGAAAAATTCTTACCCAAATCAAGTCTGCCGAACCAAACCAATCACACAGCAAGAAAAGTTGAAACTCTACAGCTTTTCTCCAAAACCTCAAATGGACTAAGTTTCAAAAGAGAACACACCTTAGAAAATACTCACATTTTCAAGATTTCTTTCCTTATTGGAAAAAATGGTAGAAAAATAAAATTAAATGCAACCAAAGAAAAGTACTAAATAAGCAACCCAATCATTAGAGACAGCTCAACCACATATTCTTACATTCATCATATCATCTTCTCAATCTCTTTCACCAGTTGCAAAAACTACACAAATTCTTGAACCCATTACAATTTTTCCAAAAAAGCATTCAAAAAAAATCCCAGATGATTGAAACGGAAAACAAAGAATTAAATCCTTCTTACATTATAAAACTGAGAGACATGGTTGCACAGTTGATTGAATACAAGAAAGTGGAGGAAGACAAACCTTTGAGGAAATGGAGGTCATGTAAATTGCTGAGGTTTCAGTCAGAGGTGGGACTCAATCTCAATGTATGTTCTTCAAACTGTCTTGTTCTTGCTCTCACAATTTCAGTAAATTATCCTCTCTTCTGTATTATTTTCATATTTTCTCTGCTTTTTCTTTTGGTTCTGTCCCTTTCTCCAATATGCCTCTCTGCTTTCTGGCTATGGTTTTGCCCTCCCATTATTTAATATTATTGGCTCAATAATAATGGTAGGTACTTTAATAATTATCTTGGAGCATTAAAAACACAAGTTGAATTGGTTTGCTTTGAATTCACCTACTCGATGTGACTTATGAAGGAGGGCTAATGATTTCAGAAACCTTTGAGTTATTTATTTATTTAATTTTTTTTGGATCAAATCAAAAAAAATAAAGTAAAATAAATAAATTTTGGAAACCTTCGAATCTGGATTACTTTGTGACATGAATTATTTGAATAACATAATAGAAAAAGTCATGTATCAATTATATTATGTTTGCGTGGACTGTTTGGGTTGAATAATTCAATCCATTTAAATAGTTGGGTCGGGTTATTCACCCTAAACAGTCTAAGTAAATTACATGACTTTTTTTATAATTGATACAGGATTTTTTATAAGTGGGTTGAGTTATCCATCCTAAACAATAATTAGTACCGAACTCTTTAATTAAAAATTGACTGTTATAATGCGAAATATACATCTTAATTGAGTATATTGGACTTTTTTTTTTAATAGATTTTAGTGATCCTTGTGTTTTGGACTTATGCCCTTTTGGGTTTTCGGAATTCAAACACTAAAGTCGGGATCTTGGATTTTGTTGGGGAAAATTGAGAAAGCGTATAGTAAAACATAAAATTGTATCATTCGTCTTGTTGAGAATATTTTAGGAAGTTTTATGTTTTTATGCCTCATGGTTCATGGAACTCAAGGTAAGAAATGTTGAATAAATTATTTTGTTCCTTTATTTTTGAAAATAATGTATACTACTAATGAACTAATTATTACATACCTATGTTGGATTAAATTGGCCCATGACCCATTAAGGTAAGCCTGCTCACTAGCCCAATGCCGACAACATGGTTGGCTCAAACACACCACTTATTGGCCCAATCTGTCAAGGCCTATCTTCATCACTTAACCCAACCCAGAACCTAGTTTGATCCTAGCCTTCATATTTATATGTTTTAACCCAATCCTAATTGCAGATTTCCCCTTCCCTTTTCTCAATCTGTCGCTGCCACTCTCTCTCCCTCTTCTCTCATTATGGCCCCTTGGCTTCTCCCCCGTTTCTCCTCCATTCCAATGGCATCAGAATCATGGTCCACCATCCATTCCCGTCTCTTCTTCCTCACCATAGTCTCATATAAAAGGGCCTTCATCCCTTTTGGTATGGCACAACAAGTGTGAGCAAAATCTCTCTTCTCCCTCTTCAACCCTCTGAAAATCGAGAGCTTCTTAGCGGCCTTTGTGGTGTTTATTGGTCCTTTGTGGAAGAGGGCCCTGTGGTAACGTTTGAGTAACCGGTTGTGGGAGTCGGCCTGTTGGTGGCCGTGAGTCCCCCTTCTCGGATCTCAGCTCCCTAAGCCTTAGATAACGTTAAGGAATTTTTCTTTTGTGTATTCCCATTATTTAGATTGTAATTTGTATCATTTGTGTAATCTTTGGTCTGTAATAGTAATTAGGAAATTAATATGTGGCTCTTCACTGGTGGTTCACCACTCAACAGTGGTATCAGAGTTGGTTTCACACCGGTTCTGTCTCCGACGACATCTCGGTAAACTCTTTCTAAATCTCAATTTATCGCTTTGTGCTATATATTATTTATCGCTTTGTGCTATATATTCTGTTGTGTGCTATTGCTCGGTGTTAAAATTATTTCTGTTGTGAGTACTCGGCTTAGTGCTAAAAATTACTGCTAATATTTCTGTTGTGCTAAAATATTTATGATGTATTCGGCTAAGTGCATAAATATTTTGTTTCCGCTGATTTAACTATACTGTTAAGCTTAGAGTTGTTTATATATATATATATATATATATATATATCTTGCTTAAGTGATATTCCGGCACTACTACTTTATACTTCTCAGTGCTACGTTCCTGAAATTTTTTCTTTCGACCTAGACCAATTCTTTTCTTATTTCTCACTTGGTCGAGCCTAGAGGCCGTCGGGTATCTGGTTGAGAGTAAGTCAAGAAATCCTTACTTATTATTGAAACAATATACTGTTACATACTTTGATATATATATTTGTTGTTAAATCTGCATATGTTGCATTAATGGTTGGATATAATCTGCTTCCTTTTGATGGTAAAACTGATTTCTCTATATGGCAATAAAAAATGAAAGACATTCTAATCCAACTAAAGGTGTTTAAAGCTATTGATGGTAAGTACTCTGAAAATGTCTCTAATGATAAAAAACTTGAAAATGATGAGTATGCATATTCCTCCATTATTCTAAATCTATCGGATTTTGTGATAAGGAAAGTAGGAAAACAAAACTCAGCTAAAGAACTATGGAATAGGCTAGAGGAATTTTTCACTGAAACATCCTTACCTAGTAAATTCTTATTGTTAGAAAAATTCTTCTAGTATAAACTAGACTTGTCCAAAACCATTGAAGAAAATATTGATGATTTTACTAAGTTGATTCAAGACATAAAACTTACTGGTGATAAAAACATAGATGATCATACACCCATTGTCCTGTTAAATGCAATCCCTGATGCCTATAGTGATGTCAAAGCAACCATTAAATACAGTAGAGATAATGTAAACCTAGACACTGTTATAAATGGACTAAAAAGCAATGAAATGGACCTTAAGACTAATAAGCCTAGCCAAACCCATAATGAAGTTAATTTTGTAAGAGGAAGAACTAAGAACCGTGATTCTGATTATAAATATAAAAGACATAGTAAGGGAAAGAGTAGGAATAGAAGTAGGAGTAAATCTAGAACAAGGGATGATAAGAATAAAGATGATAAGGTTAAAGAAAGAAGATGTTATAACTGTGGTATTAAGGGATTACAACAAAGACTGCAGAAAACCGAAAAGAGATAATAGGGACAAAAACTATAATAAAGAAGATGTAAATTCTCTTACAGAAGATAATTCTGGTGATGTGTTCATGGTCTGTGAGGTTAATATGTTAATAGTCTTAACGTGAATAAATGGTTAATTGATTCCGGATGTACTTTTCATATGAGTCCTTTCAAAGAGATTTTCACAAATTTTGAATCTAGAAACTTTGATTTTGTTTCATTAACAAACGAAAAACGATGTGAGATCAAGAGCCTTGGTGCCATTTGTCTATCTTTCGAAAATGGTTACAGTTTCACTCTTAAAAATGTCAGATTTGTTCCTGACTTGAGTCATAACTTGATATCTTGCGTTGCTCTAGAAGAAGAAAGCCTTGAGGGTAGATGGGGAAAGGGTGTGATGAAAATTATGAAAGGGTCTTTGACTATTTTCAAAGTTGAAAGAAAACAAAACTTATATAGTTGCCATGCTGAATATGACACCCTTGCTGCTTTTATGATTGATTTTGATAAAACTTCTTTATGGCATAAGAGACTGGGGCATATTAGTTTGAAAGGCCTTGAACTACTTAAAAATGAAGGTGTTCTTAGTGATAAAATTGAAAAATTAAAATTATGTGATGAATGTGTCATGGGTAAGCAACACAAAGTGCATTTCCCTGTTTCACCTTACCCTAATCCCTTATCTTTATCCTGCATTTTAAATTATGTTCATGCAGATGTTTGGGGTCCTTTTAATACCCCTACACATGCTGGGAATAAATATTTTTTTTTATCAATTATTGACAACTTCTCAAAAAAAGTTTTTGTCTTCTTAATGAAACACAAATCCAAGGTTTTCGAAAATTTTAAAAGGTGGAAAACTTTAGTTGAAAACCAAACTGGAAAAAGGTTAAAATCTTTACGAACGGATAATGGATTAGAATTTTGCAATCAAAATTTTTCTGATTTGTGTGATGAATATGGTATTAAAAGACGTAGGACAAACCCCTACACACCCCAGCAAAATGGTGTTGCTGAACGCATGAATAGAACAATCTTAGAAAAAGTTAGATGTATGTTAGTCAGTTCTGGTTTACCTAAATCTTTCTGGGGTGAGGCTGTTCATTTAATAAATAGATCTCCATATGTTCCCTTATGTGGTAAAATTCTTGAAACTATATGGTTAGAAAACGAAATTGATATCTCTTACTTGCGTGTCTTTGGTTGTTCTGCATTTGTGCATCAAAACCTTGGCAAACTTTAACCTAGATCTTTGAAATGTGTTTTCATAGGATACCCCAAAGGGGTTAAAAGTTATCGACTTTAGCTTAGCCAACCAGGGTTTAAAGTATTTATTAGTAAAGATGTAACCTTTAATGAATCAAAAATGCCATGTCTCTCTAAACCATAAAAGAAATCCAATCTGATTTAGAACCAAATTTTAATCAGGTAGAGGGAACTTTAGAAGATAACCAGCAAGAGAGGGCAATGAGGAAGAAAGCTCTGAAAATTCAAATTCGAAAAACAACTTAGATAATTACCTGTTGGCTAGAGACAGAAATAGACGAGAACCTAGGCTTCCTTCTAAGTTTAAGGACTTCCATATCGCACTAAACACTGAATCTAGTGAACCTAGTACAGTTGAAGAAGCTTTAAAATCTGAAAATTCTGACAAATGGCTTAGTGCCATAAATGAAGAAATGAAATCCTTAAAAAATAATAAAACTTGGGTGTTGGTACCAAAACCTAAAAACTATTCTATTATAGGGTGAAAATGGATATATAAAATCAAACAAGAAAAACTTCTAAAAGATTTAAAGCAAGACTAGTAGCCAAATGCTTCACTCAAAAAGAAGGAATAGACTACACTGAAGTGTTTTCCCCTGTTGTGAAATATACCATTGTCCGAATCCTACTTGCACTATCTACTCATTTTGACTGGGACTGAAACAAATGGATGTGAAAACAACATTCTTGAATGGTAATTTAGAAGAGAGTATTTATATGCAACAACCCATTGGTTTCATTGATAAAACCAAACCTGATCATGTATGCCTTTGAAAGAAATCCTTGTATGGTTGAAACAATCACGCAGACAATGAAACCTTGCACTATCTACTCATTTTGACTGGGACTGAAACAAATGGATGTGAAAACAACATTTTTGAATGGTAATTTAGAAGAGAGTATTTATATGCAACAACCCATTGGTTTCATTGATAAAATCAAACCTGATCATGTATGCCTTTGAAAGAAATCCTTGTATGGTTGAAACAATCACCCAGACAATGGAACAAAAAATTTGACATGTTCATGCATTCTCTAGGATATACTAGGAGTAATTATGATCACTGCCTTTATTTCAAATATGATGAAAATACTCCTATGTTTCTAGTTTTGTATGTGGATGATATGCTTATTGCTAGTCCTAGTTTGAAGCATGTTAAAATTCTTCAAAGCAATCTTTGTAAAAATTTTGACACGAAAGACTTAGGAGATGCTAAGAGAATCTTAGGCATGACCATTGAAAGAAATAGAAAGGATTCCACTATCTTCTTAAATCATAGTACCTACATTCTATCTATGTTAGAAAGATTTTCCATGTCAGAATCAAAATCGTCTTCTGTTCCTCTATCTTCTCATTTTCAGCTTAGTAAGGAACAATGCTCTAAAACTCAAAAAAAAAAAATGAAAAAATGAAAAAAGTTCCCTACTCAAATACAATTGGCTCAATAATGTTTCTAATGGTTTGTACCAGGCCTGATATTGCTTATGCCATAAGTTACCTTAGTAGGTATATGTCAAATGCTGGACCCCCCTCACTGGGATGCCCTCAAATGGTTAATAAGGTATTTAAAAGTTTCTGTAAAACGTAGAATCATGTTCACTAAATGTCCTAACTGAGTTAATCTTGTTGGGTATGTTGATTCTAACTATGCGAATGACAAAGATAGCAGGAAATCCACTACATCCTATACTTTCACTTTGTGTGGCTCATGCATAAGTTGGAAATCCCAACTTTAACAAATTATTTCCTTATCAACAACTAAAGCTGAATATATAGCTACGACAGAAGCCTTTAAAGAAGCTCTATGGTTAGAAGGTCTTATTAAGGAAATTGGTTTCTTAAAACAAAATATCACTGTTTATTCTGATAGTCAATCGACCATACAACTCTGTAAAAACCCAGTTTTTCACGATAGAACCAGACTTATAGATGTTCAGTATCATTTCATTAGGGATATTGTTGGTAAAGAACTCATACATCTTGACAAGATAAAGTCTAAATCTAACCCAACTGATATGGGCACTAAATGCTTGATTGTTGACAAATTCAAACATGTCCCAAGATTTTAAAATTCGGGATAAAACTGTTTTTACATATCTTTTTAAATTCTTGCCTGTACATATATATATAATATATATATATATATATATGTCTGTCACCCCCTTCTCTGTTTTGCAGGTACCAAAAGAATTACTGGCTATGATGACCGCCAGGATCCGACCTTGGTACTGGTTCCTTTCATGGGTCCTGGTCCAAGGTAGAGATTGTTGGATTAAATTGGCCCATGACCAATTAAGGTAGGCTTGGCTCACTGGCCCAGTGCCCACAACATGGATGGCTCAAACACACCACTTATTGATCCAATCTGTCAAGGCCCATCTTCACCACTTGACCCGGCCCAGAACCCAGTTTGACCGTAACCCTCATATTTATATGTTTTATTCCCAACCCTAATTGCAGATTTCACCTTCCCTTTTCTCAATCTGCCGCCGCCACTCTCTCTCCCTCTTCTCTCAATATGGCCCCTTGGCTTCTCCCCCTTTCTCCTCCATTCCGATGGCATCAGAACTATGGTCCACCGCCCATTCTTGCCTCTTCTTCCTCACCATAGTCTCATATAAAAGGGTCTTCATCCCTTTTGGTATGGCACAACAAAGTGGAGCAAAATATCTCTTCTCCCTCTTCAACCCTCTGAAACCAAGAGCTCCTTAGTGGCCTTTGCGGTGTTTTTTGATCCTGTGTGGACGAGGGCCTCTATGGTAATGTTTGAGTAACCGATTGTGGGAGCCGGCTTGTTGGTGGCCGTGAGTCCCCCTTTTTGGATCTCGACTCCCTGAGCCTTAGATAGTGTTAAGGAATTTTATTTATTTATTTTTTTTTTGTGTATTTCCACTATTCATATTGTAATTTGTATCATTTGTGTAATCTTTGGTCTGTAACAGTAATTAGTAAATTAATTTGTAGCTCGTCACTGGTGGTTCACCACCCAACAACCTCTCAATTGTTTTGGACAATACTCAATCACAAAAATAGAAAGGACTTTGAATTGTCTCCCCGTCAGAACTATTTGATTTTCTTTCTGCTGATACATTTTTCCTTTTTCTTGACTTCCTCCATTAGATTCCAGGCTAATACTTGAACTTTTTTCGTGCTATTCACTTTGTATAAAAATCTTTTTTAACTAAAACACATGGTCTCATTTTTACACACGTGACGTATATTTGTTGAATGAAATATAAGATAAAATATGATTTGCAACAGAAAATCTAATTTGTTGTCTTACAGTAATCCCTGCTTATATTCAGTAATAACTACACAAGACATCTCATTCCAATTTCAGAAAGAGTTCGGAACAAGGACATCTTTATAATACTACCCCCCTAGTTTTAGCTCAAACAGTTCCTATTAGGTTCCCTGTTCTTAGTTCCAGGATAAGAATCCAATCTCTAAATCTGAACTGAAACATGCAAAGTTACTACAAATCGACATTTCTGGAGCCAAATGTAATGGGAATATGCCATACAACGTTGTTCTCAAAGTACATAACCAGCTGGCCTAAATTTAAGTCCAAAACTATAATCCAAGAAATGGGGCGTTATGCACGAAAGCAGTCAGCAAGTTGCTACAAAACCCAATCTCGTGTATTTAAGGAAATAATGGTATCATTCATCAGGAAAAACGAATTTCAAGCATCATACCACCTGCTAAAGTGCAAATTGAATGAATGAGGGACATAAAATCAGCTACTCCACTCAGTCTGGAGTGTAATATCGGCATCAATATGTAACCGGACTTTAAGGGAGCAGGACCCACATGGTAGAATGACAGATGTGGGTAAAGATCCTGGGGTCTGTAAAGAAATTTTACTCCCATTCCTAAAAAACCGATACCCCATTTCAGTTAACTCAGAGGAATCAACTGAGAAATAATCACCACACCTGCAGCAGTAGGAAAGTTCAAAGCAGCTGCCAGCATCTTCAATTGTCATATCCTCTAAGCTTACATCATCTGCAGTTACAGCATCCTGTCTCATTGTTCGCAGTTCACAGTCATAAAGTGCTCGTGATCTTGGATCCGCTAGGGTCTCCCATGCCCTTTGCACCTCCAAAAATCTATTCTGCAATTCGGGTTCAGGATCAGATGTTTCACATGGCTTCTGCAGTTTATCTGGATGATAATTGAGAATGGCAGATCGATAACTTTTACGGATTTCCTCATGGCTAGCATCTTCCTTCACACCAATAATCTCATAATGGCTTTTCTGGCTTAAATTATTGCTCAGTATCATGACGAACCAGCCTCGTGTCCGAGAATTTTATGCTGCAGGAGCATCAACATTAAGTTCGATTAACAATTTCCACAAACAGGAGAACAGATATACCAAAACAATGCTAAAAGTGACACGCGGCACACATTCTTCAATGAGTGAACAACAAATAATGCTGCTTAACTTAGCCTCATTAATTGCTAAAACTAACTATTCCACCAGAACACAATTCTAATTTATTTACAAAGTCCTCACAAACTCAGTATGATAATTGGGCTCTTACAATCACACATCCACACAAGTGACTGTGGGTGACCAGGCATCTTGGACAGCCCAACGCACTCAGTCCGGCCAGACAAATTTGTCACTTAGAATAGTTATTAGGTCCCAGAAACAAAGTTCAAAGCTGCTTTTCTTCACAGCCTAAGATATAAATGGTGAAGGACAAGGACTATGAATCGGACCAACCCTGCACTCTTATTGCAGGATTCAGCAAGTAATTTGAAAATATTGATTTTTGAGAAGGCCACCCTGAAGAAATGGGCTTTGGTGGCTTCACATTTTGACAAAGGTAGGCTTTTCCATATTGCATATCAAACCCAAACGCCCATCAAAAGCTGTTACCATGAACAATCATGATAAGTTTAACTTTTCCAAACTTCCAAAACTTTAAAACTTTCCCACTAAACTCAATCAATCCCTAAGGAGTAAAGACAAAACTATTAGAAACGAAGAGGCTTGAAAAAATTCATGGAAGAAAGAGATCTCCACAAAATGCTAAAGCACCCAAATCAAGACATCATAGAGTATCTAATTTCAAAAAGTATAGTCTCTATCACAGTCTAGAATGCATCAAAAGTAGAAATTCTAATAACAAATACGAAAACACGGAACTAGTCATCATTGCCCATGCTTGTATCATACTGCATGAATACTAGACATAATTGTTCATTATCCGAACTGTTAGACTGTTAGACAAACTTCTGCAAATTTCAACACCGCAGCACAAGATAAACCAAATGAACGTTACCTATAACAACAACAGCATTAAAGAAATTTATGCAACATATTAGAAAGCCTAATACATACTACAGTTCTAGTGATCATCAATGATTTCAACATTACCCAAAGCCCCATTATTCAGAATACAAACACACACACACACACACATAAATATGTACATATACAAATGCATAGATATTATCACAAATTTAGACATTTCACGTTCCCATGCAACATCTTGAATATCACTCTCAATAGGAAAACGAAAGGAAAAAAAAATCAAGACCTAAAATTACCCTTTGGATGGTCCAAAGGATACATACTAATCGTTCAAAATATCGAATCAAACAACCAAATGGAAACAAGAATGGTGCCGCAGCTTTCACCAGCCTCTCAAGAACTTGTGAGCACAAAACACGAAGAAAGTAGAGAAGAAAACCAGATTAGAGCAGACCTCGATAGACGGACCACGAGAGACGATTACTCTACGTGAAGGTGCTGCGGGCGAAAAGGGCTGAGGGAGAACCAGAGGATTTGGGGAATTAGGGATTTGATAAGACAATCATTGTGAATTAGGGATTTATAGTCCACAGGCCCAGGTAACTTCACTTAATCTATTTTTTACCATAATTTCAATCTCCATAAATTAATGAAAATTTGAGGGGCTAAATTTAATTGTAATATTGATCAACTTAAAATTACATCACTAATTTAAATTGGATTATGATATGATTGGGAGGATTTAATAAATTCATGTGCAAGATTTAATGATAAACCTGTATCATGAAACAAAATTGTATATACTTAGAGATTTGCATGCTCTATATGTTTTATTTACAATCTTTTGGACTAATGATTATGTCAACTTTTTTAAATTGTATTTAGTTTCTTTAATTTGAAAATAGAGGTTTAACGGTATATTTCTTGGTTTTTCTAAAATTCAATGTCTAAGAGCCCTTATTATCTCAAAATTAAGAAATCGTGAGTTTGAGGTTTACGAATGTAGTTATTTTGATATTAGTATTTTTATAGTAGTATGTGTATATTGATAATTTGTTTGCTTTGAAATTATTGTTGGTAGATTCAGAAATATTGTTGTACTGTACATAGAAGGTTATAATAGTTTGTGGGTTGCTTCAGGCATTGTATTTCCAAAAAAAAAAAAAGAGCCTTAACTATCAATAGGGAAATCTTATTGATCAGTGACCATGAAAAACATTGTGTTATACAAAATATTCATGTTGATCATAATTATTCATAAACAGAAATTATCGATATAATTCTTGTAAAGTACTATCACACGTGGTTATAGTTTGAATGATAAATTAAAATAATTTAAATATAATACAAATAATAACAATAAAGTAGAACAACAATATATACTAATGAAATGTTGGTCACGCTCGTAGCAGTTCTTGTAAATGCTACACCCAATGTCAAATACATCGAATAATTAATGGTTGATCTTACTATTTTGAAAAAAAATGAAGAGTATATGGGAATCATCCATATATTCGACACCGAAACACTGAATATAATATGAATTTAACCCTCTTACAAATGTGTAATTAAATTCAAGTAAAGACACAGAAATATTCACACTACTTTTCTTTGTAACTTAAATAAAGGATTGTCTGCGCCATCATATTGTTTGTAGGAAAATCAACCAGGACTTTTACTACAAAGAATCAGCATGGACCGTGCGTCCATTCCATTCTAATTCAACGTTCACTACACATTAGGCCAGCCCGAAATTAATTCAGCAAGCACTTTTACTACAAAGAATTAGCTTGGATCGTGCGCCCAATTCATACTAATTCAACGTTTACTACACATTAGGCCAGCCCGATACTAATGCAATCAGAAATTTTACTACTAAGAATTAGTTCCGATCGTGCATCCAATCCATACTAATTCAACATTTACTACACATTAAATCAGCGGAGTACAAAATTTGAATTGAGTTTCATTAATTAATCAAGCCTCATAGGTGGGAAAAAATAATGGCAGCCAAATGCAAGCAGGAACTAGGCTCTAAAAAGACATAAAAGTCCCTGAAATTGTTTTGACAATTACATGTTTGCCCTTATTATATCATGCACCTACCACCAAGCAAAAATCAGTGTCTGCCTCGTTTTTTCACATAAGCTAGGGTTCCTCATCGTGTTTTTACATAATCACAGAAAAAATATTTTGGCAATTACATATCCATCCTCAGTAAAAAATGTATAATTGAAGTATCTTATAAAGTTATTTTAGGTCATTAGAATTTGTCCCAAATTTAATTCAAATTAGTAAACACCGTATAAAAAAATAAACTATAATCCTTCCCCCAATAATATATAGCAAATATTGTGTAATTAATTCATATCTAATCCAAACCTGCATTTAATACAGAACTGTCCTGACCTGCATTTAGTCCAAACCTCGAAGTAAACGGGGCCTCAGTGTCATTAAAATAGAATGTTAATATACAACATCTGATTTAGAGTCTATTTGTGGTGGCAATTATAGTGAAACAAATTCCTCATAGTACATGGAAGCAAAGAAGCTTTCGCATGTCTTCACTCTTCTCAACAATCACAAATGGTACTCGGCTTCCCAATTTAAGAAGCCAACAGCACCAACCTAACTATCGTGTGGTACAAAACGAGAACTCGACCCACTGCGTTCCAATCGATGCCCGTCTAACCTTTCAGCTTTGCTGCCAATTTGTTAGCATAAAATAAACTCAAACGCTAACGACACCAGATACCCATGGAACAACAACAGGTGCTTTTGGATGTGAGCCTCGATATGATTCAGAATACGTGTCCTTAAAATTCAATTTTGGCTTCTCTGACTGCAGAAAACAACGAAGCAAGAACAAGATTTAGTTCTGGAGACTTATTTTTCTGAATAAACGCAGAAGGGAAATGAAATTCGTAAAAACTGGTGCAAACTCACGTATTTAAGCCAGCATTCTTGATTTTTGTGTTCGTAAATATCTGGAGAGTAGCAACCAGTCTCAGATGGGCAGTAAACCCATATATTGCATTTCATTTCACCAGGTTTGGCTCGTTTTGCCTGATCCAAACATGCCACACAACAATCATAAGCAGACTCCTTATGGTGGGTAAGGCCCCATCTGACAGCAGCGCCATCGTAATCAGTATGAAGTTCAGCATGGCATTCAGGAGGTAGCTTTCTGCCTGGTAAGATTTCCTCGTCTGGACAATGGAAATGAATCTCAATGAAGAAGTAATAATGCTTGTCAATGTGCAAAAGTAGTATAACTTCCTTTTTCTACAATTTGCATTTATCAATCTAGTCAATTCGCAAAAGACAAGAGACCGTTGTAGTTACTGATTTAGACCCGACAAGGAGACAGTCAGCGAGTTTTAGAAAGTGACAAATCTTAAGATATAACAAAGAAGTGCAAGTCATTACCAAAATCCTCTTCACCCTCAGGTTTGTCATCATGTTCCTTGTTAATGATTTCAACAGGAACCCAGAGACCAATCTCTTCTGACAACTCAGCCCAATCAGAACTTAAAGCTTTTGCAACAACACCTGCAGATTGATTAAAGTGAATTCCATTTTATATCAGCTATATATATCAGATGCCAAAATAAGACCAAACGACTAGTAGTTTCAGGACTGGTCATACCAGCTTCCTCAGGCAAAATGGTCGAATTTAAGGTTTTCCCGCGAAGAAGTTTCTTAGCTTCTTTTAATTTTTTCTTGCGCCAGGAATCAATAGCCTCTGTTGAACAGATTTACAGAAAGAGCATGGAAAATGCATCAGATAGTGGAATGGTATACAGGAACTCACAGCATAAAGAAACAGAGAACATGTTAATGTTTGAAGATCAATAAATTTCTGTATGTTTTGATTAGCTGAGGTTTAGAAACTGTTTGTTTCTTGATTACTTTTTTATCGCTCGACTGAACTTTCCGATTCCACATTCTAGAAGGGCATCAAGTGAATATAAACTATTGGAATCATCAGTTGTTCAGATGTGCCCTTCAGCATTGAGAATTACGTCAACTCTTTGAAAGAAATGTGGAAACATCAGCAAACACTCTCTGAAGATTACAGTTCCACCGACACAGAGGAATTTAGTTTCCACATTCTATAAGGGTCTTGAGGAGTTAGTATACAGAAACCATCACCGTCCTGATGCACAGAGTGGAAGACCCCTCCAACCATATACAACCTTCTGGAAACACACTTTGTCTACACAACCTTCCAGTGTGTGAAGTTTCACAATGCTATATTGAACCTAGTGAAGGAATGCTAACTCATTTTTGGTCATTTTGATTTCTATTTTTAAGAGAAAATAAAAGTGGAAAACGGTTTTCCTTATTCAGAGAATGTCCAAAAGTAGATGTCATGCTATGGCAAAACCAACTGCCTGTAGGACAAAGAGTTAGGTGTTCTCCAATTAGGTTAAAGTACTCTAACTATTTGATACTCCTAGTTGTTGCTAAAGCCTTATTACTTACCTCCCAAACGAAAGGTAGGATTTAGAGTCTAATCATTTGGCTTAGCAGGATAAAGACCTAGAAGCCCATAATATTAGTCAAGACCTTTGGTTTCAGAAGCATTTTGTTCTGTTTTAACCTGCAAATATCACTTCAATCTCTGATCAAGGGCATAACTTATGATTCGGATTTGTTTGATTCAGTTCTCTTTCATCAAAGTAGTCCTGGCTGCTAGGGATATGAGATTTTTTCAGCATAAACTTAATCAATAAGAGGAAATGTACTAGTTGCTGAGGAGGACTGAACAACTTAATATACAATATCATAGGCTAAAGTACATCAATGGCTTATGGAAGGGCAACTAAGACTCAAAATTACATTTTGAAGCTTCTTTTTCTTCATTTCCTACCAACATTATATTCATAACTCCATGTGAATGTCTTCAGGAATACCCAATAATGCAGGTGAAACTTAAAAGAATGGCAGCAAAGTTAATGGTACCAAAAACATTGTTTATGTTACCTATTTTCCCCTTCATATTTCTTTCCTTTGTAATAATATCAGGCGTAACCATAATTACACTGCTAAGGTCAGGTAGTTCAAAAAGTAATGGGTCTATATGAATATCAGTAATCAAATAGTCAAAGAAGATAAAGAAACAGGGAATGCAGTAACTAACCGGATTAAGTGCCTTCATCAGTTTTGAGTTCAAGTTCTTTCAAAAAAGAGAAAGATAAAAACCCTAGCATTTTGTAAGTTCAAAAAGTATAGTTTTGAAGATCCAGTTCTCTCATAGTTGTTAAAGGCGCATGGCGCCCTGGCTCCCGCACGTGCCTTTTTAACATGGCGCATATTTGTAGAAATAAATTATATACTCATACATCAATAATGCATAAACAATTAAATATAAGAACTAGAAATTTTATGAACCATTATACCATAAATGAAATATGTAAAACAACTAGCATTAAGTTCCAAAAATGCAAGACCATTAAGAAATCCTACATAATCATTATAAAAACGAACAGGCATTAAATATCGATCACGCTGACTCCATTTATTGTCCATCATCCACATCATCATTCTTTTCATCATCTCTATCCCTGTTAAATTTGTAGCAATCAGCATCTTCTATTATTTCTTTAAGAAAAATATAAGTAAGTTAAAGGCTGGGCTTCAGCAAGCACAACTTTTTTTAACACTGGGCAAAGCCCAATGCTCAAAACCAATTGGGCTTCGCCCAATATTTTTAGCCCAGACTTAAAAAGGGTTGGGCTTTCACTTGGCGTGCGCCATAGCTGCTCCAAGAGAAAGCCCAACGCCATTTTATGAAAATGGCCCTAGGCTTGCACCATGGCACGCCTTTTATAACTATGCTTCTTCGTATGAATTTATAGCATTACATTTCCCTACTTGTCTTGGATGATTTATTTGGATTCTCTTCCCAGGTCTGATTTATATCTGGGACAATTCTGCAAGAAAAAACAATAACAAGTCTTGTACATGTGTTGATTCTTCACAAAAAACATCTTTTGGCCTACAAGCCGGGGTGTGATTGTCTAAATGGTTGCACAATGTAAGGAAATATTTGTTTCTTGTTTCCATTGTCATATTACTTCAAGAGTTCCAGCAATCAGGAAAAGGGAAATGAAAAGAAACAACTAAGAACAAAGCTCAAAGGAGTTCATTAACCTAGTAAAAATGATACTGCTTTCAACACCAAGTAGACCCTACGTGAAAAGAAAAAAATATGGCTTTGAAAGACAACACTACATGCGTTTTTTAGAACCCTGGACTGGACTCAGCATACTCTTTTGAGGGCATGCTTTATGGGCCCATAACTCAGTGAACCGGGTCACATATCAGTAAAGTCATTAAAAGAAGACAACCTAGAAAGCCAAGTGGAGGGGTTTCCTCATCAACAGTAGGTTCCAACGTTTCTGGGTTGTAACTGGTTTACATATTAGTCATACTAAGTGCTCAACAAACTGTATATGGGACAAAACTGTCTGATGATAGTCAAAATCAAGGGTTATATTAGAGCAGAAAATCTCTTTAAGAAGGGAGATAATTAGCTACTGAAAATGCTGTTATCAGCAAAATATTGAAGAAGTGCCAATCTATAGCCAAAGTACAAGTATATCATGAATAATTGAAAACCTTATCCTTCTACTTGCTTCTTCCTGATATCCTTCTGACAGGCTTTAGGTTACAGCATTACAGCATGCATAAATCTAGTTTTATGCTGGAATGCATTGTGTCTAAAATTGTATTTCCTCCACACAAATCTAAACTTCACAACCAACACAAACCCCTAAGTATTTAAGATGTGTTTGTTATCTTGAAGGACTGGAAAGGGGTATTAATACACTCAAATGCTTTACCTAGAGTGTTACAACTAAACTAGCTTCCATGCGGTTTGGAATCGCAGAATTCATCGCCGTCTGCTAAAGTTGAGTGGACTGAAACCATATGCTATGGTGTTATCTACCCTCCTTCCATCCCCTTTGCCTTTGGTCCTGACCAAAATTTGAAGGACCTCCAGTCCCAATCCATCCCTCGCCTAATCCATCCTACTGCAAATACTCTTAGATTGCCATTCCTCAAGACTCAGATATAACATCATAAAAAGAAATAGCACAATGTTTCCACTTTTAAACAGAGTATTAAAGCTTTACAAGTTCAACATCCCTAGATTGCCACACATACCACTAAAATTCAACAGCACACAGGAAAGAAATAGGGAAGCATGTCAGTCGAAACAATATAGGAAAGTCAATGGTATACCCACCTCGTTGCGTTGTTGCATTGGCAGCAGCATCTAAGCTTCTTAACCTATCTAGGATCTCATTTATCAACTTATGTTTCAAACTTTGAGGCAATTCCAACACTCTTTCTTCACTTGTAAATTTTTTCTTTAACTGTGACACCTTCAACCACAAACAAGATACCCGTCATCAAATGATAAAAACAAAGACAGCACGACCATCAACAACATATAAAGAGATTGGAGTAAAAGAAAATGAATAACTGAGTCATCCAAAACCTAGCATCAAATCTCACCAGTTTAATAAGTTCTGTGGGTTCTGATGCTCTTCGTATTTGATTTGACTCCTCCATTTTCCTAATCTGATTTGCAGTGTACTTGAATGCTGTAGAGTCGAGCAGGGAGAAGCAAGAACACAATTTAAGCATGGTATATGCGAAAGTCGGCCAAAAAGTTTCTTAAAAGAAATCAACAGGCAATGACTTTCGACGACTCATATAAATCAGTGCTTGAAGCTTTAATCAACTATCGTAGTGTTGGGCAATAGTTACTAATTAACTAAACAAAACAATGGCCACTTGTATACTCCAAGACAACAAAATCCCAACGTTTGGTCACTATAATTAGATAATTAAATCAACAACGTGGGCATCAAGAACATCATTAGTATCAAGACACTAAGGTCTAAGTGCCTCTACCTAGACCCAGATACCCAGATTTTCCACAAAACCAATCATTTCACTCTAAGAAATTCCCAAAATTAACAAAGTTCTCTAATGGCTCCCATGAAAACCCAAAATCAACAAAAGGGCAGTCAAGAAATCCCGAAAAATTCAAAAATTCGACACAAGCTCTTACTGGTCTGAGAATCACTGAAGGGGTACATGTACAGAGAAGTGTAAAGAGATTGGAGCACATAGAGAGCAACAACAATGTTGAATGAACAAACAACGATAGTTGTCCTCTTGTATGAACATCTTCCATTATGCCCCCACTCTCCTCTCGCCATCGCCCCCCTCTCTCTCTCTTCTCATTCAATTTCTTCTCCACCTCATCCTCACTTTCTCTCTCTAAATCCCTTTAGGTTTCTGCGTTTTTTCTTGAAGACAGAAGGAGAGCAACTTCGGGGAAGGTTTTCTGGAGATTCTTCCTCGGTTTTGAATGGATCAAAACGGGATCCTTCGTACCAATCAAACCCTTTATTCCTTTCTTTTGCTGGGCAGTGGGCAGGTCTCAGATTTATCAAACAATGTATGTACGTGGAGGGGCGATGAAGCCAATTAGGAGTAAAACTACTTTTCTTGATTGTTATGTTGTTTGCTTTTTTACTTAGTTGCTTTAATTTGGGGTTTAGTTACTAAATAATGATGATTATGGGTAAATTGTAATTGTGATTACATAGGTGACGGATGTCTCTAACGTGCGCGGAGGGTTCCCCACCTTTTATGCTAAAATGTGCTGGTGATATGGTCCTTGTAAAAGGAATTTCCACTTTAGACCTTGTTTGGATTGACTTTTCAATTTTAATTGGTTGTGAATATTCCTTTTTGGCATTATTATTTTTTTTTTTTGGGTAAATTACGTCCGCCTCTCCTGAGATTTAGCATAATTATAAATATTCCTTTATCGTTTGAAATATAACAAATACTCCTCTGAGATTTGTAATTTTCAACCAAAGGCCCAAAATTGACCATCTTGCCCTAGATTTTTTTGTTAAATTATAGAAAAATCAGTCGAGTCGAATTGCATTATTAACTTCTTTGTGTAAAAAACTTAAGAACCTCTCACTGCACATTGTAGTCCAAAAAAATTCAAAGAATTTTAAAAATTAAATAAAATGCATAAGGGCATTTTAATCAGTTCACCCATAAAAATGGATTAAAAATTGGTTATTTGTTAGACGGTTACAAACCTCATGGGGAATATTTATAATTTTTCAAACAACAAGAATGTATTTGTAATTATGTCAAATCTCAGGAGAGGTAATTATAATTTACTCCTTTTTTATATCTAAAATCTTAAATCAATTACATAAAATAATTTAATTTTTCTTATTTGGAATTAATTTAAATTCGACTAGATAGAATCTGAATTTTTATAAATTTGTTTAGAAAGTCCGAAGGTGCATCATGAAGGGAATTATTATAGCTCAGTTATTTTTTACTACTAACTATAAATGTGAAAGTATGTAATTACAGTGAAGATTTGATCCAATGATCTGAATTTTTATTTTCTTTTTTATTTTGCGCAATTGTTAAAAAATGTTGTAGTGATGCATACGAGGGCCACGACCAGGTGAGGACTACATTTCTAACGGAAGACTCGAAGGACCAGCAAAGTTTGTACAAAAATTCAGAAAAAATGGGAAGGCCTCCTCGTATTTCAAATTGGCCTCGTAAATACACATGGTTTGATATGAACGGGCCTCGTTTTCCCTCTTTTTTGAGAAATCTGCGACCAGTTCCCAAAACGGGAAAATATACGAAGGAATCCTCAGAAAATCTATGATTAGATCTGAAAAGGGGAGAAATATACGACGGAATTTTAGAAAATCTACGAGCCGGATCAGAAAAGGTGCATGAATGAATCAATTTTGAAGGAAGATTCGCCCCCCTGCTCGTATCGAATAAACTAGGACATACTCGTAAAGAAAGATTTGTAGTGAAGGCGTCCCTATAAATACCCCTAATGTTCCTCTTTCAAGGCAAGTGAAAAAGAAGTAATACAACTTCCATTATATTTATCCGTTTTTACCCACATTAAATTGGCGCCGTCTGTGGGAAATTCATGGTGAGATGACGGATAGTAATGAGGTCACAAGAAGAAGGGAGATCGAGACCCCCCTCCCCCCCCCCCCCCCCCTCCAAAAGGAAACCTCGAGCTGTTGTATCACGGAGATGTAGGTTCCTCGGTTATCCGATCCCAAGTCCGATATGTAGGAACGGAAGACATGCAAGTCCTGCTAGAGGATGCGGCAGAAAGAGGAGCTTGGGTAGCCCTGCGATGGGTTCGAGAACACGGAAATGCGACGTCTCACGCCTTTCAGGCCCCGAATGATCCTGTGCATTCTAAAAAGGAAGATTTGGTGGGTAGTAGCCAAGCTCCCGTCCCGACAAGGGGACCAGTGGAAGTTATGGTGGACCCTCAAATTGAAGCCCTACAAAGAGAGCTGACGGACCTTAAAAGGCAGCCAGAACCTTAGTTGCCCCCGGAAGGATGGGGAGTCCATTTTCGAATGAAATTCTGGCGGCTCCCATCTCCAACAATGTGTGAATCCCACAATTATCCCTGCACGGAGGAGAAAAAGGTGATCCACGAGATCACATGGATCAGTTCGTGGCAGCTATGGATCTTGTGAATCCGAGCGACGCGATGTTGTGACGCTTTTTTTTGGACTACGCTCATAGGCCGAGCCTAGACCTGGTTTTCACAATTTCCGGCCGAATCGATATCCAGCTTTGAACAGATGGCTCGAGGATTCATACATCACTTCGTTGGGAATAAGTGTTACCCCAAAAACCCAAGTCACCTCTTTGCAGTGGTACATGAGGAAGGAGAATCGCTTAGAGCTTACATTCAAAGGTTGCTAATGAGATGTTGGACGTTCCCAATGTAAATACAGAACTCCTCTATGGCATCATGGCCCAGGGCTTGAGGAATGGAGCATTAGTAGATTCTTTGATAGGTGAGCCCGGGACCAGTTGGGATGACTTGTCGAGCCGAGCTGAAAAATTCATCCTCATTGAGGAATCTAGGAAGATCCGAAGCACCAATCAATTTCGAAAGGAGGCTGCGAAGGAAACCCCAAGGAAAACCGCCGAAGGGCACCGAAGTGATAGGCATCCCAGAAATTACATACCTTTGAATGTGTCTCAAATGCAGGCCTTAATGGCTATAGAAAACAACGAGCACATAAGGTGGCCCATCAAAATGAAGGATAGTGAAGATCGCCAGAGATCCTCCAAGTACTGTAATTTTCACCAAGACCACGGGCACAACACCGAAGAATGTTTCCACTTAAAAGCTGAGCTAGAGAGACTTGTGCAAATGGGACATCTATGGGACTTTATACGACCACAGGGGAAGGCGCTTGCAGTCACAGTGAAACAAAAAAATGCGCAAAGCAACAGTTAGGGTAGACCAGGGGCCCCTCCTAGGGGAGACAATTGGCCAGGTGGCCGGGTTGTGAATGTGATAGAAGGAGAATAATATAGGGGAATCTCAAGGGCGGCTCGTAAAAGACACTTGCGGGAGACCCAACACCACACATTCTCAAACACTCCGCTGGGAAAGAACGATCTCTACAATATTTGTCTCCATATGTTGTAATTTGGGAAATGTTTATATATTGGTTATTTCGTTGTGTTGTCTAATCTGTTGCTTGTTATGTAAGAAGTGCTAGATCATGACTGAAGAACCAACTATGCGTGGCCACATAAGAGGTGGAAAGTCGGAGTTTAAGGGGCCTCGACGCGTGTGGACCATGAAGGAGGAGCAAAGGTTGCTGCTAGCCTTGAAGGAAATTGTGCGCAGTGACTGGAAGTGCGAGAATGGCTTCCGCACAGGTTACCTCGATGCACTAGAGCAAGAGACCAAAATGCACTATGGGTGCATAAGTAGTATGCTAAGTAGAAGTGGCTTTGGCTGGGTTGACAACACCAATATGGTTGTAGTCAAAGATGATGTTTGGGATAACTATGTGAAGGTACTTTGTTTTCCTTCTAATTGTTTATTAAAGAGGTCTTCTAGGCTAAATTAAGGTCCGCATGTTCTATATTCATTTGAAAATTGATCCTTTTGCAAAGTCTCTGCGCCTAAAATCTTTCCCATTTTATCCGTCTTGGTGTGAGAGGGTGCCGAGGATTTTGTTGAGGCTACTCAACTATTTGGAAATGTTCTTGCTTGCAAATCGCCAGAGTACTATGTTCCTCACACTGATGATCATTTGAACAACATGTTTGGTGAGGATGTCAATTACTACAACACTGCACCCTCTGCTGGTGCCTGTATTGGGGCCGACTCATCTACGACTAAGCCAGCCAGGTCCAGAAAACGCAAGGAATCATCGTTGAAGTTGACGAATGGTTCCTAACCAACATCGAGCATTTTGTGACCAATACGGATGACCGACTGAGTAGCATTGTGAAGAGGATTAGACATGAGGTTGATGTGTCTGAAGAATGGAGAAAGGTTTACTAAGAGCTCAAAAAATGCACCACGGTGGGCATAAGTCAACGGATTTGGGTTGCAAAAAAGTTGGTTAACAAAGTGGATATACATTAGCCTTTAAAATCCACATTAACTTTACTTGATAACAATGATAAATTTATCCTATTCGGTGTTTTTATACCAACGGGCCGTATCCACCACTTTTTCCATCCATGAAAGTAAACAGCCCCTAAGGGTAAATTGTAACAGGTTTCTCAAAGTTTGTCATAATTATAATTATCTCCCTCATTGTTTGAAAAATTACAAACACCCTCATAAAATTAACAGTGGTACAACAAATACCCCCTATAATTAATGATCGTCTAATAAGTACTCCCTCGTGACAACTCATTGTAGGAAAATATTTATTAGACGACCGTTATTTTTAGGAGCTATTATATTTTTTCAAACAAGTATTTGTAAATATAACAGATCTTGTAGTAGCCCATTGAAATTTACCCTAAAAGTTAAGGGAATTTTTTTTAGACCATTAACTTGTCTCGAATTCAATTTTAGTACACTAACTATGTCAATTTTTAATTTTCTACATTATCTTGCATAATTGCTGCAATTAAGTACACCGATCGCCGGAATCTGTTTTTTTGACCGTGAAAGAGCATGTGCAGCTCACATGTTGAAAATTTTGGGGAATTTTTATCCCATGTGGCACAAACACATGATGTGGCACTCGACTTAGCAATATTTGTGATTTTTTTATCCCACGTGGCATTAAAGATGACTTGGCACTTGAAATGGATATATTTTTTTATTCCATGTGGCACTAAAAATGACTTGGGACTTGAAGTGGATTATTTTTTATCCCTTGTGGCAATAAATATTTATAGATTATAAAAATTAATTATTATTTTATAAAAAATACATAATATTATTTTTAAAATTATAAATAAATTTTTTTTATAAAATTATAGATAAAAGAATACATAAAATTTATTTTATGAAAAAAATATAGAATTGCTTTTTATTTATAACATTATATTTATAACTTTTGTGTCACATCGTCCTTGCATGCATGTAATAAATAATCTTACACACTTTAAAATGTATTAATAAATTAAAAATAAAATATATAACTCAATATACCAACTTCAAAAAAAAGTTTTTAAATATATTATCGACACAATAAAAAATAAATAAACTAAAATTATAGATAATTATAAATAATTATTTTATTTAATTATAAAATTAAAAATACATAAAATTTATTTTATAAAAAATAAATAATATATATATAATAATCCATATTTTATATATTTTATTTATGACTATAAATATTTTAAATATATAAATTAAAATAAAATTAAGATATAATACAAATGTTAAAAAAAAGATTATATTCCCTAACCCACCCAACCCCCCACCTCACCCCCCCCCCCAGCCTCAGCCATAGTAGGGGGCGTTGCCGCCCCCAATAGAGGGGTCGACCGCGCGTCGCCGCCTCCAATAGAGGGCGCGATCGCGCATCGCCCCCTAGGTGCACTGGGCGATGGCGTGTTAGGGGGCGGCGTTGCCCCCTCCTATGGGAGATGGAGGGCAGCGCAAGTGGACAGAGGGGGGAGGGGTTGGGCGGGGAGGGGGTGTTGGGTGGGTAGGGTTTTTTTTTAAAATTTTTATTATATAATAATTTTATTTTAATTATATATATACTTATATACAATTAATCATATTGGAAGCAAGATTATCACGTGCTGATGTGGTTAATTTCGCCGGACACATAAGCAACGCCTGGCCACATCATCAGATTCCAGTCAATTTACCAAAAAACTAGAACAAAAATCCTCAATTGAATTTAATTGAAATAAAATTACAATATAGTGTATAAAATTGAAAAATATTAAAGTTAGTATACTAAAATTGAATTAAAACTAAGTTAATGGACTATTTTTTTTGCCCCAAAAGTTAAATATAGCTCATTGTGAGTGACAAGCAGCCAATAGATGAGTTTGATTTTATAAAACCTCCTCTTGTAATTAGCTTACAAAGGACAAAAATGAAAATGGAGTTTTATTTTTGAATGGTTTTCTATTGAATTACAAGAGAATAAGATCAATAAAATATATTTTTAATATTTTCATATTTGAATTGGATCAACCGATTCGATTAGAAATCGACCATGTGTTCAAATCAGTTTATAAACTCAAAATCTATATGGTCAAAACCAATCGCCCGGTAATCGGTCAAAATCAATTTTGATTTTCCTTTTTTAAATGAAAAAAAGTGGTGAAATATAAATATTTTTTGTATTTAAGCTTTTTTCATATTTATATCCTGAAATATTAAAATTTGACTTATACTTTTCAAATATGGGACAATAAGTATACTTATAGCAAAAGGTACTTTAATTTGATTTATGCTTTTCCAATATGGGACAATAAGTCACTTTTAAAGGTTTATCGTCCCTTCTTCTTCATCAATTTTTTTTCTCATTTTCTCCAAGTTTCTTCAATCTTCTTTGAATTTTTTTTTTTAAAAAAAATTATACGGAGGCATCTGTTGCTACCTTTGTTTGATTCATAAGGAGAAGCAACAAAGGATTCAAACTTCAAGAGTATGTGCGGTTTTAAATTTTAAAAATTTATTATAATGTTTGTTGGTTTTTTTATTGTTATAAATTGTATTTATTTATAAATTATTATTTTTATTAATTATATTTATTTGACCAATTAATATATAATGTATTGATATGTTACGAATATATATATACATGTATATAATATATTTTGAATCAATTAATTTTTTCAATTTGATCCGATCGTTAGGACCAGTAATCCTGTAATTTATTCGGTTCACCCACTGATCCACTTTTCAAAACATTATCATATACTAGCCATCGTGGCACACCGTTCCTGTGTGCATATAATAAATAATTTTTTACGCTTTAAAATAGATTGTAAATAAGAGTAAAATATATAAGCTGACACATCACATAAAAAAAAGAAAAAGAAAGAAAAAACTAATTTATTAATTAATATAAAATTTAAAAGTTGAATAAAGTAGTTATCTTATCAGTTGAGGGTTATTTTTGGCATTACAAAAAAGTGGTGCAGCGATGTCATTAACTCAATTTGTGAGTAAAAAATGCGTTTTCTTTTATATAATAGTATATAATATATTTTGAGTCAATTATTTTTTTGGATTCGATCCGATCGGTCGGATCAGTGATCCTGTAATTTATTTGGTTCAACCACTGATCCGCTTTTCAAATATAATCATATATTAGCAGTCGTGGCACGTCGGTTCTGTATGCATATAATAAATAATTTTTATACTTTAAAACATATTATAAATAAGAGTAAAATATATAAACTAACAAATCACATAAGTAAAAAAGAAAAGAAAGAAAAAATAATTTATCAATTAATATAAAATTTAAAAAGTTGAATAAAGTAATTATCTTATCAGTTGAGGGTTAATTTGGTATTACAAAAAGTGGTGTGGCGATGTCATTAACCGCCATTTGTGAATAAAAATGCGTTTCTTTTATACTAGCCCCTGTGGCACGCCGTCCCTGCATGCATATAATAAATATTTTTTTATAATTTAAAATATATTATTATTATAAATAAGAGCAAAATATAAACCATTACATCATATTAAAAAAATAAAAGAAAAAAAACTAATTTATCAATTAGTAAAACTTTGGAAGTTAAATAAGTTGGTTATATTATCGGTTAAAGGGCATTTTTGACCTCAAAAAAATTAGCAGTCGTGGCACGTCGGTTCTGTATGCATATAATAAATAATTTTTATACTTTAAAACATATTATAAATAAGAGTAAAATATATAAACTAACAAATCACATAAGTAAAAAAGAAAAGAAAGAAAAAATAATTTATCAATTAATATAAAATTTAAAAAGTTGAATAAAGTAATTATCTTATCAGTTGAGGGTTAATTTGGTATTACAAAAAGTGGTGTGGCGATGTCATTAACCGCCATTTGTGAATAAAAATGCGTTTCTTTTATACTAGCCCTGTGGCACGCCGTCCCTGCATGCATATAATAAATATTTTTTTATAATTTAAAATATATTATTATTATAAATAAGAGCAAAATATAAACCATTACATCATATTAAAAAAAATAAAAGAAAAAAAACTAATTTATCAATTAGTAAAACTTTGGAAGTTAAATAAGTTGGTTATATTATCGGTTAAAGGGCATTTTTGACCTTAAAAAAATGGTGCAGCGGTGTAATTAACTGCCGTTTGTGAGTGTGGAGGGTGTTTTCTTTATATAATAGTATAGAAGTATAGATAATGGTATCGGTAGATAGTATAGATTAAGTTTTAGAACATAATTTCCAAAAAGAGAAGGAAAAAAGAAAAAAAAAAAAAAAGAAAGAAAAAGAGAAGGACAAGCATGAAAAAACGCGGGAAAATTTATTAGGGCACACATTTGCTTTTGCTGTTGTACAGATTGCCCCCCTCAACTGCCTTCTTTCTCAACTCCTCACATTTCTAGAATGGAGTCCAATGACGTCGAGGAAGAGGAATTCGGGTTCTCTAGAAACTACTTTTTAGCAAAAGAGTTGCGCGGTTCCGGCAAAAAATCCGCGCGCAAGCTCTCCGAAATCAACCTCGTCGACGAACAGGTGTTTTCTTGGTGCCCATTAGTATTATTCCTGAACGTTTTTGGTAGATTACGGCAATAATGAAGCTTTTACGCTGTACCTGCAGGAGCTAAGAGAAGCGTATGCTAACATTGAGCCAAAGCACGAGAAAGAAATCAATGATTTGTTAAACACTTATAAGAATTCATACTCGGAATGGGTTTTTGTCTTGAGGTAACTTTTCTGTTTCTCCCCCAATTTTAGGTGGTTTTGCTTGAATGGAGTTTTTCTTTTACAAACTATTTACTTGAGAGTTGAAATGCTTCATTCCTATGTGTAAAAGGTGTGGTTTTGCGCTTTTGATGTATGGGTTTGGGTCAAAGAAGGCATTGATGGAAGACTTTGCATCAACGGCGTTGAGAGATTATTCGGTTGTTGTGATCAACGGGTATCTTCAATCTGTCAATCTTAAACAGGTACAGATTTTTTATGATAAGTTGATTGCCATACTTTATTATGTTTTCTCTTGTGTTGCAATGGTGAAGCTTGTGCTTTCTTCTTCTTCTATCTTGGTGCACTAGGAGTAAATCAAGGCATTTTTTGTGCATCCCCTTGCTATACCGTGGATTATATCATCCTCTTGATTCATGAGTAAAGAATGGAAGAGAAGATTGGGATGGTACTAGTAATGCATTTGTGGTGGGGATGAGTTGAGTTAAAATGCATACTAACTTGCAACTTTTTCTACTTAATTACAGAAAATATATCCTATTAAGGTGCCTCCGAGCTTTCTACTTCTAGGAAGGTATTGCACATTGGTTGGTGGTGATGAATTCTGTGTATTGGTATAAGGCCAGCAGGACAGTGTCATTGGGATGTTAGATGGTACCAATGGCAGAGAGATATACAGTGTCATGTTGTATAAGCATCAAATCTGGTGCTTGTGATCAAATTGGTGCAGTCAGTGCAGAAATTCTTTTTAGGAATATGTGGATTTCCTATATCTTGTTGGAATAATATTTTTGGGTTGTGCAATCTAACACGTAGGTATTAAAACCATTAAGTTCGAGTGTCTGCAAGTTATATGATAATCACTAGAGAATGATCAGAGCTAAATTCTGGATTTTTTATTATTGGAATTGGTTGTCTGCTTTGCGCAGATGATTTGGAGTTTAATAAGTCCCAGATATCATAATTGCTGGTCTAGAATTATTCTGAACTAGTCTGGGCCAGATCTAGTTTTGGTAAAGCATAGTGAATGTTCCTTACCCAGAATAATCTAGCATCAATTAGTAATTGGGAAAAATGCAACCAACCCCCATATGATATTGCAAATGAGCAAATTACCCCCTATAAATACCTTCCTGTGTTTTTTAAAAATGAGGCAATTTACCCCCTTTTGTTTTGTTAAAATGAAGCAATTTACCTCCTTAGGCAGGGAGGTAAATTGCTTCATTTAGAAAAACACGGGAAGGTAAATTGCTACTTTTTTTTCATATAGGGTAATTTGCTCATGTGCAATATCACAGGGGGTAAATTGCATTAAACCCGTAAGTAATTTGCTATGGTTGTAGTTTAAGCATTCACTTTTTGCAACCCACAAAGGGTAGAATCATTTACTATTCCTCATAATATCTGCTAGTAGTTTATCCTCATAATAACACTTAAATATTAAGAAAAAAAATCAGTAATAATCTTTGTGATGCTAAACAGATCATGGATGTGGAATTTGTAGGTTGCAGTTACTTTAGCTGAACTCCTTTGGGATCAATTGAAAACACAGCGGAAAAGTACCTTGGCAAATCTTCCTAAAAACCAGCAACCCTTTCATACCCGATCTATGGATGATCTGATCTCATTTCTTGATGGGCCACATTTGGAGGATGATGAATGTTTTGTTTGTGTCTTAGTTAATAATATTGATGGGCCGGGACTACGTGATTCTGAGACTCAACAATATCTTGCCAGACTCGCAGCTTGCTCCCATGTACGCATGGTGGCTTCCATTGATCATGTGAATGCTCCTCTCTGTAAGTATCCTCTCACATCATAATTTTAATTGGACCTTTGGCCTTTGCCTTTAGCTAGTTGCGTGCTTCAAACTATGCTCTTGTATATTTCTTGGTTGTTTTAATATAGTTCCACCCTACAGAGTTCTGTAATTAGTTTTTAAGATGCTGTCTCACCAAATACTGTTAGAAATCACTGCTTTCACAGAGACGATCTCCGACATCTGAATTCCAATCCAATTAGAGTTTGAAAAACTGCAGCTATCTCTTTCAAATTGATAAACAATCATATATGATAGATATAAGGAATCTTCTATTTTCCCCTGTTTTAAGTATACAGATTATGTGAAACCCTGATCTTGACACTATTCCTTCCAATGTGCCAGTATGGGACAAGAAGATGGTTCACACTCAGTTCAATTGGTACTGGTACCATGTTCCTACCTATGCACCCTACAAGGTGGAAGGAATGTTCTTTCCTCTGATACTTGCTCACACTGGCAGTGCACAAACCGTGAAGACAGCTTCAATAGTTTTACAGAGTTTGACGCCAAATGCTCAGAGCGTTTTCAAAGTTCTTGCAGATCATCAGCTAGCCCATCCCAACGAAGAAGGCAAGTGACCACATACCACTCGAATATTACTAATCTTCTATGATTTTTTTCAATACAAATCAATAATTCCCCTCTTCTTCCAGGGATGCCGTTTAACAACTTGTACACAATCTGCCGAGAACGGTTTCTAGTTAGCAGCCAGATCACTCTAAATGCTCATCTCACAGAATTTAAAGACCATGAGTTGGTCAAGACCAGAAGAAACTCAGACGGTGAAGATTGCTTATACGTTCCTCTCACCACTGAAGCGCTCGAGAAACTTGTCCAAGAGATCAGCCAATAGAAGTTCCCTTCCCTTCATCACTCATAGTAAATTGCAAAAAAGGGTTCATCCCAGGTTAAGTTATACTTTTATGTTCTTGTCTTAAACCATGTTTGCCTTTGTACTGAATACATGCGTTTCCAATCAGTCTCACCTACTCCAATTCCAAGCCAGATTTCTATGCCTAAATGTTTAACAAAGTTTAAGTTTGTCATTGTCTGGATTGACTTAGCCAACCATGAAAGGACAAAGTGATTTAGATAACACTATGATGCTTTGCCAACATGGTATTCTTGATAAGGTCCGTGTCTTCTCGGATGCTGACCAGACTTACCCACAGAATTCAATATCCCATACCAGGAAATATTGGGAAAGATGCGCTTTTACATTGCCATCTCACAAACAGCGACATCGACTTTAGCAATTTGGACTATAGTGTTTATGGAGATGACAACGATAGCAACATGGTGACTCTGTACCTATGGGGTTGTGTTATTGCTATCCAGGAAAAGAAAAGGAAGTTGTCATGTAATTATGTCTACCCATGTTCAGGTATCTATACACTAGGGCCCAGTTTACTTTCTGATGCCACTGCCAAGGCGCGCCGAAGGCCGGCGCGCGCCTTGGCAGTGGGTGGCCTGCACGCGTGCCTGTTGGCAGTGGCCTGCCTGTGCGCGGGCGGGCGTCGTAGTAGGATACAAAACCTTGTATTAATTATATTATGTTTACTTGGAATGTTTGAGGTTTAATAACTCATCCACTTAAATAGGCGAGTTGAGTTATTCAAGAAGAATAGTGATTTGTACCGAGTTTCGGGATAAAAATCCCTCCCTCCTATAATGCAAAGTAAACAGTGATTTAGACAGTTTATTCAATCTAATATTGAAAAGAAAAGTAAAAAAAAAAAAGGGCCTAATTTGTATAAATTAAGATTTCTCCACCATAGAGGATAGAGATATATTTAGCTTAATCCTGAATTTAATGGTTATCCTTATCATGTGTCTTTCTAAATCAAGAAATTCTTATCCTTGAAGAATAATCAATGAAGGAGTATGCGTGTGGCAACAACGTTGATCGTTAATTTTGTAGGTAGATACATTAAGTTATACAAGTTATAAATTTTTTAATAAGCGTGTAATCTCAAACGATTTTGTTGAATTCTTCTGTTAATCAAACTTTTCACTTTTTAGTAAACAATTATTATCTAACAATTTAAATGTACCAAAATTGACGTCAGAATTGGTATTTTCGTTGTACACAACATAACTAAAACTAATATCTAAACTTGAACTCGTAAAAAT
The DNA here is from genome assembly GCA_034509735.1 of Sesamum alatum. Taxonomy (NCBI): domain Eukaryota; kingdom Viridiplantae; phylum Streptophyta; class Magnoliopsida; order Lamiales; family Pedaliaceae; genus Sesamum; species Sesamum alatum. Next base: position 8,799,576 of record JACGWO010000002.1, on the reverse strand, counting down.
AATCACCTTATAATTAATATAATCGTTATTTTTAACATGTACACATTACACTAATACAATAACTATAATTATTAAGATGTAATTAAATCAAAATTTTAGTAAAATCTAGCCATTAAAGACCTAGAATTTCAGCAAGCGCAAGAATTATCGTACAAGACTAGACTGTCTATAGAATCAAACAAAAATGAGATTTTTGTCGTACCTTCCTCATAATTGATATGGACATGAAGCGTACCACCATTTCTTTTTAACTTGCTTCCACCAATAATTATGACTGTTTCGCCCATGAACCCAGTTCTCCATCAGCCACTGACAACCTTCCACATCAAATATCCAGGGGCAGTTGTGTCAACTCATGGGATAATATGCTAAGGCTTAGTTCACTTGGGCCGATAAGTTTGATTAAGATTAATTGTATAGGTTAATAGTTCATTGCAACTAAAAGGACATATATGTCATTTTGACTATGAAAATAAGTTATCATGCAAATTAAACTTATTTTATTCGGCAGAAGTAATTCAAGAAAATAAACGATCTACAATTAATTTCAAATATTTATATTATACATTTAATTCAAATTTATTCAGTCATTTATTTATGTATTTAGTCGAATACTCAAAGCAGACGGAGTCTAAAGTGATATGTATGCTGCACCAAAATGTGGCACACTTTTCATGATATATGTGGAGATATTACAAAATCCATTATTCAGATTATACTAATCCAAAGATTATGTCCCCACCCCATAAAGAACAGCATATAGTAAAAGATCATTGTTATTTTTAACTAATCAGAAAAAGAAAAAGGAAAAAATGTTTATATCCCAGTTTGATGTTTGATCCCCACCTAAAATTTCACCCTTTTCCCAATTTCAAGAAATCGTGGATTCAGTTGTTCTGGGAATTACTCTTTGGAGGCTGAAAATATGTGGGGTTTTGGGGGAAAGGTTTATTGGGGAATGAAGGAGCGGAGGGGAAAAGGGGAAGGAATAGTTGTAGTGTTTGCATGGACGCCAAGTGAGGATAAGCACTTGAAGAATTATGTTCATCTCTACTCCTCTCTTGGATGGAATTCCCTTGTTTGCCACTCCCAATTCCTCAATCTGTAAGCTCAACTTCTCCTCCTTCTTCTTCATTTTCACAATCAGGAGTTTGATCCTTTTACTGAAATTCTTGATATCTGCTTGATTGTCGCACTCTTTGAGTTTAAGTTTGGCCCAGTTGGTAAAGAGTTGACCTTTTCTGGGCTTTTCTTGATTTTGTTGCATAATATCGACTCTTGGGTTTATTTGGTGATTTGCAACAAGTTTCCATACCTCCAACTACTTTGCGGGGTTGGGGGGGGGGGGGGGGTCGGTGAATTCTTTATACTGAAAGATTAGGTGTGGATAAGGTAATTGCAGTTGATTTCTTTTCATTGGAGTTGAAGGATGTATAAATTTGACTCGTTTTAATGCATGGTAAAATGGAATGATTCTAGTGAAACATTCAAATAACTGTGTGTAATGACTCTCAACTTCTGTAATGTAATGGGGTTGTGTAGCGACCGTCCGCTTGCAGTTTTATGCAGAATGATTATGATTCTTGAATTGAATTGCTGGCCTAATTGATGCATTGTCCTGTACTGGCTTTGTGGAGAAGTTCTGTTTTGATATTTGTTGTTGAGACTTCAAATAATTTGTATGACTACCAATGTTGTTTGTAGATGAAGTATCGACCATGTGGAGGACAAAATCTCTATGAAGTTGGTCTTTTTCCTGAACAATATATGAGTTATTGTCAAAGAAGTTTCTTAATGTGAAGAATGTCGTGTCCCTTTTTCGATTGGTGGATGTTCTGAGTATTTTTCCGACTGTGATATATCTATATTGGGGTCTCAAGAAGGGGAATTTTGTTTCGTTTGACGAGTAAAAGATTGCCTCACTTAACTGATATGGCTAACTGCTGTTACTGGTCTTAATCACTCGTGTGATTGCAGGCTGGTGGATTTGGAACGCAACTCTTTGCGTTAAAAGCTTAATGTACTGTTTATATGTTACTAATGTTTCATTGTTTTGATATCTTTATTGCTTGAATTTGCAGATTCTTTCCAGATAAAGCTGCATCATTGGCACTAGAAATCGTCAATGAGCTTGTTCAAGTTAGTGCACAGACCTATTCTGTCTGAATTGCTCTTTCACAAATTAGCTTATCTGTGGTCTGACAGCACTTTCAAAAACTGAACTTAATCTAATATTAGTTACGTGGCTTCTATTTGCGAAATTAACTTTTGACCTGCTTAAAAGATTGAAGATAGCCTTTCATAAGTCTGAATGATTAGTTCTTTATTCCTTTTCACTATGTTATGCACTTGACTTGTTCTGAGTGCCTAAATTGGCACTTTTTGTTACTCATTGTTTTATACTTTGTAACCGAATCAATCCCATTCTCCAAAAAAGATAACAAAAGAGCAGCAAAAGGAATAAAGAACGCCTACAATGATACCGGGCTTTTTGGTTGTAAAATCCCAGAACTTGGTTATGTATTGAAAATAAGTATGGCAATCCTCGATAACTCATTTCATTTATTCTCTTATGCAGGAGCTAAAACTCAGGCCGTGCCCTGTTGTGTTTGCGTCGTTTTCTGGTGGCTCTAAAGCCTGCATGTACAAGGTTCTTGAGGTAAATGCTATTGTTGTCGGTCGAAATGAAAGTTTGTACATCTTCCTTGCATATCTGTTTACGTTTTCTGTTTTGAACCATAGGATGGTTAATTTTTTGCTTGCAGATAATCGAGGGGAAGTGTGAAGAGCAAATCAATCTGGTAATTCGAATTTATCACCATTCTCCTAATATTTTTTTGGTGAAAAACAGAAGCAATTTTGACCATTCAATGATAATTCTTCATACCCTCGTGCAAGAATCTTAACTAACATTACGTGCAATCTCTCATTTTCATGTAGGATGACCACCGGCTTATCAGAGACTGCGTTTCTGGGCACATATATGATTCTACTCCATTGGATTTTGTAAGTGACTTGGGCACTCGTTTTGCTCTCCATCCAACTGTTCTTAAAATGTCACGTCCTCCACCCCTGGTGTCATGGATTGCAAACGGCATTTCTTCCAGTCTAGATGCACTCTTTCTCGGAAGATTTGAATTACAACGAGCTGATTATTGGCAAACTCTCTACTCCACAGTTGTAAGCGTTTCCCCGAATAAATTCGAAGTTGCTTGTTTGACTCTTTGCTTGATCATTCAATAATGTTATTTAATATTTTGTTAGAGCATGGCGGCTCCTTATCTCATATTGTGTTCAGAGGATGACAATCTCGCTCCGTTTCAAGTAATCTCCAATTTTGCTACTAGGCTTAAAGACCTCGGAGCTGACGTTAAGCTGGTTAAATGGACGAACTCGTCTCATATAGGTATGCTTTTGAGCTCATCGCTACCGTTTTGTTAATTTCTTATTTTTCGTCGTTAGAAGTAGTTGAAAATTTCTGGGAGAAGCACCACCGATGACTACAACCTTCGACCTATTAGTGTGAACCTTGTAACATCGACTTTTAACTTTTTGAAACACTAGTTTGCATGTTACAGTTTCGTTTCGTGTATCTGAACTTCACATTCGTTGCCAAAACAGGCCATTTTCGACATTATCCTGAAGAATACGAGGCAGCTGTGACTGACCTACTCGGCAAAGCTGCTGTGAGATATTCTCAAAGAATGCGACAACTTGAAGGGGAGAAGCTGGGCATGGAAGGCATACACGACGAGATTTCCGACCCATTTTGCCACCTGAGACAAGCAGCTGCAAAATCGAGCCAGAGCTTCCAGAGAATTGCCCTCGACTTGAACGACAATTTTCTCGCGCCCAGCTCCTTTGGATATCACGAGGATCGGGACGTTGGATCTGTTCCGGACGAACATAAAGAACATTACGTACCATTGTCCAGCCGACCAAAGATCAACGCCCATGGGGTTCTCGGTGAGTTCCTCTTTGATGCTTGTGTCCCAAAGAATGTCGAAGACTGGGATCTGAAATCTTCACCCTCTCTGAGACGAGCTCCGTTCGCCTCCAGACGACGGCATTCTCCTTTTAATCCGATAAAATGCATTAGGCGCTCAAGATTATGACGTCTCTAGTGAAAGATCACGCGGCTTATTAGAGATATCCAATGGATGCACTAAAAATGACGAGTGTCACTGAAATAAAAATGCAGACGGGCAAGAGATTTTTGCTCGTCTGTATATGATGATGGTGCTGTGAATTCTTGTAGCTGTGGTAACCTCTCTCCTAACTACACTCAATGTACAACATCTTCGGAAAAATCTGTAAAATTAACTGTGTTAGTGTAAGAATTGAAGAGCTTTAACTTCGATAGTTGCATCAGTTGCCTTCACCCTTTTTCTTATTCTCTTCATTGGATCAAAGAGTCTCTTGAAGTTTAGCACAGCTTTAATTACATTTTATCTTTGTGAAAATACTGATAGAGACAAAACCTCCCTTAAAAACAAAAAACACAAATACCACAATCCTATTAGCTCATTTAAAGTAATATAAATTATGGGCAAATTATAGCTACTTCTATTGAAGTTTAACATAATTATAATTTCTTCATTGTTTGAAAAATTACAAATATCCCCTGAGGTTTGTAATCATCTAACAAATAATTTATTTTCATTTATTTTTATGAGTGAACTGACCAAAATGCTCTTATGCATTGAATTATTTGTTATTTAATTCTTAAAATTTTTTGGACTACAATGCGCATGGAGAGGTTTCTTAAGTTTTTAATGCAGATGAACGATAACGCAATTTGCCTCGATTGATTTTTCTACAATTTTAATAAAAAAAAAATCAAGGACAAAATGGTCAATTTCAGGACTTTGTTAAAAATTACAAACCTTCGAGGAGTATTTGTAATTTTTCAAACAATAAGGGGATATTTATAATTATGCCAAACCCCATAAAACTGGTTGTAATTTACCCTATAAATTATAGCCAAATCCGTAATTATTCAGTCGACACGCAACTATTCACATAATTGTTATGATTATGAAGGTGGATTTGGTCAATCACCCATCTTGCAACTTGTTGGGTTTAAGACGAAATTACACATTTAACCTTTACTGTTTTAGTTATTACCAATTTCTCATTTTGGGATGTTTTCTAAAGTTAAAGAATTTAATTAAAAAACATTAGGGACAATTTGGAAATTTTGCTACATATCACTTCAAATAATCACGTGAAGTGAATAAATATAAAGCCCCGTTTGCTTTTTATTATTAGGTTGTATAAACAACTGAAATACCAAAGTAAGGTGTTTACTTTCTGTTATGGAGGTTCATTTTTAGTCTAAGAGTCCGATGTTAATTCAATCCAAACAACCTAAGTAAACATAATATAATTAATATAGTTTTTTTTATCACCCGAATAAATCATGTCACAAAATAAATTAGACGTAATTATTTTGTATTTATGATGCAATAACAAAGCAATTTTAACAACAATAATTTAGAAGAAGAGTTTTTATAATCCTAGATTAAAAAAGAATAATTAATAATTACAATAGGCTTTTAACAATGATTGTTGTGATTAAATCCTATGTATTATTTAATCTTGGTTAGTATGTGATTAATAATTAGTAGGCAGTAGTATTATAAATAATTTCCTAAATGTTGGGTCAAGTCCACCCTAAGTAGAATTTAGAACAAAATTAAATCCTTTGACAAATAAACATAATTATGATGGGATTATTTGTCGTAGCCAGTCATTATGGCTGGCTTTCCTGTCCCAATTATTTCCACCTACGCGGAGTTTGTCTATATGCCCCCACGCGCCCCCCTACCTTGTGTTCCTCACTCACTATTTTAAAATACATTAATCATTTCTCAAACAGCCAAAAATATAATATTTTTGATGTAAGAATAAATGTGGCTGGTACTAATTTGTTAAATATAAAATTAATTAACTCTAGTTTTGCATTAAAACCATAGGGTTGGTGGTCACGGTTGAGAGCTGCGCGTGGGATATCTTATTCTGGAAGTAGCAATGTGAATGCCGCCGAAGATTACGGGGGGAGTCGTCTTCCAACTGGCGGTCAAAATATTTGGTTGGCGACAGAAAAAACGGTGCCCCTGCTGTCACCTGCTCAACATCTTTCTCATTACTTACTAATTTATTTATTCTTTTGAAATAATTTTCTCCAATTCTTTTTTATATTAACGCAAAAAGCTCGTCATTTTATATAAATATATTATGGTACGACAATGTCTATCTGATAATGTTTGACATAATTTTTGATGTGCTGATGGAACTACAATAATCAAATTTAAAGAATATTTCAATAATTACAAATGATTTTTTTTAGTACGTGATGTTTGATGTTTAAAATGTATTAAAAAAAGAGAAGATTAATAAGTGTAGTGAAATATGCTAGAAATGTATTTTTCTTGCAATAAGATACATTCTCTTAAAATTATTTTTCATGAGCTGATAATTATTTTTCAATAGTGAAATATAGTGCTTAGCTATTTTATAATTTAAACATTGGAATTGTTATACCGGCTCTCAATTTATTCTGTACATCGTTCACAAGCGGGGAATCTTCTGAAGGATCTCATCCCTCTACTACTTCGCTATATTGTGTTCATAGGATATATAATAGTTGTTTTCGTTTTTTGGATCAGACTACTAGCAGATAATCGCACTTTTTCTATTAAAAATGCTACCTTTCATGTTGTGAAACGCTGTTATGCTATTATAAATGAAATGACTTCCTTTGACTCTTAAAAATAAAATGGACTTGTTATTATTATATTATCATTTTTAGTACAAAAATGTCCTATTTTTTATTTTAATATATCATTGCCTTTTAATTTGAGAATTTTTATTTATTTATTTACACATTTTTACACGGCGATTAAAGAATAAATGAAACACAAAAAGCACATTCAAAAAATCGTATTAAAATTACTTAGATATTATTAACGACATTCTTCAAAAATTAAATATCGGTGTCTATTAAATTTATTTCAGTACGTATTGTGAAATTAAATTTTTTTAAAAGTTTTTATAGAGCTATTAACGATTTATTGAGCTGGATGGCATGTGGGTTACTCCAAAGTTGTCCCCAAATTTAAATCTTATTTTAATAAATTTGAACTAGATTATGTAGTATTAATCATCATTTCATTTATTTATATAAAGTATTGGGGATTGGGGGAGGGGTAAAAGTGGAAGAAAAGAACCACTTTTCACAGCTCAGATTCCAGCTTTCTTATTTGCGCCGAACAAAAGCAGTGGAGGAAGAAAATGTGGGCATGTCGATTGTTGCCCAAAATACTAACACACACTTTCCTATTTATTTATTATTATTATTTTACATATATATATATAAATAATTAATTAATAGAAAATGCTCTCCCGAAAATAGCAGAAAACAAGAAAAATAGCAGGACAGCTTCTTTTACGCCCCCAGCGTTAACACTCTCTCTCTCTCTCTCTCTCTCTCTCTCTCTCTCTCTAAGATACAGAAAAACGCACGAGAATCGATTCTCTCGCAGCGTAGAAACCCAGAGACGACGGGATCTGCGTTTCTTGATGACCGCAGCCCGACAGCATTCTTCTCCGTCATTGACTATTTTGTGCGTTTGTTTTTCCTTTCTTTTTGTTGTTTTTTTTTTCGTGAATTTTTCTATTTCTGGACAGGACCCTTTATCTGTTTTCGCGGTTTTGAACCATGTTTAATCCACATTGTGCTGCAGCTTGTATGTGTTTTCGTTAATCTTAAAATGTTATGGTTTTTTTGCGGTGTCTAATGTTTGGTTTGCCGTATGTTGTAATTCCGGAGGATCTTGATGGTATCGCTTCACATGTGTTTGGATTAATTAATTGATTAATTGAATTGTTTCATCCTGATGTGATCGTTGGAATTGTTTCTTGTAGATTTGTATCATGAGACTATTATTTCTGAGTTTTGTGTGTATAGAATTTCATTGGATTTATATTGATTGAATTTAGTGGACTGAAGATAACAAGAAAAGGGAGGGTTGATTTGGCAGAAGGCTTTGCTTTTTGAATCTACTGAAAAGAAAAAGGAGTAAAACATAGAACCGGTTGTCTTTGTGTTCTTGGACTAGAAGCGGGGGCGAGCGATGTTGCCTAAGAGTGGTGACCATCATACGGTCCCATTGTCGGTGTTGTTAAAGAGGGAATCGGCCAATGAAAAGATTGAGAGGCCTGAAATTTTGCATGGCCAGGCCAGTCAGAGCAAGAAAGGCGAGGACTTCACTTTCATTAAGACCGAATGTCAACGGGTATTGGGTGATGGAGTCACCACATATTCCGTCTTTGCGGTATGATGACATGGTCTTTATTGTTTTATTTCCTACAATTCATAGATGTCTTGTCTGCTTTTGTTGTTATGGAACTGGAATCCCTCAATTGGAGCTTTTGATGAGGTATTAGACTTTTCACCTTAGTGGGATTGTCGAAATCTTTTTGTTAAGCTTGTTGACACTTTGTCCCGCAAAATATTGTCTATATGATAGGTAACATAGAAAAAGATAACAGTTCCGTGCCTTGAGAATGAACTTAAAAGGAAGAAACTAGAAATGAGAGTTCATTAATGTTGCCATTGAATCATGGTGTGACGAGGTATTTAAAGTTCCACTTTCTTTTCCATTTTCTTGCTGTTAGCATAGGCATATCTATGTTGGAGACCTTACTTTTTTTTTGTCAACTTCCTGAATTTACAAAGTTGGAAAAAAGGTAGATTTGAGCGTAATAATCATGATCACAGTGGATGCTATTCGCCCCTATTCCATAACTTTGTGAAACGAAGAACTGATAGGTCTAAGTGTGCTGTGTATGCCTAGGGTGAACGCATTCTACTATCTATTGTTGATGACTCTTAAACGTTCCTTATATCTATCATCTAACTGGTAAATTGTCCCGTTTTGGGGAAGGGATTCAAACTCTTACCCTTGCCTTCAAATTGCATCCTATGTGTCCTTCTTACAGTTGTTATTTTCCAAATTCTTCATTACAGTTATTTGATGGCCACAATGGATCTGCAGCTGCCATATATTCCAAGGAGCATCTCTTGAACAATGTCTTGAGTGCTATTCCTCCAGATCTTAGCAGTGACGAATGGGTCTTGGCACTACCCCGGGCTTTGGTTGCAGGGTTTGTGAAAACTGATAAAGAGTTCCAAGAAAGAGGTAAAGCTATTTTTGAAACAAGCCATTCTGTAGAATGCTATTTAGTTAAAAATCGATCGCAATTACAGAATAATTTCTATTGGGCAACTTTATTTCGATACGTATTGCCAACATTGTATTCTGTGTGCCACTATCTATGAAAATTTTGAAATTAAAATTTCTTTGTTTATCGTTGAAACTGCATAAGCACTCTGAATTCCCTGCGGATCAACTATTCATATGGAAGAGGATTATGGCTTTGGTTCTCATTGAAGAAAAGGTGTTGCAGAATTACAAAAAATATTCATTGATGGCATCCACTAGGATGCAAAATTATCAAAAACAATTTTGAAAAGAATGCTTGTCTGATAAATTTGACATTTCGCTAAGTCTGCATCTTTCAAGATTTTCATTCAGTTATTCCCATTTTCAAGTGTGAAATACATTAGCAGAGTTATAAGATAAAAATAGATATACTAAGATAAATATTGAAGTTCGTGTCATATTTATTCACTAACAATCTCTTGAGGATCATCTAAGTTTTTGATACAAATATTGGAATGAAATTCATATGGAATTGAGAAACTTTTCAGCGACCATTAAGGTTTCAGCTAAAATCATTTTAAATATTTGGATTTGGCTATTGGCTGAAAAGTGAACAACTTTGGTATATCGTTTTTCCAATTTGAAAGGCATAACATGATATATTTAAATTATAAGGTTCTGCTCTTGCTAGCTGTATCTTATCCCTGGATTTGAGTGCATGTAACTGCTACAGTTATTTGAGTTATCTTTTGGTCATTGCTAAATGGAGGATCTTTTATTCTTTAACTACAAATGCATGTAAGTCTTGGGTTTCAGTTTAAGCATGGGCAATCTCAGAGTAGATTTTCTAGATATTTGATCTTTTAGCTGTTAAATCTAAATCTTAATTGATTTCCTGCTTTCAATATGTTTACTTTCATGTTTCTTCTCTCTCCTTTCTTTCTCTCCTCTCTCTCTGAGATTCAATTGAATACTCATTTGTGGATTTGGTAACTTATCAGCACAAACTTCGGGAACAACAGCCACCTTTGTAATAATTGACGGATGGGTCTTAACAGTTGCATCAGTTGGTGATTCTCGTGGCATATTTGAATCTGCTGAAGGGGTAATATATTACCTGTCGGCAGACCATAGACTTGAATGCAGTGAAGAAGAGTAAGTCGTTTGTTTTTCCCCTGATACATACCATTGGATGATTCTTTTACAATAAGGTATGAGCCCTTTTGTTGATGAAACAGGAGGGAAAGAATAACTGCAAGTGGCGGTGAGGTTGGACGGCTTAATACTGGTGGTGGCACAGAGGTGATCTTCTTCTTCCTCCTTATATGCAACCTCCTTAAGTGAATCTATTTGGACTGGAAAAACTTATGGGAAATGAAATTATATCTAAATATTTGATGCAAACTGCAATTTTTTTTTTGGATCCAGAGGAATATGGTTTCAATCATTTCATCCATATTCTGGTGTAATCTGATCGGCTGGAGTGATGCTTTTTGGAGATTAAACTGTTATAGTATCTTAGAATTTTACGTGCTTGCATTGTAAAATTTCTGGTTGGTTCTTGTATATGTTTCTGTCATCAAGTTGCATGTGATGCTAGGAGTATATTTCTCTTGTTTTGGCTGTCTGTGGTCGAAAGACAATCTGTCGACCAAGTATAATATTTTGAACTTTTAATTAATTTCTCTTTTCGGTAATTTTTTTTAATCTTTCTATTGCACTGTTGCATTGCAGATTGGCCCCTTAAGATGTTGGCCTGGTGGGTTGTGTCTTTCACGATCTATTGGAGATATGGATGTTGGAGAGTTCATAGTTCCTATACCTTATGTCAAGCAAATAAAGGTTTGTTTCTTCATGACTTTCCGCATGCTGAATTTGAGCCAGTAAACTGAGTTTGTTTTTCTGATGTAAAAGTAAAAGCCGTTATGATACTCTACGCGTTTCTTTTTACATTTGTCAATTTGGAGCTGAATCTGTTCTGGAAAAACTATAAAATTTGTTAAATATAGCTTTCAAAATATTAGGCTTTTGAAAGATAGTATGATTAGCAGTATTTACAAGATGCATGGCGATTTCAAGTCGAGCTTCTCCAATAACTTTGGAAGAAAGAAAATAAATATGACGGCTGTTGAGAATGGCCTGAGAGAAACTACTTCCACTCTAGAAAAGGAGATGATTATTTTCATCTGTTGTTTGAGTTACCTTTTCGCTAAATCATTTTCATTTATCCGCAGCTATCGACATCTGGTGGCAGGCTTATTATCTCAAGTGATGGTGTTTGGGATGCATTATCTGCGGAAACGGCTTTCGACTGTTGCCGAGGGATGCCAGCAGATGCTGCAGCTGCACAAATTGTCAAAGTAAATCTTGTAGCATTTGACAGTTCACTTTGACTTCAACGACACACTTTTGTTTTCCAAAATTCACCCCTCCCATGTTATCAGGAAGCTGTACAAGTTAAAGGTCTTCGAGATGATACAACCTGTATAGTAGTAGATATACATCCTCCGGAGAAGCCTGAGCCTCCCAAACCACCTTCAAAGAAGCACGGGAAACGAGTCTTCAAGGCTATGTTCCGCAAAAAGTCTTCAGAATCATCTTCTCACGTTGACAAGGAAGAATATTCCGAGCCAGATGTGGTCGAGGAACTCTTTGAGGAAGGCTCCGCTTCACTTTCAGAAAGGTACGGACACTTCATTCATATCTAACTACGGAATTAACAAAGCTTCATGTTTCTTGATTTCATTTTTTCATACTCGGTTATAGGTTGGACTCAAAGTACCCCGTCTGCAATATGTTTAAGCTGTTCATGTGTGCCGTCTGCCAAGTAGAAATAAAACCTGGAGAAGGCATTTCAATACACGCAGGAGCTGCTGATCCAAGAAAATCACGGCCTTGGGACGGCCCTTTCCTTTGCTCAAGCTGCCAAGAGAAGAAAGAGGCCATGGAAGGGAGAAGACCTTCTGGAGGTACCCATCTTTACATTCCTTCATTGTTCTACGATAAAAATTTCACAATCATGCAACGGTGTTTACTGCTTTTCGGTTTCCTTGTTTTGCCAGCATCTAGATACAGTAGTGGAAGTGAATAGTGAATCTCCCCAAGTTAGTTCCAACCCGTTTCCTCTAGCGTTCCCAAAGCTGATCGTAACTGAGAAGGCCAACGTGTAGGACAAGATGAACTCCCTTCGTGTCTCCATAAGCTGTGAGGGTAAATTCGACCCTTTGTGAATAACTAAATTACCACCAGGATCTTCCAGATTCAGCTTGCTTCTGTGACTAGAAGATCGAAATTTGTGAATTTTGTAGCGAGTTTGAACCGTTGATTATGATGTATAAATACTGGGCATCCCTTGGTCCGATCACAGATAACTTGATCTCCTTTCTTACAGTTCCCTTTGAACAATTTACTCGTAAACTGTTCTTGGACAGAGCTAACCCAAGTGAAAGCCATCCTCATTGTAATATTTTGTCATGTAGAATGTTTGTTTAGAGTTGTTAGGATTCTTTTTTATCTCAGACAGCAGTGTTTACTTTTTTTTTTTTCTTTCTTTTTAATGTAATATGGTTTTGTTCGCTAAACATTCACAATAGAAGAATATGTTCATTCTTTTCAACCTTTTTCGTGTTTTTTGTGAAATTTAAGAAATTCTGGGGGCGTCCATGAACATACATCTTGTTATACCATTTTCATTGCACTGTTGTTATTTGTTCAACTAAGATTTTATTGTCTAGGAATTTCCAACCCACATAGGAAAAACCGGGTAGGGTTATAACCCGATCAGTCATATCTCTCGCGCTCCCATGTTCGAGGCATGATCATCAAGAAGACAGTTTGGTCTTTTCACACACTAGGTTTGAATCCTTATCATGATGATCAAACAATCCAAATATCTCTCACACTCTAAAATTCAGTTCGATTCGATTCGATTCAGACATGAACATCGTCCCAAGGACTATTTAGTCTTTTCACATCATGTCATAATCCAGGTCTACCTAGTCCATGTGCTACCTTGTGAATGTGCCCATATTGATCCTTAGTTGAAAGAGGGAGAAAGGAAAGAAACATGGGATGAAACAAAGGCATCACACTCAAAATCAATGCCTCAAAGATCTGACCTTTTCTCCTTTTGCCAATAGCCACTCAAAAACTCCTTCTAAAGACACAAACACTCATAACAAGATAGATCAGCAAGCTCCCAAACAACTTTACATGAGACAAAAACATTGCAATCTCTCTCTCTCTCTCTCTCTCTCTTTCTTTTTTTCTTTTTCTTTTTATTTAAAAAAAGAAAAAAGAAAAATTCATGGAATCTCTTATCTTGAGTGTTTTATGCAAAATGATTTTGAGTGGTTAGTGGAGAAGAAGATAGCTTGCATCTGCCCACCCAAATAATAATGCCTCTATGATTGCGATCGGGACGAAACAAAGTTTTTCTACATCAACATGGTCTAATGGACCATGGTGTACACGTGTGTGTGTGTCGGACCCTTTTCCCCACCATGAAATGTTAAAATGTGTGGCAAACTCTCAATTTAATTATTCTTGTATTATACAGTATTTGGTGAAGTATATTTTAGATATGATGAATTGATTAAACACATAACTAAAGAAAAACGACTAATCTCGAATGGGTAAGTAAGCAATAAACATTTTGAAGTTGTAGACAGCTATCTCTTACAAAATTAAGGCTAGAATTACATGGTCAAGTAAAATTATTATATTTCTGCTTTTTATACTAATTATTTATTCACGGGTTTAATGTAATTTACCTCCCTGGGATAACACAAATGAGTAGTTTGTCCTCCTATGAAAAAAAATAGTAAGTTACCTCCCTTTATTCTATAAAATGGAGCAATTTACTTTCCTAGACAGGGTGGTAAATCAATTCATTTTAAAAAATACGGGGCGGAGGGGGGGGGGGGGGGATAAATTGATTCATTTAGGAAAACATAGGATGGTAAATTGCTATTTTATTTTTCATATAAGGGTCATTTGTTCATTTATAATATCATAGAGGGGTTGTTTGCATTTTTTTCCATTATCCACACTACGTGGGGGACAAAAATTTGATGGTGCAAGAATGCAGGCTTGTTTATCTATACAAATATAAAAAGAGAATGCCCTTCACATTCATAAATAATGGTTAATAACATCGCTGCACCATTTTCTTGTGAAGGCAAAAATACTCTTCACACGATAAAATAACTAATTTATTCTAACTTTTAAATTTTATATTAACAAATAAATTAGTTTTTTTTAATATAATATATTTGATTATATATTTTACTCTTATTTATAATAATATAATTTAAAACACAAAATAAAATTTAGTACATAGATATAGAAACCACGTGCCACGACAACCATATTATTCCTTTTAACTAAATGGTAAATCGTATCAATGTAATGTCCTACGAGAGATTTCCCAAGTCACAGCTCAAAGTCATGTGTATGTTGTTGTCTGTTTGATAGAATCATTGTCTGGTGGGGACAATCTGGTCTTTCTTGAGTATGGACAATCAACCATCTGTATTGATGTATGTATAAAATGGTAATGAAGTACCCTTTCGGATTTCTCTCTATCACGATTAAAAAAAACTCATACAAAAATTATTATTTAAATTTATAATATATTTATCGTATAATTGATTTAAATTTCATTATATCTGATTTGGACCAAGTCTTTTTTGAAATTTGTACACCATGAGATTGCTTCGCGGAATGGAATTCTTATTTTTCCAAATGAAAAATGATTATTTTCTTTACATCATAGGATGACTAATAAGAAAAACTACAGCTGCACTGATGTTATATCTTGATTTGACAAATTTTTGTGTATTGTACGATAAATTATAATGCTTATAATCATAGCAGTATTGAAACTTTAGTACATAAAATTTATCCATTATTTATTTATTTGGTCTCAATAGATAATATTACCGCGCTAAATATTTTCCATATCTTATATTTTCTATATATATATATATATTAATTTCATAATATCACGAAATATTCCTTAACCTTGCTATTAAACAAGTGGGAAAAAAACAAATATCACATTTTCAAAGTTTGTCTTAAAAAAAATAATTTGGATGCCACTTCCAAAGTAGATGCGCGCAAAAAGAGAACATGAATTGAAGACTGAATATTTTTATGATTATGTGCTAATTTCTATAATCAAAGATTCTTCTTGAAATGGATGCTGCTTTGGACTTGACTTCTCAACTCTACCCTCGTCAAGAATCACTTTTTATACAAAACGTGAGGACAAATTTGTAATTATCACCATTTTTTTGTTTATATGTTTTGCCCATTGTAAATAAGTCATTTTTAACGCAATGTTTGATTTTTTGTAATTTTTAAATTTTCCGAAAGCAGTGTATTATAGGTGTTGATGTGAAACGGCCCCATTATTTCCATCCCCCACGACGTAGCCACCACATGCTACGGTGCCAAATGTGTTAGGTTCGTAAATGTTATTGGTATGGCAATGTAAAAAATATTTTTTTTTTTTTATTTAAATCAAGTTTGGTTATATCATTCTAATTATAGAATATATATAATGTATTTGTTATGTGATTATCGTTCTTTTTGAAGCGTATAACATTATATAATAAGTATAGTGCATTTGTTGTATAACTAGTTCAGATATAGCCAAATCCAATTTTGAGTAAAATTTTTCTCTCTATTTTCCAATTACAAATTCATTTTATATTGGAATTCATATATGTAATTTACGTGTACAACAAATCTGTATTATTTATGTATTTAAAAAAATATTATATATAATTCAATATAAAAAAATTAAAATAAAAGACTAGAATGGACAAAGTTAGAAAAAGAACATTGAACAATCTCATTAGTTGGTGTGAATCTTCTATCATACTTACGTGTCACACATTAGTATCACACATACTAATAAATGACTGATACTTATTTGTTTTCAAAATAAAAAATTATAATTAAATTAAGGGTGAATTACGACAATCTCCCGAGGTTTAACACAATTACGGATACTTCTCATTTTTAAAAAAAATTATAAATATCCCCCAAAAGTTTATAATCGTCTAACAAATAACCAAGTTCCATAAATTTTTATAGGTGAACTGACCAAAATACCCTCATACAAGCTGAATTATTTTTTAAAATATTCTAAATTTTTTTGTACTAAAATGCATAGGAATAGGTTTCTTTCATTTTTTTTACACATAGGAGCAATAATAGAATTTGTCTGAGCTGATTTTTCTACAACTTAAAGAAAAAATTCGACGACAACATGGATAATTTCTGACATTTAATTAAAAATTACAGACCTTATTGAGTATTTATAATTTTTAAAAAATAAATAATATTTATAATTACGTGTGATAGAAGATACTTTTAGCGATCAAAAACCCCAATCCTACCCCCCACAAAAACACCACTACTTTCCGGTCATCCTTATCCCTCTCACAAACTTTGCTCCTTCGCATGTTAAACAAAAGACTAAAACAAAACATCAGAAACACAACTGAGGAAAAAAACCTCAAAATACAGACCTTTTTGATCAACATCTTGTCATGGAAAGACAGAAAGAAATGCTGACAGGCAAACAAGAAGAACAGAAGCAGAACCAAAGCAATAGAGAAGTACAACAAGCAAAGCAGCAGGCACAACCCAATCCACCCCCCGCAGCCTCATCATCCTCTCCATCCCATGAATTCTCCTTCACCATCTCTCTCCACCCGCCGTCCAAAACCCCTCATCCCTTCGCCGCCGTGGACTTATCTCCGGCGGATGAAATCTTCTTCCACGGCCACTTACTCCCACTCCACCTCCTCTCCCACCTCCCCGTCTCTCCCCGCTCCTCCACAAACTCACTCGACAGCTTCACTCTACCGGTAAAACACTTACCGCCGGAAAACAACACGGACACGGCCGATCATGATCGTCAGGGAAGCCGTCTTCTGGAGGCGAAAGCGAGAGGAAAATCGAAATCTTTCTCCCTGTTCGGATTGACGAGATGGCGGAAAGTATACTCCGAAGCAAGAGAGAAGGAGAAGAGGAAGCCCAAGTTCGACATAAGCAATGTGATAAAGAGGTATTTGAGATTGGTTAAGCCATTCCTTTCCTTGAGAAGCCGGAACGGGAATCCTCCGTCGACCCACCGGCAGCAGCCATACTCGTTTTCCGGCAACTTACAGGTGAGAAGCAAGAAGGAATTGAGAGGGAGGAGAGGGGAATTCTCGGCGCCGGCGTCAATGAGAACTTCGCCGACGAACAGCGGGCTTCTGGTTGCAAGTGGAAGTGTTACTCCGACGACGAAAAGTGATAGCACCATGGAAGAATTGCAGGCTGCTATTCAAGCTGCGATTGCTCATTGCAAGAAGTCCATTGCGACGGATGATAAAATCAATCCGTCGCTATGACGATGTGTTCTTGATTTTGTATATGGTAAGAGATATTCTACTCCAGCTTGTTGATTTTTCAATTTTCATAAGTTGATGGCATTTTCAAGTAGCTAATATATATATTACTTGTAATTAATTAAATAAAATACAGATATGTAGCTAGTGAAATAATTTTAAGATCAATTACTTATTTTATGATTGTAGTGTAACAAATTTAGGAGTCAAATGAATGGAGTTTGATTCGTGCACGTTTCTATTTAATCTTTACGTGTGTAAGAACTTCTTGTCACTATTGAGCAGTTATAAACTTGTCTTATGGTACGACTTAGAGGGTATTTAGGTGAGCTTATAAGCGCTTTTAAACATTTTATAAAATGTTACAATCTCTTTTAAAATTTTTTATAGTAAAATATATAGCTTATAAGCTCTAAAAATAAGATGTTATGAGTCTATAAAATTTTTTTCTTTGAAAAAAAAGGTGTTGCTAACTTATTTTTAAAATTTTAACAAATCCCTTCAAATTAATTGCAAATTTATCATTACTAACATTTTATAAGTTTTATAATTTTATTTTATTCAAACACTTCATGAACTTATTTGTGAAATATGATCTAACATTTTATAAGTTCTAAAAACATCTTATAAGATGTACGGGGTTATAAATTTTTTGAAATTAGCTTAGACAAACACCCTCTATAGTCATACCTACCCATGTGAAAAGAAACTTTTTCTTTAATTTATTTATTTATCAAGATCGATCAACATTTACAACACATAGATATATTCACTACATTGAAATGACTCAATAGTTATAATAATTTTTTTTATACTAAAATCAAGCTCGAGCTGATTAGCAAGTAATATTCTTACTAAATTCATTGTTAATTTACATAAATAGAGAATTTGACTATTTTGTAAGGAATATATGTCATTTTTATTAACGTTATTTCTTGTAGTGATTTGCACGACTTATGGGAAAAAAATGGCGATGGATAAAAAAAAGAAATGTAGCATGTAAAATTGTAATCTTCATTTATGTGTGAAACAAAACAAACATTCCAAGGTGAGTGCACCTCGTGAATTCTCATCTTCTCAACTACAACTAGGGACCATTTTGAAAGCATATCTGAATTTTCACTGTGCTAAGGATCTTGTCTGAATCCTGACTACTGAAATGTTACTTTCAAACAACTCGTGCACAGGTACGACATTGTTGTATTTTTATTTATTTCTGCACTTATTTTAGTGCATTCATGTTTGTTAGGTTGACGTTTGTGGTTGATTTAGTATGAATTAATTGGTTGTACGAAAAATCTTGGATCCTTAATTATTAAAGAAATTGGTTGTAACTATAACATGAAATATTTAATGTAGCCCATGTTCATCAATGGTAGTATACTCCAACTATGAAAATTGAATAGGAAAATTTATTGGGTCATTAAAGATCGATTGATTACTCATATGTAATCACACACTCACACATATATAGTAAGTTCTACAATTATTAATTTCATTTCTCGTGAGTTAGATCAATTATGTACCTTCTAGGCGCAAAAAGAAGCCTAGTCCATATTATTAAAGATAATGACCCCTTGTAACAGTTGTTCTTGTGCCAGAAAGTTCAGCAATAATTGAAGATTTATCTTGCAATGACATTTTCGAAAATAGTTTTATAACTTTAAAAAATTCCCACTCAATTTTCTTACCAAATTGAATTAGAAATTGGCGTAAAAAATCACGTGATTATTTTCTTCCATTCTAAATAGGTGACGGTTATGTGATTTGTGGTGATTTTTCTATCATTTTTTTAAATGAAAGTTGACAAATATGACTTTTCTATAGTATGAAACTGTTTCCAAAAATCTCATAAGCATGAGATTGAAAACATGAATCTAAAATTATAGAATGGAAAATACAATTTTCCTGAGTTTTGTCTTAGACTTGAAGACAAAAGTCACAAGATCGGATAAAAGTGGGATTAAGAGAATGACAAATTAAGGGAGAAAAAGTAAAATAATCTAAATGTTTGAAGAAATTGAAGTATTAATTATATTGATGTAGCTCATATTAATTTATTCTGCTCTATAGTTCCTAACTTTATTTTCTTGTGGGCAAAATCTCACTTTTAGTCCCATGAGATATGGTATTTTCACTTTTGATTTCAAATTTTACGGGCTCGACACTTTTGATATCAAAATCCTAGTTCTTTTACACCGTTAGTCCTGTTAGTCAGTTGTCTTGGTGTGAAAAGAACATCCTCTGGCCATTAGCGCTGCTTTGTGGAGGGAAAAAAAGGCGCCAAAACATCAATTTCTCACTCTAGCCTATTATATATATATATATATACACACATATGTAAAACAACCACAAAATCTTCTCCCTCTTGACATCCAAAAATTACATGTTTTTTCATCATTTTAGCTTGAAATCAACAGGCCAAAAGATGTCACAAACATCCTAAAACGCTTCAAATATAGAATGCTATTGTCACAAAGCTGCTCATTTAAAGACTGACAATCCAGGTAGTAGGTTTATACTTGTTCTTGGAGGAGAGGTAGAGGTGGATGTGGGTTTTTTTTTTTTTTTTTTTTTTTTTTTTCATGTGGTTAGATCTACCAATGTGTGCAAGAGCTACCGTAATAATTCCTAGTTTGTTGCGCTGACTGAATTTGCAAGATGAAGAAATCTGAAATTACGTGGAAGAAATCAGATTGCGTTTTCTGTAATGATCTTTTTGTTGTTGTTGTTATGTATGATAGTAGTTGAGCAAATCGAATGTTATGTATCAACTTTTATTTGTTGTTCTTATATATTACTAGATGACCTTTTAGCTATAATGCACCGACACAGACACGACACGACACAACATGGACACAACGACATGAAAAATCTTAAAAAAGTAGGACACGACACGACACTGACACTACTATAAATAATATATTTTTTATTATATATATATACACTTAATTTCTCATAAAATTAATATGTGCAATATAAAATATCACAATAAAGCATAACATAATGATGTCTTACATTCAAGTACATAAGTTCATAACCAAAATACATATATAATCAGTTAAATCATCCAAATTTTTAGTCATCCAAATGAGTTAAATTGTCATCATCATTTCTATGATCTTCAGTAATTTCATCAAATAAACAGATTCCAACTCTGGTTCATCAAGCGAGAGATTTGCAATCTCTAAAATGCCAACATCTTCTATGGTCTCAAAAGCATCTCCTGCCACATCCCACATTTTAGTGTCGCCTTGCATGTATTGTGGAGTCTTTCTTGACAAAAGTCGAAGATTGTTGTGCACAAAAACTAGATCTTGAGCACGTTGTGGAGTAATTTGATTCCTCCTTTTTGACTGGATGAATGCATAAGTACTCCAATTTCTCACAAGAAGAAGAAGAAGAAACGTGGCCAAGTAACTTTAGAGAAATACTTTGAAGGTGAGGAGCTGCAGAACCATGTACTAACCACCACTTGATTGGATCAATTTCCCTCTATCTCGAAGAGAATCTTCATCAGCAAAGTCATCAAGGCATCCAAAAAATCTTGCAAGCTCCACGTTCACTTCTCTTCGTGTCTCATCATTAGGAAAAAGACGTTTCAAAACATATTTTCCTCATCCTGGAAATTTCTACATCACTTTGTGGTGAAGTGAGGTTTGGATGTTGACTTTGCCATTCTTTTGTTGAACATCTATAAAAAATTAAAATAATACTTTAAGCACAAGTTTGAGAATAAATTAAGATAAAATACTTAAAATTTAATAGTAAAAAAGATAAATGAGTTACCTTGGATTTAAGGAATGAGCAAGAGAATGCAAAGGAGTGTTACTCTTGCTCCATCCATCCTCCAATACTTTGTGCACAACACCCAAAAAACTTGATTCATCATAATCATTTTTCTTCTCATGCTTATATATCGCTTCCTTCACTTTAGATATCATATTGTCCCACATCTCATAAACCAAATGCAGACAAGGCTTGTCTGTGTCAGTTGCTCTAAACATCTCATAAATAGGCTCAGTGAAATCAAGAATATAATCAATCGAATCCCACCATGAATCATCCAATAATTTCTCTTTAACATTTCTTGCTTAGTAATATCATCATCACGATAGCAAGACCATTGCTCACTAATAATCATCATCTTTAATTGCTGCTTTATGAGTTTAAACCTTTTCAACATAACAATCACAGAAGCAAAGCGTGTCTCAGCAACCGCAAGCAATTTCAATTTTGAGAATTTATTAAACATAGCAAGCCTCATAGAATGATTCATGATAAAATTTCTAATCATCAAAGCTGATGCAGCAATCTCAGTAATCCAATGACATTCTTCATATGTGATTCCATTTGCCTAAGTATTCCTTGCAGCACATATATTTTTAAAAGCAAGATTGAGAGTATGAACTACACATGGTGTCCAAAACACGTGAGGATATGTTTGTTCAACCAATAAACCTGCTGCTTTACAAATAGGAGCATTATCTGTGATTATTTGCACTACATTAGCAACCCCAACTTCCACCATTACCTCTTTCATCAAAGTAGAGATGAACCATTTGTCTTTGTATTCCCCCTCATAATTAACAGCTCGAATAAACATCGTACCGCCCTCATTCACAACCATAAAATTAATCAATGGTCTTCTTTGAGGATCTGTCCAAACATCGCATACTAAAGTCACACATTTTGTTTTCCATGTGCTCTTAGTATATTCAAGCAAATTTTCAATATTTGCTTTCTTCTTTTGCAACAATTTTGTCCTTAATGAATTATAACCTGGTGAAACATAACCAACAATATTGTTGTTTGCAGCAAAAGAAAAGCTCTTACATAATGGATTCAAACACCATAATATGAAATTCATAAAAGAAATCCATCAAAGTGAAACGATTCAACGATAATTAGTTAATTACATGTAGAAAGATCGACATACCTTAATTCAAGCAGCTATGGAAGGAAAATTAGTTTCACACTTTCACCCAAAATCGAACCACCCTAGATGTTCAAATCGCGCCGGTTTTCATAGTGGATAATCTAGATTTTCACAACGGTTTTTGTTTAACCATGATTAATAATAATTATTTACCATGATTTTAATCTGTAGCCAATAAATTTGTAGTCAATAGTAAATTTTCTTCTAGTGTCTTCAATTATCGAAAGAGCATAGATAAAATTATGGGGAAAGAAAAAATTTCGTACAGTAACTTGACTCTCGTTCAATTTTAGCACACTAACTTTGGTAATTATCACATTTTATACATAATTTTGCAATTATGCTTCAATTAAGTCCAATTGAGGGTTTTTGTTCCAATTTTTCAGTCAATTGACCGGAATTTGCTGACGTGGCCAATTTTTGCTTATGTGTCTGGCGAAATTAACCACGTCAGCACATGACGTGGCAGGCGACTGACGTGGCGGGATGACTTGGATGTATTTTTTTCCATAAGAATGAATTTTAGTACACTAACTTTAGCATGGTTTAATTTTAGTCCAATAACTTTGAATGAGGTGAAATTTAAGTCCACTAACTTTGATCATTTGTATGGCTGAACTTTGGTTGAACCTGGTTGCTTGCATCAGGGATAAGATCAATTCGTGTATCCTTCTCGTGGGCCCATTTATAGTTATATTATAAAAAAATTTAAATATAAGTGTACCGCTGGAAACGGTACACTTATATTTTTATGACTGGTCGCTAGTTGATCGCTAGTTGAACTGGCGACCTGTCAATTTTTTTAACAGTCGCGAGCTGCATTCTTTTGGGCTGGTCGCGAGCTGCACTCGTGACCAGCCCTCAAATTTTAGTTTTTTTTCTTTAATTTGTTAATTATTTATAATTATTAGATAAAGTTTAAATAATAATAATTATTAATACTTGATTAGATATAATTAGTTAATATTAGTTTGATAGTTGTTAATGTAGCTATTAATATAATTAATTAGATATTAATTAATTTAATAATATAGTTGTTAATATTAATTAATTTGATATATATTAATTATTAAAAATTTGATAATATAGTTGTTAATTATAATTTAAAAAATAGATGATCCAATTGAACAAATAAGTGAGAAAAGAAAAAAAACTCGACAACAATACCAACGTCATATATACTTATTGGACTCATGATCATTATTATAATTTATAATTATAATAATAATATAATATTATTTTTTTTATTTTTTTCGTACAGAATGTAACATTATTAAAATAATTTTAATTAACTTGATAATATAGTTGTTAATATTAATTAATTTTATATAGATTAGTTGTTAAAAATTTGATAATATAGTTGTTAATTATAGTTTAAAAAATAGATGATCCAATTGAACTGATAAGTGAGAAAAGAAAAAGACATCGACAACAATGCCAACGCCATACTTATAGGACTCGTGATCATTATTATAATTTATAATTATAATAATGATATAATATTTTTATTTTTTTGTACAGAATGTAGTATTATCAAGACAATTTTAATTAATTTGATAATATAGTTGTTAATATTAATTAATTTGATATAGATTAATTGTTAAAAATTCAATAATATAGTTGTTAATCATAGTTTAAAAACTAGATGATCCAATTGAACTGATAAGTGTTAAAAGAAAAAGATCTCGGCTATAATAATATCAACTTTATTAATATTTATAAATAATTAACAAATATATAATCAAATTATTAATAATTATCAAATATATAATTATGTATTTTTTAAATTATGATTAACAAATATATTATCAAATATTAATAATTAATAAATATAATTAAATTAATTAATATTAACAACTATATTATTAAATTAATTAATATCTAATATAATTATATTGATATCTATATTAACAACTATCAAATTAATATTAATTAATTATATCTAATTAAGTATTAATAACTATTATTTTAAGTTTAACTAAAATTATAAATAATTAATAAATTTAAAAAAATTTGAGGGCTGGTCGCGAGCTGCCAAAAGAATGTTGGGTGCGAGCTGAGCTCGCGACTGTTAAAAAAATTTAAAAAATTGACGGGTTGCTAGTTAAATTAGCGACCAGTCATAAATATACAAGTGTACTGTTTTTCAGTAGTACACTTATATTTAATTTTGTTTTATAGTATAAATATAAATGGGCCGTGACACCCCCTACACACAATGCCAAAGGACTTAAATTTCACCTCATTCAAAGTTATTGGACTAAAATTAAACCATGCTAAAGTTAGTGTACTAAAATTCATCCTTATGGAAGAAAATACATCCAAGTCATCCCGCCACGTCAGTCGCCTGCCACGTCATGTGCGTGCTGACGTGGTTAATTTCATCGGACACGTAATCAACAATTGGCCACGTTAGCAAATTCCGATCAATTAACCGGAAAATTGGAACAAAAACCCTCAATTGGACTTAATTAAAGCAGAATTGCAACATAATGTATAAAATATAATAATTACCAAAGTTAGTGTACTATAATTGAACGAGAGCCAAGTTAGTGTACCAAAAAAAAAAAAATTCCTAAAATTATCACCCGCAATTTCAGAAAGAACGCTCGTACACAAAGAAGGGTAGAAGAGTCAGGATCACAGTGATTCCTGACGAAGTTCTTGACAATTTTTTATTTCTTGTTATTTTATTTTTCAAATGAATGTAATTTGATTCTTTTTACTCCTTATTTGACTGTTTTAATAATATAAATTTAGGGAAAATGTTTTTATTATTTCAAAGACAAGTATAGTCTATAATTGTACTAATTAACAACCTGAGAAAATGATTGTAGTAACTCTAAATTTTAATTTGGCAATTAAAAACATAAAAGTTTTGTACAGTAATTAATATACTAATCGGTAGTAACTTACAAAGTGTTATTTTTTTCTTTGCTTATACTTTATAATATCTTTTAGTATCACATAATATATTTATTATATATCGTCTGATGTTTTTACATGATCGATCCCATGAATGGAACATGACGCGACGTGCAATTTAGAGACATTTCCCAACTATTATATTGTAAATTGGTTTGCATTTTATCTTGAAATACAAAATCGAATCCGTGCTCTTTTATCCTACAATGAGCCAAAAAAAAAAAAAAAAAAAATTCATATGGGCCAGACACTTGGTCCCTTACTAGCCCAAAGTATTAAGAAAAACCTAAGCCCATCCGATTGAGTTCCCTAAGTAGCTGTCGCATTCTATTTTAAGATATATTAGTCGTCGCTGCATGTGAACAATAAATAAAAATATTGTAAATTTATATTATTATAAAAGAAAAGTCTTTTCGTACTTATAAATAGTGGTTAATAATACCACTGCACTATTTTCTTGTGAAGATAAAAATGCTCTTCAACTAATAAAATAACTAAATTATTTGACTTCCAAATTTTACATTAATTGATAATTAGTTTGTTCTCTTTCTCTCTCTCTTTTTATTTAAAGTGATGCATTGATTTATATTTTTCTCTAATTTATAATAATATATTTTAAAGTGCAAAAGATTTATACTAATATAAAAAGAAAGGGCCCTCCACACTCACAAACGACGGTTAATGACATTATTGTACCATTTTTTGTGTGAAGACCTTTCAACCAATAATATAACTAACTCATTTAACTTTCAAATTTTACATTAATCGATAATTAGTTTCTTCTCTTTCTTTCTTTCTTTTTATTTAATGTGATGTATTGATTTATATTTTATTATTATTTATAATAATATATTTTAGAACGCAAAATAATATTTATTATATGTACGTAGGGACGACATAGACAACGGCTAGTGTAAAATTTAAGTAAACACAATGTAAGTCCGAACACCAACTTTACCACGCGCACATCATCTAAGGGTGAGTTTGCCCTAATTTTTTTTTAAAATATTTTTTCGTTAACAACTCACCAAATTCTAATATTTACAAAATACGAATTATTGTGTTCGAACAACTAAAACATAATTATACCCCTCGATTGTTAAATACTTTCAAAATCACGATTGATCAAAAGCGCTTTTATGTTTAGATTGTCAAATATCGATCCTTATCATCATAGTTAAGTTTCAAAAGTGATTCTGAGATTGAGCTCCAACCATCGATCCAAACTCACCCTAAAAGGATCCATAATTTTACAACTAGTTGAATTTCTGCCCACATAATTTTACTTATTTTGAGGTTGAGTGCAAAAACGTATGATACTCCGACGTACGTGGTCCAAAAAATGAGTTTGTCCCTTAAATGATGAGAAGCTTCTAGTGTGATGTGATGATCAACCTAAACCCTCTAAATTTAGATTTAGTAAACAAAATTTGGTTAAAATAATCCGAGCAGTTTTAGGAAATCAAATTCGGGTAGCATCTCACGATTTCAAAACGGCTAAGAAGGTGACGTGCGAGTGCATGTCGAAGTTGACATTACAACCATAATAATGTCGTCGTGAATCCCTTTAGCTCTTCAAATAAAACTTCACAATTTGATCCCTTTAATTTATTTATTTATTTGGGGACAAAACAATTAAAATGATTTCTATTTCAATCACTACCGTCAATCAGAGCATATTTGAAAAATATATCACTTAATGTGATACATATAGGTTATCTACATACTGACAATTATTACATCGATGAAAAACTTTGAACAGACAACCTTGTAATAAAAGGTGAATCGTTTTCATCATGGATCAGTTTGGTCACAAATGATTGATCCTAAAAGATGCAAAATTACTACATTGTGACAAAGAATACCTAAAATAAAGGGATTTAATACAATTTAACCCCCCGTGATATTGTAAATGAGTAAATTATCCCCCACCCCTATAAAAATAATTAACAAATTACCTCCCCGTGTTTTTAAAATAAATCAATTTACCTCCCTAGATAGGGAGGTAAGTTGTTTAATTTTAAAAAGTCTCATAGGGAGGTAAGTTGCTTCATTTTAAAAAACACAGGAAGGTAAATTGTTGTTTATTTTTTCATAGGGAGGTAATTTGTTCATTTGCAATATTACAAGGGGATTGCTTGCATTTTCCCCTAAACTAAAGGAATAATTACATCATTCTTTCCCGAAGTTTGGTATAATTACACGTAGATCCTATATGGTTTGAAAATTTTTATTTAGTACCCCTGAGGTTTGCTTCCATCTAACAAGTGAGATAATTACTGCAGGTCAAATAAATCTTTTCTAACTAATGGAGGAACTTATTTATTAGACGGAAGCGAACTTTAGGAGTACTAGATATAATTTTTTAAACCGCAAAATATTTAATTATAATTACATCAAATCTTATGGGAGTACTAACGTAATTATCCTAAAATAAATTAAGAGCAAAAAGAAAGGACCCTTTTTTTTTTCCCACATGAGAAAGTGAATTAATCATTTGTTTAAT
The DNA here is from genome assembly GCA_034509735.1 of Sesamum alatum. Lineage (NCBI taxonomy): Eukaryota > Viridiplantae > Streptophyta > Magnoliopsida > Lamiales > Pedaliaceae > Sesamum > Sesamum alatum. The sequence goes on along the minus strand of JACGWO010000002.1, from coordinate 8,771,568 downwards.
TTAAGCCATCAACTTGCATAAAGTACTAAAGAAAAGGTTTTTGTTACTTCAAGTCTTGCAAAAATGGGTGAAGGGCAGTTTTGGAATTTCAAAAACAATCTGTATGTAGCTGCAGCATATGGCAAACAAGTAAGAAACCTCATTTGATCCGACCCTTTTGTCTCCAAGGCAAGATAACCTATGACACTTGGAGCCCATTAACAGGTTTTGGCATACCTTGTCTCTAAAAATTTCTCTAACCATAATTTTCATTTCTGTCCAAATTTCCAATTATTCACAATGCTCACTTCAGTTCTATCTGATTCACACTGTCTGTCCCTTTTGACATAATTGAGGGTTTGTGTATAAATCATCAGTTGCCTATATCACTAGCCAGCTAGGTTCATATTTACACACACTTTTGGTGTAACTATGATGTTTCGGAAAATGATGAAAAGCACTCCTCCAAAAGCTCTGGCAATCAGAATCAACTTGGTTTTCTTGGCATTTTCATTGGTTCTTTATTCAATCCTTCTCCTCTGCCCTTCTGCCCTTGACTCCAATGAGGGAGTTCATCATCATAAGGTTAGGTGAGCTAACTAATAGTCATTATTACATACTTTCTTTGTTTTTCTTGATTCGATTTTAGTGATTTGAATTGTTTGAAATGATAAGATGGAAAATGGGATCAAGAAGAAATTGATGTTGGAAGAGCCTAGAAAGGTGAGTTCTCGTCGGGCGTTGATCAAGAGGGAGAAGCCGAGTTTCTTGGATGGCGGCATTGGGAGGGGGATGAGGATAGGAATGGTGAACATGGACGATGAAGATGTTTCTGAGTGGATGGTTCATGGGGAGGTTGTTCATGTGTCGTATGAGCAAGTCTCTGAGTTAGTTGAATGGAAGGACTTGTTCCCTGAGTGGATAGACGAAGAGGAGGAGGTCGATGGCCCATCGTGCCCTGAAATCCCTATGCCGGATTATGATAAGTATGGTTACATGGACTTGATTGTGGTCAAATTGCCATGCAAGGCTCCAAGTGAAGGGTGGAGTAGGGATGTGGTTAGGCTTCAAGCTCACCTTGTGGCGGCGAATTTGGCAGCGAGGAGAGGGAAATGGGATGAGAGGGGGAGGATGAGGGTGGTGCTTTTGAGCAAATGTATGCCAATGGTTGAACTTTTTGCGTGCGATGAGTTGGTCGGGAGGGAAGGGGATTGGTGGTTTTATAGACCGGAGAAGGGGAAGTTGGAACAGAAAGTATCGTTGCCGGTTGGATCGTGCAACTTGGCCATGCCTCTATGGGGTAAAGGTATGTATGTTGGTAAAAAATTTAGTCCATCTCCTATTTGATCGCATCGAAATAATAGTTAAAGTGTTTCTTGATACTAGCAAACCAAGTCTGGACTAAATTTTTTTATTTTGAATTCTTCTTTTTTACTTAAATTTTGTCGAGTTTGTTTGTGAAGGCTTTGAGCTGACATACATTTATTTTTATTAAGAATATATGAATGTGAACCCCGAAAAAGAAGAATAGAGTAATACTGAAATATAAGAAGTTGCCTTCGAGACACGAAGAAAATCTTTTTTCAAGGAAAAAGATAGAAACAAAATGAAACCGCGCCAGGTAGGGGTCGAACCTACGACTTTCTGCTTAGGAAACAGACGCTCTATCCACTGAGCTACAGGCGCTCTTGTCTGCTAGTTCGTTATTTTTAACTGGTATTGGAACAGTAGCAGCATAGTTTAAGAAATATGAGCTGTCTTATCTTATTTGTAGTTGTTGTAATGATTAGTCTCATCCTCAAAATCCCACTTAATTCCACCTAAATCCCACCTAACATGCATTAATTCATGCACAATTTTATACCGAAATTATCCTCTCATACTCTACTTCTACATAAGCAAATTTAGTCAATTTTCATTATGGAAGTATCTTTTTATTAAACAAATTTTTTTTAAAGTATTAAATATAATTTTTTAAATTACAAAAAAATCTAAATATATTTTAATTATTGCTATATTTTAATTTTTATGAGAAATTCTCAATTATTGCATGCATGCATGTCCAATATTGTTAACAAGAATCGATTGCTCCAATCACAGGAGGAATCAACGAAGTGTATGATGCGTCCAAAATCAACGGCGTTAACAGCAAGACTAGTACATCAAGCCGAGAAGCCTACGCCACCGTTCTCCATTCCCGGGAGGCCTACGTTTGCGGTGCAATAACCCTAGCCCAGAGCCTGCTCCAGACCCGAACCCGACGAGACCTCATCCTCCTCCTAGACACCTCCATTTCCCAACCCAACCGCGACGCCCTTTCCCGGGCCGGGTGGAAGCTCCGCTTCATTAAAAGGATCCGGAACCCCAGAGCCGAGAAAAACTCCTACAACGAATACAACTACAGCAAGTTCAGGCTGTGGCAGCTCACCGACTACGACAAGATCATCTTCATCGACTCCGACATCGTTGTTCTGCGTAACCTCGACGTCTTGTTCCATTTCCCTCAGATGTCGGCCACGGGCAACGACGGGTCGATCTTCAATTCGGGTGTGATGGTGATCGAGCCGTCGAACTGCACGTTCCGCATGCTCATGCACCGCAGGAACGAGATTGTTTCTTACAATGGGGGCGACCAGGGATACTTGAACGAGGTCTTTGTGTGGTGGCATAGGTTGCCGAGGAGGGTTAACTTTCTCAAGAACTTCTGGTCCAATACTTCCAGTGAGGCCGTTGTCAAGAATCAGTTGTTCGGGTCGGACCCTCCGAAGCTGTATTCGATTCATTATCTCGGGTTGAAGCCGTGGCTATGTTACAGGGACTACGACTGCAACTGGGATATTCCCGACCAACGGGTTTACGCCAGCGACGTGGCGCATGCGCGGTGGTGGCGCTTGCACGACACCATGGATGAGGGGTTGCAACGGTTCTGCGGGCTGTCGAAGAAGAGGAAGATTGAGCTGGAATGGGATAGGAAAGTTGCTGGAAAAATGGGGTTGATTGATAGGCATTGGGAGATTAATGTTACAGATCCAAGACGATTTCTTTGATTTTATTTTTGTATATTGTTTCTTTTTGTTTTTATTAATTTCCTATAGTAAATATCCAGAGAGAGGAGATATTTGTGACCATTATGACGATAATTATATATTTATTTTATAATTAGATAAGTGAAATATAAATTTGCTTTCTAGAGTAAATAATTATCCTAGATGTAGATCGAGTTCGTTTCAAGAGCATTTTCTCGTCAAGTGGTTTGGGACTTGAGAAGAAAGAAACTCGTTAAGTTTATTGGGTAGTGCCCAACGAAAACCCTTCAATGCCTATGTTAATTTGTTGTGTATGAAAGTGAGACAGTGAAAGATATTCTGAATAATTACATATATTTTATTAAGACTTAACAAAAGATAGCCTCATTCCCTATAATGCATGGACACGGACAAAATGACGTAAATACGATACAATATGGACACGGCGATGCGAAAATTTCAAAAATTAGGACACGACATGGCATTAACACGGCTATATACACCATATTTTTTATATATTCTAAATTTTTCAATAAAAGTTATGGAATATGAAAAATATCAAGATAAAACATAAAATAAACATGTCTTTTATTTCTAAATTTTTAATCAATATACATGACTTCAAAAATATACATATCAGTTTATTTTAAAAAGTACGTGATGAAAATATCGAATTATCCAAATTAGTTAAATTATCATGACCATCTGTCGATTTTTTAGTAATTTCATCCCAAAACTTTTAATTCGAGATAAGTAAATTAATTTCTTTTTTTTATTCAGCCCAAAACTCTTTTTTTTTTTAAAAAAAAAAGACAGTCCAAAATTTTTTAAAATTATAAAAAAAAAAAAAATCCTAAACGTGTCCAAAATGTGTCGGACACGTCAACAGGCGTGTCCAACACCGTGTCCTTTTTTTTCTTTTTCTTTTATATTTTCGGACACGCTTATACCGTATTCGATACTACACTAAATAATTTTTTAGAGTGTCCCTGTATTATAGCTCATTATCTTCTCCATGTTGTCTAAATTGTATTCAAGCCCCTTCATCAACATGGATTATGACGATTAATTAATTTGCAAAATCAACTAATTAACCAGGTTAATTTCACTTTTTTAATTAATTGTTTGCGCCTCACTAATCACATTTGTGTTAGATGGCTAATTAGTGAGAAAATAAAGTAGAGGGAGGAAATTACTGTGGTAATTGAAGTCATTTTCAGCAGCATAATTAAGTATAAATAATCATGAACATTTTCTTGGTAGCAAGTAATAATTTCAACCTGCCAATCTGATTGATTAGTGTTAGTTGTTAGTTAATTGTTTCAAATATTGAATGATGATCATATATGGAGAATTAAAATAGAAAAAAAGTCCTCACTCAAGAAAGCGTTAACAAGACGATAAAATGATTGAGTGTGGGGACAAGAAAAGTTTGGTTGATGGTGAAAGAAATGGAGAAAACCATATGTTGGATTCATTGAGCAAACAGCTCTACCTAACAAACATATTTAACTAGCCGATCAGGTCTAATTTAGTTAGCGAAGTTAAAACTCTATGATATTAGAGGTTATGGGTTCGAACCCATGCATAAGCTGATGTTATTTCTATTATATAATAGGTATAATTTGATGTTGTAATAGCTAGGATATTATTGATATGATTGTTTGTAATTGTCTCTGTTCGATATTGATAGCCGACAGGACTAATGTATGTAATTACCTTTACTTTCAATTAATAAAATTCATCGCTTTCAATTAAAAAAAATAAAATAGAACACACATATTTAACTATTTCTTCCCAGTCTTGCTTATTATATTGTGAACCTCTAAAATAGTGTTATTATAGATTAACACTCATTCTTTTTTGGATAAATTACGATCACTCCCTTGAAATTTGAGAAGTTATAAATATCGTCCTGACTTTAACGTTTGTCTAACAATGAGTCCATTCCGTTAGCTTTCATTAGATTTTCATTCAATATTTATGACGAATTGTTCAAAATGCCCTTTTAGATTATAAATTAGAAATTTTATATAATTTTTATAGTTTTTTAAAATACTTTTATGAACTGATATTCTCTATATATTATTTATTTTACCCACACTCATATTCTTTTATATTTGTTCAAGCATTCTATTTGAAAATATAAAATATTCAGTAAAGGTAAAGTAATACTTTTCACATCACCATCTAGGGGTTACATAATTATTTTCTATATGAGGAGGGTATTTCTAATTTTTCAAACAATAAGGAGGTATTTGTAATTATGTCAAACCTCAGAAAAAATAGCTGTAATTTATCTTTTTCTGTTAATGTATAATTTTATAGAACTCACTTCATGAGTTTGGAGATTCTTTTCTCTACGTTACAAAATTTTTGGGTGAATTCGACTTCAATCACTACTATAGGTCAGAGTATTACCTAAATCACTTACATAAATATTTATATATTACCCACAACACAATTGTCGTATTAATAGAAGAAATCAAACTCACAATCACCAGATTGGAAATGATATTTCTTACTTATTGAGCCAATAAATATTGGCCAGACTTAATTTTACTGTAAGTTATTATTTGGTATAAGTCCAATTTTAAAATTATATTTTCTCAAAAGCTACATTTGTCGATTTTGCATTGGTGTGATACCAAAATTTGATAGAAAACGCCTATTGTTTGCTATTTGATAATTGCATATTCCATCTTACCGGCCTGTGAATTTATAATAACTATGACCCAATATAATCCGAATAAAAAGCCTAAACCAAATTTTAATTATTGAATATCAGGCCCAATTTAAATGGTTTTGCTGGACTTGGGCCTTTAACCAGGCGGCCTGTTACTGCTCCAGAATATGTATAGGGGTAAATTTATAATTACCTCCCATAAATTTAGGCAATTACGCGTACTTTTTTGTTGTTTAAAAAATTACAAATACTCTCATTTGATGGGAAACAGTAATGTAGTTCTAGACAAAGAGGTATAAATTACTACTTTATCCTTCTTTATTTTTGATGTCAGCAAAACGATCTCAATTAAAGTTGTCTTCTTGAACTTGAACGAAGTGGGCCTGAACTTTTGCAAATTTAGAAAGGGAACCTGAAAAAAAATGTTAGCACTCTGACGCTCAAGTCGGTAAACAATTTTGGAATAAATAAGTTTTGAATGCAAAAAGAAACTAGGAGATTAGAAAGACATTACTTGCCCAGCCAGAGGGCTGGTATTTATAGAGGGAGTCTTTTGGAGTAGGAGAGTTATGGGGAGTTAGGACTTCTTGTGGCTCGACTGACGCCTTCCTAGAGTCCCTCCTAAAAAAGGGGGAAGCAGTTACGAGATCCACCCTAAATATGGGAAATGTTCAAATAATGCTTATCCGAACTTCCTTGACTAAGTGTATTTTTTCGTCCACGAATCCTTCCTTCACAGGTCTTTCCTCTTGGAGCCAGATGGGCCTCCTTCCCTTACAAGGACTTGCTCCCTCCTTTGAGGAGGGTCTGGCCTGCTTTCTTGAGTGGGTTGGTTCTCAATTCTCCTAGGTCGGCGTTTAAAGGTTCCTGGGTCCTTCTCTTAGGCCCAAACCCCTTTGGTGATCCTTCTATTATTTTAGGTTGTGAGTATGAGCCAACCTTTTTGGGGTATATCAATATTTTTTAAAATAAAAAGTGTTTGAAAACATGGGGAAAAAAATAAGGTAGGTAAAGTAGATAATCCATAAAACATATTAGTCCATAAGAAAAAATTTAAAACTTTTAAAAAATATATAAAATTATAATTTATAATCCAAAATGACATTTTGAACAATTCAGTACAAAATTTGGATGAAAGCCTAATAGAGACTAACAGAATGGCGTTGTCGTAAGATGGACGTTAGAATCAAGGAGATATTTCTAATTTCCTAAATAACGTGAAGGTATTCTGAATCATATCAAATCTTAGGAGACGTGGTTGTATTTTCGATTTATTTAACAAAACAGAAAATTAAAAATTTGTGGTCCTAATAAGATCAGATATATGTATTAGATGATAAAAACATTATTTTAAGACATTATATCTCTTGTTGACAGGATGCGAACACCTTCTAAGGGGCTCGTCCCTTTACTTCAAGACTTCTCAAAGATTTTGACTAAGTTCTCCTCTGTCAGGATTAGGGGTGCAAACGAGCCGAGCTCGAATCTGAGCTCGAGCTCAACCAAAAATCTGAGCTCGAGCTCGAGCTCGACGAGCATGCATCATACAGGCTCGAGCTTGTAGATCACGAGCCCAGCTCACGAGCTGAGTTCACGAGCTCACAAGCCGAGCTCGAGTTTGGTTATTTTTTTCTCTAAAATAAACCAAAATGCTATATTTCAATACCATCTAAACAAAAATATGAATATTGACTAATAATTCTAATATATGGTGAATTTTGAAATAAATGCATTTTGCTGTAGTAGATATTGAAATTATAACGATAAAATTCATATGAATTGTATTAAATATGTATTTACAAAAAAATTGTCGAAATGTACTAATGTTGATTAAACTTGTTTTTAGATAATATCAACCAAAATACCATATTTTAATTTCATCTAAAACAAAATATGAGACATTGACTAATAATTCTAATATATGATGAATTTCAAAACAAATGCATTTTGTTGTAGTAAATATTGAATACAACAATAAAATTCGTATGAATTGTATTAAATATTTATTTAAAGAAAATATCCAATCGTACTAAGTTCTTGATTAAGCTTATTTTTAGATAATATAAACTAAAATACCATATTTTAATATCATTTAAAACTAAAATATGAGATATTGACTAATAATTCTAATATATGATGAATTTCGAACAAATGCATTTTTTGTTGTAGTGAATATTGAAATACAACAATAAAATTCGTACGGAATGTATTAAATATTTATTTAGAAAAAATATCAAATCTTACTAAGTTGTTGATTAATCTTGTTTTTAGATAATATAAACTAAAATACCATATTTTAATATTATCTAAGAGTAAAATATGAGATATTGACTAATAATTCTAATATATGATAAATCTTGAAATAAATGCATTTTGTTGTAGTAGATATTCGAATTATAACGATATAATTCATATGCATTATATTAAATATTTATTTACACAATATTTACCAAATCATACTAAATTGTTGATTAAACTTGTTTTTAGATAATATAAACTAAAATATCATATTTTAATATCATCTAAGACTGAAATATGAGTTATTGACTAATAATTTTAATATATGATGATTTTTGAGATAAATACATTTTATGGAATGGATTTTAAATTATAACAATAAAATTCATATGCATTATACTAAATATTAATTTACAAAAAGAATATCAAAACTTACTTAAATGTTGCTTAAGCTTATTTTTAGACAATATAAATAAAAATACCATACTTTTTATTATATAAAATTAAAATAAAAGATATATTGTCTAATAATTCTAATATATAGTGAATTTTTAGTATAAACTTATTATAATATTGAAATGTAATTAAATATATAAAAATATGTATAAAAAAAAATTAAAAAAAAGGCCAGCTCGCGAGCTCACAAAACATAAATGGTTAAATTAAGTGAAAGTTTAGATTATAGATTTGTGTTATATTTAGATCGTCAATTCAAATCAAATGAAATTTAACCAATACTTTTTTTTTTTAATCTTAAACCATAATCATTCATTTATACTAAATGTAGATAATTTAGAAACAGTTGAGAAATCTGAACCATAAGTTTTTCAAAAATAAAATTCAACGATGCATAAATTAAGGTGTAAGCATTGTTTTGTCCATACATTAGCCAAAATTTCAATGAGCTTCCTCTCGCGTACAATACAAAAGGAATTTTGTCTCTTGAAAACGAAAAATAATAATAAAAGAAAAGCTGAAAAGAAGAAATATTTTGAAATGGGATCATTACACCAACCCCTTTCAGGTTTTAGTGTAATTGCATGTAGACCTTATGTAGTTTAAAAAATTATGTTATTAATAACATTGACGTTTATTTTCGGCTAACAAATAGATTCATCCATTAGTCACAATTCACGAAATTTGTTGATTGTGTTCCCAAAAAGCGAGATTAACTAAATTTGTATTATAGGGGCGCAATTCAACATGCGTACACTAGAGCTTGTTATAAAAATTTCAAATCCCCACTAAATAAGAGAATGAGGAAGGGTATTTATATATACTAGTGGGAATTTATACTATTCAGGATAGGTACGGATAAAATAGTACTTTATCCCTCGCCTACCACTATTACATGATTGTGATTGATTGACTAGGGTTATTTCAATAATTTATTGTGTCGTGTTGATTCGGTAAGTTTGAACTTGGACCTTCTTTTATGGAAATATTTTCTTTACCTTATTTGATACAATCTATTTCCTTTGATCACTGATAATAGCAAAAAAAATTTGACTAAAATTCATGTTCACATCCCTCGATTGACCTGTGTGAAAATATATAAGAGTGATTTGATCAGAAAAAATTTATTTAATCTCCAATAAATTAATAATAAGTCAATTGGAGATAAACATGATTTTTTTTAATATCAATAAATTTCAAAAAATTAACTAACAAAAAATCTGTTTTATAGAAAAAAACAAATGTCAAAATTATTAGATTTAATTTTTTAAACAATAAAGAATTTATATATAATTAATTAAATTTTAGGGGAGAACAGTGTAATTATGTATTTATAAATTTGGTGAAAGGCCAGCAATCCTTAAAGCAGCGAAAGTACACGAATGGATCTCCTAGTCTGAGAGGCTCAGCGGCAGTAGGCTCCACCCACGTGTTATTACACTATCCTCATTATTATTACACCACATATATATACAAACGAAACAATACCGTTGTATATGTATCTGTGCTGTCTGTACAAATACATTTTTCTTTTCTTTTAATTTAATATATTCAGCTCTTAATTACTATTTTTTGGGTGGAGGGTGAATTTGGGTGTTGGGAGTTATTGGAAGCCGAAGAAGAAAATAAAAAGTTTGTATTTTTTTTCATTGGGAGGTCATTCATACATACCTTTTCATTTGACTTTTGTTTCTTTGTCGTTTCTGGTGATTCTTGGTACGCTCTTCTCTTTTTCTTTGTCTTCTCTTTTCTTCCTACATTCTTGTTATGATGTTTTGCTTGTTAATGGGATTATGGTTATGATGGGTTATTTTGTTAATCTTAATTACATGTGTTTTAATTGTTTCTGTTATTTAAATCTTGAATTCATTTAATGGAGTGATTAAGATTGTGTTCATCATTAATTACATGTTGAGTATTTGAAATGTTTGCAAATAGGCCAAGATTCTTGAAAATTTCTGTGAATTTGATGTGATTGAATGGAGGGAATGGCATTGTTTTTGTGTTAGAATTTCAATGCAGGACAACATGAATGTTTTTGTTTGGTGGAGATGAAAGATGTGTTTATCTATCTGGTTTAGGCTGTTTATGTCTGAATTTGAACAATGCCAATGTTTTTTGGAATTTTCAAGTACCGGTGGGACGGCGAAGGGCTCGATGTTTATGATGTAGCTCGTTTTTTGCAACATCGTTATTTGTAAATGACAAGAAGGATATTATGCTACATATACATCTGTGAACATTGTGTTGATGACTTCTTGTTTAGAATGAAGATGTAAATGAAGTATTCTGTGATTGATTAGTGTATGTATGGCTCGGTTTTGAAGTTGGGAGTTCTTGATCTTGATACGAATACATGCATAGTACGAGGTTGAGATTGTTGAGGTTTGTGTTCTAGGATAGGCTTAGCATATTTTCATGTTGTGGAGATTGAGATGTCTCTAGAGCTTGTTATGGAGAGCTAACAGGAATTGCAGACAAGGTAACTGATGTTTGGCTCAAGACAGGATTTTCGTGCAGAATCTACGATAGTTTTTTCTCGTTTGTTTGTCTTGATATTCAAGGATGCATTCTAATTCTGTAATCCTGTTGATAACAAATGATCTTTCTGCAATATTAGAAACATTTTCCATTGACAGATGATGGCGTTTCATTAGGTACACTTAAATCTGCAAAAAAGACATCCTTTTATCATTTGAGGTTGGGGTTGTGTTCTTAGTTTTCACTTGCAGTTTCTGGTTCCTGGATTTGAGGTACTCAATTGTCTTTCCTTAGCATTTTGTCAGAATGGAGGATGCTAAAAGTTTCAAAGAAGATGGCCCTCCTGGATCGACTCCTGCACCGATACGTTCGTCTCCAGACAAGGATCAATCACCTACTGCTGCTGCTGCTTCAACAACCCAAGATAGTGATGGAGAATCAGATGTTTCTAAGTTAGGACCTAATGGAAATCCGGTTTTGTCTCCCACAGTCATTGATGATGAAACGGTAGCTTCAGAACCGAATCTTGGCAAGCCTGTGGAAGCAAAACCAGTGATGGAGGAAAGTAAAGAACCTGTGGAGAGTCCGAAAGATAGTAAAGTAGCGCCAGTTTTGGAATCCAATTCATCGAGTAATTTGGAAGTGAAACCGGATAATGCCTCAGTCGAATCTAGAGACGTTCAACCGGATGCCTCAGTTGCAGACTCGCAAAAACTTAAGCCTCAGCAAGAAGAAAAGGTAGAACCCAAAATAGTTGCAAGGCCATCTCCGGAGGATGATTTTACCCCCATTCCATCCCCTCGTCATCACAGAAGAAACAGTAGCATCGATATCGTTGCCAAAGTCCCCCCTAACTATAACAGCAATCCATCGGCCACTGAGCGTACCAAGAATCCTGATAATGCTGAGTTGAGCAGGGGGCAAATTGATACAGCAGCGCCTTTCGAATCTGTGAAGGCTGCTGTGTCAAAGTTTGGGGGGATCGTCGACTGGAAAGCCCACCGTGTGCAGACTGTGGAGGTATAGCCTTTATTAGTATATATTCCCCTTTCTTAAGAGATGAAATCAGTTTCCAGAAAGGTTGTTTTTATGAGGAATTGATGATTCTTGTATAACCGTAACGTGGTTCTGGTTGCCTGTGCAGAGGCGAAAGTTCATTGAGCACGAGCTGGAGAAAGCACAGGAGGAAATGCCAACATATAAGCAGCAATCTGAGGCTGCCGAAGAGGCGAAAACACAAGTTCTGAAGGAGCTGGAGAGCACTAAAAGACTCATAGAAGAATTAAAGCTTAATCTTGAACGAGCACAAACGGAAGAACAACAAGCGAAACAGGATTCTGAACTTGCAAAACTCAGGGTGGAAGAGATGGAGCAAGGGATTGCCGATGAGGCTAGTTTTGCAGCCAAGGCGCAGCTTGAGGTTGCCAGAGCACGGCATGCAGCTGCAGTGTCGGAGCTTGTAACCGTTAAAGATGAACTGGAACAACTCAGAAAAGATTATGCTTTGTTGGTAGCTGAGAAAGAAGCAGCCGTGAGAAAGGCAGAAGAAGCTATGTCTGCATCAAAAGAAATCGAGAAGTCGGTCGAGGATTTGACCATTGAACTCATTACAATGAAGCAATCCCTGGAATCTGCCCATTCTGCACATATGGAGGCAGAGGAACACAGAATTGGAGCAGTTATGGCAAAAGAACAGGAGAGTCTCAACTGGGAGAAGGAGTTGAAGCAGGCAGAAGATGAGCTTGAGAAACTAAACAAGCAAATTCTGTCGATGAAGGATCTCAAGTCCAAGCTGGGCAAGGCAACAGCATTGTTGCAGGAACTGAAAGCGGAACTGGCGGGTTATATGGAATCAAAATTAGAGGGAACGGGCAAAGTAGGAAACATCGAAGATGCACTAAAGGAACCGGAGAAGAAGACTCGTGCAGATATAGAGGCTGCTGTTAATGCAGCAAAGAAGGAACTTGCAGAAGTGAAACTCAGTATTGAGAAAACAACTGATGAAGTCAATATCTTGAAGGTGGCAGCCATGTCGTTGAAATCGGAGCTTGAGAAAGAAAACATGGAACTTGCAGCTGTTAAACAGAGGGAAGAAACGGCATCGATTGCAGTTGCATCTCTTGAGGCCGAGATGGAGAGGACAAAGTCTGAAATTGCTTTTGTTGAGATGAAGGAGAAAGAAGAAAAAGAGAAGATGGGGGATCTTCCCAAGCAATTAGAAGAGGCAGCTCAAGAGGCAGAACAAGCAAAAGAACTTGCTCAAATGGCTAGGGCTGAGCTTCAGAAAGCAAAGGAAGAAGCAGAACAAGCAAAGGCAGGGGCAAATAGTAGGGAGAGTCAGTTACGTGCAGCTCAGAAGGAAATAGAATCCGCGAAAGCTTCTGAGAAGTTGGCACTGGCAGCTATAACTGCGTTGGAGGAGAGTGAGTCTGCTCAACGGAACAACAAGGACGATTCACCAACCGGAATTACACTCTCTTTAGAAGAGTATTACGAGCTTAGCAAGAAGGCGCATGAGGCTGAAGAGCAGGCGAACGTGCGAGTGGCTGCTGCTCTCTCTCATGTTGAGGCAGCTAAGGAGTCTGAAACAAGGAGCCTGAATAAGCTGGAGGAAGTTAGTCGTGAGATGAATGAACGAAAGGATGCGCTAGAAATCGCGTTGCAGAAGGCTGAGCAAGCGACGGTCGGGAAACTGGCTGTTGAGCATGAGTTAAGAAAGTGGAGGGGTGAGCATGAGCAAAGACGGAAAGGTGTTGAATTTGGTCCAGAAAGTAACAGTCCGCGAGGAAGTTTTGACAACGGGAAAGAATCCAAGAATTCTATCGAGCCCGAGTCTTCTAGTATCTATCAGAGGTTGAGTCCGCGGGCAGAGACAAGCAGCAACACGGATACGGAGCCGTCCCAAGAACCGAAAGCTGTCAAGAAAAAGAAAAGGTCGTTCTTCCCTCGGATCTTCATGTTCCTGGCCAGAAGGAAGACGAATACATCTAAGACAGCTTAATCATCTCCCTATGCTATCTTCTTCTTTCACACTGTCTGTTGTCCGTTGGCAACGAAGCTCTAAATTTTTACATGAGTTGAATATTACTTTTTCGTACATTATTTGACCTGATCAGATTAAGTTTTGCAATAACTTATGGGGTTCAAAGGATATAGTGAAATTATAGCTTGGTGAGGCTTACAGGGACTGTAAGGTGATTCTGTAAAGCATCCATAGCTTTTCAAATTCAAATTATGTTTCCAATCTTCCTACATATGTTAATAGATATACCAATTTAATTTCTCTCTTCTCTTTCATAGATTGATGATGCATTCATTTGGCTGACGATCCCAACCTTCACCTTACAGGAATAGGTTCGACACATGAATTTCGACATGATTTCATGTCAGATAAGAAAATGCCAAGAAATTATGCAGTTTTTCGACATTTACTGTTCTATTACGAGCTTAATTCCCAATGTGTTTACTGCAACTTTCCAGTAAATATAGAAGTCAATGATTATAACGAAAAAAGTTTATTGCTGAACAGAAACGATATTCATGTTTCGACTTTGAGAGCAAAACATCCATTTTACATCAATGTGCAAGGAATTTCTACTACAACATAGGAAGCCGAAAGGCATTGTTAACTTACATCCTCAATTGAATGATCTTGTATCACATGGAAACCTCATTGCTCACATCTTTGATGGCTTGGGGAATATGTCGGGAGTGAATTTCTGGGCTGCACTGATACTACCCTTTATCTTCATTGCACCTCTACATTTGTTTGAACGACGTTAGTTGAATTCCTTTGGAATAAAAACAAATCAAAGATATCGTTGAGTTAGACAAACAGGGCACCTCATGAAGGCAATTTGAGGATTCATCTTCCCAGTGGCAACCTTGACAAAATCATCGTCTGTAAACGAGAAGGTCGCGTCTGGCTTCCCATCTTCGTATGCCCCTAGAGTATTGAACGATCAAACTTTGATTAAAGAAGACATTTCAAGTGAAAACTGAAGTGTTCATAACCAGAATTTGAAATTTCAGATGATTGAATTGCAATTTGCAAACAGCAAGCAGGTCCTGAAATGCGAGTTTCAGATTCTAGATTAATGCTGCGATCACTGACAAGAATCCAGATGACTGAAAATCTCTTCCAACTGCTTTAAGATGATAATTTAAATTCACAAAATTATCCTGTCCAGTTATACAGATATCAAAATATGACTCCTGATTTCATTAGTGCTCGCGATTTCTAACATATTTTCTCGGTCTCTGTTACGAAATTCCAACACAATAGAGCGTAATAAGGAATCCAGATCACAAACGAATCAAACACTTGATTCCTGAAACGGAACAAAATTTGAGAAGAGCGTAAGAACCCTAACCTTCTTTAACCTCCCCTTTCTTCAAATCAACGACATAAGACTTCTCATTAAACCCAAGTTTCTGCCAATCCACTAAAGAACCATCAAACACCACAACCAAATTACATAATCAAACCACACACAAAACCCAAATTCGCATTTACAACTGATGAAAACCAAACCTTGGGAGCAATATTGATCTGATAAACGAGTCCAATTTTCTTGGTAAGCTGTTTGCCAGCATCAGTTGACATATGGAGCTTCATCTGCTCCATGATCGCATCGGACTTCAGCTGAGTGGAGCTCGCCATGGCTGTCCTTTCTCTAGAATGAACTGCCAGTAATTGAAGTTGAAGGTACAACAACTGTGAATTTAATCAAAATATTAGAAGTTGTAGATGGGGGGTGGGTAGGGGTGGGTGATGAGGGTGACGATTAACTGTCCAGCGCCTTAACACACAATTCAAGGTGCAATATTTTGGTTGCTCCGGTTGAGGCTTTACAATGAAAATAAAAATTATGATTCGAGTTCATAAATATTAAGGATAATTACACTCCTTTGGCGTAATTATACATAAATTATTTATGGTTTGAAAAATTATACCTTGTATTTTTTATTATAAAAAATGTCAAAACTTCATAATAAAAGTAATCAATTTACCTTTTTATCCATAATATGTGACTAAAAAGAACTAAAAAAGAACATGAAAATTTAAAAGATTAAAAAGACAAAATTGGCGCCCTATATGTGTAAAATTGAATAGATGCTTTAGACTAAGAAGACAAAACTGCAGGAAATATTTTTTACTATTATTAATATATCACATGAGATGTAAATACTATATTTATTTTATCATAGTGATATATTTTTACGATTGAGTTATCCGAATACATGTCTTCTAAATATTTAGTTAAATTACATAATATAGTTTATATATATAGTTTTATAGTGTATAAATATGTTCAAAATAAAAAAAATAGTGTATATATATATGTTAAGAGCTAAATTTATTTTGAACGATCTAATTTATTTATTAATTAAAAATTATTTAATATAATAATACTTTAAATATATTACACTATTTATTCTTATGGTTTAATTTAATTATAAGAACAAACTCACATGCATAAGTGTGTGAAATGAATAATAGTAGTTTGATAAAGAAATACTTTTATTTGACTTGCAATAAGTCAACCAAGGCAAAAATGAATTTTCATTCAATTTTTCTACTGATGTCAGCAAATTTTATCGATTTTATTAATTGAATGATCTAATTGTTGGATGAAAATAAAAATAATAGTAGTGGTTTCAAACAATAGAAAACCACATTTGACTTTCAAATGTGGTTTTCCATTCATAACTTAACATAATATTTTTTTTTCCTTTTTATTTAATGCAGAATGGAGGTCCTGTACAGCCTGTGTACAGTGATTCTTTGCATTTTAATATACAGGTAGGGGTTCTACCAAACCCCCCGCCTCGACACCGGTGGTTTTAACCAAAAAAAAAAAAATACAAAATGGAGGTCATTAAAACTATCCATATCTACATATATAGTGACGCTTAGATGAATAACCTTAATAATTTTGTTTTATTATATGTAGATTATTCAAGAATCAAGAATTCGTAATCGCATCAAAATCAAGTAGAATTTGATAAATAGAATTCATGAGATTATGGTTCAAAGTTTTCATTACTCCTGTATCTCTATTCATTTGATTCCAGTCGTTTGTTTATTGTAATAAAAATTATTAATTAATTAATTATCTTTAATTTAATAATTAATTTTAATAATAAACCTTTATCTATATAATTGTGTATGTAATTAATTTAATAAAAGAAAAAGGAAAAAGAACTCGTGAATGCTCATCTGCCAATGGGCCGATGCTTAGGCATTTGGGCTGCTTGAACAGAGGCCCATATTCTCAGTCCAGTCCAGCCCAAATAGATTTAAATTTTGTTTCTGAATATTGTGTTTTATTCTTTTATGATTCATGTTCACTAGGTCAAATGCAACTATGCAAGCCCACCAAATATATATGAGGGGAAATTCTAGCCCAAATCTGACTCGGCCAAATTTGAACCAATTATATGGCAAGTGCAACATATTTATTGTGTGATTGGTGTACAATATAAGGAAAGTGACCAATTATATAGCAAGTGTCATGATTGGTTTAGTTCGACCAAATTTGATCCAGATAAAAAAATTTCTATATATATGAGATCCAAGAATAAAGGGACGACAATGACAAGGGTATTTTTTCCAAAAAAAAAAGAAAAAAAGAGAGTGAAAACCTTTCCTTGTTCTAACATTTGACGTAGATTTATTCCTTGTAATAAGATCATGTTAACAACCTCATTATGATCATATTAGTAATTCTTGCTAGTTAACAAATCATATTAGTAAACTAACAATTGTGTAAGTGGAGAACTTGTATTAGTCCCTCATATAGTGCACATATACGTACAAAATGTTGAAGAATTCTTGATGTTATCATACACATTATTAATCTGATCAAAATAATACTTATATTTTTGAAGTGATAATACTGATGTTCCGAAAATACGTCCAACCCAAGAAGGAATTTAGATCGAATAAAGTCTAGTGAAGGTCGAAGAATACACGCGGCTTGAGGGGGAAAGGCTCCCTACCCAAGGCCCCTGGGGTGTCCGTTGGGGAAGACGACCTATATATAGAAGGGCCCAGAGACACACCTCTAAGCCCAATGATGTGTCCTTATTCACAAATGGCAGGAGGTCATTCGATCACTTGAAAGAAGGATAGCCACGTAATCATTGATGAAGCCTGGAGATCTAGGCAAATCACCAAGCTCGCTCTAACTACCCCTAGTATTTTGGGAACATATCCGGTGAGAGGGTTGTCCGATCAAGAGCCTCCAACGGTTGAAACCTACAAGATTTTCGCTAGATTTCGTGGAGGCTTATCCTCAACAACCACTCCCCTGAGTTCCGAGGGAAGTACACTTTATCAGTCGGTAGGGAGCTGAGGCCATAAATAGGCCTCTTTTTTCCCCAAGGAAGGTAACGCAATTTTTGCAACACTTAAGCACACTGAGCATTAATATTAAGCATCCTCACACTACATTGTCATTTTGCATTGTTTTATCTTACTTGAGTTTTATTCTTCGTAACTGCTTACTTACTTGAATGTTGGAGTGCTAACGTATTTTTTTGCAGGTCCCATTTTAAATTTGTAAAAATCAGGCCCAAAGATCTCAAGCCGGACACAATCCAAACGAGCAACTTTTTGCTCGCCTCACGTACAGTGA
The DNA here is from genome assembly GCA_034509735.1 of Sesamum alatum. NCBI lineage: Eukaryota > Viridiplantae > Streptophyta > Magnoliopsida > Lamiales > Pedaliaceae > Sesamum > Sesamum alatum. The sequence goes on along the minus strand of JACGWO010000002.1, from coordinate 8,753,059 downwards.
CCATGCTAGTTATACATATTTTGTATAATAATTGATAAATAATAAATGAAACGATCAAAATTATGTGTCAATATTAATATAATATAATACAAATAAAATGTCATACCAAAACATACCCATAGAATATTTACAATTTTCAGACAAGTTTTAAATTTGATTTATTAATTCAAGATCTTTATGATCCGGTCCCGGTGCATATCTAATCATAATATGTATGGACTTATCATGACCATCCAATCATTTTTGTATATGTGCATGGTTCACCTGAAATTGTACAGTTTGAAAAAATCTATAAATAATCATCCTTCATATATATAGCAGGTATAATTTTTGCTACCTGTTATTCTTACGACCACCCATCATATTTCTTTTGTGACTTACCTGACTTAAATATCAAAAAATTACAATTGAGGACTTCTTGGTGTGATTCTGAAGCTGGTTGATTTTGTAAGCTTAGAATTAAAAATATAATTCATTCTTTGAGGCTAATAATCACATATACTCACTTTTTTCACAACAAAAAATTTATAGTAAGTCTAATTGATTTGAACTCACTTGATATATGTAGATTTACCCTTATATAATATTATTGAAATATAGTCAAATCGAGCTCGAATTGTTCTTTCTTTTTCTTTTTTTCGGAAAAAAAAAAAAGTTGAAAAATCCTGAAGAGTGGATTAGTCAAGGAAGTTATTATCATGTGCTCTTTTAAGAGTGTGGTCTCCAGCTGAGGCAGCACGGACCAATTGCACAACTACCACCTGGCTCTCTCTCACCCTCCCGTGACCTTATAGAACGACAACCATGATCTTGACATTTGACGTTGACCTTAATACACTCACCAACTTATATATGGGAAAATTAATTCATATTTTTCATAATCATGGTTCAAATTTCATCCATCAATCAATGTGTGTGATTATTAATCTATTTTAATAATAATTATTTGTAATTTATAATGCTAATTGTTTCAGTATATTGATGTATATGCATAAAATGTGACCAATGAATTGGTCTATTGGTTAGGATTCGAACCCCACCAATGCATGAATGATAGTCTACTGTATAATAGAATTGTTTGTATACTGTAATAGTAAGGGATTGTTTAGATTTAATTTATGTGATATTGTATTATTGACCAATGTATGATTGCTCTAATTGTCTCTATTAGAGATTGATAGTCGACAGGACTGATTGTAATCGATTTAATTCAATTAATAATATCCATCGCTTTCACTTTAAAAAAAAATGTGATTGTAATTGATTATCTAAAAAATATAAAATGGTACATTAATATTAATCTTGCTAGCTGTAAATGATGGAGGCATAAACGAATAGGATTGAACTTTCTTCTAAATTCAGATAAATATTAACCTATATTAATTATTAAATCAAGGGCAAAAAAAAAAAAAAAAAAAAAGAAAGTGATCATTTATCCCCATGTGAACTTTGAAGGTGAACATGATAGGAAATAAATAGCAACAATGAAAGGTAAGTTTGGGTTGAGTAATGCGACTTTTCCATCAGTTGGCGCTTTCTTCTTTCCAAAATCTGGCTGGGAGGCCATGCAATGGCACAGGAAATGGACCATACTGAATTCCACTTTCGGATCCCACCAATTCATACCTACAACCAAGAAATTTACATGTTTGCCCCTTGGTCAAATACTATACGTATATCGAATTAAATTTTTTGTTGCAAACTATATTCCATCTTCTACTCCATTGAATATACACACACAACACACAACGTGAGCATGTTTTTCATTTTGATTTTTTTTATATATATGTAGTGTGTAATTTAAATGGAGCAGAAGATGGAATAAACTTTATAACAGAAAATTCGATCTGCACGCGTATAGGATGATGAGATTGAGAGAGAGAGAGAGAGTAAAAAACCTGAAGTGAGAGGTCAAGTGATGCACCAAAATGAGCATTTCTAGCTTGGCCAGTTCGTTTCCCGGACAGGCGTGTACTCCACTCCCAAATGGCATAAAAGTGTTGGGTTTCAATGGACCCTATATATGTACATGAAAAACATAAATTAACGTTGAAATAAACACTAGTACTCTAAATTCTCTACTTATAATGTAATATTTATACGACACGTGTGCGTAAAAGAAACCGTCTCGTATCCTTGTACCTCGAATCTTGTCGGATCAAATCTTTGAGGGTCGGGAAAGAATTCTGGGTTGTGATGAATGTTCCTGAATAATGGCATCACTTTCCACCCTTTTGGAATAAGGTATCCTAAACCAATTATCACACCAATTATTTAATTTTGAAAAAAGAAGTCGTTTTTTTTCTTGTATATATAATTATATTATAATAATCTCATCTTCGCAATTTAGCGCATAATTTATCCAATATTGAAGATGGTATAATTAAAATTGTACCTTTATATTCTACATCCGTCACTGCCTCCCTGAATGTGAATGATATAATGCTCGCCATTCTTAAACTCTCCAAAATCACCTGACCAAAATTCACATTGCGAAAAGGGCTTAAACTTTTCAGCGGAAAATAAAGGTGAAGAAAACCATTGAACTCGGAAAGTGCATATTATAGCCCGGATCAAATAACAAGAATAATGCACTCGTTATTTTATTGCTGTACATTTTAAAATAAATGACCAATCAAATTAAATTTCATTTCACCAAACTTAATTTGGGTTACAGCTTTCTTGCATGCATGTATGCATTCAGACATAACTGAACAACATGATACCTTGTGAGTGATGGGCATATTTCTTGTCTGATTCCAAGCCAGATGACTCTTTCCACTCCCATTGGATTGGTAGATCGCCATCTGTTCTGCCTGCATTACATTCCAAACACCAATTAAGTTATACAACAACTACTATTCGAGTATTTTACCCAAATCAGGTTTGGTCGAATCAAATTAATTATAGAGCAAGACTGATACACTTGTCATGTGATTAATTACTTTTGCATGAACTGTGTATCAATGACACGGCAAATGTATTGCACTTATCTTGTGATTAATTTAAGTCCGACAAAACTCAATTTAGACATATCATAAATTCTTGATTTTAAATTAAATTAATACCTTGACAGCCTCAAGAAGTTTGGGGTTGTCATGAAGGTACTTGAGAACCCATGTCATGGCACTAGCTGTCGTATCCTGTGCAGCAAACAGTACTCCAATTATGTTGTCTGCAATCTGATCCTCACTTAGAGTTTCACCCTTGTCATCTTTTGAATTCAGCAGACAGCTTAGCAGGTCCTTCTCCACCGCTGATTTCTTCTCCCTCCTTTCTCTAGTAATGCTACTAAGAATTTTACTTAGCCTCTTCCTTGCCTTGAAAATTAAATTTAAATTGATTAGACCCCTTTATTGCAAAATGGTAATAATTTATACACATTTTTCCTTACCTTAATCGCCTTTTGGTAACGGGTTCCAGGTAAATTTGTCGGAAACGAATTGTACCCTCTGTCGACGATAACGTAGTTCTTCTTCAGTTCGTCTTTATAGTGTTGATCGAGACAGCCAAACGTTGCCAGGATTCCTACTTCGAAAGAGAGCTGTAGGAAAACGATAACAGCGATGATGATTATTCTAATCCAGACCGAGTTTGGCTATATCTGAACAAATCACGGGCACTTGCTACATGATTGATTTGGCCAAACTTTCTGATTAATAACTGAAGCAATGTTTAAGGAAGTTGTCTTAATTATCATCAGCAAAATCAAACCTTTTTCATCTCGTTAAAAGTGTTGATAACTCCGCCGTGATCAGACCAAGACTCCAATGCAGAAACTGTTAGTTCTTCAATGTCGGAGACCAGCCTGCGGATGGACTCCGGGTACAGCGAGCCCTGGACGAGCTTCCTCAGGCGCATATGGTAATCGCCCTGATGGAAAAACAGGGCCCGAGGCCCGATTAGATTCTCCTTGCTTTTCGGGTACGTGGGCTTGAACAAATGTGCCTGAGTTATCAGCACGAACCGGGCCGCCTCCGGGCTCGCCAGCATCACGCACGGACAACCTAGTATGTGAGTCTTGAAGATTTCTCCGTACCTTGAAATTTACCAAATTATATAACTAAGTATTAAATCATCCGTACGAAACATATAAGAATTAACCATCCCAAACATTAAACAAAAGAAGAAGAAGAAATTAAACCTTCTCTGTCGGGTAGAGAAAAAGACATTCGGGTCTTGAGAGTATAATTGGAGGGTTTCTCCAATGTACGGCCACCCCAAAGAACCTGGAGGAAGTTTACAAGGTTTCTCCTCGTGCTGTTTTCGTTTCTTTCTTAGTGAAATAACATAGCTAATTATTACAGCGACGAGAATGGTGAAAACAGGCAAAAAGAATTCACTACTCATGTCCATTTAGTACAAGGCTTTTGCTCGTATAATCGAAGGGATGAATTGAAAAGGATTATGGGCAAAAAATGCAAGAGGAGGAGGGGTATATATAGGCATGGAGAATGGAGGGATGGGGACAAAACATAGCCATTTACAAATTTATTACAGATTTATTGTAGGTCTGTTTTTCTGAATTATGAATTACGTACATAGGACTTGTGTCTTATCCAAATCTTTACAGAATCTTATGACATGATTTATTTAGATTGTCAAAGATTTAGTTAGTTTTTGCTGTCCTCATGAATTTTTTGCAGGTTACGTGCGGTACGTCCACCTTTTCGGGTTTTTCCACCTCGATTTCTTCTCTATATGCATCTAGTGGTTATGAAAATCTGATTCTGGTTATTTGGTTATTAAACCTAATTTCTTTCGCACGTGCGTTGAAATTGATTATTCCTCATAATTGATTTGAGTTTTTATTTCTTTTTTCCTTTGGTTAGAAAGAGCAAAATTTGAGAATTATTTTCAGGGAATGTGATCTTGGTTATAGATCGTATAATAATTAAGTGTTATTTTCTATTTGTAGGTTGCATTTGTGGTTTATAATCCATACAAATGTATGATGGATATATATATATATGTAAAGTAAATTCAGATACTACGATAGATATAATATTTAATTATAGTTAATTATCATGGTTAAAAATAGTCGTTGATCATAACCACATAATATTTGTTAGTAATGATTTTTGTAAGTGTGGTTAAAATACAATCATGACAAATACTTTTGTCATGGTGGATACACTGAGTTTTTGTACTAATTTTTATTTTACTATAGTTAATAATAGTCATTTAGCACAATTTTTAGTCTATAGACATCAAAATGTAGGTAATAGTAAATTTTCTTCTAGTGAAATTAAATGGCTTTAAAATGTGCAAAATTTAATTTGAACTAAGCTCGGTCAAATTCGAACTAATCGTAAGGAAGTACATCAAATTTTGTTGTGTAATTGATTTAGTCTAATTATAGTACCGATAAAATTCACATGATAAGTATAATAACACTTGTAATATAATTAATTTAATGAGCAAAAATTCACGGCCAGGGTTATGACTTATGAACTATAATGCACGGACACTCCAAAAAATTATCCTATGCAGTGTCGGTCACGTGTCGGTCTCGGACACGGCATAGGCGTGTCCAAAAATTAAAAAAAAAAAAAAGTGTCGGACACGTGTCGGCCTCGGACACTGCATAGGCGTGTTCGAAAATTAAAAAAGAAAAAAAAGAACACAGTGTCGGACACGTATCGGCCTCGGACACGGCATAGGCGTGCCTGAAAATTAAAAAAGAAAAGAAAAAAAGAACACGGTGTCGGACACGTCTGTTGGCGTGTCCAACACGTTTTGAAGGAGTGTCCAACACGTTTTGGACACGTTTATGATATTTTTTTTTTATAATTTTAAAAAGTTTTGTACTATTTTTTTAAAAGAAGAGTTTTAGACAACAAAAAAAATAATAATAATAATTCACTTCTCTCAAACTAAATAATTTGGGATGAAATTACTAAAAAATTGAGAGACGACCATTATAATTTAACTAATTTGGATGATTTTTTTTTTTCATTGCGTATTTTTTAAAATAAATTGATATGTATATTTTTAAAATCATGTAGTTTGGTTAAAAAATTAGACATAAGACATGCTTATTTTATGTTTTATCTTAATATATTTCATATTTTAATTTTATGAGAATTTTAGAATATATAATATTATATTTAGTTGTGTCAGTGCCGTGTCGTGTCCTAATTTTTTAAAATTTTTTGGATCATTGTGTCCGTGTGGTATCGTGTCCGTATTCATACATCGTAGCTTATGAACTTTTGGAATAAGTCACATTTGAAAAAAGCACAAGATGTTGTTACAATTTGACTTTTTTTTAGCGAACACATATCTTATTGATACCGAACTCAAGAAACAATATATCTTATGGGTGAATTACAATAACCTCTTCTAATGTTTGACATAATTATAAATATTTTTTTATTTTTTCAAAAATTACAAAGATTCCATGCCTGAAATTATCTATTTTGTTCTTGATTTTTTTTTTTTTGAATCGTAGAAAAATCAGCCAAGGCAATTAGATTATTGCTCATTTGTGTAAAAAACGTAAGAAACTTCTCCCCTCGCATTTTAATCCAAAAAAATCTAGAAAATTTTAAAAATTAATAAAAAAATAATTCAGCTTGCATAAAGATATTTTGGTTAGTTCACCCAAAAAATAGATAAAAAATAATTATTTGTTAGACAATTATAACTTTAAGAAGAATATTTATAATTTTTAAAAAAATAATACAATATTCATAATTATACCAAAATTCACGAAAGTTGACCGTAATTCACCCATTTCTTAAAGACTTTCATTTGAAAAGTGCTCTCAAACATGCACTTCATTTACTTGCCCAATTTTCCTGTGAGCCAATGAATCCAGTCCCATCGAAGAGGTTCACCAAAATTCATTAATTAATACTATTTTACGTGGCACATCGTCTTTGTGTGCATATAATAAATATTCTTTTATATTTTAAAATATATTATTATTATAAATAAGAATAAAATATAAATCATTACATCACATTAAAAAAAATAAAAGAAAAAAATACTAATTATCAATTAGTGAAACTTTAGAAGTTAAATAAGTTGATTATATTATCGGTTGAAAGACATTGTTGACCTTACAAAATATGGTGTAGCGGTATAAGTAACCACCGTTTGTAAGTGTGGAAGGGGTTTTCTTTATATAATAACTAGCCGTCGTGGCACGCCATTCCTGCGTGCATATAAAATAATATTGCACGCTTTAACGTTATTGTAAATAAGAAAATATACATATTAATCAATACATTGTATTTAAAAAAAGAAAAAAAATAAAAACTAACTTAGGAGTATTATCGATATAACAAAAAAATTGATGTTATGGTAAAAATAGGATTTGTTTTATATAATAGTATAGATATAGACATATGTTGAGTCTTTAATTCAGGTAATTATTCATGCACGTTGTCCATGAGACAGGTGATTAAATTTGGGCAACGAAAGTCGTCTTGGTCTGTAGTCGTCAATGCATGCATTAATCAAGAAATTAATTAAAATTCGATCCTGTCCAAATTTGACGTGTTGCAACCTCGTTGATTTAATTTTGGTTAAGAGAAACAGACAAAGATGTTAAGGATAACCCTAGGTTCTTCCTTTAATTTCTGAAATGTTCGTCGCCCTATTCTTTCACCTCCCCTTTACATACTTATTTTCTCCAGATCGCTCAATCTAGAAGTATTTGTGATTTGATTGGATTGATTTTTTATTTTTTTTGTTAAGTATAGTTTTGAAATGTTTAAATCTTACATGCCGACTAAAGACATCATCAAAATCATTCAAAGAATACCAATAAATCAGAAAATACTATGAAAATAGACGTACGCTTGTATTCATAAACTCGAACTCAAGTGTGATATTAACATAATAAATCCAAACGTATCTACTCTGGGGTACGTAATTATAGCAATGCATGAGTCTTCGTCTATTTTATTAACATATTTATTTATTTTAATAATAATCATCAAATCATTCATTCTTAAAAATATATTCTAGTAAGGTTGAGGTCTCATACCTTAGAGGTTATGAATTTGAACCTCACCAATGCGTGGGATGATAGTCTATTGTAAGTAGGATTGTTTATATATTGCAATAGTAAGGAGTTGTTTGATTTAATTTATGTGATATTATTGATCAATGTATGATTGTTGTAATTGTCTCTATTAAAGATTGATAGTCGACAGGGTTGACTGTAATCGATTCAGTTCAATTAATAATATTCATCGCTTTCACTTCAATATATATATATATATATTCTGTTTAGTTTTTAAATAATAGATATAGTTTTATATATATTATAAAGAGTAAATTACAACTATCTCCTGAAATTTGGCATAATTATAAATATTCCATCGTTGTTAGAAAAATCACAAATACCTCCCTGAGGTTCGTAAGCGTTTAACAAATAGCCCATTTTCATTCATTTTTATGGGTGAGCTAACCAAAATGCCCTTATGCATTTTATTTAATTTTTAAAATTCTTTGAATTTTTTTGAACTACAATGTGCAGGAAAATATTCTTAAATTTTTTTCCATAGAGAAGTTAATAATACAATTTGCCTCGACTGATTTTTCTACAATTTAACAAAAAAGTCAAGGACAAAAAGGTTAATTTCAAGCCTTTGGTTGAAATTACAAATCTCGTAGAAGGGGTATTTATAATTTTTTAAATAATGAGAGGGTATTTATAATTATGTGAAGAAGTAATTGTAATTTACCCTATTATAATAATTATGTTATATAATTTTCTCGAATTTGGTAATGTCCCAGACCGAGTCAATCCAGTCCCGTATAAAATTAAAAAATATTATTAAATTATTATTATAATAATTTAAAAAAATCATTACACTTATCGATGTGATATTATTTTTTAAATTTTAATAAAAAAAAAAATTCATCATCTTGTCCGAGACTACAAGATCTCTGGATCCCACATTTGCACGTGGTTGTACGGAAGCGAGGTACACATGGAGGAGTCGAGAGCTCTGGATGCCCATTGCATGTGAAGCATGAGATTGTAAAGCAGGCGTAATCACCTACGACGCCCGGTTACGTGACAGCCACATTTCCATGTCAGTTTGACGACACGTTCTCTGATATTACTGGTTCATTTTCTCCCGGTTCTTGTGCGCCCATGCTTTTCAACCAATAATACACAATCAGTTGTTCACCTACAAATATTTTAGGGATTTAATGCAATTTAATTTCTTGTGATATTGTAAACGAGTAAATTATCCTTTTCGATAGAAAGGTAAATTGCTCTATTTTTAAAAACACAGAGAGGTAAATCGATTCATTTCAAAAAATACAGGGAGGTAACTTGCTATTTTATTTTTTATAGGGGGATAATTTGCTCATTTGAAATATCACAGGAGGGTTGCTTGCATTTTTTCCAATATTTTAGCAACCACTCTATAAATTGAGCTGCAAATTCACATGGTATCTGCTCAATTTTTTTTTAAAATCCATTTTTAGATACATCTTTATAAAATATTATTTAAATTTATTTATTTAAAAATAATTCTTAAAGCGTTTATGTAAATAAGATTATATTGTTTATGAGATACTTATAATAACCATGAAAAATTTTAATAACTAACTAATGGGTGTAGCACATCTTATGTATGTGCATAATTTTTTAAAAAAATATTCAATATAAAGTATTTATAAATTGTATTATTCATGTTTTGTAAAGTTAAAAATTAGGTAAAACAAGATAAAACACATGAGGAAAAAAACTATCAAAGATAATTACGAAAGATCATAGGGAAGTTAAAAGTAATTAATTAATTTAATTTTTTTTTTAAAATAGCAGATCAAATTAATTTGGATACGAAAAGGATCATCTCCTAATAATAATATAGTATAGATACAACAAAAGTAAAGCATTTATAATATTCTTCAAAGAATTTTATAAATTGTACAAGTGTCGAATTTGTCCCAACATCTTGCGATTGAAACTTCAACTCCGTGTTGAGTTGGCGAGGGTAGCATAGGGCAACATAGGGCAGCATTCTTTCCTAAAGTTGTAGGGGTTCAGAGGGGTTGGTTCTGAAAAAACGTTTTGTCAGTGTCAAAATTATAATTTTACAATGCTTTACAAGTACTCTAATATAAACAGCTGATGTAAGAACTTTTATTGTAATTCATCCATGATTAGATTCTAATATAAATCAATCTTGAGCAATCGTGAATGTAAAAAAAATAAATTAATAAAATAAAAATCACATTCTTTCTAACATAACACATTAATCATCAAATTCCCAAGGAGATATATTGCTATACTCTCCAACAATCAATTCAGAAAATTGAATAAACCAAACTTTTCACATACTAATAAAAATCTTATTATGATATCATGTCACTATAGTCTTGGGGAGTTTGATTTGGCATGGGCAAAAGTTGTAAAAGTAATGTAATAATCAGTACGATATGCCAAAAGAAAAGGAGAGTTATGTGAGCAATACTTCAAATGTTTGCTCAAAAATGGTAAATTATCCTCCTTTTAGAAAAAGTATTAATTATGCGAAACAAGAACGCAATAAGCAGGGATGTTACATGCCCCCCCGGACGTGTCATGCTCTAAATCTTCGCTTTTTTTATTTATGCCCGACATTTATCAATCCCAAGATGTCACAATATCTCCCAAGATACTCGCCCTAATTCATGTTTTCCAGGAAATAAATTAGTCTAGATTAAATTCGATTTATATCATATAAGACCAAATAAATTATATTTATCATGGGTTAAAAATGAAATTTGCCTTCTGTATTAATCAAAAAGAGTAATTACCCCCTATAAAAAAATAATTAGCAATTTACCCTCTTATATTATTCAAAATGCAGCAAACAACCCCCTCACAGGGGTTTTTTGCTCCATTTTTTAAAATACAGGGGGTAAATTGCTACTTATTTTTTCACAGGGTTTTTTTTTTTGCACATTTTGCATATCACAAGAGGAGTAATTGCATTTTCCCCATTTATTATGTGATTTATATATATAATATTGAAAAAGCAACCTACGTTGGTTGTAGATGAGAAGCTTGAGCGGCTGATAAGTCACACCCAAGGCCTCGACTCGTACCTTTTTAGGGTAAAGTCGCAACGTTCATACGAAGTCAGAACGGACAATACCTCGTGCAACGAGGCATCTATTGAGTGTGTGCGTGTGTAGAAAATTAAACTGGGCACCTATTGAGTTGCAAGCCCCGTTAAATATAAAAAGATAACCAATAATATAATAAGTGTACTAATATTTATTGTGTTATTAATTGAGTTTGAAACAATATAATTTAAGCTATTTTGCTTTTGAAATTTTTGATAGGTTGTACTACAGTTATGGGCCATTTTTCCTTCCTTAAACGTAATTACAGTTATATCCATTCTAAAAATGTGAAATTAAATTTTCTCTCAAAAAAGTTTTAAAATTAAACTTACGCTCCTTCCGAAAAAACTAATTACGCTCCTGACCGTCTTTTGTTAGGATTTGAATGAAAAAATGCTGATATTAGCAAAAAAAAAGTTGCATAAATTTTCAACCTTACTCCTCATTTAACATTCTCATGTAATAATTTTGTATTTTTAAGGAAAAAAGATATAAAAATATTAAGCTCACTCCATATTTACACATTACATTTTATTCCCAGATAAGTACAAAAACATGATAACGTTAAATTAGGGGCAAAATTGAAAATTTATGTATATATATATTTTTTGCTAACCTAAATATTTTTCGTTCAAACTTTAATGGACGGTGGTCAGGTGTAAACGGAGAATTTTCGAAGGAGGTGTAAGTGTAATTTCTAAATATTTTTGGGGAAAAAATTAATTTTATATTTTTAGAGAGTCTAAGTATAATTAACCCTAAATAAAAGGTTAAGCGTAATAATTCTTTCTTGATGTGGTTATATCTAGAAGTTTAATTTGTAATTTAATTTAAATAATAATTACTATACATGTAAACACTGATGGCATCATATTACGAAAATTATGTTGTTACAAAAAGCGTGTAGCAACAACTTAATATCGCTGGAGGACTCAACCTTCTGACCGAGTTGTGAACAACCTACGTACCACGAAGGTTGATTAGTTGACAAAAAAAATAAAAAATGGTATAACAGTATCACAAATCGTTGTTTGTCAATAAAATAGAATTTCCTTTCTTATATTAGTATAGATAAAACCGATGAGCATTACATAGTTGTCCCATGACAATTATTTTATTTTTTTTTCCATTACAATAGGAACTGAAAAACTTGGATTTGAACTTACGATCCCTCCTTCATTAAAAATATATTATATCAACTCAATCAAATATTGACGACCAACGTCGATTATTTCTAAATACACTCATCGGCATTAATCTAGAGCATATACCCTCCTAATTCAGCAATCGAATATAAAATCAGAATCAGGCTCATTAAGCACCGAGTTGTGATGGGTTGAGATCCATTACGGGGACAGCACAGCTACACATGTTTCCCACGTACGTGAATCGAAACATTAAAGACCACTTTCGTGAAGTATTCACAAATTTTCTAATCCTTTTTTTGTTATTTCCCCTCAAAGCAATGTTGATTTTAGTTCTTGTGATTTGAGAGCATGGATTCGCATGTCTAGGCGATGTTTTATTATAGTTAAGAATAATGATCATCTTGCTGCACTTGAAAATAGTGAGCTTGCCTACACGTATTTAATTTTTTTTCTAAAAATAAAATCAATTCAGCCGAATATAGACAATTACATCATACATTGATCAACAATAATCATATATATATATATACATATACCAAAAAACGATATTCGTGTAATTACAGAAATCACCATCGACAGTAAAAACCAGGGATAATTTGTGTAATGATATTGAAGTTGTTGGGGAGTGTATGTAATTTTTCAAAAGGTAGAGATAATTTGTATAAGTAGGCCATATGTTGATGGGTGTTAATGTAATTCTGCAAATATATATATATATATATATATATATATGATGGGAAATAATAGGAACCTTGTGATCAAAGCACGTGTGACACTTAGCAAGCTAGAAACTTCAAGCTCTTTTCTTCAATCTTCTCTCTTCAATTGATCTCTCCTCCCACCTTTACAATGAAATTATGGGGTGTTTATATTACACTAGTTATAAATGTGAGAGTGTGTAAAATCAATTTCACCCCCTGACAAACCACTAATCTGTATATACGATGTACTAGCTAGGATAATCTGATAATTATATGATAATTCAAATCGTACGATCTTGATCTCTTTGTCACGTTTTATGGAAAGAATTTGACCTTCCTTTCGAGTCGCCTTTGGATTGATATTCTTGTCTCCTTCAATATATGTTATATATAATAAAATATTTTAGACACATAAATTCTAAGATAAATTACATCTACCTTCCCTGAGGTTTGATATAATTATAAATACCCCCTCGTTGTTTGAAAAATTATAAATACCCCCCTGAGGTTTGTAACCATCTAACAAGTAGCCCATTTTTCTCTATTTTTATGGGTAAACTGACCAAAATGTTCTTATGCACTGAATTTTTTTTATTTAATTCTTAAATATTTTTGGATTACAATGTGTAGCGAGAGATTTTTTAAATTTTTTACATATAGAAGGAATAACGCAATTTGCCTCGGGTGATTTTTTCACAATTATAATAAAAAAATTTTAAGGGCAAAATGATCAATTTTAGGTATTTTGTTAAAAATTACAAACCTCATGGGGTTATTTATAATTTTTCAAATAATAAGAGAGTATTTGTAATTATGCCAAATCTCAGGAAAGATAGATGTAATTTATCATGAATTCTATTATTATAATAAAAATAGTATATATAATTATATGAACAAGCATGACATATCCATACTGCAGATCCCCGACAGGTTTGATGAGGATCCAAGTGAGATTGAATTTGAGTGCATATCGACTGTCAGATTTCTCACAATCTTCAAAGGCTAAAGATAGTGTATAAATAATATATATTCTATAGCATAGATTTCCAATGATGAAGTGCCACTGCCCTTTCTGTCCTTTCCTATGATCTTCATTCTTGTCACATAACATCTTAAATATCTTAATAATATCCAAGGAAATCTTGGACAAGCGGGAATTTATAATCAGAGACCGGCAAGATAAATATATATTTAATTTTTCTAAAAATATCGGAGTCGATAAAAATAACCAAGCAGAAATTTAGACAATTTAATTCAATATTAATTATATTATTGTAATTCGTACTGAAAATTGTTATATTATTGGGGGCTTTTTGGCTCAATTAAGAGCAAGTGTTGAAATGAATGGTCATTTTGATGTAGTTCCACCTTTTGTAACTGATCTAATTAAGGGTGATATTTCATCTGTACCAAAACTCTTAACCTTATCTAATTATAATATATATGTCTTTTGTTTAAAAATAAAATAAAATCTTAATTATATAGTTCTAAAATAATTAGAATAATCACCTCATATTCTCTGTAAACTCTTTTGTCCCATAGGGGGAAGGGGGGGGGGGGATTGTCTCTGCCTTTATATTCACTAGAATATAATTATTAGCGATAAAAATAGTATATAAAATTATCACTAAATACAATTAGTGACACATCTATAATGACAACTTAGTGACAATATAATATATTGATAACAATTATTTATTGTCACTAGGTTGTCACTATACATGAGTCACTAATTGTATTTAGTGACAATTTTGTGCACTTTTTTTGTCACTAATAATAATTTTTATAAAATAATAGTAATTATTAAAATCATAAAATTCATTATTGTGACAAAATAGACATTCTTGTCATTAATATATATAATTAGTGACAATATTAAAATTATCACTTAATTTTTTTTGTCGCTAATTTTCTATTTTCTTGTAGTGATTTTGCATTATTCAAATATCTTGGTCTTATATCAATAACAAACCTTTTTTTAATAAAATATATCAATTATACCTTTATATTGAAATTTAACAAAATAAAAACTGCGTATAAAAAAGTGTCAAATTTGATATATTAAAAGTTTGGTTAGAACGTTGTCCTAATCCAATCATTTACTTACTACATTTTTTAAAGATAAAAAATACAATTTTAGTCTTAGTAATTTTCGTCATGTTCAAATTAAAATTTATAATTTACTCATATAATTTTAAAAAAATTGATAATGTAATCATTACGGCCAATTTGGACGGGATATTATAAATCATTAAACATGTCAACACCTAAATTAGGGCTTTCCACGAACTCGATGACTTGGCAATATAAAGATATTAAAAAATTTCATAAACTTCAAAAGTTTAGTTTAGTTACAAAATTATTCCTAATGAATCAAATATTATTCATTTGAGAGTACATTAAAATTGACGAGGAAACCGTGGCTGTCTTACCTAGGGGGCCGATCCCAATAATGATGCACCCCAACATATTCCTAATTTAGTTAAATATTTTGTAATTCTTTTATGAGAGAGTTTATGAACTTTAAAAATAAGAAATACATAGGGTAAATTACACTTTTGATAAATTGCCCCAAAATTGGTCCATAATATTTATAAAATATTATATATATATATATATATATTTTTTATCAAATTATTCAATTTGAAATTAAAAACCTAATGAAATTGAAGACCACGACCGTGTAACACAGGAAAGGAGGCCGAAATTGCATGGCTCGGCTGTGTTGCACAATCAGGGTGGTGTTCTTCCACACGACCATGTTCTTCCACTATGTAATTTTGGTCTCCTTCTCATATATACTCGATCATATTATTCAATTCTGTTAATTTTGACCTTAATTAATTTGTACGTTGTGTGTATGTGTGTGAGAGAAAAAATGTTTGCGGATATCTATTTAATCACCAAAACTGAGTTTACATGATTAATTATACGAAAAAAATACTCCAGAGATGAGCATCGATCTTTGAACCATTTCTTGTACTATAACTTTTAATAATAATCATATCGCATATCGTTGTCTAATAATATCCCATATCCATGCATCATAATATTTTAAAAATAGTTATCTTTCCTTATTTTGTTATTTCAATAGAAAAAACAAATGTATGTATAATTTTATTTCATTCAAATGGCCAAATTGTTGGCAATGAAAGGGTCCATTCAAGAAGAAATTCTAACCCAAATTAAATTTGGTTAAACCTCAACAAATTATATGACAAGTTATGTGATTGTTGTACAATTTAAGAAAAGTAATCAATCAAATTATAAATATGATATATTTATCATGTGATTTGGTTCGATCAGATTTAATCTGAACAAGAATTTTCCCATGCAAGACTATCATTTGACAAAGCAAATCGAAACTATGAAACTCCAAATTAAATCCCTTTGTAATAGGCAAGAACGACTCACTTCTTATCATAAGATTGTGTGTTCAATTATTCTATTAATATAAAGGTTGGTCAGCGATTAATCTGCATACAATTTATTTTTTGAAGTGAAAGCGATAAATATTATTAATTGAAGTAAATCGATTATAATTAGTCCTACCGAACATAGACAATTACATCGTACCCTGATCAACAATAATTACATAAATTAATTATAAACAACATCTTACTATTATTGTATACAAACAATACCTACTATACAGTAGACTATCATTCCATGCATTAGTGGAATTATACCCATGGCATTAAAGGTCATGAAACCTCAACCTTAATCACTGGGTTAAAAGATATATGACCTAGCATACTGGCTATTATTCAGAAAATATGACCTAGCATACTTGCTAGAATCAAAATCTTGAAATACACGTATTCTAATGTAAATTTGCATGGATTTCTTGATAATTGAATCAAATAAAAAGAAAAAAGAATTACATATATAGGATCTGAAGAGCTGGAAGAAAAGGATAAGAAACATACATGTCCACTTACATCGTACTTGTAAGAATATCTCATTAATTATTATCTTTTCTTGGGTGGAATAACATATATGTCATCATCATCTTCATATATACATACTGCAAGTTGCCAATTGCGGCTCTTTTTGGATTTATCTGAAATCCAACTTGATTTAATTCCTACGCTTATAAAGTTATAATTTCCTAAGAAAATGCAGTCCAGTTATTATTTCTTCATAATTGGTTGTAATTTAAAGGTTTTAGTCACCCAAATTACACGACAAAAAATAATAAAATCAAATGTTTTTCAACTTCTTAATTACATTAAATATCATACTCATTTTTCTTAACTATAATTATTATTCTGATTTATCGAAGTATATTTGACATTTAGAAAAAATAACATAATGTGTTTAAAGATTTTATACTTTTTCATTGTTAGTGTTATCCTACACGCAACGTTACAGAGCAAACAGATATCAGAAAACGGAAAAGACAAAAGTAAAAATCTTCGTAAAAGAAAAAAAAGTTGATGAGAAAGATGCTTTAGTGTCGTCAATATACCACGAAATTAATTTGACTCCTGATAATAACCACCAGCGATTATGATTGAACATCAAAAAGAGGAAAACAAAGGCGTCCAGCTGATGTTCATGTTTGCAAAAGATCCTTAAAAAAAAATGTGGTGGAGATTGAGAATTTAGATGATTTTGAGGATGCTGACAAGAAATTTAGGTGGTAATGTGCAGACACAATCAATGTTGCATATGATGGGAATCTGGATTTCCAGCTGGAGGGATCATCATAATTCATATATGATCTAAAGGGAGTGAATTATTGGGTTTTAAAGTAATGGAAGTAATTTAAAGTTTGGGTGTGAAAAAAAAAAAGAAAAAACAAAAGCATTTTCCCCATTTTCCAGTTGTGCATGAAAGCAACAAGATTTTACATTAATATGTCCATTCAATTTGTTTTCTTCATTGCTCCATGTTGTGATCAATCAACTATTTTATTTCTTTTCAAGAAACTATTATGTGGTTCAATTTTCCAACACTTTCGTCTCGATTCTTGTATCGATAAACATTGTTTCGTTGGATAGAGATATTACCGAGGGCGATATGAAGTAAAAGTATTATACGATGTTAAAAGAACAATTAAAAGTTAGTAATTATAAAATAACACAAAGTAAACTAATTTAGAAACCCATTTCATTATAACATTATTTCCAAAATTGATTTTGTAATAGAAAATAACGTAGAATAGTAAGGGCATGTTTATTGAGTCCAATTGGACTAACACCTATAATAATATGTCCCATATTAAACATCGTATTGGATAGACCAAGACAGATTAGTAATTTGTTTACTAATGTATACTAATGTATTAATTGTTAGTGGACAATATGAGCAACACATTCACTATGTTGGATAACAAATCAGAATAATATTGAAAAATCCATATTGCCCCTCCATTCACAATTTCAAGTGATTATGTCAAATCACATCTACAGACAATGCAGACATTCCCATCTTCATTTGCAAACCTCTGGCTGCTTCCCCATTCTTTTTCAATTAGGGTTTCCCACATTGGTTTCAATTCCCGCGGAGCATTTCACTATCCGAAACGGGTTCCCACTTGCTCTATTGGATTCACGGCAGTATTACACGGAGCTCCGCCGACGGCCATGGTAAGGCTATGTTTTCATTTAATAATTTGGATTTTCGGTATATTACAATCGAAATATGAGTAAACCTTTTGGTTGGAATCTCTAAATCTTGGTGTGTTGTTGGATTTTGTTACCTGTTGTCGATTTGAGACCGTGGGTCTCGTGTTTTATTGTTTATAAGCTTGAGAATTACATGTCTGAGTAACATGGTAGAATTTTGCACAGACATTGGGTGCATCCTATCGTAATTTCCCCTGTTGCATGTCTTGTTCCCATTGTTCTTTTTCCATGCGTTTGTTATTGTGTTCAGATAGCTCAGGTACCTTTTTGCGCATAGTGAATTCATTTTGTTTCATTAGTCCGATATATAACACCTCCCTATATTAATACATAAGTTACCCATCAAAGAAGGTCACTACATAGACTTGTGAATTGGGTTGGCCCTTATCACAAAATAATTGCATTTAAGTTAGTTTTACATCCATAAAGGTACCACATATAATTAAAAGCACCATGGCCCAGTTAATCACTAGTCCAGGGGATGTAAATCAATATCATTTAATATGTGCGCCTCTGGATTCCTTTTGATTAAGATAAATGTAATACTACAGTTATTTATAGCTAACTAATTGATCTACATAATTAATTGTATACCTTTTTTGTTGATAATGGGTTCTGGTCCAACGAAGGAGGTGCCAGTGCACAAAAACATTCCAGCACTTCTTCAAGGCAAACCAGTGCATCATCCGGTGGTGGCACATTGCACATCTGCAACTGTGGGAAGGCGGTTCAGATTAGAACATCCTGGACCAACAACAACCCCAGCAGAATGTTTAGGGGG
The DNA here is from genome assembly GCA_034509735.1 of Sesamum alatum. Classification (NCBI taxonomy): domain Eukaryota; kingdom Viridiplantae; phylum Streptophyta; class Magnoliopsida; order Lamiales; family Pedaliaceae; genus Sesamum; species Sesamum alatum. The sequence continues at coordinate 8,733,708 of JACGWO010000002.1, read as the reverse complement.
TGTGCAGGTGTTCGGGTCAGGTTTAAATGCAAATCTAATAGTGTGTTGTGCATATCTTGATCTTCAGCGGTATGTAACTGACTATTTTCAATATAGCAAGGTAGTTATTGTGGGTCGTTCGAGTAGGTTGACCCGCCAATGTGTCCACGAGCGAAGGAGGTAATCCCCGGTCTCCTTAAACGCTTAAATCAATACGAAGAAACTGTGGAGATAGTGAAACATCAAGAATCACAAATTCAAGATTCAAAACGCAAGTACCATAACTTATATGGTCTCGCACTCATCGTATGGGCGGGTAACATGCTGTTCATGTATTTCTTCGGTTGTCGTTTATAAGTTATTAAAAAAACTTTAACTGACTGACTACTAAGTTAGGGATTAACCTTATATATGTATGTAGCCTTTAGAAACCTAATATGGACCCGTTTTTCAGATGTAATATTAATGTAACTCAAATGAATATTCCAATGGTTTGATTTTGTACTCAAGTGAATTGTTTTATATTTCGCATGTGTTGTTAATTTCATGTCCTGTTATAACTGTGAGTTGGCTATATGAAAGGAGATTTCGTGGGGTTTTATTCACGTCATTGACAACTTAAAGTTGGGTTGCATACATTGAAACAACATGGGGTGAAATTCCATAGAACAACTACGTGATAACATGTTGAATTTGTCTCCACGGTGGTCAAGCCACAATTACCCCCCGAAATCTCTCTCCACTTCACAATACAATTCTTTCTGGTATTAAATATTCTGCCAAGTCGTTTTCTTCATTCGCACGTAAAAGTGGTTGTCCAATATTAATTACCACCTACCTATAATTGGAGTTGACCTTTAAGCCTAGTACATGGTTTGACATTATAAATAGGGGTACCTTGTTAATGCACAATATACCCACATTCCTTCGACCCTCTCTCTTAAAAACTCCATTGTAACCTGCCTGAACAACACCCCGGAAAAATGTGCCTTCCCCAAGACCACTACTTCTATCACATATATTTCAACAAAGATATGGATGATGTTTTCATCGACACACTTGTTGCTAACCATAATGAACCTAACGGAGGTCCAAACAATGGTCCAAATGTTGGTGCGGTTTGTGCCACACAACGGGCCGTGAGTGGACGTTTTGGTAAGCGGCTTGCCTATCGTTACTGCATTGAGCGAGTTATTCACTTAAGAGAACGTCATACGACATTTTCATGGCTTATCACTCGGGAGGGGGTCTTTTGGCTCCCTCGTTGGGAACAACTATGGGCCGATGAAGGAGTTTGGGACGAAATAGGCCGGGTAATAGTAACTTAAACGGCTATATTCACGTCATTTTTTCCTTAAGCCTACCTCTTCAGCTTACTTAAAATCATGGTAGTGTTTATCACCTTTTTTTGGTCTAAACTTTTCTTCGGTTGTCCCCAGGAAAAGCCTTTTGTACTAGCCTATGATTGGAGGCTTGAGTTGAAATCGGATGAGCGAAAGGCTATATTCGGCGAACCCGATAACGAGCTTAACACATTGTCTAGTGAAGATGATGCGTTTGAGAGTGATTTGACATCGCAAGCCACTATCCTCGATATCGAAGACTATGATGAGGAAGTCTCGTCCGCCTCGTCAGTTCCGAAGTCGGCATAAATAAGAGTAATGTCAGTTAATTGGGTGCTCAAGTACTCGTTACGGTCTTGTTGATGTTTGTACTTAGAAATATACCCCTATGACCGTAATGTACTGGATGGTGTTAATAAATGTCAGGTTTATTCCGTATATAATATTTGTGATATAAAAACGGCGATTACTACTATCTTATGCAATATTTGTCATTACATTGAGGAGGATTATGGGGCAATGCGTATTGAAGCACCATGCTTATAATCAATTTTATAAAATCTACTAGAAGTGATCCCTGATGCCGAATAATGTAAGAACGACGGCATATTATAACATACGGACTATGTCGGAATTTAGGCTTCAGACCAAAAGCCTTGACCCATGAACTTAATACTTTCATTATGGCCTTATTTTTACATGCCTCTGGTATTGATGTGTACGGGACTTCAAGTTTACATTGTCCAATATTTCATCGACCAAAAATGTCGTTATCACACGGGTGTTTTTTTTAAACGAAGAACCATTAATAGGATGCTCCCTCAATTCGCTTTTTACACTAAACCGAGTCGATCACAAACTCCATAAGTATGATTTTGCCAACATATACTATTCTTAATATATATATATATATATATATATTGTGGTCGTAAGACTAGAGTTAGCAGAAATTAAGGAAGCCGTAAATCGGGGTGCAGAATTATAAAAGATCACATCAACAACAAAATTCCTCTTGAAATTATAGGCCTTTCAAACATTGCGGAAACTTATTAAAATGTGATGTTCTTGAGTTTGAAGAAAAGGATTACACGTACGCACAAGAGCGAAAAATATAAAGAATTAAGCTACTTAAATATCATTTACTATCAAGATTTACACGTACAGGCGTAATGTAGCATTTCATGGCAGGATTTTTAACATATCAATTTAGAAATTTACACTGCCATTTACAAAAAAGTATATGGAATTTTACAAAACATACATACACAAAGACATATACTGCCTAACTGTATTCATGCAATTTTAGACCATATACACATAGTTATACATCTACTAATGTCTAGATTTCTTAATGGCTTATATGGGTAATCATACCTAAAATTGATGACCATGAATATAGTAGTTGGGGTTTTAATTGCTCTCACCCCCAATGCAAGCAAAGTGTGTAAGGAAATCTCATGCAATCTAGCATTTACTAGATTGCACAAAGCAATCTTATATAGTAAATGCCATTATCCAGCCAAATCTTTTTGACACGTCATTCCACCCACCCCTTTATCTTAGCATTTATGATGGTTAGTAATCTTTTATCCTCATGTATGTATATGGTGTATTCACTCCTCTCATTCTTTGAGCTGACTTTCTATTTTACATAAGCCACCATCTACCTACCTCGTCATTAATGAGCCCCGAATATTCGTGCACAATTAATTGAAGTGAACTGCTGCTGCATGAGATGTTGTACTTCCAGTTATGTAGTGCTCTAGATTTACTTCTATAAATACGAGCGAAACTTGGCCTCCAAAACCCACATTTGCTTCACCTGAAACTGAGAGCATAAGAGTCATAAAGCTTTTCCTTTCCTATTTTCAGCAAAAATGTGGCCTAATGATTTTTATTACCAGTGTCAAATGTTCTACAATACCAAGTGCACACGTGAGATGGAAAAAACTTTTGTTGACGCACTTGTGGGCCATGCGAAGGCTGACTTCTTTCGGCTCGAACGGAAAAATATCTATGCAGTGATGTGTGCTCTTTACGACGTCAACAAGAAACATGGCACCAAGGTTACCTTTGAGTGGGCACAGACTAGAGTCGCCAGACTCCGTTAGGTTGTGAACACCGAAGGCGTCGTTTGGAATCAGCGCCTAGGTTTCATGGCGGCGGATGACCAAATTTGGAAGCGGCTCTGTAGGGTTAGTATGATAATGCAGATAGAACCATTATTCATGAAATTTATCAAGTAAACTAGAATTGTAAATTTTTTTAGGGTTTTGTTGCCCTAAAAATAGCAATGACAAAAATGCCGTTTAACATGTGATCTCGCTTTCAGGAGAACAAACGGGCAAAATGCTACATTAATGCGTACGAGGATCTTTGGAAGTGGCTGTTTGATCTAACTAACTACGCAGATAACATGTGATCTCGCTTTCAGGAGCCAACTGTTTGATCCAGCTAACTACGCAAATAATGATGTTATAGATGCCGACAGGTTTGACCTCAATGTGCCTTCACCCGAAGAGGGATGGGTGGATGCATAGCCGTGCAGAGCGAATCGTGTTGCCGGTGATAGCAAGGCGGGGAACGTGTATGATAGCTCAAACTCGTCTTCTTCTATGTGGAGGTGGATGGAAGAATTTTACGACATCGACAGCGATGGCGATTCAGTTCTTCCTCCCCCTGGTGTTCCTCGTGCAATAGGCAACAAAACGTTGGCTATCGCAGGGTCTCTTCCAAGCTCAAAGTCTTCCGGTGCTACGAGCTCCACGACTTCGAACGCCACCCCAATCAAGAAAGAAGAGTGAGATGCATGCATGGAGTCAATCGATAGGTTGGGTATTGGTATCGTTTGGTTTGTCCTAGTATGTCCGGTCTATTAGTATGTATGATTTTCCATTGTTAAGTTTGTGTGTCTTGCAACTTTGAAACCATCCCCTGTACGTACTGCACTCGTATGTCCTCTACCTAAGTATCTATGGTTTTTTAGCGTCCATGTATGTCTAGTAAGGAGGTGAAAGTCGTATTCTATATATGATACTAGTGGACGCATCCTTGATCTATGTCTTGCTATCTTATATTGTAATATAGGTTATCTACCGGTGTTATAAGCGTCCAATGTACTTTGTGCGACGATTGTAGCCTTTTCGGCTCAATTGCCTAGCACTACCTATAATATTTGAAGGTACGTTTGTTAGTTTCAAAAATTACAAATTTAGTTTTGCTAAATATGTAATTGTTTGCTATAACCAGCCCCTCGTACCAAACGTAAGACAACTAATCAATAATAAAAGGTACACAACTCACGTCTGAAAATTTATATGACTATTGAGAAATAATAATGTATTTGTGATAAGAAATCAAGGTTATACAAATTTTCTACAAAATTGTGCATTTTGTTAAACCTTCTCATTACACGGCTTAAAGTGTAATCATGGCAAATATTAATTCCATGAAGGAAATAATTTTTTTTTTTTATATATAAATGATGACTTGGTTATAAAAAAACCCGATAAGCTATTCTCATTATCACATATCAAGATATTTGAGAAAGTTTGAAACGCAGAACATGTCAACAATCCTTTGTTATAGATAAAATTATATTAATTACGAAATTTTATTTAATAAAATTGTACATCACTTGGAATAGTAAATCCCTTGAATATTATTTAAAATCAACTTTGTACTATTATTTGGATAATATCATAAATAATTTGTTATATATTATTTAATATTAACTAAAATAATCCATTTAATAATATTGTTAGCACACTTTAATATTGTTATGATACTTAATATTTCACATCCATTTTAAGACTGTTTAATATTTATCAAAGAGTGTAAAAAATTGACGAAGCACTCTGAGAATTCCCTATTTTTGTTTTAATTCCTTGAAGCACATCAACGATCCACTATCACAATTCCTAATTACTATAGCAATGACTAGTTTGTAACTTATACAAATGAAGAAGGAAGGGTCAAGTAGTGGGACCCATTACTCACTTGGAAAGCTTCTATTGGCAGAGAGGAGGCGTGAGAGGGGCAAGCCAATTATGGCAAACTTGGGAAGAATAAAACCTCCTGAAAAGTGATGCATACATGCAGCGGCGGTGTCTCGGGAAGGTCGGGCCATGATGATAGGCAGCTAAAATGAGACGACTAATGCAGAAGACCATAAATTGGTAATTGTGATATGGGACTTGAGAGGGCCACAAAAGGTAAAGTTCTTTCTTTGGTTGTTTCAACATGATAGTCTTGCGACAAATTCTCTCAGATTCCATAGGCGAATCTCAACTTCGGAAGTTTGTCCAAGATGCTCGAGAGGAAGAGAAAGTCCGACGCATGCGATAAGGGATTGCCACTTTCAGCTAGAATTTGGGAACTTATAATTCAACCTTCTCAACTCTTCGAATTTCTGAACATACCAGAGGATAAATGGATGTTGGAGAACCTTCGAAGGGATTTTCTGAACATTTTGCTTCCCAAAATGCAATGGTGATATTTGTTTTTGGCAGTGGTTTGGTGTTTGTGGAGAGCACGAAACATGTTCATCATGGATGGAAAAGAAGAGAACATGAGAGAAATTATTTTCTCTGTTAAGAAATTGGCGCTTGACTTGGAGAATTCATTCCCAGCTACAACCATCGCAACAACTAACAAAACGGGAATATCATGGAGGAAGCTGGAGAAAGGATGTTGGAAGTTGAATACAGATGAGAGCTTTGTAGCATCTACTAACTGTGCAGCAGCTGGGGGACTACTCAGGGATGAACATGGAAAATGGGTTTGGGGATTTAGTTGGAACCTAGCCTGCGTACAATCACAGAGGCCGAGCTATTAGTGCTTAGAGAAGGGCTAAAATTGGCTTGGGATATGAGGGTGGCAAGAATCGAAGTTGAAATTGACTCTGAGGTGGTGTTAAAACTCGTCAACAGAGCAAATATTGATGTGCATCCCTGGGGGCAGTGATTGCTGATTGTAGGAAATTATTGAGAATGCCATGAGAAAGTAAATTTAAACATACAAGAAGGGGAGGTAATGCATGTGATGATGCACTTGCTAAGCAAGGCCAACGAATTCAAGAATTTCATTTGTGGACAGATCCACCCGAGGCCATGCAAGCCCTGTTAAGGGAAGATAGTATTTAGTTTGTTTTGATCTTTGTAAACCAAAAATAAAAAATAAAAAAATGGGAATTGGAAACGGGCTAATTCAGTGGCTCTTTGGGGTCATACGAATCATGTTATAAAAGGCCAGTTCCCTATTCCAAAGATTGAAAACCACCATTTTAGGCGGATTGTATTATCACCACACAAACATTCACTTAAAACTCGACAACCTTGGTAAGCCGAACACATGGTGTCTCGACGGCGAATCAAGTCGCAGGCCAAGTATTTCTACACCCCTCGGTGGATGAAGGCTCACGACGTGGCCTTCATCAACTCCCTCGCATGGCAGGCGGATTGTGATACAAGCAGTCCATTGCGGCAAGGCCTGACCCCTTCGCCCTTGGGTTCGCCATGGATATGGTGAACAGTTTCTCGAAGGTCAAGTACGGGATGGAGTATTACACAGCGCGCTTGAATTTTTTTAGGCAGAGGTATGAATCATTTGAGCACATGCTCAATAATTCGACCTTCGATTGAAACCCCTGAACGAACCGGGTCCTTGAAAGCAAGGAGATATGGGAGAAACTGTTTCGGGTAAGACGTTCAAACTTCACACTATATCATACATTCTTTTTTAAGTTTTGATGTTAAAGTTATAATGAATGGTGCCTTGTAAGAGTTACAGTTGACGATCGCAATGATGTTTTTGCACGTTTTCAGGAGTATCCTTTTGCGAAAGCCTATTGGTGGCGAGGGGAGAGGTGGTACCACCAGTTGCGAATGATATTCGAGCCAGATGGGACAGAGAGGCTTTGTGTTGCGGAGGAAGAACGTGAGGGAACTAGCGGTGGCGAAGGGGACGTGTTGTTTCTTGGCTTCAAGGATCCTGATGACAAACCACATGAGGTAATTGATCTGGCGTCGAGCGAGACCGATGAGGATTAGTTCTTGACATTCCCAGTTCGGCAATAGCATTTTGCGAGCGTTTTCATTAAAAATATATATATATATATATATATATATGATCTGTATGGGCAATTTGGATTTCATTCTTCATGAATGTTGGTTATTTTGAGAAGGTTGGTTACGTACAATATGTGGTTGTAGGCTGTAAACGGGTATGGATTTGTTTTGAGAAACCCATTCGGTTGTGATAGGCCGTACTACGTATGATTTTAGGCCATACTATATATTTTGAAGTTTTTGTACCCTACAACACATGTTTTGTGGCACTTACTGGTGTAATGGGGTCTATTTGGTCGACAGTGGCCATTGAAAAATATTCGAGTTACACCAAATCAAATATGTAATATGAATGAAGTAAACTTATATTTGCACAAGGTAGATTGTATTTATCTTTGCACCACATTTAGACCTAAACACAAGTAGATCCTATTATCTTTGCACCTTAATGGTCGAGAATTAATAGGCCAATATATCTCAGATGAGAATATTCAGAGATTTTTATTTCATAGAAAAAGTAGTTGACCTCATAACTTATTCTAAAGTGTCCATCCAATCTCCTCTTCAAAGACAGCGTTTTGAACTCTCATGCTTGTTTGTTAATTATATTGGGTTGCTAGCTTTCTGATTGGGTTTTTGCGGAGTGAAGGCATATCATGGAGTAATTGGCGCCAGAGAGCATGTTGCCCTTTGTTCATCATATCCTACTCTTAAGAATATATCACCATAATTTTCGACTTCTTAGTTTGTGGAAATGTTCATAAAAATATAGCTGATATTGTGGACAGGGTTGATGTATTCATAATAGCGTATAAAACTGTGCATTGGTGTTTCATTGTGAATATAACTTATTTCCACGCCAGTGACCATTAAAAGATAATGTAGTATGAAAACAACAAAAATGCTTAAGCCAAAATGTCCATAACATTGTCTTGTAAATTGGATACAAATGCGATTTGGTAAATGTCTTGTGGGAACATCATACTAATTAATAGCGTCAATATTTTTTAACGAACTAACATAAAGGTCTACATTACGCTTAATTGATGAAGATCAACTAGAATTGAGAAGCGGTCATCCAATGTGTCCCGGAGTAATTACGCTTAAATTACACTTACATGCTCTACATTAGGGTTAATTAATGAGATTTTATGGAATAATCTAGGAAGTTGTCCTACAGTTTAGAAGCGGCCATCCAACATTAGGCGTACCCATTTGTCGCGGGATCCCCCGGAGAGAGAGTAGAACAACTCCAAGTCCTTCGGGGCTGATTAACTAAACGCTGAGCCATGACAAGTTTTCATTCTCGTCAAAATTCGTGAGTTGGGGTACAACATCCATAACAATCCCCGCTAATTAGGGTCTCCGAATTCACTCTCTAGTACCCTGCATAGTTTTTCAGCCCTGGTGTAGCAGTATCGCAAAAGGTAGTTACCATGCTAACCAGTTTTGGTAATTCTGCCAATGGGTCATCAATCCTCGCTTTCTTGACGAGCTTTTAGTTCGTTTGGTGGCGCTGGAAGAATTCATCGTGGGATCAACGTTCATATTGGAGGACATTGGTGGTTCCTCTTCATTTCCAACGAAACCAGCTTCTGGATTCCACTCAGCAGTACAAATGTAGCAATCATCTGGGGGAATTGCATTCTCCATACGAATGTCACTGGCAGCCTTATCCGCATCTTCTGTAATATCCCCTGTAGCACGATCCTTCCCAAAAATTTCACGCCACGCAGGGAAGTTAGGAAATGACTTGTAATGCATTGATTTAGCAAAGGGATCAACCTGCACGGTGGATTACGAAATGTTGGACAAACGTTCAACATTTATCATAGTATATGCTGAAAATATGAATTCGTAAACTTAAAGGCAAGACAACTGTACCTTGACATAGTTATCCCACACATCCTTATCGTTTTCTTTGATCGTTACCATGCACTTATTCTCGTCCCACCCAAACCCGCTTTAGGACATCATACCAACGAGGCAAGAATATGGCCTCTTCCAAACTTGAATCTTGGACGTAATATGTGGTTCCGCCTTCAGGTCACAGTTCGGTATGGCACTTAGAACATAATTCTCTACCTGGGTTAGATAACCATTACGGAATCCGTTAGCACATTTCCATCAACTTGCTACCAAGGACCGCAACCCACTAACGAGCACTTCCTCTTCCCGTGCCGTCCAGGTACGCCTTGTGGTTGTCCTGTCCTTAGGTCCACCACGGCGGCGTGGCCGACTACTACCTTCTTCTTCCATAAAGTTCAGCTTATAACGAATAAGTTATCCTTAGTTATCGACTGTACACCTGAGAACACATTTTAGTTATAGGATGTCAACTAATTTAACATGCATCCGGGTTAACTAGGAACATAGAACATGTGAAACATGAAACTGTATACACGGAATGCCACTTATGCATGTCAAAGTTAGAACCGAATATTAAACACAAGCACAGTTATTACGTAATATACTAGATTCCGGTGGGACACCATTTGGTAACTTTGTGCTAATTTAATGACTGTTATCTTCAGATAAAAATCAGATATAGCTAAAATGTACCATCCCAAGGCCATAAAATTATTGTAGCACTGGAATACAACAAACATAATCCCTCATATAAATCAACTTGTGGAAAATATGGGTCCAGATGCCAACTTGTGCAATAAGCAGTACGGAACAGTGTCAATCTTTTATATATGCGCATCACACATGCTGCTGCCATTCCTCATACATAGATGATGCTAGGTCGTCTCTCCACTGGGATCATGCGGTACTAGTATCAATACTAGAGATGTATTCAGGAGACGAGTCTCCCAGAGGCTTAGTTTGGTCTGGTATTTCTAGATCAAGGGGATCGTTTGGCATCTCAGAGTGGATGAAATTATGTAGAAGACAGCAGACCAATATTATCCTATTTTGAATCTTTATGGAATAGAATGAAGGACTTCTCAGTACCGCCCAACGGACTTTCAATAAACCAAAAGCCCTTTCAATGACATTCCTAGCAGAAGAATGCTTAAGATTGAAGTATTCCTCTCAGTTCTGCGGCCCACCGGCTCCACGATCCCATTGATGTAAATGATACCGCACACCTCGGTACGGCGTTAGGAAACCTTCGGCATTTGTGTAGCCATTGTCACATAAATAGTAGTTGCCTGAAAGATGTAGGGACATATGTCATAGGCATAAAATGTAAGCTTTTACTATTCAATAGGGTTCAAATGCGATGTATGTATAAATAACTATTATGCAAGGCAGTCGGATAAAAGTGTTTACCTAAGCTACCAGGGGGCAAACTTAGAATTATATAAAGACGTAGAATTATATAGAGCTTGGTGTTGGCCAAACTTACCAGTAGGCACCCTTAAACCATTAGGCATGTTCATGGTGTCGCGCAACGCCCTACTATTCGCAGCACTACCTTCCCATCCTGTTAGTACATACGTGAATTGCATATTTGGGTTACAAACGCCTAGAAAATTCACGGCAAAATGTCCTTTGCGAGTTCAATACCTCCCCTTGTCCTGTTCACTCACGCTTATGTCTATATAAGTTCCGTCAAGTGCGCCGAGACAGCCCTGGTCAAGTAATATAAAGTAGTTAAGGTAATATAATGGAGTAATAGTGAGTGTGAAACGAAGAGGCATATAGTACAGAATTTTGTTGCATTACCTTTAAAAAAATGCCACCTGTTGTCGCTGCAGTTATCACCCAAGGGAGTACCAAGCAAGGAAAACTTTGGGAAACAAAATCATAGCGTTTAGAACGGCATGGAAATGTTTGCTAATTGTTCTTCCGGATCTTATAAAATCATGCTTTACAACCCATTTTTTCTTGTGATGGGAGATTACACTGAGAAAAATGGCGACTTGTTCGGACACGCTCACGAATTTCATGTCTGAAATACCCCCAGAATGTTCAAGCAAATAACACAGGCGCCCAAATGCATTACGATCCATGCGTAAATTCCTAATGCATGACATGTCATCATACTTAACTAACCTACGTAGGTGACTTACTTGATCCTGGATCCTAGTGTTTAGCTTGTAGCGACGTGCACAAACACGTCTATGTCTTGCGATCGTAGCCCTCAAGTAAGCACATACGTACAAAAACAATGCCAGTGCTACAGCTACATCATCCATTAATTGTACGGCGATCAAAGCGCATAATTTGTGCATTCTCGTCATCCTAACAGGCACCAGATTTGGATGAGAGTTAATAAGACCCAACGGGTGGGGCTTGTCAAATAAAAATTTCAATATGTAGTGGGCTGAAATCCAGACCTAAACTAGAATCTGCATATGAAGACTAGTTGTGGCTTTCTATTAACACATGAGAATGGTTTTATTGGTTGTAATAATGAAGGGGGGATCATACATACTAAGCAATATATGATCTGCACTACAAGGCTGGAAACATGTAGAAAATGTTTGGAAGCAGATCGATGACTTATATTAAAGAGGTCAACATATATTTATAGCTCAGCTGGAGTGGATTATTCTACTATTTTTCAGTTACTTCAGCTCCTGCTAAACCATTCGTTACCCCTCCTTCTGTGAAAGTCTTTCTGGCTGGCACTCGCTTTTTTATGCTCGCTCCTTCCGCTTGGAAATGCTTGATTGAAGGAAGGCTTGTCGGCTAAGCAAGCTTACCTTAAGAAGGAGTCCGAGGGACAAAGGCAAAATAGAAGAGAGCTAGAATCCTTATAAGACTAAAGGGGACGTCCTTTCTCGAACTACTAAAAGACAATAAAGCAGAGCTAGCGAAGGGAGACCAAAAGCAGGAGCTTTTTAAGCGCGCTAAGAAACGTTGCTTCTGTCGGCCTTTCTGTGCAACAGTCCACCAGTAGCGGAAGAGAGGGTTACCGTACATACAAGAGTCTTCCAGTTCTTACGACATTCGGAATCACGCCCCAAGGTTCCGATCTGACCTGTATCCCGAATGAATCCTCGGTACTGGCGGAAGAGGCTGCTGGCCTGGAAGGCCCTGGT